>CM037863.1:14221595-15659832 GCA_021292105.1 Anadara kagoshimensis | reverse complement strand
CGTACATGTCATGTTTAAGCCACAAAACATTCAGTTTATTTAATCGCCTCGTGTCAAACTTAAAAAGTATAAAAGCGTAGATATGTAGTTACATTCATAATGTTTATGGAAAATTGATTAATTGTGAAGGGAGTTTTACTTTCCAGTTAAGAATTTTTCACTTATATAAGGACGCCAGCAGCTATAGGAGAAGTGACATAATTTTTCACCTTTGCACTACACTCAGGGTTCTTTAGCCTGCCACCCTTAAGCCTGCCACCCTTACCGCGGTTTTTAAGGCCGCTTCTGGACCATGTGACTTTCATTTCTAAGTGCCGAGTGTATGGCGGCGAACGAACAGTCACTTCCTATTCTGAAGTTTTTGGCAAGATCTAGGCGGGCAGGGCATTGGTTATTCCGGACCTCCCACATAGAGAGCGAGTACTTTACAAACTGAGCTGCCGTATTGGTGTGTTTATGGAAGAAATATTATGTAACCTGTATGTTTTATGACCTTTGATGGCTATTAATGGACTCTATTGGTACCTTAGTTTTCATTGTGGATAAATACATAATACTTAACCGACAAGGAAAGACTTCCATTTGTACCCTCCACTAAAATTTTAATTTCGACTAAAAAAGTCTTAAAATGACGGAATCGAGCAATTTTGAACATTTCTGTGAAAAATAATTATTCAAAATTTTTCATAGAATTTAATAAGTGTGTGTGTGGGGGGAGGGGGGTGGTACAAAAGGGACTCTTACCACCGAGAATTCAAACCTTAATGATCAAATGTTACCAAATCAAGCTAAGCCAATGATTTACTTATGAGTGACTGAGTTGTAGTTTTCGATTGTCAGTAATTATATACATGTATATAATGATTTATCAATTGAAACAATATTGATGTCAGATTTATAACCCCCTCCTCCCACAGCGACTTTGTGGAGGTATGATGTTTTAGTGCTGTCTGACATTCCTTAAGTCTATACGTAAACACTTGAAGTTTGTCCGTACTCCAACCTGTATCTTTCGAAATGAATTTTAGTGTAAAGCAGCAAAAATGTGTCGTGAACCGTGTTTGGTTATGTAGGTCAAAGGTCAAGGTCATGAGGTAAAACAGAGAAAATTTGCGTATATTTTATGCATAATCCATACCTCCTACCTTTCTACATGGCTTTTAACGAAGCTTGGTACAAGTTTTAAACAGTATCAGATGTGTCGTAAAGAATATTATTGTTGATTTTCCATTATGCATTTGATATTTTAGCGGGTATGTGACCTCGCCCAGTTTCCTCTTGTTTGGACCAGGTTTCATTGGCTTGCACAGCTTTGACTATTGACTATGTGTCTCATACATGCGACTGATGAAGAAACAATTTTTTCTGACAAAATATACTTAGTATTGTTAAGTAGTGGGATATATATTTTGATGCAGAAACATGGTGATAGGGATTGTGTTGGGGTATGCGAGTTTGCTGGGTTTTTTCCTTGTTTTCTCGCTGTCCTGCTGTTTAATTTTATTAGCCAGTTTTCAAATTTGGGATTGTGATTTGGTCAGGGATCGGTGTTTGTATTTGATTTATAGTGACGTCAAATCGTCGTTGATGTGACTTTTTGCATTTTCCAGCGATATACACGACTTTAGCAGTTGTTTGTCCTGCTATTGGTTATGTAACCAAACCAAGCTATGAGAAGTTTCCTATCGCAATAACTGACCATTCGTAGCTTTGTTATATACTGTTGTCATATACCATTTTTTTAATGTATTTTATGATTAAATTCAAAAAATGGTATATGACACTGTAGTTATCACATATTCCTCATTGTGATGTCATATTGTGGTGATGTGATTTTGTTAATTTTCTAGGTATATACACGGCGTTAGCAGTTGTTGGTCCTGCTATCGGTTATGTTGCGGGTGGAGCTTTCTTAAATATCTATGTAGACGTGAATAAAATAGATGTAGCAAGGTATGTATGATAAATTATTCATTTGACGTTTTTTTGTAAAACTATTTGTCGTAAGACATGAAAAGACAAATCTTTAACATAACCAGGTCCGTATTTAGGGGATGGGAAATGCGTAAAATCGAGTTATTTCTCTTGTATAAAAAGGGCCAATGCCGACATAAATAATTCGGTCTAGATATAAAGGTGTAAGGCACACCTTCTGAAAACCATTAAACACCAACAATACTATTATGTCCAATAAATGCTTCGGATTCTTTTTTCTTTGTTCTTTTTTCCTTTTCATTTTACAAAACTTTTTTTTTCGGGAGCATGCCACCGACCCCTATAGCTATATGCTAATTAACACGGTACTCACAGGCACCTCTGACGTGTTAAACGACATTGATAAAAATCGCACCCCCTTGTAAAACATTAGTCTACTGGTCTTATACCAGATGGACTTTAATTTAATCAAAAACACCAAAATATCAACAGTACATATCAATTAACTCTACATGTAGTGAAGAGGCCGCGGTGGCCTAATGGATAAAACGCCAGTCTACAAAACCGTGAAGGGTCCCTCACCGCTGTGAGCCGAGTTCTGCTCAGACCACATATGGGAAAGTGAATTTCTTTACCGTTGGTCTTTAATAGTTCACCTGGTATCAGTATTATGTGACAGGGGGAGTAGTAGGCTTGTCTGCGGCGTACTGACTCTGTGAGCTAGCACGTTAAAGTCGCCCTGAGTGAGCGCTGTTACAAGGCAGACCATAAAACACACTTGCACTTCACATGCATACACTTGTTCATAGTTTAATCCAGAGATTAAAAAATAGCTCTCGTCGCGAATAGTTGAAAAATTGCTGATGCGACGTTAAGCAACATTCAACCAACCAACCATCTATATGTAGTGAAGCCACTGCTAAACATTTTAGATTTAAATTTAACAATACTTTAAGTAAAATAACAAATGACAATTGTTGTAAACTGCAAAGATACTGTCAATATAGAACTGAAACTCAAAACAGAAATAATTGAAAAAAATCTCCCATGGAACTTCGATGACAAAACTTTGGTGTGTTTTTAATTCTTAATGGAATATAGAAAACTGAGAAGTGCTCTGAGACAAAGTGACAAGAAAAACACACTCACTACACGGCTGAACGATTGAAATTAAAATAAGATGCAGTAAAACGGAATGGTATAGGGAATTTGGTGCATAAAATATGTACATCGTCATAATTAATGCATGAGTAACGAACGTTAAGCAACAATCAATCAAATAACGAAAACAGGTTAATTATATTTGACGCCCCGTAGTTCCCCCATGGTCATTTCATTTTCAATTTTGATTTTACACGTGGCGTATATAGCTAGCTAGACAGGAGGTGCTTACCCTTTCAGAGCACCCGACCCCCATCAGGAGGTGATACTAAGTTAGATCAGAGTATGATGTCCCTGTATCCAAAATTATCCTGGATATATTTGATGTCCTATAGTTCCATGTTCCTTTCATTCTCAATTTTGAATCTACAAGCTAGCTAAACAGGATGTGCTTACCCTTCCAGAACACCTGACCCGCCAGGAGGTGAAAATAAGTAAGATGATGTCTCTGTATCCATTGTTTCATGTTTCTTTCATTCTTATTTTGATTTCACACGTGGCGGATGTTGCTACCTAGACCGGAGGTGCTTTCTCTTCCGGAGCACCTGAACTTGTTTCCTGATTTAAAGTTCACATATTTAACTTTATAAGTAATTTTTCAAAGTTTTACTTTTCTTTGGGATTGCGATTTGGACATTGATTGCCATGTTTTTTTTCTTTAGTGGGTCGCCATTCAACCATATATCTTTTAAGTTAAATTTAATTTTAAGCGAAGTTTGTTTTTATTTTAAATTAAGCGACGTTTTGGTAGCGACTCCATTTTATCCGGCAACTAAACATTTTTATTTTTAAATCATTGCAAAACAAAGATCGCATTTATCTGTTTTAAAATCCTGAGAATTTCAACTAATGAACTGCCTACATTAAAAGAAATTTAAGGACACCTTTATTGTTATAAATCCCATTTTAATACCTTTTTAAGAAGACCAAAGGTGTTATGTCTGGCTAGCTCTATTACTGAACAAAAACAGAGGCATTTAAATTTACCGGTCTGTTGTCCGGAATTACAATGACCAGTGTGTTTTATGATCTATAATTAAATAGTGTTGACCAGTACTGTGTAATTACTGGGTACAGATAAACTGTGAAAAGTACCGGACTTGACCACTTGACTGGACAACGCGAGATGGCCATGGTCTATATATTATAATACATTTATCTAATTACTTTTGCGGTTCAGCAACGACGTGTGTCGAAATTTATTTATTTATTTGTTGGTTTATGGTATTTAAAGACTTTAGGTTACCTCTTGCGGTTAAGCAGACATTTATTTATTTATCTATAATTTTAGGGTATTTAGTTATAGGCAAACATTGACCTTTAATTAAAAAAATATTGTGGTCTGGTAGTTATATGTTGAGAGTTGATTTGAGTAATGGTGTTCAGCGTCCCAGTCAAGAATATTTCACTTATTTCGAGATGTCGCCAGCTAAAGGCCAAGGTGCAGAAATCTTGCCTGTGCGTTGTGCTTATCGCATTATAAAGCAGGGTTCTTTACAGCCCACCGTGACACGGGACCTCGTTTATTTTAAGTTCTCATCTGAAAGAACTGTGACTTTCATTTCGTAATGCCGAGTGCTTGGCGAAAGAACAGTCACTACCCACTTTTAAGTCTTGGGTCAGACCCGGCCGAGGTTCGAACCCACGACCTCCTACTTACGGAGCGAGCACTCTACCAACTGAGCTACCGCAGTGGTCTCATTAGAAACATGCATGGTTTATGTATTAACTGTGAATTCTATACTTCTACCCGTGTTTTGGGTGGAGCATCGTATGGTGAAGCGGACTTGTTGTTTACCTTTACTTATTGAGGTTCAACAATGAAGAGATTTTTTATAGTCTTTTAGGACAATGTGGTTGGAATGGGGTCTTATTGTCATGTGCAGAATTTTGACTTTTTTACAATAAAATTATCCAAAATTTGCACATTTCCTACCGGTATTCTCATAAGAATTTTATAGCATGTCGAGGCGTGCGTCCATGCAAAAAGATTTATCTCCTCCTTTGAAACTACTGCGACAATTTGAACTCAGTTTGGTGTGAAAGGTCCCCAGGAGGTGCAGATTAGAATTTACACGGACTATTTATTAATCTCTATGGATAAATCTATGAACAAGTTCGTGTATGCATGTATAGTGCAAGTATGTTTTATGGTCTGTCTTGTACTAGCGCGAACTAAGGGCGACTTTAAGGTGCTAGCTCACAGTCAGTACGCCGCAGACAAGCGTACCCCCCAGTCCATTATACTGATACTAGGTGAACCAGTAAAGGCCAACGACAAGGAAAATTCACTTTCCCACATGTGGTCTGAGCAGGGGGTATTTAGGCTTAACATATAAAATGCCCCCCCCCCCCCCCCATTTTAAAGAAGTCATTATTCTCGTTATTAAAGTGTTAAGACGGGTCTTTAACTAAATTACGTTGCATTTTGAGTGGGATTTACATGTTTGTAAATGGGGGGGGGGGCATTTATTTAACGACCCTACAGCCGTTATAGGTTATATTGTATCGTAATTCAAATTTTATGGCTTGGTACGGGTATAATTTAAATGTAGTAAGTTAGCATCGGTTTGTCAAGGGGTTGATTAAAAATTTTAAATGACAGTATAAATATCTCAGTATCTCATACTGTGACAAAAAAACACCACAACAGTCTATCCGACAAACGAGTGTCCGTTCCACCCCATTGACTTGACAAGTACAGAGGAGATTTATAGGAAATAATGTTCAATTTGATGAAAACAAAACTGAAAACTTCTATTATTTCAAATGCAGATATTTTCACAGTTCCTGTATCCAAAATTACATCTAAATCTTGATACATTTGACATAGTTCCATGTTCGTTTCTGTCTCAGGAAGTGTTTACCCTTCCGAGGCACCCGGCATCACTTCTCTAATGGAAGTTCACGCGTTTTCAACTTAATTTTCCAGTTTAAAAAATTGCTTTGCTACAGAATTGTGGTTTGGGCATGGATGTTTTTTTCAGAGCATCTTATAAAATATAAGGAATTACGGTGTCGTTTAAATTACTATCAAAGAATGATATATAGATCTATTGAAATGCAGTAATTATTAAAGAATTAAGAGTTTCATGACGTCACTGGGGAACTTTATATACCCCCCCCCACGTATAGAAGACATTTGTAACTAAAAAAAATATGTTCTTTGCAACTGTCAACGCAACCAAGAACATGTCAAAATACAAGCAAAATGGTCAGATGGTAGGAAAAGTCAATACAAAGAAACGGCAATCTGAATTGTGAACCACTGATTAAAAAATTCCGACTTTAGACAGGCATTTCAGTAAATTTACAACAACAACAAAAAAAAAAAAAACAAAAAAAAAAAAAACAAAAAAAAAAAAACAAAAAAAAAATTCAGTAAATTTACAGTGGTGTGGTTATAGCACTCAATGTTCCATGCATAACAGAGTAGTTGTTGCGCCAGTGAATTTTTCCAAAAGAAAAGTTAAAACTAGCAAATGATGTTGAAAGTGAACTTTCACCGGTAAAGTGAGGCCGGGTGCTCCAGAAAGATAAGCAACTCTTGTCTACCTGTAGCCAGCTAGTTAATCCTCCTTACTAATACTACTATTTGGTATAAATTACGCAATTATGATGTCATAATCTACTACTAGTTGTGTAAATCTGTTGTCTTTTTTCAGTCACATTATAGATTCGAACAGCTTCAGATGGCAGATATGTGGGTGCCTGGTGGGTAGGATTTCTAATTAGTGGTACACTTTATAACGTCATACTATAGATCTAAGTTGCATTAATCTGATGTCTTTTTTCAGTCATATTATAGATGCCACCAGCTCCAATTCCTAATTAGTGGTACACTTAATTACGTCATTATGATGTCACACCGTAGATCTAAGTTATATTTAAAACGGTTGTCTTTTTTCAGTCACATTATAGATTCGACCAGCTCAAGATATGTTGGTGCCTGGTGGGTAGGATTTCTAATTAGTAGTACACTTTATGATGTCATACTATAGATCTAAGTTGCATTAATCTGATGTCTTTTTTCAGTCACATTATAGATTCGACAAGTTCCAGATATATTGGTGCCTGGTGGGTAGGATTCCTAATTAGTGGTACACTTGGCGTAATAGTAGCCATTCCTCTTAGTGGATTTCCAAAGAGATTACCAGGTAAGATTATAGTTAATTAATTTTATTATACCTCATTAGAAAAATACGATACTATCTCTAATTTGATTGGATCGTTGGATCATGTGATCAGGGTGGAGAAAACATCTTGTCAAATATGATTTGTTGCGGGTGAACAAATGTTCATATCTCCCTCACAAAAAGGCAATAAATGTATAATACACAGTTTTGAGTTTTTGGAATTAGTAGGGTAAATCTTACCATGTGATTACCTATTTGGCAAATATCTGAAAATTTTAAAATAGGATATACAAAAAGTCCATCCATATTAAAATAGTGTAATGGATTTCTGAATATACCAAAAATCCATATACATGTACATGTATATTTAGATTTTTTGTTAACATCATATATAAAATGTTTCCTGATTTTCAACAATGGCCCTGGTTACATTGTTGTTCATTATGGGCATCAATAAACCTTATTTATAAATCCTTTTAAGGAATGATTGTAATTTTTTTCTATCTATGGGGTCATAGATAAAATTATTTGGTGCACGCGTATGCATAAACCGCTTCGCTTCTATGACCCATTAGATAGAAGAAAAAATAATTACAATCATTCCTTATAATTAAATTAAAAAATAAGTTCAATATTCATAACATTCATGTAATCTTTAAATTATACACATGAAACAAAAAAACAGTGCATTGAAACAAAAAATGGTGCATTAATCTAAAAGCCAAACACAGCTGATTGCCAACGGCAACCACCGGTAGCTAGCCTTGCATGAACATTTTCTGCACAATATGACGTCAAAAAAATTCTGTCTATGGGATCATAGATATAAAAAATTTACAACACTGGATAGTATTAAAATTTAATTATAATATGATATCCCTCATTTGTCTTCATATAATTGATAGGATATTTTTTGTGGCTTAAAACACCATTATTTCACTCTTTTAAATGCCAACAGTGGCATAGCGTGCATATAAATTTTAACCCTTTTAACCCATGTAAATATTGATTTAGAATGCAGAAAAATGCACCAAATTGCTCTATTATGGGTGGAACATGTCCCTGTAACAACTTAGTAAGGACGCGACTACGACACGTTTGGTGACTTTGGCACCAGGCTTGCACATTCATTCCTTTCACGCTATGCCACTGGCCAACACCTGACTGAAAAAATTGTGGTAATGAATGAAGGTTTTACTGTACATGTTAAAGAGGGGTATATTGGAATCACCTAGTCTGTCTCTCCTCCATCCATTCGTCATTCTGTCATCATCTAGCCATCTGTCGCAATATCATGTCTGGTCCATATCTTTCATGTCTATGGGTAGATTTTGAATAAATTTGACACTAAAGTATAAATCCAACATGAGACAGTCTGTCACATACTGTATTTAGATGCATAGGTCAAGGTCACAAGGTCAAATCTTAAAAATAACAACTCTGCAATGTTTTCGTCTCTCTAGAAAATGCTCTTATTTCTTCCTTTAAATACAGGTTCCACTAAATATGAAACAGAAAGAGAACAAGATGTTTATCAAAGAAAAGACAAAACAAAAACAACAGACAAAGAAGAAACCAAAACAACAAGTCTAAAAAAGATAATAAAAACAGCCAAAGTTTTGTTTACAAATCCAACATTTATCTTTATAACTCTGTTTGAGGCAGCTGAAGGTATGTATAAGTTCACATGTTTAAGTTGTATTAGAATAATGAAATACTGTAAACATGGTTATTTTTCTTCTAGTGGAAAGTTTTGCTCACCTCACCTCACCTATCCTAGCTCTTCGTGCCCATTGGCACATAAGGTCCCGATACACCTCCTCCAATTTGGCCGGTCTTTTGCTGCCACTCTTGCCTGTGCCCATGTGGTCCATCCCAGGTGGTCTCTTTCCTGCTCTGTTGTTCTCCTCCATGTTGTTTTTGGCCGACCTACTTTCCTTCTGCCCTCCGGATGCCATGTAAGGGCTGTTGTGCATATCCTCTTACTGTTGTTGAATCGGAGGATATGCCCAATCCATTTCCACTTTCTCAGCATTATGGTTGCACTGATGTTTTTGGTTTTTGTTCTTTCATGTAGCTCTTTATTTGTTATTTTATCTGGCCATCTGACTCGAAGTATGTATGTTTCTCAAGCACCTGTTTTGAAATGGGAAAGTTTTGCTACCTTTGCGAATTGTTAAAAAAAATTATGAAAGTTTCCCCCTCACAAATTAAGATAAGACCTTGTTATTGACACAAGAATGGCTAAAATCACCAACCCCACCCTCACCCCTCCTGAAATACCAACAATACAAATTTGTGAAAATTTCCACTCACAAAAAAGCCACGCTTACATTTGGTAAAAGCTATGCTGCTTTAAAAATAATAAGTCGCATTTTATATGCCAGTTTCTAGAATGATGGTAAGCTGTTGTCCATATGTCATCAGTCTATAATGGTTTGTCTGACATACTACTCCACCACTGTTGAATACATTATTTTTGACTAAACTTGGTATAAATGATTATCAGGACATGGTATTGTGTTTGAGAAGAGGAGAAAACTCTATGCAAATTCCTTAGAGTTGTGCACCTTTGAAATTGTAATCATGTTTTTGTGATATTTACTAACAAGGCAAAAATGTGAACGGGTGTATCTTTATGTATAAGTTTATATGTTTAACATGTTTAAGTTGTATTGAAATAATGATATATTTCACAAAATTTAGACTGAACAATCTGTCTTAAAGATGCCCTCGATGACCAGGTTACTGATTATAGCCCCTCTCATGGCCTAGGTATGAATCCCTATCTTGGCAAATTCTTGCATGAGAAATTTGTTTAGGTTGCAAAAAGGTGGGTGGTTTTCCAGTGAAAGAATCTGAACTTGGAAGTAAAACTTTATTACTCAATTCCACTACCTTGCATATGTAGTTTTTATAAGCATGGACAATGGTTTGGTTAGTTTCCACAATATATATTATGCAGTCAGTTTATTCATTAATTTGTGAAATTTTTATTATCGCTTACCTTCAAACTTAGTGTATGGGGGTTATAGCAATCAACAAATCACCTTGTGATTGTCTTTTCAATTGGGTTCTCTTCATAACTTTCACATCTAGGGAATAATTTGATAATACTTTGCACAAATGTTAACCAACATAAGATGGTGTACTGTTTATCACATTTAAATGTGTAGGCCAAAGGCCAAGGTTACAAGATCAAATTTTATTTGGGCATAGTATTTGGCTCTCAAGAGGCAGTTCTAGTTTGAAGTTTAGTTTAAATGAATTGCATTTTGTCAAAACAATTATATGAGGAATAGAAGGAATGTTGAAACTGAGGCTATCTACATTTCTTCTCCAAAGATGGTGCATGGATTGGCTGAAAATTCTGTCCAAGATTCCCAAAATTTTAGTCTTGATCAGAATTTTCAGACTCCTGTATGAGATGTTACTTCAAGTGAATAACTAGTACATATTGATGTTTATTACTTTCAGCCCTTTTGGTTGGTGGGTTTTCTACATTTTCACCAAAGTTTATCGAATCACAGTTCAGTGTATCATCATCTACGGCTGCCTTATATGTAGGTAAGTAAACATATACAGTATAACCTGTGTATAAAGACCACCGAAGGTACTGGAAAAAAATGGACTTTACACAGGTGGGCTTTATACAGAGGTGAACTTTATTGCAGGTCAGACTGTATTCATGTGTTTATGAACATAATACCAAGATTTTACCTTTAGTAATACTGTCTCTATGGCTTGGTGTTAGAGTGCCAACCACCTTGAGAGCAGAAGGTTATGGGTTTGAGCACTTCTGGTTAGTGGTTTTCTACATTTTACCAAAGTTTATAGAATCACAGTTCAGTGTATCATTATCTATGGCTGCCTTATATGTAGGTAGGTACTGGTTTTCATATAAAGTATAACCTCGTTGTAAAGCCCCTCGATATAACTGCCACAACCACTATTTTGAAATCTCCCAATCCATTTAATCTGTGTTTTTTTAAACTCTCTTTCAATTTAATAATAGCAAAAAATCTCTTTAATCTGTGTTTTTTTAAACTCTCTTTCAATTAATAGCAAAAATCCCATTATAACACCGTAATCTGGAAAAACAAATGATGGCATTGAATCAAGGTTTCACGGTTTGAAAAATAAAATTAATATCAATCCCTCAAAATTTCCAACAAATCTCTTTAACAATTTCTTGTTACTAGTAATTGTGATGATTTCCATAACAAATACACTCTGAGATCACTTGAAAAATGAATGGAAGAAGGATAAATTTTGTCTCCTAACTTCAGGTGACTTGAAATGTATGCTTTTATCATTGGATGGGCACAGGATGTGATAGAAGGAACAGTTGAATGTTGGGAAATAATGAATATATAGTCAAACTTTGTCCAAAAGGACCCAGTAAAACTGGCCTTTATGTACGAGTATGTAATGAGCAAGTGGCACTTTTAAACTTGTAGTCTCACTTGGCATACATTTGGAATTTGAAGGTAAAAAGGATAGATTTTTATGTATACTTAGTGAGACTAAACCCTTTCATACACAGATTCAAATAACATGAATAAAGCCCATTTAGGATAAAACTCTACTGGCCTTTAAAAGCAGGTGGCATTTTAGACAAGTTCAACTATATGTTACCAGACATAAATGCTGGAAAAGTTAATTTCTGTGACACAAAAATGGACCAGCTAGGGGACTAATGAAGATACAAATGTACTAAATTTGAGTTCATACAAAACGTGTCTGACATCAAGGTATGTTAAATACCATGACATTTGATGAACAAAAATTAATGAACGACATTTAACAAGAATGACATTTTACAACTTTAGAAAATTGCTTTTCTAAAAGTTTACCTGAGTGACTTTCCAATTAAACATATCTTGGTCTATGATGTATTTTATAATAATTGCTTAAAGTTTTACATGAGGTGACCCCTAAAACTTAGTTTAAGGGGGTATATAGGAATCACCATGTCCTTAGTTTAAGGGGGTATATAAGAATCATCATGTCTGTTTTAAATTGTATCCACTCAATAACTTTCATATCTATGCATGAATTTTCATCAAACTTTGTAAAAATAAAGGTATACACCAACATGAGGCAATGTGTCATTTACCACATTTAGTTGAGTGGGTCAAAGGACAAGGTCATAAGGTCAAATCTTAGCTTTGGCAGGTGGTATTTGACTTTTAAAAGAAATTCTAGTTTCATATAGTTTATATTTTGTAATGTAGGTGCTGTGACGAATCCAGGGGAAGAGGTGGTAGTCTTTTTTGAGGGTACTTAATCCCAAGGTTTAATTGGGGTTATTAAGCTCTCAAGAGACAGTTCTAGATTCATATGGATTTTTATTTTGTAGGTGCGGTTACAATACCAGCCGGAGGAGGGGGTACACTTTTAGGAGGGTATTTAATTAAAAGATTTAATCTCCGTGTAAGGGGTATACTTAAGATGTGTATTGTGGCTGGTTTGTTATGTATGGTGACATTCCTGGTGTTTGCCGGTGTCCACTGTGAGAACGTTCCCTTTGCTGGGGTTAATATCAAATATGAACAGTTTGTACACAACAGGTAAGAAGCCTATCAGTCAACAAAGATACATTTATGAACGTTGAGACTAAAATATGTGCCATGGCAACTAAATTAAGTTTTGATTTTGTGACCACTGTTTTGCTGTAAGTCGCCACTTTGGCTACCTAAATTTCAATCATCAAAATCCAACTTTGACCATTTCCATTATCAGTTTTTAGTGCACTGCTCTTATCATTTTCAGCTTAGTGGGAAAAGAATCACCAATAATTATAAACAGGTCATGAGCAACTTATATAGACTCGCTGGTGTTTACCAATACACTGTCAATTCAATATTTCTACAACCACACTATTTGACATTTACCACAGTGCCTGTCCAAAGTCAGGAAATTTTCAATAATTGTTTTCAATATCTGTTCATCTAAACCTGAACTCCTCTGTAACTTCTGATTAATCAAATGGGGTTTTACATCCCAGTTAAGAATATTTCACTTATATCGAGATGTCACCAGCTATAGGTGAAGTGGCAGAGATTTTTACCTTTGCAGTGTGCTCAGGGCAATATGCAGGGCCTAGGGAGATTTCTTTAACCTACCGTGCCTGCTGTGACATGAGTCATAGGTTTTTAAGGTCCTTTCTGAAGGACCCAGTGACTTTCATTTTAATGGCTGAGTGCTTGGCAAAAGAAGAGTCAATACCTATTTTCAAGTCTGGTCAGATCCCTGCTGGGGTTTGAACCTACAACCGTTTACATATAAAGCAAGCACTCTACCAACTAAGGTTGAAATGTTGCTTCTCAATGTCTTGTAATATTATATACATGTATTTCAGTACTAAAGGATTTTTAGGGACTTTTGAGACGGGCACCTGTAATGCTAATTGTAACTGTGGATTAGAGAATTACAAACCAATTTGTGGTATAGATGGTGTGACGTACTACTCCCCGTGTCATGCTGGATGCAACGTAGAAATCAGTGGTGATAAGGCGGTAAGTAAACTTACGATATATATTGCAAATGTATTTATTTTCGTAGTGTACTAATTTTTGCTTATTTGGCTGCCAATTGTTTTCTGCGAAAAATAAAACCAAGTGAAAATTATATTACTGTAAACATATTTATTTTCGCGGTGTACTAATTTTCACTAATTTCGCGGTCATTTGTTTTGGGTGAAAATTAATACCACGCAATAGTTATATTATGCTTATTGTGTTACAGTGCAAAAATTAAACTACAATGATATGTCTAAATTTCCTATACCCTGAAAATAAATGCATGCGAAATTAAATACATGTACAATATGCTGATTGTGTTATGCATGCTAGTGCATATCAAAAAGCGCAAAAATTAAACTACATGGATATGTATAAATTTGATATACCTCAAAAATAAATACACCCAGAATTAAATACATTTACAGTAATATATTCATCACAAGAACTCAGGATCAACATTTCATTTATTTTATAGTGGGAATGGGAAAATGTGTATCTGCCAAACCAGGACTTGTACTTGGACTTCCCCAATACTAGTTGGATGCTAAAATGACTGAGCTTCCCGGTCACCATTTAAGCTAGGTCTGCCACATTCTTCCCTTTTTTCGATTCAACTACCTTCATTGAAACTGCCAGTTTCCATCCTGGAACCAACATGTTGTGTGGCCAATTCACGTGGTTGAACAAGCCTCCAAATGTAACAGGAAAGAGAAAATGTAACAGCAAACCCGGGACTTGAACCAAGGACCTTTCCCACAGGCACTTGATATGGTCAATAAAAAATCATCCTTTGTCTCTATCCTTTTACAGGATGATTTTTTTTATTGAGCTTATCAAGCACCTGTGACCTTCCCAATAGTAATGGGACACTACAGACTGAGCTACCAAGCCACCTGATAAGCCCGTTCAACAAGATTCGTATTTAGATATACATGTTTCTGGTTCAACCACAATTTTTGTTTGTAGTCGAGTTGACACTCCCATACACTCAATACTTGAACCTAGAAATGTTTTTTCCTATGAAGTTTTTTTGCTGTTTTGTATTCTATAGGGTCCCTAGAGTAAAATTAGGTTAGTTGCCCTGGAGGCAACATTGGGCAAATTGAATAATTTGCATATATCCAAGATGGCTGCCTGACGCCATATTGAAAATCTATCTTTTGTAAGAATTGTTCTACAATAGCTTGCAATATACCGTTTCTTATGTTTTTAGGGATGAGGAACTTATTTTTGTTGTTGTTTTTAACATTTGGGACATTTTGAAAGTATATTTAACAATTTTGACCAGACAAGGGTTTATTATAATTAGAATAACTCAGCATATCACATTCAATGCTGTGTAACTTAATCATGCATCTTGATACGTTTTGATTAAAAGGTCATAAATGAGGCTCGAACAATTCCTTTTAATAAGAAATTAAAAACATAATCTTTGGCAGCAGAAAATAGATTCGATTTTACATAAACATTGATACATTACGTCATGTAATGAAGTCTTATGGTTCCGGGACTCTGCAGCAAAATCTGTCACTGATAATGCACAACCTTCCACAAAATTGTTTGGTTGGAGTTGAACAGTAGAACTCAATTTTTTTTTTTTTTTTGGTTTTATGATAGTTTTGATATTTTGATTAACTATTTCCACTCCAAATGGCCACTACGTTATAAATACAGACTTCCATGTTCATCCATGTGGTATAAGTGAAAAGGTAGTGCACAGTGAAGATTTGGCTTACTTCTGGTGTCTAAACTTACCCAAGTTACCATTAAGCAACATCTCGACATCTAGACCTGAAACCGCTGTTTCACATATAAATTATACTGGGCTGTAGAAAATAATACCTATTTGTATCCTGATTAACAAACCCAACAAATAGTTTTATTGGATGCTGGACATGCACAATATGCTGGTAAACTTTCTCAGTGTCTGCTATAAACACATGCGTGTCCTGTCGAGGATATTGCATGTTGACACCATAGTGATTATTAGGATGCTGTCTTGGTTAACCAGTTTGGAGTACAAACTGCTATCAAATTTGAAAAAGGCATGACTCTCTAACCTGATCCTTTTAGTGGGTAGATTGGTGCTTCTCTGATCAATTGGAATGAATATATTCTGAGTGTGATACGGACCATAACTCAAAGAGTTCAATCCTCGATGTTTATTGGATATATATGACCAAAATGTATTGCTTATTCAAACTCCCTCTAAATAAAAACAGGTCATAAGGCAATTGTTCACAAAATTGCTTCAAATGTGTCAATGTGGTGAATTCAGTTGCAATGGATGTGAAGACTGAATACGAGTACAATCCAGTCTACCTGATGTGTTTTAAAATGCCATCATTTGCTCTATAAAGATGATAAAGACAATTCGTTTCAAAGCGATGCTGTCAAGATGCAAAAACAAAGCCAGTTGTTGATCTTTGAAACGTGTTTCTTTGGTTATCGTTGTTTGGACAGCAAGGGCAGTTTGAGCACAGCTTCTGCTTGCATTTGAAATTGGTTCTGTTTCTTTTTGACATTGGTAGAAAATAGTTGTCATTGAAAAAGGAATGAAGTCAGCTCTAGTCAAATCGCTTTGTGGAGTTCTTCACCCAAAACTCACAATCACAATGATTCACAGTTTTTCTACCACATCTCTTGATCACATGGCGATAACCCATCAGATTTCATTGCATCAATCCAAAAAGGTCATATTGGTACCCAGACACTTCAAAGAAAATCTTGTTTTTCGACAAATACCATCTCATATATTCTAAGAAACAAGGACAGAGGGAACACCACAGAAATATGTATATGATTGTGGATTCGGTCATGATGAATCCGGCATAACTATGGTATCGTATGTTCTCCAGGCTGCACAGACAGGTCATGATATCATTTGTGTGCTGATTGACGACACCGATGTTTTTGTTTCCCTAGTGTTTTGGGTGTATAAGCATGAGAACAATGTGATGTACAGATGTTGTTATAGACAAGTATAGAAGTTTTTGAACATCAATGCAACTAACTATGGTCCTGATTTGAGATGTCTTGAACTGCCAGGCATGCATGCTGTAAGTGCCATGGTCTTGGTCTGAGATGTCTTGAACTGTCAACCATGCATGCTGTAAGTGCCACGGTCTTGGTCTGAGATGTCTTGAACTGCCAGGCATGCATGCTCTCAGTGTCATGGTCTTGGTTCGAGATATCTTGAACTGTCAGGCATGCACACTGTAAGTGTCATGGTCTTGGTTCGAGATGTCTTGAACTGCCAGGCATGCTTTCTATCAGTGTCATGGTATTGGGTTGAGATGTCTTGAACCGTCAGGCATGCACACTGTAAGTGTCATGGTTTTGGTTCGAGATTTCTTGAACTGTCAGGCATGCACACTGTAAGTGTCATGGTCTTGGTTCGAGATGTCTTGAAATGCCAGGCATGCTTTCTATCAGTGTCATGGTATTGGGTTGAGATGTCTTGAACTGCCAGGCATGCATGCTCTCAGTGTCATACTCTTGGTTCGAGATGTCTTGAACTGCCAGGCATGCACACTGTAAGTGTGATGGTCTTGGATCGTGATGTCTTGAACTGGCGTGCATGCTTTTAGGGACATGGACTTCGTTCGAGATATCTTGAGCTGTTATGTATGCATGTTCTTAGTGGTTGTGATACAGCATCATAATTACAAACTCTTATTCTCCTCATTTAGCTGATGTTCTTGGTTAACAAAGATCACAAATAACTTTATGGGATCTGAACCATTCTTTGTTATTCTCTATTGCCAGCCAGTAGGGAAAACTGTGACGTTTCCTCAGGCTCTTCATAAAGAGCACCAAAGTCTTATAGTTTTAACTTTGTATCAAACATCATTTTCTGTTGTCGCACCTTTAGTTAATGTTGTGAAAAGGTACCGACAGTCAAGATCCTCCTGAGCAGTATGAGATGATAACCGATTTCGGATTGAAATTCAAAGATCAATTCTCATTACATGTTATAGCGAAAGGATACCCGGCGCCCCAAGAACTTCTTTGTCATGTTATGTCAATGTCAGGCACAAAATCATAAGTGCAACACACAAGGACATGCTTGCCTAAGAAAATAATCCTGTACATAATTTTGTAACTGCTCTGGAGAAGGGGAGTGTTTAAATTTGTACACAAGCTTAAATAGTTATTTGACACATATGGTCAGTCATTATAGACATGATGGTATTTAATGTAAAACTAATGCCAGAATTGAGTTGCCCCTGCCTAAATACCCCTGCAAAGATGTATGACAATCTATTATAAATTTGTTTTTGTACAAAATCAATATTTCAAGATGGTGTCCGTCGGTCATCTTGTGTTTATAGCTTATTGTGCGAGTTAAGTGTTCCGTATGTGAAAATTAACACCAGAAATGGGTTTCTCATGCTTGAAAACACCTAAAAGGATATATTACAACCTATTGGAAGATATTTTATATCGCAGTATGTATTTCAATTTGATGTTTGGCAGCCATTTTGGATTTATGTATATTGTGCAAGTTGCCCAAATTTGCCCGAAGGGCAACTAAGTTAGTTTTGTTCAAGGACCCATAAGGAAAACAAAACACCAAAAAAACTTCATAGGAATGAACATTTTTAGGTTCATAAAATGCCTACTCGACTATTGGGCAGTCGGTGTCCCAAGGTTCTAAAGAAAACTGTGTAGTGTGAAGTGTGTCCTTTGCCTGCCAAAGGTCTAAGACTACAGTCCAACCTGCCTTAAAGGTACCTCTATATAAGGGCCACCGGCTTTTAAAGGCCAGTAGAATTGTATCCCAATTGTTCTTTATTCATATTATATGACCTGTATATAAAGGCCACTTTTGCTGGTTTCCTTGGGTGGACTTTATAGACAGGTTTGACTTTATTTTCTAGTTTCCTCCATCTTGTATCCTAACTTGCTTTTTTTTCCCTCTTCTTTCTTTCATTTTTTGTGATAATTTTTTTTTGGCTTCTCTGTTTTGCTGTGCAATTCACATGTAGCTCTCTATTTGTCATTTTGAACCACTGCTGAAGCTCCGTAAGTGGTAGTTTGTGGGTTTGAATCCTGGCCAGGTCTAACCCAAGACTTAAAAGGGGGTAGTGACTGTTTTTTTGCCAAGCACTTGGCATTACGAGATGAAAGTCATGGTTCTTTCGGATGAGAACTTAAAATAAAAAAGGTCCTGTGTCCCAGTATGGGTGGCACAATTAAGAACCCTGCTGTACAATGCCATAAGCACGATACACAGGCAAAATTTCTGCACTTTCACCTATAGATGGCAACATCTCGATATCAGTGAACTCTTCTTGACCTGAGGTTAAACACCATTACTCAATTATTACTCTATTTGTCATCTTAAAGGATTTTTCTTTGATTTGATGTTTATTTATTTCCAGCATTCAACTTCTTGATTTAGTCAATTTTTGTAATAATATCAGAATTAACAATTTTGTTTTTTATCTTTATTTCAGAAATATCACAACTGTAGCTGTTTAAATTATTACAAAAGTAACACAAGTTCATTGGAATATACAGCTGAAATAGATACATGTAAAAGTGATTGTTGGTATCTGCCATTGTTCTTACCCATATTTACTGTGATGGTGTTTTTAACTTTTATACCAGAGACGATGGCTATTGCTGCTACTTTAAGGTGAGTTCACATACAGACACATGGACAGACAGACAGACAGACAAACTGTTGGTATCTGCCATTGTTCTTACCCATATTTACTGTGATGGTGTTCTTAACTTTTATACCAGAGACGATGGCTATTGCTGCTACTTTAAGGTGAGTTCATATACAGACACATGGACAGACAGACAGACAGACAGACAAACTGTTGGTATCACCCGATGGTGTTCTTAACTTTTATACCAGAGACGATGGCTATTGCTGCCACTTTAAGGTGAGTTCACATACAGACAGATGGGCAGACAGACAGACAAACTGTTGGTATCTGCCATTGTTCTTACCCATATTTACTGTGATGGTGTTCTTAACCATTATACCAGAGGCGATGACTACTGCTGCCACTTTAAGGTGAGTTCACATACAGACAGATGGGCAGACAGACAGACAAACTGTTGGTATCTGCCATTGTTCTTACCCATATTTACTGTGATGGTGTTCTTAACCATTATACCAGAGACGATGACTACTGCTGCCACTTTAAGGTGAGTTCACATACAGACACATGGACAGACAGACATACAGACTGATGGTATCTGCCATTGTTCTTACCCATATTTACTGTGATGGTGTTCTTAACTTTTATACCAGAGACGGTGGCTATTGTTGCTACTTTAAGGTGAGTTCACATACAGACAGATGGACAGCATATGCACAGATGGACAGACAGTCAGATAGGCAGACAGACAAACTGTTGGTATCTGCCATTGTTTTTACCTATATTTACTGTAATAGTCAGGGGGCAGATCCCAAAAATGTGACACCCCCTAAACTTTTTTGTTAAAAGCAGGAAACATGGTGGATCTTATTGCCCTATATGTACTTAGTCACGCTAGGTATGTTTCCACCTTGACTTTTTCCGTTTAATGAAAAAATGGCTGCCAATCCAAGATGGCCGCCAAAAAAGATAATTTAAGACTAAAATTCAATATCAAATCAACCACTAAATCTTTTTAGTTGCAATTTGGTATTTCATCAATTAAATATTTATACTAATTTTCTATGAATAAATATTGGTTGTAAAATTCAATATGGCCGCCATTTTCAAGATGGCCGACTTATAATCATCGCGCTGCATTTTAAATCAAATACGACAAAGGATGTCATTATTTTATGACATAAACCATGTATTGTATTTAATATATATGTACTAAGTTAAGCTAGATTTGTTTCCACCTTGACTTTTTTCTGTTTAATGAAAATATGACTGCCAAATCTGATGTCTGCAATAAAAAATAGTCCTCTCGCTTATTCAAACATTCAAAGAAGTCTAACAGCAACATGATTAACATCCACAAGCACCTTGCAGCAATATATTCTATATGTATATCCCTTATATATATATTAATTATATAAGTATGATCCGAATATAACATATTTTCCCGGTTCAAGAATTTAACAGCTATAAATATAGGATTGAATAACAATCTTTTACTTCCAAAATATTAATTTTAAAACAAAAACTAAGACAATAACAAAAACATCTGCATCGCTACAAAGGATAAGCGTTTTACCATTATCTGTTTCTTTGGCTTTTTTGGCACAAAAAACCATTTTTATGTCTGCCTTTTTATGATTTGCTCAAAGACCTGATTTACCCCGGCCAGTACTCAAGAATGTAGTATTCGCATCCAAAAAACCCTAACTAAACCATTAATTGCTTGCCATATACCATTTTTGTTTATCTGATTTGATATAAAACTAAAAGAATCAGATTCATTCTTTATTCACGTCGATATGTACGTATATTGAATTATTTCAATTTTCAACTTTCCATCTCTATTCTGCAGTACATGTATTATTCTTTAAATCGAATGCTTCTCACCAGTTCTTACTGACTTTAATGCTCTATGATTGTGATTTGTGGATGGATTGTTGTGTTTTTTATTTATTTTTTTTTTCTTGTGATAGAATGCTCAAAATATCAATCAAACAAAACATCTACTCTATAACTTTTCCTGAAATGACATTTTGTTCTATCTGCAAATCTACAAAGATGTCAAAGGTTTGTGCATTAGCTTTTTCCGAATGATGTTAACCAATATCATACTCTCTAGTATGGTACAAATCTTTATACCTTTTTCTGAACATTTCTGGATGACATCATCAACCTGTGGTTACATCAGATGTTTGTTGATTGGCCGTAAACTACCTGATGATGTTACGTAGACTACACTTATGTCTTTTTGTTCAGTATATCACTATCACCGTTACCTCTGGCACAATGATATTATTTAGCAATTATTGTTTTGATTTTTGAAACTCCATAACGCTACCGAAAAATATAAAGACCTGTACGATAATATATGGTACGACATTGGTTAACAGCATTGGAAAACCACAATATGCATTTTTAAGATTGCCTCGCAGCAACCACAAAGTATCGTTTTAGAAAATAGCGTTAGAGTAGATTGTTTGTTTTTATAAAGGCTTGAACCAGACGAAAAGAATAAATTCAAAACAAACATACCAATCCATGTCAAAATCACAATTATGAAGCAAAGTAAAAATCTTGAAACTTTCAAATGAAGTTTAAAACAGGAACATCCACCAGCGAAGTGAGAACAAGTGACCTGGAAGGATAATTGAGCACCCCACACTTTTTAGAAAGAAAGGAACATGGAACTTTGGGACGCCACATATCCATGGTATTTTCGGATACAGAGTCACCATACTATATTGTGATGACAGCCATAAAACTTTATGAGGGCCTTAATAAGCCAAGGCGCATCAACATTTCATTTGTTAGCAGTTTGCACCGTAGAGAGATGGAATTCCATGTTGCCTGAGAATTTGGACAATTTTATAAATATGGGGGAGAATAAGGCTTAACTGACTGGTTTTATATCAAATGAGTTGAGCAAGGAAGTACTTGGCAAGGAGTCAGTGGTTAATGGAGGGTTGCGGTTCCAAATACTACATCCTCGAGTTTAGGGCGAGATACATCAGGTCCTTGTGCAAACTATAAATACGCAGACTCAAGACTTGTTGCTTATTCAGAGTGAGATCGATAGATGGGAAGTGTTCAAACTAATCACAGAGCTTGAAAACTCTGAACTGAAAGCTTATGAATATACGATAAATTCGGCAATGTTGTTATCAATTGTAAATTCTTTTGTTTGTAATCTATTTCAAACTACCAATCCTAAACAAAAACCTTCATGAACTCCACTGTCATATGTCCCGTCATTGCAACATATTCAATATACTAGTTTATTGTATTAAAACAATGCAGCGCGGTTATTATTACTCGGCCATCTTAAGAAATGGCGGCCATTTTGAATTTTACAACGACAGTTTGTTCATGAGAAATTAATATAAATATTCAATTGATAAAATATCAAATTTCCACTCAAAAGGTTAAGCGGTTGGTTTGTTATTGAATTTTCATTTTAAAATTATCTTTTTTGGTGGCCATCTTGGATTTGGCAGCCATATTTTCATTAAACGGAAAAAGTCAAGATGGAAACATACTTAGCCTAACTAAGTACATATATATTAAATGCAATACATTGGTGTTATCTCATAAAATAATGACATCCTTTGTCGTATTTAATTTAAAATGCAGCACAATGATTATACGTCGGCCATCTTAAAAATGGCGGCCATATTGAATTTTCCAACCAATAATTATTCACAGAAAATTAGTATAAATATTTAATTGATGAAATACCAAATTTCAACTTAAATTGTTAAGTGGTTGATTTGATATTGAATTTTTATACTTAAATTATCTTTTTTGGCGGCCATCTTGGATTGGCAGCCATATTTTCATTAAACGAAAAAAGTCAAGGTGGAAACATACCTAGCGTGACTAAGTACATATAGGCCAATAAGATCCATTATGTTTCCTGCTTTTAACAAAAAAGTTTAGGGGGTCAATAAAGAGGCTACTTTTTGAGATCTGCCCCCTGACTATAATCGTCTTTCTTACTTTTATACCAGAGATAATGGCTGTCGCCATCACTAAATTTAAGGCAAGGTTCATTCAAATTCTCTCATTTAAAATTCTAGATATTGTTTATTGAACCAAAATGATAATAAAATAATTGCTTATCTCATATATATGATACATGAATTGAAAATCCTACTAATGTGTTGTTTTTTTTTAGGTTTTC
Organism: Anadara kagoshimensis; assembly: GCA_021292105.1. Lineage (NCBI taxonomy): Eukaryota > Metazoa > Mollusca > Bivalvia > Arcoida > Arcidae > Anadara > Anadara kagoshimensis. Next base: position 15,636,272 of record CM037863.1, on the reverse strand, counting down.
AGAAAAATCTGTAAGAAAGTCAATTTATTGTAAATTGGGATATTTTTGTGTTTGTTTTATCTTCACATACATTCTCAAAAGAAACAAGATTTGAAAATAAAGTTACTGTAGATATTCAGGGGTTCAAAATTATGTTTTGTAATGGAAGGTCCAGGACCTTTTGCCTTTATTTTTGGCAGGTCCCACATAAAGTTTTGAAAGTCCAATATCAACATTGAAAGATCCATGTGCAATTATGTAATTATATTGAATAAGTAGAATTATTCTGGTAAAAATGGCAGGTTCAGCGGACTTTTACAATTTAAATATCAATGGTCCCAAGGTAAAATCAATAGGTCCCGGACCTCGGACCCAGGGAATTTTGAACCCCTGATATTTAAATTGAACTTAAATTTTCAACACTGTCACCTGTAATTTTAATGTCATTTCTCTCTGGATCCTCAGTATCCGAGTGGTCCAACACTGTCACCTGTAATTTTAATGTCATTTCTCTCTGGATCCTCAGTATCCAAGTGGTCCAAAGTGCATGCTTACGGATCAAAACTATCCTCAGTGCACAGGTTGGAATCCCACTTGAGGCCGATTTTAGTGTGAAAAAATTTGTCAGTTCGTTTGCCAAAGGTTGGTGATTTTTTCCAGGCACTCCTGTTATCTTCACCATCTCTTGATATAAGTGACAGAACCTTGACTGGGGCGTAAAACACCATTACCCCACTTCACTTACAAAAAAAACCTACTTTAATTATTTATATTTCAGATGTCTACCACAAGAAGAAAGGTCTATTGGTATGGGTGTACAGTCTGTTATTGCACGATGTTTAGGTTAGTATTGGTATGGGTGTACAGTCTGTTATTGCACGATGTTTAGGTTTGTATAATGTTTGTATTATGTAGGCTCAATGCGGCTGCTATGTGAGAAAATTTTTAAGTTCACTAATTGCAGAAGGTCGTTGGTTAAATTACACAGGCATTCCTCATACTGACAGTCTTGATATAAATGAAAGAAACTTGACAGGGGCATAAAACATCATTACTGCTTTTGTATTATCTGTGGTATATGGTATATTGATTTAGGTAATTTGGAGTCAGTTGTTCAGAGTATCTGCTAATCATTGTATGTAAATTGGAGTTATCTCCCTTACATTGTCTAGGTTTCCACAAATTTAAAATAATTAGTAGCCAAATTTCCAAAATTTGTGAAAATATAGTCCTTTTTAAAGTATTTTCCACAAATTTGCTAAAATAGGTTACTTTTTGAAAGAATTCCTCAGAAATTAGTAGCCAATGGCGATTTTGGCTACCAGGAATGGAAACATAGATTGTACATGCCATTCAAGGACCCATGATTGATGAATAAAGATGATGATGATTATTATTATTTTCTTATTATAATTAAAATATCAGACATGGATCACAAGCTTTTTAAAAGAAAAATTAATCTTGACTCAAATTATAAATGGATAACAGATTTGGATTAAGTGAATTTAAGTCATTTGTACTAGCTCTAACATAACCTCATCAGAGCTACGAGAGCACATTTAAATGAAATTCAAAATGTATGTATATTGCTTTATTTTCACGGTGTCAAATTTTCGCAGTTTGACGATGACTAGTGTATCAAATTATTGCTGTCTTCTCAAGCAACATTATTGCTGTATTTTCCTGACAGTTTTAATTTCGCAGGATAACATTGGACCGCGAATATAGTGAAAATAAAACCACAGTGAAATATAAGCATTATACAGTACTCCGATCAATGCTTGGATATGCAATAGAGAAAATGCAATCAAATTGATTTATTTCTGACGCATTTACTTCATGATTCAGGATTGTAGGAAATTGTTTTCTTATTTAAGTTTTTATTTTAGTGGTTTTTTTTTACCAATTAATGCCATGCAGTTTTGTACTTTATTTATTATTAATTTTTAATGCCTGTTATGTTTTACTTTTCTGTTATTTCTAGGATCTATACCGGGACCAGTTTTATTTGGGAAGATGATAGACTTGACATGTAGTTTATGGCAGACAAAGTGTGACGAGCAAGGTTCTTGTTTCTTTTACAACAACCAGAATATGAGTCACTACATACTCGCCGTGGCGTTAGTCTGTAAAACGTTTGCATTACTCTTTCTATTCCTATCTCTGTGTTGTCATAGGACATGCCCAGAAACATCGGAAGATGACGATGAAGTGACGTCAAGAACATTAACAGTCAGCAATGATTACGTAAACAAAGGGTTTAGTGATATCTCAGACACAAATCTTGAAAACGGCAGTGACAAGGGTAGTAATGTTTATTACATATCGTCCTTGTAGAATTTATAATTTGGTGCCAATAATGAATTTTTCTACTGTAAATCTGGGAAACTTTTGCCTTTGATTTTTATATTTTGCATCAAATCGCTAGTCGCAAAACCGAGAAAAACTTTAATGAATTTTTCATTTTGATGTAACCCACGTTCATTTGCACAGACATTCATCAGATGATGCGACAATCCTGATTCTCGCAAAAGTTTGCCCAATTTAAAGCAAAAACTTCAGTGAACTTTTCATTTTGATGTAATACATGTACATTTGCACTAACCATCAGCAGATGATGCGAAAATTATGATTCTCGCAAAAATTTCCCGATTTACAGTACTCCTTTTAATTCACATTTTACACCCCACATTTGAACATGTTCCATGTTTGGGAGTGTATATTCATTGTCTCTTTGTAGATTACTGGTATATGCAAGTATTCTTAGTTACTATTGACTGCTATTTAAATTTCAAACCTATCTCACTACATTAGTTTTTAAAATATTGATCATTATTACATCGCCAAAATTAATGGATGCAAAAATTCCTGATTTACATTACTTCTTGTATTCACATTACACGCCACATTAGAACACAATTGTTCTGTTCTGTGTCTGCCAGTACATATTTCATCATTGTCTCCTTGTAGAGTGCCAATATATACAAGTATTCTAAGTTACTATTAATCACACTTTAAATTTCAAACCCGTCTCACTTACATTAGTTTTCAAAATATTGATCATTACATCACCAAAACTAATGGACGCAAAAATTCCTGATTTAAAGTACCCCTTGTAATTCACATTTACACCCTGCATTAGAACATAATTGTTCTGTTCTGCATCTTCCAGTAGATATTTCATCATTGTCTCCTTGTAGATTACTGGTATATACAAGTATTCTTAGTTACTATTGATCGCAGTTTAATTTTAAACCTGTCTCACTTACATCAGTTTTCAAAATATCGATCATTACATCGCCAAAATTAATGGATGCAAAAATTCCTGATTTAAAGTACTTCTTGCATTCACATTACACGCCCTGCATTTCAACACAATTCCATTTTATGTTTGCCAGCAAATAATTCATCACTGTCTCTTTGTAGAGTATAATCAAGTATTCTAAGTTACTATTGACCGCAGTTTAAATTTCACACCCGTCTCACTTACATTAGTTTTCAAAATATCAATCATAATGGACTATTCTGTGCTTCGTAGTAGTAACATGGACCAGTTCGTAGTAGTTACATGGACTGGTCCATACGTTTTAACCATCACTGCCTTCCTACTATCATCTATAGATGAACATTATTTTTATAATCGGCCTCAATCCTAGACACAGTCTCACTTGAAGTTGATTTTAACAAAACAGTTTTTTTATATATGTAATCTTTCATTGTTTAAGACTAAAGATACAAGAATAGATTTTCACACGTCTCATATTATAGACAAGAGGAGATTAATTCTTAGCAACAAGATGCTTATCTGAAAAGTTTAACAATTTTCCTGGTAGTTATAGGATTAGTTGAAATCATAAATCATTTGTAGTCTTCCAACTAAAACGGGAATACATAGTCTTCCATTACTACTTCCAAATCTCGAGTCTGACCTTAATTTTCATGCACAAAGGAACATAACTCATGAATCACTTGACAGGACGTCTGAAATGTGAATTTGGCTTATCCATATATTGTTTTGTACCACAAAACTTACTTGTTAATCGGATGCATAACTCAAGAATCACTTGGCAGAATTTCTAAAAATTGAACCTATGTTTCATCAATATATTGAGACTATATTCTGTATCACAAAAATTAATGGTTAATCAGCCAATTATATGAACAAAGGACATAACTTAATAGAACTTCTAAAAATTGAACTTTGAGCATGTATTGTTAATACATGTATACATATAAAGTTACTGGTTAATTGGTTGATTATATGTACAAAGGACCATAACACAAGAATCACGACTGAAATTCTAAAAATTGAACTTGACCAATGTTTTATCAATATTATCCTATATCACAAAAATTATTGGTTACCTTACCTTTGCTGATTACAAGCAAGACTTGAGTTTTACATGTGTTTATGCAAAGAGTGCAATATCTGCTCTGGTTTGTCCACAGGTCAAAGGTCATACTTTTACTTTATTTTAATGAATATAGTTGGTACAGACCTGTTAAAAGTTTAACACTAAGTTAACAAAAAGAGTTAAAGCTCAGCTGCAGAGTGGCCAAGATATGGATAGCTAGTGAGATATAGATAGAAACTGCTCATGAGATATAGCTAGCTCAGGCCGAGATGATCTGCTTATTCAGCAAAAATTTGAAAGCTGAGTGTTAAACTTTCAACAGATCTGTACTGTATTTGTTGGCTATATTCTCTTAATTATTTAACCATAATTTTATTTTTTTTTGCAAAAAAAATTTATGTAGATAAACATAAATATAAAGTTTACTTTGGATGTTTGTGTTCTTCAGTTGTTGCAAACATTCACTAAAAAATTTTATTACATGTACCACAATTTTAGATTTATTTTTGTAATCAATAGATTTATGTACATCAATACTGATGTTTTTATAAAAAATAAACAAAAAAAACCCCAGTTGTTGCCTTTCACGAAACGTTTAATTAACGTAATTTTTAAATTTTTGCAATCAATAGATTTATGTACATAAATGATGATGTTTTAATAAAAGAAAACAAAGTTGTTGCCTTTCACAAAAATTTTTATTAACATAATTTCAACTTTTTTGCAATCAATAGATTTATGTACATAAATGTTGATGTTTTATTAAAAAAAAACCTTATCTATCATATCTTTATTAAAAACAGATTTTATTTTCAGATTTATATCATTTATACTCAAAATTGTTGTCATGTGTTTTTTAATTGTTTTAATATCATGTGTATTTTTGTTTTAAATATCGTCCACATTTTTATTATTATTATTATTGTCAGTTTTTAGAAATATTTCATATAAATGATTATAATTCGTCTTATTTGGATCAACTCATTTTTATTATATAGTAGTTTACAAATTTTATATTAAGAAATAAAAATGTTGATATTTTACTAAAACGAGAGTTAATAGATTTAATTTTATCAGAGGGAGCTTATATTGTATATATATATACTGGTGATTTTTCACGTCGGTCAAAATAATTTTTTGTCGGACATGTCCGGCAAATATGACCGTTTCCGGACCTCTGATATATATATATATATATGTTTTACGTCCCAAGTAAAGAATTTTTCACTTATATCAAGACATCACCAACAATTGGTGAGGTGGCAGAAATTTTTACCTTTGCAAGCGGCCAGCGCAATGTACAGGGAGTGTTCTTTAATATGTCATGCATATCGATTAGGGGGGCATCAGTTTTAAGGTATTTTCTGAGGTAACTATGACAATTCTAAATGCAAAGTGCTTGGTGAAAGTACAGTCATTATTTTCAAGTCTTGCTCAGATCCAGTAGGGTTTAGAATCTGTACTTCCCACATAAAGAATGAACACTCCACTAACTGGGCTACCATAGTGGTACAAGGGCGTATTTATAGCTTTTTTTATCCAAGTGATATTTTTAGAACAAGTTTATAATTTTTTTAATCTAGATGTAACACAATATATTGGCAAAGCAAATGGAGAATTTAGAATAGGCATAAAAATTACTTGGCATCTTCAGTAAGGTCCATCTCTTACCGCTAGATTCAAATTTTTCTGCATTCTAACTAAACTCCTGGACATTGTTGGTGATAGCTCAAACTTTGGAGTTTTATAATCAGTGATTTCTGTTGTTGTTTTTTATTTATTTATTTATAAATTTTAATTTCTTGGTTGCATTGGTTGTTTCATCTCCCAGTCAAAATATTTCACTTATATCAAGACGTAGCCAGCTAAAGTTGAAGTGGCAGGAATTATTACCTTTGTAGTGTGCTTGAGACAATGTGCAGGAAAGGATTCTCTTGCATGCAATGCCTACTGTGACACAGTCAATGAGGCATCAATTTTTAATATCTCTTCCAAAGATTCCTTGTACTATATCATTTTTAATTGCCAAGTGTTTGTCCAAAGAACAGTCATTTCTTATTTTCAAGTCTTGGTATGACCCGGTCATGACACAGGCCATTGAATTTTTAAGGTCTCTTTAGAAAGACCCCCAGGCTTAGTTCTAAATACTGATTACTTGGCAAAAGAGCAGGCAATAGCTATTTTCTTGTCTTGGTCACACCTGGTCAGATTTCAAATCTCAACCTCCCACATATACCAACTGAGCTATGATAGTGATACAAAAAAACAAGAACCAGTATATATAACACAAATCAGTTTATTTTGTTAAGTGTTAAATACATTCACAAGATTGTTCTCACTCAAACATTGAAAAAAAAATTCAGACCAAACAAAAAAAATATTCTTCTATGTAATTCGCTCCCTGATGTTGTAAATGCCACTTTTTACTATATTCTTAGCACTTTATAATTAAATTTCTAAAAACAAAATTTTTTAAGTTCATATTTTAATCAATCGGAATCAAAGCCATCCTTGGTCTTCTTTTCTTCTTTTTTAAGGCTACCAATTTTTTTCTTGTGTCTCTCGATGGCCTCCTGTAAAAAGAAGTGATTTATTTTCAAATGATGCATGAATTCACCAATCACAATACAAACTAGAATGCATGAATCAGCCAATCACATTTCAGACTATTATACATCAAACAACCAATCAAATTGCAGACTATGATGTACGGATCAACCAATCACATTGTAGAATATAATGTTTGGATCAACCAATCACATTGTAGAATATGATGTATGGATCAACCAATCACATTGTAGATTATGAAGCATGAAACAACCAATCACAATGCAGATTGATCAGATTGATTTTTAATTGGTGCATGAATCGACCAATCACACTGCAGACTGAGACTATAATCTTTGTTTTAACAACAAAGGTAATTTCTAATTATATAGGAAATGTTGGTTATTACATGTATATATAATTATTAGCAGATAATGTTTTTGGTGTTCATCAGAACTTTTGTTGTACATGTATCGGAAGTTTGAAGTTTGAAGTCTGGCAGAAATGTAGTCAGTTAATATGAAATGTATCTACTGAGAATAGATAAACATCTCCAATAAAACAGCACTTTAACAGGTCTTTGTGACCCAACATCTCCAATAAAACAGCACTTTAACAGGTCTTTGTGACCCAACATCTCCAATAAAACAGCACTTTAACAGGTCTTTGTGACCCAACATCTCCAATAAAACAGCACTTTAACAGGTCTTTGTGACCCAACATCTCCAATAAAACAGCACTTTAACAGGTCTTTGTGACCCAACATCTCCAATAAAACAGCACTTTAACAGGTCTTTGTGACCCAACATCTCCAATAAAACAGCACTTTAACAGGTCTTAGTGACCCAACATCTCCAATAAAACAGCACTTTAACAGGTCTTTGTGACCCAACATCTCCAATAAAACAGCACTTTAACAGGTCTTAGTGACCCAACATCCTCAATAATACTAAAGATGCTAAGCATTTTAGGTTACATAGTTAACTATATTTGTTTTGGCTCTTCAAATGTTTTAGAACACTTTGAAACATTAGTCTCTAGCCAGTAATACTAAACATGAAATTATAATATATAGTGACCAATAGAAAGCTAGTCAACTGACTGGGGTTTATGTTCTAGTCAATAGTTTTTCATTTATATCAAGATGTCACCAGCTTTAGGTGAAATGGCAGAAATTTTGACTTTTGAAATGTACTTACAGCAACGTACAGGGACAGTTCATTAGTAGCCAATTTAATTACCTATGTACCTAAACTTGTTAAAATTAGCTAGGATATACTTACCCGGTGATTTAATAATCTGTTTCAGTTTGATGTATTATTATATGTATCCTATATACAGTAAAACCTAAGGGTATTGATTGCATGGGGTTTTACGCCCCATACCTGCCGTGATATTGCACATTTGGCTTTAAGGTATCTTCACAAGGACTCGATGACTTGCATTTCTAAATCCCCAGTGCTTGGCCAAAGAATAATTACTACCTATTTTTAAGTCTTGGTCAAACCCCAGCTATGGTTTGAACCCATGACCCCTGTCATAAGAAGCGAGCACTCTACCAACTGAGCTACCATATTGGTGGATTCTATATAGAGGCTCCCAGTAAAGCATAAAGGTGGTGGCCTTTACATAGAGGTGTTCACTATAGCAGGTTTCACTGTATAACATTTATCTTAATGACCTGGTAGTCTATATAGAGATAGTGGCTACCCTGGACATTCACAGGATTTATTTTAAAGACAGGTGGACTCATATAGGGACTCTCCAGTTGAAATTTTATCAAGCAAAGAGACCTTCAAACAGTAGTGTTTATAGACAGGTGGCCTTTATATAGAAGTGTTCACTATATAACATTTATCTTAATGGTCTGGTTGTCTACATAGAGGTAGTGGCTACAGAGGGTATTCACAGGATTTATTCAAAGGCAGGTGGACTCTTATATAGAGGCTCTCCAGTTGAAATTTTCTCAAGCAAAGAGACCTTCATACTTTGTTAATAAGGAGTCTTTATATATGAGGTGCGCCAAGCGAAAACCAGGCTTATCGTCTATGACGTAACAATGAGAAAAATGACGTCAAAAGATCCCGCATTTTCCATGCCGTAATTTTAGACACTGAGCGCACTAAAATGATAACGTCGTTCACGTTTGCAGATTCTGTTTACGGTCTAAAGTCTAATTTGTTTCTGATTAAAGCAATAGCCAATCTAGCAAAATTCACAGTTAAAATATTTACAGAATTTAAATATATTCGGATATTAAACCACAATAGACAATACCCATGTAGATCTACGTATAATACATAGCCGACATGATTCTATGTTTATGCATTCAAATGTTATACCAATAACTAAAATATTCGGGATTTCAAAATGAACAGCTCTGCATAAGACTATCGGTGAAAATTAATAAATAAATAAATAAATAAATAAATAAAATTGAAATACTATTGAATGTAAAGTAAAACCGGACCAAGATGAAAAAGTCGACTACAAATACCGGTATACGGTTAATATTTCATTTATTCCAAAAGAATTTCCATAGTAATCTATCGTTACTTAGTTTTTTTTAATTTTATTTCTATTTATTTCATTTTTTGGTTTTGATGATTTTATATAGTAAAACACAATCGACACAGATCTAGAGAAGATGTGCCTATTACCAAAAACCTAAGCCAACGTTCATACTGTTCGGAATTCTGAACAGTTTTAAGTCAAAGAGAGACAACCCCTGGCAAAAGGTGTTTCCTACAGTAACAAGAATTCTTAGTGCCGAACTAATGCAGTATATTTAAAGTGTAAGGGAATGTGTAACAGTCTCTTATTTATTTTGTTTTGAATAAGAAACATGTTCGAAATTAAATGCACCCTCTCTATTAAATAGGTGTTTATTCACCAGAAGGGGGTTTACCGGAATAACTGGGAAATTCCGAAATAGTTAAACACTAACTTTCTGTAATTTTTGGGAAAATCAGAAATATTTAGATCAAATCTGGATTTTTTTTACCAAATCTGAAACAATCAAAAAAAAATTCGGAATAATTGGTCAAAATCAGGAATAATTAGAATATTTTACGGTAAATTTTACGGATTCTAAAAATTCCGGTAAGTGTCTGATAATTCCGGTAACTTGACAGATTATTACGGTAAAAAAAATAAAAAAATAATCTTTTAGAAAATTGCCCATAATAATTGGATATTTGCCGGAAAAATTAGACATAAATTTGGATAAATTCATCGCGGCTCAGAATATTATGGATTCAGACAGGTTGGGGAATCTCATACACCCTTCTTAAAACTATGTAACTACAATCAACCCTGTCTTTAAAGACCACCATAGGGAACCAATAAAAGTGGCCTTTATGGGCAGGTGGCCTTTATATAGAGGTTTGAATAATACAAATAAAGAACAATTGGGATACAATTCTACTGGCCTTTATAAACAGATTGCCCTTATATAGAGGTGGCCTTTAAGTCAGGTTGGACTGTACTAATATTCCTGTAATTGAGAACCTGTGTCACCGTAATGTGCTCCTGTGTTTAGTTATTACAAAGAGAGACTTAATTATGTTATTGTTGAAAAAGACATATCACCTCTACATAGTAGTTTCAAACAAAAATATTTTTAAGAAGCTTCAAATTTATTCAGGAGCATCGGTAATATTTTTGGTATCTGTATCTATCAAAGTACTCACAATGACACAGAACAGGTATATTCATGTATAATTCTTTTTAAATAAAAGTTTAAAAAATTAAAATAAGTTTAAAAGAGACACAAATGTGACTTATTAAGAAACCGCAACTACTTTTTGGCCACGACAAGCCCTTGATCAACTAACAATAAACATAATGAACATCATATGCATAACTTCTTTGCACAATTCGAATTGAACACAAACTACGAGGGGAAATAAAAAAGTTCATAAAACAGCGTATTCAGCCAAGCGTAACACACATTTTCTTTACTTATCTAGACAACACAAGGGTGTTCTGTTAATCAATTATAAACCTGCTGGAATCTCTATCACTGGGGCGTACTATGCTGATCTAAAAAAGCAGGTGAAAGCTGTTATTAAATTAAAAAGAGGGGGGGGGGGGAGTTGAGCCGAGGGGTATAAAAATGGTCAAGATAGAATTGAACAGGAATCTATGAGCGACATGAAAGATGCCAGGCATATGTATTATTTCGTTGAACAATTGTTCCACAAATGTTCATTATGACCTCGGCTGTTCCCAACCCATGACACTTCCACATCAATCCCAATACAACATAATATAACATTTGCCAGACCAAGGAAACACTCAACCGTTTGAACCAAGACTGACAAATATAACTATCTCGGACCACATGCTCACATAAATGCGTTAGGTATTATTCATATACAGATGTGAAAGTTATAATCTAAAGTTTTTATTACACTCAAAATCAGCACTCACGGCAATTCTTATAGATATCTCATTTTATTCTTCATTAAAATAAAAAAATTGACAAAGATGAGTGAAATGATGTTTAAGCTACCAGATACTCAAAAATAGGACTATGAAGGAGAAATTAGCATTTGTTGACTAGAGATCAGAATACGAAAATGCAATCATCCTCAGAACAACCGTACATCGTGTACAACAATTTTTCGTTGGCCTTTAACATATTGTTAACAAACTAAAATCGTGATGCTTATTTGAAAAGTAAGCTGAGCATTGTCACAAGTGATTGGATAAGGTCCGTTGGAAGTTATGAGGCGGGCGCGATTATACATGGGGCAGTTAGACAGACCGATATGCATGTCAATTTCTGTATACTCCCTCAAACTAAGTACGTGTATTGGGTAGAATAAAATTGATTAAATGTGCAATGGCTAAATTTCGTTTTGTGATACAAGTGCTGTGTCCAAAGGTGTGTGTGTGTGTGTGTGTGTTCTGGGCTCGATAGTTGACCGGACATAAAGCTCAGTTGGTAGAGTGGCAGCTACAAGTAGTGTCGAAAGGTTTCGGATTAGGTTTTAGAACCAATTTTGTTGTTGCATTTTCCCGTTCCTGTTACATTTCAGGGCTCGATCCACCATTTAAATTGCCAACTAACAGATTACCTTTCGATTCAATGTAGTTGAATAAAAGGGGAAGGAGGTAATGTGATGGACCGCGGTCGATAGGTGACCTGGTAGATAAGCATTCAGCTAGCTATAGTATTGTAAGTCTTGTGTTCTCGGTCAGATTCTCGGTTTGGTTGCTGTATTTTTCCCTCTCTTGTCTTACACGGATATTTAGTGTTCTAATATGTTTGAAAAAAGTTTTGTAAATGATAATTAAAAGAAATAAACATTATATTTTTATTTATTTTGGAGACTTTGCCATTTTATTAAGGCGCCCAAACGAAGTTTGGCGACTTAGTGTTTTTTCACCGTTTCTTCTTCTTCTTATTATTATTATTATTATTTTTATTATTCTTCCTGCCATGAACTTGTTTTCAGCTTATATTACACGTGTGTCCTTGTATGTTGATTTCGCGGCGATAAATTTTCGCGATTTTTAACCTTGCACGTGAAAATAAATTGGTTTACAGTACCAATACTTAGACACACTCCTTTCTTTTATTTCTGAGCTAAGGTGATATATTAATCCAGTTTCAAAAATACTTCCATAAACTACAATGTCAATAATCTTTGTTTTATTTGCTTAATCAAAACTTATGTGATTCGGAAGCAATGAGTGTATAGACATTTATGTGAACAAAACTTTGCTACAGCTGAGAGAGAGAGAGAGAGAGAGAGAGAGATGGTCAAGTTGTAGTAACCACGTGGAAGAACCTATTAAAATAGCTGGGTTTGGATAAGGATAGAGATTGGAATTGGTTTTAAAGTAAAAATAGACGAAATGTCTATCTTTCTTAATTTTTTATTCTCTCGATATTGTACAAGTTAAAGACAACATCAGAGTAATGAAGGAAGATATACTATCAGATTGTTATCCGGGGAAAACTTGACCTATTAGACTAACCTTTGACAACAGTTCCATTTCAGATATGTTTAACAGTTTGTAACGGGCCCATAGAAAGATTTCACTTGTCAATACTTGTTGAGGAATGAAACTTTACTATTTTTTTTATTACTTTCATTAGACACTTATTAATCGACAGAATCTTTAGTATTACCACTGAAATTTGCGCGATTGCTTCAATTCTTCCTTATGTTGGACTCATATGGAGCATTGTACAAACTATTGTATTATTTAGACGTAGAAGTTTTAAATTTTGAAATGAAATAACATAATGTCGTGGAGTACGGTATAACAACGTTATTTTGATGGACGTTACTCGCCCATAACATGACGTTATTAAAATGTAAAAATTTGAACGTCGTTAATTATCGACTATACTTTAAACGTAAATTAAAATAGGTTCTAGGTAAAATATTTCTAAAAAGTTGGTATTTTTTGAAACTACAATAAATACACTCTAAGAATATGTATTTATCTCAAAATCGAAAATTTTGACCATAAGCCTGGTTTTCGCTCGGCGCACCTCATATAGAGATGGTCACTATAGCAGTTTTACTTTATAAAGGTGGTCTCTATATAGAGTTGGTCACTAAAAGCATGTTTTACTGTATATATACATAATACTAGTAGTACAAATTAACTAATTAATATTGTGTTGGATGTGTAATAACGACCAATTAATATGAAACAATATAACACTAGAAATAAAATACAACTACAGCCAAACCTCAATTCATTCTCTGACACTATTTGTACTGTCAGATTTTGACATGATTAAGGGGTTTGGCGATGGAAATTTATAAAGAAAAATATACATGTATGTCAGTATTCCAAACTACTGTGGCACTAAGCTAGAAGGCAAATGGTCTGCATATTGGAAGCACTTCAGTCTAACGACTATGTAGATTTAATCCATATATAAAATTAAGCATTGCACTACACTTTTTGATGGCATGATCTTAACACAAAATATGATATTCAATTACCACACAATTAATATTTTTAATAAAATTTGCGATTACTGTTGAATATTTCTTAGGACCTAACTCTGATCCTTTACTTAAAAGTGAACTACCGATACTTTTAGATTTTGCTAATGGAGATGAAAACTGAAAATTTGAGCAAGACTTAGAGGATAAAAAATTTTTCATTCAACAAAATAATTATGATATTCACTTTTCATGCACTTTCATATTTTTCAAAAAACATTTGCAGTTACTTTTCAATATTCTTAGATTTCTTCATTTAAAGTGAACTACATTTAGAATTTGTTTGTGCATTTGAGCATGATGCAAGCAGATAAAAAATTTGTGTTTTAACAAAATAATTATGATATTCACTTTTCACACAAAAACTTTTTGCTGTTACTTTTCAATATTCTTTCTCCGAGTCATTTACTTCAAAGTGTGCTACATTTAGAATTTGCTAATGCAGTTAAAATTAAAACTTTAAGCACCACATTTAAAGATAAAAAAATTGAGCATGGCATACAAAGATAAAATATAAATGTGCCTGTTCTAAAGAATGAAACATGCAAACAAAAATGACAAGTTGTTTGTCTAATACAACGGCAAATTGACAATAGGTATCTAATAATAATGTTCATTAAGGAAATAAAAGGACCTGTTAGGGGTTTCAACACTCAACTGGCTGTAAAAATTGTTTTAACAATGTTAAGACCAGAATCCAGTTTAGTGTGTGTACCTCCCACCATGCCAAATTTGTTTATAACTGCATACATGTGATCAATAACCAGCCAATGAAAAATATTTGAGAAAAATTTCAACATACATTGATAGACCTCCTTAGACCTTCATAACTAAAATGGGTTTCAAGATTGAAATTTATACATGAACACAAATATGTAATGGTGCTCACATATTTAAATGCTTGATCATACCATAAACTCAAAAGTTCGCCATCATCAACTTGCTATTGTCAGAGAAAATCATAAGTGGAGTGAAATTGAGTGGAATTGAGTAATGGAGTTATGTGCCGCAGTCAAGATTTTTTCAGATATGGAGGCAGTCAGATCAGTAATAGTGAAGGAAACCAGATTGCCCATTTAAAGCGAACTGACAATCTTACTTGGACTAGGATCTGTCTTGGAGACGAGACGTGACGGGTCAGACTGCGATCTTCGAAAGGCGGAGGATAATTAAAGATCAATATACTTCCATTAAGGTATCCACTAGACTGAACATTACCATAATTTGTACCCTGTTGGTATCCTTTCATACTTGTTCTAAAAAACGATCTTACCCCATTTTAAAATTTAAGAGAGTTAGTCATACTTGCCTTGTATTTTCGTATTTATCTTACCATGTGCATTTTAATAGAATGTTCGTGATGGCTAACTTCTTCCTCCAAATGCTCCTTCAGATGTTTCAACTGTTCTTGTTGCTAAGTAACATAACCAGGAAAAGGAGACAGAGGTAAGAATTAGATTGTGTAAGCTCTCTAACTTTGATATTGACCCTCTCACCCCTTTAAGGTGAATGGCATGGTCCAAAATCAAATAAATTGGACCATGTCATTATAGAATGGTGGGGTAAAAAGAGTTGGTTTTACATAATCTATGTAAAATTGTCATACAAACGTTAGCATTTGAGTTTCTTTCATTATTAAAATATTTTTAGTAAAAGAATGAAGTTAAAGTGAGTGAGTGAATTATTGTTTAAAGCCGCCTCGGGATTATTGTAGCTATTTGCGGCAGTGGAGTTAAAAGAAATTTTTTACTATTTTATTTTAATATAAATAATGAATTCAGTGACCGTGTATGACAATTTTAATTTTGACATTTAAAAAGAAATATCTAATCCCTTGGAACTATCTGTTTCTTATGAAATATGAGGAAATCCAATAATTTGCCATTTTCTCAAGCAGAATCTGAAAGATGTTTTTATTTTTCAACTTGTGTAACAGAGAAATGTGTATGAAATATACTGACGAGATGTATTCATATCAGTTATATGAAAATTTAGGTATGGTGAGCAATTCATGCTGTCAATTAAGATATGGTGGAGGAAACTGGAGTGCCTAGAGAAATCAAAAGACCCTTGGTAACAAAACTGGCAATCTCTCTTACACCAGAATCTGTCTTGGATGGGATTTGAACCTAGGCCAAGAGATGCACTGCGAGTTGAGTAATAGTATATAACGTTCCAGTCGAGAATGTTTTACTTATATAGAAATGTTGCCAGTTTTAGACCAAGATACAGAAATTTTGCCTGTGTGTTGCGCTGATGGCATTATACAGCAGGGTTCTTTAACGTGCCAAGCTAACCCTGACACGGGACCTCGTTTATTTTAAGTTCCCATCTGAAAGAACCGTGACTTTCATTTCATAATGCCGAGTGCTTGGCAAAAGAACAGTCACTGCCCACTTTCAAGTCTTGGGTCAGACCGGGCCGGGGAGAGATGCACGGTGATTGGTTAGCGCATGCTTTAGACCACTTGGCAACTGAAGACTACATTTTTTTCCAAAAAGACACTTTTTTATGTAAAATATATTTCTGATACATTATTGTGAACCTCATATTATACATATCAGAAACGGATAGTTCAAAAGCTAAAAGCATACAGCTATTTCTGTACAAAGTTAGTGCTTATGGGTACAACATAAAAATAAACAAATAAAATAGGCATGCTACAAGCTCCCAGATACATGGTTTACACTGCTCTATATAGGAATATCATGCTTATTAAAAGTTACATATATCATGCAAAGTAACCATGACGATTACATACATAGTAACTGTGACAATTACATACATTGTAACCGTGACGATTACACATAAGGTGTAGCTAAAGATACCACTCAAGCCATGGTATTAAAGGCAAGGGGCACCTGCTACCTGACCTTGTGAGCTTTTATCTGCTGGTCATGATATACAATCTCGTCTTCCATCATATGACGTAAATCTTTTAGCTGTTCGGCTTGCTATTTGAGAAACAGAAACATTGTGTTAACATACAAAACATGTCCTCCCCACAATGAGACATACAAACTTTTTATCTGTTCAGCTTGCTATGTGATAAATAAACATGGTATAAATACAAAAACATGTACTCCCAAACACTGAAACATAAGACAATTAGAAACCTGTTAAAATTACGACACTTCCATTACATCGAACCTAGTTAATCCTATAACCAACAGAAAAACTTTGACAATTTACGCAACAAAATTTGTACGAATTCCCATTACACCCAATATAGTTAATCCTATAACCAACAGAAAAACTTTGACAAATTTTTACACCCATTGCAGTTAATCCTTATCCCACAGAAAAATTGACAATTTACCGGACAAAAGTTGTAGGACGATGACACTCCCATTACACCCAAGCTAATTAATTCTTAATTAACAGAAAATTTACAATTTATGAGACAGATTTTATGGGATATAAATTGTACAAAAAATAAAAAGCAATAAATTTAGGAAGGAAAAAATTTGGCAAAAATTGGATAAATTGCATTAAAAATAAAATATGTAAATGATTTAATAACAATTAAGACCATTATATGTCTATGAAAGAAGAAAGATGTACATGTCTCATGCTGTAGTTCATAAATGAAAAGTGTGACGATTACTCCAATGGAAACAGGATTGTGGACTAAAATTCACAATAACAATTATCCCCTCCTACACACTTTGTAGTTTGATTGATTTGAATCATAATTATGTCTCAGTCAAGAATATTTCACTTATATTGAGATATCACCAGAGACACTAGTCCTCAGCTTTTAAGGTGTCTTCTGATGGACCTTGTGCCTTTTATTTCTGCATGCTAAATGGTTGGCAAAAGAACAGTCACTACCTATTTTCAAGTCTTGGTCAGACCCTGGTTAAAGAGGTACTGATCACATTGTACACTGGCAAAATTCATTAAATGGTTTTTTAAAGTAATTATCCATTCCAGATCAGTAAAAAAAGATTTCAGAGCAATACTACAGATATAAGTGAAATATTCTTGACTGAGACGTTAAACACCATTACTTTTACTCAATACTACAGTCAAGCTTTGGAGTTTTACATCATGGTCAAAATTCTTCACTTATTTCAAGGCAGTCCGTTCTCTTGGATGTTTGAGAAAACTGGACAACCGGTACCGCAAATGAACTGACATTTTTTCCCATATTAGATCTGTCTATGTTGGATTCTAACCTAGGTAATTAAAGACACTACAGTCCATAACAAAGGGAGTTAACTGTGGTCATTTTGAACCTAAGCATGCATCCAGTTCTTATTGAAGGTATTAATAATATACAAAAATAAAATTTTTATGTTAAGGAAAATGCTAAGGGTAAAATTTTCCTACAACAAATATATCTATTCATTGATAGCATTAATATTAGGGCATATACCACATCCAAAAATAAAACTTTTATGCTAAAGGACTTGCTAAAGGTATGGGTCACCGTTTCCAACAACAAAATTATCTAATCTAAACTTTGAAGAGAAAATAAATAAAATATTGTCATAAAATTAAGATACAAAATAATGTATTATAATACTTTTTTTATAGGATTCCTTATTTTTGTTAAATGACCCCATTGTTGAGGTCTTAGTGAGCTATAGTGAAGATGACAAGAATTCAAAAACATTATTTCATGGGTTGTTAGATGAAAATGTTTGAAAATGCCCCCTCTGAAAATCCTAGAACAATGAACATGACGACAGAACCTGTGTGATATGCCAGTGAAAACTTTTTTTTTGTGGTAAAATATGACAAATAGCTGAAAATTGTATCCACCACAAGTCAACAACATAACTGAAAAGAAATGTCATTTGATCATTGTTCAGCAAACAAACCCCTACCGAGAAATCCTTGTCATCCCAACCATGCATATGATCAAAACATGAATAGCTTATGGCCCACCTTAAAATTTGTTTGTGGGGGTGTAATGACGAGTCCTTATCATTATCATTTAGACCTGCAATGACAGGTCTTACTAAAATTAAAACTCTTTACCAATTTTCTGAAATACTGTTCTTCATGGGCGGCTTCCATCTTCCCGAAAGAACCTCCTGCATCTCTACAAACAGAAAAAGACAGAGGTTTAAATAAACAGTAGCTATGTGTCTCTTCCAGTCAGCAAAAATCACCATTGGCTTCCAATTTCTGATAAATTCTTATGAAGAGTAATCTGTTTTAGCTATTAAATCTGTGAAACAAAACTTTAAAAGTACTTAAAAGGATATTTAAAAGGAAAACTGGCTACTATAAATGATTTTGAGGTTGTGGTGGCCAAATGAATAAGACGTCAGTCTACAAATCCAGGGTCTCTCACCGCTGTGAGTTCGAGTCCTGCTCAGACCACATGTGAGAAAGTGAATTTTCCTCACGGTTGGCCTTTACTGGTTCACCTGGTATCAGTATAATTGGCTGGGGGAGTGGTATGCTTGTCTGTGGCATGCTGACGCAGTGAACTAGCACCTTAAAGTCACCCTGAGTGCACGCTAGTACAAGGCAGACCATACAATACACTCGCACTTCACATGCATACATGATATTGTTCATAGATTAATCCATAGAGATTAATAAAATAGTTCGCATCATGAATAGCTGAAAAATTGCTGATGTGACATAAAGCAACATTCAACCAACCAACCAGCTACTAATGATTTTAAATTTGTGGAGACCTAGCAGTAAAGTTATGATCACAAAGCATAAATACACATTGACACTTTAATAAACAATGTAATTTTAGTATCTATAGTAACTATACTTTAGTAATATCAAGCCTCTTACAAACCAAACATGTTTGGTGGAGAAAATTGTAGACAAATTATTATGAAAATTAAGTACTGGTTTGTTATTTTTTGTGATTTCATCATTGGGATTCTTTCATGTGGGTGGTTAGTGTTGCAATTTTTTCTATTTAAAAATCAATTTTTTTTAAAGAATCAAAGAGGAATATAAAGAGAATCTATGTGATGTTGCTTGGTATCCAGATTTCATATAAATTTATTATTTTCTGGAAACACTGTGTGACTTTGTATATATTGTGTACCACAATGACATCAGTAATGGTATATTCACCTTACACTACCACCAGTTCCACCACCCTGAAAATAAAATTAAATATATAAATATATATAGAAGATTTTTAATTGTAATATGTTAAATGTCCTACAACATACTTTAAATTACAATTTCAAATGGGCGGAGATGGAAGAGTGGTAACAGTCACTGGCTTTCAAGGTCAAGGGTTGCGGGTTCAAACCTCACTCAGGACTTGGATTTTTTCTGAGATGATTTTCATCTCCTGTCCTTATTACAGCTATAAAAAGCTTGTTACCTGGTCATCTTTAGGATGAGACTCAAGAGATTCAGTGTCTCACTGCATGCTAAAGGCACCTCTGTAAAGTTTGAAAAGAGTAGGGCACCTGTGGCTGCTACAGAGGACACTTACAACTAGAAGCGATTGAAACAGACTGAGCAACATAAACCAAACATTCAAATAGAACTGTGTACATCAGCCATTTCAGTGTTTTGCTGTTAATAGTAGCTGTGAGTGTGACCATCTTGGATTAAGAAAAATTTTAATCTATGCCAAACAAAACCATTCACACTAAATTTGATTCATATTATCAAAGTGGATTAAGAGAAAATCAAAAAGTTTTTAGATGAAAACATGGATGCTTTCCAAGATCTCAATTAATTATAGTAAATTTATTACATCACCTTATATGTTCATTTTGGTAAAGCGATTGATTTACTGATTTATTGATTGCTTGACTGATTGGATGTGCTTTTAGTTTCCAGTAAAGAATATTTCTGCAATTCAGAATGTCACCAGCTGTAGATAAAGTCCCCATAATTTTTACCTAGGTGGTGAGCTCAGGGCAATATGCGGGGAGGGTTCCTTAGCATGATACATCTGTTTTAAGATCTCTTCTAAGGTTCTCTGGTTTTCAATTCTTGGTGATGAGTGCTTGGCGAAAAATTATTCATTAGAATAATTGGGAAAAATAACCAACACATTGGGAAAATATCATTGTTTTTGTCATTGGGACTGAGGCTCAATTTTGTCCCAAAATCATGAGTAGAAAAGTTTTGTTACTTAACAAAATTTACTGTCAATACTGACCTTTCCAGCACCAGAACCCCAATCACCCTGAGACATACTTCTAGTTCTGAAAAATACAAAATACAAATTTGTAATTCATAGCGTAAAGGCCCATCAGGAATTTTCTGTCACAAAGTGTTCGCAAATTCAGAATAGTGAACATGCATGGTCAAATTTTTGGGATGGAACAATCAATTTTAACAATAGCAGCATGTTTTTTTCTTTGAGTGTAAAAATTAAATCACCAAAAGATGCTTTTAAAAAAGGTATGAAAACTCATATTTTGTCTATGTTGATAAAAAACCTCCATGTTTGTCATTCCCATTTTTCATGTATCATAAAATGTCTTATTTCTTTTGAAAATTGAACTAATTATTTCAAAACAGCCTAGTGTCATATGTTCACTATCTGAGAATTTGAGACAAATGTCGGTTCATATGACGTCACTAGTTTTAGTCTGGTTCAAGAGAACCAAGACTCCAAAGGGGGCACCCTATGTTAATATAGCCCAATTGCAATCTATAGGGTGCAACATTATTACTGACAAGATGTGCCAGTGTGATAAATGCCAGTATTGGACTCATTTACAATTCTGCAGCAAAATATTGGTGATCAGGAGACACAGTAAATTCCTATGCCCATGTGATTGTGAGTAAAGACAGTTTAAAAAATATTCATTTTAATCTATGTTACACCTGTTGATGTTACTTTTTCCTGTTTCAATATTTGCAGTTGCAGTTGACTTATGTGCGGACATGGCAGATAGGTACTTTCACTGGCTTTCTAGTTTAGAATTCTCCTTACACATTTATATCAATAAACTGATCGTAAATTTACAAAATATTTCCATTTTAGCAAACATGTTAAAGAAGTGGAGTAATGGAGTCTAATGACCAAGTCTACAAGTTATACAGAGGTGGTCATTTTGGGGATATTAACATGACTAAACAGAGTCTCTCATAAGTTTTAAGTCTAAAATCAACTTACAACAGGACAAATTTAATTTTGTCATAAAAATTCGTTTAACTTTCAATAAGTTTGACAAATTATCTAGGGTTTAATTTTATACAATGTTTGGCTACAAACGCATAATGACACTGTGATAACATGAAGTCGCACCACATTTCTCAGTTCCAATTCTAAATTGAAGAAAACGGGGGGGGGGGGAGCAATCAACATGCATAACCTTCAAACTCGACCTTTGCATATGGTTGTTATGGACTGTCATTATGATTTGTGATGGTGCCTGTGCTAAAATCTCTCTTCTATTAAAGCAACTTTATAAATTTGCCTCAAATAACCGCCTTACCCAAGTATTCGCAATGTTCTTGAGAAATGTCGTAGCTGCAATGCCATTTTTAGCTCTCGTGCGTTCTAAATAAAATGTTACCCAAGGGAAGCAACCCAACTTCAAATTATCACCTAACCTCGATCCCAGATATATCCCATCACGTATCTCAGTTACTGCGTTTTAAATAAACATCTTGTACCAAACAGCCAGAGAATTGGAAATATTTGGAGTACATAGCTATAATGTATTTGAACAGAGACATAAATTAAATCTTTTTATATGTAAGATTAGGCAATCGCTAGTTAAATTTCGTCATTCACGTTTTTATGATTGATCAGATTAAACTGATCTTAACGATAAATAATTTTCAACTCAAATACGTTTTTCATTAAGTTATTGAATGGTTTAAGAGGAGTGTCTGTGTTAATACCCTTTATTTTTTCAAAAATACTCTTTAAATTGTAAATGTAAGGGTATCAAAACCCTTTTAAAATCCCCAGTACCTTTTACAATTCTTATTACAGTTGAGCCTGCTATGGGGGTTGAACTCGGCCTGACCCAAGTAGCAGCTGTGAAATGCTATTGTCACAATGAGTATTATTGCCAGTTATATTTATTTAAATAAATGGCTTTAATAGGTGAAAAGACTCTTTACATTTTTATGGATCAGTGTCGATACTCTTTCGATTTAACAGGATACCCTTTAGAAAAAAGGGGTAATGAACCTTATGATGTCAAATTCTTATCTAGAGCTCTGTTTTTTCCCCGGTACCTTTTGTTTAAAGCTCATTGGTTATAAAATCAGTGAATTGGTACAAAGGAGCTCTTTAAAATTACTATAACCACACCACCATTTTCTAATTCCGGACTTGGGCAGATTAAACTGAAATAATAAGACAGTTCACAAAAGAATTATGGCCTCAATATGCATTTAGGACAATCTGTGACAGTTTGATCTAACTAAAGCGAAAGGATCATGAACAGGAACTCTCGTTATCGTCTAGTCCCACAGATCCTGGTATAAGCAAGTGACGAAGGTCGGCGATATTTCCCTGGGTAGTCCAGTTTTCTCCATCATTCTAGAACTAACATTTTCGGTATAACTAGAATGCTTGTTGCATTGATCATCCCGATGGCTTTTAGTATACCCTACCTAACTGAAAGGATCTGGAGTTGACTATTTGCCTATGCAGCTTAAAACTTAACTTCATGATACAGTCAAACCTGTCTATAAAGGCCACCCAAGGGAACCAGTAAAAGTGGCCTTTATGGGCAGGTGGCCTTTATAAACGGGTTCAAATTACATGCATTAGGAACAATTTGGATCAAATTCTACTGACCTTTATAAGAAGGTGGCCCTTATATAAAGGTTGCCTCTAAGGCAGGTTGGACTGTACTCCTCCCACACAACCGATGTGATTCAGTTTAGTTAGCAAGTTTTAAGTCTCTAGATGTGGCCTAAAGCACGGGGTTATATATCAAAGTGTCTCTTACTACCTAGACCCAAATCCCACCGGGGACAGATCTAGACCCTACATCAGATGTTTAAATATACCAGCATGTCTCTATATGTTCCTTAACTACAACGGTAGCTCATTTGTTAGAGAGCTCACTACCGACGATATGTGGCCGGGAGGTCGTTGGTTCAAACCGGCCAAGTCGGATTCTAGCCAAGACTTGAAAATATAGGTAGTGACTGTAGTCAACTATATCCAGGATAAGCCACGTGCAGGCGTGTGTAGTGTGAGGATAATTCAACTATGGTTCGTCAATTATATCCAGGATAATCCTGGACACCGAGACATCATGCTTATCAACAATATTGTGATGGAAGTCATAAAACTTTTTGAGTTTTTGAAGGCCCTGATGAGCCTAGGCTTGAAATATCCCTGGGTCAACAATTTATTTGTAAGCAGCTTGTTAGATCGTGTTGATTTGATCCAGCATCTTGAAGTTCTGGCTCAACATAATGATGTATAAACTTAAAATAATAATGCCGTTTTAACCTAAGCTCATGATAAGTCAACATTAACAACTTAACATAATGATCTAACGACATCGAATGTTGATGGTGTAACACCACGTAACAACATGCAGATTACACAACACACTTATATCATACATAAGGCAGTTATGGCGTTTAATATACAGTTATGGCGTTTAATATACAGTTATGGCGTTTAATATACAGTTATGGCGTTTAATATACAGTTATGGCGTTTAATATACAGTTATGGCGTTTAATATACAGTTATGGCGTTTAATATACAGTTATGGCGTTTAATATACAGTTATGGCGTTTAATATACAGTTATGGCGTTTAATATACAGTTATGGCGTTTAATATACAGTTATGGCGTTTAATATACAGTTATGGCGTTTAATATACAGTTATGGCGTTTAATATACAGTTATGGCGTTTAATATACAGTTATGGCGTTTAATATACAGTTATGGCGTTTAATATACAGTTATGGCGTTTAATATACAGTTATGGCGTTTAATATACAGTTATGGCGTTTAATATACAGTTATGGCGTTTAATATACAGTTATGGCGTTTAATATACAGTTATGGCGTTTAATATACAGTTATGGCGTTTAATATACAGTTATGGCGTTTAATATACAGTTATGGCGTTTAATATACAGTTATGGCGTTTAATATACAGTTATGGCGTTTAATATACAGTTATGGCGTTTAATATACAGTTATGGCGTTTAATATACAGTTATGGCGTTCCATATTGTTTCGTTGTATAACTGTTTAAATGGACCAACAACCATAGCTTATGATATAAACAAAATAGCTTTATCCTAACCACCTGATTGAAAATGTACATCATTGAACAGGGAAAGCAATTAGACACCCCTGCCTTGCAGGTTGAACAGTATTATAATTTTAGCAAACAATTAAATATTGTCTTGAAGATTTTCTGAACACCTTTCTCGACGAAATTGCAGACAAGGCTGAAACTCTTCGAGTAAGAGGCTGACACTGGTTGTGTCCATGTATGCAAGCATTTAATATTCAAAGGAGGTTATGCATTATTGGCAATTTTTTGCCTCTTAACAGATTATAATGATTTTTCTGTAAAATACAGTCTGTCTGAGATTTAGCCTTTGTAAAATATCCCAATTTAAGCACCATCATGTGCCATTGGTTAGCATGGAAATTGACCCTCAATAAATTTAATTTTGGACATGGCATATTTTATAGCATTTTGAAATGCGTGTGTAAAGCACATTTCTACGTTTATTTATCAATATAAGTAAATCGTAAGTTCGAGAACATAAAATATAACATTATTTGTTACCATAGCAACTAAATCATCGTAGCAACGAATCGCTATATAAACTGAATTTTTGTTGTAATTGAAAGAACCACGCCGCAAAATGTATCATCCGATATTGTTAACAATGTCATATACCATTTTTGAATGTATTTTATGATTAAATTAAAAAAATATTATATGACAACAAAATAACACTGATCAATATGTTTGTATACACAGGGAAGCACCACAATGTATGAACGCGTTACCTATAAGTTTTGAACGCGTTACTTTATAAGTTTTATGGGTAGCACAGTTGGTAGAGTGCTCACTCCGTAAGTGGGAGGTCGTGGGTTCGAACCCCGACTGGGTCTGACCCAAGACTTGAAAGTGGATAGTGAATGTTCTTTCGCCAAGCACCCGGCATTACGAAAGGAAAATCACGGTTCTTTCGGATGGGAACTTAAAATAAACGATGTCCCATTTCACTGTGGCCTTGGCACGCGAAAGAACCCTGTTGTATAATGCCATCAGCGCAACGTACAGGCGACAAAATTTCTGCACCTTCGCCTATAGCTGGCGACGTCTCGATATGGGTGAAATATTCTTGACTGGGACGTTAAACATCATTACTCAACGTATTTCTTAAGTTTCATGAAGATGTAGATCATACTCACCTTACTATTGGACCACTTTGTAGTACCACAACAGTATAGTCTTAGTACAATGAAACTTGTAAGAGTGACTTTCTCGTTAAGCATCTATCTACATATATATTTGATATAATACGATGTATCTATACACTGTTTGGAAACTTGCCATCAATGAAATAACAAAAACAACACTCATTATTGATTATAGTTTTGTTGATATCATCAAGAAATAAAGGAACGTTTTTTATGTTGAATGTAGTAGAGACACAGTTTATTAAGTAATGACTCATGAATATGTTATTGCTGAATTCGAAATTGAAAACGTGCAAATTAATGTGACTAACTTGACTTATCTCCGTCCCTCCTGTCTGTCTGTTGCTACTTTTGTTGCCACAGTCCATGAATTGTATCCTAGCTCTTTTCGCTCTCTTTCAATGGTCGGTCCTTCTCCAAGTCTTTTTGGGTCTTCCCCTCTGGTGTCCAGGTAAGTGCTAGTTTTGCGTACCTGTTGTTTCTCAGTCTCAAAACGTGACCCAGCCATTTTCATCTATTTCTTTTGATTGTGGTGCTGATCTTTTCTGCCCCGGTTCTTGTTCTTATTTCTTCATTTGATACTTTCTGTGGCCAGTAGTTTTTTTTTTTTTGAAAAAACTAATGTACTTGACAATTATTTCCGATCCGATCAAGAATAGCCACACGGCCAAGAAATGAAAAAAGAAAACATATAAAAGACATTGCGACAACAATATTGAGGCCACTGATTATAAAACCCCAGACTTTGGATGGGCACTGAAGAGTATCTAGTGGTGTGATTCAAGTACGTTTGAAGGGTTATAACAATCGGACGTTTTAACCCTCTTGCTGCCAAACGGACATATGTGTACTCTACCGACAGCCTGCCACACGGACACTCATATCCTGTCAATGGAATTAACAACTTTTGGTTAAAAGACTAAGAAATACTTATGATCTTTTTGTAAAGTAAACAAAAATGCAAAATGTTGACTATTGAGATTAAAATCTGCCATAAACTAAGGATGTCATATGACTTCAAACTCGTGTGGCATCATAACCTATTGTTGACGCCAAATCACTTTGCATTGTGAACTTGAATTTGGCACTGCCAACGCTGTGTTAAAAATTAATTTGGCAGCAAGAGGGTTATGTATATGTCATAATTATACCATTTTTTAAATTTGATCATTAACTACATTAAAAAAATGGTGTATGACATATACACCAAATCATCATATAAAACTGTTGATAGTTTTGTATCTATTAAGAGCAATACCAATTCTCCCGGATATACAACCATGTGTACTATAAACTTCCGTGATGTATGAAAAAAGCCAATCTGCAAAATGGTATATCATTACAGACATAGTGAAATGCTCCATCAAGTTGTTTTGAAAGGTTATTATTTAATCTTCCGATAGGTGCCACCACTGCTTCAAAATAATTATTAACACTATTTAAATAATGGCACCCGGTCTCACTTCCAAGGTGGAAGGTCACGTGTCTAACTTAGTAGGAAGTTTTCAGTGAAAGTCTATACTTTTCTTGTTTGAATTGTTGTTTGGACATGGACTGGTATGTTTGTGCTTTTGTTTAAAACTTAAAGTATGAAAAATGTTTCATGGAAAAGAACTTTGGCTTGATTGGAATTGTTGATCTATACAAAATGAAATTTTAGTTTAAATTTCATACCAATAATATTTGTACTTGTGTAGACAAATTTCCAGCGTTTTTTTGTTTTTGTTTCCAAAGTCTCATCTGAAAGAATGGTTGCTTTCATTTCTAAATGCCAAATGTTTTGAGGAAGAAGAATCACTCTGGATTTAGCTTGGAATCAGGGGCGTAGCTGGGGTGTTTATGATGTGGACGCCTAAAGAGGGCAGGGGGTTTGGGGGCCGCCCTGATGCGAATTTTCGGCCCTCCAGGGCGCTATTTATCAGATTTTTTCTTATAATTTTATGCTATGCGGTGGTAGTTTTTGTCGTTCTTTTGAGGACTGGTTCATTCTTAAACCTGAAGACGAAGTACAAGGGGATCTGATGTTGTATGGCATAAGCACTATGAAAACAACACACTCAATAATTGAGAAAGTCAAGTTAAAATGGGAGTTCAATTAATATAGTGGTGAGGTTAAACGGAGGAGAGGAAATATAGTTGTAAATATATTGCGTTAATACATGATGAAACGTGACGAATGGCTAGTAGAAGTTCTTTAATGTAATCAAATGAGATAGTTTCAATTGTTTTGCCATGCCGGCAAAGTCAAGACAACACCGGAACCGCACCTCAGAGGCTATCGAAGTCAGGTATAAACCGAATTCGTATATAACATTTCCGGTGAAGACCAACGGTTTGGTATAAGAAATATATTATATCCTCTCTCTCTCTCGTTTTTTTTTTTTTGCGAAAACGATGTGGACGTTTTTGCGTACAAACGTGCGCCTGGCTACGCCCCTGGGAATTGAAACTAAACCTTTGACCATGACATGAGAATATGAACACTTTACAAATGATAATACTATTGCCAAGTGCACACAGTAATATTGGCCATATATGCAATAGCAGTCTATTTGTTACAGATTTTTATATACCTGTGAATAGTTTGATTGGTAAAAAAGAAACATTAGCCAGACTCATCATTTCTGGCTCTTTGAGTTTAAACATGAGTCAGGTTGTATGGAATGTCCTCAAGAAAGAGTGTAGTAAGGGAGTTAATTGTGAATGTTAAGATTCTTTCACTTATATTGAGATGGTCAATTCATGGATGGTGGAGGAAACCGGAGTGCCAGGAGAATAACCATTGGCCTTAAGCAAGAACACTGACAATCTTTTCCACAAAAGTATCTGCCCCAAGTTGGATTTGAACCTAGCGGTGAGTGGTGCTGTGATCAATAAGCACCAGTTTTTTTACCACTTGGCAACTGAGGCCCCTATAAAAGAAAGGATTGTAATACATTTGTATATAGTCGCTTAATTTTGATGGAGGGCTAAGCGAGGCTATCCTGATGTGGAAATAGGTAGAGGAATACTTCTAAATTCATGTGATCTTTGGGCCTGAAGACCAGGTGAGCTAAATACAAAATAAACACACTAAATAACAAAATACTGCATTTAATTTCAGCATTCTAAATATATATATAACATTGTCTTTGTCATGCATGATAAATTCACAATAGGACAATTTAATATAGTCAAACAACATTGACCTGTCTGCTTGACCTTTAATGTAAATATTTATTATGAACCAGTACATTTACCTATAGGAATCACGGGTACTTATTTCCTCTTTGTCAGGGGAATCATGCATTGGTTATGTCTTAACTGCGAACCCTAACACCAGGCTGACCAATCAAATTTATTTATTTGACCAGATCGGTGCATTTTTAGTGTGCAAGGTTGCCATACAAAAAGTCTGAATTACTTTAAATTGAAAAAAAAACCCCCGTCAAAATGGGAAATCTATCTTTTTTCGTTTCATTTTATCCATTTTTTTTTTTGGTTACAAATCCGTCAAATTGATCAGCCTGTAACACTACCCATGTATAGGGTGGATCCTCCTACCATATATGAATATTCCTAATGAAAGGTCAAGCAGACAGGTCAATGTTGTTTGCCTATACTTTTTTTAACATCATATAGACTATATGTATATAACATAAGCTGCATACAAAATTATATTTATTTACTTACAAAAAGACTTAATTATCACAAAAATTTTACATCAATGATTGCACTTAGGTATGAGGTTGATTACAGCGCCATCTATGAATGATACATGTTATTAAACAACGAGACCTATGAACATTAAATATAGCAACAAATATAGTGGCAAAATTGCCCGAAATTCTCTTAAGATATTCAAAATGATACATGAAAAAAATGAACAACCATTTTGAGGTCTTATGAAGATGAGAAAATTGGAGATGTGATGAACTGTGTACAATACTACTGCACCACTACAAAATAACTTTTTCATTCTGTATGAGTGGAATTTGCCAATTGACGTATCACTGGCCACGCCCACAATATTCCGACAAAGGGTCGTCATGCTTGATTTACACCCAAAAAGAATAAAAACTTTATTGTTCTATTCAATAATGTCACTGACACTAGTACATCATTAGTTGCAGTGATGCTGCTTTGGTACCATGACAGCGGCCAGTGTTGGAACATAAAAGGAAATGTCAGTGATATGTCAATTCTCCACCAGGAGAGATGGAATTAACAGAGATGCCAACCCTGTCTTAGTGTTATCAGTAATACCAGCTCATGTTTTCCGTAATTTTGAGTACCTTGTCAGTAATAATGACATATTCGGGCCATTTCTGATTTGATACAAACATCTGTTCGATTTTCTGCCTTTTTTCGGTGGTGTACCAGGATCATCATCAGCAGAAGTTGACGCCATTTTTACTGTCGTCAATGTCAACTGTTCGGAACTATTTTAAATATGAGAGTGTAACAATGAAGAAGGCAGAGATTTGCTACTCGGAAATCAAAATTACGTCATTTATAACTGGTTTCCCGATGCCAGTTGACTGCCTACTTTGTATTGCTCAATAAAAGGAAACGCTGACTTCATTCTAAAAACCATGTTGATAACGAAAACAACCCTGACCGGAATTTCTGTTTTTTGCCGTAATTGCCGATACCTCTACCGTAATACCGTAATTTAAGTAATAAAATCGTAATAATTACGGAGAATCCGTAATAGTTGGCATCTCTGAATTAAGCATGTGTGGAATTGAAACCTAGAAGATTTAGAGGTGCCTTGTACTGTCAGTGGTGGCTTAAGATGTCTTAGGCATCAAAGCCCAATTTTTGTTTTAAAAAGTATCAAAGCCCAATTTTTGTTTTAAAAAGTAAGTTTTTTTAATGGTATTTTTACACCAAAAGCAAGATTTTCTCACTAATATTGAGGTGTTCAGTTCATGGAAGGGTGAGGAAACCAGAGTGCCATAGAGAAAACCATCAACCTT
Source organism: Anadara kagoshimensis (assembly GCA_021292105.1). Classification (NCBI taxonomy): domain Eukaryota; kingdom Metazoa; phylum Mollusca; class Bivalvia; order Arcoida; family Arcidae; genus Anadara; species Anadara kagoshimensis. The sequence goes on along the minus strand of CM037863.1, from coordinate 15,605,109 downwards.
TGACAAGAAAACTGACAAACTTTTTCACACAAGGATCTGAATGGGATTTGAACCTTGGCAATGAGAGGTGCTATCTGTTTAAGAAAGATCTTTTGATAAATTTGGCAACCAAAACCTCTGATGAGAAAGTAAATCTGTTTTTAGGAAAAATAAAGTTATTTATATGGGATCATTGATTTCTCTTCAGAACTTACAATTTGGACAGATTTTAACTTTACCATCAGTCTAACCAATTCATTACAAAAAATTATTATTTAAATTTTTAATATTAAACATACAAAATTTTATCAAATTCTCAAAAAAATAATTAAGTCTTCTGTCATGAAAATAGTTATAAATCTTTAAAAATTTTCTTAAAGCTTCAACAGAAATTATAAAGATGATATCACAGTTTATATAATGTACATGTAGCCTAGGACTAAAAGAAATAATTTTGTGTTTCCGTTAACCTGAACAATGACCCTAAATTTTTATGCCTACTTTAAAGTTTTTTATGAAAATATTTTAAAATGCTCTCTAAAATTGACATTCTTAGCTTGCACCATATGTTCACTGTAATTTAAAAAAATGCCTTTCAACCAAATTTTTCTAAGACAGTTAGCAGAAACACATAATGTTTTTTTTTTGACCTAGTTACATGCAGTAATGCACACTTTTGCAACTTTGGTAAATTTATATAAACTTTTAAAAACCTCAAAACTAAGAAATAATCTTGCACCAATATAGCATCATTATTTAAATATTTGTTTCTAATTTTTAACTTAATTACATTTTAAAGAAACTTATACATGCATATATATTTCATTAATAAATACCATCAATGTTACTATCTTTGGTAGAGAGTTGTCTCCCTTTGTCAATTTTTTTTTTTACATACAACAATTATTTCATAAATTTAAATATAAACAATTAATTAAGAAAATTTTAAATAAAAAATTTTTACAACAAAATTTACAAAATAATTTAAATTCACAAAAATTAAGTCTGATATGTTAAACGTTGAAAATATAAATCCATTTCATTGCAATTGCTTCATTTAAATCCTCTCTGTGGAATACAGGTACTGGCCTAAGATTTGAAAACTTAAGGAGTAAAGTCAGGAGTGGAGAAATGGTGCTTTGTGCCCAGCAAATGTTCTTCCACTTACATCATAGCAGTCGATTCATCCATAGTGGAGGATGTCAGTGCAAGGAGAAAACTACTGACCATCGGCAAACCAAACAAACTCTCTACCACTAGGAGTTGAGTTGAGTAATGGTGTTTAATGTCCCAGTCAAGAATATTTCACTTATATCGAGATGTCGCCAGCTATAGGCGAAGGTGCAGAAATTTTGCCTGTGCATTGCGCTTATGGCATTATACAGCAGGGTTCTTTAGCGTGCCAAGCCCACCGTGACACTGGACCTTGTTTAAGTTCCCATCCGAAAGAACCATGAAATGCCGAGTGCTTGGTGAAAGAACAGTCACTACCCACTTTCAAGTCTTGAGTCAGACCCGGCCAGAGTTTGAACCCACGACCTTCCACTTACAAAGCAAGCACTCTACCAACTGAGCTATCTCACACTAGGATCTGCCCCAAGCAGGACTAGAACCTATGTGGTGAAAGGTGCTGTGATCAATAAGTTATCAGTAAATAAGTTGTTTATTAGGACTGCTAACAACTTGACTGCTAAGAACTGCTAATAAGCCAGTTTCTTACAAATGCCAAGGAACGTGCTCAAATAGGCAGTTCACGTTTCCCTGGGAAATTTATCAATTGCTTCATAATGAAAAGACTTTTAAAAATATTGATTCAGAGCTGAAAATTACTTTCAATAATGAAAAAAATTATAAAAATATGAAAAGAAATTGCATTAATTTGTAAAGAAGCAAAGAATTATTTATATTTTCATTCATTTTAATATTGACACATTTAACGTCAAAACAATGCGATATTTACTAAAGGGAAATAATCAGAAATAATGTGTATAATTAAAGCTTCTCTTGTATCTCTTGAGTCAGCTGAAACTGGTTGTTCAAAGCTCCAATAGCCTTACCACTTGCTTAGCGATATTTTGCATTTTGAGTAGAATGTAATATACATGTATTATTTTTGATAATTTATATTTTGTGTAGAATGTATCATTTTAATAAAAAATTCTGTTGAAAAATTAAATGCATACAATTGATTTTATGTAATATGTAAGCATGTCATGAATGAAAAGATGATTATCATTTTTTAACACTTCATCGACATTTTAACTTTTTAACCATGTCATGGATGACATTACGGACAAATGTTTCAAAGCATGACCATCACTTTTTCTCTCGTTTTTTGGGGAAATTGTTGCATTCTTGCTGCCATAATGTAGATTTGGAATGGCATATTGATAATTCTTATTAAATTGTATAAAAATAAAAGTAATAATTAACAAAGATGTGGAATTAATTTCCATATTTGTTGGTCTATACTGGCGATATAAAAACTCTTTGAAAATGGTAATATAAAATTTGAATGTCGTCAATCTCCCAGCAACATAAAAATTAAAATGCCATTGTTCTCCAAGCGACATAAAAATTCAAATGCTGTTGAACTACCAGCAATAAAAAAATTCAAATGCTGTCGAACTCCCAGCAATACAAAAAATACAGTGATGTCAATCGCCCAGCAACATAAATATTTAAATGCCTTTGATCTCCTAGCAAAACAAAAAATACCATGATGTCGATCGCCCAGCACTATGAAAATTCTGCTAATGTCCAAGCGATATAAATTTTTTACGTTGTCGGTCACTTAGCGATATAACATTTTTTAATGCTGTTGATCGTCAGCCCTATATTTCATCTTGAATGCACGATACACATAATAATCAAATAAACGATAAATACACAAATTTTCATTTTTGGCAGTGATCAGCTGTTGGAATATTTTGATGAAATTTGATCAATTTTAAAAACTTAACTAAAATCTGCTATATATATTGATAATTTAAACAAATTACTACCCAAACAAACCTGTATTTAAGGAGATGTGATGTTTCCATGGAAACAAACAAAGGTCAGAGGTCATGATCTAATAAATAAAATAAATTCATTTGTTCAAAAATAATGAGATTCAAATTTACATAAAAGAAATGACTAAGTATAGGATATACCAGAAAGGGGAAATTTGGGAAAAAGGGACAAGGTATAAGATGGGGGATTTCTAGTGGATGGGGAAGGTTTCTGAAGATGAGGCCTGGTTTCCGAGAATGGGGTAGATGCATTTAACATATTTTATATTTTGCACAAAATCAGATCTTTTAATAATAATATTTGATGAATGTAAGAAAAAAAAAAAAAAAAAAAAAAAAAAACAAATGTCAACAAACTATATGAAAACATGACAATATTTGTATATGGACCAAATGTCAACAAACTATATGAAAACATGACAATATTTGTAATTTGTATATGGACCAGACTGGGCCAAATAAGAGAAATGTGTAAGAAATTTCTAGGGATTGAGTATGACATATTCAAAACAAAAAACCAGATCTTTTGATAATGTTTGATTAATATAAAAAAATATCAAGGAAAATATGACAATATTTAGAATTGACCACATTGGGCAAAATTCTGGAAAATGGGGTTAGGGATGACTGGAAAATTTCTGGGGTGTTGTACTAAATATTAAATATTCTGAACAAAATCAGACCTTTTGATCATAATTCTAGATGAATTTTAAAATGTCAAAAAAATATGATATTAAAAATATGACAATACAATATATCACAATGTATTATAATTTATGACAACCAACTACATTACATATATTAAATATTCAATAAATATTCAACAGATATTTTAAATATACAGTCCAACCTGCCTTAAAAGCCACCTCTATATAAGTGTCACCTGCTTATAAAGGCCAGTAGAATTGTATCCAAATTGTTCTTTATTCATATTATTTAAACCTGTCTATAAAGGCCACCTGCCCAAAAAGGCCACTTTTACTGGTTCCTTTGTGGTAGGACATTATAGACAGGTTTGACTGTATACACTGTCATCCATAAATTACTGGGGGTCTCGGGGCTGAATGGTCTAAAGTGTGCAACAATGTATCACATTGCCTCTTGCTGTCTAGGTATGAATCCTACTTGGGACAAATGCTAGTGAGAGAGCGTGTCAGTTCACTTGCTGAAGGTCGGTGGTTTTCTCTGCACACTCCAGTTTCCTCCACCATCCCAGAACTGGAATTATGGTGTTTTATGCCCCAGTCAAGATACGTTCATTTATATCAAATCAGTCAATTTAAAGATGGTAAAGGAAACTGGAGTGCCTAAAGAAAGCTAACCACATTTGACAAACAAACTGACAAACTTTCTCACAGTTTAATATGTTCCTAGTGGGCTTTAAACCTAGGCCATGAGAGACCTGTGATCAGGGTCCGTACAGACATTTTGACTCCAAATTTAAGGACTTTTTAGGGTCTTTTCAGAGTCTTATTTGCAAACCTAAGGCCTAATCAGAGGGACAATTTTAGCAAAAAATATTGATGTAAAGGCAATTAAATCAATAAAACAATTGCTTAAGTGTCCATAGTAACGACACTTGAAGTGGAGGTTGAAGTTTGGCATTTGGTTGGGCCAGGTACCTTTAAATTGCCCATTTCAATGCAACTTATTTATTAATTTATTTATATCAGTCTATTTGCAACCACTTAATATCAAAATACAGACACCCAACTGCCAAATTCAAGGGCTTTTCAAGGCCTTAATGATAAATTCAAGGGCTTTTTAGGGTCAGACTTGTTTTAGGGTCTTTTTAGGGCAAACCTCAAATTTTAAGGACTTTTCCAGGCCTGTACGAACCCTGTGTGATCCATTGAGATGCCAGCTGGCCAAATATATGAAATAAATTTGACATGATGATTAAAATATAAACCTATGGCAAATATAAATTTGTATAGATATTTTTGGGTGGCGGTGTATATTAACTGGCATACATACAACACATCTTATATAGATATCAAAAAGCAACAAAATAAGAAGGAACACTGTGGAAAATTCTGTTTTTGGATGGATTAAAGTTTTACTACTTAGCATATGTGCTAAAAGCAAGGATCCTACCAGTTTAGGGGGCCAAAAATATAAGAAAAATAGGAATAGCGAATCACACGCCACACCTCCACGCCTGGTGGCCCTGGAAATGCAATTGCAGCTGAGCGACATTGGTGATAGGTGAGTCTCCGGCACCTCAAATAACTGAAACACTCCGGCACTCAGTCTCGGCACCTCAAATAACTAAAACACGTGGCTAATGGAAGTAAAACCTCAACAGAAAATCATTATTGCCCTAAGTTCAGGGGGTTTCTACATGGCTAATATCCAGGTTAAGTAAATCTTTGATTACGGAAACCCATAATGCACCAAAAACACAGCAGGACGTCAGCTCTCTAGTTGTGCTTAATAAAATAGGGGCCTTATGTGCCAGCGGGCACGAAGAGGATAGATGAGGTGAGGTGGGGTTTTATCTTACTGAAGATACCATGCAATACTCCACAACGTTTCTGCGGAACAATTATTTCAATTGACGATGGAATTGCTTCAGTTCAAATTTTACCATCTATATGACATTACTCCGGGAAAGTTTGACATAAATGTTTTTTCAAAAACATTCCACAGTAACATTAAGGGGTATTGATTACCTGGTACTCTGGCGAACTCCATTATCAGAGCTCTGTAAAACCAAGCAATGACAGTACCATGTTTGTGAAACAAAATAAATTTTCTGAGATCTTGATTTTATACAAATACAAAGATACACACATATCTAACACACACACACACACACACACACACACACACACACACACACACACACACACACTCTACATTTTAGACAATTCATAACCATCATGTTTTGGCACATTTTTATTGATTTCATCCAAGTCTGTTCCACCATTTTGTTTTATGTCGCCATTGACAACCTCATCCTGCACTGATGTAGTCAAGGTATCAACACTTTGATTATTTTTTCCTAATGCTGTTAAGTTTGATTCTTTCTTTTTATCCGACTGGTTCACATTGTCTTTGCCTTTGTTCGGCATTTTGTAAAACACCAATGCCAGAAAGAAAATAATGCTGATAAAAATTTAGCTGATATAGCCACTCCGAGGAGATTGTAACTCATGCTTTTATTGTCGTAAAAGAAACACGAGCCTTTTTCACTACACTTGCTCTGCCACAAAAGACAAGTAATGTCTATCATTTTGCCAAACAGGATTGGTCCTGGTATAGACCCTGAAATAAATAAATAAATTGAATTAATAAATAAAATAAAATAAAATAAAATAAATAAATAAATACGTCCATTGTAAGCATTTGTCAGAACATTGTGGACATGACCGGCAATACGTCAATTGTAAGCATTTGTCAGAACATTGTGGACATGACCCGTTATACGTTAATTGTAACTTATTCCAGATTCAATATACCAAAAAACCACCTCCATTTCTGCAAGCAATTAGAAAATAAGTTCTAAAACCTTATGATAGACTGATAGGTAAAATAGAATGATACCATGTTCAATTGCTGCATTGGGTATAGTAAATGTAAAGTGTGTATGAACATACATACCAAGACATCTGGCTATTATCCACTGTATACCCAATGCTATGGATCTCTGATGATGAGGCACACACCTATCAAAATAAACCATAATACAAATATAATTGAATAAAATGCAATTTGAATAATTAAAATTTGTTATATTTGAGACTAGAGCTGTCAATGATAGGAATTTGAATATTGATATATCAACTGCAAATATATCGATAAATTGATATATAGAAGTATCGGAAACGTAAATAAAATTGATTATTTTTTTTATGAATCTTTAAAGACAAATTATTTTCCAACAAATATTTGACATGTCTGGTGTCATCTGAAATGTTTCTTATATTATATGCACTCTGTTTTGTTTGTCAGTTGGTTTTGAGATACCTTGAAATGATGGGTTGTAATTATAATACATTTACATCAAGTTTAATTTATGTGTTATTGACTAATCCAACCATGAACCATGAACTGGAGACTAATTTTGTTGATATTGATACTAAACAAATGTATCGATATATAGTATCAATGGGTTTTATCGATGACATATCAATCTATCAATGACAGCCCTATTTGAGACAATTAGTTGTAATTAATAAATTGGATGGTTAGAGGCCTACAAAGTACCCCAGCTTTAAATTGGCTATAAACAGTTAAGTGTACAATGAACAATAAAGGATCCCAGACTTTCTAAGATTTGCCTTTGTGACCTTGACCCTTGACCTTTGCACCTAAATTCGGTATGTGACACATCTTCTCGTGTTAGTTGACATTTGAACTAAGTTTGATCAAAATCCATCCATAGAAATGAAAGAAATAGAGTGGACACTATATTGAGATGGATGGACAGGTTGATTTCTATATACCCAGTAAACCTTTTTTGCAGGGGTAGAATAGAGTTGAGTAATGGTGTTCAAGTCACAAATATTTCACTTATATGGATAAGTCACCAGCTATAGGCGAAGGTGCAAAAATTTTGCCTGTGTGTTGCACTGATGGTATTATACAGCAGGGTTCTTCATCCTGCCAAGCCTACAAATACACTGGACCTTGTTCGTTTTAAGTTCCCATCCAAAAGAACTGTGACTTTCATTTTGTAATGCTGAGTGCTTGGCGAAAGAACAGTCACTTCCCACTTTTAAGTCTTGGGTCAGACCTGGCCAGGTTCGAACCCAAGACCTCCGACTTAAGGAGCGAGCACTCTACCAACTGAGCTACTGCAGTGGTGCAGGGGTAGAATAAATGCAAGTGATAAATAAAGGTTTTTTATATAAAATTAATGTTGGCATAAAGGGAGGTAACTCTACTGTGTACTAACCTGAGTATTGCTGACAATGCAGACAGTAGCATTAATAAAGGGAGATAACTGGAGAAAATCTTACTGTATACTAACCTGAGTGTTGCTGACAATGCAGGCATACTTGCAGTAAATGTGAGCAATATTACTAATGTAAATATTGGCATGAATACGGGGAGATAAACACATGTACTTTCACATTTCGACTGCTGAGCCATGTAGTCATGTGATTCATTGTCATCATAGTAATATAAACAACTGCAGTTACTGTATTTCTGTAAATAAAGAAAAATAGATGTAAAGTGAACAAAACATTAATATTATATAAAACTCATTCTCAATTTTGATTTCACATGTGACAGCTGAAGCTGAAGAGCTATAGCTGGCGACATCTTCATATAAGTGAAATATTCTTGACTGGGACGTTAAACACCATTACTCAACTCAACTTAACCTTTTCTAGCAGCACATTCTTTTGCAGATATAGTAGTCAAATCTGTCAAATCTAAACTGATTATTAGAGACTGTAGTGGCCAAATGGATAAAGTCAGTCTACAAATTCAGGGTCTCTACTGCTTCAGACCACATGTCAGAAAGTGAATTTTCCTTGCCATTGGCCTTTACTAGTTACCTGGTATCAGTATAATGTACTGGGGAAGTGGTACGCTTGTCTGCGGCGTACTGATTCTGTAAGCTAGCACATTAAAGTCACCCTGAGTGTGCACTAGTACAAGGCAGACCATACAACACACTCGCACTTCACATGCATACACAAAATTGTTCAAAGATTAATCCATAGAGATTTTTAAAAAAAAATAGTTCTCGTTGCGAATAGCTGAAAAATTACTGATGTGGCGTTAAGTAACATTCAATCAATCTAAACTGATTATTAAGATCATTTCATTTTTAATGACTGTATATTTTTGGCTTTAGTTCACAATATACAGTCAAACCTACCTAAAGGCCCTCTCTATATAAGGGTCATCTGCTTTTAAAGGCCAGTGTAATTTTATCCTAAATGCTCTTTATTTATGTAATTTGAACCTGTATACAGGGTTCGTACAGACATTTGGACTTCAAATTTAAGGACTTTATAGGGTATTATTTGAAAATTTAAGGCCTAATCAGAGGGACAATTTTAGCAAAAAAATATTGGTGCAAAAATAACTAAATCAATCAAATGTGTCCATAGTAACGACACTTGAAGCGGAGGTTGAAGTTGGGCGTTCGATTGGGCCAGGTACCTTAAAATTGCACATTTCAATGTAACATCAATTAATTATGTATTTATATCAGTCTATTTGCAACCACCTAATATCAAAATACAGACACCCAACTGGCTAAATTTAAGGGCTTTTTAGGGCCTTCAAGATAAATTCAAGGGCTTTTTAGGGTCAGACTTGTTTTTAAGGTCTTTTTAGGGCAAACCTTAAAATTTAAGGACGTTTCCAGGCCTGTACGAACCCTGTGTATGTAGCAAAACACGAATATAACGAACACGCTTAAAACAAATACATGGATAGAAGGAAGTTAATTATTTGACCCAACCGCTTCTCTATATAAGTCTATATATAACAATATAACTAAGTCGCTATATAACCAAGTTAAAAATAGAGTCCCTAGGGCTTCGTTATAAATGTGTTTTACTGTATAAAGCCACTTGTCCAATAAATTCACTTTTACTGGTTCCCTTGGGTGGCCTTAATAGACACAGGTTTGACTGTATATAACGTACCACTGGTTCATCTCTAGAGGTTATGGTGTTACATCCTGCATAACACGGTGAGTAGTACATGACACCATCCACACCGCAGACAGGATTGTAGTCCGCTAGTTTACAGTTACACGCCATATTACACTGGTGGGACTTAAACTTTCCATGGAACGCCAATGAGCTAAATATGACAATAGATGAATCATTATCAGACAACCTGTGATATAGTGTGTGAGTGGGTGGATTTGAGAGAGTGAGTGAGTGAGTGAGTGAGTGAGTGAGTGAGTGAGTGAGTGAGTGAGTGAGATGGGATTGTAGTCCGCTAGTTTACAGTTACATGCCATATTACACTGGTGGGACTCAAACTTTCCATGGAATGCCAATAAGCTAAATATGACAATAAATGAATCATGAGTAAGTGGATTTGAGAGAGTGAGTTAGTGAGATGGGATTGTAGTCTGTAGTTTACAGTTACACTGGTGGGACTCAAACTTTCTATGGAAATCCAATGAACTAAATATGACAATAAATGAATCATTATCAGACAGCCTGTGTAATAGGGAAAAGACGAGTGAGTTAAATTGCGTAAGTGAGCAGATGTGTGAGTGAGTGAGTTAGTAAATTGGCAGGTGAGTGAGTGAGTAAGTGAGTGAGTGAATGAGTGAGTAAGGTATGATTGTAGTCCGCTAGTTTACAGCTACAAGCCTTATTACACTGGTGAGACTTAAACTTTCCATGGAACTCCAATGAGCTAAATATGACAATAAATGAATCATTATCAGACAGCCTGTGCTATATTGTGTGAGTGGGTGGATTTGAGAGAGTTGGTGAGTGAGTGAGTGATTTGTAAGCTCTTTTGGACTAAAACTGAATTTGAGGCATTAAATTTAAATGTTTTCAAAAGCTGAAGCTGAAACCCCTTGGCAATACTATAAAATCACAAGTATTCGTTGAGTGAGTGAGTGACAGGGTGACATTACAAACCAGAGGCTCAGTGTGGCTGAGCCTGTATCGCTCACCTGACTAAAATGCTTTTAAAGCAAATTAGTATTCCAGTGATGAAAAAATGCACTGTTTATATCAGACAGAATGGCTAAGGAAATCACTGTAGAACTATATGTACCATTCACAGTTTTTTCAATCTGATTAAAATCACATCTCTCACTTGCTCCCCCATTTTGATATGGGCACGGAGTGGGAGATCTGAGGAAACACCGTTTAAGGGCATATGTGAATGACCCATTGTCGTAACATTTATTGTCCAATGAAATTTCAGCTTCCGAGATTTTGAAAGTGTTATGCCTTTATTGTAAATGAAACGCGCAATTTGAATTTGTCAATCTAAGTAAAGGACCTTCCATACATCATTCCCATAAAGTTTGGTTCAATTTGCTTCAGTAGCTTTAGAGGAGATAGCAAATATATGCTATTCCCATAGGGTTAAACTATGTTCTGTGCTGGCAGCCATCTTTTTGGCGGATCAAAAAAATGTCCAAAATCTAAGTAAAGGACCTTTCATACATCATTCCTGTAAAGTTTGGTTCAAATTGCTTCAGTAGCTTCAGAGGAAATAGCAAATATATGCTTTTCCCATAGGGTCCAATGTTAAACTATGTTCTGTATTACGGCCATGTTTTAGGCAGATCTGAAAAATTTCTGCAATCTAAGTAAAGAACCATCCATACATCATTCCTGTAAAGTTTGATTCAATTTGCTTTAGTAGCTTCAAAGGAAATAGCAAATATATGCTTTTCCCATAGGGTCCAATGTGAAATAATGTTCTCCACTGGCAGCGATGTTTTATGGCAGATCAGGAAAATTTTGGCAATCTATGTAAAGGACCTTCTATACATCATTCCTGTAAAGTTTGGTTCAATTTGCTACAGTCATTTCTAAGGACATAGTCAAAAATGCGTTTTTTCCATAGGGTCCAATATTAAACTATCTTTTGCGCTGACAGCCATGTTTTTTGGCAGATCAGAAAAATTTTGGCAATCTATGTAAAGGACCTTCTATACATCATTCCTGTAAAGTTTGGTTCAATTTGCTTCACTAGCTTCAGAGGAGATAGCATATATATGCTTTTCCCATAGGGTCCAATGTGAAACTATGTTCTCCGCTGGCAGCCATGTTTTTTGGCCAATCAGAAAATTTTTGGCAATTTATGTAAAGGACCTTCTATACATCATTCCTGTAAAGTTTGGTTCAATTTGCTACAGTCATTTCTGAGGACATAGTCAAAAATGCGTTTTCCCATAGGGTCCAATGTTAAACTATCTTCTGCGCTGGCAGCCATGTTTTTTGGCGGATCAAAAAAATTTCGGCAATCTAAGTAAAGGACCTTCCATACATCATTCCTGTAAAGTTTGGTTAAAATTGGTTCTGGGGTTTCAGAGGAGATAGCCAAAATGTGAAAAGTTTACAGACGGACTGACGGACGATGGACGCAGAGTGATGGCAAAAGCTAACATGGCCTTTAGGCCAGGTGAGCTTAAAATGTCATGTACGCAGAAAAACTGTGTATGCGGTTCGATCGCAATCGTCTTCAAAGTCAGTAAAACGCTTTTCTAAAGTAATGTTAAATATCATTATTGTTACAAGCATCTCACAAGTTACTTATAGATGCCAGCTAACTATCATGATTTTCAATCCAATATACTTTAGTTGCACAGTTTAATAAACACCAACAATTGGTACATTATATTATAAAATAAGTATTCCATTTCTGGTAGGGTGACAGTCCATAGTGTCACCCTATCAGAAACGTAATATTTATATACTGGCACACTGTTAATGGGATTATATGTCTTTCTTGCCAAAGGTCAGTGGTTCTTTTCGACCAGTCAAGCTTTTTTTCCACTTATTTTGAGGTGGTCAGTACCAGAATGATGGAGGAAACCAGAGTGCCTGCAGAAAACCACCAAATTTTGGCAAGTTAACTGATAAACTTTCTAGCACTAGGATCTGTCTGGAGTTGGATACAACCCTAGGTGCTCAGAGGCATTATTGTATGCAAGAATCTACTTATCCACCGAGACACCTTTTGCCAAAAAGCATTGGAGTTATCTGAGAAAACAATTATCAGTTTTCTGAAAGGCAGGGCCAAATTAATTTGGTATGGCTTAGACCAAAAGTTAACTTGCCTATTATTGTTTATTAACACCAGCAAAATATCACATTGTTCAGGGTTCGAAATTAGGCACGCATACTCGCTAATAGCTTGTAGATCTGCCGAATAGCGAGTGGAAATAAAAGCCACTGGCATAGTTGAGCGAGTGAATAAAAGAAGCTAAATCATTTACAATCTACTTTTCAATTAACTGTCACATTGTATGTTCCAAATGAAATTTAAAACGAAAAAAAAGGAAAAGCGGCCGAAATAAGTCATATTGTCTGGGTATCTCTATCATAAACAAATTCGGATTACTCGGGCATATACGTCAATGTATAATATTAGGTTTCCACACGTGGCTACGATTGGCTGCTTAATTTAGTCTTCGACTCTGATTCGTTGTTTAAAATAGACCAGTGGAAATCCCATTACCGTCATGCTTTACTGTAGAAAACTTTAAAACTGTTTCATAAATTTTAGCTAGTGAATAAAAATTGTACAAGCTAATTTTTGCTAGTGGTAATGTCGCTAAAATCGAACCCTGCATTGTTCTAAGAAAACCATAGACCTAAAATTTAATTTGGTATGGCCCAAAACCAAAAGTAAAAAAAATAATTTGGTGTGGCCTAAGACCAAAATAAACTTACCTGTTAGTAACTAGTTGACTGTATTCTTTATTAACACCAGCAAATGGTACATTATCACAGTGTATTATGAAACCCAAGAGAAGTATTAGAGTTGGTATTGTTACTCCGAGACAAAATCTTATTATACCCCTGATGTGTAGGTTAAACTTCTTTACTAGAAACCCTCCCAGAAATGTTCCTCCACCTCCGGCAGGAATAACAGCATAACCTGTAACAAGAGAATTATATAAGTAAATTTTAATTTCATGTAACAGAGATCTTTTATGTACTAAGGGAGATAACTCCTACAGACGACTATTTTTTTGAAATAACTCTTTGGTCTTGTAAGTTAGAAATGTAGAGAGCACATGTGTGCAGTTATAAACAGCATGGTCATACAAAGTTCTGTGTGGTGACTTTATCGGTAAATTATTGTTGTAATGCCCTCCATCTCGTTTATCACCATAATATTTTGAAGTCCCAAAATCTGTTTCATCTAGATAAGTCTCCCCTGATTTTTCAGCAAACCCTTCTATAATTCCAAAATTTGACTGAATAAATGGTGGATTTACATGAAGGTTTCACTGTGTATTGTATTATTATTACTGATAAGTACAATTAAATCTTGATTCACTGCCAACAGTCAGAGGTCATTAAATGAATTTTAGCAATACTTATAAAGAAAAACAAAAAAGATTTAGAAATACTCTATAGTGACAATGCCAACAAAATCAAATCTGTATTGAGGAATTCATACAAGCCAGTGCTAAGGGGCATTACTCTAGCAATATTATCAATTGGCTAAAGGGGAATAACTCTAGCGATACTGCTTTAATCTACATACCCACATAAAGTGCTGCCGTTGAGGACTGTAAACTGAACTGTGCTTCAATAAACTTTGGTGCAAATGTAGCAAATCCGGCCAGTATATTACCTAAAATGAAACAGATAAAATAAACTTGTGCATGTTAAAATTATGGACAAAAAGAGTAGCTTGGTTTGTTGGGTGATTGTTGCTTAACCTCACATCAGCAATTTTTCAGCTATTCACGACAAAAAATATTTTTTAATCTCTATGGATTAATCTATGAACAATTGCATGTATGCATGTGAAGTGTGAGTGTGTTGTGTGTTGTATGGCCTGCCTTGTACTAGCCCGCACTCAGGGCGACTTTAACATGCTAGCTCACAGAATCAGTATGCCGCAAACAAGCGTACCACTCCCCCAGTCCATTATACTGATACCAGGTTAATCAGTAAAGGCCAACAGCAAGGAAAATTTACTTTCCCACATGTAGTCTGAGCGGGACTCGAAATTACAGCGGTGAGAGACCCTGGATTTGAAGACCGATGTCTGATCCATTAGGCCACCACGGCCTCATGAAGTTTATGTTAATTTTCTTTCACTCATATCCAGGCAGTCAGATCACAGATCCTACATCAGAGTGATGGACTCACAAGTCAAGAATATTTCAGTTTTATTGAGGTGGTCAGATCCCAAATGTGAAGTAGAGGGATGGAATTTTATGCCTCAAAAAGTTTTATGTCAGTCATCACAGTATTGTTGTTAAGTTTGATGTGTCTGTGTCCAGGATTGCCCTGGATATATTTGACGTCCCATAGTTCCATGCTCCTTTCACACACTTTTGATTACAGGTGGCAGGCATAGCTAGCTAAACAGGAGGTGCTTACCTTTCCGGAACACCCGGCTTCACTTCCCTTGTGGAAGTTCACGTGTCTAACGTAACTTGTCAGTTCCAAAGTTTTTACTTTGCTTCTTGATTGTGATTTGGACATGGATTAGTATGTTTGGTTTTGATGCCACAGTCAGTTCTTTCACTTATATCTTTGCAATTGGACTAGGAATGGTGGAATGAAGTTATAGAGTTATGCCAGTTCAGACACTTTTTTAATTTTTATCTAGATGGTTAGATCAGGAAAGGTGGAGCAAAGTGATGGAGTTTTACACCCTTATCAAGATTCTTTCCTAATGAAGAAGTCAGACCACAGATGGTGGCACTGAGTGGTGGATTTAGAGTTTTACACCTCACCATGGGCCTATATTTATTTAGAAACAAAAAGTTAAACCCAACTAAGTTGAATAAATTAAATCGTAAAATTAAAAAAACAAAAACTTAATCGTACCAAGACCACTAATGAAGAAGTCAGACCACAGATGGTGGCACCGAGAGATGGATTTAGAGTTTTACACCTCACCATGGGCCTATATTTATTTAAAAACAAAAAGTTAAACCCAACTAAGTGGAATAAATTAAATCGTAAAATTTTAGAAAAAAAATTAATCTTACCAAGACCACATGGAGTTGCAGTAAATTATATTGTTTTTTTTATTTCCCTCACATAAAGTTTATCAGCTGATAAGATTTGTTTTTATCACAGCTGCCAAATCGACTGTAGAAGTTTGCACATTTTTATATTGTCAATTTGCACAATCTCAATATTATCTTGATTTTGCAGCTGTTAAGAGTTTATATATATTTTTTTTTTATCTTGTTATCAACTTTCTGCATTTTTTATGTGCAACCAATTTCTAAATCTATACAGAATCCGATAACAAACCCAATATCACCTACTTGAAACACTTTGACGATGCTCTAAGAGCAATATTGTTCTTTCTGCATTTTTATATGCAACCAATTTCTAACTTTATTACAGAATCAAATTTGGAGAATCTGATAACGAACCCAATATCCCTTACCCCAATATTGAGGATGTTCAAGGAGCAACATTGCTTTTTGTGCATTTTTTATATGCAACCAATATCTAAATTTATACAGAATCCGATAACAAACCCAATATCACCTACTCGAATCACTTCAACAATGTACTAAGATGGCATTGTTTATCAGATTTTAAATCGTTGAAATCCTGGCTCCATAAAATAATTAATTACTTCACTTGGAAAAATAAATCTTAGCAGAATTTTATAATGATTTAGTTAAAAATCAATCATTCAAAAATCTGAGGATGGAATTTGTGTGAAAATTTGATTCCGTGTGAGAAAAATTGATTATGTGTGTGAAAAATTGAATTTATGTGAGAAAATTGATTTGATGTGGGAAAAATTGATTTTGTGTGTAAAAATTTGATTCTATGTGTGAAAATTAAATTTTAAGTGTGAAAATTCAGCAAATGTGTAATGTTATTTGTTTTGACTTTCTTGTACTAAAATCAAATGTAACAAAACTGCTGATGTAATGTTGTATATCTATCATTATGCATACTGTCTGAAAAACAGAATTGGGGACAAATAAGGGTTTTGTCACCTTCACGGACAAGTGTTCTAAGCCCTTGGTTACATATCCAGAGAAATCAAATGAACCTCAAGAGACCAATCACAATAAACTGCAATTTTGTATGTCTGGCCTTGTGGGCAAGTGATCACAAAACCTTTACCAACCTAGATTCAAATCCCACTCAGGACGGATCCTAGTGTGTGAAAGAATGTCAGTTCCCTTGCCCAAGGCCTATGGTACTACCGCCACTATTCTGATACTGACTAGCTCAATGTGAATGAAAAAAATATTGTATTGGAAATCAGACCAAATTTTAATTTAAGCAAAATTTTTACTTGTATGTGGAAGCCAGAAAATACAAAATATCATGATGAATCAAAAACAATTACTAGTACTTTCACATGCGGCTGCCAGATTCTCCAAGGGAAACAACCTATATTAGGTGGTAACTTTAGGCAAACAAAATCACTAAGTTTAATTTTGCGAATTTTTATTTTCAGTAAGCAAACTTCAAAGTGGAAGCCAGAAAATACAACACATCATGGCAAATCAAAAATAGTTACCTTCACATTTGGCTGCCAGATTTACAATTTTGTGAATTTTTATTTTCAGTAATCATTTAAGCGGAAGACAAAAAATACATCAAAGTGAATCAAAAATATTTACCTTCACAAGCGGCTGCCAGATTCAGGAACATAAAGGTAGGATTAGTTAACAAAACTTTGAAGGAATACCAAATATTACGTAAACTTAATTTCTTTTTTTCTTCAACATTCTGTGGAGATACATGACCATTGCTATGGTTACTATACACTTCTGCCTCTCTCTCGGCTTTAAACTTTGCAGAACCTACAAATAGATAATCAAATAAATATTTATAAAAATATTTCTACTTTTTTTGTAATAACACTTTACATTGAGACCTCACCAGTTATACATTACATTGAGACCTCACCAGTTATACATTATATTGAGACATCACCAGTTATATGTGTTATGTTAGAAAATCATTCTGTATAGGATAAATCATGTGTTGGTGTTGGATAGGACAGAGAATGCACTCTTATCAAGGCAGTAAGGCCAGAGAGGGGGTCACAGCTTTCTCCATCTTATTCAACAAGAATGAGCAATTTATCCGACTTGAAAATATTCAAACAATTCAGAAGCAGCATTTGATTATTTTGGCTGCATAGTGTTGTTCAAATGGCCAAAAATTTGATAGTTTGATACAAGTTGGATCAATGAATAGCTTGTTAACTGTCCAGTACAAAAGTAACTATCCAACAGAAAAAAATTTGCACAAAATAACGATCCATTCAGCAACAACAAAGCATTACATCAGAGAAATTTTTGAAATGTTATGGTTTTACAACATGCCTTAGTTACCTACTGACACAGAATAATATTCCAAAATAATTATTCAGTTATTTTAGGATTCAAGCACAGCTGCTTTGGAGTTACTAAAGATGTGATTTAATTTACTACCAAGTAATATATTGAGCATTTGTGATCGACAGCCTGATCAGTATTATTCAATAAGTTTCCATGGGAAGATGGTGATTACCGGTATTTCTATTCTAACATGACATACTTTCAAAAGCATTGAAATAAACACTGAAAACTCTTTCCTTGGAAGTACCGTCTGTTTTTATTTAAGAAATAATGAAATCTTTCAATGTCTCTATGAACTTGCAAAGTATAAAGAGCTCTCTCAAATTGCAGAAAAGGCGAAGCCTTTTGTGCAAAAATTTGCGACAGCCTATTTTATATATTTGTAAAAAAAAAAGTTCACCGATACATTTTGGCTGTTGAGAGTACCTTCATTGAAATAAATTAATTTTATGAATTAAAATTATGTCATAACCATTGGTTGCAACAGTCATAGCATGATGTCATAGGTTAATAAAAAATAAGTCAATAAAATGGAACAGCTACTAGTATATCATTGGATTTACCATGGTTGGTTTTCTTCATGTTTCACTTAAGTGTATACTTATCAACAAATCAGTAAAGAAAAGTAATCACTTAAAGACATATTTCTATATCATCCAATCACTGAAGTGACATATACACTTATCAACCAATCGGTAAACTGAAATATATCTTATCAACCAATCAGTAATTTTTTTTTGTGATCATAAAGAAATAATTAGTTATTGGCCAATCAGTGAATGTCTTACTTTGATTAAAGAAATAATTAGTTATCAGCCAATCAGTAAATGTCTTTCTTATTCTTTGATGAAAGAAAAAATTAGTTATCAGCCAATCAGTGAATGTCTTTCTATGATGAAAAAAATAATTAGTTATCAGCCAATCAGTGAATGTCTTTTTTTATTCTGATTAATGAAGTAATTACTTATCAACCAATCAGTGAAGTTTAAAAATTACATATTAGCCAATCAGTAAACATCTTGCCTATTCCGATTTAAGAAAAAAACCGAACACACATAAAACTGAAGGCAACTTATCTGTCAAATAAACCATATCTTAACAAATAACAAATGCATAAAAATATCTGATAGAGAACAGATGATGTTTTGAGCACATGCTTTTTATTTCATCTCGACAGACTTGTTATATTTTAAGTAACAGTGAAAATGTCATAACTCAAATCCATTCGGAGAATATCATGGATAAGTCATTATTTGGTATTTATGGTTTTTGTTTTGAATTTTGAATTCAAAGTTCTTTGATACAACAGGAATTGGGTTTGCGAGTGTACCACACGATACCCCATGACATTTCTGTGAAACAACTATTTTCAATGTAGATTGAATCACTTTAGTTCACGTTTTCTTGCAAAAAGACACTACTGCGGTAATTTTCGACATAAACTTTTTCTAAAATGTTCCACACAAATGTTAAGGGGTATTAATCATGTGGTAAGCCAGCGAACTCTGATATCTTAAAATTTCAACTCTATCTTGACAGTCAACCAAGATTTACCAAAAGACAGTGTTGGGGTGGTCCCCGACACTTATTATTTCCTACTGGAAAAAGGGGTGGTGCCTGATACTTAACATTCCCTTCTGCTGCAAAAGGGGGTGATGTCCAATGCTCACAGTCGCCCTGTAGAAGAGGGTCATGTCACATGTTCACAGTGCTTATTTTGAAGTGGTTTATGTCAGATGCTCACACTCACTACAGGAAAATGTGGTGATATTAATAAGATGCTCACTCTTGTTACATGACAAAGAGAGAAATCTATTTGAGCTGGGTTACACTTACTAATATTTATCATAACTGTTGATAACTCAGTTCAACAAATCTTAACTTCAGAAGAAAACACATTTTATTAATAGTATCAAAACAAGTTATAGTGTTGCAATAAATTAAATAAGTTTAATTTTTATAGTCTGTACAAGGGTAAAGTTTAATGTTTGTGTATAGTAAATCATGTTATTTACTTCAAGATAACAAAAAACTGTTTTACGAAAATCTAGGTTACAAAAATCATTTCTGTCTGAACAAGTGCAGTGGATCTGTGAATCAATTATTAAAGAGATTTAAATTGCAGAAAAACCTCCTAATAAATTGAAGCATTGCAATATCTTTACCACCAAGTTTTTAGCATTTGGTCCACTGTTTTAAGAATATCTAACTTACAAAAACATTTCTGTCAGCAAAATTACTGTGATAAAATTGATTATTAAAGAGATTTAAATTGCAGTAAAACCTCCTAATAAATTAATGCCTCGCAATATCTTTACTACAGAGTTTATCCCATTTGGAACCAAAGTTTTAATAACTGTTTTTAATAATATCTAGGTTACAAAAAAGCATTTCTGTCTGCAATGTACTGGGGATCACTGTCATCAAATCATTTATTAAAGAGATTTAAATTGCAGTAAAACCTCCTAATAAATTAATGCCTTGCAATATCTTTACCATTAAGTTCATCAATTCATGGCAATTGGTCCCAAAGTTTTAAAAACTGTAGGTTAAAAAAACCATCAGCAGAAATACATATAGGGGATCACTGTTGTCAAATCATTTATTAAAAAGATTAAAATTAAAGTAAAAACTCTTTATAAATTAACGCCTCACAATATCTTTACTACAAAGTTTATCCCATTTGATCCCCAACTTTTCAAAACTGTTTTTTAAGAATATCAGTGGTTACAATTCTTTCTGTCTGCAGAAGTAAATACTGGGGATCACTGTCATCAAATCATTTATTACAGAGATTTAGATTACAGAAAACCTCCTAATAAATTAATGCTTGCAATATCTTTAATTTACCACCAAGTTTATCACATTTGGTACCAAAAATTTAAAAAATGTTTTTACAAGATCTAGGTTACAAAAGCCATTTCTATATGCATAAGTACATACTGGTGAAAAATCTCTTTCATTGTCCCTGAATATCTTTGTCACCTAGCTTATTGCCATAGGTTCCAAAGTTTTATTTCTTTTATATTTTTCTTTATAAATTTGACATTTTGCACACTGTATAATTTGGGTAGTGTTATGTTACATGTGAAAAAAATATCTGACCAATTAAAATGCTTGAAACAAGAATTTTATTTTTTTATACACAATCCTGATAATTTTATTCTTGTGTCCTGTTATAACCCCCCAAAAAATCTAGGAATTCTAGGAAAATTCACAGTATTCCTAGAATATTTTCACAACAATAAGAAACAATAGTCCCATACAAACTGAAGCTCTATAAACATCAAATAGTACTCAAACGGCTTCCAGGCTTCCATTTTCAGATCGCATGAACACTTAAATTTACGACAATACTTCTCTTTAGATCAATTCATTTATCTGAGTTTTGTAATTGTATGACTAAATCAGCTGATAAATCAGTATTTATATTTATAAATGATTTTATTCATCTCCGTCGTAAACTTTACGTTGGCGGCCATTGTCGGATATCGTCTTCCTTTATTCAGGATTATATTTATGTAAATTGATTATATTTATGGAAATGACTCTGATTTACATGTCAATAAAAGTCCCGTAAAACGAAAAACACCAATTATCTCTCACAAATACAATTAATCAATGCACAAAAATAAAATCTTTATTTTGATGCGCAGTAAACTTCCGTGTTTTTGTCCGATAACAATTAAGACACAAAACATTGTCTTTTGCTCCTTTTGACGAACACATCAACGTGAAAAAAAATAAATCTGTTCTTTGATGTGTAGCAAACTTAGTGATTTTGTCGAATATCAATTAAGACACAAAACATTGTCGTTCGCTCCTTTTGACGAACACATCAACGTGAAAAAAAATAAATCTGTTTTTTGACGTGCAGCAAACTTAGTGATTTTGTCCGCTATCAATAAATAGATAAAACCACCGATTCTTTCTTTCCTTTTGATGGAGACATCAATGCGAGAAAATAAAATCTTTATTTTGATGCGCAGTAAACTTCTGTGTTTTTGTCGAATATCAATTAAGACACAAAACATTGTCTTTCACTCCTTTTGACAAACACATCAACGTGAAAAAAAATAAATCTGTTTTTTGATGTGCAGCAAACTTAGTAATTTTGTCCGCTATCAATAAATTGATAAAACCATTTATTCTTCTTTCTTTTGATGGAGACGTCAATGCGTGAAAATAAAATCTTTATTTTGATGCAGTAAACTCCGTGTTTTTGTCCTGAATCATTAAATCAGCAAACATTCATCCTTCTTTTTGACCCAGACGTAATCATGAAATTGATTTTGAAGACTTGTTTAGCTTTATTCATTGTCTGGAAAACTACAAAACTTATTAAATTCAATTCTTAAGTAATTTCTCATACAACCTAATAAAGCGGACTTTCCTGAAATGAATATTTTTCATATTTAAAACCACTTGATTCAGTAAAGCATAACATAACAGAATCTGTTTGCTGAACTCATAGAAGCTCAAGGGTTAAATTTAGAGGTGTAATTGTAAATGGATTGCATCTCTGAACCATCTAATTTTTTCACAAAATTTTCTAAGGTCTTGTTTTGACTGGATTGTATCCTACTCAGTCATCTAAAAATTTTTTAAACAAAGTATTGAACATTTTTCGAGTTTGAATGTCTTCTCGGTGACATTTTTTCAATTTACCATGCCTTTTTTCAGACAAAAACTGAATTCCATGACTTTAAAAGAAAGAAGTCATATTCTATGCAAACCCCGTGTTAGTATGCAGTTTTACTATACTGTACAGTTTACATAACTTATTTTGCGGGTAGAAACTTCCACAGCTTAACATTCAGAAATGTGTATAGGTGTTACCTATTTTTGCCGTTGAAAAGGTGAGCCCATTTGTATTTTATACATGTAGAAAACCAGGGGTTCAAAATTATGTTCTGTAATGAAGGATCCTGAGGATCTTTTGCCTTTAAATTTGGCAGGTCCCACATTAAGTTTGGAGAGTCCAATATCATCATTTAAAGGTTTCATGTGCAATTATGTTATCATATAGAAAAAGTAATTATCCTGGTAAAAATGGCCACTGGACTTTTGCAGTAAAAATATCAAGTGTCCCAATGTCAAATCAATAGGTCCAGTACCTCGGACTCAGGGAAATTTGAACCCCTGAACACATTTTCGCAGATGACACTTAACCTAAAAAATTACGAATATTTCTCATTAAACAGTATTTCATTTCTGATTTATGTCGCCCTTCATCAACACCAATAAAATCAGCATCAACACCAAAATCAGATTAGACTTCACAAGCTGTTATAAGTTTGTAAGTATGATATTGTCGTGAACCCTGATTTGTAATATGACCAGACAGTTATAATGAGAAGTCGGTTAACTCCATCAAAACGGAGGGAAATTTTGATGAATAAAGCTGACCATTGGGACCCTGAATGAGGAGAAATCAATGTCGGGATAATCACAAATTTGATCTATGAAATTGACGATTTACCGACAAATGTCAGATTATTATCATCAGTACTTGTATATATGGTAAACAGTTTTAAACTGTTGGTTTGACCTTTCATTTGGAATATTCATATATATGTACATTGATCCACCCCTCATATGGGTAGTAATAGGATTCTAGGTTAGTACTTACACAAAACAGGTACCAGTATTTATTCTTTAAAAATAATGTTTCCTGTTATTTACTTGTGTTCTTACATTAATACTCGTCCATAGTAAATATTTAAATCCAAGGTCAAGCAGACAGGTCAATGTTGTTGGCTTGTATAATTCTCGTACTACATCTGTACAGCAAACAATCAATGGTTTTTAATTATTCTATAATGTTGTACCAAACGTCTTAAGTGGCTTATATAACACAAACTTTGAAGTGCGGTAAATCCTTGATTTGTCGCTGCAATTTGTTAAATCAGATTTTGGCGTAATAAAGGGATTTGATGATGATTAGAGCAAGATTTTGGCATAATAATGGATTTTATGATAAATTGGTAAAAGCTCAATTCATCAGCATAATTTGTTTACTCGGATGTTGGCATTACAAAGGGGTTTGGGGATAGTGCAGTAAAACCTCCATTCATCAGCACAATTTGTTAAGTCAGTTTTTGGCATGATAAAGGGATTTGGGGATAATAAAGGGAGGCTTGTAAAGAAAAAAATTGGTGAGATTGATTTTTGGGCTTAAGTAGCAAAGTCATCAGTTAAGATTTAAAGTACCTTTGAAAGTGTTAAATAAAGAAGACTTGGGTTTAAACCCCAGTAATATATTAGGGCCTCTTAATTGATGGATTGCCGGTCACACCAACAATGTTCCAACAAAGGACAGGCACGATTTAATTACACACAGAAAGAAAGAAAACTTGGCCCGAAATGTGCCACTTGATGACGTCACTGACACTAGTATGTCATAAGTTGCTTTGGTATTGTGATGGGGGCCAGTGTTGGAACATACAAGGCATAGCCGGCAATACGTCAATTACAAATGATTTATAAACCGTTTTTCTGAATGAGTTTGTGTTAACTTGAGTGCAAGAGATGCCACCAAATAGCTGACCTGTATAAAAGCACCATTTTTGTTGTATCATAAACATAATATCACCACCTACCTGGCAGACTTCTAGGAAATAAGGACATAGGAAAGGCCACCAATATTCCAAGAGCACCACTTAACAGAAACCCGATCCACCAGGCTCCAATAAACCGAGGACTTGTTGTTAATAATGGAACTCTACAATAAAAACAAGAGACATGGTTTTAGTAATATGACTTATGGTTATGGGCACCTCAGTGACAAGATGGTCTAAAACCTATACTTACAATCGGAGCATCTTTTACTGCCAAGATTCAAACCTCACTCAGGGCAGATCCTAGTGTTAGAAAATTTGACAGTTCACTTCAAATTTATCAAATTTATTTCACCAACTGATTGCTTCAATATTAGTAAAAGATTCTTGACTGGGATATATATATTAAAATATTCCCGCATTTCGATAGAATAGCTGGAATTATTTTTCTGTGCGGTACGTAACATCCAATGATGTGTCATGTTTTAGTTACATGTCCTTTTATCGTGTTAAGAGTAGCATAGAGTTATAGTTATTCTAGGTCAGACCTCCGCCATTCACTGTCCATCTATTCTTTTGTTTTCTTGTTATAAATTATAATACTCAAATTTAAGCATAGGTTCGAGCGATTCTCATGAATTGTTGTCTGCAATGTCTTCTGACACAAGTTTCCGGAGGTTTTTTTTTCTGTTTTTTCCTGAACGGCAGCATCGGTAATGATTGAGCATGGTTTTTTTTGTTATTGTTTAATATATAACATAAAATTCATATTTAGTATATACACTGTGCATGTGTTCATTATTGAACTTTATTTATGTGGAGAATAAATGTCGGCTGCTATACGGTGTGTCCAGCTGTTACCTGTTAAGGTGTTTTGTTTATGTAGTATGTAGTATGTGTAGTTTTATAAAGAATACTCCATTCTATTCTATACTCTATTATCAGTTATGATAAATATTCTGTTGCATGGTATCTCAGCTGATAGTGTGCCGACTCTATAAACATATTTATTTTTGCGGTGTACTAATTTTAGCTTATTTCGCGGCCATTTGTTTTGTGCGAAAATTAATACCAAGCGTAAATTATATTATTCTTAGAGTTATAGTGCATATTTCAAAATCGTGAAAATTGAACTATGCAAATATGTCTAAATTACCTATACGGCAAAAATAATCACACAAAATTAAATATGTTTACAGTATGTTGAAGGATTCTCAGAAGTCTGAGTGGTTCAGTGTCTTTCACCACACAGATATAAATCCCAGTTTACAGATACTGAACAGTCACTACCTATTTTCATGTTTTCAAGGTTCAAACCCTGAACTACCACATAAGGATCAAGCACTCTACCAACTGTTACCATAGTGTTCTTATGTAAAGGCAGTCACTACTGCAGGGTATACTGTATAGACAGGTGGTTTTTATACAAGTGGTCATTATATCAGGTTTGTTTGTATAGTCTTTCTATAAACAGGTGTTGAGTTAAGTAATGGTGTTTAACATCCTAGTCAAGAATATTTCACTTGTATCGAGATGTTGCCAGCTATAGGTGAAGGTGCAGAAGTTATGCCTGTGCATTGGGCTGATAGCATTTTACAGCAGTGTTCTTTAGCATGACTGTGACTTTTTATTCGTAATTCTGAGTGCTTGGCAAAAGAAAAGTCACTTCCCACTTTCAAGTCTTGGGACAGACTCGGCTGGGGATCAAACCCATGACATCCCACTTATGGAAGGAGCACTCTACCAACTGAGCTACTGCAGTGGTTATATAGACAAGTGTGGCTTTAGCATGTTTTAGTGCATAAAATAGACTTATTAATATTATCTTATTACTTACTTATCTACTTTGTCTATGTCTACATAAAAATCTAAAAATGCTCCACCTGCCATAAATCCAATGGCTGGTCCTACGATGGCAAATGCATAGTATACGCCTACAAATAGAAAGGAAAACAAGAATAAATGGTACAGTTAAACCTGTCTATAAAGGCCAACTTAGGGAACTAGTAAAAGCCTATATGGGCAGGTGCCCTTTATACACCTACAAATAGACAGATAAACAAGGATAAATGGTAGTCAAACTTGTCTATAAAGACCACCAAAAGCCTATATGGGCAGGTGCCCTTTATACACCTACAAATAGACAGATGGTACAGTCAAACCTGTGTATAAAGGCCACCCAAGGAAACCAGTAAAAGTGACCTTTATAGGAAGGTGGCCTTTATATACAGGTTCAAATAACATGAAAAAAGAAACATTCAGATACAATACTACTGGCCTTTATGAGAAGGTTGCCCTTGTACAGAGGTGGTTTTTAAGGCAGGTTAGACTGTTCATGGTAAAGACTTAAGCATATAAATGCCAACTGCTGTGAGGCCTAGATTAAATCCCTTTCTGGAAAGAACCTTGTGTGACAAAAATTGCCTGTTTACTTGCCGTACGTGCTAAAGTGTTTGCCTACAGATAATAGCACATCTGACCACATAGGTTTAAATCCTGCTCAGAACAGATCAATCAGTTGCTGAAGGTCAGTGAGTTGTGTTGAGTTGAGTAATGGTGTTTAACATCCCAGTCAAGAATATTTCACTTATATCAAGATGTAGCCAGCTGTAGGCAAAAGTGCAGAAATTTTGCCTGTGCATTGCGCTGATGGCATTATACAGCAGGGTTCTTTAGCATGCCAAGCCTAACATGACATGGAACCTCATTTATTTTATGTTCCCATTCAAAAGAACCATGACTTTTATTTCGTAATGCCGATTTCTCTGGACACTCCGGTTTCCTCCACCATCCCAGAACTGACTGCCTTGATATAAGTGAAAGAATCCTGATGTTGGTATAAGTCACCATTATTCCACTCTAATATATGTTCAGTAAGACAACCTCTATCTAGCAAAACTTTAAATCTTCTACATGCAAGATTTATCTCCCTTAGATATATTTTTCCTTTTCCGAATTCGTGATTTGAGCTTGTGTTATTAAATTCTTCTTTTTTTATAACAACCATTATCATCTTTTTTTTTTGCTTGTTTTTTTTTTTACAACAATGATGACTTCACATATGAGATATAATTTTACATGCAAGATTTATCTCCCTTAGATATATTTTTCTGGTTTTTTAAGAGATTTGACCTGGCATTATTCAAATTCTTCTAATTTTTACAAGCACTATCATCTTTTTTTTTACCAACAGTTATGACTTAATATACTGGAAATAATTTTACATGCAAGATTTATCTCCCTTAGATACATTTTTCCAATTTTAAAAGCCAAGATTTGAGCCGACATTATTCAAATTCCTCTATATTTTTTATATCAAACAACAAGCTTTATCATCTTGTTTTTTACGACAGCGATGACTTAATATACGATAAATAAAACATCCTTTTAGCAAGTCAAATTTTTCCGATGTAAACCAGTGTGATATTTTATCTCCTCCGCAGATAAAACGTAGATAAAATGGAATACTTATTTGTATTCATGTATTTTTTATTTCCGATGTATAAAATAAGATCTGTACATATAGATTTCTCAATACTCATCAACTTCTGTTAAGAGATTTGAGATGTGAGTATCGTTTTTTAACAACAACAAAAAAACCAAAAAAATAAAAATAAAATTATATTCAGGATAGAAATCGGACATTCATCATTTCAGATGTAAATATATGGACAATTCATCCATGTTTATGTCTGTGTATAGGACTTTTTTGAGAATTTTTCTGGTTTTTATATATATTTCATCAAGTGTAAGACATTTGTCGACAGCAGTAGTGGGGTTCAACATCCCTTCTTGTGACATCCCTTATTGACACTAGGTCTTCATATTTACAATCACAATATCTTTCCTTCTTTAAAGTATTTGTCATCGATTATACTTTGCAACTTCAAAGAGACATTGCGCTGACGCGATGATGTCAAATGTCCTATACTCTTGTTGACTGAAGGAGCTGACCCATTTTTTATGAGAAGGTGCACAACAGCGCATTTTAAAATTGTTTTCAAATTAACATGGAAAATGTGAGACGGCAATAAAATTATTTTTATAAATATTGTAAAATATAAGAAATAGGTAATATTCCAATGTCTTTATGAACTTGCATAGTATAACGGACTGTCTCAAATTGCACAAAAGGCTTTGCTTTTATGCAATTTGAGACAGTCCATTATACTTTGCAAGTTCATAAAGACATTGGAAAATTACCTTATTTCTTAAATAGGGTTCATGGAATAGGATGCAAAGATTACGATCTTTTTCTTAATTTATCGTGAAATATATTTATCATAAATTCATGTTTTGGACTCTGGGAATGAGCCATTATTGGACACTAAAAAGCATTAAACCCTAACATTTGTTCATAGCAAATATTTCTATTTGGATAAAAGGACCTTTCACCATCTAAGTTCAAATTTTACACTGGAGAGATCCTAGAGTGAGAATTATATTGCAGCTTGTCATTTCTCTTGCGAAAGGTTGATGGTTTTTTTCTCCCAGCACTCCAGTTTCCTCTATCATTCATGTACTGACTGCTTCAATATAAGTGAGAATCTTGACAGGAGAGTAATGCTACGGCACTTTGCCCCACTCCTCATTTTTGAATAACAATCACAATATTCTTCGCACTCTGGTTTTCTCTTTGCACTCCTGTTTCCTTCATCATCCATGAACTGACTGCCTTAATATAAGTGAAAACTCTTGACTGGAGAGTTATGATACATTATTCCACTCCTCATTATTGAATAAAAATCACAATTCTCTGGGCACTCCTGTGTCCTCTATCAATCTTGTACTAACCATGTCGATATAAATGAAAGAATCTTGAGATTTGCATAACCTCATTAGGCTAAACAAAAAAGTGTTTAAGGTTTACCGACTGACTCTATTTTAGTAAAACAAACCCTAAAGTTTTTTATGAACAATTTTTTGCCCTTTTAAACAATTTCATGTGTAATCTGTAATATACAAAAGAATGTTTCTGAAAAAAGCATGCAACAACAACACAACAGTGATAAAGATAAAAGTATGTATACATTAGTGTTAGTAGATCCTGTACTAGTTTTCTTTTTCCACATTTCCTCTCAGATTGCAAAATATTAGTGATACCCAAAAACCATTATGAGAAAAAAAAAAGTAAATTATCTAAGGACCCTTTTTTTGTTTTGGTTATTTTTAAGAGTGAAACTCGAAACAAACATATTTTTTTGCTTGGCCTTATTGTACAAAAATCAATAATGCTATTTAACAAATATTTTCTTATGGTGAATTTAAGAATTTTTGAAAAAAGGCTATTTTAGTTCACAAATGTCCATTTAATCTGTATATAAAAGACCATGGGACCTAAAAAATACAGTAAACCCTGTTTATAAAGTAAATTACTTATGGACCTCAATGTTTTTTTTAATTTAGAGCCAATCCTGAAACGCACATATTTTTTGGTTTGGCCTTAGTGTACAAAAATCACAATACTAGAAACATACTTAACCAGAAAATGAAACCACGAAGTCATTGTTAAAAGCTTATAGCTGTTGAATTTTGACATTAAATTCATCAAGGTTATCACAGGAGAAATTTGTCTCTAAGTGAAAACTCATGAAGCCTTTATTTAAAACTAATGTAACATGATGCTTATTGAGGAGCGCTCTCAACGTAATGTTATACCGATACAGGGGGCTTACAATCTGCAAATTACTGCAAATTGCATCTTGTGTGATTGGATAGTCAGAGTTTAATTTCAATTTCCTGACACAGTGATGATTTTAATGAGTAACACCATTTTATTTTGACACCCAATTCTCTATGTTGTTAAAATATTTCAAATTGAATTTATATAGAGGGCTAGAAGTTTTAACAATCAGTACATTACTGCAAATTGCATCTTGTGTGATTTCACAGTCAAGAGTTTAATTTCAATTTCCTGACACAGTGATGATTTTAATGAGTAATATCATTTATTTTGACACCAAATTCTATATGTTGTTAAAATATTTCAAATTGAATTTGTTTCAAAGTCTTATGTAAGAATACTAAAGGAAATTTTGTATTTTTAAAATCTGTGGGATTTTTTTCTCCACACATATTTGCTCAATGTGTTAAAGTTAATTGACATCAAATTGGAAGTAAATTGACAATGCAAAAAACAAATGTTTTAAAAGAAACAAATCTTTTTAATAATGCTATTTAACAAAAATTTTTTTATGGTGGTTTTCAGAATTTTTGAAAAAAGGTATTTTACTTGTGTTTTATTACACAAATGTCCATGTAAACCTCTATATAAAAGACCAAGGGACCTTAGAAATACAGTAAAACCTGTTTATAAAGTTAATTACCAATGGACCTCAATTTTTTTTTTTTACTTTAGAGCCAATCCTGAAACACACATATTATTTTGTTTGGCCTTATTGTACAAAAATTACAATACTAGAAACATAATTAACAAGAAAATGAAAACATCAAAATAAGAACCAGAAGTCAATGTTAAAAGCTTATAGCTGTTGAATTTTGACGTTAAATTCATCAAGGTTATCGCGGGAGAAATTTGTCTCTAAGTGAACGCTCATTAAGCCTTAATTTAAGACTAATGTAACATGATGCTTATTGAGGAGCGATCCCAGCGTAATGTTATACTGATATAGGGGGGCTTACAATGTGCAAATTACTGCAAATTGCATCTTGTGTGATTTCACAGTCAAGAGTTTAATTTCAATTTCCTGACACAGTGATGATTTTAATGAGTAACACCATTTTATTTTGACACCCAATTCTCTATGTTGTTAAAATATTTCAAATTGAATTTATATAGAGGGCTAGATTTAACAATCTGTAAATTTACTGCAAATTGCATCTTGTGTGATTTCACAGTCAAGAGTTTAATTTCAATTTCCTGACACAGTGATGATTTTAATGAGTAACACCATTTTATTTTGACACCAAATTCTATATGTTGTTAAAATATTTCAAATTGAATTTGTTTCAAAGTCTTATGTAATACTAAAGAAAATTTTGTGTTTTTAAAATCTGTGGGATCTTTTTTTCCTGCACATGGCTCAATGTGTTAAAGTTAAATGACGTCAAATTGGATGCAAATTGACAACTTCAAGGCAATAAACGAATGTTTTAAAAGAAACACATTCTTTTTATAATGCTATTTTTCAAGTTATTTTCTTTAATTTTTGAAAACTACCTTCTGCCTTTAAGATTGGGAACATTGAAGTTCTGAGATCTAATAAACTGGATAATTTTTTGATGAATCACTGTTGTTTTGTGAAATTACAGTGGTCAAATTGAGAAATTTTAGCCATTTTTCTCCACTATTCGGTAGTAATTTTAAGCGAACAAAATCACCACGGTGGTTTTCAGAATTTAAAAAAAACCGGCTATTTTTGTACACAACTGTCCATGTAAACCTGTATATAAAAGATACGGGACCCATGAAATACAGTAAAACCTGTTTATAGAGACCATCCACAGAACCTAAAATTGCCGCAAATACAATCTGTATTGAAGTTGAAACAAGAGTATGTTCTAGTGTATGGCACTGATCTAAATATGAAGGAAACCACTGCAGTAGGTTGGTCGGTATAGTGCTCTCTTCGTAATAGGAGGTTGTGGGTTCGAACCCCGACCAGGTTTGACCCAAGACTTGAAAGTGGGTAATGGCTGTTCTTTTGCCAAGTACTCGGCATTACGAAATGAAAGCCACGGCTCTTTTGGATGAGAACTTAGAATAAACGTGGTCCCATGTTATGTTGGGCTTAGCACACTAAAGAACCCTGCTGCATAATGCCATCAGCGCAACACACAGGCAAAATTTCTGCACCTTCGCCTATAGCTGGGGCCGTCTTGATAAAAGTAAAATATTCTTAAATAGGATGTTAAATACCATAATTCAACTCTCAACTTGCTATACAACAGGTTTTACTGTACAACACTGGTGTGATGGGTAACAGGCAATGGGAATTTCTGGTTGGCCAATAAAAGGAGGACAGGATAGGTTTTTTAAGGCAACAAGAAACAAACAAACTTTTTCATCTGCCTAATTTTTCTCCTGATATTGTAAAATCATTTATTTCCGGATAATATTGACTTTCATTTTCAAATCAATGATTACAAAAAACGAAAATTTTTCACCCTCAGCCTAATTTCTATCCATTTTGTAAAATAATATATTTCTGGATAATACCGACTTTCACTTTGAAAATGACAATAACAAAAAACGAACTTTTTTGTTCTGCCTAACTTCTCTTGATGTAAATTCTTATACCTCCGGATAATATAAAATGACAATAACAAAAAACAAACAAACTGTTTTGCTCTGCCTAATTTTTCTTGATGATGTAAATTTCTATATCTCCGTATAATATTGACTTTCATTTTCAAATCGATGTTAACAAAAAACGAACCATTCATTCCCTTGGCCTAATTTCTATTGATTTTGTAAAATCATATATTCCTGGATAATAACCAAAAACGAACAAACTTATTTGCTCTGCCTAATTTCTCTTGATGATGTAAATTTCTATGTCTCTGAATAATATTGACTTTCATTTTGAAATCCACGATTTAGGAACCTTAATGACAAACTGATCAAATTTCTCACATTTGATGCCACTATTCAGACAGAATTATTAATATATTTAAATTATGTTAGAAATGAGAAAATCATGTTTTAAGTGATTAGTCGGCAGATTTTCCGACATACTTATAGGAAGATCAAAAGCTCTTAGACAAATTAAGATAAGAAATTCTAATATTCAGAAAAGCAATTTGGACACTTTCATCGCAGCTGGAACTATATTTATTTGATTGGATGATCAACCTAAAACTTGTCATTTTTATAATCAAATATTGATTAGACTGACCCTAAGATATACAAAATATGATAAAAATATGATAAATAAAGGTGTGTATAGGCCAAAAAATGATACACAGTGTTTTTGTTACATATTTCAAAAACTACCTTCTGCCATTTAAATTGGGAAAAATTTGAAGTTCTGAAATACAGCAAACTGATTTATGGCATGCTTGTAATTTAGTTTAGGATCCTCATAGCAAAGATGTTAAATTGTTACAAAATTTAAAATTTTGTGATGGTTGGTTGGTTGAATGTTGCTTAACGTCGCATCAGCAATTTTTCAGCTATTCGCGACGAGAACTATTTAATTAATCTCTATGGATTAATCTATGAACAATTTTTGTGTATGCATGTGAAGTGCGAGTGTGTTGTATGGTCTGCCTTGTACTAGCGCGCACTCAGGGCGACTTTACCGTGCTAGTTCACAGAGTCAGTATGCCGCAGACAAGCGTACCACTCCCCCAGTCCATTATACTGATACCAGGTGAATCAGTAAAGGTCAACGGTAAGGAAAATTCACTTTCCCACATGTGGTCCGAGCGGGACTCGAACTCACGGCGGTGTAAAATTTTGTGAAAAAAGACAACTAGCTTTAATTTGCTAGTATATCTCTGTTGTTTTGGGAATTTCAATGGTGAAACTGGGAAATTTTAATAACATCTTTGCAATGAGGACCCTAAGCTATTGCAAACTTGTCATTATGCAGTCTGCCGAATTTTAGAACTTCAAATTTTCTGAATTTAAAAGGCAGAAAGTAGTTTTTTTTAAATATAACAAAATCAGTGGTGTCTTTCATATCTCTTGAAAGAAGTGGGATAAAAACAAAGTATTGCTTACCCATATATAATGATGATGAGCGTATAGGTAAATTTTCATCCAAATAAGTGGTCCCCAATGTATATAACGGGGCAGCACCTGCTCCATGAAGTAATTGAGCGAAGAAAAATACATATTTATAATTTGAATTAGATTGGTCTGTATCACAGCTTGTAGAATTGATGCTATCATTACACAACATGTCTCCACCCTCGGTTAACTCATACTGCCCTGAGGTAAAATGGGGAAGTGAAAACACGAACGACCCTATCCCCATGATGAAAATCCCTATTCCAATGTATCTTGGCTTGCAACCAAGTCCGCCAAAGTAGCTAACAGGTATAAGGCATAAAACGGACGCAATGTCGTAACCACTGGCGATAATTCCCGTTTCTGTACTACTCAAATCGTAACGTCTTTCTATGCTTGATATCACCACATTAACAAATCCATTCACAACCATGCCCTGGAAATAAACAAAAAAACATCATAAGTAAAAACTAGAAAAACTGCGAGCTACAAGCTCACAATAAATACCCCCCCCCCCCTGCTCCCAATAATCCATCGGATCAAATTTTTAAATAGGAGGTGCACATCTACGTTATTTTACAAAGATTGTGTGAAAGTTTCATGAAAATCCATTGAAGAGTTTAGGAGGAGTTGCGGATAAGAGATAGGTACCCTAAGGTGTAACGGAAGGACGGACAGACACCCCTATCACTATATACCCCCCACTTTTGAAGCCGAAGTATAAAAAAGTACCACTAGGTGGAGTAAGATATCCTCATTTACATTTTTGTTATTAAACTGTTGGTAAAGATGGAGCTGAGTTGAGTAATGATGTTTCACATCCCAGTCAAGAATATTTCACTTATATTGAGATGTCACCAGCTACAGACCATGGTGCAGAAATTTTTCCTGCATATTATGCTGATGGCATTATACACAGGGTCCTTTATCGTGCCCAGCTACATTGACATGGGAACACATTAATTTTAAGTTCCAATCTGGAAAAACTCATTTTGTAATACAGTGCTAATTGAAAAAAAACCAGCAACAACCCACTTTCAAGTCTTTGGTCAGACCAGGTGGGAAGTTCGAACCACAACCTTCTACTTACGAGCAAGCACTCTACCAACTGAGCATACCGAGGGGTAAAATATTTAATGAAATATACTAAAAACTTATTTTGTATTTTGAATACATTTTTGTTCCAAAAATTTACAATTCAAAAATTGGGAAGTTAGAACCCGCAACTTTTACTTACAGAGCAAGCACTCTACCAACTCAGCATACCGAGAGGTAAAATATTTAATAAAATATACTAAAACACTTAATTTGTATTCTGAATACATTTTTGTGCCAAAAATTTACAATTCAAAAATAAGGATATTTGAGAATTTTAGATGACAAGGGTCATAGAGGAATCTGTCAGCAGAATTTTAATGAACAAAATTTCATAAGAAGACAGGATTTATACAATGATGAGGATTTAGAAATCTACAAAATTTTAAGGTCATGTCATACACAAGATCTTCACCAATATGATTTTAGTTGAACCTCAATTCATTGTCATCATTCAGGGATTTATCAAGGGCCTATTTAGGGCCCAAATTCGGCCCCATTCCCAATGGAAAAACATTGATTTTTTCCCAAAATGGGCAGAGAAAATTCCCAATTATAAAATCGTACCAGATACATGGCTGAAGTCTGGCCATAAATGTAGCTGCTTTTCTCAATCAAAATGATGTCAAGGTTTTCCCAAAATAAGAAAAAAAGTTGATAGTTCTTCCCAATTTTAGTTTAGGGCCTTTTCCCAAAAGACCCTGATAAATCCCTGTCATCTGTTGGGTCTAATTTTGGGATTATAAAGGATTTTGTCATTTTTGACTGTGAATCCAGGGAATCCTATAAAGGAAAAGAATAGAACAGAAATACACTTTTAAAGCTCAAAATACTGTGGTGATAACTATGGTGGCAAAGCTATTGAGGGGGATTATAATGAAATTTTATCACATTACAAAAATTGGGACATTTGAATATTTAAGATGACATGGGTCATAGAGGAAAACTATCAACAGAATTTTAATGAACTAAAATCACAAGAAGACAGATAATGGTGAGGATAATTGACTGATTGATTAAATGGGGTTGTACATCCCAGTCAAGGATGTTTCACTTATATTGAGACATCACCAGCTATAGGAAGTGGCAGAAATTCTGATTTTTGCAGTGCGCTCAGGACAATGTACCAGGAGGGTTCTTTAACATGTCACACCATGCAGTTTTTATGGTCTTGTTCAAAGGACCATGATTCTTTCATTTTTAAATGTTTAGGGCTTGGCAAAAGAACACTGGCTTCCAATTTTCAGGTCTTGGTTATACCCAACCAAGGTTCAAACTTTGACATCCAACATACTGAGCCAAAATTCTATCCTAGTAGTATTCATTTTTGTTAAATTTGACTAATATCATACATACAGTTCATAACCTTTTGAGTACATGTATTTATAAGTGTAGAAAGTAGAAGTGTACCTACTTTTCTTAAAGAAAAGAGAGATAAAAAAAACCCAACTCACAGCAAAGCTTATAAATATAGTAAATATAGTAGTATAGTATGTGTGTGTGTGTGTGTGGCCCTAAATGCGTTCAAAGTAAAAACAAACGCAGGAAAAGAAAATACAGACGTCCATTTAAAAAAAAAAAATCAGAAAAGCTAAACAGTAGAAAAGTCGAAAAACATAAAAAATGAGAGTAACATGATTATTTCAAGATGCTAAATAACAAAATATTTGTTGTATAAAATAAATTTGGTGAAGGCCGAAAGAAAAATCCAAAACGCATATGCACAAAAAATCTCTAAAAAAACATGAGATTTAAATAACAAGATTTAAGTCCCAATCTAAACAAATTATATAAAATCTGCTAAATAATGATATATGTTGTATGAACTAAAATTTGGTGAAGGCCATCAGAAAAAAAACCCCGAAACACACATGTACAAAAAATCCCCCCCCCTCCCCCCAAAAAACAACAACATGAAATTGAAATATCAATTAAGATAAGAGTCTGAATCTAAAGCAATATTGTAGATGCTAAATAATGAAATATTTGTTTCTAATTTAAAGTAAGTTTGGTGAAGGCTAAAAAATTAAAAACCTAAAAACACACATGCGCAAAAAAAAAAAAAAAAAAAATCAATAAAAGAAAAACCACCACAAGACTAAAATATATCAAGATTTAAGTATGAATCTAAACCAAATAAATATTGAAACTAAATAATGAAATATTTGTTTCTAATTTAAAGTAAGGCCAAAATTAAAAACCTAAAAATGCACATGTACAAAAAATACCCAAAAATCCAGGAGATTTAAATTTCAAGATATAAGTCTGAATCTAAACCAATCATTTAATAATGAAATAAATCTTAAGATTTTCTGAAAATCTGGCCAAATTTTGTGGTAGTTTTGTTCACATACATTTGTTATTTTGTGGTAGTAGTTTCTCATACATTCGTTATTTTGTGGTAGTATTTTCTCATATAATTGACTGATAAAATCACAGCATAATTTTCTGAGCAATAATCATTATTTTATCGTAACTCTGCTGCTGTGAATTATGTAATTTTTGTACAAGGGTAATCAGTTAACATTTATATACGAGCTGCGGGTTTTCATGTATTTGCCTAATTCATAAATATTATGTTTTATAAGAGCCCGATAGTGAATGAAGTTTGTAAACATGATGTTGAAGTTAAGTGATGTTATGAAGTTTAATGCCCTGGTAATTAAAAATTCTTTTCTCTAGCAAGGATCAGCGCTTTCAATAGAAGCCAGCAACCAGCAAAACCTGTTGTCTACTTTGGTATTTCTACACTTTGTTTTGTGCCTACTTTCATTCATCAGTATTACATTTATATAGAGTTACAACTGAATTTGTCGGCTACTTTAAAATTCTGTTGAAAGGGCTGAAGGATAATGGTAGTTCAGTTTGTAGGGTGCTCACTCCATATGTGGAAGGTCGGGTCTGATGAAAGAAATAGACATGAAAATGAATGTCATAGGCTACTTCAGGAGAAACCTTAAAAAAACTTATGCCCCTTGTCATGGAAGGTGTGGAACCTCCCTGCACATTGCTCTAAGCACACTTCAAAGGTCAAAATTTCTGCTACTTCACCTATATCTGGTGATGTGTTGATATAAGTGAAATATTCTTGACTGGGATGTAAAAGTACCATTCCATCAATTATTCAAAGCTGTGCTCAGAGAAATGAAAAAAAATTCTCACACTAGGACCAGACTGTTCCAGTACAAAAAGTCCAGTCTAGAGTTTCCAGAACGCTCAGCATCCAGATGTTCACAAAACCAAGTTTAGTTGACTGACACTTTACACAATTTTGACTTTTTTATCAGACAATTATATATATGGCATTATCCATTAGTTTAGTATATAATCCTGTTTAATTTCAAATTTTTTGATGATTTTTTATTGGTTCTTATCAAGATACAGAAGTCATTATAGGGCAAAATGAAAAACATGGACTTGATTCTGGACTGGACTCTGGACCTAAGCCCTTGACTTGTGATATGAATTTAAACAAATCATCAAATGTCACATTAGTGAGCATAGCTTTATTAATTGAGTGTTCAAATTATATCCAGAGGTGATATGGAGGCACTGATTGATAACAAAGTTAATTGTTTAAACTATAATAACAAGTCTGGGTCAAGATTCCAAGTCCAGAGTCAAAAGTCAGATCCAGATTTTTCATATTACCATTTTTATCAATACAGAAGTCCTTAGAGAGAAATTGATATAACACAGTAACTAAGATGTCATTCGACAATTAATTGCTGTAATAAAAACTGCAGATAGAACTGATGTTTACATGGGAGCT
This sequence comes from Anadara kagoshimensis, assembly GCA_021292105.1. Lineage (NCBI taxonomy): Eukaryota > Metazoa > Mollusca > Bivalvia > Arcoida > Arcidae > Anadara > Anadara kagoshimensis. Next base: position 15,566,009 of record CM037863.1, on the reverse strand, counting down.
ATTGATGATGCTACTGACCTAGAACTGTGTGTGGTATCTGGAAAACCAGCACATGTTAAATTTGACTTGGACAGACATCACATGATAAAATGACTGACAGTTTGGTCATTTAAGATTGATTGATTGATTGATTGATTGAATGGGATTAAAATGTCCCAGTCAAGAATATGTCACTTATATTGAGTCATCACCAGCTAAAGGTGAAGTGACAGAAATTTTTACCTTTGGGCAAAGCTCAATGTGCAAGGATGGTTCCTTAACATGCCACACCTGCCTAGTTAGTTGGTTTATCTATCAAAACTTCATAAAAAAATCATATTTGGATAATAAATTAGATAAATTACAGAAAACATGCTGTTTTTTCTATAATTTACGATACTTAATGGGCAGATGGGGTCAATGTATACAATAATTTCCTAACAGCTGTTGTGTAAAAAATGTTAATGACAGTCTAATGATGAGAAGAATATAAAAACTTTAAAAAAATGCAAAAAGTCGCAGCTTTCTTCAATTTATATACCCAGCAGTAAAATTAATTAGAAACTTGACGGGAGGGGAGAAAGGAGACCTTCTTAACAGATGTGGCGCAAAAATTGTTAGAGACAATCTAATGATGGTAAATATGTATAAAAAGTGAAACAAAGTTTATTTCACAGTTTTCTTTAATTTATATACTCTGAAGTAAAATTAAGAACTTGATAGGATTTTGATAGAGAACATCTGTGTTATGTGTCATTATCATGGGTTCCTTAATTCTGAAAAAGAAAGCTTTACAGATGGTAGACAATGGAATGGAGTGGAGTAATAGAATTTTTGGTCCCAGTCAAGAGTATTCCACTTATATCGAGGCAGTTAGTTCAGGAATTGTTGGGGAATATAGAGTATCATTCTAATTGCTGAGTGCTTATCAAAAGACAGTCACTACCTATTTTCATGTTTTGATCAGAATAGGTTGAGGATTGATCCCCACCTCAAACATACAAGTTTTGGCCAGAGCTGGCCATGGTTCAAACCCTGATCTCTATTATATGGAGTAAGCACTCTACCAACTGAGATCCACTCTGGCACACAACTGTTAGGAATTATGATGTACACAATTACAAACTATCTACAGCACAGACCTACACTAGCAGGGATTTTTCTGGGTATCCACAGGGTCTGGTAAAGGGACCCATTCCCAAAGCAAAAAACATACATTTTTCCCAATTCTGTAGTAAAAAATTCCCAATTAGCTATGTTTATCAATTTTTTGAGAGAAAAAATTTCACAAGATCATCAACATCATATTCGGAGGATATCTCGTTCTGATAACGATTTCAATCTATATTAAACCACATTTTGCTGGATGATTTATATAGAGACAAAAAAGACAGCGCTATTTTGCTGTGAACACCGATATAATTTGTTCAATTACCAGTATTCTAGTGGTCTAGAATTTCTAATATGTTGTTGTGATTTTTCCCAAAATTACGTTTTTGTTGAGCATTTTCCCAATTTCATCCCAAGGTCCTTTTTCCAAAAAGGTCAGAAAAATCCCTGACTAGGCTAACCGATTAGAGCTAAATCTGCAGCCCATCTTAATCCCTCGTTACTTATTTCTCTACAGCTTTTCAACACCTGTCTCTAAAAGCTTTTCTGTATCCAGCTTTCCATATATCTTGGCTAATCAGAGCCGAGCTTTGATTCCTTTTCAATAGCCCACTAGCTATCCATATCTTAGCTACTAAAGGTAGTTCCATACCATGGTGACGTCGACGTTTTGTGTGTACGGTCGAAATGTTTGATTTGACGTCTTTTTTATCTATGACGTCACGAATATGTGGTCTTTGGCGCCTACAGAATTTTGGCGGGAACGCTGTTACGCGTATCGTTTAGATGTATTTTCTGCATTCACAAAAGATTATAATTCACAATATCAAATTTGAGTAATATTTAAAAGAACTAATCTAATTACATAAGAAAGATCTACGCTGTTGAGGGCACAATTCTGAATAATTGAAAGATTTGAGTACACCGTTTAAAATTTGAATTACTGTGATGTAAATGCTGCTTCATGTGACTTTTTTGGTGAATTTAAATACAGATAGTATGACGGAAACTGACGATTCTTCAATAAACATAATGTATAATAATTTTTATCGGTGTGAAATTGACCATGCTCTTGTATTTGCGTTTCATTTCGGCGTGCTAGAATCAAGAACTCTTCATCAATATATACGAATTCCCCTTTCCACTTTAATTCATCTGTGTTTGGTAACGGTTGCTATGGGTACAGACCATATGAAATTTAAAACTGGTTTTGTTTTGCACAACCAAAATAGCTCAAAATAGATGTTTTTAATAATTATTTGTTAATAACAAACGAAAACATGCGTTCATAATAGTATACTAAGGCATAAATGGTATCTGCTTATGTAAGGAATGGGGCTTTTTTTCTTGTTTCAGGATTTTGATGCAATTTTATGAAAAAAGTAGCTTGACGACCCCCTATTTTTTGTTTCCGAAAATCAAACTTATATATTCATGTGCAATAAATGTGAAAATCAGGGGTCGTATTCGACTTAGTTTTTTAATTATCTACAAATTTACGAAAGGGTGATACTTTAAGTTTTCCAGAATTTTAATGTTCTCTCTTGATAGGTGGCGCTGTAGAAAATCTTCACATGACCGGAAGTAAAATTCCATTGGTCCAAATAATCTTCATGACATTATGGTTAATTTAAATGCAAGACACTTTTTGTTTCTAAGCATGACAAAAAATCATTAAAGCTTATTTGTTGATACCAGTGGTCATACTTTGATAATTTATCCCGTAAAAAATGGCCACCAGGTGGCACTTCAGAACTTCTTAAGTAAGTCGAATACCTGCCCTGAAATTTTGGCATGTTGAATGGTTTATGTCCATGTACAACATATTAAAATTTCATTATGTGTTTTCAGGCTATTTGTACAGTATGGAACTACCTTAACAGCGAAGATATGAATCCTTTTAGTTAGCCCAATTTTAACCTTTCGACAGGTCTGTACTGTAGTTATATTTATTTAAGAGTTCCAATGAAACAAATTGGAGAATGGAAAAATGATGTATTACATGTATTTTTAAATAAAACAGAGCAATGATGTATAAATAAATTATCTGTTTTATTTTAACGTTTGACATTTAACCATATTTATATTAATATTATTATATCAGTAGCAATATTTATGACGCTTAAATGATAAAATAAGCATTAAATCATCAATGATAAGGATACTCATAGTATATCATATTCTATTTAACAGTCAGGGTTATCTCATCAATGAAGGAAATCTCAGTAACAAGAAGTTTTTTATTGGATATCATGTGTTATTTAGGCCTAAAAAAATAAGTGTGTTTCCGGTAACCCTAGCATTTTATGCCTATCCCCAATTTTTATGACAAAATTTTGAAGAGCAATTGTTAGTGACCAATATGGTCAAATTATGGTACAACTCTCTGGAAAAAAGCCTAACTATTTACCTAAATTAGCCGAAACACATATATTTTTTCTTTTGGCCTTATATCATATTCTGTTAACATGTAGTAAGGGTTATCTCATCAATGAAGGAAATCTCAGGAATAAGTTTTTTCTTGGATATTTATATCTTTATCTGCGTTATTTAATGTGACTCAGACAAATAACATTTTTTAAAATCTTTGTTTTTTTATTTTTAAAATATTTTTAAAATTTTTGATAATGTACAAAGAAACTCGCGAAACTGTGATGGGTTTTTCTCTGTAAGTGAACCACTTGGGTCCAAATTGGGCCCAAAACGAAACCAAATTGATCTAGACCCAGTCCAAAATATTACAAAATTTTAGTATGTGAATATGTTTTAGGTGAATGAAGAATATTGAAGGGTCTTTATTTCAGGTTTGAAAAATCAGGGGTTGGGGGTAGGATGGGGTTGGGGTTTGTAGTAAGTCCATGTTCTGTACGTTATGTTTAGACACAATGATTTAAATATTGATATTCATCAATAGATAAATATATCAAATTTAGATTTTGTAAAATTTTATGACCCAGTATGGAACATTATTAGAGAAATGAACATCAACAGCAAAATTCACTATAAAAATTTTGGATTAAGACTGGCAGGTGAAAAGTTCAATTGGGATACCATAAATTTTCCTTTGATTTAAGAATTAGAATTAATAATAAAAATTTTAATATTAATCACTAGATAGAGATCACATTATGATCCTGTAGGAAATTTATGATCCAAATTGGGATATTATTGAAGAAATTTATCTAAAAGCAAAAGTCAGAAGGCACATTGTCAGTATGCCAGTGAGAAGCATACCACTCCCCAGGGACATAAAACTGACCATGGGTGAACCAGTTGATACTAAACTCCCTGCAAATTGGGTGGCAGCCTAACCTGTCCTCTTAATTAGGAGAGCCTAGCAAAGAAGCAGTATCTCAAATTGTTTAAGTCTTATGCATGACCCGGTCAGGGTAAAAACCCACAATCTCAAAGTAGACACACTATCACATTTTAATCTATATTAATTGATAGTGAAAAGTGAGCATTCTACCACAAGGCTTAAAGATCCAGACCAGTCTGGCAGTAAATCACTGTATTACATGTACTATATACAACACTGCAACATCACAACTAGCGAAGCCCCGCTACAATAGTATTCCAGTACAGCAATACAGTACTACTGGTACTGATATACTGTGATGTACTTTGATTCCCTGATGCCAATTAATAATTAAGGAAAAAAGTTGTGAAAAACCATTAAGAATGAACCTCAACCTTTCACATATGGAGCAATGCTTAGCTCTCTACCAACTGAGCTACGATAGTACTCCAGTACATTACAGTACTACTGGAACCGGTACACTGTGATTACTATCCTGATTCCAGAATAATAGTTACGAAAAAAAAGGTTCTGAAATAACGATTAAGATAAATCCTCCGATACTACTCCATCCATAAAACCTCAGAAAACGTTTTTCTCCATCAGTGAAATGGAAAGTCCCTAGTGGAAAGATAAGGAACCTTCAGGAAGCATAACATCAGAGACTCGAGGGGCACCTGTCTATCAGATAAACCTGGTAAAAATCGGGGCATCTCGGTCTCGATCAGATTTAGATTAGCAGTAATTACCTTAATGTACTTGTGTGTACAATACAAACCTGTCCAAAATGTAACACTGGGGTTATGAAAAGGAGCCAAAAGCTCGACTGTTTTGTGACTGAGATACATGCCTGGAACTCTTATGGCTGAAATGTTATCTAGAGATTGCATAGCAGTTGATGAGATACAGCTAAAGGTGCTGTGATAAGCTGCCGATTCTGCACTTATTAGTTAGCTTAGTGTTAAACTTTGGACAGGCTTGTACTATTTTTTTCCTAAGTATTGATATATATGTAATAACCTTTATATGCGTTATAGTTTTTTTTATGCTATCATTTTATTTTTAATTTCTACAACCCTGAAGATATACATGTTTATATCAGAAGAGCATATCAGCCATTATTACCAAGGTTACGTTTTTATTTTAGTAATTTTACAGGCAATTTGTACTTTCTCATTTAATAAAGCTAATTTTATACTTATGCACTTTACATCAAGAAAAATTAGAGATAACGGCTTTATTTAGCACCTTTCTAAAAACCATGAAGGAAAATATACTTTAGCTTGTTAGTTTTGGTAGTGAGCTGGTTCTTTAAAATTCTAGTTATGAAGATGTGGACATACTTGAAGCTAATCATCATAACAGAAACATGCCTTATGCTCTTATGGCCAAGAGGGTTCTTCTTTCCTGCCACAACTACCCTGACTTGGGTTCTTGCCTTATTGCCACACGTACTGCGACACAATGACTTGCCACATTTACTGTGACATGGAGTCTTGCCACATTAACCATGTGTACTCAGTACTTATCACTTAGCTTGTCATTGCAGAACCTGCCTAAATAGAGCACACATTGAGCTAGTCATTGCAGACTCTTAAGGGATGTATGCACTTGCAAATAACAATTTTAGAGAACCTGTCTGAAAGGACAACTGCTGTTCCCCTAGGGAGCTTAGACCTACTTTCAATTTCATCCACAGATCCCCACAATTGCTGATATGATTACCTTGCAGTATCTATATGGCCACTAGGTCAAACTGTAAATGGTTATAACAATAATTTACAGTCTTTTTATTGCCAAAAACATGATTATAAATCACAAAATATCTCCAATGTACATTAATCCAACATCAATATTTCTATCAGGGAGGTCAGAAAAGTAAACTCGTACATCAGAAATCAGTTTTTCTATGGCAGTTGTAACGAGTAAAAAGAAACCCAAGCTTGTAAAGTTTGTTGCCAATTTATAACTCACTTGACCAGAGAAGTTGTCTGTATCAGTAAGTCATTTTGTCTGTACATTAACTGTATAGCCTATGGTGACAGATTGCGGCCATCAAGTTTCAAATCTTTTTACTTTTTACTTTGCTCAGTCTGTTTCAATCGCTTTTCAGTTGTAAGTGTCCTCTGTAGCAGCCACAGGTGGCCTACTCTTTTTCGAACTCTACAGAGGTGTCTTTAGCATGAACTGAGACACAGGACCTCGGTTTTGAGTCTCATCCAAAAGTCTACCCTAGTAATGAACTAGCATTTATCTAGTTCTAGTATGGGCAGAGCAGAAAGAGAAATATATTTAGTTAAAGTAATGGTTTCCAATTTTAGTTTTCAAGAATACCGTTTGAGAAATATGAAAAACTGACAATAGAAACTTGTCAATCTTTTCCACAACAAATGGAACTTGCCAACTAACACTAATATCGGCCATGGCCATCAATGGTCATCGTAGTAGCCATACTAATGAGTGAGATTTATATATATATATATATATACAACATAAACAATTTGTCTGACCAGGTGATAACAAGTTATATACTAACAGTTAGACAGGTATAACACACCTTAACGATGTTTTGATTGTTAAGGAAGACATTTTAACAACAAAAACATCATCATTATATCCGTCTTACAGATCTGACAAGGATAGTTTATGTGGACAATGACCAGACAGACTGGCATGTCTGATTTTATGTCAGACAAATCACCATGAGTTAGCTTATATATAAGTGATTTTTCTTTTATTAAGACACCAAACAACTTTATGTTGTGCCATAGTTCATGACCTGATGTCTGACCACTGCTGTAACTCAGTCAGTAGAATGCTCGCTCCGTAAGCGGGAGGTCGTGGGTTCCAACCCCAACTGGGTTTGATCCAAGACTTGAAAGTGGGTAGTGACTGTTCTTTCGCCAAGTACTCAGCATTACTAAATGAAAGTCATGGTTCTTTTGAATGGGAACTTAAAATGAAACAAGGTCCCATGTCATGGTAGGCATGGCACGATAAAAATCAGCGCAACACACAGGCAAAAATTTTTGCACCTTCGCCTATAGCTGGCATCTATATTCTTGACTGGGACGTTAAACACCATTACTCAACTCAACTCAAAAGCTATCACAACAATTACAAATATTCAACAATATATAAAATTTGCATTGAAACACCTTATCAAAACAATCACCATAAAATAGTTAAACCATGTGGCGGAGTTGGATGTCATTAACGCATTTGATGCACAAACACAATTTTGCTTAATCGACCCATAATTTTCACAATTACAAGGGCACTGGCCCCATTCATGAAAGATAAGAAACAATCCCTGATTCTTAATAAAACTCATAATACAAGTAGTGCAACATGTAATGCATTTTATGTAGCTGTAAAACGTTGTTAGGATCAAGAAGGCGACTTGATGATATTCAAACATTTCATTGATAAGCAAACATTTTATTGATTATGTGTAATATCAGAATTTATTGCATACATAACAAGAGGATTAGTATGAAAGATGAGATGCTTAGTATGAATAACGAGATATTAATATGAGAACTAACAATAAAGGAAAGATAAAATCAAATTGTATAATTTATCGCCAATAATATGAGACAAAACGAGACACATACTAGGAAAATAAATGTTTTGTTGTAATTCTCTGTGGAAACGAGACAAAACTAGACACATCCTCAAAAAATAAACACTTTGTTATAATTCTCTGTGGAACGAGACAAAACTAGACACATCCAAGAAAAATAAATGAGACACATCCTAGAAAAATAAATGTTTTGTTGTAATTCTTTGTGGAAACGAGACAAAACTAGACGCATCCTCGAAAAATAAACACTTTGTTATAATTCTCTGTGGAACGAGACAAAACTAGACACATCCTAGAAAAATGAATGAAACACATCCTAGAAAAATAAAGGTTTTGTTGTAATTCTCTGTGGAACGAGACAAAACAAGACACATCAAGAAGGCGACTTGATGATATTCAAACATTTCATTGATAAGCAAACATTTTATTGATTATGTGTAATAAAAGCTTATCAGAATTTATTGTATACATAACAACAGGCTTAGTATGAAAGATGAGATGCTTAGTATGAATAACGAGATATTAATATGAGAACTCGCAATAAAGGAAGGATAAAATCAAATTGTACAATTTATCACCAATAATATGAGACAAAACTAGACACATCCTAGAAAAATAAACACTTTGTTATAATTCTCTGTGGAACGAGACAAAACTAGACATATCCAAGAAAAATAAATGAGACACATCCTAGAAAAATAAAGGTTTTGTTGTAATTCTCTGTGGAACGAGACAAAACTAGACACATCCAAGAAAAATGAATGAGACACATCCGAGAAAAATAAAGGTTTTGTTGTAATTCTCTGTGGAATGAGACAAAACAAGACACATCAAGAAGGCGACTTGATGATATTCAAACATTTCATTGATAAGCAAACATTTTATTGATTATGTGTAATAAAAGCTTATCAGAATTTATTGTATACATAACAAGAGGATTAGTATGAAATATGAGATACTTAGTATGAATAACGAGATATTAATATGAGAACTCACAATAAAGGAAGGATAAAATCATATTGTACAATTTATCGCCAATAATATGAGACAAAACGAGACACATACTAGGAAAATAAACGTTTTGTCGTAATTCTCTGTGGAACGTGTTACATTAATCATTGTTATATAGCTATTGTCTCAGATGTGTATCGTATCATATTAAATATACACAGGGTTCATACAGCCATTGCCAATAAAAATTTAATGAATTTTCCAGGACATTTTCATCTTTTTCCAGGACACATTACGTCAGGTGGCATGATTAACCATGTGTTTTTTAGGCGGAAGTTTACATTAGATTGTAAACTACAAGTTGGGCATGGAAACAGACAAAACCGGATTTCACCGTTTCACGTCTTTGGGGTTTATTTGGACCAAACTGTATCTCACGAAGTCAGAAACAGTTTTATAATATTTATTTTGCTTTAGTTTCAATTTAAATCGAAGTTTTTTTTAATTAAAATTCAAAATTCCATGACTTTTCCATGACATGTTACAACATTCGATGACTTTTCAAGGCAAAATCTCAATTCCATGACTTTTCAAGACAGAAGTCAAATTCCATGACTTTTCAAGTTCTGTGCGAACCCTGTATACATGATGTACCATATAAATTATATATAAATAGTCTACCTGCGCTTTTGTAATATAGAAGCAATGAGACAATGCTTTCTCACACATGAGATATAGAAACCCTGCATTTTTACCCATGTGAGATTTTTCTGTCTCACCCTAGGGATGAGATCACTTTACTCAACCAACAATTTCTCAACGTCACAATCACTTACATTCGCTAAATTGATGACATCATAATCAATTGACGTGAGGATGTCAACAAAATTGATTACATCATTTTCAGAAAGCACCAATGATTGCCTGATCTGGTCAGGAAAATATTGACTCTTGTTTGTGATATCTCTGTCTTACACTGTTGCCGGTGTAAGATTCTATTAGGCTTCATATGAATATGCTACAAAATTAGAGACCTTCCATTACCATCAAATCAAAGATTTAGGCTCCTTTTACTGCCTTGGCTACTTTCACAGGTTCATTTCCTTGGTCCCTCCCTTTCCTCTGTCAAATGTTTAACTATCATTAGCTAGAGAAAAGGGATTGAAGCTCTGCTGCTAAGAGAGTAATTATTTCTGAATGAGTGAGGGCTTTGGAAGCCAAGCAATCTAAAGTGCATTCCAGGCATCATAGTTTCCTCCACCATCCATGAACTGACAGCCTCAATATAAGCAGAACAATCTTGACTGGGATTTAAAACTCCATTACTCCACTCAACACATTCAATCAATCACTTTTTTGTGTACTACTATTTCTAAAATGAAATAAACAAAAACTTGGTTTTCTCCAGGCATCCATGAACTGACAGCCTGGATATAAGCAAAACAATCTTGATGGGGATGTATTTAAACTCCATCTCCACTCCGCTTATTCAATCATTCCTTTTTTTGCTGCTATTTCTAAAATGAAATCAACAAAAACTTTGGTTATGAGTGAAATGTATTGTAGTGGTGTCAATCATTAGGTTGATTATTTCTAAATGAGTACACAGAGTTAAAAGATATTACTGTACAGACCTGTCAAAAATTTAACACTTGGCAAACAGAAAGGGGTTATAGCCTGACTGACAAGTTGCCGAGAGACCTTGACTGAGAAGTAGCAGCTGCCAAAATGCTGTCAAATATAGCTATGCTACTATTTCTAAAACCTTTGGTTATGAGCTAAATCTACCATAGTGGTGTCAATTATGAAGTTAATTATTTCTAAATGAGTTCACAGAGGTAAAATACATTACAGTACAGACTTGTCAATAGTCTAACACTGGGGTAACAGAAACGAGTCACAGCTACGTTGCCAAGTGGCCTAAATAAGGATAGCTAGTGACAGACAACCCTGACTTTGAGAAGTAGCAGCTGCCGAGATACAGCTATGCTATTATTTCTAAGACCAAACCAACAAAACTTTTGGTTATGAGTTAAATGTATGGTAGTGGTGTCAATCATATGGTTGGTTATTTCTAAATGAAAGACATTACAGAATAGGCCTGTCAAAAATTTAACACTTGGCAAACAGAAATGGGTCATAGCTTGACTGACAAGTGGCCAAGAGACTTTGACTCTGAGAAGCAGCAGTTGCCGAAATGCTGTCGAATTATATCTATGCTGCTATTTCTAAAACCTTTGGGTATGAATTAAATCTACCATAGTGGTATCAATCATTAGGTTGATTATTTCTAAATGAGTACACAAGAGTTTAAAAGACATAACAGACCAATAAAAAACCCACTGGGCTAACAGAAACGGGTCATAGCTTGGTTGCCAAGTGGTCGAAATAAGGATAGCTAGTGACAGAAAACCCTGACTCTGAGAAGTAGCAGCTGCCGAAATGCTGTCGCGATACAGCTATGCTATTAGTTCTAAGACCAAACCAACAAAACTTTTGGTTATGAGTTAAATGTATGGTAGTGGTGTCAATCATTAGGTTGATTATTTCTAAATGAGTACACAGAGTTAAAAGACATTACTGTACAGACCTGTCAATAGTCTAACATTGGGCTAACAGAAACGAGTCACAGCTACGTTGCCAAGTGGCTGAAATAAGGATAGCTAGTGACAGACAACCCTGACTTTGAGAAGTAGCAGCTGCCGAGATACAGCTATGCTATTATTTCTAAGACCAAACCAACAAAACTTTTGGTTATGAGTTAAATGTATTGTAGTGGTGTCAATCATTAGGTTGATTATTTCTAAATGAGTACACAGAGTTAAAAGATATTACTGTACAGACCTGTCAAAAATTTAACACTGAGCTAGTGAATAGTTAAGACTTGATTGCAAAGTGACAGAGCTTGTGATAGACAGATAAAAAATGTCAAAAACCTGTTAAAACGAGCTAATGAGAAGTTGAGTGAGTGAGTAATGGGGTTTAACGTCCCAGTCAAGAATATTTCACTTATATCGAGACGTCGCCAGCTATAGACGAATGTGCAGAAATTTTGCCTGTGCATTGCGCTGAAGGCATTATACAGCAGGGTTCTTTATTGTGCCAAGCCTACCAAGACACGGGACCTCGGTTATTTTAAGTTCCCATCCGAAAGAACCAGGACTTTCATTTGGTAATGCCGAGTGCTTGGCGAAAGAACAGTCACTACCCACTTTTTTAAGTCTTGGGTCAGACGCTAATGAGAAGTTGAGATAAGCTGCCTATTCAGAACAGTAAAACCATTTGTTCAGTCAAATTTTGGCGTTATAAAGGGGTTTGGCGATAAATTGAGGGAGGCGGATAAAAAAAAACCATAAGACAAAATTGGGACTTCAAAATAGTGTGGCAATAAATGAGGATGCAAAGTTATTGAGGGGCATTACTGTACTAATTTGTTAGCTTAGTGTTAAACTTTTGACAGGTCTTTACTATAGTCTTAAACATAAACACTACTAACACGACTGAAACTGCTGAAACTGGCCCCGGTTTCACAATCATTCCTTAGCTAAGATTTTCCTTAACTTAAATCTTGCAAATTTTCAAATCTTCATAATTTTGTTAATTTTCAAGATATTGAGGAATTTAAGATGTCATTTTTAAGATCACTTCTAGATCAAAACATTTGCATTTTGTTTTGACAAAAATGTTTATCAGTAGTTTCAAAAAGAGATTACAAAATTTTGCTAATCTTGCAAGATTTAAGTTAAGGAAAATCTTAGCTAAGGAATGATTGTGAAACTGGGGCCTGAGCTAATGAAAAGGGGTTAAAACTTGGCTACCAAATTGCTGAACAAAGGATACCTAGTGACAGAAAAGCCGACATTTTAGAGATAGAGATGGCAGCTGCCAAAAAGCTGTTGAGATATAACTTTGGAAGAAACACTACTGCTAAATCGGGGTTGAAACTTGGCTGCCAAGTGGCTGAGATAAGTATAGCTAGTGACAAAATGCTGACTTTTGAGAGATAGATAGCAGCTGCCAAAATGCTGTCATTAAGACATAGCTGTGGAAGGACTAAGATGAGCTGCCGATTCGCTAGATTAGTGTTAAAACTTTTCGACAGGACTGTACTGAAGTCTTATAAACATAAACACTTCTAAAACTTCTAAACTTAATAATGAATGTCAGTTTGTAACTTGTGAGAGGTGACTGACTGACAGATTGTGAGGTGTGAGAGGTGACTTACTGACAGATTGTGAGGTGTGAGGGGCGACTAGCTGACAGATTGTAAGGTGAGGGTAATTATTTCTTTATTTACTTGTCAGCATAAAAATGATTTATGGAGGTTAATTAGGTTTTGAACTTTTTTGGTTTGTAAAAAATGACCATTTCAGTGGAAACATGTCACTTTAAGTTACTAAGATTTCCAAGATTGTGTTTTGTTCAATGTAGGTCTTCAAAAATATATAAAAACATGAGCTTTCAATGACAGCAAGATCCCTCACCATGTGGTATTTGTAACACGAGTTTATTAAACAATTCAAAAAGGCCTTAACTCCTAGAAATGACCATTTCAGTCATTGGCAACATGTCACTTTTCATTACTAAGATTTCCAAGATTGTGTTTTGTTCAATGTAGGTCTTCAAAAAATAATATAAAAAAAACAAGAGCTTTCAATGACAGCGAGATCCCCCACCATGCGGCATTTTAACAACAATGCAAAAGGGCTTTAACTCCTACCATTTCAGTGGCAACATGAAGCTTTCAATTACTCAGATCTCCAAGATTGTGTTTTATTCAATGTAGGTCTTAAAAAAATAATTAAAAAAATATATAACAAGAGATTTCAATGACAGCAAGATCCCCCACCATGTGGTATTTCTAACATAAATTTATTAAAAATTTCAAAGGGCCTTAACTCCTAGAAAAATCAGTGAAACTGACTAGGAAAATGATACATTAATACACCTTCCACTTATCATTACTGTAAAATTTCATCAATATCTGAAAGATGTTCCGGACAAACGCATGGACAAAATGCATCACTGTAATATCTCCTCACAGATTTCTTGGCAGGCGATAAAAGAAGAACCATGTTTAGAAATGAAAGATGAAAGGCATGCATGGGTCCTTTAGGTGATCAGGAATCTTAAAATCTTTACTGCCATCATTAACCAATCCTTGTTACTTTTACAGTTCCAATTACCTAAGTGACTGCACAGTTGAAAAATATATGTTACCATGACAACAAATGGTTCTTAAATAAAACAAAATCCGTCTTTGTCTTAATTTGTCAAATATAGTTAGATTGGGACAAACTGTGTCATTTTTAGACAAGCTCTGCTAAGTTGGTCTGACAAATAAAAATACACGGATGAGCTTTGTGATAGGTCTGACAAATATATAAGACAAGCTGTTTGATTGGTCTGAAAAATCAGACAATAAGACAAGCTTTGTGATCGGTCTAATACATCTGACAAGTTTTGTGATTGGTTCAACAAAGAGTTACTTTGTTCTATTTGGAAATGCTTTGTGATTGGCCTGGAAAAAAAAAACCCATCTGACAAACCTTGCGATTGGCCCGACACATACAGTTACATTTTGTCTTCTAACAAGCTTTGGGATTGGTCAAGAATCAGTCACATCATCTGACAAAGCTTTGTGATTGGTCTGACAAATAGTTATAGTCACACTATCTGAAAAGCTTTGTGATTGGTAAAGAAGCAGTTGCGTTATCTGAAAAGCTTTGTGATTGGTTCAACAAATTGTTACATCATCTCATAAGCTTTGGGATTTGTCTGATAAATTGTTACACTGTTTTATCAGCCAAGCTATGTGATTGACCCAACAAATATTGTCTGTGACAAATAAACTTATTCTGACAAAATAACCAAGGATTATTCTCTTAGGGAAAAGAAAAATCAATTACAAACTTATCCAATATGTCAACTCTGTCTCTTACAATTGTGTTTAATATATCAAATAGAAGGAGACATTTTCGATTGTCCATATCTTCATTTTTTTATTTTCTAAATTAATTGATTGATTGATTGATTGAATTGAGTGTTTAATATATCACATACAAAGAGATAATTTTAATGGTCCATATGGTCCATTTCTTTGTTTTTGTAAATTGATTGAATTTGGTGTTATGTTTAAGTCAAGAATATTTCACTAATATCGAGATGTCACCAGCTATAGGTGTTTAGTGGCAGAAGTTTTTACCTTTGCAGTGTATTCAGGGCAATGAACAATAATAATGGTGTTTATTTCCTAGTCAATATTCTTAACCTTACATCAAGATGGCCAGTACTAAAATTTTAAGGTGGTGGAGGAAACTGGAATTGAAGTGAAATCACTGACCTTTGGAAAACCAACTGATAAACATTTTCACAATAGAATCTGCCAAGTTGAATTCAATTTAAATGGTGACTGGGGTACCAAGAACAGAGCGAGATTCAAACCAAGAGGGTAAGTTCCATTGTAAACAGTGAGCCCATGCTTTAGACCACCTAGCCACCAAACCTCCTGCTACAGTGAAAGAACAGATGATCTTGACCTTTGTTACTTAATGACAACACTTTTCAGGCCAACCTTGCCATTTGCAAATACCTCATTTGTTTTACTGGAAAACAAAATTCATATACTTCACATGAAAGCTGACATAATATTGGGATGGACAGCCAGAAGGACAGAGGGACAAATGGACACAGCCTTTCTTTTGTTGAGGGGGTTTAATAAGCTTTTGAAATCGACATATTTTATAAAATTGTTTATGATGAAAGGATGAAAAAGTTTAAAACCATGAACAACAACTAGAAACCAATTCAGTAAAAGCTGTTTAATCAAAAAAATTTCTAGAATCATTTTATGTCATGGCTGGTGGGTAATTCCTGAAATTTGTCAAATTAAGAAAGAACAATTTCTTTGCCATGGTAACTTAGTGATGGACAGCAAAAACTGGTCTTGTCTGGACACATTACATGATTAACTGGTTGGACAAAGCCAAAATGATTGACTGCTGGACGTAGCCAATATCTTTAAGTTAATATAGTCATCTATTAATACGACAAAATCAATCACATTACAGATATAAGTACATGTGCACTAAGATTTTTCCATTAAATGTATATAACCTCTACTTGATCTCAATTCAAACACAAAAAGTACAGTGAATGGAGAAAAGTACAGTACCGAAGGCCTAGAAAAATAAATTGTGCAATTATAAATCCCACCTGTAGAAATTTGGCAGTCATTTATTCATGTCTGCGTACACAAAAGTATAGCCGCACAGAAGGCCTAGAAAAATAAATTGTGCAACTATAAAATCCAAGTTTGGTAGTCATATTTCATGTCTGTGAAAATTTCATTGATTTCAAAACCAATTCCACAATAATTGATGTTTACTTGTCACCGAGGGACTATATGTGTACATGTCACCGAGAAAAATAATTGTGCAATTATAATTCCAGCTTTAAAATTTTTGTAGTCAGATGTTTATTTCTGCGGAAAAAATCCCTGGATTTCTGCAGAATTGTGCAATAATCCTGGCTGTTAATTTTGGTGGTCAGATGTTCGTGTCTGTGGAAAAATCCATGGATTTCCAAACCCATCCCACAACAATCCATGGAAAATGTGTACATGTTCATGGAAATGCCATAAAAATGCAAAATCTTTTTTACCATGGACATGTCCATAAATTCTATGGCTATTCTCTGGACATGTCAAAAGATAGAAATTGTATATGGAAATATGTACAGTCAAACCTGTCTATAAAGACCACCCAAGGGAATCGGTAAAAGTGGTCCTTAAGGGCATGTGGTCCTTATATACAGGTTCAAATAACATGAAAAGAGCAATTGGGATACAAGTTTACTGGTCTTTATGGGGTGAGGTGGCCCTTATATAGAGGTTCAAATAACAATAACATGAATAAAGAGCAATTGGGATGCAAGTTTACTGGTTTTAATAAGCAGGTGGCCCTTATACAGAGTTTATCTTTAAGGCATGTTTGACTGTAAAATAGACATGTTAGACAGGTGCTTGCTCAGCAGATTCATCTATTTTATCAGATCACGTCGAGATTGCATTCTGTTTTGTTACACTCATTCAATTGCATAGCTTCTAACACTGCAGATTTTGATTACTTTTAGAGTGGAAGCGGAAAAAATTACTTCTCGCACATAAAGCCAAATTAATTTGCCATTTGATTGACAAAACAAATCTTTTCCAATAAATTTTACAAGTAATTTAGTACCGTATAGCCAGCTGCCAAAGCCGACAAGATCCCAACAATTACTTCTAACCATCCAAGTCTAAATTGTATTTGTTTAACTTAATGGCTTAGATCTTGTGTTATGTGTGTAAATCAATTAGGACCTGTCACGCTCACCTGTTACATAGTATAGTATATAAATTATCTGAAGTAGGAATGACAATTATTTAGATGAACTAATTTTGCTGGTCATCGTGTATAGTACATGTGGTGGTTGGAGTTATGGCTTAAACTGAACCTGTTGTAAAATCAATTAGGACCTGTCATGCTCACCTGTTACATGGGTGTAGTACAGTAGGTAAGAACTCAATCTGCAAGTGGGACTAGTTTAGCTGGTCATCATGTGGTTGTAGTGAAGAAACTACTTTAAATGGCCAAGATTGACTTTGTTGTGTGAAACAATTAGGACCTGTCATGCTCACCTGTTACACTTGTGTAGGGCATAAATCATCCACAGTAGGAAAAAATCAACAGACCACAAGTTAGAAGTAGGGGTTTAATTTTAGTTATAGTTTTGCTTGTCATCGTGTATGGTGCATCTTATGAAAGGAGAAGGAGCAGAAAATTGAGTAAATGAGTTTTATGTCCTAGTCTAGAACACCTTAAAAACCGAGATCAGGTCAGGGATGGGTGGGAAAAGGGAGAAACTATGCACACAACTTGACACATTAAAAATTCATATCAAGTCCATTGATTATAAAATTCTTGACTTTGGAGGGATGTTAAAGAAAAGAGTCATTAAAATGCTGCAAAAAACTTTTTTCACTAGCTAAGAGTATAGATAGGAGGGTGAAGTTTAATGTTTGATGAGAGAGAGAGAGAGAGAGAGAGAGAGAGAGATCAAATTGAATAACCTTTCTAAAGATCTAATGTGTGAGAATGATGTTGTCTGTCCTCCAAATCTACTACCATGCTGTGTTAAGTAATATCTGGGTAATCTAATTTCTACTAACCAATTACTTGTTAATTAAAATATCACTCCTTCATTATCAAAATTAACCACACCCTCTGCATAGAAGTTACAGGTCATGTGATAATGCAATGCAGTGAGTTCAAAGGTCATATGAAAGTGACATGCAGTGAAATCAAAGGTCATGTGATACTGTAATATGTCAGAATCTTAGGATTTTTTTTATTTTTAAATTTTTATTTTAATATTATGATTTTATGTAAACTCTTCATGTGACTAAAATATTTCTCATAATTAAAACAACTTTAAAATGAAATGTTAGATACTGTATACGAGTGATTAGTTAGGGTGTGTGTCAAATCCCACTAATGGATCACAGTATCTAGCTCTCATCACAGAGGTCCTAATCCCTCCCTGGCTAATTCTAGTGTGAGAAAATCAGTTTGTGGCTGAAGCAGCGGATATTCTGGGTACTCCAATTTCCTCAACATCCCAGAAATGACCCCCATGTAGTGGCATCATTACTTAGTAGCACACAACATGTGGTTAAAGGTTCACAGCACCTCTCACTGCCTAGGTTCAAATCCCACTCAAATTGATCCTAGTGTTTATTAACTTGTTGTAGTTTTTTTCTCTTGGTACTCCAGTTTCCTCCACCATCTTTGGAATGGCCACCCATGAAAAGTCAAAGAACCTTGACTAGGGTGTAAAACACTATTAATCCATAGTCCACTCTGGTTTTCTATATTCTTGCTAGTCTGTTTACCTATCAAAAACAGTCTACTGTGTCTTTAACGAATGAAAATTAAAACTGATTGATTGAATAAGTCAAGAATAATGAATATATCACTTATATTGAGACATCACTAGTTATAAGTGAAGTGGCAGAAATTTTGACCTTTGCAGGGCAATGTGCAGGGATGGTTCTTTAACGTACTGTGCCTGCTGTGACACAGAAATCAGCTTTTAAGGTCTCTTCCAAAAGACCCATGATTTTTATTATTAAGTGCTGAGTGCTTGGCAAAAGAACAGTTGCAACCTATTTTCTAGTCTTGGTCAGACCATGCCAGGGTTCGAACCCATGACCTCCCACATAAAGGGCAAGCACTCTACCAATTGAGCTACCATATTGATTCCAAAACAGAAAATCTTTAATAAACATGATAAAAAATATAGTTTTAAATCCAACACATAATTATTTTTATCTTGCCTGAAAAATTTCAGACTAATTAAAATTTGTACTGAATCTTTAATTAAGCTATCAGTTTTTTTTAATGAATTTTCAGCTTAACTAATTGAAAAATTGATTATTTTTCCATCATTCTATTAACTTCAACCCATTAAATAATTTTTTTCATTAAATCTTGCATATATATAATACATAAAAAAAATTCAATATTTTTTTATGATGATTGACGTTATTTTTAAAAATATAAATTGGAAGAAGATTCCAATATTTTATGGTATACCAGGGGCTCTCACCGGGTCATGTTATATGGGCCCCATTTACAATTAATGGTTTTGTGATTTTTTGCAAACGAAAAGCTGATTTTCACAATTTAAAGGAAAAAATAGATAAATGTTTTACTCTAAAATGTTAAAATAGATAAAAATAAATATTGATTGATGTAAACAATTAATCTGAGAACAAATATAAAACCAAATTATATATGAGTTTTTACAAGTTTTGCCCGAAATAGTTCTAAATTTTTCTGAATTGTCGGAATTATGAATAATTTTACATTTTCAGAATGAATTCAGAATTCTTAAAACATTTAAAATACAGATAAACGTTTTCAGAAAAAATCTAGGGCATCAATTTTTGGTATAAAAAAATCAGAATATTTTCAGAAATATTCAGACTCCATTCACAAAAGATTGGGAGATTGCCCTGTCTGCACAAGAAATGCACACACCGGTACATCAAGTATCATACTGAATCAGTCAGGATATCCTTCTTCTCTTCAGTAGGTCCCGGTGTAGATACTCTGCTGGGATGATTGAGTATTAGAAATCATCCATGTTGACATATATATATGTATGATATTATAGGTCTATAGTCATAATATATAAATCGTCAATACAGGGCGATATTTCTCTATGGATTATTGCCTGGTCCGCTGAAAGTTTATAATCATATATATCAATATCCCATCTGCATTAAATGTGGAAGGAGATTATAGTATTACATTTCACTCATTTATTATTTATTTCATTATAAACAAGTGATAACTGAAATCTGATCCATTTCAAAAATGTTCTCTAACAAACCCCTACTTGGAAATCAATGTTTTTTTGGTTGTTTTTTATATATGTTTATAAATATAAGTACTGGCAAAAATGCCCTTTTAAGGGACACCAACTGTAATATATTATATGATATAATAATTCACTTTTTTAGGTTATCTACGAGACCAAGTGGTCTAAAGCAAACACAGATCATAGCACCACTCACCATCTAGGTTTGAATCCCACTTGGACAAAAAAAAAATTCAGTTTGTTTGTTGAAGGTGGGTTTTTTTAAGCCTCTGAGCTTCTTACCGATTCCTGCACCATCCATAAACTGACTGCATTGATGTAAGAGTAAGAATCTTGAGTTCGATGGAGTAATGGTGTTTAACATCCCAGTCAAGAATATTTCACTTATATCTAGATGTCCCCAGCTATAGGTGAGCAGGAATCTTGACTGGGGCGTAAAACTCCATTACACCACTCCACTCTTCTCTTTTTCACTTTTTATTTTTCTGTAATTGCCTTTGACAAACACATATCCATCAGCAACAAATAAATCTTTTTAGACATTTTGTAACATTTTCTGATTTTGCAATTAAGAAGCAAAATTATTCCAACTTCTCATGTTTTCCATCATTTTTCACAAACACAATATTTACACTGCATTAGTAATATTTACTCAGTGATCAATTCTCCTAATTTTTTTTAGCATTTTTTGGTAAAAATGTAACATTTACACCATAACTATTTCAACTTTTTTGAATAATTTCACGTTTTCCATCATTTTTAACAAATGCACAGTATTTACATTGCATTAGCGATATTTACTCCGTGATCAATATCTGTGGTTATGCATATCCTATCTTCACGGTTTTAGACTGAGAGACAAAACACAGAGATGAAGTGGTCATTGTAATATCTGCCGGATATAAAGTGTCATTTGTCTGTAGTGTTTCTATGTCATCATTTAATTATTGATCGCCAATATCCGCAAGCTGTTGCACAATTTGTTGTTGTTATTATTGTGGTAAAACACAATTATGAATAAATACAATCCCAAATGCAGTCGATTCCAGAAAGGGAGTATTGGTATATACCGGTATATGATAAGGGGTCCTATTTTACCCCAAAAAGTGAACGGTATTGAAATAAATTCAAACATGGAAAAGTGTTTATATATTATGCATGTATTTATTAACAGAATTAGAATCGGCTCCCCCACCTTCCCAGTCAAGAATATTTCACTTATATCAAGACACTGCCAGTTATAGATGAACCATCAGAATTTTTTTTAACTTTGAAGTGCAATCACGGCAATGTGCAGCTTGAGTTCTTTAGTGTGACAAACTCACTGTTAAGCAGGACATTGGTTGAAGGTCTTCTAAGATTGAAATGAAAGATTTTTGTAAAATGTACAGACTTAGACAAATGAAACACAGACATGAAGTGGTCATTGTAATATCTGCGGGATATAAAGTGCAATTTGTCTGTAGTGTTTGTAAGGCATCATTTAATTATTGATTGTCAATATCCGCAAGCTGTTGCACAATTTTTTGTTGTTATTGTTGTGGTAAAACGCAATTATGAATAGCAGGTTATTTATAATGTACAATCCTTAAAAGGCAGTAAATTGCAAAAAGGAAATATATATCATAGGGTCTTATTTGACCCCCTTAAAATTGATAAAATGGGATTGTATGTTCCTGTCAAAAACATTTCACTTATATTGACACATCACCAGCTATAAGTGAAGTGGCAGAAATTTTAACTTTTGCAGTAATGTGTAAGGTGGGTTCTTTACCGAGCCATTCTTATCGTGACACAGGTCATCACTCTTCAAGGTCTCTTTGAAAGGCCCTGTAACTTTAATTTAGATATGGTGAGTTCTTGGCAAAGGAGCAGTCACTGCCCTATTTTTAAGTCTTGGTCAGATAACCCCCCTCTACCAACTGAGCTATCTTAGTGGTACCCCAAAAGTGAACAGGTGAATAGTACTGAAATAAATTGAAATATTCAGGGATTTATCAAGGGCCTATTTAGGGCCGAAATTCGGCCCCATTCCCAATGGAAAAACATTGATTTTTTCCCAAAATGAGCTGAAAAAATTCCCAATTAGAAAATTGTACCAGATACATAGTTGAAGTCTGGCCATACATGTGGCTGCTTTTCTCAATCTTCAATCAACTCAATACACTAAAAGCTTTTTTTTTTAAAAGATATTTTAAAATTTTACATACAGCAAGCAGAAAAAGGAGTGTATGACAAGTTTAGTAGGAAGTAAATATTCCCTAATAACTACTCTTGTCATTAGCATACCTACTGATTGCTATCAGATTTCAAAACTTTTTATTTAAAGAAATGTTTTTAATTGTGGTGTATTTTAAAACTTATTAAAATTTTAAATTTTGTCTTAATGAAGACGGTAATTTTGGGAGACAAAAATATTTAAGAAATGTCATTGTTCAGTGAATTTATTGTAAAAGTACCGTAATTTTTAGTGTGAATTAATTTTAGAGCAAATTATAATTTGGGTAAATTCATGTGGACTTGAGTTTGCATAAATCTCATGGATCACATTGTGCAATAAAATTGCCACAAGGCATCAATTTTTAAGGGCCCTTGTGAAGGACCCCATGACTTTCATTTCTAAATGCTGGGTGTTTGGCTAAAGAACATTCACTACCTATTTTCAAGTCTTGGTCAGACCCAACCATGGTTTGAATCCCAACATGCCATATATGGGTTGAACACTGAGTACTTGTGGAACGTTTCTTTTACCAAAAACATAATTCTTAAATCAAAGTCAAAGTAAGATAAAATTGGAAATTAAAGTCCATAGTCCAATGTTAATTAAATATAGCAGGGTTTCAAAATTATGATTTGTAATGGAAGGTGCAGGACCTGTTGCCTTTATTTTTGGTAGGTCCTACATAAAGTTTTGAAGGTCCAATATCAACAGAAAGGTCAATATGCAATTATGTCACAATACTATAATGTAGAAAAAAATGGATGTCCATTATGAAGTTTCAGTTTAAATATCAAGGATTACAATGTAAAATGTATAGGTCCCAAACCTCAGACCTGGGGGATTTTGAACCCCTGAAGATACCATGGCCATGTGCCAAGAAAGCCAGCTAGTAACATCACTAGAGTTGCTCTCAGATGGACACCTGAAGGAAAAAGGAAGCAAGGCAGACCCAAAACACCTGGAGGAGGACTGTGGAGAAAGAAATGAACGAACATCATTTAACTTGGGGAGAACTAGAGAAAATGGCATAAGACAGAGACTGGTGGAAAACTCTAGTCTTTGCCCTATGCGCCCCCGGGCGTAAAAAGGACTAGGTAGGTAGGTAGATAGAAGTTAGCAATAGACTTTTAACATTTTATTTAACAATTCAATTTCCGAAATAATTATATACAATTTGATTTGATCTAATGATGGTTTTTATCTCTCATTTTAGTTATTGACAAATGTCAAATTTGTGTGTGAAAGTTTAAACAAACTTTGTCAGACTTCCTGATTTTGGGTTAAAAAGTGTAAAACTAAATGGCCATGAAGTCAGTGGGTACGAGTTCCTTTGGTCCCCATCTCCATTTAAATTCTACATAAAATGATTAAATTGTTAAAAATAATTTGATCATAAAAATGATCAGAAAATAGCTTCATTTTGTTATCTTAATTTTTTTTCAGTTAAAAACAAATGTACAGTGATGGAATTTGATGTCCTGTCAAGAGTCTTTTACTTATTCTGAATGTCAGTTCTGGAAAAATGGAGAAAACCAGAATACCTAGAGTACCTAGAGAAAATCACAGACCTTCGGCAAATGAGCTAACCAACTTCTTCACACTTGAATCTGTCAAAAATTCAAACTTAAGTGGTGAGAGGTACTGTGAGCATAAGCTGCAGACCACTTGGCCACTGAGCCTTTGGAATCAGCTGGCGTTTTATAATGCAGGTGAATTCTAATTAGCACAGGTAAAATATCAACTAACATAATCCCTAAAATGACTGCCTCAATATTATTGACATATTCTTGACTGAGGCACAGAAATCGAGTACTTCAACTAACATAATATTAGTCTTAATTAGCAGGTATCTAACGATATATAGATGACATTTAATTACGGTAACACAGTTTCACAATCATTCCTAAAACTACTGTTTAATTCATGTCCGACAGAGCACATGTTTTTCAAGCTTTTAGATATGAAAATCAATAAATTTTCTATTATGTCATATACTGTTATGAAGTATGCATTTTGTCGTAATAAATGAGCACCAGGGTACATACCATGTCATTCAGAAAATAAAACGCAAAACTTTTTAAAATCCTTGCGGAGAATTTGTCATTGTTTACTTTTGGAACAGACGAACGGAAGTTGCAATCATCCGGGCAATTTCAAGTTTATCTTGGATTTGTCTATTCATCGTGGGTACGATAACGTAGCAAGGGGAAACAACTCCTACAATTTGGTTGTTTACAGCTACTGTTTTTCTTTGGGTAGTCTCCCTTTAGTCAGCCGATCCTACCGGTGTGAAAAAATGGAGTCGTCGTACATGCGCAGTTCAATACTTCTGAGCCATATGTTTTATACTTCCTGTTGTCTGTATGGCTCCAATGCATAGTTTAGATCCCCGCAAGGATTTTAAAAAGTTTTGCGTTTTATTTTCTGAATGACATGGTATGTACCCTGGTGCTCATTTATTACGACAAAATGCATACTTCATAATGGTATATGACATAATAGAAAATTTATTGATTTTCATATCTAAAATCTTGAAAAACATGTGCTCTGCCGGACATGAATTAAACAGTAAGATTTTTATTAACATATTAACGTAAATCTGGCAACTTTTTGCAATATTGAACTACAAATATTTTTTTCCCAACAAAATTAGAATACAGATTTGATAAGCTTACAATAATCTTAAAAATCACACCTTTGATGCATGAATATCTCAAATACTAACAAAATTTCAAATTTAGATTAAAAATATACCAGATATAAGTTAATGAAAATCTTGTGAGACAGGGGGTGGGTAAAATATCAGGGTATCAAATAATATAATGTTAGTTTCAATCAGCAGGTGTTTTATGATACCATAGACATCTAATTAGCACAGGTAAATCATCAGTGTATTACCCTTACATTGTGCTAATCTTAATTAACAGGTGCATAGACGACTTCTTATTAGCACAGGTAAAATATCCACTGTTTATCAGTACATCATAATTAACAGATTGATTTTTACCATATATGGTCAAAGTAATAAAATGTAAACAACAGGTGTTTTACAGGTATATCGGCTAATTAAAACAGCCAGGTAAATATAAATGTTTGTTAGTGGATATAAGATGAAATTGATGCAAAAATCAATGCCGGAAGAAATCTACATCTGTAATTTTCTATCGTTAAGTAGTGACAATGAGGCTTGTAATTTAGTTAGTTGGATGGTTACATGCATATTGTTTTATTGTCACATCAGCAATTTTTCAGCTGCAGTCAAACCTTGTCTATAAAGGCTGGCCAAGGGAACTGATAAAAGTAGCCAGTAACCTTTATATACAGGTTCAAATAATTTGAAAAAAAGAGTTATTCAGATAAAATTTGACTGGTCATTAAACAGGAGGTCATTATAAAGAAATGACTCTAAGGCAGCTTTGACTGTTTGTGTTGAGACAATTTTTTCATTCCAGTTTCAGTTTTAAATCTTAAACTGACATATGAGGGGTTTGATAAAATAAAGGCCAAATTTTCAGCAAGTTGTTCAATAGCATTATAAGTTTAAGTGTTGACGTTCTGTTTATTTTAAACAACAAATGTCCCTGTGTCATTTTTACATACATAGCAAACCTACTCCAGGAGTAGAACAATTTTCTGAAAACTCATGATGGGCCAGTGTTGGTCCATTTTCAGCACTTTTGTGGACCTGTATTTTCTTTGGCGGACACACGAACCCTTTTATGATTGAACACTGGTGTCGATCTTATTGGTGGAATATTATAAACAGGCAATGTATAAAAAATGTCCATTAATGTCCCTTAATTACCGGTAGTTTCATTTTAAACACACTGGGTGTAACACTGAAGGTTAAAAGTAAGAGGGTGGGGCATCAAACATTGGATGATATGACATGAGAGAATATTTCAGTTGTAAGCGAAATCTGTCATAGGTGGACATTTCTTTCAAACAAAAAGTGAAAAACTGAATTAATTAATATCTAGTATGAAAATTAAAAATCAGCTTTATTAAAATAAAACACCCTTGTATAAGAGCCAATATAATGACCCTCAAACTGCATGAACCAGTAGTAAGAATCTTTTTATTATATGGAAATACAGGATCAAATTACTATGTCCTTTATAAGAAGGTAGTTTTTATAGAGAAGTGTGATCTCTATGATGGTAGGTTTGGTGGTAGGATTTAAATTTGCACCTTTGATGATCCCATAAAATTTATGTTAAATTACTAAAAATAATTTTTCACAGAGAAATGGTAGGTTTGATGTTAGGACTTAAATTTGCACCTTTGATGATCACATAAAATTTATTGTTAAATTTATGAAAAAAAATTTTTTTCTAAAGAGAAATGTTCAAAATGTTCAAAACGACTTAATTCTGTCATTTTAGGCTTTTTCAGTCAAAATTAAAATCTTAATCAGGGATACAAATGTTTATACTTCCAGTTTGAATTTATACAACCTGTGTATAAAGACCACATCCAACAGGTTCACATTAATATTCTGTTCCCCAACCCTTAAGTGTCTTTAAGTGGTCTAGTTTAGGTCTCACAGTACACTGGGGTTCAAGTGAAATTTTAATTTTACCTTTTAACCATGTCGGTATTATTAAAACAGCTAAAACACAGGTAAAATTTTAAGCACCTGTTGATTCCTTATGAATATTCATATGTTTACCTCATGAATATTCATGAGCTATAAACAATAGTCATTCATGTTACATAAAACCTTATCTTAAATATAAACTTTTCCTTACCTGTATCGCTCCAGCCCAACACAGCCAAAATAATATCCATTTCGGGTCACGAAATTTCTGAAGACAAGAGGATTTAAAGGGTCCCCATCCACACCGATGACTTTCCTCATCATCCCCAACCCCCTGGGATTGTTCCTGTTCCCTGGGGGTGGTATTTTCCACATATTTAGTCATCACAACTTTGTCGTTATTGAGTGTCTCATCGTTGACTTTATACTGCAATCCATTATGCTTCATAGCAGTATACTGATCGCTTGACTGTGACTTAAATCTACCACTAGGCATTGTAGTTGTGTGATTGGTCGATTTATATTTACCAATAAGGTTTATTACAGCTGATTATACTGAAATATCAATAAAATAAGAAATATATCAACAAGTTTTACTACAGACATACAATCACTTCCTATCTCTATCTACAGATTTATGTACCAGTTATCATCTCCCCAGGGAGACTGTAAAATGCCTATCCTCCCTCACCCCAGACAGACCCTACCCAGGGAGACTGTCAAGTACTTATCCTCCCACACCCCAGACAGAAAAATAGTTATCATCCACAGGGAGACTGACAATTGCTTATCCTTCCTCACTCACCCCAGACAGACAAACAGTTACCCTCCCTAGGGGTAGACTAACAATTGCTTATCATACCACACCCCAGACAAACATTTACCTTTCCCAGTGGTAGACTGACAATTGCTTACCTTTCTCACCTCTGACAAATAGCTACCCTCTTCAGAGAGACTGGCAAATATTTATCCTCCCTCACCCCAGAAAGACTCTCCCCAGGGAAACCGGCAAGTGCTTCTTCTCCCTAGCTCCAGACAGACAAACCGTTACCCTCCCAAGGGAAACTGCCATTAGTTTTTATTCTCTTTTACTGCAGACAGACAGAGAGATCTTCCCCAGGGAAACTGTAAAGTACTTATCATCCCTCATCCCAGAAAGACCCTCCCCAGGGAGACCATCGAGTACTTATCCTCCCTCCTATACCCCCAGACAAACAAACAGTTATCTATATACTGTTATCCTCCTCAGGGAGACTGTCAACTGCTTAACCTTCCTCACCCCAGACAAACAAAGGGTTATCATCTTACTAAATTGTTTGTAATTGAGTTTTAAGAGATTTTTTCCTGATTTGAAGTGACAAGATAATTTACGGATATGTGTATATAAAACTACTCTTAACTGTGTAAAACTTTGTGATTAAGACCTCTTATATACATCATAAACCATTGATACAAAGTAATTACAGATATAAATACACTACTAGGTAATGAAATTAATTTTCTCTTTCTCTGACTCGGAAAAAAAGGAAGTGACTGATCTTTCGGCAAGCAGTCAGCATTTAGAAATGAAAGTCACTGGGTCCTTTGAAAGGGAACTTAAAAATAAATGTCCCATGTCATGACTGGAAAAACTCCCTGCACATTGCTTCGAGCACACACCAAAGGTAAAAATTTCTGCTACTTCACCTATAGCTGGTGATGTTTCAATATCAGTAAAACATTTTTGATTGGAATGGTAAAACCCCATTTAATATCATGCCCATTGATATCTTTTTCACTTTATATTATCGCTAAGAACCATAGTATTTTGAAGTGCCAATTTTTTCTTTAATGTTTATCTATGTCTCTTGTGATTTATAGCCAAACCTCTTTATTATAACATCAAAATTTGTCTGAACAAATGGTGGCAATGAATCAAGGTATAAATTTATGAATCACAGTAAAGGATTGAAATTGGAAAGTAAAAGATAATTTTGACTCCAGGTAAAACATAATTTTCGAAAAAAGTCTAACATTTTATGCGAAGTAATCTCCATGTTGTCTGTTTAAGAAGATAAAACAACACACTGGCAAAATGTAAATGTAGAAACAGGTCTATACTAAACATTTCAGGGATATGATTAAGTAAAAGTTTATTTGCTCATTCCTTCCTTCATTCTTTTCTTCCTTCCTTCATGCATTATACTGTAGATTACTTTTTTATTGCGAGAGATTTATTAACTCGTAATTTCATGAGGACTCTTAGTCGCAAATTCAAATATTACACAAATATTCCCAGAATTGCTAAAATTATTAAGTCAAATTTAAAACATGACGGCAATCGACTATGGCTGTCATAAATGTATGCCATATTAGATGCAATAAAGTTAATCGTAAACTTTGCCGTAACTTGCAAGGTTCCATTGAAATTTCCAATTAAACAGGTTTAATTAACGTTTCCTTTAAACCGTTTACAAAAAAGTCTTGAAGAAACTTCGCCGTAACTTACAAGGTTCTATTGACATTTACCTTTAAACACTGACTGACGAGGCTGAATTAAAAATTCCTACTTCAACCGTTTACAAGGACTGTGGAACATTAAGAAACGATTAACAAAACAAGAAGCCTAATGAAAGGTAGATAAGTATATAGCAGACACGAAGTGGACGCAAAATTAAATATGAACCTGGATTGTGGACACATATTCGCGAAATGAAGCTCAGATGTAAGTACGCAAAATTTGATACTCGCAATACAGTCAAACCTGCCTTAAAGGCCACCTCTATATAAGGACCACCTGCTTATAAAGACCAATAGAATTGTATCCCAATTACTCTCTATTCATTTATTTTGAACCTGTATATAAAGTCCACCTGCCCATAAAGGCCATTTTTACTGGTTCCCTTGGGTGGCCTTTATAGACAGGTTTGACTGTATTAAAGTAATCTACAGTATTATATTATAACTTTTAGTAGGCCTTGGGCTTTTATGGGTGCATTTTAATCTTCTCATTGTAATCACAATGAAATTTTACTGCATATGGCTAATTAAAGTCACTTCAAAAAGTAAAATAATGATTTAATTAACTAATTAAATTAAGTCAATGAAGTAAAATCATTTCAGGTAGTAAACAGAGATTGGTTGAGAAATAATTTCATAAATTTCCAGGCTAAAAATCTAGGAAGCAATTATATTATGCAAACACAGTAAAACCTCATTATAATGTCCTTCAATGTCTTTGCCACCAAGCTTATCACCCCAGTACAGTCTAACATGCCTTAAAGGCCACTTCTATATAAGGGCCACCTGCTTATAAAGACCATAAAAATTGTATCCCAATTGTTCTATATTGATATTATTTGAACCTGTATATAAAGGTCATCTGCCCATAAAGGCAACTTTTACTGATTCCCTTGGGTTGTCTTTATAGACAGGTTTGACTGTATGTTGAAGTTCCAAAATATCTTTTTCTATGTTTTTTTTAATAAGGGCCTTTGGTTTATCCCAAAAACCCTTTATGGTGTAAAATTTGATTAAACAAATGATGACAATGAAACTGTTTTACTGTATAGCAACATCTCATTATAATGACCTTTCCCCTCCTTTCCAATAACTTTTCCAACTTGTTTATCATAACAGTATTTTAAAGTCACAAAATCTATTTCATCTATGATTTTCTTTCTATTTCTCCCCTGATTTATTACAGAATCTTTATAGAATGCAAAAACTTGACTGAGCAATTGGTGGCAATATTGAGGATTTACTGTAGATTCAAGTCACTACAATATTTTTAAATCCCAAATAGATGGATCGCTGGCCACACTCACGGCCTGCATGCTTGAATTACACACAAAAAGAATGAAAATTCAGCCAGAGCTGTGCCATTTAATGACGTCAATGACACTAGTACGTCATTAGTTGCCATGACCCTGCTTTGGTACCGTGATGGCGGCAAGTGTTGGAACATTAAGGGCGTGGCCGACCATAATTCAATTTTGTTTAGTCTCTGTATTTCTTATAAGTCTCCCTTGTTTATCGTAAACCCATTTATAACGCCAAAATTTGACTGAACAAATGGTGACGAAGAATCAAGGTTTTACTGTAAATACAAATCAAGAAGTCAACAGAATACAGCGTTGAAAGGTTAACACTGAGCTCACTGAAAAGTAGTTAAATTATGGCTACTGAGTGGCCGAGATGTGGATATCTAGTGGCCAAAATCCTGTCTAGCCAAAATATAAAGCAGCGGACATAAAGCTTTATATGGGTCAGAATGCTGGAGAGTTACCCAGAATGATTTTCAGAAATTGGCCGCATTTCATAACACCTGCCTCAGAAAGATATGCAAGATCTACTGGCCAAGAAAAATAAGTACAAGAGGCTACATGAAATCTGTGCCCAGAAGGATATAAGAACAAATAAAACAACGTAGATGGCGGTGGATTGGACTTGTGATGAGACAAGACAACAGTGCCACCAGAGTCTCACTAAAATGGACACCAGATGGGAAGAGGAAGCGGGGAAGACCAAAGAAACATGGAGGCGGACAGTAGAGAAAGAGCTGAAAGAGATGGGGATGGGGTGGAAGGACAGAAGCGGAAAAAAGGCCAAGGACAGACAGTTGTGGAGAGAGCTGGTGGTGGCCTTATGTGCACATACGCACGAAGTAGACTAATGAAAAAAAATGACATAAAGCTGCCAAAATAAAACCAAAATGAGCGGCGTATTCGGCACTTAGTGTTAAACTTTTGACAGGTCTTTAGTGTAAGTGTAACACTTAAAATGAAAAAATCATTATGTATATTAATTTTGTATGTAAGTTTATAAATTAAAGTTGGGAAAGTAATTGGTATGATGTGTAAAGGAAGATGTTAAACTTTCCATAGGTCTATAAGTGCAACACTCAAAATGGAAAAATTCATTATGTTTATTAATTATGTATGTAAATTAATCAATTAAAGTTGGGGAAGTAATTGGTATGATGTGTAAAGGTAGATTAAAATTTAAATATGTATTGGTTGGACAGTTGAATAAAAACAAACAAAAGTAATTCTGTGTAAATGATTCATGAAAAACAAACAGGAAGTTATTGTTTGGTTGTTAGGATACATGTACACCGTTCAGAAGTAACTGTAAACTTACAATACAGGCCTGTTCAAACTTTAACACTAAGCTAATGAATTAGTGTTAAATTTATGCTCATTTTGGCCCCTTGTTATCTATAGTTTAGCATGTTTTCAGCAGACTGCTGTCTATCTTTAGGTAGCTTTTCAGTTGCTAGCTATCCATATCCCTGCCCTTCTGCAGTAAAACGATTTCAATTGGATATACAGTAAAACCTCCGAAAACCGATTGTCCTCCGGACCGGAAAAAAAATCCGGTTTTGACAGGTTTCGGTTTATAGAGGTTCTTATCCAGAGTTATTTGCCCCTAATAATAATGAAGGAATTATAGAAGTTAGCTCCCTTGGAATGTATCGCGTTAGTATGTTGGGTATAAAATATACAATTGTATATGAACCGGACTTCTTATTGTAAATACATGTACATGTACATGTATATTGGTGAAAAGTAAAAATTTCAATAAAATTAAAAAGTTTTTTGTTGTTTTTGAGTCTACATACAACATGAAAAGGTACGGCACCACGTGCAATCACATGCCGTGACGCACATGATTTTTCTCCAGGCAGGTCTCGGGAGAAACATTTGTCAAATTGATGATGTTTACAAGAGTGATATCAACTACAAGTAATAAAAATCCATGTGAGTGCAATGAATTAGTTTTTCCACATTGCAGTTCTCCTGTGTCATTTCCAACACGGTGACCTATATATTCAACTAGCCTTCAAAAGTTGTTCGGTTGACAAATCAATGTTTTCGGGATTTGCCGATTTTTATGTTGGGACATCTGTTGCATTTTTTTTATTGTACTTTTTGGTTTCCCAATCAATAAATTTTCACAAAATTTTTTTGTTTTCACAATGTAATGTTTCTATGATCATAAATGATCCGTAGCGTTTTTGTGTAACGAAGCCTCAAGAGTGCTTTGATCTTTCAAATGTTTAAATACACAACCGAACATACAGCTGACCTGAAAAAAAAAACAGATTTAACCAGTTCCATTACCGACACCTGTCTGACCACGCTGTATTGTTTGATGATTGGTAATTACGATCTCTATTGTTTACTATTGTTTACTTTGATTAGACATTATTCCTGAATGTCCAGTAACTTCAAACAAATAAACAACAAAGAGAAATAGAATATAGGTTGTTGTACAAACTTTAATTATAACACAATTATCTTAATAAATAAATGTATGCTTGTCCGATTTCCCGAGAAAAAATAAACCGAATTCTATAACATATAAAATTATCGAATTTGCATTTAAAAAAATGCAATTTTGAAAAAAAGATCGGTTTTCAAAGGTTAAATATTAAACACCGGACGTTTTTTTCCCCAAAAAATTGGCCGGTATTCAGAATACACAGGGTTCGGTTTATCAAGGTTTTTATAATATGAAAAATAAAGAGGAAAATTCGGGACCGGCAGACTCGGCCGGTTTTGACAGGATTTCGGTTTTCTCAGGGGCCGGTTTCCGGAGGTTGCACTGTAATTGTTTAGTTGGTTGATCAGAAGTAACTGTAAACTAAACAGTACAGACCTGTCAAAAGTTTAACACTAAGCTAATGAAAAAGTGTTGAACTGATTATCATTTTGGCCCCTTGTTAGCCTTGTTGTGGCATGACTATACAGTGGGCTACAATACTGTCATCAATGTAATGCAACTAAACATTGCTGCCATCATTGTTGTGGCACCAATGTTGTGGCATCACTGTACATTTTGATACAATACTGTCACCAATGATAAGGCCAAGCGAAGCTAAAAACCATATCTTCGCATAGAGGCTGTTATTTCTTTTTTCCCTTTTTAAACATGTTTTTAATTACTATAGTAGTCTGGGTAGGATTCACCTATAATGCAGTAGGTCTCTGGTTCCATACCAAGTTTGATCCCTGGTCTGTCACTGTATTTTTTCTCTTTCATTTAAAGTACACACCCTAATAATGTGTATCTTAGCAACCAAACACAATGATGTAATTTAACCAACAGCCACATGCTTTGAAAATGATTAAATTTGAAACTTACAGAAAGGTATTATAAGAATTATCTCTGAGGAGGTAAGTTTCTAGGTGTGGTTCACACATTTTCAGTAAATATTACAGTTTAGTATTATATTAAAATGGGAGATACAAATTAATATTTTCACTTTAAGGGTAAATTAGGAAATGGTTGTCTCAATTTTGTATAAAATAGTGTAAAATATGCTTATTTCATTTATTTAACCTGTGGGATGCTAGAATGTAAAAATGATTAAATGATAATTCTAACATGACCTGCGTTTTCCTTCATATGAACATGAAGAAAGCCAGCCATGGTATAACAAATGATATACCCATTGCTGTTTCGTTTTAATAACGTACTCCCTTGTTTATCTTATGAGGTCATGTTATGTTTCGCGAACAATGGTTGTGACGTAATTTTCATTCATAAAATCATTTATTTCAATGGAGGTAATCTCAATGGACCTTTTTGCAAATAGATAGCAAAATGTACTTCTGAAGAAAGAGTTCGCAATGTTTATTTGAATTTGTTTTATTTAAGCCATGTTAGAATTGAAATGTTCAACATTTACATGGGTATATCGTCAAATAATACACGGGCCGTCGTTAACATGC
The DNA here is from genome assembly GCA_021292105.1 of Anadara kagoshimensis. Taxonomy (NCBI): domain Eukaryota; kingdom Metazoa; phylum Mollusca; class Bivalvia; order Arcoida; family Arcidae; genus Anadara; species Anadara kagoshimensis. The sequence goes on along the minus strand of CM037863.1, from coordinate 15,531,182 downwards.
TGCAAATATATCACTCAGTGGCACAGCCACCTCGTGATATATTCTTCCGCATGTGAACTCTGGTCCATGTATTATTCAACAATATACCACGGGTAAATGTTGATTATTTCTTAAATAGTTAATACAGTAAAACTTATATTCATTGCCACCACCATTTGTTCAGACAAATTTTGGCATTATCAAGGAGTTTGGTGATAAATTGAGGGAGGCTTATAAAGTAAAACACACAAAAACAAAATTTTTGATTTCAAATTATTGTGGTCATAATAGAGGTAGCCTGTTTATCAAGGAACATTAAAACAATGTTTTACTGTAAATAAAAAATAAACAATAAATAAACAATAAATAAACAATAAATAAATAAATAAATAAATAAATAAATAAATAAATAAATAAAAATAAAATTGAATTCTTTAAAAATTTCATGATCTATGTCCCAAACTGAATAAAGGGGTCAAGTAGAAATCTATAATAAATTATTGATGAAAAGGAAAAATTAAATACCCCTAACAGATAAGGCAATGTACAAGTGTTTAAGTGTTGTTACAAGTGCATTGTAAAACATTGTCAAGAGCTCTAATTAACATTGAAATGGTAAAACTTTTATCAGTTTTAAAGATATATTCTTCTGAAGGGTCCAAAATTTCATGAATAAAACTTTTTAGATGGACTTGACTGTAAAATAAAACCCCATCTATTGATTGATATGTCAGTCAAGCAATCAGCAACCAAGCAATTGATTGATCTACCCATTCATCTTTCCATCAATCTTTCAGAATGTCCCCTAGTACACAAGGATGTTTAATGCTCCAGTTAAGAGTATTTCACTTATAAGAGGCAGTAAGTTCTGGGTTTGTGGAGGTAACTGGAGTGCCAAAAACATATCAAAGATCTTTGACAAACATCACATCAGTATCTGCCCCAAGCAGAATTTTCGCTTAGTTTGATGAAGATCCTGTGATCTGTTACCACATGCTTTAGACCACTCGGCTACTGAGGCCCTTAAACCATCGATCTGTTTGATTGATTTAGAGGTATTGGCAACAAAATATTAAGATATATTTAATGGATCTGTCTAATTACTTTGCCAAGTTTACTGATAAATCATTATAATTGATGGACACAACTCATAACTCTTGCAACATGTACAAACATGAAGCCAATCAAAGTGGGATTAAATCTTAACCCTTGAATTAAGGTTTTAACAAAACTAGACTGCTGCAAAAAATACTAAAGTTGATTGCAAAAATGATTTAGTTGTAATCTATATACAGCCCAGCCTGCCTTAAAGGCCACCTCTATATAAGAGCCACCTGCTTACAAAGGCCAGTTAAATTGTATCCCATTGGTTCTTTATTCATATTGTTTATATTGTTCATATTGTTTCACCTGTATATAAAGGCCACTTTCACTGGTTCCCTTGGGTGGCCTTTATAGACAGGTTTGCCTGTACCAGTAAAACAGCTGTGGATGAAATAACATGATGATGCAGGTACAATAAAGCCTGTATATGAAGGCTTGCCACCTTTTTCACACTAGGATATACCCTGAGTGGGATTCACACCAAGCTGGTGATAGGCACTGTGAGACGTAAGCATATTTTAGACAACATGGTCACCTTGGCACCTTTGTCAGCGGGGACAAAAAATTATTGAAGGGAGTGAAGTAATGATGTCTTACACCCAAGTCAAGATTCTTTCACTTATTTTGAGACATTCAGTTAAGGGATGGTAGAGGAAACAGGAGAAAACCAACAACCTTGGGCATCTAAGCAAACAGACAAACGCTCTCACACTAGAATCTAGGATTTGTACCAACGTAACAAGCGATGTGAGCTTCAGACCACTCTGCAACAGAGACACTTAAAAATATATGGTTCCCCAGGAAATATTATTTATGTAAACAAATTCTGAATAATTACCAATTATGAATTCCTAAAAACATATACTGCATCCTTCCATAATTAATCACCCATTCTTCTTTGTAATATTGGTCAAATACTGCAAATCTTAGTATCTGGTTTCTATAGTGACCACAGCAAATTCACTCCTGTAATATATTTAAGAGAAAAACTTTATGAAACATAAATTTATTAAAATTTTAGTTCGTTTCTGTTAACTAAATTGATATAACTAAATTGAATTATAGTATTAATATTACTATGGTAATTTCTTATAGCTATATTATTTTCATTTCTTTGGCAATAAAGGGGTTTGCTGCTGTACCACGTGATACCTTCTAACATTTGTGCAAAACACTTATTTCCAATGGTTAGGGAATTGCATGAAATGACGTTTTCCCACAAAAACAACATCATTCCAGAAATCTGTTATGTAAATGTTTTCCAAAACGTTCAGCACAAACGTTAAGAGGTATTGACCACATGGTGCAGCGGCGAACCCGTTAAGTGATATCGTTTATTCTTTTTTTTTTTACATCACTTATTTGATTTATTGATACATTAAATCATACTGAAATCGGGACATCACTAATTCTATAAAGTGATATCAAAACTTTAAATCTAGTTGAGTTGAGTTGAGTTGAGTTGAGTTGAGTTGAGTTGAGTAATGGTGTTTAACGTCCCACTGGCTAGTCAATAATATTTCACTTATATCGAGATGTCGCCAGCTATAGGCGAAGGTGTAGAAATTTTGCCTGTGTGTTGCGCTGATGGCATTATACAGCAGGGTTCTTTAGCGTGCAAAGCCCACCGTGACACGGGACCTCGTTTATTTTAAGTTTCCATCCGAAAGAACCGTGACTTTCATTTTGTAATGCCGAGTGCTTGGCGAAAGAACAGTCACTACCCACTTTCAAGTCTTGGGTCAGACCCGGCCGGGGATCAAACCCATGACCTTCATCTAGTTAAATTACAGATGTCAAAATAGAATAAGTGATATCACTAAGTCTATTTGAATTATTGTTATCAAAAAATCAAATTCGTGACATCACAATTTGTTTTTTATAATTCTTAATTTAATTTATTGATATCACTAAATCAAATTGAGTTATTTTTATAGTGATATATAAAATCCTGAAGGTAAGTCTTCATCAGTTAATTACTAGAGATGGTGCATTAGTCCAAAATTACTTATCTATTAATCTGGTAATGAGTAAAAATGTTGGACTGACAGCTAGATCCATTTGGTTTTGACATGACTTCTGTTTTACAGTGTTTGGTATCTGGAGGTTGTACACAGCCAAAGTTTGTTCACAAAAAAATTGAACAAGTGATATCATTTTATCATATTGATTTAGTTGAAGTCAAAAATAGAATTGATGATATCAAAATGACTAATTGAAGTGATATCCTTAATTTTATTTACTGATGCCAAAAAATAGAATAATTCATATCACACATTGAACATCCCAACCTGCCTTAAAGGCCACCTCTATATAAGGGGCAACTGCTTATAAGGACCACCTTCTTATAAAAGGCCAGTAGAATTGTATCCCCATTGTCCTTTATTTATATTATTTGAACTTGTATATAAAGGCCACCTGCCCATAAATGCCCCTTTTACTGGCTCCCTTGGTTGGCCTTTATAGACAGGTTTGACTGTATTTTTACATAAGTCATAGATACAGTACTGCATCATAAAGTAAGTAAGAAATTACTTATGCTCCCTGGAGGATAATATTTTCACATGATCTATGATATTTTTTCACATGATCTACGTTTTTTGGTAAATAGTCTATTTGTCAAGTGACTATATGATAGGCAATTAGACTTTCTCTCTAGAGTCTAAATCATAAAGAAAAGGACTAGACCTATCTTGTCCAATTATTACAAATGCTTTTTCAACTGGTGAGGAATTATTCTGCTAGAAAATCTGACACATTCATACATCCATATTTCTAATGGAGGTGATAATTTACAAGGATATATTAACAAAAGTGATACTAAGAATGCTGATTCCTACAGCTGGGAAGTCTGTTTCATACTGGCAACAATTAGGGTAACCTAGCTGGTGATTGAAGAGTTCTGAAAACGTCCTGTTTCATACTGGCAACAATTAGGGTACCCTGGTAATTGAAGAGATCTGAAAATGTCACTCTTGTCAATTTCCTTATTATATTTGACACATAAGTAAGGAGTCCCCGATTTTGATTTTATTGTCAGAAAAACTGTGTAGGATAAAACCTGGATTCATAACCACCATTTGTCCAGTCAAATGGAGTGGGCTTACAGAAGGTTACACCCTAGTCATGATTCTTTCACTTACAGCAAAGCTGTTAGATCATGAATGATGGAGAAAACCCGAGTGCCTTGAGAAAACCACCAACCTTAGACAAGCAAACTGACAAACTTGCTTACACAAGAATCTGTCGTGAGTGGTATTTGAATCAAAGCAAAAGGTACTGTTATCCATAAGCATAGATTTTAGACAGGCTGGCCACCAAGGCCCCAGATGTTAAAAAGGGGTTTGGTGATAAATCAAACAAAGCTTATAAATAAAAACACAGTACAAGAAAAGGATTTTGAGATGAATAAGACAGAAAATGAAAATTATTGAATTATTGAGGGGCATTATATCAATGTTGACCTGTACTTTTTTTTGGGGGGGGGGGGGGGGGGGGGGGGGGGGGGGGGCGGTGGCTTGGGGGCTTTTGGCTTTTGTCATTTTGCTAGCAATAATGAACATCATTTTTTCAAATATCATGGATAACTTGAAATTGTCCATGGTTATTTTTAGAATAAAAACACCAGGATACCCGGTATTCAATTTTGCACTAAGATTATCAGTTTAACTGTAACTTGATAAAAACATAACAGTCACTCAATCCAATTTTGATTTCATTTCACAACTTCATACCAATTCAATCAATATGTCTGATATTTTGATATATACTCTAAAAATCAGAATGATGTTATCTCCCTTGGCTTGCTTTTTTTTTAAAGACTTTGCAAGTAAAGCAAATACTGAAAATGTACTTAATTTCGCGGGTTTCAAATTTTTGGAGTTTTGTTATTTCAAACCTTTTTGTAGGGTATAATATTTGTTGATTTATGAAACTTACTATATATAAAATGGAGGATAAATGTTATTTTAAGTCCGACACAAAATTTTCAAAGAAAACATTAATTTTCCCACATTATTATTATTATGATTCCCCACCACCGAAGGTGGGGAATCATATTGTTTTTGTTCTGTTTCTTCTTATTATTATTATTCTTATTCTTATTATTCTTCTTCTCTCAAGACCATATGCTGGCGCACATCTCGGGAACGGCCTGATGGATTTAGATGAAATTTGCTACCAATAATCTGTTGTCTGTGTAGATAATCAAGACGCGTTCATTTTCGTTATCTTGAAGGTGGGTGGGTGGGTGTAAATGAATACGTAGTTAAATACCCGGGGAAACCAATTCTGAATGGACATAAGCTGGTTACGACACCTTAGTTATACTAAGCCAATGCTTTTACCTATGAGTTAATCCGATTAGTGACCGTTAAAAACTTGGCGATTTTTAAAACCACAGCTTGTCACGTCACACGCCTGTACTTAAAACCTTACACAATGAGATGAATGGTGTATACAATTTGCCTTGATAGATCAAATGGCTTCGGGGTTTTCTGTTAATCACGGACTGTGGAAGTAGAAGACTGCCCACTTTTTTAAGTTTACACCAATGAAATGTCTCCTTTTACTGACTGACACTTTCCTAATGAACGGTATGTCGAGTACAAAAATTTGTAGTTTTAGTCGGAAATGAATCTTCCGAGTAAGCCGCCACCCTGTTACTATTAACACTTTTCAAATAAGAGATGGATAATTATTTCAGGTATTGTTCAAGTTTAAGATAAAAGATTTTTGTGTCTTTTTTATTCGATTTAAACATTGGAATTTTCGTAATTTGGACTGAAAGTTCACTTCGATTTTAACATGGGAATTTTCGTAATATTTCGTAATTTGGACTGAAAATTCGCTTCAAATTCGGCATATCGAATTAACTAACAAATTTACATAGAAATACATAGCGATCTGACGGGACCATTTGTATCATTTCGATTTAAGCGAAATTGTGATTCAACCGATTTCAAATTAACAACTGAACAAGAGTCGACTTTATTTCGTTTGCATCAAAAACATCTAAATAATCTATAGAGCAATGAAGATCTGAGTCTTTTAGATGCTGGAAATAACAATATGAGATTTATTCCGTATAATACACCTAAACTAATATGTACCTCAAAGTGTTGAAAAGTACGTTTTTTTCAATAGAGGGGGTCTTTTAAATCGGACTATATATACAGCGTCGACCAATTTCAACACACTATACACAGAGTTAACATACATGCTTCATATAAAAAATGTCCCGTCTTTTACAATTTTGACTGAGTAGATGTATCGTTATGATCATGAACTCCAAACATATAGGAATAACCGATATAAGTCGCGTAATTAAAATACAAACAGATGACCTCCTATATATGATGTGTATTGCGCATTGAATCACAATTATTCATCAATAAACTTTTTAGAAAAAATATTAAATAAACATCACAAAGGGTAACTTTTATTATATTTTATTTTGGATTTTACAATAATACCGAATCCATCGGTGTTTATACTGTCTGACGACATCGGGAGGGTACCTGGGTATATCCTCAGGCAATGTCGACACGCTACAATATTACCTGGATCTACCTGCCCATAATTAGAAGGTCTTACATTCGCACCTAAGACAACGATCTTAATCAACTCAGTCGTTAGTTACTGTGTTTATTCAGTGACACTCGCCAATCCGTCACTGGCTTCAATGTGTTATCACCTGTTAATTACTGGTGACCAAGATACCGGTGAACTTTGAAAACCTGTGGTCAGAAAAATCACAAAGCGCCGTGTTTTGTCGCAAGTTAAAAAAAACAATCGCAGTTAGCGATGCCCAGCGCAAACCCTCCCATACGTGTTCATTCATTGTAACACGCGGCGATGCCAAATCAGAGGCCCGAGAGGGGTTCTACAAGTTTTCTTATTCAATAAAATTCATTGAAAACGTCACTTCCTATGCCGAGAAGGCCTTCCAATGTACGATTTTTCTCAACCGAAAACTTTAAATAATTCAAATCTACTTTAACTTTCAAAGAAATTTTAAAAAGCAATCAAGGTATTATTTTTTTAGTTTACCAGGTCGGCGCGGTACAAATGTACTTTATACACAACTGCCTTTTAAATGTAATTGTTCATCAAGGCAATATATACACAACATTAAAAACGCATGTGACGTGAAAATCACAAGATTTAACCTTTTTGGCGACACAGTAATGAAATTGGCAACAAAATTTTACAACTGGCGATTTCCTTGACGACAGACTTTTACAACCCAGCGCTAACCCTGCTAGGGTCTTTTCACCAGATATATGCCATAAATTATTTATGGATGGTGGGGAATCATACGTAACTGGTATCCCAGTTACAATCTCTAGTTATTATTATTTTTATTATTTCTGCAGTATACATGTTGATTACCCCTTCTGATGCACAGGGAAAATAAATAAATTAAGAAAAAATTCCATTTTGTTTGAGGTCACATCTTAGTTTGTGTGGCCTAATAAAACTAGATTTATAAATTAAGGCAACATTTCATATGTTAACAGGTCAGGTATAATTATTAATCTCTAAAGAAGAAAATCCTTTTTTTCCAAAAAAAAAAAAAAAAAAACAAAAAAAAAAAAACAAAAAAAACTACCCAACTTATCCGAAATAAATTGGCAAACCTTTCCTCTTTTGAACTGTGGTGATGGATGTTATTTTCAGGTAAAAAATAAATCTCTTAAAAAAAGATAATGCTATTTAAAAAAAAAAACCACTATCTCAAAAAAGTTCCTTCAAAAAACCTTTTATTTTGGGTAATGATGATTGATAACAGAACATATGTATATACAGTATATCCTGCTAAATTAAACACTTTTTGGGTTCAGATTCATAATAATTCCTTAACTGAGATTTTCCTCAACTTAAATTTAACTAATTTGGAACCCAACATACAATTTTTTGACAAAACAACAGTGCTTCAGATTGTTTTTACAGATAGTGGGCCACAAGGGCCCACCAGGTCCAATAACAAGGGGTCATTTTTTGTTATAGTGGGTCATGTTTTGCCACATAATTAAATGTTATGCCACGACCACGTGACTGAAAGTAAAAGTCGGCACTTGACATCTTCATATAATGCACCAAAAGCGATCTTGTCATCTGCTAATTTATATTTTGTTAACCTTTACGATATATTTTAAACTCTTTCACTTCTCTGCGCTTTGTGTTGTTTTAAAAAAAGTGAACAGAGTCGTCTGCATCTCATAGCCATGGTTGCTGCTAGCATATTAAATGAACGACAACGTCCGAGGTCATAACAAGTTTTATTACGAGTTCTCCCCCTTTGAATATTAATGTTAATAACCGACGCATAGAGCGAAGAGAAGGGGCTTGTCGGGAGTCCTGTCTACATGCTGATTATGAGATAAACAAAGATGCTAGAGATTTTCCGATAGAAAACGAAAACAGAAAGTCAAATTGGAAAACCGCATGGAATCTAATATGTAGTTTTGTGAAGAAATTATTAACGATCAATTTGGCTAAGAAAAACCATGCGCCACGTGGACCCATTAGAAGAAAATATTATGCGCCATTTTTTAAAATAATGCGGGATTGACGCGGGCGCACCGACAATCTGAAGCACTGAAACAAGAATAAATATTCTGCTAATCCTGAATATAGCGCTGTATCTCAAAAAGTAGCATCTTTTTAAGATTTCAATTTGGCTAGATTTGAGTTAAGGGAAGTCTTATTTAAGCAATGATTGCGAACTGAGGGCTGGACTGAAGATTTTGTATGTATTCTATTTACACTCTGGATATAAGTGAAATACATGAGACAGAGACAATACACTATAACCATTTCTCTCTCTCTGACTCTTCCTCTTACCTGAAGTCTCATTTCTACCTCTTATCATTCAGGTGTATAGGAACATAATGAAGCTAACACTAAACTTTTACACACAAAAAAAAAAAAAAAAAATAAAAATAAAAATAAAAAAATAAAAAATATTAATCAACCCAGACTCATCACTATGGGTCACAGACAACAAAAGGTCACAATGATAAAGGGATAAATGGACCTACTGCCGAGAGTACAGTATCAAAAATTGTCCTAATTTAACTGTCTAAATGTCACTGTAAGAGACTTCAAACATCTATTTTCACACTTCACCCATAGCTGGTGACATCTTGATATAATTGAAATATTCATGACAGGATTATGAAACTCTATTCATCTCTCTCTCTCTCTCTCTTACTGAAGTTTCATCTTCTAATGAACAAATTGATTTAAACTCTCTCTCTCTCTCTACCTGAAGTTTCATCTTAAACTTAAGAAATAGATTTCATTCTCCCCTCTTTATCTTCCAAATTAACAAATAGATATTAACCTCTCTCTCAACTCTTACACTATGTTTCATTTCCAAATTAATAAATAGATCTATAGATCTCGACTTCTCTCTCTCTCCTTTTCCAAATTAACAAATATATTTCATCTTCTTTCTCTCTCCATCTTACCTGAAGTTTCTGCTCCAACTCTAACAAACAGATTTCAACTATGGGCATGTTTAATATTTTACCTCTTATTATTCAAGTGTATAGGAACATAATAAACTTAAAAAAACTTTTACACCAAAAAATGAAAAATATTAATCCCTTAACCCAGACTCATCACTACGTTACAGACAACAAAAGGTCACAATGATAAAGGGGTAAATGTACCTACTGCCAAGAACACAGTAATTTATTACAGATCAAAAAATGTCCTAAAGAAAATATTTAATATTTAATGTCACTGTAAGAGACTTCAAACATCTATTTTCACACTTCACCCATAGCTGGTGATATCTTGATATAATTGAAATATTCTTGACAGGATTATAAAATTCCATTCATCTCTCTCTCTCTCTCTCTCAAATTAATCCTAAAGTTCCATCTCCAAATTAACAATATGATTTCAAACTTCTCTCTCTCTCTATCATTCTCTTGGTTTCAGCTCAAAATTATGAAAAAGATTTCAATGTTGGCCTCTCTCTCTCTCTCTCTCTCTCTCTCTCTCTCTCTCTCTCTCTCTCTCATTTTTCATCTCAAAATATACAAAAAGATTTCATCCTCTCTCTCTCTCTTACCTGAAGTTTCATCTCCAAATTAAACAGATTTCAACTATGTTTAATATTTTACCTCTTATCATTCAGGTGTATAGGAACATAATAAACTTAAAAAAACTTTTACACCAAAAAATAAAAAAAAATATAAAAAATATTAATCCCTTAACCCAGATTCATCACTATGTTACAGACAACAAAAGGTCACAATGATAAAGGGATAAATGGACCTACTGCCGAGAACACAGTAATTTATTCCAGATCAAAAAATGTCCTAAAGGAAATATTTAATGTCACTGTAAGAGACTTCAAACATCTATTTTCACACTTCACCCATAGCTGGTGATATCTTGATATAATTGAAATATTCTTGACAGGATTATAAAATTCCATTCATCTCTCTCTCTCTCAAATTAATCCTAAAGTTCCATCTCCAAATTAACAATATGATTTCAAACTTCTCTCTCTCTCTATCATTCTCTTGGTTTCAGCTCAAAATTATGAAAAAGATTTCAATGTTGGCCTCTCTCTCTCTCTCTCTCTCTCATTTTTCATCTCAAAATATACAAAAAGATTTCATCCTCTCTCTCTCTCTCTCTTACCTGAAGTTTCATCTCCAAATTAAACAGATTTCAACTATGTTTAATATTTTACCTCTTATCATTCAGGTGTATAGGAACATAATAAACTTAAAAAAACTTTTACACCAAAAAATAAAAAAAATATAAAAAATATTAATCCCTTAACCCAGACTCATCACTATAGGTTACAGACAACAAAAGGTCACAATGATAGAGGGATATATGGACCTACTGCCGAGAACACAGTAATTTATTCCAGATCAAAAAATGTCCTAAAGAAAATATTTAATGTCACTGTAAGAGACTTCAAACATCCATTATGGGGCAGTGAGAGACTTCAGACATCCATTATGGGACAGCCATGAGTTGACATTAATATGACAGTTATACTAATCATGGCATTATCTTTTATAAACAAGAATGTCAAAGGCCCATGAAATCAACACTACATGCTCACCTGTGTACTGGGTGTTCCAAATAAATGTCCATTATTTGAACATATTATTTGAACACATATATATTTTTGAGAGAGAGAGAGAGAGAGAGAGAGAGAGAGAGAGAGAGAGCGAGAGCCATTTACTTGCAAAGCAGGGGCGATTTTTTTGTTTGCATAATGCCAAATGTTTCCACATATTCAAACCTACTCTGTGGACTAATCCAACAGGCCAGAGGTCAAGGGGGGTGCCTAGACCAATCTTCTGAAGGCAATTTTAAGAATTCTATCTGGCTCATTTGGAGTTTTAGGGGGGGGGGTCAAATCTGCCTGTTGCTGGCTCTTAAGGAAAACACTGCATTATCTCAACTTATAACTGTTAAAACACATGCACAGAGAGAGAGAGAGAGAGAGAGAGAGAGAGAGAGAGACATGCAGATAGACAAATTGACAGACAATATCTAAAGAATTTATGATAAGAAGAAAAAAGTTACCAAACATAACAGCTGATGTACTTTAATTTAAAAAATCGTCCGATTCTCAGTCAATCACAGAATTACATATTCACAAATTACTTTAGCAGATATTTACTTAAAAAATAGAAAAATGCAAAAAAGAATGTGTAGTAAATAGCTTCGCTGATTGGATTCTCAAAAAAGTAGTAAAAAATATAGGTCACCTGATTATCTACTTACAGAAATAAAAAATCTTAAGATGATGCAAATGATATAATGCTATCTTGAGTTCTTCATTAACTGTTTTAGCCTAGAGTATTTTTCATACTATGTACCTGCAGAATTCAGATAACACCAATGATGCTGTGCTGTGTTGAGTTCTTTTCCACAGAGCACAACATTTTTGATATGGCCAGTACTTTGTAATTTCAGATAATACGAATGACGCTGTGCTATCTTGAGTTCTTCATTAAATGTTTTCAATAGAGTACTTTTGTCTACTACAGGTAGTTTGGAAATTCAGTTACAGGAGGTATAATGTCCAATCATAGTTAAATAAACTAATTAGCCAGAAGGTAATTAAATTTTTACAAATATTAAATATTAAATAAATAAAATTACTAACAGATGGTTCAGTGGATTTTTTTAAACTATTTTTATGAGTAAAAAGACACTTTTAGACAATTTACAATCCAGCACGACACCACATAACATATTACACTAGTGTTAATTTTACAGCACTAGACAACCATTTTGAAATACAATTCCTCAAAGTAGCACTTGGACCAAAATCGTGAAACCAAACTTTTTTTTCAAGGGGTTGAAAAAATATCCAAATGACCAAAATATATTCAACCAAATTTAATCAGAACTATAATAATGTGTCAAGGTTTTTTTTTCATTTTTATCAAGAGTCAATTCAAGGATGACAGAGAAAACTGGAGTGTCTGGGGAAAAAACTACTCAACTTACAAACTTTCTCAAACTAGAATCTGTCCCATGTGGGATTTGAACCTAGGCAGTCAGATATGCTGTGGTCTGTAAGCACACACTAACATATAGACCGCTTGGCCACTGAGGACCCTGAATCATAAAAATGAGGCAATATATGAAAGCACTTCTACATAAAGAGTTATGTGATAGTTTCTACATTTAAAATGTATATCATCTTTACACTTTACTAACTTCGTAAATTTCTTATTTCAGGATCTGTACAATTTTCATAGGATTTTTATCAAAGGGAGACAACTCTTTCCATTCAAATGGAATACATGCATTATTGACAAAAATTTATAGTTAAGGATTACATTTAGGTCCATACAAAAATACAAAGTTAAGGATAGCATGGACATTAAATAAAACATTACAAATAAGAATATTTATTAAAGTATACAATATTAGCTAGATAGAGTCAAACCTGCCTATAAAGGCCACCCAAGGGGACCAGTAAAATGAGCCTTTATGGGCATGCAGATGGCCCTTACATATAAGTTCAAATAACCTCAATAAAAAGCAAATGGGATGGAATTTTGCTGGCATTTAAAAGCAGGTAGTCATTATTTAGAAGTGGTCTTTATGGTAAGTTTGACAATACAATCCTTTTTTTATCAAAGGGAGACAACTCTGTCCATTTAAATGGAATACATACATATATTACTGGTAAATAATTTTGAATAAAATGTATACAATTGTTTCATTGTTTAGGGTTATATTTAGATCCAGACAAAGATACAAATTAAGGACAGCATGACATACATGAAATAAAATTTTACAAACCTGAATTTTCATAAAAGTATACAATATTAACCAACTTTTTTATATACTATTTTTTATCAAAGGGAGACAACTCAATCCATTCAAATGGAAAACTTGTATTATTAACTAAAATTTAAATACAATTGTTTTATTGTTTAGGCTTATTTTTAGATCCAGACAAAAATTCAAAGTTATTGTTATTGATCATGACATATTTGAAAATGATATATTACAACCCTAAATTTTTATAAAAGTATACATTCAACATTAACTGACTTTTTTACTATACAATTTTTTTTCAAAGGGAGCCAATGATTTTGGCTAAGGTTTAAATAACTGTTTTATTGTTTATGTTTATATTAACCATGGGTCCAGACAAAAAATACAAATTAAGGACAGCATGACACATATAAAATGAAATAACTACTAACCTGTTTTTCCATAAAAATATGTTCTATCTACCCATGTATCTGTATTCATAAACTACCGGTACCCAGCATTTGAACTGTAACATGCTTTTTACATTCAGTATTTTGAGCTGTTACTTTCTCTCTCTCTCTCTCTCTATTCAGGACTATTTGTATTGATATCATCTCTTAAGCAAGCCATTTTATAAATAAAGATTTGAATTATGATAAAACTTTATGTAAACTTTAAACTGTTTAGAAATCTAAATATCCATTCAATAAACCCCCTATATCACATTACATTTAAATTAGCTTAAACCTCCATTTTACCAACTTCAATTTTTTTCCTGTTCTTAAATGTGTCAAGTTTATTTCTTACTTTTATTTTTTAAAGGTTTTATCCTCCATTTTACCAATTTCAATCCTTTTTTTTTGGTTATCCTTTATGTGTCAAGATTTTTTTCTAACTTTTATTTCTTAAAGGTTTATCCTTAATTACCAACTAAATTTTTATTATTATTTTCTCAAATGTGTTAAGTTTTTATTAGGTTTATCTTTTTTTAATTTTGTTATGGTAAATGTCTTTTAATTCCATTATATTGCTTGTAGCTCACCTGTCCAACTTTGTAATGGTAAATGTCTTTTAATTTCATTATATTGCTTGTAGCTCACCTGTCCAATTGAATCAACCTTCAATAAATCTATTACACTGCACTCACATGATACAAGTTACTATTCCAAGGTTTGTGAGGCTAAGTGGAAAACTTCAGATATAAGGATGGACTTAATTTAATGTCCCCTTCATGTAGATCACAATTTGAGAAAGTTTGTCATTTTATTTTAGTGAGTTTCGGTTATATGCAATCCCTCCTTCCCCATCTTCATAAATATTCAACCAGCAAATGTGGCTTAGTGGAGAACTTGCCAGCAGGGCCACCGGTGGTTAAATGTTCATCTTTTAAAATTACAACTCTAGAAGTTTGTCAGTTTGCTTGCAGTGGGCATGCACCCAAATTTCAATTATTTCTTTACCCTTTTCCTATTGCCTTCCCCTTGTTTAAGATACAAATAAACTTGTGCTGAAAATCAAACTCGACCTGTAGTTTTAAGTATTGATCAATACAGTGCAAATCAAAAACAAACATACTAATCCATGCCCGAGTCACAATTCAAAAGCAAAGTAAAAACTTTGGAACTGACAAGTTAGGTTAGACATGTGAACTACCACCAGGGGAGTGGGGCTGGGTGCTCTGTGTGCAAAGTTAAAAAACCACTTTAATGTCTTCTCAAGTTATCATCTTGAAACCAAACAGATGGACAGATAGATGGACAAACAGACACCTGCCAATGAAAAAGTAGGGTTTCATATAATACCCCCTCCCCTCCCCACACAAACACGCCTTTTACATAATTTATCAATAACTGAAAAGTCACCTTTTAATTTTTTATATTTTGCAACACCAGAAAGTATTTTTGTAGGGTGACAGATGAACAGAAATACATACACCTATTAATGAAAATGTAGGTATCACATGATACCCCCCACTGACTCCTTGTATGCAATGAGTGGGGGTGGTTAAAAAAAAAAACTTTCTCAAAAGAAGTCACCTTTTTCTTTTCAGTTTTGCAATAAGAGAGAGTATTTAAATCTTGTGAATTATAAATTCGATTCATGACAGATATGAAATGTTTAACCTCAATCATCAGTTGAGTGAGTATATTACAAAACCTTGAGTTGATATAAAATCATCACTTGTACCGGTAATCAATTCACACTTTTTACATATATATCATAATGTATCTTCGCTTCTTACAAGGTTCAGATATATATCTAACTTTTTTGTGTTTTGCAATTTGAGGCATTATTTAAATCCTGATTAATATGGGACAGACAAACAGACAGACAGAAGGATACACACCTTTCAATGAAAACATACCCCCCCCCCCCTTGCTGGTATGCAATTGGGGGGGGGGGTTAAAAAATTATCAAAAGAAGTCACCTTTTTCCTGTATTGTGTTTTTGCAATAGGAAACAGTATTTAAATCCTGATTAGTAGGAATGGGGTCAAACTTACAGAGGGACACACACACACACACCTGTCAATGAAAATGTAGGGTATCGCATAATACCCCCCACACCCACTACATGTAGCAAGGTATGAAAATATAACTTTATTGATAAATAAAAAAAGTCACCTTAAACTTTTTCCATTTTTGCAATAAGAGAGAGTGTTTAAATCCCATGAATTATAAATTCAATTCATGACAGATATGAAATGTTTAACCTCTATCATCAGTTGAGTGAGTATATTACAAAACCTTAAGTTGATATAAAATCATCACTTGTAATCAATTCACACTTTTTACATATATATTATCAGGTATCTCTGACTTCTTACAAGGTGTCAGATATCTTATATATATACACCCTTCCAGAAATAGCCGGAAACTGGTTATCGCTCTTGATATGACGTCACACCGGGAAGGCTATCTATCGATCCCATCAGCATGTACAGTATATTCACTCAGTTCGAGTATATGTTAGGTGTCATATGTAAGCTACAGGTGAGATGATAAACCGACAAAGCGAATATTACTTTAAAGGGTGTATATTCACTCAGTTCGAGTATATGTTAGGTATCATATGTAAGCTACAGGTGAGATGATAAACCGACAAAGCGAATATTACTTTAAATAAATTACAAATTACAAATTATGAATGGGCTAATTAAACAAATTTTAAACACATAGATGATCATCCGAAAAGACACTTAACATTGTAAAGGATTGTGTAGAATTTGTTGTAATTTCTTCAACAAAATAATAAGTTTTATTTTTACTAGAAAATTGCAATTTGTAAATGTTCAAATTTGAAAAATATAAAATACATGTACGTATATTTATTAATATCTTGGACCATTTAATTACCCTCTAGGACATTTGAAATTCATATTTTTATCCGACTGGAAATATTTTAATTTTTTAATCAAATTACTACAAACGTTCACCTTCCACTTTTTTCTTATTTATCTTTATTTATTTTTTAAAATCGGAGTTTTCATAAAACTTATTTACAAAATATTGATATAAATTAAACAATTCAGATACATAATTGATAGTCAAAATAATTTGAAAACTTAAATTTTCCTGTGATTACAAATTAGCGACATCTTAAAGTTGTATTTAAAAATCACTGTTCAACGGATTAAACTTTCATTAAAGAAACATCCGTTATGCTAAAAATGTTAAAGGTTCTGAAAATTTATTTTCAAAATTATTAATAAAAATAAAAATATTAAAAAACAAACAAAAACAAAAACAAAAAAAAACAACAACATTGAAATTTCGGTTGTATGGTTAAAATTTCGGTCAAATTTATATAAATAACAACTGATTCTAAGTAGAAATGATGGCATCCTTACCTAAGTTGACTTAAAAAATAGGACTTTTAATTGGTTTCATTAATCCAATTTGCAATTAACAAGTCTCTAGATTATCTGATTACGAGATGAACAAGTCAACACCTGATTATAATACACAGTGATAAATATCTGATTTATTCTCATGTAGTGTCGTATCACTGCTTTGGCTATATTATACTTATTTGTCAAAAATCAAAAAGTATAAAAATGAAAATAAATAAATAAATAACTTTTAATACTAATTACGCGGTGTTTATTATTATTTGTCGTCTTTAAACTGTAACACAAATATGTTAAGTTTCAAAATG
Source organism: Anadara kagoshimensis (assembly GCA_021292105.1). Lineage (NCBI taxonomy): Eukaryota > Metazoa > Mollusca > Bivalvia > Arcoida > Arcidae > Anadara > Anadara kagoshimensis. The sequence goes on along the minus strand of CM037863.1, from coordinate 15,513,674 downwards.
TCGGATAAATAATTATCCCATGACTCGTTATAATTTTTTCTGATAGATAATTTGTTCGTTTATATAATTATTCACTGAGTTACAGAATACTTAAAATGCAATGTTTGTATCTCTCTCTCTCTTCTCTCTCTCTCTCTCTCTCTCTCTCTCGTTTAAATAATTCTACCGACTGAGAATCTTCTGAGATTAACGAAAAGCTTAGACTACTTCTGACACACCTGGATTCATTCATGCATAAGCAAATTGTCCTCAGGTTGGACCGAAGCATTTTTTCTCCTGTAAATCAGGTAATCAAAATCAGTGCCCTAATTAGTTCTGAATGACTGCCCATGACTTGGTATTACAATAACAAATATGTCATGGAACAGTTATTATTATGTAACAATTAAAATGAATTTTTAAAATTTTTAATGAAAAATATATTAATTTCAAATTATTTTTTAAAGTCATGGAATAAAATACCAGCGATATGTAATTAAAATTGAAATTTAATATTTAATTTTAAAACAATATTATATTGAGGGAAAATACGAAATGCTAGTATTTCCTTTTCATAACTCCCTGTATGACATCACATTCTACTATCAATCATGGCACTCCCGCCAGGTGTCGCGATTTATCGGAAGGGTGTATACATTGTACTTTTGATATATATAGGAAAACAACATTGACCTGTCTGCTTGACCTATTATTCAAATTTCATTATGGACAAGAACATTTATGTACAAGGAACACAGGTGTTAATTTCATCTATATTACGGAAAACATGCACTGTTTACGTATTAACTGTGATCCTAACACTACCCATGTATTGGGTTGATCCCCTATTTGAATATTCCTAATAAAAGGTCAAGCGGACAGGTCAATGTTGTCAGACTATACACAGATAGGTGAGTTGTTTTACACATATACTGATTTATTAAGAAGGATTTGATCAATTAACCAATATAACCTGTAAGAAATTAATTAAAGTATCTCTATAATGAGGAGACCTATGAAGAACAGTTTATTTTACATGTAACAGGAAAGAGAAAAAATGCAGGGTCAGACGGGGGATCAAACCCAGGACCTTCCACACTATAGGCAAGTGCTCCACCACTGAGCTACCCAAACCGCTACATTCCTCCCTTCCTTTTTTTCGATTCAACTCCTTTGAATCGAAACCACCAGGTTCAACCCTGGGACCAACCGTTTGATCGGCCACTTTCCAGGGTCAGACGAGCCCCCAAATGTAACAAGAAAGAGAAAAAATGCAGGGTCAGACTTATGATCGAACCCAGGACCTCCCGCACTATAGGCGAGTGCTCTACCACTGAGCTACCTAGACTGCTACATACAATTTTAAATTCTAATCTATATACTCTCTCTTTCTCTTTTGACACTATAACTTAAGTCAGTTAGTTCAGTGCCCACTTTGTATGTGGGAGTTGGGGTTTGAACCCTTGTCAGGTCTGGCCGGGATTTCAAAATTATAGTGGGCATTCTTTTGCCAAGTATTTAGAACTGAAAATTAGTTTTTTAGGAGACCTTAAAAATGATGTCTCATGCAACAGTAGGCATACTGCACACTTAACTCTCTCAGCACATGGCTTCAGTGCATGCAAATGTAAAAATTTATATCTGACATTGACCCCATACAAGTAGAATATTCTAGACATGGAAATAAAACCCTTTCATTCATTTATTCATTCATTCATTAATTCATTTGTTTGTTTGTGTGTTTGTTCATTCTCATTCATTCAATTTCTGTCTAAATCATGTAAATATCTGATGAATCTTTTGCATGGTTATATTTTAGTTAAAAATGGAAGATTTTGGACAAATTTAAATCCCCACATGCTGTATCTGTCAAAAGAGCTAAACGTTAAGTGACAATTTTGCTATGCAAGCAGGTATATCCTTAATAACTACTGGTAGTACCTTCACATTGTACAATATGACTGTCATTATTACCTTTTTTTTTTTTTGTTTCATTGAGGTGATCTTGTGACCTCTCTCTCTCATTTGCTCTCTTTCTTTCATTTGCTCTCTCTCTTTCTGATTTTGACAACTTCACAATATCCATAATGCCAGATAGAATCAGATACAAACACAGACGTAGCGTAGCATGCATATAAGCCAATAATCCTGTGCTTGCACATAATTTTTTCATAATTTTTAAATAACCTCAATGCAGACAAAATTATATACATACTATAACACCATTTTACAAAACTCACCTTTAGATTATTATGTCGCCAATAAAATATTTTTTACTCTCTCTCTCTCTCTCTCTCTCTCTCTTGTTATTCACAATGTAGACAAAACAATACTATATTAAAATCACCATAATAATTTACCTTTAGATTATTATGTAACCAATCCTATAATTCTCTAGCTCCCTCTCTCTCACCCTCAATATAACTTTCTGTCTATCCATTTAACAATGCAGGTAAATTCATGCAGTACCCAACAGACTCACCTTTCGATAATTATGCCATCATCTCTCTCTCACACACACACTCTCTCTCTCCATTTTAACAAATGACAGCAAAACCTAAAATCAGTGCCTAACTTACAGGCTCGCCGTTTGATAATTATGTAATGAATACTCTCTCTCTCTCTCTCAAATAATGCAGACAAAGTGATTTGAAATCTTCAAATCACCTTTAAATTAATATATCATCAAACCAAATACATGCTCCTCTCTCTCTCTCTCTCTCTCTCTCCAAAAAAAATGGAATCAGTAGATTACCTTTAGATAATTAAGTCCTCCAAAATCAATCTCTCTCTCTCTCTCTCTCGCTCTCCATTTAATCATAAAATCACTACCTCACTTACAGACTCACCTTTAGAAAATTATGTCATCCATCTTATATATTGTCATCATTAAATTATCGCAAATCTTAAAACACACTAACGGCTAACAGCTAAGTAACGATAGACACAGACGGGAGATGTCCTTTCCTTAAAAACCAGGTATAATATCACCACTCACTGTGTAATACATGCAAATATTTAAAAGTTATAATAAGTGCAAGAATCAGCCTTTTTAACTATATGAACCTGTCTGGGAGAATATCTTAAAATAAGAAGATAGACGAAAATTATATATACCTTAAAATTAAAAGAATCTGTCAGCTTTAAGGACACATGTTATTTATCTCCCATATAAAAAAAAAAACCACACACCCATTAATGTTGTTTAACATGCTTTTATTGGCGTGGAGTGGAGTAAAAGTGTTTTACTTGCCCCTAATTGAAGAGTGTTTCACTTGCATCATAGTGGTCAATTTTGGGAAGGTGGAGAAAATTGGAGTGCCTGGAGAAAAAGTCTAACTGCCATGGAAATTGGTTAAAATGCTATAAATTGGAGTGGAGTGGGGTTATTGTGGTTTTATACCCGCAATCTAGAGTATTTTACTTATATCAAAGTGGTCAGTTCTGGGATGGTGTAGAAAACCAGAGCATCTGGTGAAATCCACCAACCTTCAGAAAATGAACTGGGAAGGGGGGTGGAGTAAAGGTGTTTTTATATATCCCAATCAAGAGTATTTCACTTGCATCACAGTGCTCAGTTCTGGGATGGTGGAGAAAGTTGGAGTGCCCGGAGTAAATCACAAACCTTCTGAAAACCAATTTAACGGACAAAATTTTATCACATTGCCCAAGTGTGATTTGAACCTAGGTGGTGAAAGGTGACATGATCTGAAGGGACCACTGTGACCTGAAAGAGCATGCAATTTAGATATCTTGCCAATGAGAACCCAGTTTTAAATGAGACTTATATTTAAACAATATGTATCATTTGCAGGTATTTGGTTTATTAGTTATTGGGTCTTAAAGGTCATTGAAAGGGGGTGGGGCTTGGTGGACAAGTGGTCTAAAGCATGGCAACACCGCTCACCACCTAGGATTGAACCCCAGATCCTAGTGTCCTAGTGTCAGTTCACTTGCTGAAGGTCTTTTGTATTCTTTAGGAAGCCACAGTGGCCTAATGGATAAGACTTCAGTCTACAAATCCAGGGTCTCTCGCTGCTGTTTGAGTCCCGCTCAGATCACATGTGGTAAAGTGAATTTTCCTTGCCGTTGGTCTTTACTTGTTCACCTGGTATCCCTATAATGTGACTTTGGGAGTGGTACGCTTGTCTGCGGCATACTGACTCTGTGAGCTAGCACCTTAAAGTCGCTCTGCATATGCTCTAGTACAAAGCAGACCATAAAACACACTCACACTTCACATACATACACAAACTTGTTAATAGATTAATCCATAGAGAATAATAAAAGTTCTTGTCGCGAAAAGCTGAAAAATTGCTGATGGGACCTTAAGCAACACTTAACCAGCCAATCTTCCGTATTCTCTAGGTTATCATTTTCCCCACACCATCCCAGAACTGACTACCTCAATATAAAGTAAGTGAAAAAGATTTGACTGCAATATATAAAACACTATTAGTAGTCTCCATGCTATGTCTCTTGATGCATACAGACTTCAAATGACTTTAGGAAAAATATTCTTTTTTACGTAGCCTAATTTCTTTAATAATAAGGTGACCTAATTTTAATGCTATACATACACCAATTCATATGACACTTTAAATCTAGATTACATAATAATTCTAGTTGAATATTGTGAAAACAACCAATTAATTTCAATGCATGTCTGATGAGAAATTTAAAAAAGAGTGAAGTAGAGTGGAGTTTAATGGTACAGTCAAGATTTTTTTTCATTTTTAGTGAGGTGGTCAGTTGTGGAATGGTGGAGGAAATCGGAGCCCACCAAAAACTACTGACTTTTAAGTGGTAAACTGACAAACTTTCTCAAACCACTAGAATGTGCCTGAAAAGAATTTAAACTTGGAGGTTGTTAGATGGAGAGAGAGAGAGAGAGAGAGAGAGTGCATGTGTGTGTGTGATCGGTAACCACTGTCATTGGGACCTGGATTATCTAAATTCAAAGATTTGTTATTGTTAACAATTAATTGACGCCCATTAAAAATATAAAAATTTTACAAGAAATCTTTGTACATGTACTTTAAACAGAAGTGAGGTGAGGTGATGGTGTTTAATGCCCTAGTAAAGATTCTTTCACTTATATCGAGATGGTGGATGAAACTGGATTACATGTACCTGGAGAAGAAAACCAATGACCCTTGGCAAGGGAACTGACAAAGTTTTTCACACTAGATGTGTCCCAAGTGGCATTCAAACATGGATTTTTCTGACCTTTTTGGGAAAAGGACCTTGGGATGAGATTGGGAAAATGTTCAACAAAAATGTAATTTTGGGAAAAATCACAACAACATACATGTATTAGAAATTCTAGATTACTAGAATACTGGTAATTGAACAAAATATATGGTGTTCACAGCAAAATAGCGCTGTCTCTTTTGTCTCTATATAAATCATCCAGCAAAATGTGGGTTAATATAGATTGAAATCGTTATCAGAACCAGATATCCTCCGAATATGATGTTGATGATCTTGTGAATTTTTTCTCCTCAAAAAATTGATAAACATAGCTAATTGGGAATTTTTTATGACAGAATTGGGAAAAATGTATGGTTTTTTTTGCATTGGGAATGGGTCCCTTTACCGGACCCCATGGATACCCAGAAAAATCCCTGTCAAACCTAGGTGGTGAGGGGTGCTGCAATCCATAAGCATGCACTTTAGACTACAGTCCAACCTGCCTTAAAAACCACATCTATATAAGGGCCACCTTGCTGATAACAGCCAGAAAAATTGTATCCCGATTGTTCTCAATTCATATTATTTGAACCTGTATATAAAGTCTACCTGCCCAAAAAGCTCACTTTTAGTGGTTTCCTTGGGTGGCCTTTATAGACAGGTTTGAGGCCCTACTTCCAACAGTTATTAAACATACGATGGAAAAAATGACCAGAAAGTTCTTCTAGGTAATTTATCAGAATAAGACAAAGATATCTCTCACTCGTATACAAGACATGCAGTATAATCAATAAGTAACTCCCACACTTCCTTTGGGGATATTGTTTTACTTAAAATGCACTCTGATTTGTGATTTGTGCATTGTGTATTGATTTAAATCTCTTAGATTTATTCTTATCTTGGAAAATCAGATATACAGTAAAACCTCGATTCATTGCCATCATTTGTTCAGTTAAATTTTGGCATTATAAAGGGGTTTGGCGATAAATCGGGGGGCGGCAGATAAAGTAAAACATAAACAAAGTGGATTTTGGGACTTCAAAATAGTGTGGCGATAAGCGAGGTGGCAAAGTAATCGAGGGGCCTTATAACGAGGTTTTACTGTATGTCTACAAGTCATTATGGGCGGACATGGCCCAGTGGTTATGTCACTGGCTTTTGAAGTCACAGGTTGTGGGTTCAAACCTCACTAAGGACTTGGAAATTTTCTGAGATGATTTTTATCTCCTGCCCATACTAGAGCTGTAAAAAGCTCATTACCAGAATAGTCTTTCAGACAAGACCCAAAACCGAGGTCCTGTGTCTCAGTGCACGCTAAAGACACCTCTGTAGAGTTCAAAAAAAGAGTAGACCACCTGTAGCCACTACAGAGTACGCTTACAACTAGAAGTGAATAAAACAAACTGAGCGAGAAGATAAGATAAGTCTCAGGGTTCGTACAAACATTTGGATTCCTAATTCAAGGACTTTTTAGGGTCTTTTTAAGGGTCTTATTTGCAAATTTAAGGCCTAATCAGAGGGACAATTTTAGCAAAATAAAATATTGGTGCAAAACAATTAAATCATTAAAACAATTACTTACGTGTCCATAGTAACGACACTTGAAGTGGAGGTTGAAGTTAGGCGTTCGGAAGGGCCAGGTACCTTTAATTGCTAATTTCAATGCAACTTATCAATTAATTTATTTATATATATCAATCTATTTGCAACCACTTAATATCAAAATACAGACACCCAACTGGCCAAATTCAAGGGCTTTTTAGGGTCTTCAGGATAAATTCAAGGGCTTTTTAGGGTCAGATTTGTTTTTAGGGTCTTTTTAGGGCATACCTCAAAATTTAAGGACTTTTCCAGGCCTGTACGAACCCCGAGTCTGTATGAAATTCCAATCATTCTACAAAAAATGATTCATTGATTGATTGATTGAAAGAAGTTTTACATCTAGGTCAATAATATTTCACTTATATCAAGACATCACCAACAGTAGATCAGTTATACAGTCCAACCTGCCTTATGGGCTACCCTTCTGTAAGGATCACATGCTTTTAAATGCCAGTAACATTTTAAATTGTGTCAATGTAGACACTAACTCCTGTATATGGTGGCATTCTATACTTGATCAATGTAGGTATTGGCTTAAAAATCAAATATTATCATTTTAGTAATTAGATTTAAAACCAAAGCTGACTTTTTAATTTAAAATGGTTTCGTTTAGTTTTTTTTTTTTGTTTAAATAAAAATTGGTAATTGAATTTTAATCTATACCTACCTAAACACTGACAACTAACTTCACATTACCATCATCATACACATACCATGTCTGTATAAAGGTGTAACTGATTTTTATTTATTTTTTTGTTTAAATAAAAATCTTCTAATTAAATTTTTAATCTATACTTACCTAAACACTGAGAACTAACTACACCTTACCATCATCAACATCCACACATATCATATCAATAGCATTAAGGTGTGACTGATTTTTATTTTAATTTTTTTTTTTGAAAATGTGATTAATTAACAGATAAAATGGTTAAAAAATAAATCAGTAGGTGTACTTTCATTTCATTAAAGGCCTCAAAAGGGTAAAATTGTACCTAGGATATGTTTCAGTTAAAGCTGCACAAGGGTGTACCTCACTAAGCAGGGTACATAATTTTTTTTTTTTTTTTTTTTTTTTGAAAATGTGATAAGTTAACAGATAAAATGGTTAGAAATATCAGTAGGAGTATTTTTGTTTCAGTTAAGGCCTCACATGGGTAAAATTGTACCTAGGGTATGTTTTAGTTAAAGCTGCACAAGGGTGAACCTCACTAAGCTTGGTACATTTTTTTTTTGATGATGAATTAACAGATAAATGGTTAAAAATAAGAGTAGGAGTACTTTTGTTTCAGTTAAAGCTGCACAAGGGTGTACCTCACTAAGCAATACCCAGGGTACATGTTTCAGATAAGGTTGCACAAGGGTTTGTTTATTTAAACAACTCACAGAGTACCGGTATGTTTCAGTTAAGGTTAATCGAAGGAAAAGTCTTCGAAGGAAACAGTCACTACCCACTTTTAAGTCTTTAGTCAGTCCTGGCCAGGGTTCGAACACACTACCTCCCACTTACGGAGCCAGCACTCTACCAACTGAGCTACCGCAGTGGTTTTGGTAAAATGGAGTTATTTCCCAAAATACAAACCAGCTGACCACTTTAATAATTGAATCATGACCATTTTAATGATTTGGTAAAATAGAGTTATCTCCCCTTAAAACACCGCCTGACCACCTTAATAAATCATGGCGATTTTTGAAGATTAAGTAACACAGAGTTGTCTCCCTTAACACACACTGCCCGGCCACCTTAACCATCGAATCATTCACGATTTTTATTTGATATTCATGGTTATTAATAATTAATATTTTGTAACCGACTGAGAGTATCAAATTAACAGCTTTATCAATATAGATTAGGAAATACAGACTAAATATGAAGTCAAAATTCAATACGGAAAGATTTGTTTAAACAAAGCATGATTTATTTACTATTTGTGTTACATAAATCAAAGATTTATCGCTCAGTTAGTGATAAAATCAATCACTGTTTTTATGTTTAAAAATCTCCCAGATACAGTAAAACTTGCTAAAGAGAGCACCTCTATATAAAGACCACCAGTTTTTACAATAAAACTTGTTATAGTGACCACTTCTATATAAAGATTGCCTGTCTATACAGTAAAACCTGCTATAGCAACCATTTCTATATATAGACCACCTGTCTATAAGTAAACATTGTCTATGCAGTAAAACCTGCTAGTAACCACCTCAAGATTGCCTGTCTATACAGTAAAATTTGCTATAGTGACAACCTCTATATGAAAACCACCTGTCAATGCAGTACAACCTGCTATAGTGACCACCTCTATTTACACAAAGCTTGATTTATTTACCCCTTCTTTTACATAAATCAAAAGATTTATCACTCAGTTAGTGATAAAAATCAATCACCAATTTTTAGAAATAGTTCTATAATACAGTAAAACCTGCTAAACTGAGCAGCTCTATATAAGGACCACCTGTCTATAATGATAAGTTTTAAGCCATATTCAAACCAAAATGAACCTTTATATAAAGACCACTTAACTATACATTAAAACCTGCTACAGCAACTAGTTTTATATAAAGACCGATCAACTCTATATAATATAAAGTTATTATAACCCCCACAAACTAGTTTGAGGGGGTATATAGGAATCACCATGTCAGTCTGTCTATCTGTGTAGAATCATGTCCGGGCCATATCTCATCAATGCTTTGAAGGACTCTCATGAAACTTCACATGAGTAATCTTCATGGTCCAAAAGTGTGTCATATCGGAAAGGTCAAGGTCACAGGAAAACTTTTTAGGGTCCCTTCTAATCAAACCTAAATGTACTTCCATCAAGAGACCACCTGTTCATAGGTGACATGGGTGGTCTTTATATACAGTCCAAGCTATCTTAGAGACCACCTCCATAAAAGGGTCACCTACTTTTATAGGCCAGCAGAATTGTATCCCAATTATTCTTGATTTATATAACAGTCCAACCTGCCTTAAAGGCCACCTCTATATAAGAGCCACTTGCTTATAAAGGCCAGTAGAAATATATCCCAATTGTTTTTTCTTTGTATTATTTGAACCTGTATGTAAGGGTCACCTGTCTATAAAGGCCACTTTTACTGGTTCCCTTGGGTGACCTTTAAAGACAGTTTTGACTGTACATGTTTTACTTTCTCAATTTTCATTCTACCTGGCTTTTAAATTCAAGGATTTATCAGGGTCTTTTGGGAAAAGGCCCTTAACTAAAAATTGGGAAAAACCTATCAACTTTTTGCTCATTTTGGGAAAACTTTGACATCATTTTTTATGCCATTAATGATTTAATCTAGTGCTTTTAGTGTATCGAGTTGATTGAAGATTGAGAAAAGCAGCCACTTTTATGGCCAGACTTCAGCTATGTATCTGGTACAATTTTCTAATTGTGAATTTTCTCAGCCATTTGGGAAAAAAACAATGTTTTTTCCATTGGGAATGGGGCCGAATTTCGGCCCTAAATAAGCCGTTAATAAATCCCTGAAATTTCAAAAGCTTCACCAAATCTCAATAATCAACAACACATTATAAATATGGTAGAAACTTATGCATTAGAGGTGTATCCTGGTAAATGTCAAGCTAAATCTGAAATGATGTCACAATCAACAGCATATGGTAAAACGATATCTTCCCCCTCAAAAACTGAAAATCAATTGAAGAGTTTGTTCATATCTGTATTTTAAAATTATACAATTAATATGTTGATACACAGAATAGATAATGCACAATGGAAAACTCAGGTTTCAATTTTTCTGTGCGTAGATGTTAATTTTTAAAAGTCAATAGAAATTTGAATGGTTTCTATGACAACACAGATTACTTATGATGACAACCTGTTTAAAAGTCTGTTGTTTGTGGGTTGAATATTGTTTTACATCACATCAGCAATTTTTTTTTTGTCATTGTGATGAGACATTTTTTCCTATTAATCCCGAAAATTAATCAACAGGTGAGTTCATGTAGTGTGCAAGTTTTGTGCAAATGTTTCTGAATGTTTTGCACTAGAGCACTAATGGTATCTTCTCCATCTTCCCTCACAAATTAAAAATCAATGGACTCATTTGTTTATATCTGGATTTTAAAATTATACCATAAATAGATATATATATAATTCACAATAGAAGACTCAAGTTTCAGTTTTCTGTGCATAGATGCTAATTTTTAAAAGTCAATAAAAATTTTGATTGTTTCTATGGCAACGCTGATTACATGTGATGACAACCTGTTTCAATGTTCAGTGTTGGTGGGTTGAATCTTGTTTTAGTTCACATCATTCATTTTACAGACAATTTTTCTCAAGAATTAATCAAAACACAATGTCACAGGTTGATGTGGTGAATGAGTTTTGTTAAAGTGTTTTTAGAACCACTGCGGTAGCTCAGTTGGTAGAGTGCTCGCTCCATAAGTGGGAGGTTGTGGGTTCGATCCCGGCCGGGTCTGACCCAAGACTTGAACGTGGGTAGTGATCGTTCTTTTGCCAAGCACTCGGCATTACAAAATGAAAGTCACGGTTTTTTCGGATGGGAACTTAAAATAACCGAGGTCCCGTGTCACGGTGGGCTTGGCACGCTAAAGAACCCTGCTGTATAATGCCATCAGCGCAATGCACAGGCAAAATTTCTGAACTTTCGCCTACAGCTGGCGATGTCTCGATATAAGTGAAATATTCTTGACTGGGATGTTAAACACCGTTACTCAACTCAACTCAAGTGTTTTTGATCTGTTTTGTATACGTTCTAGGTTGTTTGGTTTAATTTTGTTTTAGATCACATCAATAATTTTTAAGCAATTTGTGATGACACTTTTTTTTCTTATTAATCTCAAGGAGTAAGAGCCCAAACCTAAAACCTAAGTTTTTAATAGTAAATAAGGCCTTGCATCACCCACAATATATGGTCTAGCAAGAGACCAAACCTAAAGCAATAAGATTTTAAATGGTCAGTCGGGCCCAACTTCGGCCAATTGTCACCTCCAAATATGATCCAACAAGAGCCTAAACCTTGAACCATAAGATTTTCATGGGGTTGATGGGGTCCAATAACAGCCCCAAATTTGGCCTAACAAGAGCCGAAACCTAAACCTATAAGAATTTCAAATGTGAATGGGGTCGAATATCAGCCCTAAATAAGGTCCAACAAGAGCTCAAATCTAAACCCAAAAGATATTCAAAATGGGGTCCAATGTCAGTTCTTAATAAGGCCAAACAAGAACTCAGATATTTTAATTGTAAATGGGGACCCAATATCAACCCTAAATATGTCCCAGCAAGAGCCCTGAGGTTTGACTGACGGGATATACTCAGTACTGTCTTTAACAGTATGATAAATCGTATATATCCTTGTAACATCAATACTATCATATTTTTAAGTGAAAACCATTAAAATAAAGTATAATAAAAATTTACAATGATAACTCGGTAAGTTAATATAAAGTCTATCATGTAATGAAGTAAACTATATACCTATATTACAGTATAACACTTAGATACTTAAATAAAAGTACAGAGGGTATATATGGGTGGGAATAGAGTGGAGTGTGGTTATGTGGAAGGAGTAATCGGGTGTGGTGATCCATAGTGTCGCTTAAGGACCACTCTGTGGACAAGTTCCTGTCATGTAATAACGTAAACTAGATACCTACCGGTTTATTACATCATAACACTTAACTATTTACACGAAAAATATGGAGGAGCTATACAAGGGTGGGAAGATCTGAAAGCACCCTATTTAGATCCACTCGGAGCACAAGGCCCCCATCATGTAACGAAGTAAACTAGATACCTTTATTACAGTATAACACTTAGCCACTTAAATACAGTTGACTCTCGTTATCTCGAACTCGACGGGGAAATGCAAAAAGTTCGACTTATCCGGAGTTCGAGATAACCGATGTTAAAAACGACAACAAAAGGGAAGTAACTCGTACACGCCTACCGGAAGTCGCTTCCGATTTTATCTTGTCAAACTGTATATTGCCGGTTTCTCCTATTATCGTATGTATTCAAACATGATATAAAAAACTGCATTATTTATTATTTGCATTTATAATTGAGAATGTAGTATATAAAAAATCGGGAGATTATCTGTTACTTGTTATTAGCCGACAAATAGTGGAGTCCGCTTTGGTCTCCATACCAGTTTTGCTTTGTGTACTTTAATCATCCCAAGCTCCGGTTGTATTGAGTAATGTTTCACATCACACGTTTTCGGAAGCCATGATCAGCTTGGCAGTAATTATAACACCTGCTAATCCCCATGATGGTTTAATTGCTTATGCAAGGGATAATAATTAAGGGCTTAAGGAAATTGGGAGGTCAGTGCAATATTGTAATTTTAAAATCAACACGAGGCCGACAGTCAATTATTTTATTTTATTTCTACCAAAAAATCTGTAGGCGCTGACAAATTTGATTTCTCAAAATTTTTGTTCGAGTAACAAATTAATTTTCCTAAATTTTTGTTAGAGTTAACAAATTTAATTTTCTTAAATTTTTGTTCGAGTTAACGAGTGTAATTTTCCTAGGATTTTCATTCAAGGGGACGAAAATATTGTTCGACATATCCGATAATTCGAGATATCCGAGTTTGAGATAACCGGAGTGATTTTGGTTTAATAAAGAACAACTTTGTTCCGACTTTTTAAAAAAGTTCGAGATATCCGGTAGTTCGAGATATCCGAGTTCGAGATAACGAGATTCAACTGTAAAAATACTGGGGGTATACTGAGTGGAACTGGAGTGCGGTGATCCATAGTGACAGCTTAAGGACCACTGAGTGGACCAGAGCCCCCTGTCATGTGATGCGGCAGTCAGTTCATGGAGGGTGGAGGACACCAAAGTTCCCAGAGAAAGCCTATGACTCTGGTAAGTAAATTGACAAAACTTTCTCCCACTGGAACCAGTCCCAAGTGGGATTAGCACAAGCTTATGTGACCATTCTGTCACCAAGGCCCCATTCCAGAACGGCCACTGCACAATATAACTGAATGAATCTTGACTTCAGGGTATAAAACATCGCAACCAGTACCCCATAACTCCCTCATATATCGCAAATGTGGTCATATAAAAACAACCCCATGACTCCCTCAGATATTGCAAATGTGCTCATATATTTTTTTCTTGGCAAGGTAAACCCCTTCTGTCCTTCTGAAACCTCAGACATCATCAAGCATGTAGATTCTACAAAGTGATGCATACATGATATATATTATGCAACAAAGCTATCAAGTAAAAAATTATAATATCTTTTGTTATCAGGTGAAATATAATATGCCTATTATTTTATGCCTAGTTTGTCTACATTAAAGACTCTGATAAATCAGGTGTAGATCAGGATTCTCTGTGTCTTGTTGAGTGGAGTGAAGTGAAGTGAATAATAGAGTTTTATGCCTCAGTCAAGATTCTTGCACTTTTATTGAGAAGGTCAGTTCATGGATGGTTGAGGAAACTGGAGTGCCATTAACTTTGGGCAAGCAAACTGACAAAGGTTCTCACACTTAAATATCTGTACCCAGTGGGATTTGAAACTGCATGATGAGAGGCAGTCACAGTGCGATCCATATGATTGTTGTGGTTTGTTGTAACCATGATTTTTAGGTGCTCTGGTTTCCTCCACCATTTCAGGAATATCAATAAATAAAACATGTATAACTGAATGAATCTCCACTTACAGGCATATAACATTTGCAAGTGCACTCATATATATATAAATTGGCCAGGTGAGTGTACAGTGTGCATAGCCCTGAAGTCCTTCTTCTGAAACCTCAGACAGTATCAACCATGTAAATAACACAAAGTGATGCATACTTAATATATTATGCAACAAAGCTATCAAGTAAAAAATTATAATATCTTTTGTTATCAAGTGAAATATAATACAGTACATCCATTATTTTATGCCTATTTTGACTACATTAAAGAGTCTGATAAATCAGGTGTAGATCAGAATTCTCTGTGTCTTGTTGAGTGGAGTGAAGTAATAGTCAGTTTTATGCTGCAGTCAAGATTGTTTCACTTACTTTTATTAAGATGAGCAGTTCATGAATGGTTGAGGAAACTGGAGTGCCACTCACCTTGGGCAAGCATACTGGCATACCTTCTTACTCTTAAGGATCTGTTGCCAGTGGGATTTGAACCTGAAGCGATGAGAGACACTGATCCTTAAGAGCAAAATTTTGTTCTATAGTGAAAAGGTTATGGAGGGCAAATCAAAATTTAGTGCTCCCTCAGATGTTACAAATGTGCTCATATATTAAGCAAAAAACCCTTCTTTGCCAAGTATATCCCTCCTTCCCTGTCCTTCTGAAACCCCAGATGTCATTAACCATGTAAATACCACAAAGTGATGCATACTTAATATGTTATGCAACAAAGCTCTCTCAATTAAAAAAAATCTTTTATCAGCTAAAACATAATATGTCTATTATTTTATGCCTATTTTGACTACAAAAAACTCTGATAAATCAGGTGTAGATCAGGATTCTCTGTGGAAAACTGTGTTTTGAACTGCATAAATGAGGGTCATTTGTAATAAACATTATTACTTACTTTTGTCTCCATCCCCCTCCATCAAGATCTATGATTTTTTTTGAAAACATTATTTCTTGATTCTGTCATTTTTACTGGCTTTTTAGTCAAATTCCAAATTTAAGTAAAGGGTACAACTGGCATTCAGGAGAGGGGTGTGAGGAGTGTAAAAGCAATCCCATTTGAAAACCGTTGACCACTTAAAATCTTGTTTAAACAATCATTTAGCACTATTAAACCCATAAAATTGTTTGTTACATTTTCATTTCAAAACTTTTCTGGGGGGAGCTTTCTAGTTATTTGCACCTATGGGGCATCCTATAATAAAACTTGCACCCTCTTTCAAAATACCTGACTACAGACGTAAATAGTGTCTTCATGTAAACCAATATTTTTTACTTGGATATGAGAGATTTAAAAAAAAATTGGTATCAGAAAACTGACACTGAAGTCCATTACAGATGGGGGTGATGAATCCAGGTTTCACTGTAATTGGAAATCCATGTTTGAGGTCATCAAGTATTTTAACACCATTCATAAAAATCAAAACTCAATGTGAAGGGCCAGCCATTTTGTTTACTGTTAAATCCATTAACAAGTTTATATCATGGTTACACAAACACAACATCAAACAGTCTAGAGTTATAGTGTTGACACAGAACTGAATTTACATAAGGTCCTGGGAATCATCATACTTAACAACTGTCTAATTCACAAGTATCTGCTGGCCATGAAAAGTCTGTGAGTGCCAGGAGTTCATTATAATTGATTGATAGATACAATGGGGTTTTATGTCCAAGACAAAAATATTTCACTTATATTGAGATGTTACCAGGCACAGGCAAAGTGACTGAGGTTTATGCCTTTGCAGTGCACTCAGGTGGAGGAAACTGGAGTACCTGGAAAAAACCTCCATCCTTTGGCAAACAAACTGACAGACTTTCTCACACTAGGAACTGACCCGATAGTAGTAGTAGTAATGATGTTTAACGTCCCAGTCAAGAATATTTCACTTATATCGAGATGTTGCCAGCTATTGGCGAAGGTGCAGAAATTTTGCCTGTGCGTTGCGCTGATGGCATTATACAGCAGGGTTCTTTAGCGTGCCAAGCCTACCATGACATGGGACCTCGCTTATCATTGTCAGACGTCGGACAGATGGACAAACAGACGTTCCAGACTGTCAAAGGGCAGATGGATAGACGAACAGACAGTCGCCATACCATAATACATCCCGTTTCGAGAAACTAAGTGGTCTAAAATGTAGGCTGGACTAACTATTAGAAACCGACGTATATATACGAATGGACATATGGATGGATGGATGGATGGATAGATGGACAGAAAGACGGACCCTTACCATAATATGTCCTGTTTCTAGAATTAGGCTAGACTAAACTGACTTCAAGATATTGTAGTACAATTCTTTAGCCTTGTGTGATATCTGTAAATCTTTTTGAAGGAAGATAGAGAATCCGTGTAAAGTATACTTAAATCTGATAACACATATACAAACTGGGTTTTTAGTTACCTCACAGATCCCGTAAAGATCAAAGTTTATTTACACATAAAAAATGGAAACTATCTATAACTAAAAACATGATAATTTGATCTGAGATAGAGTTATAAGTTAAATAAGTAACTCGAGATAAAGTTAACTTTTCTTTATTAAAGGTTTTTACACTATTTTACAGTATACACACAAGATAGTACCATAATTTTGGTATATAGTTTTTTTATCCACACATACTTTATTATACCTCCCCCCCCCCCCCCCCCCCCCCCCCCCCCCGCTTAAAAAGTGGGGGGTATATAGTGATAGGGGTGTCCGTCCGTGTGTCCATCCGTCCTTCTGTTACACCTTAGGGTACCTATCTCTTATCTGCAACTCCTCCTAAACCCTTCAATGAATTTTCATGAAACTTTCATACAATCTTTGTGATATAATGTAGATGTACACCTATTTAAAAACTTGATCCGATGGATTTTTTTTATCTGGGGGGGGGGGAGGGGGGGGTATTTTAGCTCACAGTTTTTCTAGTTGCTTGTTGTAATCTTTCTCTCTCTCACACACACACAGTGTCCTTCAGAAGAGACATTAAAAACAATCTAATGCCCTGTGTTAGGTAGGGCAGGCATGGCACGTTGCAGAACCATACCTAAAATATGCTCTTGGCACATGTACATTGCAAAGATAAAAATTTCTGCCACTTCACCTATAGCTGGTTACGTCTTAATATGATTGAAATATTCTTGACTGCAATGTAAAACTGAATTCAATCAATTAGTCTCGCTCTCTCTTGGTTTGTAAAACAATCTCTCTCCATAAAATGAAATAAAACACACTCTAAATCTTTCTCTCTCTCTCTCTTCCTCTCTTACTTTCTGAGACTTACTGTGTTTATGTATGTGTATATGTGTGTGTGCAATATTATACAGATTACAATTCCTAAAACAAAACTCAGAAAAAATGGTATTTTATATATAGAATCTTCTATCTTCCTGGTAATGTCTTGTTTAAGAAGCATCAGATCTGGTTGACATGGCAACCAGATAACAGCTAAATAATAGTATGACTTCAAATAATGTTGACACTTATGAGTATCCATGTGTTATAATTTTCCGTATCCATGTGGTATAATTCTCAGTTATCAAAGCAGATGGTGTAATTGTATGTCATTTAATTGCCATGTTAGAAATGTTATAAGTTATAACATTATATATAGTCCCCATCCCCCCATGCCTTCCTCTACTATAAACTTAGCAACAAAAACCAAAAATTATGTTGTTTTTATAACCATCATTAAATTGTCAGAAATGATACTAAAAATGTTTTTACAGGCCATTTGCAAAACATACATTTATGTTAGGATACAACAGACAGTAAGGCCTGTCTAGCTGGACTCTGCTTTGAATTTGGCCTAACTGCACTCCAGGGATGACGATTAGCAGGGGCCCAGAAGCCAATGGCTACTAAAAATCAGTCTGGGCCCATTAATGTTTTTACATTTTAGCTATTTATTACTATTAGAAGTTCTATTCTGAAGTGAGCAGTGGGCCCCTAACTCAAAATAGTTGAGCTTCATCCCTGCACTCCTGCTTCAAGTTAGGCCTGCCTAACTGAACTCTACTTTGAGCATGTCTGACTAGATTTTGCTGATATGGCCTGGCTAACTGAACTGCTTAGACAAGGCCTATCTAACTGGACTGCTTCAGCCTTTGAGTTAGTTTGACCTGTCTAACTGTCACCATCAGACTGTCAGAAAATGATTGACACATGTTTCTCACAAACTATTTGCAAACATGTATGTTAGTGTACATCAAAAAGTGAGGCCCGTTTACCTGTAATTGGACTTTGATTCAATTTAGGACAGTCTAATTGGACTGCCTGCTTTCAGTGACACCTGGCTTACTGAACTATGCTTTGAGTTAAGCTCATCTAGTAGACCCATCTCTGAGTTGTAGAATGCTTTACATGTATATTTGTTTTTTATTTCACCTGGGAGGGCTAATTTGATCCTCAGAAGTGACAATTAAGGATTGAATGTCACTTTGAATGCTGTCATCGAGGTATGATTCATGTTAACTTTAAACGTGAGCTGATGCAGTCATACCTCGATGACAGCATTCAAAATTACATTCAATCCTTATGTTTACATTATTTTTACCCACAAAAAGGTATTATTAATTTCCGAAAGTCGGTGTATTAATGTGGTTGGAACACTTAAAGCGAGATAACTCTTATTGTAGAACCATAAAGAGAACAGCCATGTTGATTTGTCTCGTTGCTTGGTGATCGTAAAATATAGTTCCGTAAAACACTTTTGAAAATTAAATTCTATTTCTCCTTTTTTCACTAAACAATAATCTGTTTGGTAAGATATTACTATGAATATAATTATTTGGTCGAATAAAAACAGTTGTTCATAATTTTAATGTGGTGTCCTCGGACTCGCTCATTTTTTCACTTCGTATCTTTATAGGTCATGGGAAATGGTCATAAATCATTAAAAAATTATTTTGATATAAAAAGACAACAAATATTGGTTTTTATTATTCTTTTTTATTTTCAAATCATTTTTAAAATTGGTGCAGTATGACAAATTTCTACGTTTGTTACCGCTCGTAAAGAGCGTCCCGGCAGTCGCCAGATAGATTTATGAATGAACCCGCAGAAAATTATGAATGAATAAGTAGTTCCTTGGTGGTATGTATTCCTCCGCTGTACATCGAAAGCGGATTGGCTGAAGATATCAACTGACGTATCGCTCTACACAGAGCGCGTGACACACTGCTGTCATCGAAAAATTAACGCAATGGTTCCAAAGAGATTCAAATAAGGCAATACATTTGTAATGTAAACATTTGCTGATGAAGTGAATTTTATCTGGTGTTTCCCCTACTGTTACATCAGTTGCCCGAGTGCTGGCTCTACATATGGAAAGTCAGGATTTGAACCTTGGCAAGATCCGACAAAGACTTGAAAGTAAGTAGTCACCATTTTTCCAAACATTCCTCATTTGGAAATGAAAGTTAAGAAATCTTTCAGAAGACACTTCAAAAATCAATGCCATGTGTCGCAGAATGCCTGTCGACATGCTAAGAATCCTCCTGCACATTGCCCTAAGTGCACTGCATTGATTCAATGGTCAAATTTCTGTTACTTCACCTACAGCTGGTAAAGTCTTGATATAATTGAAATATTATATGTTTGACTGGGATGTAAAACTTCATTCATTCATTCATTCATTTGTTTATTCATTCATTTGTTTATTCATTCATTCCATCTATCAATTCCTCTAGTTACACAAAAACACACAGCAATGATTGGGGCGAGGAAATGAATTTTCGTCAGGCATTTCTTTCCTTCTATTACAAAAGAACAGAAAACAATAAGATTGTTTTAAACTGATGTGCAGCTATCAACAAAAAGTAAAAAAAAAAAAACCTGAATCTATAGCTGATGATACATGTGAATTTTCCAGGTCATTAAAGTTATATTTTTGTCCATCTTTTCTAAATTCAACAAAAACAAATATCCACAAACCATGTAATACATGTCTGGATTAATGATTTGTTTTCAAATGCATTCAGCCATGCAAATCTTCATGCTTGGTTTAAATCTTAACATTAATAGCCATTCCAGAACTTGAAGTTTGCCGCTGTTGATAAAGTTGATGATAAGAAAATTAGTTACAAGTTTATCCTCTAACCAGGCATATATAAATACGATGGATGGCCCGATATCAGTCGCTAAGTTTCAGATGTATATTGCTAGGTTTCTACTTTGTTTTTATTTTTCTACAATATTATTCATTTTTATTATTCACTATCATTTTAGACAGTTGAGTTAAGTAATGGTGTTTAAAGTCCCAGTCAACAATTTTTCATTTAAATCGAAACGTCGCCAGCTATAGGCAAAGGTGCATAAATTTTGCCTGTGCATTGCACTGATGGCATTATACAGCAGGCATTCTTTAACGTGCCAAGCCCACCATGACACGGGGCCTTGTTTATTTTAAGTTCCCATCCAAAAGAACCATGACTTTCATTTCGTAATACCATAATAGCGAAAGAAGTCACTACCCACTTTCATGTCTTGGGTCAGACCAGGTCAGGGTTTTAACCCACGACCTCCCACTTACGGAGCAAGCACTTTACCAACCGAGCTACCACAGTTTACCATTTTAGAATGTTGCCATTTTTCTCATTGTCAAATTCCTAGAATGTTGCCATTTTTCTCATTGTCAAATTCCTTTGTAGAGATTGTTTTTTTGTCAATGTAGATGGCAAATATCATCATTTGAGTTTAACTTCTTGTTGAAGAGAAGTATATTTTGCCGTTGTCAGCTAGATTTCTATTTAAGTTTCCATATTTCTCTATTCTTAAGTTTTAGAAAGTTGACACCATAACTGTCATTTTTTCCATTGTACAGCTTGTATTTTGTCAAGTTAATAAAGTCAGTTTTCATATTTCTCCAATATCATTCCTACAATTTTAGAAAGTTCACAGCATAATTTTCACTATTCTTTTACAAATTAATAAGGTATATCATTTTAGAAAAGAGATGACAATAGGAAAAGTGACAAAAGAAACTTATCAATGTAAATTTTCTTCTTCTCTTGCACAAGATTGTAAAGATTAAAATGTTCACCTTCAGCATCATACATACAAAATTGCAGTAGAATTGTGTAGCCACTCTGATAGCACAGATCATTTTTCATTGCTGTTTTGTGTTATTTTACTTTTCATATCAAAAAGGAAAAAAGTTTTAGCTTTAACCAAGCTTATAGAAATGCAATAACTTGTGTAGGCATCAGTGGGCTGAGATGTCAAAATACCTAGCAAATACTGATTATAAAACACAGGTCTTAAGGACCAAGTATTTGGGTTTTATGTTTCCTATTATATCAAAACATTTCAGCTTCAGCCAAGCATATAGAATTGCAATGTATCAATGATGGATGACCTCTCGTTACTGTCAAACTTTCCTTGATATAGATAACCCACCATGTCCTGCCCATACTATATCTGTCTTACCATGCCTTATCTTGTTATGAAAACACTTGCCAATGTTTTGACAAGTTGTTGGTCCACTGGAAAATCTAAACATTACACTTAAGAGGTCATTTCAGGTGAAGGACCAAGTCATTTTCACGGTTATTTATATTGTTCACTTTTTTCGCTTCAAAAAAATGGTAAAAACTTAATGATTATAATTATTTTATCATGACACATGTAAACTATGCAGGTATCTTTGTTATGAAAATAAGACTGAAACAATATGCATACCCTATAAAACAATCATGCATCCCGATTCTTGTATAAGCATGTAAAAAGGCTCAAATAGCTGTTCTATAGAAAAAGTGGAAGGAAGTAATGGTTTTACATGCAAGTAAATTTTCTTACACTTATATCAAGACAGTCAGTTCTGAGATGTTGGAGGAAACCAGAAGAGTGTTCAGAAAATTAATAAATGTAATGAACTATTTCTCGTCAATTAGTGTACAAAACACTATTACCTCTATGTAATCATAACACACAGGTGCAAAGTATACCTGTAATTTCACTGCTGTTGGGTAATTCAAATTTCATTTTAAGTGCATGATAGTTCAATCTATTTGCTTATCAGTACTTTCATTTTCATATCATCAAGTATAGCAAGGGTAGGACTTCCTTTTTTAACCTGTTCAATTTCATTTAATATCATGTAAAAAAACGGCTCTTAAATGTGTCATTTTTAGGCTTTTTCAGTAAATACTATTTTGTTTGTGTATTTAGTGAAGGGGATACAAATGGAAGTGTGTCTACATCTAATGTAAAAGTTTATATTATATCAAATTTAGATTTGTGGCTATTTTGTTATTCTTGTGAGTTTACATAAATTATCAAATTTTTGTGAATTAAACAAAAACTGAAAACTTTTGAATTTACAGAATTAAAACTCTTGTTAATTTACAAAAAATTAAAACCAAAATCACAACTCTTGTGAATATACACAAGTTTAAAACCAATGCAAAATTTTAATGAATATTTAACTTGCAAAACAGGGTGTAACATACTAACACACATCTTAAAGGTGCAAATCGGTTTCAACACAAAATATTGATATTCATTATGATAGCACCAAATAAAATTTGCTGAGTTTTTTGTTGTTTTTTTTAAATATGTATACACTTGTCTCTAAATTCTACATTGTTTTCTCTTAAAAGTCAACTTCATTTCAAATTAATAAATGTAGTTATATTGCTCTTGAATTTTGAAAAAGAAAAATATGTCCAAATATATAAATATGTGCATAAATTTTCTGATTCAAATCTTCCAAGTACAATGCTTATTTATATAAAATACAATACAAACTTTGTTGTTGTTTTTAAAAAATAAATTTATAAAATTAAAAAAACCTGGTGTCATATTCAAATCTGTATACAAAAACTCTTAAGAACTAGAAAAAAAAATCTGGGTATAATGCTTATAAATACATGTACATTTGTACATACTTTGCTTTAAATGCACACAAATAAACCCTAAGGAAGGACTGCATAAATTAAATGTACAACATTGTCAAATTTTGAAATTCAAAATAAAATTTTAATTGACGAATTAATGAATCTAATTTTGACTTACTTGACTTCCTTGTGTTATTTATCCTTTAAACAGTTCAAACTTATCAAGTCTTCCTATATACACATGTATAAGTCTTAATACAATTCCTCTGTATCTACGTAAAAAAAAGCCGCAAATTAAACGTGTACACAATTATCTAAAAGTTCTCTTGGCAAATTAAACGTGTATAAAATTATCTAAAAGTATTCTCCATGTACTTGAGTATCATATAAAGCTGGGAAATTGACATGTTAAATTAAAATCAAATAACTACACTATGTTATATAAACATATGATAATACTCTAGAGGTTGTAATTCCAACACTACCTGAAATCTGACCAAGTGTCGTTAATTCCAACAAGCTACTGAAATCTGACAATAAAATCAGACAAATCAGACTTTAGTAATTCCAACAGCACCTGAAATCTGACCAAGTGTCGTTAATTCCAACAAGCTACTGAAATCTGACAATGTGAATGAAATCAGACTTTAGTAATTCCAACAGTACCTGAAATCTGACCAGGTGTCGCTAATTCCAACAGCACCTGAAATCTGACAACGAAATCAGACAAATCCTACTTGAGTCTGACAATCAACATGTAAATCTCAAAAAAAATCTGACTTCTGTTTTATAGTAAGCGCGTGTGTAACAATTTTTCCAACTGTGTATAAAATCACATGGTTTTCTCTCCGCTATCTGAAATCTGAAATCATCACTAAATCAGCTGATCAGATCTGACTTGATGTAAAATGTGAGCTGCTTCTTCTTTTAAATTATCTTGATAATCTGACTGTTCCTAGTATAACTGTCTTCACAGTTGGACAAAGTTATTTCATTTTACATTAAAATCAGTGCAATTTTGTGGCATGTTGTAAAATATGGGTTTTTCCCAACATCACACTGGCTGGGTTCAAATCTTTGGTGTTTAACCTCATATCATTTATCTTAATAATCTGACTGTTCAAATATAATAGTCGACACAGCTGGAAAAAGTTTTTTCATTTTACATAAAAATCGGTGCTAAATTTTGTGGCTTGTCGTAAAATATGGATTGGCACAATGCTATGTCAAGGTTAATTCCTATGGGTTTTTAGCTACCTATCAGATGATCTTGATAATCTGACTGTTCCTAGTATAACACAAAGTTTCTTCATATTACATTACAATTAGTGCAATTTTGTGGCATGTTGTAAAATATGGATTTGTTTAAATAACTGGGCTTATTTCTTTGTGTGTAACTTCCCATCAAATAATTTTTTTCAATTACATGTATCTTTATAATCTGACTGTTCCTAGTATAACTGTCTTCATAGTTGGACAAAATTACTTCATTTTACATTAAAATCAGTGCAATGTTGTGGCATGTTGCAAAATATGGGTTTGTTCCAACATCACACTGACTGGGTTCAAATCTTTGGTGTTTACCCTCATATCATTTATCTTAATAATCTGACTGTACTAGTATAATTGTCTCCACAGTTGAACAAAGTTACTTCATTTTACTTTAAAATCAGTGCAATTCTGTGGCATGTTGTAAAATATAGATTGGCACCATGATATGTCAAGGTTTTATTCCTATGGTGTTTTAGCAAAGTTCAGATGAACTTTTAAATTATTTTGTTAATCATAACAGTCTCCACAGTTGGAAAATTTACTTCATTTTACATTGAAATCAGTGCAATTTTGTGGCATGTTGTAAAATATGAATTTTTTTTACAAACACCATATCAATAGGGTCCATTTGTTGGTGTTTAGCCTTATATCAGACATTGTCCTTTTAATCCCAAGCACCAAGCAATGAAACATAATTTAAAGTTTTATATATGACCCAGTCAGGGTTCAAACTAACCACCCCCTGCTCTCAAGGCTGACCCTTTACTACTAAGCCAATGAGCATGTTCTTAAAGTCTGAAATGAACAACTTTTATACCTAAATTCAGAGAATACAGGGGTTCAAAATTCCTTAAGTCTGAGGTCCGGGACCTTTTGATTTTACATTGGGACCTTGATATTTAAGCTGAAAAAGTCCAATGAACCTATCAAATTCAATTAGAAGGACCCCATTTTCAGATAAGTCTGATAAGATAATTGCACATAGATATTGGACTTTCAAAACTTAATGTGGGACCTGCCAAAACAAAGTGAAAAGGTCCTAAACCTTCTATTACAAAGCATAATTTTAAACCCCTGGTATATGTATTTGATAAAGAATCAAACCAGTCATGCAGTCTAAGAGCCAATACTCAGCCTCTAAGGTATGTACTACAGTGATACACAAACCAATTTACAATAGAAGCTTTGATGCAATGTGGGGCCCAATGGTGGCTGGGTGGTCTAAAGCATGTGTTTACAGATTACACCCCCCCCCTCTCATTGTATAGGTTTGAAGTCTCTTTTGCGAAAATCCTAGTGAGAAAATTAGTAATTTTGTTTGCTGATGGTCTTAAGTTTTCTCCAGACAGACTTCTCTACAATCTTAAAATTATTCCATTTACAATCCTGCCAATCCATATTTTACTTCTTGCCAATTTTTATTTTTAAAAAAACCCACAACAACATACCTTAAAATATAAGACTGGTAACAAGTGCAAAATTCTAAATCCTGTAAATGGACTCTTAGGTCAATATTGAGACAGGGGCTTAAAATATTTCAAGTAATCCAACTTTCACTGCAAATCCATATTTAATATCTAGCCATGTTTTTGATGTTTTATTTGCTACTACAAATTTTAAAGATGACTGATTAGCCAGTGCAAAATTTTAAATCCTGTAAATGGACTACTAGGTCAATATTGAGACAAGGCATAATTGCAGTCCGATGTAATGCACCTTCCATATTTTACATCTAGCCAATTTAAAAAAAAAACAAACAAAAAACAACAACTCAATATACTAAATCTCAAAAGATAAATTGATTAGCCAGTCTAAATCCTGTAAATGGACTGCTAGGTCAATATTGAAGCAGGGGCTTAAAGTATTTCAAGTAATCCAATTACACTGCAAATCCATATTTAACATCTAGCCATGTTTTTATTTTTTTATTTGTTTAAAACCAAATGCTACTATAAATCTTAAAGGTAAAATTGATCAGCAAGTGCAAAATTCTTAATCCTGTAAAAGGACTCCTAGGTCAATATTGAGAGACAGGGCATCATTGATGTCTTATGTAATTCAAATTCCATATTTTACATCTAGCCATTTAAAAAAAATAAAACCCTCAATACTACAAATTTTAAAGATAAAATTGATCTTTTTAGCAAGTGCAAAATTCTAAATCCAGCAAATGGACTTCTAGGTTATTATTGAGACAGGGTATAATAATCCAATTTTCATTGCAAGTCCATATTTTACATCTAGCCATTTAATTATTAATTAAAAAAAACTCACTTCTACAAATCTTAAAGATAAGATTCATCAGCAAGTGCAAAATTATAAATCATGCCTAGATCAATATTGAGACAGGGGCTTCATGACCATTCCATATTTTACATCTAGCCATTTTTTAATATTTTTTTTAAATCCAATACCAAAAATCTTAAAAATAAAATTGATTAACCAGTGCAAAGTTTTAAATCCTGTAAATGGACTCCTAGGTCAATATTGAGACAGAGAATTTATGATCATCAATCAAAGTAAAATACACCAATTATAGAATTTAAATATAAACTGAAAATGAAATAAAAGGATTTCAATTTTTAAACTTATCATATTAATTCTATATGCAAACTGTAAAGTATTGTACATTTACTTGAGTGTAAAGTACAATGAGGGTCAAGTCTGTAATAGAAGGAGAACAAGAGGGTTGGAGTGGAGTGGAGTTGAGTAATGGTGTTTTACACCCAAGTCAAGTTTCATTCACAGAATTTTTTACCTTTTGAGTATATGAGACTGCCAGCTAAATATGAAGTCCTATGCAGTGCACTTATGCAGGGAAATGTGCAGGCGTGGTTCTTAAGCAAGCCATGCCTACCAGGATAGGAAGCATTTGTTTTAAAGTAATCTGTTCCAATTTTCATTTCTAAATAAACATTTTACCAGACAAACTAACAAACTTTCTCATATTTATGGCTCTGGCTGGAGTTGGGTTCATTCTTGACCGAGACATTAAACACAATTACTCAACTCGAGTGGGATTGGTACCATGAAAGGAAGCATCCATTTTTAAGAAATTTGTTCCTATGGACTTTGACTTGTGACTTTCATTCTAAATAACAACTTCAACAGGAAAACTAACAAACTTTTTCATACTTCAAGATCCATCTGGCTTCAGTCGGATTCGAAACAAGGTGGTTTGAGGTGATGTGATCTGTAAGCATGCTAAATTATCTCCCTTTCCTAATACATGTACAAATTAAACTTACTTTTACTTCTTGTTAAGGTCCATATCAGGGGGTCAAAATCCATCCTTGTAAAACCTTGAGTATCATTTAAAAATCTTACCTTAATTCATCTCTACTTATGAAGTGTTAAGTTGGTCACCTTGGGTAAATTACAATACAGGTCTGTTGAGACTCTAACACTAAACTTACAAACAAGTTCCGAAATCGCAGCTCGTATCTGCCCTTAGTTAGCTATATCTCGACAGCTGCTTTCAATCACTCGACAGTTTTTTTACCATTACCTTCAAATTTCTCAAACATTTAGTAGCCAAGTTTTTTGCTCCTTTTCAGAAGCTTAGTGTTAAACTTTGGACAGGTCTGTACTGTGTGTTCAAGACTACCAGAGACATTGGTCACCTTGAGTCTAGGATTAATGATGGTATTTTTGTCCTAATCCTTTTGTAAAGATCTAGATGAATAGATCTCATTGTGACAGCTAAAGAATGTGGAAAATATTGATCATGTGTCAAAAAACTATTGAAAAGTATTAAAAAACAAGAGTGTCTCGAAGGCCTTGGATGCTCACCTGTCAATTATATTTGCTATGAGCTCAATTTGGATATCATGTTACCTATAGAAGGTGTTCTTCAATAGATTGTATCAATGATCTACTGGCTGTCTCAATATAAGTAAATGAATCTTGACAATGACACCAAATGTATTTAATCCACTCTCAAATCTGACATGGGCAGATCTTGGCAAAGGTTGGTGGTTTTCTCCAGGTGCTAAATTTAGCCCAAATACCCCAGAACTGAATACCTCAATATAAATGAATGAATCTTTACAGGGACAAAAAACTTCATAACTCAAAAGAATAAAGAAATAAAAACTAGAATAAGTTAGAAACAACTATAAATCAAACATATGGAAAATGTATTCTACTAAGATGATGAACTCCACAATAATCTACTATTCAAGAACTAACTGCTTCAATATAAGTGAATGAATTCCACTTACAATATCTAGGCTTGGAAATAGTTCCATTTGTACCCTCCACTAAAATTCTAATTTCCACTAAAACAGCCTAAAAATGACGGAATCAAGCAATTTTGACATTTCTGTGAAAAAATAATTTTCAAAAATCTTGCATAGAATTTAATGGGGGGGGGGGGTGGGTGGGTGGGTGGGTGGGTGGGGTGTGTGTGTGTGTGTGTGTGTGGGGGGGGGGGTTACAGAAGGAACTTTAACCCTAAGCTCAAATCTCATAGGCAGATCCAGGTGTTAGAGTTTGTCAGGGCAATTTCCTCCACCATCTCTGACTTGACTGCTTCAATATGAGTAAAAGAATAAAACCAGAAACTTGGATATACATGTAAAACCCTAAAACTCTACTCTTGACTCAAAGAAATAAAAACTATACCATATCAGTACAACATATGGGGAATGTATTCCAATAACATAATACACTCCATGGTTCAGAACTGACTGCTTCAATATAAGTGAATGAATCTTGACTGGGACATAAAATGTCATTATTCGTTCCACTCACATTACCTAGTTTCAAATCTCAGGTGATCCAGATCCAGGTGTGAGAGGGTTTGTCAGTTTGCTTGCTGAGGGCTGGTAAGTTTTTTTTTCAAACACTCTTGATTTCCTCCACCATCCCTGACTCAGCGACTGTTTCAACATGAGTGAAAGAATCAAACCAGAGACTGGGATATACATGCAAAACCCTAAAACTCCACTCTTGACTCAAGGAAATAAAAACTAGAACAACGGTAAATCATACCAGTACAACATATGGAGAATGTGTATTTTAATAACATGATGCAGATTTCTGCAATAGACAATGCATAAAAAAGCGCACAGCAAATCACAAACTGTAATTACATAATTCCATTACTATCTGACACAGCTGTACTAATGGGTCTAAGATAGATGCGTTTTTGTTGTTATATCTATGGCAAATCGATGAATTTTATATCCTTGTTTTAAAATTTTATACTCCATTAAAATCGTTAATAGGCTTTTAAAACAATCTTTTTTAAAAGATTTTTTTCAATCTTTTTTTTTAAATTTAAAAATCTTTTTTAAAGAAATTAAAAAAAATGTACAGTGGATTTCAACATTCTTCAGCACACTTTTAGATTTAAAACAATCTGTGATGGAACAGACTCAAGAAGTGGTCATTAGTGGCTTGGTTGGTGTATTGAGGGTGCCTTGCTCCGAAGTTTGAGTCCCAGTTTGGCAAAAGAAATTTTGTTATCTTTTTCAACAACTACCTTTCTGTTTGAGTCTTGATGGCGGAGTGGTCAAAAGTGTGGCTAACAGATCACAGTGCTTCTCACCCTAATGCAACCATATTTTTAATAGTCACATTGTATACAGCATCAATTAATTCATAACTTTTAAAATTTTCATGACTCTGTTTCTATTGATATTAAAACCCTCAAAAAGTTTTATGGCCGTCATCATAGTATTGTTGATAAGTATGAGTTTCTGAGACTAGGATCGCCTGGATATATTTGACGTCCCATAGATCCATGTTCCTTTCACTCAATTTTGATTACACACGTGGTGAGCGTAGCTAGCTAAACAGGAGGTGCTTACCCTACCCAGAGAACCCGGCCTCATTTTCCTGGTGGAAGTTCACGTGTCTAACCTAACTTGTCAGTTTCAAAGATTTTACTTTGCTTCTGGACTGTTATTGGGACATGGATTAGTATGTTTGTTTTTACTTTGCTTCTGGATTGTGCTTGGGACATGGATTAGTATGTTTGTTTTTGATTTTGTACGTTCTGAACAATGCAAACCTTTTTTGTTTCATACATTGTCAATGTCATATTTATTCATAGTTACAAAATTTCCAAAGTATCAAAGCTATAAATTTATGAGTTTAGTACTGGTTTATCAATAAACAAGTAAAACTATGCACTTTAAGTTTCTTAAGAAGAACAGTTATAGGTCAGCTTAATGAGGCATGACTGTAGTAAAACTAAAAAGTCTTGCGTTAAAAGATTTTTATCAAAATGCCATTCCACAAGATGGCTTTGATTTCAAATTGTGTTTAAAGAACACAACTGTCAAGAGTGATACCCAATGCACCTTAAAACAAAAGGGCAACGTGTAAAACATGGATTGGATTGGACTGTTGGGATGGACTCATGAATTAGACTGTAGGATTGGATTGGATTCATGAATTAATAATACTTTATAAAATCGCTTCATTGAATACCAAAATGGTCAACACTAAAACAAAATAAGAGTTCAGTTAAAGAGTCTAAAAGTCTTCCAAAAGTCCAGTCCATGAATCCAGTCCAAGAGTCCAATCCATTCACATTTTGCACAGAGAGTCTAATCCAAACCAAGAGTCCAATCCATTCCAAAGGTCAAATCCAGTCCACATTTTACACTTTGCCAAAATGAAGATGTATTTTACTTTTTTACTTGTGCAATTAATGTCAAAAGATCAGATTAAGTTTAAAAGTCAGGGCCTGCTGGCACCGTCAAAAATTCCGAGACCGGGGACCAAAGGAAGGTCAAATTCTTACATGACAGTTAAGCATACCAAAGTAATAGGAAAAGTATCAGAAATTGCTATTGAAGTGAAAACTAAAGGTTCAAGTTACAGTGCAATTTATTCTTTGACTGAAGTGATGGAGTGAAAAATAAATAGGATTTTACAAGATTTCATCCAAGGAATTTGTTTTCAGAAAAAAAACTCAAATCTGATTCTTTTGGCATATACTAAAATGTTTACTTGTTCATATCATTTGTATAGAGTTCAGATTTTTTTTCAGGTTTTGCTAAAACAAATTCCCTATATGAAATCTTGTAAAACTCTTATTAATTTTAAATGGAATTCATTTTAAGATAAAAAACAACCTCCAATTTGAATCTTTTGACATAAAATAAATAGGACTTTACAAGATTTCATCCAAGGAATTTGTTTTCTGAAAAAAACTTAAAATGTCTTCAATAGAAAAAGCTCGAATTTGAATCTTTTGGCATACACTAAAATGTTTACTTGATTACATTATTTGGTAAAGAGTTCAGATTGATTTTCTGTTTTTGCTAAAAACAAATTCCTTGGATGAAGTCTATTTATCTTTTAAGAAAAAACATCTAAATCTCTTGGCATATACTAAAATGTTTGATCATATTTGGTAAAGAGTTCAAGAGTGTAAAATAAATATTTTACAAATTTTTTTAAATAAAAAAAAACTCGAATCTGAATCTTTTGGCATACTCTGAAATGTTTACTTGATCATATTATTTAATATAGAGAGAGTTGTTTAATGTAAAATAAATACAATTTTACAATGTTTCATACAAGGAACTTGTTTTCAAATCAGAAACCTTTGGCATACACTAAAATGTTTACTTGTTCAATATCATTGGATATCAAGAGTTTCAGAATGTAAAATAAATAGGCTTTGCTATTGAAGTGAAAATTTTAGCAGGGATTGAGATTAGCAGTGGCCCAGTAGCCCATGACTTCTAAAAAATCAGTCTGGGCCCCTAACATTTTACACATTTTAGCTATCTATAACTATTAAAACTTATTTTCTGAAGTGAGCTGGGCTCTTTGCTGATTACAGTTAAGCTTCATCCCTGTTTAGTGCACCTTCTGAGGAAGTAATGACTGGCAATTGAACTGACAAACTACCTCTCAGTAGGACCTGTTGAGTGGGATTTGAACCTGGGTAGTGAAAGACAGAATTAAGCCAAAGCTTTAGACCATTTGGCCATTAAAGTCCAGACCACCTGCAAAAATGTAAAAACATTTATAATTGAAATGCAGTTTTATGCCCCAGTCAATACTTTTTTCATTAATATCAAGATGGCAAATTTATCAATGGTGGAGGAATCTGGAGTGCCCATAGAAAACACCAACCTTCAGCAAGGGAATTGACATACTTCCTCACACTATGTGTTAACTTTAAATCACTCAAGCACTGAGGCCCATGTTTTTCTCATAGATTAGATCTCCGGTTGATTTTTTCCCTTTTTTCATCAAATAGAACATTTTCCACAAAACATGACAAGATATGAAGCTCTTGTTATGCTGTATCAATTTTCTGTTTCAAGTAAACAACTTTTAAGAATATACACTTTAGGTGAAAAACCACATGAAATTGACAAAGTGTAGCCTCTTGAATATGAGTAGATTAAAAGCCAACTGTGTTCTGACACCTTACTAAAAACAAAGTGCATTTTAATACAAAGTATATGGCTTTCTGTGTTGTTTTGAATATGATAGCATCAACTTTAATACAAGGTGTATGACCTTTTCTGTCAAAACATATCTTGATGCTATATGTTTATGTTTTCCTTGCTTCACATAAATGAGAAGTATTGTTTTTGTCCATGTGTATGTGTCTGTCTGCTCTTGTGTGGTTTCCAGGTGACAACTTGAAAACAAGTTAAAAGGATTTTTTTATACAACATATCCTTTTATCCTTTTTGTAGTAAAACCTAGTATACAGTCCAGGCATGGGGCGAATTACATTGCAATGTAATGCATTACATTACAATTACTTTGAAAAAAGTAGCATTATATTACAATTACAATTACATGTATTTTGGAAAGTAATGCATTACATTACAATTACTTTACCAAAGTAATGCATTATATTACACATTACATTTCATAAAGAATTCAAACATATAAATATGATATGTTTCGGATTCAGAATTTGAAATTAATATTTTGGGTTTTTTTTCTATAAAGTTCTTATGTTTTGATTTTCAACTTGAAAACAGGAGTATATATAGTCAATAAGTGCATGTATAGATTCTTTTTGCTTTGGGTCATTCAACTGATATTTCTGCTGTTTATCAGTAGGTTTTACAAAATTTGTCAAAGTTGATTGTTCATCTATGTCAGGTTTTTTATTATCCAAATATACATTTCTGTTTTTATTCTAAAAATTAAGAAGAAAAAACAGAGATGCTGTAAGGAAATTTTTCATATTATATGTTTTTATTTTTATTTATTTTATTCCCTGAATGTTTCTTAATTACCATTACATCAAAACAGTAAAAGGAGTTGATAGGTATACAAACTAATTAGTGGTATTGTCAGGCGTAATTTATAAACCATACCTTTAACAAATAACTTCTTTAATCATTAAAGATAGGTAACCTTAATAGCATATAAAAAGGATTACAAAAAAAAAACAATTTCTTGTAAAAATAAAATTGTTTTGATCACAGGTTATCAGTTAAAGCAAAATTACAAATTATTGTAGTTACTGAAACTTATATTTAGATATGTTCAAATTTTGATGTGATCTTTAGACTTCCCGATATTACTAAAACAGCATTTGCATTTTGCTTTAAAATGTATTTTTATCCTTTACATTTGTTGGAAATTCAAAATGATCTGAAGTATACTAAGTTTTTAGCATTTTATATAGTTTTAGTATTAAGGTTGAATGAAATAAATTATTAGTTTGACAACAGTTCACAGTTACAATTTTTCTAGACATTGATTTTCATATTTTATATTAGGGAAAAAAGTAGCATGTAGGTACTTACTAGCCCTGAATTGTAATGGTAATAATATCTAACATTTAATACAGAGAAGTAATGCTATGTAATGCCATGTAATGCTTAAATTACATGCATTTTTGTCTATGTAATGCATTACATTACAATTACATGTAATGCAAAAATTAGGGCATTACACATTACATGCATTACTTTGAGAAAATGTAATGCATTACAGGGCATTACAATTACAAATTAGCATTACCCCATGCCTGATACAGTCATCTCTGTAGAGCAGTCATCTGACAATAACAGATAGCAACCTTGGTGGCCGTGTTGGCTAAAGTGTGCACAAATAACTGTGCTTCCCACCACTAGGTTCAAAGCCTGCTCAGGGCAGATCCTACCTGCGAGAAAGTTGTCAGTGAGCCAAAAGATGGTGGTTTTCTTCAGACACTCTGGTTTTTTCCAACATCCCTGTACTGGTGAATCTTCATCTTCAATATGACTCATTGAATTCATGAAAAGTTTACAAATTATCAAGATTTTTAATATGCCACATTAAAGTTGGGGAAAATCTTAGAAAGAAATGATTGCAAGTATTTTATTGTATTATGCTTATATTTCGCTGTGGTTTTATCTTAGTTATTTTCGCTGTCAAGCGTATTCCCACGAAAATAAAACTGCCACAAATGTACACTGGAATTACCAGCCCATTAATCTTGCTAGTCAATTTTGCTTTAATCAGATAAGACCGTGAAAATATGACACAACGAATACACTAGTCATCGTCAAACCACATAAAATTGACACAATTAAAATAAAGTAATATACATTTACAGTATTTTGATATAATTTACTTGCATTTACACAAACTATAAACTTTTAAAATTACAAACTAGATTGTTTCAAAAATCAAACTCGACCTGTGTTTTAAAACAGGATTGTGTCAAAAACAAACTTGATCTATATAAAAGTGCTTAAAGTCCTTTGATTTGTGATTTAGTTATCTGGAAACAACACAAGCCAGTAAAAAATGATTGAGAAACCGAGGCCAGTAGCTATGTTAGATGTGTAAATAAAAGGACAAATAGATAAATAAAGTTGGACTACTAGTATTAAGGATAAGTGATGACATAAAGACACAGTAAACCACCTAACTATAACAAATAGTATCACTCAAATAAAATACAAATTAATTTATCTCAGATATATACAGTACAGACCTGTCGAAAGTTTAACGCTTAGCTAACCAATCGACAGGTAATAATTGGCCCAGATTAGCTTTAGCTTGACAATTTTTCAGCAACTACCATCTATCTCTTGCCAGCTTTAATTTTTCTGGCTATTAGCTATCAATATTTTAGCCACTAGGCGACCGAACTTTGACGCCTTTTTGCTGGCTCAGTGTTAAACTTTTGATTGGCCTGTACTGTATGTGTTTTTTTAATAGTAAAGTTGTTTGGGTATACAAGGCTAATTTCCCTTCATACATCACTATGGTAGCTAAATTGGTACAGTGGTTCATGTAAATTTTAATTTGTGCCAACTTTGATAAATGGGTATACAAGGCTAATTTCCCTTCATACATCACTATGGTAGCTAAATTGGTACAGTGGTTCATGTAAATTTTAATTTGTGCCAACTTTGATAAAAAATCTATCCATAGACATGGAAGATATGAAGCAATCATGATAATGGGATGGACAACCCAATGGATGGACAGACAAGCATATAGCTCCATATTAGGGAGACTTGGGTTCAAACCTTGGCTAGTTCTGACCAAGACTTGAAAATAGGTAGTTACTGTTCTTTTCACCAAGCTGATTTAGAAATTGAAGTCACGGAGTCCTTTCGGAGAAACCTTAAGAGCTGATGTCTAGTGTAACGGTAAGGGTGGCATGCTAAAGTAACCTCCCTAACATTGCCAAAGTACACAACAACTGTCAAAATTTTCTGCCACTTCACCCATAGCTGGTGATGTCTCAATATAAATAAAACTTCATTTAATAAATAAATAAATAAATCAATAAATCAATCGATTGATCAATCAACTTCATGTTGTAAGTTATGAAATCTATAAATAATAAATAATAAATAATAAATAAAAAACCACCAACCAACCAACCAACCACCAACCAACCAACCAATCAACCAACAACCAACCAACCAACCAACCCAATCAACCAACCAACCAACCAACCAACCAACCAATCAATCAATCAATCAACTTCATGTTGCAAGTTATGAAATCTAAGCATAAAGACAGACTATGAATAAAAAACAATAATTTTGCAAACATCTTGCAATATATTAAGGCTGATCTTAATCAACCAATCTTTCTTCCTACATCTCTTTCAAAATTTGCATATACTGCAAAATGAAAGAAATTAAAGAATTTCTACCCGAAGCACTTCCTACATCTCTTTCGAAATTTGCATAAA
This sequence comes from Anadara kagoshimensis, assembly GCA_021292105.1. Classification (NCBI taxonomy): domain Eukaryota; kingdom Metazoa; phylum Mollusca; class Bivalvia; order Arcoida; family Arcidae; genus Anadara; species Anadara kagoshimensis. The sequence goes on along the minus strand of CM037863.1, from coordinate 15,476,996 downwards.
CTGCAAAATGAAAGAAATGAAAGAATTTTTACCCAAAGCACTTCCTACATCTCTTTTGAAATTTGCATAAACTGCAAAATGAAAGAAATTTAAGAATTTCTACCCGAAGCACTTCCTACATCTTTTTCAAAATTTACATAAACTGCAAAATGAAAGAAATTAAAGAATTTCTAATTTCTACCCGAAGCTCTTTTTCATCAAAAATGCAGTCAGACAATATTCCTCACCTCCCCTGAGCGATAAAGTCATGATAAATTGCAGCATCAGCAACAGTAGTAATTACCATCAAGAGGATATATATGGCTACCTATCATTGATGACACATTGATAGTACTATACCTAATTATTACAAATAGTCCCACTCAAATAAAATATAAATTCATTTGTCATTATAATAGATGAATTTGTTTGTCTGTTAACTGGCCCTCGGGAGATAGAAGTATTAATGACAAAAAAATTACACACATATAATTTGTCTTTAAATGAATTTGAGAGTAAAAAGGTCAAAAGGTGGACATCAACTATGTTTAACGAGAATATGAATTAATAGGGTTTAACATAGGTACCAGTCTTGAATAACATATATTGGGACATCACCAGCTATTTATAACAAAAAAATTATACACTAATTTGTCTTTAATTGCATTTGAAAGTAAAAAGCTAGGCCAAAGGGTGGACATTAAGTTTGTTTCATGAGAAAATTGATCAATTGAATAGGGTTTAACATACCAGTCAAGAATATTTTAATAATATCAGAACAGCAACAGTTTTATATACCAATCAGTTGCAGATCTTAGTGTGAGAAAGTTTGTCAGTTGTGTGGTTTCATCTGGGTAATCAGGTTTCCCATACCATTCAGTACCAACTTCTTCGGTAAAACATCATTGCTCCACTCCACTCCACAAACCAAGAAATAACTGCCTAGATATATTAGTGAAAGAATCTTGACTAGGGTGTAAAACATCATTACTCCACTCCACCATCTAATAACTGACCACCTGGATATAATTCTAAGAATATTAAATCTAAAGTAGGACACCATTTCTCTGCTGGCAATTCTACCATCCCTTGATGGAGACATAAAGCACCAATCCTTTACTTTAATCCAATGGTTTCATTTTAAAGTGCATAGTTCTGGCCCATCAAGCGTTTATCAGACTCTGTTTCCATCAAACATTTATCAGAACCTGTTTCCATCAAAAATTTGTCAGACCCTGTTTCAATCAAACATTTATCAGACCATGTTGCCTTCTGATCAAACATTTGTCAGACCCTGTTGCCATCAAACATTTTTAGAGCCCATTTAGTGTGGTACGTTCTGGCCCATTCAACATCTTTCAGACCCTATTTCCATCAAACATTTGTCAGACCCTGTTTCCATCAAACATTTATCAGAGCCTGATTCCATCAAACATTTGTCAGACCCTGTTTCCACCAAACATTTATCAAACCCTGTTTCCATCAAACATATTTCAGAGCACATTTAGTGTGGTACGTTCTGGCCCATTCAACATCTTTCAGAACCTGTTTCCATCAAACATTTATTAAACCCTGTTTCCATCAAATATTTATCAAGCCCTTTTTTAACCAAACATTTATCAGACCCCATTTAGTGTGGTACAATTTGGCACATTCAACATCTGTCAGACCTGTTTCCATCAAACATTTATCAGACTCCATTTCCATACCAAACATTTATCAGACCCTGTTTCGATCACACTCTTTTCCCCATCAAACATTAATTTTATCAGACCCTTTTCCAACAAACATTTATCATACCCCAGGTCTTATGGTTCTGGCCCACCAAACATTCATCAGACCCTATTTCCATCAAACATTTATCAGACCCCACTTCTTATGGTTCTGGCCCACCAAACATTCATTAGACCCTATTTCCATCAAACATTTATCAGACCCCACTTCTTATGGTTCTGGCCCATCAAACATTTATCAGACCCAGTGTGTCCGTCAAACATTTATCAGACCTTGTTTAATTAAGATACAAAGAACATGTGACATTTATCAAGACTTTTTTACAAGTGTTAAATCTGCCGTAAATGAAGCCATTAAACTTGATACCAAATTAACCTTGAACATATTCATAACCATTTTATTGTTTTATTACATCTCATAATTTATAATCTTAAACACTTTTATGATACAGTGATCCATAAAACTTTAACTAAAGGCAATTTATTTTCTCACTAAATTGTGAAAAAAATTAAAAGAATAAAAAAACTAAAAAGGAATTGTCATCTGTTACTGTTAGGTTTTAATGAATAGTGGCATAGTGTATAATATTGACTGAGGGTTGGACCAATTATAACACATAGAGTATAGTATAAACTTAGGGGTGCCACTCAAGATCAGTTTAACACAGGAACAAAACTGTCCTATATGACTTAAAAGTGCAGTTGGTTAATGATGTTTTAAGCCCCAGTCAAGATTATTTTGCTTATATCGAGGCAATCAGCTCTGGATGGTGGAGAAATCCAGAGTGTCCAGAGAAACCCACTGACAGCCAGAAAGCTAACAAATACATTTGCTCACACTAGAATCTTCCCTGAGGGGTGAGGGGCACAGTGATGCGTGAGCTGGCACTTTAGACCACTCGACCACTGATCCACAACACCACCACCCCTTCAACCATATATCTTGGGGATGATGATATGCTTAACCTTGGATACAAACTGGCTCCTAATTCTCAAAATACATTCATAATTTCTCAAAGACAATGTACATAGCCAACACCTGCATCCTACATGTGGTTGTTAAACATATTTTGTGAAGAAATTTAGTCATTCTTAATTTAATTAATGAAAATAAAACTATTTCTTACTCATATATGATTAGATGAGTCAAAATGGTATATGTTATAAAATTGTAATTCATGTATTTTTTGTAAAGGAAAGAAAACACCATATAATACATCCATATATGTTTCTTATTTAGTTAAAATTTTATTACATCATGTATAAGGCAGCAATATAAGGTAAATGGATCTTATTGCTCACTTGTTAACAGGCTCATACCTTACCAATGGTTTTATATTTACAACTGCCATTGTTTTTCCTTCTATGACACATTTTGAGCCATTGCATGCCATAGTGTTAAAGATAATGTAACACCCATGTATTGAAGTAAGCAAGAGCGTTTCAACTTTTCTACGAAAGCAGCTAGGAGTGTTATTTGACATTACTGACTATTACTGGCGTCATTATGTCAATTATGTTATGTCAAATTATCGCATTTGAATACCACTGTGTATAACCGCTACCGGAAATTGGTACCTGTCGAAACCAAATTGCTACCATTTGAAGCGAGCGGTGTTGTCAGTCAAGGTAAGAAAATCCAATATTGTTAGATTTTGAGGAAGTGTACCATGACGAACTATTTGCGATTTTATTGCTATGACATAGCACTATACATACACACACAACTTCTTAATTTGTTTGCTTCTAAATACTTGAAAAACGTCTGAAATCAGGACCTGGTACTTCCATTTATTGACGTCTGCCGACTTCAGCATGTGCGTATGTTGCACAGGTCCAATATTTCGCTAACGTTTTGTTGTGAAAAGGACACAAAGTAATAAAATATGCGCCCGAAGTCACCAGTTTCACTAATTTAGTCTTGGTAAGAGAAATACTTGATAAATTCAAAATGCTCCGGTTCACGGCGACTTGTGGGGTAAACAAAATTTGCATCACGGCGTGTTGCTGGAAAAGTTTCCGGCGAATTGGTAATTCTGGTGAAGAATGTTAATTTTTCAGAAGGGTTCTATTGGTGTTTTTGAAACACCACAGACAACCAAAAACCACAGAAAGTGAATAAAATTACTGTATTATCAATTAAGATAAGACCCGTTAAATAAAATGGCATTTAAACCAAGTTATTTATGTTAATTCAGCCTTTCTATTTCCACGTTGCAATTTTCAGCAATTTGTGACGAGACCGAGTTTTAGAATATAAACTTTTCAAGAGGTAACTGAGCCTTGTGCAAGTGAGTGTATAATCTACTTATACTAGCCTAGCAAAAGTCAGCTTCAGGATGCTAGTTAAATGAAGCATTGTCCCGCAGATATATATATATATATATACAACACCTACTGGAACCATTATCTTGTCTTTAAGCCAACCAGTCTTCATAATTCTTTAATGCGGAAAGTCAAGCGAAGTACCCATAGTGCACAAAGACAAAACAAACACACTAAATACGTCAAATAATAATATTAATCGACACAGGATAAAAGACATCATTTTTCGTGAACCAAAGGAAAGGCTCAACACGATAGACGAGATGGTCGCAATCAGATACTTTATAATTGACTGATTGATTGTGATTGACTGATTGTTTGGGGTTTTACGTCCCAGTCAAGTTTATTTCACTCATATCGAGACATCACAAGTTGTAGATGAAGGTACAGAAATTTATACCTGTGCATTGCGCTTATGGCATTTGCAGTTAGAATTCTTTGTCATGTCACCCCTACTATGACACGAAGTTTTTTAAGGTCTCGTCCGAAAGACCCGTGACTTTCACATCTTATGCTGGGCGTTTGGAATAGGAACAGCCAATACCCATTTTAAACCAGACTGACGTACACTATCTCAAGCCTGCCACTTACTGTAGATCCGGTTTTATCGAGAACGTAAATTTTTCAATGATTCGCGAGAGGGTTCATTCGAGAATTCAGCATTATCGCGAAAACCTACAGCTTAGGGCCGTAGCAAGCAATTTCAAAGTGAGGGGGCCAACCCAAAAGTGGGGGGCCAAAGTGTACTTTAGATCAAATTTTCACTGATTTTCTATGTAAAATTTAAAAATTTTCAAAAAGTGGGTACCCCCTGCCCCCCCCCCCCCCCCCCCCCCCTTTCCTACGGACCTGCTGAGCTTAACGCATTTAAATGATAATATGCCACCAATCGCGAAAATTTCAATTTGCGGGATAACTCTGAACACTGGATTCGCGAAAATAAAGTATCTGGTAAAAAACCGGATCTACAGTAGTTGTGGCGGGGTATCAAAAGTTAGTTCAGCTTTCGCAACGATTGAAAAATAAAAGATCTTGTGTAAGGTGGTCATTTTTCTACATAATTTATATTTGCATTCATTAACATAAAGTAATGTGCTAAGCTATAGTCCAACTTTTGGTTGTTCTACACACTACAACTGGAGTCCAAGTCTTTTATGTGGCAAAATTTTGCTTGCGTCCAGCTTGTGGTATTGTCGAATAGGAGCAACACCTCTAGCAGCCTCATCAGGATTCGCTATTGTTGCCAACTTCCGTCGAGCTTTTCTTTTTGACCGGTCTTTTAAATCGAACATATAGTCTCTAAAATAGAAGTGGTATGTGGTAAGCTTCATTGCTCTCTAAGACAAAAAGTCATTTGTGATTTCCATTTGTTTTACATAGTGATTTTCTATAATTTGTTGTGTTTCATTTCTGAAAATAACAGAATTAAATCGTTATAAATAAAGTGTCCTTTCAATATGAATGATGGTCATATACATATAATATATCTGGTAAGAATCATGGTATAGACCTGTTTACTTATATGAATAATATTTTGCATGTAACAAAACGTCATAAAATCCATGCAGAATTATTTTTAACAGAGTTAGGTGCAATTAAAGCGATCTTTGTAAGAGATAATATCAGACGGAAAACCACAAGTTGCCGTAAAGTAAAAATTTATTATTTGCAATACGCCGTGTAGTACACTAATAAGTCGCCGTGAACCGGAGCATTTTGAATTTATCAAATATTTCTCTTACCAAGACTAAATTAGTGAAACTGGTGACTTCGGGCGCATATTTTATTACTTTGTGTCCTTTTCACGACAAAACGTTAGCGAAATATTGGACCTGTGCGACATACGCACATGCTGAAGTCGGCAGACGTCAATAAATGGAAGTACCAGGTCCTGATTTCAGACGTTTTTCAAGTATTTAGAAGCAAACAAATTAAGAAGTTGTGTGTGTATGTATAGTGCTATCTCATAGCAATAAAATCGCAAATAGTTCGTCATGGTACACTTCCTCAAAATCTAACAATATTGGATTTTCTTACCTTGACTGACAACACCGCTCGCTTCAAATGGTAACAATTTGGTTTCGACAGGTACCAATTTCCGGTAGCGGTTATACACAGTGAATACACTACAATCACAAATTACTTATTGAAGTTTTGTTCTATTTATCATTTTACGGTTAAATACATAAAGAAATATTATTCTGTGCAACACTTTTGATTTTAACATGAAATTGTTATGTTGTCAAAGTAAGTTAAAGTAGTATAAATAAAACTTATGGCAAGTGAAAAAACTATTTTTTGTTATTGTTTACCCATGTGGACGCTGGTATTTTTCTGATGGTGGGTGTCAAGGCATAATTAAAATAAAATGTTTTAAAATACACACAGAGTTTTATGTATTTTGCAATTATTTGAAATTGAAGATTGTGAATGTAAGAAACACATTCTTTTTTCGTTATCGATGTAAACACACACACATACACACACAACACACTTTTTTCAACATGATATGAGCTCAACTGGCAGCGGCTATAACCAATTGAGCTAAACATCAAACATGGCTGGTTCATAGTAAAGGTGTTAATTACATACCTTTTGTATCAATCCGGTCCACATTTTACGCCATGCCCCCTTGGTTCTGCTACTGAACAGAGACATTAGATGTTATTCAATATACATGTACATCCTAGATCCAGTTGGTTTAGAATGTTTAATGTCTTTAAGGGTTCATTTGCACTGATAAATGGTGTATACTTTGGTCATGCACTTCAACCAGATCAAAATCTGGTATAATTGAAAACCTGGACTGGACTTTGGACTTAAGCTTGGACTCTGGGCAGTATATGCAGTATACCCTGTTCATTTAACAGTGACAGTTGTAAGTTAATAATATCCAGTGCTGATAAAATTATAAATGTTGAATATGGAAAGTCAAAGTCCAGAGTCCTGAGTCAAGTCTAAGTAAAAATCGAAGACCTTAGTCCAAAGTCCAAGTTCAAGTCAAGTCCAGAATCCAGAGTTGAAGTCTAGAGTCTAAAGTCCAGAGTCTGAGTCCAAAATCCAAGTCCAGAGTCCAAGTCAATAGTCAAGTCCATGTTTTCCATTATACCCTAAAATCTTCGTCATCTATACAAACTTTATGTATATATCTTTTGGCTAGTCTTTCTATATATCACTCCCCTCTAATTGAACAGTAGCCTAACTTAATACAGATGAATGTGTTTTTAAACTCTGTATAATTGGGGGCTACTAACTCTCACTAGGCAATATATTAATTAATATATACTTATTTACTCTCTGATTCTATAAATAACAATTATATGAGCCATTAAAATAGATGTACTACAGCCAACTCTGCCAAAAATGTACGTCTGCTGAATAAAATTTTCTCTGCTGATGAAAGTGGAGTAAATGTGTAAGGCGCATAATAATATGTAATAAAGGCGAATGGAGTGGACAGTTGAGTAATTGAGTTCTAAGTTCCAGTCAAGATTATTTCACTTATGTTCAGGTGATCAGGCCCCGGTTTCACAATCATTCTTTAGCTTAGATTTTCCTTAACTTAAATTTTACAAAATTGCAAATCTTTATAATTTTGTTAATTTTCAAGATATTTAGGAATTTAAGGTGTCATTTTTAACATCATTTCTAGATTAAAATGTTTGCATTAGTTTTGACAATTAATAGTCATCAGTAATTCCAAAAAGAGATTACCAAAATTTGCTAAATTTAAGTTAAGGAAAATCTTAGCTAAGGTATTATTGTGAAATCAGGGCCTTTAATATTCTCTTTTTGAAACAATTGATAAATATTTTTGTCAAAACTAAATGAAAATGTTTTAATCTTGAGGTCATCTTAAAAATAAGACCTTAAAATCTTGAATATCTTGAAAATTAACTAAATAACGAAGATTTGAAATTTTGCTAGATTTAAGTTAAGGAAAACCTTAGCTAAGGTATTATTGTGAAACCGGGGCCAGCTCTGGTATAGTGGATTAAGGGCACAGTATTACATTGTGAAGGCAAGTGGAGTTGACAGTGGAGTATTGTGTTTTATGTCCCAATCAAGATTGTTTCACTTATACTCAGACATTTATTTCAGGAATGGTGTAGCAAGCGAGAGAAATGACAAAGTTTTTCACACTTGAATCTATTCAGAGTGGGTCTCGAATCTAGGCGATGAGAGGCACTGTAATCTGTAAGTGTGCATTCTAGATCACTTAGCCAATGATCTGTGATAGAGGTGCACACTAAATGATGAAACAATAGCCAACTGTTGTAACTACAACGTCTGATACCAGCCGTCAAGTTTCATTTCTTGTGTACAGATGTGTATTCTCTCATTGTCTAGTTTATATTGTCAATTTTCATATTTCTTAAGTGTTATTCTTACCATTTTAGAAAATTGACAATTGTCACATTTTTTATTGTCACAAAACATTCTTCACATTTTCAGAAACAGTTTTGACTAATTCAGACATGGCTCAACTTAGAATAATATTTATGTCCAGGAGTCTCAAGAGTTCTTAAGTCTGCAAACCGAAAAACCAAACACAATGCCAAAACAAAAGACGTTACCGAGATCACAGATGTATCAGTTTAGAAATGGTTTAAGTTATATTTTGGGTTAGTATCTAAACTAATCTAATATATCCTCCACAAGTCAACATGAATATTTATTTCTAGAAGTCTGAGACTGCTCGAGACTGTAAGCTGAAATACCAAACACAATGCCAAAACAAAAGACGTTACCAACATGTTTTGCATGGAGATCACAGATGTATTGGTATAGAAATGGTTTAAGTTATATTTTGGGTTAGTATCTAAACTAATCTAATATATCCTCCACAAGTCAACATGAATATTTATTTCCAGAAGTCTCAGAGACTGCTCGAGACTGCAAGCTGAAATACCAAAAAACAATGCCAAAAACAAAAACATGTTGGTTTTTTTCTTCGAGATCACAGATGTGTCAGAAGATATTCTGGGTACCATTATCTAAACTATAGTGGTATGACATTACAAGCTTGAGTGATATATTGTGACAGCGAGTTTCCATCTACACCACAATCTGACAGACAGACCAGCTCAAGATCAGGATCTTGTATATAAAAACGTAGGAAGATAACATTTTATGTAATGTTACATCTATATACAATGTTGTTCATGAAACAATAAATATAGCCAAGTAACAGAGAAAAATATATGAAAGGCTCTCTCTTACCTTTTTGTGTTGCAATTGTGAAAAAGAAAAAGTGATAGAAAGCTCCAAAAATACTGAAATTTCCAAAATTGTGAAAATTGGCAAAGTGATGAATTGTGAAAAAAAAGATTTCGAATTGTGAATTGGGCAGAATATCTGCAACCAACATTATAGGTTATACAGGGTTTTTGTCAGGTTACACGGCCCCATATACCCCGTCAAAGATTTATGTACCCTGAGCTGCAGTCATCTTTGACGGGGTACATGGGGCTGTGTAACCTGCCGAAACCCTGTACAACGTTTTTGTCAACCTTCAAATCAGTACTAGTTTGATCTTCTTAACTTCAATTTACTATTTGGTGTGACTTGCGTACATTGTTGCCATGTTTGTTTATCGTAACTATACGTCCGCAATATACGAGTTACTTCCCTTTTACCGCTTAAGGTCGCATGCGTTAATGTACCCCGGCAAATTTCTGAACATAGTTCTGTGTACCCTGGCAAGTTAACCAATCGCTATGCAAGAAATTTCTTTGAAGGGTGACAAGACACAATAAAGATGTACTTGGCAATAACCAATGCAACCAACAACATGGGCACTACAAGTTAATGCTAAAACATCTTAACAAAGAAAAGAGTTGAGTAATTGTGTAACACATCCCAGTCAAAAATGTTTACTTATATAGAGACATAGGCGAGGGTGCAGAAATTTTGCCTACGCATTGCGCTAATGACACTATACAGCAGAGTTCTTAATTGTGCCATGTCTGCTGTGACACAGGATCTCGTTTATTTCAAGTTCTCATCTTTCATAATGCCTAGTGCTTAGCCAAAGAACAGTCATAACCCACTTTCAAGTCTTGGGTCAGACCTGTTTGTGTCAGGGTTTGAACCCATGACCTCCCACTTACAAAGCGAGCACTCTACCAACTGAGCTACCGCAGTGGTTAAACAATGAAAAGAAAAGACAAACAATCACATATTGGGACCACTGATTATAAAAATTTCCCGAATTTTAGACATGAAAGTAAAATTCCGCCAGTATTCAAAACATTATTTTACAAAAACCAAAATTAAACAATTTCTTAGCTAAAATCAATGGGATTGGATACAAATTCTTACAATGTTTTGAAGATATGCAACTTATCTCCAAAATTCTGTACTCAAATAACTTTATCTAAATTCTAACAGTAAGTACACTGATACAACTGCACAGAGTACCTAAAAACCTCCAAAATTCCCATTATCTCACACCTGACATTTTAGTGTAACTGCTCATTTGATAACTCAATTCACACTAAAATCTTTTGACAACAGAATGCATTATGTAGTTTAACTTGTTATAGAAAGATTAGAGTATAGGCAAACAACATTGACCTGTCCACTTGACCTTTCATTAGGAATTAAAAAGATATCATCCACATACGATTCTCGACCCAATATATGGGTAGCGTTATGATTCACAGTTAACAGATACACAATGATATAGTTCAAATAAACCCTTAATTGTGTTCTGTTTTTATAAATGAACTGCTTCATAATGAATGTTTAAACTAAAGTTGACGTGGACAGGTCAATGTTGTTTTCTATACCTGCAAAAGGACAACTGAACTCATGACATTACCTAATGTAATTATGTTTCCTTGTAAAATTGGTATAATTAACCATTAAAATGTGAAGAAATGATGTTTATAGTGCTAAAACCTTCTTTTGACAAATAATGTGTGAAGATTAGCTTGTTTTGGGAGTCAGAGCACTGTGAACAACTTTTCTAAAAAGTTCACTGCTTATATTTACATTTCAGATTATTCTAATTCCATGTGTGTGTGTGTGTGTGTGTGTGTGTATGTGTGTGTGTGTGATGTATGTGTTTTGGATATGTAGTGACATCTGTTTGTATAGTGTCCTGTATGCCATATTAGTGTTCTGTATATGTTATGGTCTCTATGTGTGGCATGTTCTGTATATATGTTCTCTATATGTGTGTTATGTTCTGTATATGTTCTTTGTATGCAATGGTCTCTATATGTGTTATGTTCTGTATGTGACACATGTTCCATTTATGTTGTGATCTCTATGTGTGTCATATTCTGTATATATGTTCTTTGTATGCCATAGTCTGTGTGTTGTGTTTTGTATAGTCTGTGTGTTCCATTTATGTGCATGACAATTTCCATGTGTGTTATAGGCCTAATGGATAAGACGTCAGTCTATAAATACAGGGTCTCTCACCGCTGTGAGTTCAAGCCCTGCTCATACTACATGTGGGAAAGTGAATTTACCTTGCCATTGGCCTTTACTAGTTCACCTGGTATCAGTATAATGTGAATGGGGGAGTGGTATGCTTGTCTGCGGCCTACTGACTCTGTAAGCTAGCACCTTAAAGTTGCCCTGAGTGTGTGGTAGTACAAGGCAGACCATACAACACACTGGCACTTGACATGCATACACAAAATTGTTCATAGATTAATCCATAGAGATTAATAAAATAGTTCTTGTCAGGAATAGCTGAAAAATTGTTGATGTGACGTTAAGCAACATTCAACCAACCAACCAACCTGAGTTTTGAATGTTACACAAATTTCGTTATACAGTCAAACTTGCCTTAATGGTCACTTCTATATAAGGGTCACCTGCTTATAAAGGCCAATAGAATTGTATCCAATTGTTCATTATTCCTATCATTTGAACCTGTATATAAAGGTCACCTACCCATAAAGACCACTTTTACTGGTCTCATAATGGGTGGCCAATATAAACCGATTTGACTACATATATATGTGTTGGTCTGCTTGTTTTCTGTATGACACATACGAGCTAATAAAAAGTTTAAATTTTCTTTCTAGAAAATCAACAATCTTGCATAACACATGAATATAATTTATTTGGAATGGCAGATAAATGTGCCTCTTAAGAATTGATTGTTACAAATCAGACCTGTTACATAATGGATTGGTTGCAAATCAAATGATGCAATGTTTTATTTCTACATGGGACTTGCAAATTATTCATTTTCTAGAAATGATATGATTTACTAGAAAAATATCAACAAAATACTAAATTTATTTAAAAATGAAAGAATAAAGATTTTCCAAAAATGATTTAAACTACAAGTTACTAAATCTTCCTCAATCTAACAAGTCCTTGGTGGCCAAGGTTGGTTGGTTGAATGTTGCTCAACATCGTCATCACATCAGCAGTTTTTCAGCTATTCGCGGCAAGAACTATTTCATTAATCTCTATGGATTAATCTATGAACTAGTTTGTGTATGCATGTGAAGTGCGAATGTGTTTTATGGTCTGCCTTGTACTAGCGCGCACTCGGGGCAACTTTAAAGATGCTAGCTCACAGAGTCAGTATGCCACAGACAAGCGTTCAACTCCCCCAGTCCATTATACTGATACCAGGTGAATCAGTAAAAGCCAACGGCAAGAAAAATTCACTTTTCCAAATGTGGACTGAGCGGGACCCAAACTCACAGTGGTGAGGACTGTGAGTTCGAGTCCCGCTCAGACCTTGGTGGCCAAGGGGTATTATTAAGCACATGTTTTAAGACCATCCTTTCTCATAATCTATGTTGGAATCCCGTTCTGGCAGACCCTTGTGTGAGAAAGTGTCAGTTTGATTGACGAAGTTCAGTAGTTTTCTCTTACTACTCCAATTATCTCCACTGTCTTTGCAAAGACTGTCTTAAGTTCTCTTAACATAAGTGAATGAATCTTGAATGGAGCATAAACACTATTACTCAACTGTACTCCACACTACTTTTATCTAAAATATATTTATTTATAAAGCAAAACCTCATTATATATACTGCCGCTAAATAACTTTGCAACCTTGCTTATTGCCTCACTTTTTCAATGACCCAAAACACATAGGAATGAAATTAATTTTCTTTTGTTATGGAAGCATGGAATCTTCCCATCTTTGTCTTGTCTACAATCTGTATTTACTATATGTATTAGTCAAAACACCTATATAATGAAAACAAGAGACCCATGGGCCTGATACGCTCACCTGATAACTAATGGCTAGCTGATAGATTTAAAGAAAACATAAATACTAAACCCCAATGACTTTTTTCTTTACATCAAAATGATCATTGTATCAATACCTACAACATTCTAATATACATGCCTATACAAAACGTTATAGTTTTCAAGATAATTAACCATTTCAGTATTGTTTCACATCTGTGACCTTGACCTTTAAACCCATGACCTTTTTCTATACATTGAAATGATTGTTGTATGGATACCAACAACATTCCAATATACATGCCTATACAAAAAGTTAATAGTTTTCGAGATAATTAACCATTTTAGTATTGTTTTCGCATCTGTGACCTTGACCTTTGAACCCATGACCTTTTTCTATACATTAAAATAATTGTTGTATCAATACCTACAACATTCTAATATACATGCCTATACAAAAAGTTCATAGTTTTCGAGATAATTAACCATTTCGGTATTGTTTTTGCATCTGTGACCTTGACCTTTGAACCAATGACCTTTTTCTACACATCAAAATGATCATTGTATCAATACCTACAACATTCTAATATACATGCCTATACAAAAAGTTAATAGTTTTCGAGATAATTAATTATTTGGTATTGATTGGCATCTGTGACCTTGACCTTTGAACCCATGACCTTTTTCTACACATCAAAATGATCGTTGTATCAATACCTACAACATTCTAATTTACATTACTATACAAAAAGTTTATAGTTTTCGAGATAATATTTATAATCAGAGGTAAAAAAAAAATAGGTCACGACCTTCACAATTGACATATCATTATCCGGTCAAATAGTCAAGTTATAACAATTTGAAGCTATATTCCGATTTTTTCAAAATTAAACGCAAAAACGCGTAACCTATTTTTTGTCCGAATTTCACAAAATGAACAAACTATAGGCTTAAGACCCTAGAGAAGCCAAATATCACATCAGATTTTTTCTCCAATCAATACTTTCGGAGAAGAAGATTTTTTAAGATTTTTGCACCCCTAGGTCACCTTGACCTTGTTATGGTAGCCATGGCAACGCCACAAACAAATCTGAATTGCACCAGCCCATATATACTTCTCACCAAGTTTCATTGAAATCTGCCAAGTACTTTCAGAGGAGAATTCGAAAATGTGTGTTAACAACGCACACACACACATACACACGCTGCACCATACCATAAGCTCACATGCCCTTTGGTCAGGTGAGCTAAAAATGAACAAATAAATTCAGGATTTACTATAAATGTTCAAATAAAAAATTTCAAGTCCAATATCAAACAAAATATAAAATTTCTACAGACAACACAAGAGACAGATAGTTACTGTATCTTCCCTGATCTTTGACTTGTTTACAGTCCCCAGGGCTCTACATTGCGAGTAAAACACTCGCATTTGCGAGTAATTATTTAAGAAATGGAATTTTACTTTTTTTCTACCATGAGGTCATGGAGAGAACGAGAATGGCGCAAATTTAATGAAGTGCGAAGCACTTCATGTTAAATTTGCGCCATTCTCGTTCTCTCCATGATCTCATGGTAGAAAAAAAGTAAAATTACATTTCTTATATTTACAATCTTTCAAAAATATACGAAAAACACGAGTGTTTTTCTGGATGGCACTTAAATTTACTTGTTTACCAACTCTCCGTGGCTGGATGCACATCATTTGATAGAACAGCAATTGGATCTGACAGAACCGTAACTCCGCCACTCTGATGTAACTGGACGTGATTGACGTGAAGCTCCGCCCGTACCCGTCTCCAGGTGACGGAAAAATAAACATAATCCCTCAGCTTATCGTAAATATTTTATTTTACTTAAAAGATAATCAATGGTAAGAGTCACATTTTCATATTAAAATTAAACGATCAATTATTAAATGTTGAATTTATAAGCATTGATGGCTGAATGGAAGACAACGAAAAACCCAGCTGCGGATCGATAGTGTAGTCCGGGTAATGTGTATTGGGAGTTATGTATTCATACGCCAGTCAGAATTGGGTAGCGTGCGCGACTCTCTCCATGAAGTTATGGAGATAGTCAGGAAGACCTGTTTCATATAAGGAAAAGTATTGCGATTGTAAATATTTGTAAATGCGAGTGGATATGTCAAATTCACTCGCCCATGTGCGAGTATAAAGTAGAAAGTCAAATCCGGATTTTCCTTTCCGTTTTCCATAACGAAATTACTCTCATCAAGTTTAATCTTTAAAGCGCTTTAAATCATATAGTTCCAATCTGTTAAGTTGTTAAGCGTTTGTGTGATCACGTTTTCAAGTGTCAATTTCATCGCAAAATCGGCAAATATATTTATTTTTCAAGCCACGAGTACGAATAAAAATCCAGAAGCTTCGAGAATTCGAATGTTATCAATGACCAGGAAAAAACAACCTTGTCTACGACTCTGTGCCAGTAATCACTCGATGGAAAAACAAACACAATCCTCTAAACTGACTAAGCGATGAGGGAAGCGAGTCCTGAGTTGGCCTGAAAAACAGTTTCAAACCGGCAAAAGTATGTTTAAAAGATATGGTGTTAAATTTTACATGAGGCAGATGCATCTAGCTAGACAGGAAACGCTTACATTCCTGGGGCGACTCGCCTCACACCTCTGAATTAAGTTCACGTGTTTTTAACTTAATTTTCCGTTTTTCAAAGTTTTTGCTTTGCTTTTGGATATGCACTGCGATTTTGTGTTTGATACCACAATAAAAGTAAATTGAATGAAAAATATTTTTTTAAAAACATTGGGCACCATCTGCTGTGCCTGCATCTTCAAAATTAAGTAATAATGGGAAATGTTTCCAGTCTAATTGATCAGTCCCAGTTAAATTGTATTTATAAAACAAATATGTGGCGAGTAACATTTTGCTCTGGCTAGTAAACATCTCGGGTTTACTAGCCAGGAGGCTAGTGAAAAAATTTGCTATCGTAGAGCCTTGGTCCCTATTTACTGTAAAACCCCTGTACAATTCCAATAATTTAACTGAATAAAAAAATGGTGTTGATGAATTGAAAATTTTCCTGTACATGTGCATCTATATCAAAACAAAATATAAAAATTTCTACAGACAACGCAAGACACAAATAGTTACTGTAATCATCTCATCTTTGACTTGTTTATGATCTGTATTTAGTATGTATTAGTCAAAACACCTATATAATGAAAAAAATATGAACAAATGGTGGCAATAAATTTAGGATTTACTATAGATGTATACGTATATAAATGTCCGGTTAAATTCTAGACAAAATATAAACATTTCTTCAGACAAAATTAGACGCAGATAGTTGCTGTAATCGTCTCATCTTTGACTTATTTATCATCTGTATTTCACTATTTATTAGCCACATACACACATATATTCTTATTTCATTTTCTTTGAACTCTCTTTAAAGTTTTTATCTAAACTTCTCATAATACTCACAGAAAAAAAATTAAAGGTTTGTGCATGTATTATGATACATCTATGTATAATGGTGTGTTCTGCTCTTTTCACCTGTGGAACACTATGTGTTTATGTTTTGTATAACTATGTGTTGTGCTCTGTATGTATAAATAGTGTGTTCTGTATAAAAATGTGTTGTGTTCTGTGTATGTATAGTCATGTGTTCTGCTCTCTTCACCTGTGGAACACCATGCTTATGTTCTGCTTCAAGTGCCTTGTGCTCTGTATGTATAGTGTGTTCTGTATAACTGTGTTGTGTTTTGTGTATGTATGGTCATGTGTTCTGTTCTCTTCACCTGTGGAACACTATAATGCTTATGTTCCATTTCAAATGTGTTGTATGTACCGGTATATTGTGTTCTGTTTAACTACGTGTTGTGTTCTGTGCATGTATGTCATGTGTTTTGTGCTCTTCACCTGTGGAACACTATATGCTTATGTTCTGCTTCAATTGTGTTTTGGTCTGTGTGTATAGTGTGTTCTGTATAACTATGTGTTTTGTTCTGTAATATATAGTCATGTGTTCTGCTCTCTTCACCTATGGAATACTATTTGCTTATGTTCAGTTTCAAGTGTGTTTTGGTCTGTATGTATAGTGTGTTCTGTATAACTTTTTGTTGTGTTCTGTGTATGTATAGTCATGTGTTCTGCTCTCTTTACCTGTTGAACACTATATGCTTATGTTCTTCTTCAAGTGTGTTGTGCTCTGTATATATAGTGTGTTTTATATAACTGGGTGTGCAGCTGTGTACAGGTGGTACACAATAAAAGTGAATAGTGAATACGTTCTGCTCCATGTGTTGTGCCCTGGATATATACATCCATGCATATGGGGTACACTATGTGTGCCTATATTATCTTTTCCATGCATGTTGTGCTCTGTATATAATCATTTGTTCTGTTATACACACACATTTAATGCACAAATGTTGAACATGCATATGTTTTGCTCCATGAGCTGTCTCAAATTGCATAAAAGCAAAGCCTTTTGTTAAAATTTGAGAAAGCCCATTATACTTTGCAAGTTCATAAAGACATTGGAAAATTATCTTATTTTTTATTTACAATATTTATAAAAATTAATTTTTTTTTCCATGTAAATTTCAAAACAATTTTGAAATGCGCTCATAAAAATGGGTCGTCTCCTGTCAGTCAACGAGAGCATTTGACATCTGACATCATCAGGTCAGCGCGTGGAGCAATGTCTCTATGAAGTAGCAAAGTATAGACGATGTCAAATACATTATTGAAGCAAAGATATTGCAATTGTAAATATGCACATGTGGTACATTATATATATGCTGCTGCATGTGTTGTCTTTTGCATATGAAAGGTATTGACATTGACATATTGATGCGTCTAAAAGGCTCTAGTTGCAGATTTGATATATCAGTTTTTTATCAGCTTCATTTTTGTAATAACAAAAGATAACAGAATTGGTTATCTAAAGTGTAAACTTGGTGTTAAATTTAAGTTAATAGAAGAGTATTAAAGTCAATGTCAGTAGAATCTATACATTATTTTTACAGCTTGATATCACTTTACAATCAGACCATCAGACTCCAGATATCGGAAATTTATTTTTATTAAAATCAGCCTGACTCTGTGTAGATTCTGATACAGCTACACAAGATGTAAATTACAATTTATATAAGAAATGCAGCATTTAGATAATTTAAGATAATTCTTGACTTCAGGTTCTGAAAAGTATTAACATGTAGAAAGCATGAAAACATGACCATGTAGTTATCATAAATAAAATAGAGGCCTCGATAGTCAAGTGTGGTTTCTAAATTTACTTTTAAGTAAGTTTTTTTTATCAGTAAGATGAAGTTATGGTGTTTTACATCCCAGTCAAGTCAAGAGTAAATAAAGGTGGTCAGTTCATCAATGATTGAAGAAACTGGAGTGACTGGAGAAAACACTGATCTTTGACAAGGAAACTGACACACTTTCTTACACAAGAATCTATCCAAAGTGGGAATTTGAACCTAGGTGGCAAGAGGGGCTGTGATCAGTTAAGTGTGAGCTTTAGTCCACTTGGCCACAAAGTTTTTTTTTATTAGAAGGAACGATTCTTTCACTTATATCATGATGATCAGTTCATGAAGGGTTGAGAAAACCAGAGTGTCTGGAGAAAACACTGACATTTAGTAAGCAAACTGACAAAGTTTCTTACACTAGGATGTGTTGCCAATGGGATTCCAACCTAGATGGTTAGAGGTGCTGTGATCTGTAAGCGGGAACCTTAGACCACTTGGCCACCATGTCCACTTACAGTAGAATCTGTACATTATTTTAAAAGCTTTATATCACTTCACAATCAGACCATCGGACTCCAGATATCTGTATTTATGTTTATTAAAATCACTCTAACTCATGTGTTTAATTATAGTTAAATTCTGATACAGTAGCACAAGAGTTGAGATTTAAATTACAATTTATGTAAGAAATGTGTGGTTTAGATAATTTAAGATAATCCGTAACCCATGGTTCTGAGTAGTATCAACATGTAACAGTTATGAAAACATGACCCTGCAGTTCTCATAAATAAATAGAGGCTTCGATAGTCGTGTGGTTTCTGAATTTACTTTTTTTTTATTAAAAAGAAGTTTGGTGTTTTACTTTCCAGTCAAGCTTCTTTCACTTATATCAAGGCAGTCAATTTTGGGATACTTGCAGAAAATGCCATTCTTGGAGAAAACACAAAACTTTGACAAACAAATTGACAAAGTTTCTTACACCAAGATCTATTCGAAGTGGGATTCCAACCTTAGTGGCAATAGGTGCTGTGATCTGTGTGAGGTTTGGACCCCTTGGCCACCAAATTCTCTCAGTAAAAATATGTATATTATTTTTACACTTCACAATCAGACCATCAGACTCCAGATATCTGTATTTATGTTTATTAAAATCACCCTAACTGTGTTTTAAATTATTACTGATTCTGATACAGTAGCACAAGAGTCGAGATTAAAATTACAATTTATTTAAAAAATACTCCGTTTAGATCATGTGATAAGTCATAACTCCAGGTTCAGAGCAGTTTCAACTTGAAAAGATCGTGAAAATCTGAGAGCCAGTCAATAAGTTAACAGCCTATCTGTATTTATGTTTATTAAAATCGCCCTAACTCTGTGTGTTAAATTATAAGATACTTATGCAGTAGTGCAAGAGTTGAGATTTCATTTACAATTTATTTAATAAATGCATCGTCTAGATAATGAGATAAGTCAATACTCCAGGTTCAGAGCAGTTTCAACTTGTAGATCATGGAAATATGAGTGTGAGTTTTATTAAAATCATCATAACTGTGTACATTAAACCATAACAGATACTTATGCAGTAATACAAGAGTCAGGATTTAAATTACAATTCATATAAGAAATGCAGCATTTAGATTTAGATAATTAAGATAATTCATAACTCAATCCTGGTTCTGAGTAGTATCAACATGTAGAAATCATGAAATCATGCTTCTCATATTCAAAATAGTGGGCATTGTCAGCAAACTTGACTAAAGTGCATAATTAGGGATCACACAGCACCTCTTGCTATTAAGGTTAGAATCTGACTATCGAGGGGAAAGGGAAGTGTTTAACTTAGCTTTCAATAGTACTTTAGCATCTAATGGGTATCGAGGATAAATTTTCAGAGTCCTTGTCTAAAGTGCCAGCTTATTGATCATAGTCTCCCTCACTGCTTGGGTTCCAATCCTAAATAAACAGATCATCAAGTGTATGAAAGTTTGCCAGTTCACTTGCTAAAGGTCAATGGTTTTCTCCAGGAACTCCAGTTTCCTCCACCATCAAATAACCGACCATCTCAAAAATAACATGTAAAAAAGTCTTGGTCAAAGCATAAAACACCAATACTTAGTGTTCAAAATTTGACTGCAATTCCAATCAGCCGGCCCTGATCTGTGATTTCCACCAGTTGCTCTAGAGTTCGATTGGATTGGGTTGAAAAAGTTAACAGTCCTACCAGAAAACTAAGAGACTTGAGCTGTTATTTCAAACAGTGCCAATAATTCACTGGGGCTCTAAAATAAATGGTATGTTTACAAAATATCAATTTATTCCTAAGTCAGTACCAGCTTTATCAAGATAATGGAGTATATTTAATATACCTTATAACATCCACATTGCTGTGTATAAGTTTATAAATCAGGTAAAAGTAAACAACTCTGTATCAATATATAAACAAAATACTAACAATAGATAAGTCAAAGTTTACTTATCTGGTTGATTAATTCATGTTTTGTCTACCTACAGAGAGCAGTGGAATAATTTCATAGTTAAAATTACAGCCCAGTCAAGATTTCTTCCTCTGTATATCCAGGTGGTCAGTTCTTAGACGATGGAATGTAGAAATGGTGTTTTACGCCCCATCAAGATTCTCTGACTTATATTGAAGTGGTCAGTTCTGGGACTGTGGAGGAAACTGGGGTGTCCTGAGAAAACCACAGACCATTAGCAAGTAAATTCGCACACTAGTATCTTCCCAATAGCATTTAAACCAAAGCAGTGATGGAGTGGAGAAATAGTGATATCGATAATTACTGCTCATGTCAAATTAATTTCACTTATATTGAGGATGTCAGTTCTGGGATGGTGGGGGAAACTGCAGTACCTGGAGAAAACCACCAATATTCTCATCAAGATAATTAGGTACAATTACATCCACATTGCTGTGTATAAGTTTATAAATCAGGTAAAAGTAAACAACTTTATATCAATAAATAAACAAAATACTAACAATAGATAAGTCATAGTTTACTTATCTGGTTGATTAATTAATTTGTTTTTGTCTATCTATTGAGTGCAGTGCACTGTTATAATTTAATAGTGTATAAATTACACCCCAGCAAAGATTTTTTCACTTACCGGTACATCGAAGTGGTTAGTTCTTAGATGATGGAATGGAGTAATGGTGATTTAGTAATTTACCCCCCCCCCCCCCCCCCTCAAGATTCTTTGACTTATATCGAGGTGGTTAGGTATGGGATGGTGGAGAAAACTGGAGTGTCAAGAGAAAACTACATTCAGCAATCAAACTGACAAACTTTCTTTTCTCACTTTTGGATCTGTCCCAAGTACGATTCTAACCTAATCGGTAGTAGAGTGGAGAAATGGCATTACCAATAATCAATGCCGCTGTCAAATTCTTCCACTTACCATATACTGGGGTGGTCAGTACTGAGATCATGGAGGAAACTGGAGTGCCCAGAGACAACCATTAACTTTCTTAACAAGATGGGGTGGGTTTATATACCTTATAACATTCCACATTGCTGGCCCCGGTTTCAAAATCATTCTTTAGCTAAGATTTTACTTAACTTAAATCTTGCAAAATTTCAGATCTTTATAATTTTGTTAATTTTCAAGATTTTGGGGAATTTAAGGTGTCATTTTAAAAATCACTTTTATATTAAAACATTTGCATTTAGTTTGACAAAAATATTCACCAGTAGTCCCAAAAAGAGATTACAAAAATTTGCTTAATTTAAGTTAAGGAAAATCTTAGCTACGGAATGATTGTGAAACTGGGGCCGGTGGATAAGTTTAGGAATCATCTTGTGCACCTTGACTGCATTTAACTTGGCAGTGTCTTAAAATTAGGACAACCGCATATTTGCAAAAATTGCTTTATTTAAAAAGTACAACACTAAAATTAAAATGTTAACAGTGTAAATTGACTTCATATATTGAAATGCATAAGCACTAGCTATCACCTGCCAGTGAAAAAAAACCCCACAAAGTATCAATTTATAATAATTATATGATAATAAATCTGTGATGTATCCCCATCATGAAACAAGGGCAGATAAGTCAGAGATAAGTAAGGGCAGACAACTGAGATAAGTAAACTATTACTAAGATAACTAAACATTAATAATCTTCACTAACACTTTGAAAAAAAACTAAATAAAAAACTCAATGTAAACAACTAATAGAAAATCAGGTAAAAGTCCAAACGTTTTTATAATATTTTAATGATAAAGTTAAATTTTTGAGATTATTTTAAAACATTTCACTAAATCACCTGCTGGGAGTGAAGATAAATATATTCCATCTTTATTAGTTGTAAGTTAAAATCATCTATAAACGTAATTAAAATATATAGAGTGTGTAGATATAAAAACTTATATATATTCAGTACAGATCTGTCGAAAGTTTAACACTAAGCAAAGAATTCTGTCATTTCCCAAAAATTTGTAGCAGGAGGTAGATTGACCAATCCAACAGTCCAGGCGTCAAGGGGGGCTCCTAGGCCGAAAATGATTTTCAGGTGCTCTGAAGGCAAATTTATGAATTCTTACAGGCCAATGTGGAGTTTTAGGCGGTCAAATGTGACTGTTGCCACCTCTTATGGAAAATGCTGTGAATTACTGTAAACTAACTATTATTTGTGTGGGATTACCTTTTGTATGCTTCACAAGACAAACTAATTGAGAAAGTTAATTGCTGCGAACTTATTTTTAACAAGAGCACTGCCAAGCAGAGCATTATACGCCCGTGTTATATTGATCGAGTAGTACTATTTACTGAGAAGTATAAGTACAACTAGGATATATGTATGTAAAAAAATAATACCAACTCCGTGTTCAGGCCATAACTCGTAACCCAAAAAAGTTGTAATTCAAATTTGCACGAGATATTACCGTGATTAAGGTGTAACTGTATAACAAATTTCATTTAAATCCATGTTTGTATTGTCTACTGAATGGAATACAAACCACATGGTCATACATACAAAAATTTCTAAGTTAAAAAAGGGGCATAACTCCTCCAAAAATAATCTGAAAAAGTTGTAATTCGAACTTGCACCAGATATTAACATCGTAAATGTGTATACCAAATGTATAACAAATTTCATTTAAATCCATGTTTGTATTGTCTACTGAATGGAATACAAACCACATGGTCATACATACAAAAATTTCTAAGTTAAAAAAGGGGCATAACTCCTCCAAAAATAATCTGAAAAAGTTGTAATTCGAACTTGCACCAGATATTAACATCGTAAATGTGTATACCAAATGTATAACAAATTTCATTTAAATCCATGTTTGTATTGTCTACTGAATGGAATACAAACCACATGGTCATACATACAAAAATTTCTAAGTTAAAAAAGGGGCATAACTCCTCCAAAAATAATCCGAAAAAGTTGTAATTCGAACTTGCACCAGATATTAACATCGTAAACGTGTAGTTAAAAAAGGGGTATAACTCCTCCAAAAATAATCCGAAAAAGTTGTAATTCGAACTTGCACAAGGTATTACCATAGTAAAGCTGTGTAACAACCCACTTTGAAAAAATTACGCACTTTGAAAAAATTTTTCAAATCGCGTTAAATTCGGGACAAGCTCAACGCACTTTGAAAAATTTTTTTTTTATTTCAAACAGCGTTAAAAACACCTGTGACAACCCACTTTGAAAAAATTACGCACTTTGAAAAATTTTCTTCTTAACCATAAAACATATTTGATTTCAACAATTTTCTTGGAGCTCTTCTTTACGGGAGACCCTATAATAATCAACAGGAATAAACGTGCACCAGGCAGTTTGATAGACAGTACGTTCAAAATGGCAAAGCACATACACACACAGAGAGAGACAGAGAGAGAGACAGGAGAGAGAGAGAGAGAGAGAGAGAGAGATATTTTATTAAAGGAAAACGAATTGCCAACTTGTCGACCTGCCTGAAGATATAATTTTTTGATTTGTTATTTGGTCACCCCCGCCCCATCTTTGATGGGTTGAAATTTTATTTATTTGATATGGTGTTTAATAATCTACTTTCTGTCACGAAAGGTAATTTCAGTGTGTGAGAGATCACTGGTTCGAACCCCTGCAGGATCTGACAAAGACTTCAAATGATATTGTGAAATGAAAGCCATTGGGGTAATTTGGATAAGACCTTACAACCGATGCCCCATGTCGAAGCAGGTGTTACACGATAAAGAGCACTCCATGGGTAAAACTTTCTGTCACTTCGCATATAGCTGGGGAAGTCTTGATTCATACTCTCGAAAGTAAAACATGACGTTGGATCGACATAAGGGTTTGTTTGTTTATCAAAGGTCTTAAAAACGTATAATCTTTGTACAAATCAAAATGGACAGTCTGTTGTGCAAACATAAAGAGTGATCAGATGAACCCGCGTATATGTGGTGGGTGGGTGGATGCGTATATAACTAGACAATGACAAAATTAAATATTCTGTCTAAAGAATGGGAACCGCAACTAAAAAATTGGAAAATACCAAATATATTATCTTTTTTTGTTCATCTGGTCAGTCAAATTACAATCTTCAATAGAAACCGATAAGTGCATTTCGACAATAGGCAACTAGACACCTATAGCTATGCAATTTAATTCTATTAACAAGCTAAAAATTTAGAACATGATAAAACTGTCTTGAGTCGTTTTGAACACTTTTGTATAATAAACGGCAGACAAAAAGAGATAATCTTAAAAACCTAATTACAGTATGATCTGTTTCTAGCGGATTGGGTACGTATATATGCTATTAGAAACGCCTTTAGACCACTAAATAGCTATGGTATATATATGTATATATCATATATGATCACAGAGGTTCCATATTACAGATTGAAGACAATAACAAATTTTATAAAATGCAGCACATTGACTTTAAACCACTGCGGTAGCTCAGTTGGTAGAGTGCTCAGTCCGTAAGTGGGAGGTTGTGGGTTGGATCCCCGGCCGGGTCTGACCCAAGAATTGAAAGTGTGTAATGACTACTCTTTCGCCAAACACTAGGTATTACGAAAATAAAGTCACGGTTCTTTCGGATGGGAACTTAAAATAAACGAGGTAACAATAGGCTTGGCACAATTAAGAACCCTGCTATAGAATGCATATATGCCATCAGCGCAGCGCAACGCAAAGGCAAAATTTCTGGCAAAATTTCTTCACCTTCACCTATAGCCGTTATGTTTTAAAAAAATTAAAAAAATTAAAAAAATCTTTGTAAGCAACCTCACATACCTAGCGCTCTCACATTGGACAAAGTCAAATGCTGCCATAACCGTAAACATGTAAATTTCAGCGGAGCAGAGTGAAACGTGAACTAAACCTGTAACACATAGCGGTAGAGTACTAGACCAACTTGCAAACAATCAGTTCAATACCTGCAAGTATTTTGGAAAGAAGTTCGAAAAACTGTTCTTGCAGACTTCCCAAATTTCCGTAAAAGCAACAGGGCGGGACGAAATGAAAACTCGTTCTGTAACTTATTGTACCAAATATTAGTGTAATATCTACAAGCGTTTCAAAAAAAAACTGCGGTAATCTGTTATTTGAATAAAAATTTTAAATACAAAGGTTCGGATTCGTAAAACTATGCGGTTTGGAACAAACTGTTAACTTGATCTGCAACTCGTTATGGTTGACTCGCATTAAATAAATCGCCCTAATATATTTATCTCCAAGCGTTTAGGAAAATGCGGAAAACTTATGACGGACTGATGGACGGACGGAGGGACTGGAAACAGCATCATACCTCCTGCAACTTGACTTGCGTGGAGTATAATAATAAATATCCTACTTGAATCTGCCAAAAGCTTTTGGTTACTGGCATTGTCCAGTTCCACAATTTTTAGAATCTTTAACACCAATTAAATAGTTGTGTTTCCTCTCTTGAACATAAACTACTGCCATAATGAATGCGTTGTGGAGCAGGAGATACTACTTCCGGAGCATCTGATCTCACTTCCAGGTCTGCGCTTCATTTCTTACACATATTTGCATGTTATTTAGTTTCACGAGAAAGGAATACACATTGATATTGTTTGTGTGAATTTATGTGTGAATTTATGTGTTCAATCGCCAAACTTATATATTCCATGTTTCAAATTTGAACTAAATCAGACAACAAATAAGACTAAAACGGCCGATTATGCGTTTATAGTAATGGCGGGTATATATGTTGGATATGGCGCGGGAACGACAAACACAACTTTTAATCTTTACAAACCATGGGCCTTCCACACCAAA
This sequence comes from Anadara kagoshimensis, assembly GCA_021292105.1. NCBI lineage: Eukaryota > Metazoa > Mollusca > Bivalvia > Arcoida > Arcidae > Anadara > Anadara kagoshimensis. The sequence goes on along the minus strand of CM037863.1, from coordinate 15,450,262 downwards.
TTTGGTTCAAATTAGCCCAGTGGTTTCATTGTAAATATACATGGTTTACGGTCAGGATATATACGGTATAGGTGCTACATATCGCAAAGATATGTGTTCTCCCAAAATGTCCCTCCTTGTAACCCCCTCCTCCTCACCCCGACACCCTAGGCTGCGGAACACATTTTGAAACCGGTTTTTACATTCTGCGACATACAAACGCTAAACCTGCTATTAGTTATGCTGGTTAAAACTTGTGTTGGCTGCTGTAGATCGTTCAATCACAAATGAAAATATGCGTTTAACAAAGTGAAAAAAATTTAAATGTACCTCATTAATGCAGTTTGATTTTTTTTTTTTCAATTCGCGTTAAACTTGTCCCGCATTTAACGCAGTTTGAAAAAAAAAATAATCAAAGTGCGTAATTTTTTCAAAGTGGGTCGAATTTTATATGTACCTCATTAACGCACTTTGAAGTATTTTTCAAAGTGCGTTGAGCTGAACCATTTTTTAACGCACTTTGAAAAAATTTTTCAAAGTGCGCTGAGCTTGTCCCGAATTTAACGCGATTTGAAATTTTTTTTCAAAGTGCGTAATTTTTTCAAAGTGGGTTGCTACAAAGCTGTATACCAAATTTCATTTGAATCCATAAATGTTTGTGGTCTCTATTGAACGGAATACAAATTGTTAACAGACGCCCGCCCGGACGGACAGCACCGTAACATAATACGTCCCGTCATATGACAGGCGTATAAAAATGGCATTATTTATACCAAATATCCAGATATCAGAAGATATTGTAAAAATTTATAGTCCTGAAATGGTTTTGGAAGGAGAATTCCTAAAATTAATAGCCGCGAATAAAAGTTGGTTTACAGTAGTGGTTAATTGGCAGCTCATCTTGCCCCTTTGTTTAGCAATATTGTGACAGCTACTTGGCAGCTTCTATCTTTCTCCCAGCAGCAACGTATTTAATTTCTTGTGTAATTATTTTCACGGTATAAAAAATTTAGACATATCCCTGTACCGGTAGTTAAATTTTTGGGTTTTTGAAATATGCACTATAACAGAATGAGCATAATATAATTTTTACTTTGTATTAATTTTCAGGTTAAACAAACGACCGCGAAATAAGCGAAAATTAGTGCACAGCGAAAATAAATACATTATCAGTATTTAATCTATCTAAATATCCCATTATAGTCTATATCACAAAAGTTGATCGTTCTGAAATGATTTTGGTGAGAGAATTGAAAAAATAAAATAAAAAATTAACAGCCGTAAATAAAAAATTGACAAGATTGGTTAATTGGCAGCTCATTTTGGCCCCTTTGTTAGCTACATCCATATCGACAGATTTTTGTCAGATTATCTCTTTTGGGTAACTAGCTATCCATATTTTTGTCACTCGGCAGCTGAGTATTGAATCCTTTTTCTTAGCTCGGTGTTAAATTTTCGACAGGCCTGTACTGTAAAAGACTAAAGATATCACAATTTAATGTATAGAGATGTATTAGAACCTGTGGTGTAGTATGTGTAAAATCCTAAATATTTTATATAATGTGTACTGGTAAGCCTTTTATATATATTTATTACTTAAATATCTATGTAAACCATCACATTATAACCTTGACTTTAGCAAAAAAAGAGATACAGGTATCAAAAATAAACAGAGTAAAACAAAATAAATCTATATAAATTGAACCACAGTAAAATCTGTTTAAACCGACCAGGAGTTAATCAAACACCAATGTCTACACTGAATCCTGAGTGAACCAAAAGCCTGTCTAAACTGAACCCTAAATAAATCAAAAACTTGTCTAAATCGAAAAACCAAAAGCTGGTCTAGTAAATTAAAAATCTGTCTGAACTTAACTCCAGCTGGTATTTATATATGTATACCCCCTGCAAACTAGTTTGTGAGAATATATAGGAATCACCATGTCTGTTTGTCCATTTGTCTGTCTGTGTAAAATCATGTCCGAGTCTTGTAATATCTCACCAAGGAATCTGCTTCTTATTAAACAAAGGAATGGAGTGACATAATGGTGTTTTACACCCCAGTCAAGATTTTTTCACTTATATTGAGGCGGTCCATTCTGAGATGGCAGAAGAAACCAGAGTGTCCAGAGAAGTCACCAAGATTCAGCAAGCACTGACAAACTTTAATTCTCACACTTTGAACTATCCTGAGTGGGATTCAAACCTAGGCAGCGAGACTGATAAACATGTTTGGGCTGAAAATTGAAGCAACTTATATAGGACATCAAAACAGTGGTCTCGATGGGCAGGTGGAATTTATATAGAAGTACATGGTTGTTGTTTAGGAATAGAAAGATACAACCACTTATAAACTTTTAATCACAGATATTGACCTAAAATTGTGATTTCTAAAATAACAGACTCTGGTCTCAAGAGCTTCATATTTATAAGGTTGCAATTAAATTGATTAGCGATCAAATGACAGTTAGAGGAAATATTAAGGTTTTCTGCAATCAAATTCTCATAAAATCAAACTCTTCCTGATAATAATATCCAATCTCTTAACAAAATGTTTGTAACCAATATTTGAGGTATTAAACCACAAAAATAAAACAACTCATTTTACTTTATTTTCTGACTCGTTCTACTTTATTTTCGGTTATTTTTGCACTCTAGTGTTTCACGGTGTAACTAAATACAGACTCTTCATGACAAGAAATCATCATTTCAGGATTTAAAATATTTTATTGGTTCTCATAAAATTGTCCATAAAATTCTGACATTGTAACACAAGAACATTTATAAAAATAACATATTATTAAAGTGAAATAACCATATGTACAAATGTATGAGGTTGTTAGTTTGATACATTTGACTAAGGAATTGGATTCATATTTACCGAAGAAGTGGAGTAATTGAGTTTTGCATCCAAGTCAAAATTTTCTCATTCATATGGAGGTTGCCATGCAGTTCTGGGATGGTGTAGAAAACTTAAATTCACAGAGAAAACAACAGACCTGAACAAAACAAAATGACAAACTTTTTAACACTAGGCGGGTTTGGTCTCAATGGACAGGTGGTCTTTATATAGAGAGGGGGTTGCTATAGCAGGCATAGCTTATAAACCAAGATGCTTACAAACTCTAGCCTCAAGAGAAGACCACAGCTTCATATTTATAAGGTTTGCTGTTAATTTTGTTAGCCATCAAATGATGTAAAGGTTTTCTGCAATCAAATTCTCATAAAATCAAATTCCTCCTGATAATTATATCCAATCTCTTAACAAAATGTTTGTAACCAATATTTGAGGTATTAAACCACAAAAATAAAACAACTCATTTTACTTTATTTTCTGACTTGTTCTACTTTATTTTCGGTTATTTTTGCACTCTAGTGTTTCACGGTGTAACTAAATACAGACTCTCCATGACAAGAAATCATCATAAAATTGTCCATAAAATTCTGACACAGTAATGCAATAACTCTCATAACAAGAGCACCGCCGAGCGGAGCATTATACGCCCGTGTTATATTGATCGAGTAGTACTATTTACTGAGAAGTATAAGTACAACTAGGATATATGTATGTAAAAATATATTACCAACTCCGTGTTCGGGCCATAACTCGTAACCCAAAAAAGTTGTAATTCAAATTTGCACGAGATATTACCATGATTAAGGTGTAACTGTATAACAAATTTCATTTAAATCCATGTGTGCATTGTCTACTGAATGGAATACAAACCACATGGTCATACATACAAAAATTTCTAAGTTAAAAAAGGGGCATAACTCCTCCAAAAATAATCCGAAAAAGTTGTAATTCGAACTTGCACCAGATATTAACATCGTAAATGTGTATACCAAATTTCATTTGAATCCATAAGTAGTTGTAGGCTCTAATGATCGGAAACCACATGGTCATACATACAAAAATTTCTAAGTTAAAAAAGGGGCATAACTCCTCCAAAAATAATCCGAAAAAGTTGTAATTCGAACTTGCACCAGGTATTAACATCGTAAATGTGTATACCAAATTTTATTTGAATCCATAAATAGTGGTAGGCTCTAATGATCGGAAACCACATGGTCATACATACAAAAATTTCTAAGTTAAAAAAGGGGCATAACTCCTCTAAAAATAATCCGAAAAAGTTGTAATTCGAACTTGCACCAGATATTAACATCGTAAATGTGTATACAAAATTTCATTTGAATCCATAAATAGTTGTAGGCTCTAATGATCGGAAACCACAAGGTCATACATACACAAATTTCTAAGTTAAAAAAGGGGCATAACTCCTCCAAAAATAATCCGAAAAAGTTGTAATTCGAACTTGCACAAGGTATTACCATGGTAAAGCTGTATACCAAATTTCATTTGAATCCATAAATGTTTGTGGTCTCTATTGAACGGAATACAAATTGTTAACAGACACCCGCCGCCCGGACGGACAGCACCGTAACATAATGCGTCCCGTCATATGACGGGCGTATAAAAATGAATGGAAAGTGTGATATTGAATTGAAATAACCATATGTATCACAGTTTGCAATATCTGACTAAGGAATCTGTACAATTGTTTACCAAAGAAGTGGAGTATTAGAGATTTATCCCTTAGTCAAGATACTTTGACTTATATTGAGGCTGTCAGTTCTAAATGATGGAGAAAATTGGATTGTCAAGAGAAAACCAAATGACCTTGGGCCATCAAACTCACTAACTTTCTCACACTTGGATCTGTAAAAAGTTGGATTGAAACCTAAGTGGTAAAAATGATTTTAACTTACTGGTTATCATTATGCAAATGTTTGTTTTTGCTGAAAATTGAAACAAGAGGACATTAAAATGCTGATCTTAATGGACAGGTAGTCTTTGTATAAAGGTGCTTTCTGTAGCAGGCATATCTCAACATAAAACACAATTGTACTTTTAACCTTCTTAATCACAGATTTTGACATAAAATTGTCATTTCTATATACAACTCCAACATCAAGAGAAGACCACAGCTTCATATTAATAAGGTTGCTTTTAATTTTGTTAGCGATCTAATGACAGTTAAAGGAAATGTAAAAAGTTTTCTGTAATCAAATTCTCATAAAATCAAATTATTCTCTTAACAAAATGTTTGTAACCAATTTTTGAGGTATCAAAAGACAAAAATAAAACGACTCATTTTACTTTATTTTCCGTTATTTTTGCACTCTTGTGTTTAACAGTGTAACTAAATATAGAATCTTCATGACAAAGAAATCATCATTTTAGTAATTAAAATATTTTATTGGTTCTCATAAAATTGTCCATAAAATTCTGACATGGTAATGCAAGAACTGTTATAAAAATGAACGGAAAGTGTGTTTTTGAAGTGAAGAAACCATATGCATCTTGTATCTGACAACAGAATAGGCTTCATATTTACCTAAGGAATGAAAAGAAAGAATAAAGTTTTACGCCCCAGTCAAGATTCTTTCATTTACAGTCAAACCTGTCTATAAAGGCCATCCAAGGTAGCCAGTAAAAGTGACCTTTATGGACAAGTGACCTTTATATACAGGTTCAAATAATATGAATAAAGAACAATTGGAATACAATTATACTGGCTTTTAAGCAGGTGGTTCTTATATAGAGATGACATTTAAGATAAGTTGGACTGTATATCAAGATGGTTCGTTCTACAATGATGGAGGAGTTGAGTTGAGTTAAGTAATGGTGTTTAACGTCCCAGTCAAGAATATTTTACTTATATTGAGACGTTGCCAGCTATAGGCGAAGGTGCAGAAATTTTGCCTGTGCATTGCGCTGAGGGCATTATACAGCAGGGTTCTTTATTTTGCCAAGCCTACCAAGACACGGGACCTCATTTATTTTAAGTTCCCATCCGAAAGAACCGTGACTTTCATTTCGTGATGCCGAGTGCTTGGCGAAAGAACAGTCACTACCCACTTTCAAGTCTTGGGTCAGACCTGGCCGGGGTTCGAACCCACAACCTCCCACTTACGGAGCGAGCACTCTACCAACTGAGCTACCACAGTGCTTGAAATAATGAAGGAAACTGTAGTGCCCAGAGAATACCACCAACCTTTGGCAAGTGAACTGACATTTTTTTCTTTCTTGCACTAAGATCTGTCCAAAGTGGGAATCAAACCTAAGTGGTGAAACTAATATAAATGGACAGGTAAACATGATGCAGAAGTTCATTTTTGCTGAACATTGAATCAAGGGGACCTTTTAAACTCTGATCTTAATGGACAGGTTACTTAAAATTATATATAGAGGTGGTTGCTGTAGCAGGCATAGCTTACAAACCAAGACTCAGCACAAAGACAATGTACTTTAGGCTTCTTATCACACAATATATCAACATGAAATTTTGATTTCTAAAATAATATGCTCTCGCTTCAAGAGAAGACCGCAGGTTTATAAGGTTTGCTGTTAATTTGTTTAGCGATCAAATGACGGTTAAAGGAAATATAATGGTTTTCTGCTATCAAATTATCATAAAATGAAATTATTCTCTTAACAAAATATTTGTTACCAATTTCTAAGGTATCAAAAGACAAAATTAAAACGACTAGTTTTACTTTATTTTCCGACTCATTTTATTTTATTTTCCGTTTATTTTGTACTCTAGTGTTTAACAGTGTAACTAAATACAGAATCTTCATGTCAAGAAATCATCATTTCAGAAATAAAAATACTTTATTGGTTCTCATAAAACTGTCCATAAAATCCTGACATGGTAATGCAAGAACTGTTATAAAAATGAACGGAAAGTGTGTTTTTGAAGTGAAATAACCATATGCATCTTGTATCTGACAACAGAATAGGCTTCATATTTACCTAAGGAATGAAAAGAAAGAATGAAGTTTTACGCCCGAGTCCAGATTCTTTTATTTACAGTCAAACCTGTCTATAAAGCCACCCAAGGCAGCCAGTAAAAGTGACCTTTATGGGCAGGTGGCCTCTATATACAGGTTCAAATAATATGAATAAAGAACAATTAGGATACAATTATACTGGCTTTTAGAAGCAGGTGGTTCTTATATAGAGGTGGCCAGTTGGCAAGTTGGACTATATATATCAAGACAGTTGGTTCTGAAATGATGGAGGAGTTAAGAAATGGTCAGGGGTTGAAAATTGTTTCAGATGAGTTAAAGCCCAGGACTTTTTATACAGAAAATCAAAAGCCCCCAATTCTTTTTATCAAGTCCAGAGTTTACGGCCAAATCAAGAAAGATGCATCATTTCTATCGACAGTTAGAGGTTTTTTCGGCAGTATTTATCCTCATCATAATTGATCCATGGAAATTTGTCAATCCATGGCTGTTGAAACAATCAGACACGCTTGTCCTTATCGTATTTGGTGTTTTTATTGTCTTGTGACTTTCTTTTCTCACCACTGGAGCCGGATGCAGTCTGCTTGTTAGATGTGAAATTAAAATTAAACGGCGACATAATCAGACATGAATGTTTGAAGCAATTACACGCGCTATAATTATCTAGATTTTCTTTATCAATTGAACGCTTGAACTGCCTACCTGAAGACTATCATTTCTTGCAAGCACTGTAATGATCAAGAATGAATGTAAACAACAGGGCAACATGACTACAGATAGTTTTTCCAAGATTTTTTCAAGTTCTGATTTTTGTAACATCTGACTAAGGACTCAAATTACCAAAGGATTGGAGTGTAGTAATGAAGTTGTATGCCCCAATCACTTATATACCACTGCGGTAGCTCAGCTGGTAGAGTGCTCGCTCCGTAAGTGGAAGGTCGTGGGTTCGATCCCCAGCCTGGTCTCGATATAAGTGAAATATTCTTGACTGTGATGTTAAACACCATTACTCAACTCAACTTATATTGAGGCAGTCAGTTCTGCAATGGTGGAGAGAACCAGAGTTCCCAGAGGAAAACTATACACCTTCTGGAACAAAAACCTACCAATATTTCTATGGGATTGAGGCTAAAGTGGGGTAGAGGTTCTGTGATGATAGAAAAGAAACTGTGTTATTGAAGATTGAAGTTGTAACACCATGTGAGCGTGTAATATATGACTAGGGAACCTGCTTCATATTTACTAAAGAATTGGGGTGTAGCAATGAAGTTTTACGATCCAGTCAAGATTTTTTTCACTTATATCAAAGCTGTTAGTTCTGCAATGGTGGAGAGAATCAGAGTATCCAAAAAACTACACATCTTCTGGAAACAAAAATCTCCCAACTTAGTTGGGGTCGAGGTGCTGAGCTGATAGCATCATAGGAACAGAAAAGAAATCTTCCGATATTTCTGTTTAACCATATAAAACTCAGCATACAGAAACAATTACTTCATTATAAATTCAGAGGACAAATTATTGTTGTTTTATCAATGACATTAAGATCACATTTACACGACATTTATGACCTTATAATAACAACCAACGTTCTTAATACTGACTGACAAAATAGTCGATAATCATGTCTAATGAGGCAACAATCTTATCACATTGTATTGAGGCAGTTACTTCTAGGATATTAAGGAGGGAACCGGAGTACTCAGAGAAAACCACAGACCTTCTGGAACAAAAACCTCCCAATATATCTGTGGGATTGGAACTTAGGTTGAGTAGAGGGGCTGTGATGATAGCAACAGAAAAGAAATCATCCAATATTTCTGTTTAACCATATAAAACCTCTTCATGAAGTAACAATTCCTTCATTATACAATCAGAGGACAAATTATTGTTGTTTTATCAATGACATTAAGATCACATTTACACGACATTTATGACCTAATAATACCAACCAACGTTCTTAATACTGACTGACAAAATAGTCGATAATTATCTCCTAATGAAACAACAATCTTGCACATTAATATCGACCTGGTATTTATGCAATAAAAACATTATTAATCTGACATTACATGCAATAAAGTGTTATATACATCCTGCTTCAACCGACAGTCTTAAGTAACATTAATTTAGAAGGAGATGAAATGGATTATTTGCAATGAAATGGATTATTTGTAGACAAATCTGATTTTAGTAGATATTATTTGGAGTTGAGTGATTACTAGTATTACATTTCTGAAAGGATGACAACTTGTATTGCCATCTCGAGGAAGCACTGTTTGCTGAGGTGATAGGTTGTTGCAGACGCCATTCCTCTAATGTAAACGATGTCATCAGCAACAGTCTTAAGTAACCACCATCAATTTACAAGGAGATGAAATGAGTTATTTGCAATGAAATGGATTATTTAAGATGATATGGATTATTTGAGATGATATGGATTATTTGAGATGATATGGATTATTTGTAGACAAATTATATTTTAGTAGATATTACTTGGGTTTGAGTGATTGGCTAAGGGTGGAGTAATTATATAAATATTACATTTCTGACAGGATAACAGTGCATATTGACCTTGAGGAAACACTGTTTGCGATAGGTTGTTGCAGTCGTTGTTCCATGAATGTAAATGATAGGCACAATTCATAACATGTTTCGATCAAATGCCGACGTGATCAAGTTAAGACTTTCAGGAAGGGAGGCGACAAAAATACTCTCACATAGTTATGTGCAGAGCTATTTGACAATATAAATTTTATATGAAAGCACAAATTGTTACGTAGCTCTTATTCAAGGAAATTGCTAGATTCTTACAAGGTTTACCAACATTCAATAGTAGTGTTTAAAATAAGTCAAACTTTTCAGCGGGTCCTTGTCTTGATAATTTCTATATTTTCTATTGTGGTATAAAGAAGACTATTGAAAAAGCAACCTGTCTTTCCCAAAAGTTATCAGTCTCAGACTGTGGGACTGGCCATTATTTTGAACACTGGTTAAAGTGATGGTCCAGGGAAGAGACCAAGACCATCAGTAACACACATGTAATATGTGATTTTTTCACACCACATTTCTGCCAGCATTTTATTCTGGTTGTTGTAATGTTGCACAAGCAATTTGTTGGTATGATCGAGTCAGGTTCGAACCCATGACCTCCAATTCTAGAGGCAGAGGCTCTACCACTGAGCAACTGAGGTGATCATTATATTTTTGTGATTTAAACTCCATCTTCTTAAAACATTTACACAACATTTAAAACTTAACACTAATATTATTTCCAAAACTATTGATACAAGCTATAGTATACTGCAAGCAAGATTTTCCCTTGCATTCTTTAGGACTCCCAGCGCAGGGGTCCTTAGACAAGATTTGGGAGTCCCATTTATATCCTTCATTTTCCAACATTACAGTTTTGTGTGTTAGATCAAGTTGTTTGTGGGAAACAGGAACCTTGGTTTTATTCTCAACTGAAAGACTCGCAAGAAATTGACTTTTCAGTTTCATACTACTATCATGATCGCCGGGGTTATTAATTACAGGATTGTCAAAGAAGGAAAAAGATTTCTGCTGTCACAGCATGTGGTTAATAACAATGATACAAGGTCACAAAAATGCTTCATTCTCTTGCGCTTTACTAAAATGAAAGTAGGACAATCTGAGTCAAACAAGCGTTTGTCAACTATAAATAGTATTTAAAGCCCAGCATTGATTTAATTTTTGCGCCCCATGGGACACACAGAAATATTTCTGGGGGTCCATTAAGAAAAACTTGCGGGTCCATTAAGAAAAACTTGCATCAGATATGCAGAAAACTTGCGTCCAGGAAAACCCTGTGCAAGTGTTGAATGTTGTTTATTTACAGTGTACTGATTTTTGCTTATTACGTGATAAAAACTTTTTCGGTGATAATGGTGTTCACCATGGTACCACGTGATACCTTCTAATGTGTCTGCGAAAAGCTTGTTTCCAATAGACATGGAATCGCACAATATGACGTTTTCCGGCATTATTCCGGGAAATTGTGACGTTGACTTTTTCCAAAATGTTAAGCACAAACGTTAAGAGGTATTCACCACATGGTACAGCGGCGAACCCCATTTGTACCATATGTAAATAAATATACATATATATTCTTGATCTTATACTTTCGGAAATATAACACCTGGCGGAAAGGTTAGAAAGTGAAAACCCGGGAAAAATTTGAACCTTTGAAATTAAGTACATATACAGTACTGCAAAGCACTGGAATACAAGATTGCTTTAAACATTTTGATTGATAGGCAAACTTTCATCTGACAGAGCATGCACTTGCCATGGTAACCATAAAATCTCAAAGTATTCCCTAAAACTTTCCAAAAACTATTTTTTGCATAAGTAAATAAATAAAGTACACATGGTTTTCTGTAATCAAAGAAAAGTTCCTTCTTTACAAAGTTGAAATACTTAGAAGTAAAATTTCTTTTTACCGATTTTAAATACTAAGGCTTCAAGTGAAATATTGCAGAATAAATTAGTAAATATCGGACCATATGGAAGTAATTCAGAAAGCCTGTTATATAACTTACTAGTACACACAAAACAATAATTATTTAATCCATGTTCAACCTAAGAAATTTTTGAAGAGGCCATTTAAAAAAAAAAAATGGTTTAAAACACTGTAACAGCTATATTTTTGTATTATATTGCACAATGATATATTTGTTGATGACGTCATAGTAACGCTACATTATCATGAATATGTAACAAAATGGCACAATGATATATTTGTTGATGACGTCATAGTAATGCTACATTATCATGAATATGTAACAAAATGGCACAATGATATATTTGTTGATGACGTCATAGTAACGCTACATTATCATGAATATGTAACAAAATGGCACAATGATATATTTGTTGATGTCATGGTAACACTACATTATCATGATTATGTAACAAAATGGCACAATGATATATTTGTTGATGACGTCATGGTAATGCTACATTATCATGATTATGTAACAAAATACCACAATGATATATTTGTTGATGACGTCATAGTAACACTACATTATCATGATTATGTAACAAAATGGCACAATGATATATTTGTTGATGATGTCATAGTAACACTACATTATCATGATTATGTAACAAAATGGCACAATGATGTATTTGTTGATGACGTCATGGTAACGCTACATTATCATGATTATGTAACAAAATACCACAATGATATATTTGTTGATGACGTCATAGTAACACTACATTATCATGATTATGTAACAAAATGGCACAATGATATATTTGTTGATGACGTCATAGTAACACTACATTATCATGATTATGTAACAAAATGGCACAATGATATATTTGTTGATGATGTCATAGTAACACTACATTATCATGATTATGTAACAAAATGGCACAATGATATATTTGTTGATGATGTCATAGTAACACTACATTATCATGATTATGTAACAAAATGGCACAATGATATATTTGTTGATGACGTCATGGTAACGCTACATTATCATGATTATGTAACAAAATACCACAATGATATATTTGTTGATGACGTCATAGTAACACTACATTGTCATGATTATGTAACAAAATGGCACAATGATATATTTGTTGATGATGTCATAGTAACACTACATTATCATGATTATGTAACAAAATGGCACAATGATATATTTGTTGATGACGTCATGGTAACGCTACATTATCATGATTATGTAACAAAATACCACAATGATATATTTGTTGATGACGTCATAGTAACACTACATTGTCATGATTATGTAACAAAATGGCACAATGATATATTTGTTGATGACGTCATAGTAACACTACATTATCATGATTATGTAACAAAATGGCACAATGATATATTTGTTGATGATGTCATAGTAACACTACATTATCATGATTATGTAACAAAATGGCACAATGATATATTTGTTGATGATGTCATAGTAACACTACATTATCATGATTATGTAACAAAATGGCACAATGATATATTTGTTGATGATGTCATAGTAACACTACATTATCATGATTATGTAACAAAATACCACAATGATATATTTGTTGATGACGTCATAGTAACACTACATTGTCATGATTATGTAACAAAATGGCACAATGATATATTTGTTGATGACGTCATGGTAATGCTACATTATCATGATTATGTAACAAAATGGCACAATGATATATTTGTTGATGATGTCATAGTAACACTACATTATCATGATTATGTAACAAAATGGCACAATGATATATTTGTTGATGACGTCATAGTAACGCTACATTATCATGATTATGTAACAAAATGGCACAATGATATATTTGTTGATGACGTCATGGTAACGCTACATTATCATGATTATGTAACAAAATGGCACAATGATGTATTTGTTGATGACGTCATGGTAACGCTACATTATCATGATTATGTAACAAAATGGCACAATGATATATTTGTTGATGACGTCATAGTAACGCTACATTATCATGATTATGTAACAAAATGGCACAATGATATATTTGTTGATGACGTCATGGTAACGCTACATTATCATGATTATGTAACAAACTATGTTTCTTATGAACATAAACATCTGAAAATTAATTGTTGTAAAACAAGTACCTGTGTAAAATATTAATTCACGTCAGGAATTTAACAGTAAAATGTAATCAATTCCAAAATGGCAGAAATGAAGTATGTTGTAGTATAACATATTATAAATTGAAAACTCATTCAAAACTCAACTAAGAAAAGGACCAGGGTTGACACAAAGACAGTATTTTTGTGAGACTAGATTGAACATAAGTAGTCTACCTGTTCTTACTGTGTGCATATTCTCACCATAAAGTTTTTTTGTGTGCTAAATTTTTGACATTTTGATAAAAAGATGTACTCTGAAGCAAGAAATACTGGACTAAAGTCACAGAAAATTAATAATTTATTTTATCCAAGTATAACAGAGATCTGACACTGATTGATTTGACTGGGTTTTACATCCCAGTCAAGAATATTTCACTTATATCGAGACATCACCAGCTATAGGTGAGGTGGTAGAAATTTTTACCTTTGCAGTGCACTTAGAGCAATGTGCAAGAAGAGTTCTTTTATGTGTCACAGGCACTGGTTTCACAGTCCAATGACTCATTTCTGAATTCTGAGTGTTAGGAGAATGAACTACCTATTTTCAAGTCTTGGTCAACCTGACGGGTTCGAACCCACAACCTCCAACATTTGAAGCCAGCACTCTACCAATGAACCAATGAGCTACCATCAAGGTTTCAGTACAGACATGGTGAGAATATGTTCAATGCCAGTAGTGGTGATGTAATTAATGTAACAGCATCATACAGTGCTCTATTTGTTACAATTTGGAAAATGTCTTGGGGATAATGTACAATCTATAAAATATTAGAATGGTGTGTCATTTTTTACACAATACAGATCAACAGAAATTAGAAAAAACTTACTTGAAGTGAGGCCTAGCTAGAATCTTCTAGATTGTTGCTTTTTCTGTCCTTGAATTCACACCTGCTTCATATAAATGTTTGTTGTTACCTTTTAGAACCAAGTGGTGGTCTCGGAAATGGTAAAACAAGTTATGACACATCTCAACTTGTTTTTTATGCAAAAACTGATTTTGTTTGCTTAAAATCACTACCGAACAAGCATTCTGAGAGTATTGCAAAACAATACATAGTCCCCTACCGGTCGCATATTTCACTAATCCCAAAGTTTTTGGTAAAATGTACCTTATTATATGGTACAAAGATTTATAGTTGTAAATTATACGTGTTGTTCAAGATGTAAAGCAAAACTTGATCATAGTAAAATCAAAAACCAGCAATGGAGTTCTCAAAAATTCATTATCTGCAAGCATGTAGAAAAAAGTGCAAAAACTGAATTTCATTGAATTTTCAAAGTTCAAAGGGCCATAACTACCATAAAAACTAGTGGAATGAAACGAAATGTAAACTTGATCTGTAACTCATCATGGTTGACCTGCATATCAAAAAACAATTCATTAACTGCAAGCGTGTAGAAAAGAAGAGCGGAAAACTGAAATTTCAGTGAATTTTCAAAGTTCAAAGGACCATAACTCATGTAAAAATTTGCGGACCAGAATGAAACGCTAACTTGATCTGCAACTCATTATGGTAGACTCATATACCAAAAATCAGTTCATTATCCAAATGATTTTAGAAAATAAGTGTGGAAAACTGAGGCATGACAGACAGACGGACAGACGGACAGAGCGCAAACCTAAAGTCCCCTTCGGCTTTCGCCAGTAGGGGACTAATAAAGGTAGTTTTCCCTAGGAAAAATTTACTAAAATTTCCCAAACTTGTCCACTAAAATTCCCAAACAACATTGCTGCACTGAAAACTATTTGTTCTTACCCATAAAATATCAGAAAGTACCAAAATATAGTGTCTTGGCAATGAAAATATTAGTTAATTCCAATATATCATAATGTAGTTTGCTAGATCTCAGAACTTGAATTTTCGCAATCTTAAAGGCAGAAAGAAGTTTTTACAAAAAGTAACAAAATCACATGAAAATATGGAAGCTTAACTGAAAATCTTCTGTTTACACGAAAGAGATCAACAAATATTGGAAATAACTTGCCTCAGAAACAATTATGGCCTTGGATCTTCTAGATTGTTGCTTTTTCTGACCATTAATTGTTGTTATCCTAGAATTCACACCTGTTGAATTATAGGTGTTTGTTGCTACCTTTTAGTAGTGGTGGTCAAGATTCTTTGTTTTTTCTGACCGTGAATTGTCTTTATCCTTGAACTAGCACCTGTTGTCTTATAGACGTTTGTTATTACTTTTTAGTAGTGGTGGTCAAGATTCTTGCTTTTTCTGACCACTGTCTTTGTATCCTTGAATTCACACCTGATATATAACAGATTTTCCTTGTTACCTTTTATTAGCTAGAGGTGGTCAAGATTCTTGATTTTTCTGACCGATGTCTTTGTACCTGCTATATTATCATGATTATAGATCTTAGTTATTACTTTTTAGTAGTGATGGTTAAGATTCTTGCTTTTTCTAACCGCTGTCTATAATTCTTGAATTCACACCTGCTATATTATAGATGTTTGTAGTTACCTTTTAGTAGTGGCAGTCTAGAAAAAGGTCAAAGCACCGATGACCAACACTTTGGTTTTCACCTGTTGTCATGGTAACACATAGGTCTTGGTGAGATTCACACCTGAAAAATAACAGCAATATAATTTCTCTAAATAATAACACATAATCAATACTAATTTACAGTCGTGTTTTCTTGGAAAATTACAGAAACCATAAGGTGAATGTGTAAAAAAAGTTTTTTTATAATTTAGAAAATAGTATCTCGTATATTCACAAAGTACTGCTGTAGCTCATTTGGTAGAGTGCTTGCTTTGTAATTGGGTGGTCGCGAGTTCCAACCCTGGCCGGGTCTGACCCCAAGACGCGAAAGTGGGTAGTGATTGTTCTTTCACCAAGCACTCTGCATTACAAAAGTTCTTTCGCACGGGAACTTAAAATAAACAAGGTCCCGTGTCAGAGCAGGCTTGGGATGATAAAGAACCCTGCAGTATAATGCCATCAGTGCAATGCACTGGCAAATTTTCTGCACCTTTGAAAATAGCTGGCGATGTCTCGATATAAGTGATATATTCTTGACCTGGACATTAAACACCATTACTCAACTCAACTCGTATATTCACAATACCGGTAGTTATATTTCCTATTTTATATATTTAAAAAATAGTATTGATGTATCTTAAAAAAACATTATGTATTTACTATTTCTGATTTTTGAATTAGTATTTCAAACAAGAGGCCCAGGGGCCACATCGCTCACCTGAGCAACTTGCTAGGTAGAAGCCGAAATGAGTTCAGTATTGAAGTGAGTGCAGGGGAGGGAGGTTTTGTACAAACTGAAATCTATACTTCCTACCGATGCTTTTCACTAAACAATTTGTAAGTATTTCTATGTACCGTAAAAGGTTGATGTTTCGACAAGCCTCGGCTTATTCCGTTACCTTTTTCTTACAGCATTTCAACCAATGAAATAATTTTAAAAAAATTTTCATCATGCAATCTACCAATCTCAAAAGAGAGAAAATGCATAGGCCGAATACTGTAATCGGGAAATGGCAAATAGAAATTATAGAATACAGCAGGATTTACATTAAAAATTAGCTTTTAAATACAAGTACAATTAATATTTTCTCATGAACAATATATTTAACTTTAAATCAAAATACTTATATAAAAGAATACAGCATGGAAAATACACTATTATTTAACCATGATTTGAACAAACTTGAATCTACACTACCTGAGGATGCTTCCATTTTAATTTGAGCTTTCCTGGCCTAATAGTTTTTGAGGAGAAGATTTTTAAAGATTTTCTTTATATATTCCTATGTAAAACTTGACCCCCCTCTTGTGGCCCCACCCTACCCCCAGGGACTATGATTTGAACAAACTTGAATCTACACTACCTGAGGATGCTTCCATTTTAATTTGAGCTTTTCTGGCCTAATAGTTTTTGAGAAAAAGATTTTAAAAAATTTTCTTTATATATTCCTATGTAAAACTTGATCCCCCTCTTGTGACCCCTCCCTACCCCCGGGGACCATGATTTGAACAAACTTGAATCTACACTACCTGAGGATGCTTCCATTTTAATTTGAGCTTTTCAGGCCTAATAGTTTTTGAGAAGAAGATTTTTAAAGATTTTCTCTATATATTCCTATGTTAAACTTGATCCCCCTCTTGTGGCCCCTCCCTACCCCCGGGGACCATGATTTGAACAAACTTGAATCTACACTACCTGAGGATGCTTCCATTTTAATTTGAGCTTTCCTGGCCTAATAGTTTTTGAGGAGAAGATTTTTAAAGATTCTCTCTATATATTCCTGTGTAAAACTTGACCCCCCTCTTGTGGCCCCACCCTACCCCCAGGGACTATGATTTGAACAAACTTGAATCTACACTACCTAAGGATGCTTCCATTTTAATTTGAGCTTTTCTGGCCTAATAGTTTTTGAGAAAAAGATTTTTAAACATTTTCTTTATATATTCCTATGTAAAACTTGATCCCCCTCTTGTGACCCCTCCCTACCCCCGGGGACCATGATTTGAACAAACTTGAATCTACACTACCTCAGGATGCTTCCATTTTAATTTGAGCTTTTCAGGCCTAATAGTTTTTGAGAAGAAGATTTTTAAAGATTTTCTCTATACTCCTATGTAAAACTTGATCCCCCTCTTGTGGCCCCTCCCTACCCCTGGGGACCATGATTTGAACAAACTTGAATCTACACTTCCTAAGGATGCCTCCACAAAAGTTTAAGCTTTACAGGCCGAATAGTTTTTGAGAAGAAGATTTTTGAAAAATACCAACAAAGTTTCAATAATTCTCAATTATCTCCCTTTAAAGAGGGTGTGGCCCTTCATTTGAACAAACTTGAATCCCCTTCACCTAGTGGTGCTTTGTGCCAAATTTGGTTGAAATCTGCCCAGTGGTTCGTGAGAAGAAGATGAAAATGTGAAAAGTTTACGACGACGACGACAACGACGACGACGACGACGACGACGACAGACAACGGACAAATTGTGATCAGAAAAGCTCACTTGAGCCTTTGGCTCAGGTGAGCTAAAAAGTATTTAGTATATTCTAAATACTAATTCAAAATATCCGAAATACTTTTTTGTTTGAAAATACACAAAATATCTATTTTGAATTTACAAAATAGAATATACAAATTACTATATAAATTAGAAATTATGAAACAACTTTTTTGTACACATGCTACTTTTCACTTGGTAGTTGTAAGGGGTGCAAATGCACCCTATTTGACAATCATTAGGAACTGTTAAAAGTCTCCTTATAAAATGTTTGCAAATAATCAACCAAGAAAAAAAATGCAACTTCAAACCATCATATTTGATATTAAGATGTTCCAAAATGCAGCATTTTGTGTTTGATTTTCAGAAAGGTTTTAGGAGTTATACACACAGACACCTCCAAGCCATACACATGAATGGTGCATCGGTATGCAAAAATCACATAAGTCATCTGCTATAACACAAATCAAAGTCTAATACAAATGCCTGAATACAGAGGAGTAACTCTTATATTTTTATGATTATTTTATAATAGTTGTTTCTAGTACAGAAATAATTGATTTTGTATATGAAAATGCAAACTTACAGCAAATATTACAATTAGTATCATAACTTCAATATAATACAAAGTTCCATTGAAACTGGGAACAGGGGACATTGGCCTATGTGATTGTAACAGGACAAGGAAAAAATACAACGACCAAACCAAATCCGGATATTCAAAATACTTGTTTGAACTACCCAGGCGCGGATCCTGACAGCGGTACACTTGTAAAATATAAATTTGAATTAGCACACGACTATTATAGGAGAATGGAATATCTAGCCAAATCGCAGACACATAGCATTTGTTTTGTTTGTGTCCCCCACCAACATAGAGTAATGCAAGGTTAATTTATGAGCAAAACTTATACCACTTATCGAAGTCACAACCATCACCGCTCCCTCCTCTCACTACAATTTGGGATAAGAACTGTTTTACAGAGCCGTTGTTTCCAAATGGTCAATATCCTCCCCCAACATCATTGAGCCAGATTCCTCCCTTAATATGGATTAAACTATCTTGAATCTAAACCATCAAGTTCTACTTTTGGACCAATCTGCTGTTTGTTGAATGTTCACTTTCCAGGTTGGACAAGCCCCCCCTCAGAATTGTAATAGAAACGGGAAAAATACAGCCACCAATCAGGAACTGGTACCTTACCCATTCAAGCAAAGTGTTTTACCGACTGAATTTCCCAGATAACTCTGATTTGCCAAAACAACTGGAATTTTGGCGGGAAATGTATAGTTCCGGAAAAATATAGAAGAGTTATCCCTCTTGATGGGATGTAGCAATAAATTATTTTTGTTGATTTATTTATAAACATTTTGGTTTATAAACGTCAAACAATAAAAAAAAACAATTTATAATAAAAATTTCATGGTTTCAAATAGACATAGGCATTTCTACCATTATCTCTGTTAGATGTTTGAACACGACATTCGTCTGGGGAAATGTGTTAATTCCATATCACCCAACCGTTTTCTTTTTACACTTCAATCAGTTTATTCAAAGTAAATAATCCTGAAATGCATAATCCAGCTAATTCTTTTCTATTTTAATTTTTCATTAGAAATTTGACCAATAAAAACTTCATTACGCCACATACAAATCAAAACTCTTAAGTATCCCTACCTGTAAAACAGAGTGTACAGGCGTGAATCTATGTAAACTATTTACACTATGTGTACATATACAAGTTGCCTGACTTGGTGAAAAGGGTTTTAACCTCCCAGTCAAGACTTTTTTCACTTACATTGATACGTCGCAAACTTTGTCAACTTTTACAATTACTATGTTATTGATGATCTTTCCTACCCGGTCAAGATTTTTGTTAATCATTGTCTCATCTCTCCACTAATGGTTGCGGTGTCATTATAATGGTTCGTTTATCTGCGACATTACGGCAAGTTTACTGTAAGAAATATTTGCAAAAAGTAAGGTGTGCCATACCAACTTGGTGAAAATTGACGAAACGTTATTGTTGTGACTTCAGCATAACATTCGCCAAAACAATTTTTTGGATGCATAACCTGATTTGAAATTAATTATCTGTTCAGATTGTGTATGGAAATTACTACATATAATTACAATAGATTCTTATTTATCGGTAAAACATTTATTAAAAAATATCAAACATAAACCTTAAGAGAATTTTATGAAAAGCTCTATGTAAAATTAATAAGGATATTACCAACTTTCCAAGTACTTTCAGCGCGTCTTTGCAGACGGCTTATCAATCCCCTCGAAAAGTTGTATGACCATCATCACAATATTGTCAGTGCTAAGTATGATTTCTCTGTATCCGACAAAATTACACTGGATCACAAGTGCCCGGGGAATGGATTTTAAGCATTTTTATAAAAAAACAACCGTATCAGATACAGTCAAACTTGTTTATAAAGGCCACCCCAGGGAACAAGTAAAAGTAGCCCTTATGGACAGGTGGCCTTTTTATACAAGTTTAAATAATATGAATAAAGAACCAGAGGCTCAGTGTGGCTGAGCCTGTATCGCTCACCTGACTAAAATGCTTTTAAAGCAAATTTGTATATATGCTTTTCCAATAGGGTCCAATGTTAACAATGTTCTCTGCTGGCAGCCATGTTTTGTGGCAGATCAGAAAAAAATTGGCAATCTATGTAAAGGACCTTCTATACATCATTCCTGTAAAGTTTAATTCAATTTGCTTCAGTCATTTCTGAGGACATAGGAAAAAATACGTTTTTCCAATAGGGTCCAATGTTAAACAATCTTCTGCCCTGGTGGCCATGTTTTTGGCGGATCAGAAAAATTTTGGCAATCTAGGTAAAAGACCTTCTATACATCATTCCTGTGAAGTTTTGTTTTTGTTTCACTCATTTCTGAGGACATAGTCAAAAATGCGTTTTTCCCATAGGGTCCAATGTTAAACTATCTTTTGCACTGGCAGCCATGTTTTTTGGCGGATCAGAAAAATTTTGGCAATCTATGTAAAGGACCTTCTATACATCATTCCTGTAAAGTTTGGTTCAATTTGCTTCACTAGCCTCAGAGAGATAGCATATATATGCTTTTCCCATAGGGTCCAATGTTAAACTATCTTCTGCGTTGGCGGCCATGATTTTTGGCGGATCAGAATAAGGATGATACCCAAAACGCCGAGCTATCCGCCAATAGGATTCAAAATTTAAAAGTATGTTGAATACATATTGATAGTGAAAAAACCTAAAGTTTATATGGTAAAAAATTCAGTAAATTATTGCATTATATGTTTAACACATGTAATCCATTGGTCAAGTCTCCGTATGCCTCTATACAAACATGGCCCAAGTCATTGAAAATCAACAAGTTTTTTAATAAATACACATAGAGCGCATGCTTCTCCATTAAAGATATTTTGAATATAAGAACTATATTATTTTACTGTTAGATATGCAAAATATGGTTAATGGAGAGATATGCGCTGATACTGAATTTTGTAAAAATCAATGTTTAGAGAGTTACCCCAATATAACCTCTTAATATACTGTACTATACTCGTACTTGATATTAATAAACCCTTATTGTCAATAATTACCTGCGTGGTGTAGTGGGTATTATAGTAGGGACTAGTAAATCTGACGTTGTTGGTTCGAATCCTAAAGTTACAATTTTATTTTTCAACTAATTTTATTTTAATAAAATGTACGTTTTACGGCTTTATTTCTTTTTATCTTACTTTATGTTAGAATTTAAATGCAACTTGCATAATAGTATTATTTATTTCTGCCACAAATAACATAATAGAAAGAAAAACATGAACGCATATTTGTTTTATACATACAATATATATAACGACATTACAATCCAGTTTTAAGGCCACTTGTCATTTCCTATGTGTGTTTCGTGTATATTGAACACGTATATACTAGTAAAGAAAATGCCAAAACTGACTTTTCTACGTGCATTCGTCGCACGAAGAAAGGCCATAGACGAAAAGACGGGGTAGGTTTCATGTGTTTATGAATGTCACTAGCAGGACAAGACTGAATATCATGAACCTGAGGTTGGTCGAATATACTTGAAATCTTAATGACCTACCAATTTTGAGCTGCGGCAAATAAATTGCCATTTGTTTCCGCCATGAAACTTGCACCAATTCAGGCAAGAACCGACATTTTCGTCAAAGTATCTTTGTAATCATTTATCTAGACAAATAAAAAACCTTCAGTAATCTTTGATGGTTCAAAGATGAAAAAAGTTTCGCCAAGTCTACATACAACGGAAATCACCGAATTATTAAACAATCTCGAAATAAGAATTCTTCATAGTAAAAGTAAAGAAATTGATTTTGATTATACAAATGTCCTTTCTGATGATGACTATTATACATTGACTGGACTTAGCATCTTGTGACAAAGGTTATATCAATAAAGTCCACAGCACTAAGGTCTAAAAGCTTCGCGTTAGGACAGCTTTTGACAAAGCTTCAAACTGGTCTTTACCATGAACTCTTAGCAACACTGTGCGGTCTGAAAAATGCTCCACAGGTGTCAAGCATTTTCTCTGAAGCACGGGTGGCTCTGACAACAGAGTTTCTTGAATGCCTTGTATCACCGATTTCATCTAAATACAAATCGAAGTATTCAGCTATGAAATCACAATAGACACAACGTATGTACGCATTATGCCGCAAAACAAAACAAGCCATTGTGACACCCAAGTTTTGGTTTTTGTGGTAGGAAAGTATTAGTAATTTCTGACAGTAGCGCTACACTTTGGCACAGAATAACAAACATTTAAATTATATAGACAACTAACCAACCAGTAAAGCCTGCTTCCACACATGTCATTATAAAAAAGGAAAAATATATTCCTATGCAACGTATATATATTTACACAGAGATTTATTTGTACTTGGCCTCAAAGTAATGACGGGTATTTAAAGTTAAAGTTAAAGTCTGTCCCGAGCCATTAGGCCCATCAGGCCGGAGCTTATCCCGGTTCCCGTGGCGTTAAGCGACTGAGAGTACAAGACTCTCCCCTGAATTGGGACGCCGGTCCATCGCAGGGTTAACCCCCATCATTTTGCTGGTACTCATTTATTTTTCAGCTGAGTGAACTGGAACAACGTGAAATTAAGTGTCTTGCTCAAGGACACAACACATCGCCCGGTCCAGGGATCGAACCCATGACCTTCGAATCATGAGTCCAATGCCTTAACCACTAGGCCACGTGCTTCCACATTGACGGGTATAGAGGCCTGAAAAGGGTGTAACCTAGTTTCTTGCGTATATATTCCTATAGGCGGATAGCTCGGCGTTTTGGGAATCATTCTTTTGGCAATCTAAGTAAAGGACCTTCTATACATCATTTCTGTAAAGTTTGGTTAAATTCGCTTCAGTTATTTCTGAGGAAAAAGTCAAAAATGCATTTTTCCCATAGGGTCCAATGTTAAACTATCTTCTGCGCTGGCAGCCATGTTTTTTGGCGGATCAAAAAAATTTCGGCAATCTAAGTAGAGGACCTTCCACACATCATTTCTGTAAAGTTTGGTTAAAATTGCTCTAGTGGTGTCAGAGGAGATAGTCAAAGTGTGAAAAGTTTACGGACGGACGACGGACGACGACGGACGCAAAGTGATGGCAAACACTCACATGACCTCTGGCCAGGTGAGCTAAAAATTGAGAAACAATTCTACTGGCCTTTATATGCAGGTGACCCTTGTATAGAGGTAGACTTTAAGACAGGTTTGACTGTATTTCAAGTACATGTTATACATATGTGGTACGCTTTGTTATTTTTGTATATAAAATGCTTAATATGATACGGTTGTTTTTATAAAATGCTTAAAATCCATTCCAGGGGCGCATGTGCCTTACATTCTCAAATTCTTTTTCAACAGGTGTCGGATGTGTTTACATAGCTAGCTTAACAGGAGGTGCTTATCCTTCTGGACACCCAACCTCAGTTTGCCAGCTTCAAAGTTTTAACTTGGTTTCGAGATTGTGATTTGGACATGCATTGGTATGTTTGTTTTTGGTTGGTAAAATATTTGCTCTCCAATGTTAAAGAATGAAGTGAAGCAATAGATTTTACGCTCCCAAGTAAAAAATCTTTCATTCCCACTTGAACTATCAAGATGGTAGTTCAAGAATGGTGAGAGAAACCCGAGTGCCCAGAGAAAACCACCAACCTTTGGCAAGTGAAGTAACAAACTTTCTGGTACTAGGATCTTCCCAAACTTTGAACCTAGCTAGGTGTCAAGATTTAGTGATCCACTTTAGACCACTCAGCCATTGTGATCCCTCTATGTTGAAGATAAACATTACAGACCACTAGATTCATTATGCCCCAAAACTTTTTCACTTGGACTGAACCCATTGTGTTGAGCCACAGTGAAAGTCTCCTCAAAAGACTGTAATTGCTGTGGTTGTAATGTTGTTAATATCACATAAACATTTTTCATCTTTTCATGACAAGAGTAAATTTATTATCTGAAAGAAGGTTCATGTATGCTGAAATGTGTTTTGTTGCCTGTCTTGTACAAGCATGCACTCTGGTAACTAAGGTGCTAGCTCACAGAATCAGTATGCTGCAGACAAGTATATCACTCCCAGTCACATACTGATACAGGGTGAACCAGTCAATATTCTGTCCTCTAAATAACTGACCAGGATTTGAACCCATAAACAATGTCTCTGCTGCTCAAGGTGGAGGCTCTTTCACTGAGCTGATGTGTCCTCTTTATACAGAACACAAAGTGAGAGCAAGCAGCATCTCAAATTTTAGAGACTTACCAAATGTATGACTTGATCGGATTTGAACCTATGACATCCTACTCTTGAGGTGGAGGCTCTGCCACTAAGCCACAATAATAATTCCCTTAGATAAGTTGATATCTTGCTTATGGCCACACAGTGTCCTGGATCAAACATCAATTTATTTCTAAGCTTTCCTCCATTTATCACAGAACCCTTTATAATGCAAAAACTTGACTGAAAAAATGATGGCGTATCAAGGTAGCAATTAAAGGAAGTTTTGTTGTAAATAAAATCTCTAGACAATTAGTCAGTTGGTTGAGTGCTTGCTTCGTAAGAGGAAGGTCATGACTTCGAACCCTGATCGGTTCTGACCCAAGACTTGAAAGTGAGTAATGACTGTTCTTTTGCCAAGCACTCGGCATTATGAAATGAAAGTCACGGTTCTTTCAGATGGGAACTTAAATAAACGAGGTCCCATATCACGGTAGGTTTGGCACACTAAAGAACCCTGCTGTATAATGCCATCAGTGCAATGCACAGGCAAAATTTCTGCACCTTCACCTATAGCTGGTGATGTCTAAATATAAGTGAAATATTCTTGACTGGGACGTTAAACACCATTACTCAACTCTAGACAAATGGCTTCAAATGTCACCAGCAATGTTACTGAAATAAAGTCAGTTTCCAGCCATGAAGGGGCTGTATACTAAACCAGCAATGTTACTAAAAATAGGTTGCTCCCAAGCCATTTATTCTATATTCAACATGTGAATAGTGTTCAAACCTCTCACTCTCAAGCCCAATGCTCTATCACTTAGCCACTAAGGAGGCATCTTAATTTTTTTTATTCAAAATCAAAACAATAGGCAAATTAAATAGCTTCAAATGTTTATTGATCAGAAAGTATATAAAATGATGATTACAAAATAATAATTATACTAAATATACAATTAATCTAGAATTCTGCAAATCAAAGTACTGAAAGTGCTGGTCACTCCCCAGCCACAGAGGGGTACACTGCCAAATAATTTTATGTACTGCATCAGCAATGTTGCTAAAGACAGGTGATTTCCAAGCCATGAAGGGGTACACTGCAAATTCATCCTACAGTACAAGGCTGTCAAAAGTTTAGCACTCGGATAATGAAAAATAGTTGATGTTCAGCTGCCAAGTGGCCAATGTGTTTATAGCTAGTAGCCAAAATGCTACCTAGAGACAAATAGAGACAACTGCCCTTTGCTGATATATAGCTAGCTAAGGGCCAACATAAGCTGCTGATTCAGCAATAATTCATTAGCTTAGTGTTTAACTTTTGACAGTCCTGTACTGTATATACCACATCAGCAATGTTAACTGAATAAAACAGGACATACCCCAGACATGATGGGAACACAGCCGATTTATTCTATATGAAAAATAAGCAATGTTATTGGGGACACTGCCAATTTATTTTATATGACACCTGAACAATGTTATTTAAAAGCAGGTTACTCCACTGTCATGATGGGGACACTGCCAATTGATTCTATATGACACATGAGCAATGTTATTTAAAAGCAGGTTACTCCACAGCCATGTTTGGGACACTGCCAATTCATTCTATATGACACATGAGCAATGTTATTTAAAAGCAGGTTACTCCACAGCCATGATGGGGACACTGTTAAATAATGATATAAATTACTGCTTGGAAGAGTATAAAATCTTCTTAATGCCTTTGATACAAAATAACTCAATCTTGAATTACAATTGTATATACCCTATATATCTCAATGGTATAATCACAGACATAGACATAGAGTCATACCATTTAAGATTGGGAGGGGTGACAGGCTATATACTTATGTTATTAAAGCATAATATACATTGGCTTGAAAAAATAATAAATACTGCCATTACAGATAATACTAATAGTTTATTTTTTTTGAATTTTTTTAAAATAAAAATCAATTAAGTACTGTACTCATATATTTCAGTAAAATATTATTTTCTTTAAATAAATCATGTACATTCAAAAGCAATATTGTAAAGTCCATAATAAATCTATCATAATTTAAAAATATTAATTTTCTTAAAATAACATTATTTAGCAGTTTCGAGATGAAAAATCACTTTGTCAATTCATTTATTCTTTCTTCAGTTAAACAGCTAATTTTTGTTAACATGAAATAAACATGATTTCATATGAGAATTTCATGTGAAAAATTTTCATGTCAATTTCACATGAATGAAGCATATGTACATGTAATTAACATGAAGCAAGATTTCATGTGAAAATCATGAAAAATCAGTCATGTGAATTTCACATGAACAAAATTTGGCTGTGTGTATGATATGGTAATGTTTTATCTCAACAAATAAAGAGAAAATTTCAGAAAACTTTTCTACATGTACCAATTTTTTTTGTCTTAACTTTTCTTCTAATTGCCTGTCATTTTGTGAATTCAAATTAGTCGTTTTGTTGCTGTAAATATTGTAAGCCATGACAAACTTGAAAATATTCGCCATATTTAATTTTTTCATTTAATCAAATTTGCACCATTTTCATGCTTTACATGATCTTTTGGTAAACAAATAGTAAAATTTGACTTCGAATAGAGCCATTCTTTGAAGCCTGTTGATCAGAATCGCTGATATGTTTACATTGATACAGAAACACAAATCATGATCAACTAAAAGTTTACATTTAACAATGTAGTACAAATGTATTCAAAATAACAATGTGGTCCGTCGCCATACCAACATGATACCCCCTAACGGACCGCCATACTAACATGATATCCCCTAATGGACCGCCATACCAACATGATACCCCCTAACATTTGTGCAGAACGTTTATATCTATGAGACATGAAAACATATCAATACCATTCATAATTGTCTGTAAAAGAGGCATTATTCAAGGAAGCCATAGCATAAACCCTTTTCAAAATGTTCCACACAAAAAGGAGTGTTGATCATGTGGTATAGCAGCAAACACAATTTTTCTAAAATATCCCTTCAACAACTGGTACAAATCTTGATAAGAAAACTCAGCATTCTACTTAATTGTAACAACATACAAATATCATATTTATAGTCTGTTTCATAAAAGTATAACATGCATCTATAGTCTGATCCATAAAAGTTTAATATAACATGCATCTAAAGTCTGTTTCTTAAAAGCGTAACACAGGTTTGTTAAATTTTGGCAATGGAAAGGCTGATTTTCTATCAGTAAAACATTTATATCTCTTTGAAAGTTTGAAGCTTTTGACATTTACATTTTTTTCACAATAATTATATTTACATTTCATGTTTATAATGTTGTAGTTTGTATAAAAAACAATAAGGAATTTTGTAAAATTGAGCATATGTAAGGGAGATAATTGACCAGACACAAGGTAAGATAACTCACATTTCAAGAAAATGCAATAGTTAAGAAAAACTATGGAATTGCTACAATAAAGAATAACTTACATTTCTATATTAAAAATCTACAAAATTGCTACATTAATACATGCAAGCACCAATTTGTGTTACCATGAAATTTTTGGTAAATACTGACATTTCTCCCGTTCATACATTAACAATGTCTTCATAAAAATGAAATAACAATTAAATTGAAAATCATGTAAAATTCATACATGCCACAAATTGGAAGCTAAGTGGTTTTAGTGAACACAAGTCACTACTAATTGATATGGTAAATTTATTCATATGATAAAATGCCAAATGTGTGTGTGTGTGTGTGTGTGTGTGTGTGTATGCGTGTGAGCACATGTTCATGCATGTGTATATGTGTGCACACAGGTACATGTGTATGTACTTGTGTGTATGCATGTGTGCATGCATATGAGTACTAGTATATGTGTGTGTGACACAAAGCACTATTACTTTACATTGTCTTCTACCTCGGGTAACTTTCTGTCATAGCAGCGTTTTGGAGAGAGGGGATAACACCACAGTAGAAGGACAGGTATATTGTTTTGTATTGATCACTGAATAAAAAACATAAATTTCAAAATATAGGGATTCAAAATGCAAATATTTATTTTCACTAATATCCTAAATTTTTGTATAGACATGTATCTTCTTACACACAAAGCATAAAAATTAATATGATACATTCTTGCACTTTGAAGATTAGCTTTTATACATTGTATATTTGCATATATGTAAGAAAAATTAATCAATAATAACTAATAATAATTAAGGATCATTTTTTAAAATAAAAATTACTAAATAGTGGTTAGAAAACATGCATATTGTTTAAATGTCTATAGAAGACTTTGATTCTATCTATCTAATAATTATTATATACAAATAAATAAGATACTAATTTGATCCAATATTTTGAAAAAATATTCAAAATGAGACTTAATTGTTAATATAACTTAGCATTGTGTATAGATATTTAGAAGATGTGTTCCAACAGTGACCATGTTTGGTATTTCTCTATGTCCCAAAATATTCCCTACAGAGAAACTAGACAGTATCTACTTTACATCCCATAAAAATGTCAGGATGATACTGTCTACAACAAATCCAAAAAAATATTTTTTAGAATATTTCTTTAAGATCACCATAATCCCATTTAAATTTTATTTTATAAAATTGAAATAAAGACTGAAGCTATTTGACTTCTATATTTTTCATTAAATTGTGTCATTGGTCAATCATTAAAATTTGAATTCAAGGTACAATTTAAATACATTTTTATGGCAGGTTTTATTAGAATATAGAAATAAATACAGCAGTAATATTGTTACAATTTTTCTAGATTGTCTATATTTAATGCAGCACTATAAAATAAACTTAGATCATGTAGTCAAATGACATACTGGGATAATATTGCACAGTAGTAACCATAAAAGATGCTCCAGAAATTGGTGGAAGTTACCAAAGGCAACAACAGAAAATTGACAGGTATTCTGATCATAAATACATGACAGGTGCCCAACACCATTAGGACATTTTACATAATTCAAAAAAGATTGATTAAATTTTGTTTTTGTTCTATTTCAACAAATTGAAATTTATTTCATCTGACAGAAAAAAGACAAAATTTATTCCGCACTTGAAAACATCCAATCAAATATTTGGCTACAAGAAATGGTTCGTGTGGTAATAGATTTTACAAAAAAGACAGACTCACTCCATTCAATAGTGTTTCATTTCATTTTCTAACATCTGAATTTGTCATGAAATATTTATGTTCTACATTATAGATCAATCTATTTGCCCAAAGGGGTAAAAATGAACATTCTCACACCTAAATTTATACTGGAGCATTCCTGTTCTACATTAATGGATCAGTTCATTTGCTCGAAAGGGGTAAAAACATTCATATCCAGCGAAGTCATAACTACAAAAGCATTGTAACAAATACATGTATATATAACAATATAATTATATCAATGAGGTTTATCAAGTGTCCAGTAATGGTCAATCTAATGGAATGACATGATAATTATCTTTCCTTTGTTCTTGAAGCTTCCACTAGAGGGATTTTGTTTTGCAATGTTATGATAACACTATTAACTTTCAGCGATTTCCGTAACAAATTTGTTATTCTTCCATGTTGTTTTGAACTGCTCTGGCAATGGGAACTCTTTCTGTAAAACAGAAAATAAAGCAAAGACATTTTAAAACTTTTTATTCATTTTCAATATATAAACTATCTTTTTTTGCCATTTAAGACCAAAATTTTTCCAAAGCTGTCACCATATCTGTTTTTGTCTAATTCAATTTTCAAATTATGGCATTATATTGTGTTTTCAATGAAAACAATGTTACTTTAATTATTATATAGACATCTTTTATTTATACAATCACTATGGTATATCATGTGATCTTTGATAACTCCATCAATGTTTATGTAGATTCAACTTTGCTACTTTCTAGGCAACAAAGCTGCAATACAAAAGAGAAGAGAGATAACTCCTGCACAAATAAGAATACATATTATCTAATCAGTTTTTACATTAGCAATAATGTAAAATGAAGTAACTTGCTAAAGGCCACAACATTCCCTTGCCAGGATTCGAACCTATGGCTTTAGATTTGTAGTCTGACACTACCAACTAAGCTACATGCTTCAGTGCCATGGCAGCCAATAAAAATGTCTGTCTTATACTGTAATACTTACATAATCCCCATCACCATCAAGTACTAATATGTTCATTTCTGATGACTAGGCAGTAGCACAAATTACTGGTATCCAATCAGAATATGTGACTTATCAATCAAGTGGCATGGCAGCCAATGAAAATGTCTGTCTTATACTATTATACTTACATAATCTCCATCACCAACAGGTACTAATATGTTCATTTCTGATGACTTAGCGGTGACACAAATTATCCAATCAGAAATAAGAATGCTAGCATCCAATCAGAAATTAAAATACAATTATCCAATCAGAATAGGTGACTTATCAATCAAGTGGCATGGCAGCCAATAAAAATGTCTGTCTTGTACTATTATACTTACATAATCTCCATCACCAACAGGTACTAATATATTCATTTCTGATGACTTAGCGGTGACGATCTCTGTATTTAGAGAGTCTGGACTTAAATATATAAGGCATCCATCTGTTTTATCAATACTAACGGTAGGCATCTTACCCAAAACCTGTAGATACAAAACACAATAGTCAAAAATCAAAATTATTCAAAATGTTTAGTATCAGAAGCTTTTGTAACAATGAATTAAGTAAAATTTTCATAGAAATGCAATAAACTTGGCTGATAGCGTGGCCAGATTATGACTGCCAATGATAACATTTGTATTCCTATAAAAAGTCTTTGAAAATGATAAAGCTGATTTACAAGGCCTTTATTTGAGGTATTGCCGGCCATGCCTTTTACATTCCAACACTGACTGCCATCACGATACCAAAGCAGCGTCATGGCAACTAATTATGTACTAGTGTCAGTGTCGTCATTAAATGGCACAATTCATGCAGAGTTTTCATTCTTTTTGCATGTAAATCAAGCATACCGAGCCTTTGTCAGAGCATTGTTGGCATGGCCGGCGATCCATCAATTGATGTTATACTTAATTTTGTTTCTGACAAAAATGTTGCAGTTGTCTGTTTAGTTAGTGTAATTGATTGTGACATTATGGTAGTGATACCCTCCTAGGGTAGGATAGAAAAATCCCACGTTGGAAAATCTACAAAGATGGCCCGGAAAACTCTATCCTTACTTGAGAAAATGGTTTCCAATGGTGTGACAGTAACCATAGCAACAATTTTATAACTTACCTGACCCTGCACACTTTGGCAATTAATAAATTCTAGAGAAGCAACTACATCATCAAAAGCTATTCCTACTTTCTTGCAGCCATCTGTAATACAAATTGAAAAATGACAACTTAATTTTTCACCTTAAATCTTAAGGCAAATCTAAGTAGCCTAAAAGAAAAACAGAAAACTAAGTACATTTTACATTGTCATTTGCAAGAATTTGTATAAAGAATACAGTGTACAGTCAAACCTGCTTTAAAGGCCACCTTTATATAATGACCACCTGCTTTTAAAGGCAGTACAATGTTATATATCCCAATTGTTTTTTTAACCTTTGCATAAAAGCCACTTTTACTGGTTTCCTTGGGTGGTATTTAAAGACAGGTTCACTGTATAAGGACACTTATATCATACTGATTTAATTTGCTTAAACTTTTTCTCTAAACTCTACCCCTTACACTACTAAGAAATTTATTTATCTCTATCCGGAAAATGTGTGTGATAGATCATAGATTGACATGTCTAACCTAATTTGTCAGTTCCAAAGTTTTTACTTTGCTTCTGGATTGTGATTCGGAAATGGATTAGTATGTTTGTTTTTGATTGACAGACTGATAGATTGACTGACTGACAGAGTCAAAACTCATAGTTCACCTCAGCAATGCTGGTAGGGGACTAAAAGAGGTTTGAACAACATAATGACTTTGAGTTACTAATGGTATTTGAGAAAATGACATTCAAGATATTGGAGTTCAATGTATTTAGTAAAGGGGAGATAACCACTGTAAAATTACCTAAAATAATAGAGTTAACTTTTCCTTTGACCATTATAGCACTATTTTTACACTGATACACATAAACTGTTTGTTTCATGTTGGTATCGTTGATAACAATGTTGTTGTTTCCTTCTTGATATTCCTAAAATAAACACACAAACAAATAAATAAATAAATAAATAAATAAATAAAATGCAGCTTTTTGCATAGTTTCAGAATAATATTTACCATAAAACCTTAACAAAACAGAATAATATTGAATATGGGAGAAAATGAATCAACCCCTGCTTTGTAGAGAAGACCAATAGAATCTTACATCAGTAACAGTGTAAGATATCTCAAATGCGGATGGATATTTTTCTGTACAAAACAAGCTTTGGCGAGTTCTGGACATTGAAAATATTCATCTGAGTGATCATGTCTCATTCCAGAATGCCCTTAATTTTTTCATAGAATCAAACATAAAAGTCAGGGAGATTGAATTAATGTAGTAGATTGTTCCTGTGATCTGTCTCAACCAGGGCAAGACAGGGAAATCTAGCAATGGTAAAATGGGTAGATTCACTGGTCACATGTGAGAAAAAGAAATCTCAACCTTTGGGATGAGATTCTTTATTTTCTAGACCGAGGCTTGCCGAGAATCTCATCCCTCAGGTTGAGATTTCTATGTGTCCACTAAAAGACAAGGGTAGATTCTATTCTTTACAATGCCCTTATGACAGTATGCTCCGGTCATTATGCAGGGTGGGGGTATTTAGCTTGTTATGACTACTGTGACATAGAACATGTTTTATGGTTCCTTCTGAAGGACTACTGTATAATGCTTATATTTCGCTGTTGTTTAATTTTAGCTATAATCGCGGTCCAGTGTATGCATCTTATCAGCCCATTAACGTTGCTAGAGTAGATTTACTTTAATCAGATAAGACCGCGAAAATATAACACCGGGAATACACTAGTCATTGTCAAACCGCAAAAATTTGACACCGTGAAAATAAAGCAATATACAGTATATGATTTTCATTTCTAAATGTCAAGTACTTGATAAGAGAACAGTCACTACCTGTTTTTAAGTCTTGGTCAGACTTGGTCAAGGTTCGAAGCAGGGCCTCTAAAATCAGAACAAGCACTCTACCAACAGAGTTACCGTATTGGTAGATTACCACCTTGAGACAAACTGTTAAATGAATATTCAATGGATCATAAAAAATACTTACAACCACCCATTTTTTGTCTTGTAATTCAAACACTGGTGGCTTCTTGACCACTTTGGGTTCTACCTTTACCCCTGGTTTAGGTGCAGGTTTGGGTGGCTGTGTCGCCTTAAATGGAGCAGGTCCTTGTCTTAACCCTGGGTTTTTATGTGTTTTCATGTCATCTGACACCTTCTTGAGACCTGTGAATAGAAACATAAAATGAGTTTGATTGCCCTTTTTAATACCAAATGACTTGCAATAAATACATCATATCGATTTGGAGTGTATGCAAAAAGTATGATATTGATTTGGAGTGTATGATATTGATTTTGAGTGTATGCAAAAATTATGATATTGATTTTGAGTGTATGCAAAAATTATGATATTGATTTGGAGTGTATGCAAAAATTATGATAATGATTTTGAGTGTATGCAAAAATTATCATATTGATTTGGAGTGTATGCAAAAATTGTTATATTGATTTGGAGTGTATGCAAAAATTATGATATTGATTTGGAGTGTATGCAAAAATTATGATATTGATTTGGAGTGTATGCAAAAATTATGATATTGATTTGGAGTATATGCAAAAATTATGATATTGATTTGGAGTTGATTTTGAGTATATGCAAAAATTATGATATTGATTTTGAGTATATGCAATAATTATGATATTGATTTTGAGTATATGCAAAAATTATGATATTGATTTTGAGTATATGCAAAAAATTATGATACTGATTTGGAGTGTATGCAAAAAATTATGATATTGATTTGGAGTATATGCAAAAATTATGATATTGATTTGGAGTGTATGCAAAAATTATGATATTGATTTGGTGTATGCAAAAATTATGATATTGATTTGGAGTATATGCAAAATTATGATATTGATTTGGAGTATATGCAAAATTATGATATTGATTTGGAGTGTATGCAAAAAATTATTATGATATTGATTTGGAGTGTATGCAAAAATTATGATATTGATTTGGAGTGTATGCAAAAATTATGATATTGATTTAGAGTGTATGCAAAATTATGATATTGATTTGGAGTATATGCAAAAATTATGGTATTGATTTGGAGTGTATGCAAAAATTATGATATTGATTTGGAATGTATGCAAAAATTATTATATTGATTTGGAGTGTATGCAAATATTATAATGATATTGATTTTGAGTATATGCAAAAATTATTATATTGATTTGGAGTGTATGCAAAAATTATGGTATTGATTTTGAGTGTATGCAAAAATTATAATATTGATTTTGAGTGTATGCAAAAATTATGATATTGATTTGGAGTGTATGCAAAAATTGTTATATTGATTTGGAATGTATGCAACATATTTTAACTGTGTATCTTTCTTTGATTATCTTGATCTGGTAACATCTCAATATAAGTTGAACAAGCAAATCCAGTGAATTAGGATCCCCCACCAGCAGGTTCTTTTTTGTGATTTGTACATTTGTTCAAAGGGTCATAACTCCAAGGAAAATAAGCAAACCAACTTGAGTTAACAATATACTATCTATGTTGATACTTTGCACCAAGTTTCATGAAATAGTGCATCATAATTTTGGAGAATTAGCGCAGACAAGAATTTCAGATGGACGGAAGGACACACGGAAGGATGGATGGAAGCGTGGGTGGAAACTTATTAAATCCTTTCATCGAAAAGTTGGGATAATAAACGTTAATAATTAAGTGTATCTGTTCCCTTGATTCACTGTAACAAGTTACATCTTGATATCTCCTGCCAGTACAATAGCTGGTAACATCTAAATATGAGTATAAACTTTTTATTTACCTTTAGTAATATCTGTTCCTTTATTTAATGAAGCAAACAAGGCATTTCTAGCATCATCTTCACCTGCTCCCCCTCCTGATGGTGCTGTTACATCCTCCACTGGTGGGGGTGGTGGTGGTGGGGGGGTGGGGCACCTCCTGGTGGAGGGGGTGGTGGAGCACCTGCTCCTGATGCAGATTCAGCTATATTGTCACTGGCTGTCAGGCTACTTCCCTGTAAGTACAATAAAATAATACATGTACATACATATTAAACACGTAATAATTAAATCAACAAATTAATGAATAGTTGCAAGGGTTCAAAATTATATTTTGCAATAGAAGGTTCAGGCCCCGGTTTCACAATCATTACTTAGTAAAGATTTTCCTTAACTTAAATTTAGCAAATTTTGGTTATCAATTTTTGGAAAAATCAATGAATATTTTTGTGAAAACTAATGCAAATGTTTAAATCTAGAAGTGATCTTAAAAATGACACCTTAAATTCCTGAATATCTTAAAAATCAACAAAATTATAAAGATTTGAAATGTTGCCAGATTTAAGTTAGGGAAAATCTTAGCTAAGGAATGATTGTGAAACTGGGGCCTGGGCTCTTTGCCTTTAATTTTGACAGCCTCCACATAAAAAGTTTCGAAAGTCCATTGCAAAAACATTAAAATAAGCTTTATGTGCAAAAAAAGCTCTATTATCCTGGTAAAAAATGGCAAGTCAATAGGACTTTTACAGTTTAAATATAAAGGGTCCCTATGTAAAATCAAAAGGTCTAGGACCTCAGACCCAGAGAATTTTGAACCTCTGAATTGACAAACAGTAAAACCTCCTTATAATGCTGTCAGATAACTTTGTCACCCTGCTTAATTCCAGAGTATTTTATTTTTTCTATGTTCTTCTTTATAAGCTGCTTTCAATTTATTGTAGAACCCCTTTATATTGTCAAAATTTGATTGAATAAATTATGCTTGACCCTATCAGCATCTGTGTTATTGAATACACCAATCAGATTTTTAATTTGTGACTTTCTCAATACCATTTGACCATTGATACATTTAAAACTTTCATATACATCATAACGCAAGAAGCAAAATCAGGGAATTAGGATCTACTGCCTAATGATTTTTTTTTGTGATTTGCACTATGTTTAAAGGGCCATAACTCCCAGGAAAATGAGCACTTCAACTCAGTTTAATGATATGCGCATCTCCTATCAATATTGATGCTATGCACTTTCGTGAAATAGTGCTTCAGTTTTGGAGAATTAGCGCAGACAAGAATTCCGAACAGATGGACAGAAACTGAATTTAATACCCTCCCCCCCCCCTTTTTCTTTGAAATTCTGGGATAAAAACAAATGTTAGTGGTCAATTTATGTAAGAATAAATAAATAACTAAACATTTTATTTCATCATTTAACATTAACCTATTTACAAGTTTTTCAATGATAAAAGAGTAGCCATTTATTTTTGATTTCGCCATAATTTTTTTAAATGATAAGAGTGGCCCTTTTTTAATGATAAGAGTGGCCATTATTTTTTTCAGTGATAAGGGGGGCAATAATTCTTGAACTTTTGACTTTGTGTAGAAGTTAAAATTAATTTAGAATTAAAACTCTAGAGAAATAAAATGATATAAAAGAAAACATTAATAACAGAACCAATTTGAAAATCAATAAATTCATCACATAAATTGGCCATAAAATGGATAAAGTTTCTAGTTTTCTGGTAAAGATGGGGTCAACAGAAGCTATTGACAGAACAGCTATATAACCTCCATTGTAGCCAGATAACGGGGCCCTAATTAAAATCTTTAATGCATATAACTGATATATATTTATATTTTATTTTTTTTATTTGCCTACTTTGTAAATTAAAACATATTTTTACTAACTACAATAACACTTAGTTAACAAAGGTTTGAACTAACCCTCAACTACAGTAAAATCTGCTATAGAGAACATACATCAATTTACAGATCACAGGGCCATGGTCCCATTTGTGGTGCTCTAAGGCAAATCTGAGGGAGAGTTTTAGCGTGTTATGCCTGTTGATACATGGAACATCGGTTTTTAAGGTCTATTTTGAAGGACAGTCTGACTTTTATTTCTAAATTCTGAGTGCTTAGTACACAGTCATTACCTTTTTTCAAGTTATGGTCAGACCTGACAGTGTTTAAACCTTGACCTCCTGTATACAGAAAGAGAGCACTCTACCAACTGAAGTATTGTAGTGGTTCTCTTGAAAGGAATCCCACTTGTTATCTCTACATAGTATGTCTTTCATACATCTGTTGTTTTTAAATAGCTTCAAATAATAAGTTAAAATAATCATGTCTGTATGAACAAAATATTTAAGATCAAGAGTTGCCTCCCTTTGTACGAAGCAAAAGAAGTATATTTTTATTTGAAGACGTAGTTGTGGGCAACCTTAATATATAACATGCATATGACATGGTAAGGGTGATGCACTGATATATGTGGGACAGTACTGGGTGATGTGGAGGGATATGTTTGGGTGTTGATGGGAGGGGATGTTGGGGATATTAGTGATGTTAACATAATTGTGAAGCCATACAAGTATAACATGAATGGAAAAGGAATGGTGTACTGTTGTGTATATATGGGGTGGGGTGTTGTTGTGTGTAATGTTGGTGGAAAGGGTGTTTAAGAGAACAGGGTTTTGTTGGAGGGGTGTTGAAATATGTAGAATGTTCGTGGAAAGGTGTTGATGTTTATAGGATATTGATGGATGTAGATTGTTGGTGGATGTAGGGTGTTGGTAGATGAAGGGTGTTGGTGGAAGGGTGTTTGTTAAGTGGTCGCAGGGTGCTGATGGGTGCAGGGTATTGGTCGGAGGAGTGTTGATCAGTAGAGGGTGTTGGGGTTAGGTGAGAGAGTTTAACATAATTTTGAGTGGAACAATGTCATACGACCTGTATATGTGGGCAGGGTAGTTGTTGATGTGACTGTGGCACATAAGTGATATACTCTTATGTGGGCTAGGGTTGTTGATGGTAACAGTTCTGGTGGGAGGGATGTTTTGGGGTTGATTGTAACTGTGACACTGGGTTGTGTATTGATATGTGTATATTTATGGGATGGAGGTCATTAATGGATATTGGGTGTTGGTGGGAGGGAATGTTGGGGGTTATATTGTAACTGTGACACTGGGATAATATACTGAAATTTGTATATTTTGACTGGGGTGTTAATGGACGATTTGTAACTATGACACTGGGGTGATATACCAATATTTTTCAATACAGGTTGGGTGTTAATTGGTTCAGGGTGTTGGTGGTAGGGAGTGTTGGGGTTATTGTAACTGTGACACCAGGGTGATGCACTCTCACATATGTATAGATGGAGTTAATTAGTCTTATGAATGGACAATATAATAATAAGATAATATAATTAGTTATATTTTGGTAAGCAGTTATACATAACACATGTGTGTGTATACTCTGCAAGTTTGACCTGGAATATGTGACCTCTGACCTCTATTTTTGTATGTCAACTCTTACCACCTAATTTACAGGGTAAAACTAATTCCATTTCACCTGTCTAAATCACAGAAACCAGATCGTTTTAATATACAATCACATAAATTCACTCATATTCTGAAAAAAATCTAAGCTCACTGTGAATAAAATTCAAATCAAAAGGTCACAAAGCCAGGTCACACATGTGTTGATGTTTAACGCCTGGTTGGATAATTACTTAGACAGATAGAAATATGTCGGGATATTACTCGGTAACTAGCTCCATCTGTTAATTTTCTCCAGAAATATGTTAAAATACGGAGGACAAATCACTATAAGTAGTACGCAAGGTCAGCGGAGTGCGTGATGTAAGACAAGCCTCTGTAAAACATGGAAATCATAATAACATCAATTTTTTTTACATTCCGATCTGCAACCTTACTTGTATACCACTGTCTTGAAAATAAGTTGAAATTCTAAATCAGTCATTTTCCGATAATTTCAATATTTGTCAGTTTTTTTGACATTACCATTTACAACTTTACTCATATACTACTGTGTTGAAAATTTTCAACCACTCATTTTCTGACAATTTCAATATTTATTAATTTTTTTACACTGTGATCTGCAACCTAACTCATTTACCACTATGATGAAAATAAATTGAAGTTTTCAACCAGTCCTTGTTTTGATAATTTCAACAAATTGGCATATAGCTGACAAGAAAAAGTAACCAGTCCTTATAGCCTTGGACCCAGGGGCTAGCTGTTATTTCCAACAATGTATGTGGTATGCAACTAGATTCATTTTTGTTCATGCATTAACCATTTTTAAACTATTTCACAATTCCATATTTTGTATCTACATTCTGATCCACAACAGCAACCTTTCATAAGGTAAAATCCCCATCACAATCACTAAACTGGTATTTTCAATATTCATTTTCTTAATTACACATTTTGCCCTTATTGTTTTTTATTATTTCCAATTGTACCCTTTATTCAAATTCTGTATTTCCAATTATCAATTCTTCTAAATTATGCATTTTGCCCTTATTTTAATTTCTATGTAATTTCAGATTATCCTTTACTCAAAATTCTGTATTTTCAATTATCCATTGTTCATGATTCTGTATTTTCTATTATCTAACTTGTTCATTACAAGCTACATTCTTTAGCATTTATTTCTACCAACCATACAATAACAATATAAATCCAGAAACAATGCAATCTTTATTTTACTGAAGTTTATGTACTTCCATGGCAACCAATGTCTTCAGCATTTAAAATTATCAAAAAACTTGAAAATTCTTCCAAGAGCCTTAAGATAACTTAAACACTGTGTTTTTAATAAAGTTATTATGTTTTTCACCTTCGTTTTATGCTTTGCAGACAACAGAAAATGCAAACAATTTTCTAATTATGAATAAATCTTTTGGACCTCCTAGAATGGAGGGATTTTTAAATGAAAGAATTACAAGGTCAATTAAAATCATTATTGCAGAAAATTAAACAAAGATGTTATTGCAGTTAAAACGTTCAAGCTTGATAATAACCAATTAAAAAGTTTAGTTTAAAACAATAAAAGAGACAAAAAGGAATGATAAAAACATTGTAAAACAATTTTCTGAAAATTTCAACCAGAAAATGAGCATGAAGACACTAATGTAAACACAGAGGGCTTTGTTTCTCGAGTGGTCTAAAGCACCTGCAAACCGCTCTTGCTGCTTAGGCTCAAATCCCTCTCATGGAAGATCTAAGTGTAAGAAAGTCTATCAGTTCAAACCCTGAATGGGTCTAACAAAAACCTGAAAGGAGGTAGTGACTATATAAGCACACAGAAATGAAAGTCACAAGGTCTATATAAACTGATGCCCTGACTGTCACAGTAGGTATGGCTAAAAACCCTCCCTGAATATTGCCTCGAGTCCAATGCAAAGGTAAATAAATCTGCGACTTCACATGAAGGTGGTGATGTTTTAATATAAGTGAATTATTCTTGACTGAAGCATAAAATCCCATTCAATCAATCAATCAATCAATCAATCAATCCATATAAACACAAAGTATATTAAACATTATAGCTAAGGTAAAGTTCACAAAAAATTATAAAATATTGCACTAAAAAAGAAAAGGTCACAAAAAACATGGCACCCCACTGGGTGCTAATTCATATCTGGGTCAATCCTAAGTTTGTAATGAAATATTTCTAAAGCAGATGGCACCAAACATTTAAAAGCACATGACTTTCTAACCTCCAGAGCTCATGCCATAAGGAAGAAAACAGCATATGTTTTGAAATATTATTTCAATTTGAACAGCTTGAGTTGAAATTTTGAACAAAAACTTAAGAAACAGATCTCGGGGAATTAATTTTAAATGTAAATTTAAGTATGAACTCTCTGTTGGATGGTGTGCTGCAAAAAGAAGTGTGGCGAAAACAATATGAGTCACAGTTTTAACGTAACTTAAATCATAAAAACAGATTATTTAAAAAAACTTTTAGAAATTATTAGTTTTATTAGTGAGGTTATTTGATGTTAAAGGTCCAAAGTATAATATTGTATTTTTAATGTTATTTTATTTTTAATTTATCTATTTCATGGTTTAATTTTTTGTTGTTTTTGTTTCATTTTTTTTTCTTTTTTCTTTTATTTTTTTTTTGCTCTTTTGTACCACTAATTGGTAACTTACTTGATAG
The DNA here is from genome assembly GCA_021292105.1 of Anadara kagoshimensis. NCBI lineage: Eukaryota > Metazoa > Mollusca > Bivalvia > Arcoida > Arcidae > Anadara > Anadara kagoshimensis. The sequence continues at coordinate 15,407,856 of CM037863.1, read as the reverse complement.
AGTGCTCCTTTCCTATATGAAAGGTTGGTGTTTGAATCCTGGAAGAGTCTGAACAAGACTTAAAAATATTGGTAGTGATTATTCTTCCACCAAGCACTTTGCAATTATACATGGAAATCATAAGGTCCTTTGGAAGAGACTTTAAAAATTAGATGCCCCATGTCATAGTGGGCATGGAATGCTAAAAGAAACCTTCCTGCATATTGGCCAAGCAAAGATGAAAATTTCTGCTACTTCACTTATAGCTGATGACATTGCAATATAATTGAAATATTCTTGACTGGGATAAAAAAAAAATTCCCACCCACTCAACTAATCAAGAAACATGCACATCTATATGCATCATTGTAACCCTAAAAACAGCATACCAGTTCGCATCATTAAGAAATGACATCCAAGACTAATGAATGGTCATTAAAACCTAATTTTACATGTCAGGTGTCATCATTTAAACTTTTTTTTACTTTAATCTGGATTTAATTGGATTAACAGCAGATTAAGAACCAATTCAAAATGAATGTAAAATGCCAAATTTTAAGTCATTTTTGGTATCCAAATGATGGCTATTTTTGATACATTCTACATCAGTTGGAGACCTAATTGCAACTATGCATGCACAAGGTGGACCTACACAGGTAGTAAATGGACCCAGACAGGTAGTATCTCATTAATATTGCACATGTGCACGCACAAAAGTGGACCAACATATAGCATGCAGGTAGTAAGTATCTCATATATTGTAATCTGATGTTTGATGTTGCCATGGTGACGTAATTTGGTTTATTCCTGTCATTCTGTAAGAAATGTGATCATTGACCGTCATTCATCAAAACGAATAGAGCATGTCAAACCAGTCGCTTCAAATTTTATAGAAGTTTTGGTCCTTTCTAAATTTAATCTCAGAGCTTGGATCACTTGGATAAAAAATAATTTTGCACAGAAACTCAACTTTAGTTACTTTGGTTTAACATACAGTAATTGACGTATCTCTGGCTATGCATTTTATTTTCCGACACTGGCCGCCATCAAAGTACTAAAGCAGCATCATGGCAACTAATGACATACTAGTGTCAGTTACGTCATTAAATTGTACAAATCAGGCCAAGTTTTCATTCTTTTTGTGTGTAATTCAAGCATGCCAGACCTTTGTCGGAACATTGTGGGCGTGGTCAGCGATCTGTCAATTTACCACATGATTCATGTATACACTTTGGCTTTGAACAATTTAAAACAAGACAGCCAGTTAAAACCTGAATTGCTCAACTTGTGCACATTATTATGTCTTCTAAATAAAGTGGTCTGAGATCAGGAAATGAAAGTGGGGATTGATTGGCCACACACTCTGCAAGCCTGCATCAAATGCCACCAGGCAGGCTCTTGACTGGAACCCTCAAGGGAAGAGGAAAAGAGGTCGGCCTAAACAGACTTGGCACATGATTATAGACACAGAGACACAAACAGCTGGAATGACCTGGGCTGAACTGAAGAAGATAGCCCAGAACCGTGTCAGACGGAGAGGTGTTGTTGCGGCCCTTTGTTCCCAAGGGAATCAAGAGGAATAAGTCTAGTAAACAAAATGGGGGACATAAAAATAGTGTTTGCTTTATTTCTTAATACTGTCAGCAAAAAATATCTCTGGACCTTTCACCACAATAAGGTAACAGAATTAATAACTTCTACCAATTAACTCCCCTCGGTCATCTTGGCCATTTGACCGTAGGCTTTCATCACAACAATAAAATTTAACTCCGATTGTTGAAATGTTGATTGTTTTATCAATAAAATATATTTTTACCAGAAAAATAAAAAACCTAAATTTATCTAATTTATCACATAAAAGATACTGCTAACGCCCTAAAAACGAGATTATTCAACCAATTTGCTCGAAAACAAAATCTTCATGCGGACTTTAAATTTAGACACTTATACAAACGTTTATCTGATTAATAGTTTCGCACTCAATTAACGCGATGGTCACTCTATACAAACATCCAAGAAGTCGGAATGAAACAGGAAGCAGAATTCTCTAGTTCAGGGAGATAAGGAAAGGAAAATATGGTGTTAAAATGGTGATATATTTAACTGGTGATGAAAAATGCAATATCTCGAAAAACCTACTAATATCTCAAAAACCCCACTAATTAACTTAAAACAGCTGTCTTGGTGTCTCATCTTCCAATGGATAAAGTTTTTTTTTATTTTTTATAAAATGTATTTTATCATCTGAATACCAGCTAGATGTTACAACTATCAAAACAAAATCTTATATCACTGGTAATATACTCTCTTAAGAAATACTTGCGGACAGAAACTGATGGTTTAACATTCATAAACGTGTTTGGGTTTGTGTGTACTTATATTTTCAGGGTTGACAAGCTGGTAGCTAACCCCGTTTGTTTTTATTAAGATGTAGAAAGCTTAAAGCAGTGTCCTTATTTTTGCTGCCTTAGACTTGACCTTGTAAATCGTGATTATTTCTTGTTAAACAGTAACATGTTCTATCAGCAACTAAGTCAATTTCATATGATAATTAAAAGCAGCATAACATGGACTAAGCCAGTTTCTGCAATTTCAAAATTATAAGCAGCCAAATTTCTCAAAATCTGTGAAAATACAGTTGTCACAAATTTGCTAAAATAAGTTATGATTTAAAAGAAATTCTTAGAAATTAGTAGCTAAGATTTTGACTATAAGAAATAGATAATTTTCATTATTTTATTTTAATTCAATTTTTTTTTTTTTTTGCAAAAGACACATTTCCACTCTCATTGCCCATTTGATTACAAAACAAAATGCAAAGAGTTGCTTCCCTTTACACAGTCCAGAAAGATGCAGAAATCATCATTAATTAAAATTAATAGTATTTAAAATATTCCTCTAATCACAAGATCAAGTAAATTCCTATTACATTGATAAGTAAACTAATATAACCACTAATTTAAGAAACATATCGGAACATACTGCACGTCCCTTACATCACCATAAACATACCCTACACCACTTGTATAAATCTCTAAGTTAACAGTTTTTGGAATATTCTAACTAATTAGTGTGTTTATGTTTGTGTTTTAAGGACCTATATATCCCCCAGCAGAGCAAATCAAAAATATTGGCATCTATTTTCATGTTGCATAAATAATGATTTAATTAATTAACAAGTGACTGTACAGTGCATAAGTGGATTTCAAAGCAGTGATAAAATTAATGGATGAAAGTGAGAGAGAGAGAGAGAGAGAGAGAGAGAGAGAGAGCATTTTAGTTTTTTGATTATAGATATTTAAAAAGAAGCCAAAGTTGGCATGAACAAAACAATATATATATATATATATAATATATATATATATATATATATACTATATATATACATATATAAATAGAGTGTTTTGGAGTAATAGTGTTTAATGCTCAAGTCAAGATTCCTTATATAGAGGCAGTCAGTTCAGGAATAGCAGAGAAATCCACCAACATTTGGCTGACAAATTTTCTCACATTTTTATATATTTCTGTATTTCCCCTAAAATTTTGCAATTTACAGTGCATGTATATACATTTAAGATACCCAGGCAGTCAGTTCTGGAATGGTGTAGGAAATCAGAGGAAACTACCAACCTTCTGTAAGCAAATTGACAAAGTTTCTCGCACTTGGATATGCCCCAGTGGGATTCAAACCAAAGCAGTGAGAGGTGCCATGATGTGTAAATGTATAATATAGATCAATCTGCCATAGAAGTGGCCCAGTAAAGAGAAAATTGATTGATTTAAAGGGGGTTTACCTCCCAGTCAAATATTTCACTTATTTTGGGTCATCACCAGCTTTAGGCAAAGCAGCAGAATTTTTTACCAATGTACAGGAAGGGTTCTTTAACATACCACATCTGACATAACACTAGGCATCGGTTTTCAAGATCTCTTCCGAAGGACCCCGTGGCTTTCATATATATAAATGCAGACTGCTTGGTGAAAGAACAGTCATTACCTATTTTCAAGTCTTGGTCAGGGTTCAAACACTCTACCTCCCACATACAAAGCAAGGACTTAATCAACTGAGCTACCACAGTGGTGAGGAGAAGAGAACTTATATAAGATAGCAGCCTTGTAGATAAACATACATGTACTTCTATAGTACATGTAACACAAACAAAATATTATCACTCCAGCCAATAAATATCTAATATGATATAAACTTCAAATTAATATAAAAAATACTTAAACCATCATAGATTATTTACAAACAAATTAACACACGCCATCACACACTTATGGGCATACTGGATAATATTGGTTTGGATTGGGATCGGACTGATCCTCAATAACCTTAGCTTGGTTTCAGACAGGAATGCTAGATAACAACCAAGGCTGGGTTTTTGACTGGACTGCTGGTGAAGTCTTGATGAGTCTTAAGTGGTCTTGAATGCAAGTAGCTTGCTTATATGTTAATAACATATCACAATCCCTTCCCTGCCTAAGTTCAAATCCTACTCTGGCAAATCAAATGTGAGAAAATTTGTCAGTTTGATTGCCAGAGGATGGCAGCTATCTACGAGTTTGAACTCCACTTTCCAAGAAGCAACTGCAACAATATAAATGGTGTCTCACATCAGTACTAAACTCTCTACTCCACTACCAATGTCCAAAACCTAGTTAATATTTTCCACTAAACCACATATATGATAAAATCATTTATTACTTCTAAAGTAATGATTTAGTATATAATACATAAAAGGATCTTTGGTGTTAAACGTACACCATTACTAAACTCTCCACCCCATTCTATGACCAATGTCCAGAACCTAGTCAATGCTTTCCACTACATCACATTTATGATATAATCAGAAATCAGATATTACAACTATATTCAATGATTTATAATGTAATAAATATTCTCATAATTTTTATACTATTTTGTAAGTACCAGACAGAAATTGATAATTCCAGAAGAACTCTACTTTTTGCTTGTTTATTTCAATGAATGGATTTTACATTCTAGACAAGAAGGGACATAAGACCCCAATCCATCAATCTATCCATGACCAATGTCCAAAACCTTGTCAATATTTTCCACTACACCACATATAATCATATATTACATCATCATGCAATACATGTCAGTGAAAGAATCCTTGGTGTTAAACACTATTACTAAACTCTCCACTCCACTCCACTCCATGACCAATGTCCAAAACCTAGTCAATGTTTTCCACTACATCACATTATGATATAATCAGATATTACGACTATATTTATGACTTATTCTGTAATATATATTCTCATAATTTTTATACCATTTTGTTAAGTACTAGACAGATTGGCAATTTCTACAACCCACAAACAGTAGAGTTGAGTAATTTTGTTTAATGTCCCAGTCAAGAATATTTCACTTATATCGAGATGCCGCCATTATAGGCAAAGGTGCAGAAATTTTTGCCTGTGTGTTGCACTTATGGCATTATACAGCAGGGTTCTTTATCTTGCTAAGCTTATCGTGACACGGGACCTATTTTAAGTTCCCATCCAAATGAACCGTGACTTTCATTTCTTAATGTTGAGTGCTTGATGAAAAAATCCACTTTCAGGTCTTGGGTCAGACCCAGTTGGGATTCGAACCCATGACCTCCCACTTACGAAGTGAGCACTATACCAACTGAGCTACCACAGTGGTATCACAAACAGTAGAACTCTACTTTTTATTTATTTGTTTGAATGGATTTTCACTGCCTGGCAAGAATATTTCACTTGTTGGTTTGAATGGGTTTTTATGTGCCAGGCAAGAATATTTCATTTACATCAAAACAGAAAGTTGCAGATTTTTTATCTTTGCCATAAGCTCGTTTAAATGTTATGGGAGGGTTCCTAAGCATGCCACAAGACTACTGTTAAAGTTAAAGTTAAAGTCTGTCCCGAGCCATTAGGCCCATCAGGCCGGAGCTTATCCCGGTTTCTGTGGCGTTAAGCAACTGAGAGTACAAGACTCTCCCCTGAATGGGACGCCGGTCCATCGCAGGGTTAACCCCCAGCATTTTGCTGGTGCTCATTTTTTTTTTTCTTCAGCTGAGTGAACTGGAACAAGGTGAAATTAAGTGTCTTGCTCAAGGACACAACACATCGCCCGGTCCAGGGATCGAACCCACGACCTTCGAATCATGAGTCCAACGCCTTAACCACTAGGCCACGGGCTTCCACAAGACTACTGTGCTAAAGGGTATTAGTTTTTAGGGCCTCTCAAGAAGGACCCTGTGATTTTAATCACTTTCATTACTTGGCACTGTAAGTAATAGTTTTAAAGGTCTCTCTCATGAAGGACCTTCTGATTGTCATTACTTGGCACTGTAAGTAATAGTTTTAAAGGTCTCTCTCATGAAGGACCTTCTGATTGTCATTACTTGGCACTGTAAGTAATAGTTTTAAAGGTCTCTCTCATGAAGGACCTTCTGATTGTCATTACTTGGCACTGTAAGTAATAGTTTTAAAGGTCTCTCTCATGAAGGACCTTCTGATTGTCATTACTTGGCACAAGAACAGTTACTACCTATTTTCAATTCACGGCCAGACCCAGCAGGAGCTCAAACCCCTACCTTCCACATATGAACTGTGCACTTTACCAAATAAGTATAAATAAGTTCATTAGAAACAAAGAACATCTACTTTATTTTTTTTTTTTTTTGTTATTTTTATTTATTTATTTTTTTTTTTGTTATTTTGCATTCAATTGATAAACCTCAGTGCCCAGAAAAAACAAAACTACTCTCTCAAGAAGTGAACTTTCTCAATAAATAAACTAAATATCTGAAATAATACATGTAATTACAAAAAATAATTACTTTTAATTTTTTGGTACTATTATTTCTTTCCTTCTTTGCAATTATTCAATTGCTGTATTCATATTTTTATTTTAAGTTTTTTCTTGGCCCTTAGAAGTTTGATTTCTTATGCAGTTATTGAATTGCTTTTTTCAAGTTTTTTTGTTTTGTTTATTTTTTTTAAATTATTTTTATTTTTGGTAGTTTATTTATAAAGTTATTCAATTGTTGTATTCACATTTTGTTTTTTGTTTTAAGCTTTTTTCTCGCTCCTTGGTAATTTAATTATAAAGTTAATCATTTTTTTGTTTTAAGTGAAAGTTTTTTATGCCAATTGGTAATTTAATTTCTTATTTTCTTCTGTCCCTTTGTAGTTTAATTACAGTTATTCAATTGCCTTATTCACATTTTGGTTTTTTTTTATTTGGCCAATTGCTAGTTTAATTTCTTATACAAGATTTTTCAATTGAGCCTTCTTTAAAACACACTTAATCTTCAAAGTTAAAGTTGATGATTAAACCGGTGATAATGATAGCTAATTTGTTATGATAACTCTCACCTACACAACTTAAAGTGTGTAAAGTCATTTGTATACCAAACTCCAAACTCTCAAACTTACTACAAGATATTTTATCTGTTTTTATTTCTGACATTAAGTTTGTTTTTCCATGTGTTCAATTATTTTTCTATGACATAGTGTAAAATACTGCATGAGTGACTTGAATGTAATGAAGTGGAGTAATAGAGTTTTAGAAATTAGTCAAGATTTTTTCACTTTTACTGAGGTAGTAAGTTTAGGAATGGTTGAGAAAACTGGAGTGCCAAGAGAAAACTGATATTGGGCAAGGTAACGGTAAATTTTCTTATAATAGGACCTGCCACGGATGGGATTTACTCAGAATGTTAGCAGTGAGGGGCACTGTGATCTATTAGTTTTACATCACAAGGCTACTGAGCCCCATTATGAGTGTGTCACTTGCAGATGACAACACCTTCAAATCTGACCCAAGCAGATACTGTTGTGAAGATTGTAAGATCACAGTAAGTCCATTCCACTCCATTCGAGTCAGATAAAACAAGACATGTGTGTGTTACTTTTCACTACGTACACCCCCAAATTTTATTTCAACCATTGACTTTAAATGTTAAAAAATAAACTAAGCCAGTCTACAAGATGTCTGGCAAACTTAAAATCGGTACTTGCAGCATGGGACCTCATACTGAAATCGCATACAAAATTTCAAGTGGCTGTGTTTAGTAGTTGCTGAGAAAACTTACAAATTTTTTTGTTTCGGACGAGCTGACATAGGGCAAACCATCCTCTTCTTCGCTGCAGGGTATAACAATAAAAGTCTACATTTTACAGAGTGCCATTTTTACAACATATTGATGTTTAGTGCATCTCCAACAAGCATGTTCTTTATGTCAACAGAAATCAAGTACTTAATGGCCATAGTTTGAAGAATTTTGTTAAGTTTAATTCCTTTGGCATTTACAAATCATAAAACATCTGTTTTTAGTACTTTTATACTAATATTATCTGTATCATGTATAAAAATAAAAAAATCCATCTCAAAAAAAAAAAAAAAAAAAAAAAGGGAAAAAGAGTGCTGTTTTGCATTTTATATATAAATGTTATAAATTTGTTACTTAATTTTGTTTTAAAAAATCAATTCTTTGACATGTGTTTTGCTTCATAAGATATACATGAAGAGAGCCAACCATGGTTAAACAAATGATATACCCATGGCTGTTTGATATTAATGACAAACTTCCATACTTACCTAGTGTGAGGTCATGCTATGTGTCACAAAAAATGGTTGCGACATATTTTTCATTTGTAAAATCATTTATTTCAATGGAAGTAATCTTTACAAATAAATTTGTTTCAATGAACATTTTGCAAATTAATAGTAAACATACTTCCAAGACAGAGAATTTTTTTCTCGTTTTATACACCAATATTATAAATAATTTGTTACTGAATTTTGTTCAAATAATATTTTAATATACCAAACAGATATTTTCAATACAGTTATTACCGTACATAGATACTGCTGAATGTACCAAATGGAAAATCTTTTTTTTATTTAATTACATTGCAGATTGATAAGTACTTTTACAGTTCATTTGACTTTTTAACAGTTTATAAACAAGATACTTTAGAAATTAACCTGGAGAGCTGAGATATTTTGAAACCTGGAATAACATTTTCAAATTATTAGCTTTTTTTAGCATATGAAATTAAAATAGATGCCAAATTCATTCTGTCTGAATAAAACTGAATAGAATAGGGATTAAATAATGAATACGCCATTTACTTTTTATGGTAAAGTTTTAAGTGGTTGCTTTAAATGCTGGAAGAGGCAGATAAAGAAATAATATCAATTTTAAATTGGTTGAAAATCCTAGGCTTTAGAGTGGTAACTAGGAAATGTTGAAGTCCGCCTACTGGCCTGACCGGCCACATTTGTCAAATAGTAAGCAAACCACTGCAGTAGCTCAGTTGGTAGAGAACTCGCTCCATAAGTGGGTAGTGACTGTTCTTTCGCCAAGCACTCGGCATTACGAAATGAAAGTCACGGTTCTTTCGGATGGGAACTTAAAATAAACGAGGTCCCGTGTCTTGGTAGGCTTGGCACGATAAAGAACCCTGCTGTATAATGCCATCAGCCAGCGCAACGCACAGGCAAAATTTCTGCACCTTCGCCTATAGCTGGCGACGTCTCGATATAAGTGAAATATTCTTGACTGGGACGTTAAACACCATTACTCAACTCAACTCAACTCAAATAGTAAGCAGAGTGAGACTTTGCTGTAACTTGACTAAAAAGTATGAAAGCCCACATTTGTCAAATAATAAGCAGATGGCATCTTTGTTGTAACTTGACTAAAAAGTGTGACTGCCAACATCCATCAGTGAAACTTTGTTGCAATTCAGCTAAAATGTGTGGGCGGGCTCAAATTAATATGTCAACAACAAACATATATGAAAGTAGAACAATATATTTTCCTCTAGAACCTTTTTTTATTATCAGATACGGCACAGGGAATTTCCCCGACATTTTTTTACCAAATACCAGCATTGAGCATCATTTATCTACCTTGACAACGGTTGACATGGAAATAATTATTAAGCTGAGTATAGTTCAATAGCAATTACTCAAAACTAACGTGTGTTATTGTTTTTTGGTAAATAAATGCTTATCATCACGTCTCAATCTTTACAAGACATGATAATAAGATGTCCAATCGGAATTGGATCGTAAGTCATGTGCCACATTTAAATGCTGATGGTTCTATTTTTCTGACGAAGCCATCTGCGAAGCGATATTACTGTCAGGATTTACAGCACTGTGAATAATTAACTTATCTTCTTCCACATATAACATATCTTTGTATTGTTACCGTGGCAATGTCAGGAATGGCTGCATTGTTACCGTGGTAATGTCAGGAATGGCTGCTATCCAGTGTATGATAATTGAAAGTTACTTTTTGTTTTTGAATTGTCTGAACTCGTCATATATAATTGTGTTGTTTTAGGCTACTTTACCTTACCCTCTCTCAACGTATGTCTCGATATTTAAGTGAAATATTCTTGACTGGGACGTTAAACCCCATTACTCAACTCAACTCCTACCCTCTCTCATCTGAGAGACTGAATGTATCTATCTGGCATTGTACCTTTAGGTTATCTGAATCTGAAGTTGTCATTTTACTATTCTGGACAAGGCTTGATAAGTAAAGATGGAAGATGTCATCCTATTACTAGGCTACAAGATTAAGCAGGTTTAATGATTTTTCTCGCCATTTCACTTAGAAATCACAAATTATACAAATCCTATTGCAATCATGGAAGCATTTCTAATTATTTTTTTTCTACAGGTACCTCAAGGTTATGCTTTAATTTTGGACTTTTAGGTGAAAATGTGAAGCTTGAATTAGTCATTAATCATGGAAGCATTTCTAATTTTAATTTTTACAAGCTTCTCAAGGTTATGCTCTTATTTTCGACTTTTAGGTGAAAATGTGAAGCTTGAATTAGTCATTAATCATGGAAGCATTTCTAATTTTAATTTTTTACAAGCGTCTCAAGGTTATGCTCTAATTTTGAATTTTTAGGTGAAAATGTGAAGCTTGAATTAGTCATTAATCATGGAAGCATTTCTAATTTTAATTTTTACAAGCTTCTCAAGGTTACACTCTAATTTTGGATTTTTAGGTGAAAATGTGAAGCTTGAACCAGACATCAATCATGGTAGCATTTCTAATATCAATTTTTACAGGTGCCTCAAGGTTACACTCTAATTTTGAATTTTTAGGTGAAAATGTGAAGCTTGAACCAGACATCAATCATGGTAGCATTTCTAATATCAATTTTTACAGGTGCCTCAAGGTTACACTCTAATTTTGAATTTTTAGGTGAAAATGTGAAGCTTGAACCAGACATCAATCATGGTAGCATTTCTAATTTCAATTTTTACAGGTGCCTCAAGGTTACACTCTAATTTTCCACTTTTAGGTGAAAATGTGAAGCTTGAATTATGAACCTTAAACCAAACATCAATCATGGTAGCATTTCTAATTTTAATTTTTACAGGCGCCTCAAGGTTATACTCTAATTTTCGACTTTTAGGTGAAATTGTGAAGCTTGAATTATGAACCTTAAACCAAATATCAATCATGGTAGCATTTTTAATTTTAATTTTTACAGGTGCCTCAAGGTTATGCTCTTATTTTCAACTTTTAGGTGAAAATGTGAAGCTTGAATTATGAACCTTAAACCAAACATCAATCATGGTAGCATTTCTAATTTCAATTTTTACAGACGCCTCAAGATTATGCTCTTATTTTCGACTTTTAGGTGAAAATGTGAAGCTTGAATTATGAACCTTAAACCAAACATCAATCATGGTAGCATTTCTAATTTCAATTTTTACAGGCGCCTCAAGATTATGCTCTTATTTTCGACTTTTAGGTAAAAATGTGAAGCTTGAATTATGAACCTTAAAGCAAAACATCAATCATGGTAGCATTTCTAATTTCACTTTTACAGGCGCCTCAAGATTATGCTCTTATTTTCGACTTTTAGGTGAAAATGTGAAGCTTGAATTATGAACCTTAAAGCAAAACATCAATCATGGTAGCATTTCTAATTTCACTTTTTACAGGCGCCTCAAGATTATGCTCTTATTTTCGACTTTTAGGTGAAAATGTGAAGCTTGAATTATGAACCTTAAACCAAACATCAATCATGGTAGCATTTCTAATTTCAATTTTTACAGGCGCCTCAAGATTATGCTCTTATTTTCGACTTTTAGGTAAAAATGTGAAGCTTGAATTATGAACCTTAAACCAAACATCAATCATGGTAGCATTTCTAATTTCAATTTTTAGGCGCTCAAGATTATGCTCTATTTTCGACTTTTATAAATGTGAAAATGTGAACTTAATCAACATCAATCATGGTAGCATTTCTAATTTCAATTTTTACAGGCGCACTCAAGGTTATGTTTCTTTATTTATTTCAACTTTTAGGTGAAAATGTGAAGCTTGAATTATGAACCTTAAACTAAACATCTCATCAACGTGTGATAATTGCTCCTTCAAATGGCAAATTTTACATTCCTGTAAATAGAGACATGCGTAAAAATCATTAACGATCGGGAGATGTTTAAAAACTTACAAGAAAACACGTTGGAAAACTATACAATGTTTTGATTTTTTTGATGCTGAAAGACAAGACAGCGATTTTGACTTTTAACATGAATTTTCGCACTTATATGACTTATTTGCTCTTGATAAGTAATTACTTAATGACCTCATTCTTAATTGAATTTCTAGGACTGATAAGGCAAAAAAACAGTAAAAATATCTAAAGATTAAATGCACCAATACTAGTATATGCATATCTATACATTAAAACTTGGATGACACAAAGCATATTAGTTTTTTTTACAAACACTTTGCCAATTTTCACAATTTTGAAAACTTAAGCTTTAAAAAACAGCTGTTTTTGGAGTTTTCAATCACTTTTTCATTTTTTATCATTTTGGTCATTATGATGGTGATTTTTAGAATGCAATAGCCCCAGCCCCATTTACGAAATAGCGACAGGTGAACAATGAATTTTTACTTTGACTCCATCCATATGTTGTAGCTAGATTATTTTAACAAAGATGAAAACATAGCACTGCCGTATTTAAAATCCACATGTGGTCATTTGCATACAACACTGTACGAATTATCTCCCAATCACGAAAGTGAAATCTAATCGATAAACAGTTTTAAAATATGACACAATTGCCTCAACATCAAAATACGTTATCATAACCTTCAAAATAAATTTAAATTTTCATAGATTTCATGAAAAATTAATTAAATCAATCTGCTGTTGCTGTTCATTTCATAAAAAGTTATGATTTTACATCGTAGGATGCAAACTTCTCGGACTACTTTTTATTGTAAACATGAGATCAGTTCGCCAAATTGCAGAAATTATTAGATGCATCCAGTCGCAATATTTTACTAGATTCCGAAATGTATTCCGAAAATTTATTCCAAATGTGCATATGTAACCAAATGCATTACCCGTCTCAGAATACATATCTCACGATAAAACAGATATACTTCTTTCACGCTCATTTACCAGGCGCACTATTTCCATGTGTACTTATATCTTATAATTTCATAGCAAAGAAGCTCGATATCTTGGAAGAAAGCGATAGCAAAGTACGCATTCACTATCGTGAAACGCTGTACAAAAATTAGGTTGTTTGGTTGGTTGAATGTTGCTTAACGTTGCATCAGCAATTTTTCAGCTATTCGCAACGAATAATTTTTTTGTATGCATGTGAAGTGCAAGTATGTTTTATGGTCTGCCTTGTACTAGCTCGCACTCAGGGGACTTTAACGTGCTAGTTCACAGAGTCAGTATTCCGCAGGCAAGCGTACCACTCCCCCAGTCCATTATACTGATACCAGGTGAACCAGTAAAGGTCAACGGCAAGGAAAATTCACTTTCCCATATGGGGTCTGAGCGGGAATCGAACTCACAGCGATGAAAGACCATGGATTTTAAGACTGATGTCTTATTCATTAGGCCACCGCGACCTCCTTTAAGTTGATGGTTATTACCTCGATATAATGTGACCTACCCTAATTATTCCCAATTTATGTCTTTATCGGCTTGCTCCTTAATATTGCATTTTTTTTCATTTTGAAATTTTTCTTAATTTTGTATTTCTGTAACAAGTAACATCATGTTTTTAATTATTTTAATTCTAGCTTTAAAAAAAAGCCCTCTCCCTTAGATTTTTGCTTGTTGAAATTTTCGAATAAACAAAAGGCAATTCAACAGATTATTTTTTTATTTAACACTCTGCCAATATTCACTCAAGGAGCAAAATGGTCTCAAGTGTAAATTTGACAAACTAATGATTAGATTATAGTGTTCTCCCTAAAAATTAAAAACAATTCCAGAGAGTAGATAAAAAAATTCTCAAATTTTTTTTTTTCTTAAAACATTTATATCACTACTTTATGACATTATAGTGTACCACGGTTTTCTCCTAAAAATTTAAAAAAATTAATAATAATAAAAAAAAAATCAAGAAAATTGATAAAAAAATTCTGAAATCTTTTTTCTTAAAAACATTTATCACTACTTTATAACATTATAGAGTTGAGAAGATAACACCTCCGAGATCAATTTGACTTATATAAACAACAAAGCTTGAAAACATCTGGCTTTACAAAACTCTAAAACTTAAATACAGTTACTATTGCCAACAAAAATGAGAATTCTCTTCCATTGATTATTTTGAATTCTAGATTTTTTCACCGAGGGGGTGGCCATTTGGATTGACTTTAGTGGAAACCGTAGATAGCTGACCCTAGCTTTTATAAACTTTTCTCGACTTTTATAAACTTCGGATGCTCGGCTACAGTAAACACCATGTTTAAGCGTTTCAATGTTTATGTTCGTTTCTTGTAAAACACAAATAAATGTTAAGGCACCCTAAAGTTTTGAGTAGAAATCTCAAGTGCGATTTCTGATACAGTTAAAGAATTCGGTAAATTCTAGATTCTAAATTCAGAACATACCGTTTTAATATAAATATATTAATTTCAGTTTCTGACCTAATTACCAGAACATGATATAAACCACAAGCATTATCAGTATTAAATCAGAATTTTTCAAATATATTATATTTCATGCAATGGGGAAACAAATTGAGTTGAGTGGAGTTAAATGATGTTTTATGCCTTGTTAAAGATTCTTTTGGTCAGTTCTGGGATGGTGGAGTCGGGTGGAGTAATGGTGTTTCATGCTCCAGTCAAGATTCTTTCACTTATATCAAGACAGTCAGGTCTGGGACCTGACTGGGATGGTGGAGTGGGGTGGAGTAATGGTGTTTTACCCCAAAGCCAAGATTCTTCCACTTATATTGAGACAGTCAGGTCTGTGATGGTGGAGTGGCATTTTGTAATAGTGTTTTATGCATCAGTCAAGATCCTTTCACTTATATTGAGACGGTCAGTTCTGAAATGGTGGAGTGGAATTAAGTAGTGTTTTATGCATCAGTCATCAGTCAGTTGATGGATGGTGAAGTGGAGTGGAGACGTAATGGTGTTTTACAGCCCAGTCAAAATTCTTTTACTTATATCCAGACCGTCAGTTGATGGATGGTGAAGTGGAGTGGAGACGTAATTAAGGATTGAATGTCACTTTGAATGCTGTCATCGAGGTATGACTGCATCAGCTCACGTTCAAAGTAAGTGAATCGCGAAGCGATTCATGTAAACTTTGAACGTGAGCTGATGCAGTCATACCTCGATGACAGCATTCAAAGTGACATTCAATCCTTATGTTTACATTATTTTTACCCACAAAAAGGTATCATTAATTTTCCGTAAGTCGGTGTATTAATGTGGTTGGAAACGCTTAAAGCGAGATAACTCTTACTGTAAACCATATAAAGGGAACAGCCATGTTGATTTGTCTCGTTGCTTGGCGATCGTAAAATATAGTTCCGTAAAACACTTTTGAAAATTGAATTCTATTTTTCCTTTTCTTCACTAAACAATAATCTGTTTGGTAAGATATTACTATGAATATAAATATTTAGTCGAATAACAAACAGTTGTGTATAATTTAAATATGGTGTCCTCGGACTCACTAAATAGTGTCTAACAGTGTGAACAGGCTGACCTACTTAATTAGGTCATGATCAAATTTTCAGAAAGTCGGCCACCTGCTGTTGTGTGGATTGTGGGGATTGACATGGAATAATGCAGTGATTGGTAAGTATGTTGACTTATTGCTGTCAAAATGCATTTACGAGTCTTTCACATGTGATTTCATTTCGTCGTTTGATTTACAAATCACGCAAAATCGGTAAATTGATGATAACGTGTGTGTGTGTGGGGGGGGGTTACACATGTGCATGCTTAATATACTTTCCTGGTACATAAGTTTAAAGTAATCATTAATGGTCCGATAGATCTATGTTTCAGAGCAACAAAAAAATTATAAAATAATAAAAATTTTACCCAATAGCAATTTAGTTTGAGAAAATCATACAATTTTCATTTTTCACACTAGCCTAGGAATACTTTTATCTTATTTGGTGAAAAGACCAAACCTTTAATGATGACTTTAAACTGTAGAGTGTAGTAAACTGAAATTCAAATGCAAGATTTTCCAGATTTATATATTTATGTATTTATTTCATTTCACAAAAACAGCTTATACTGATATAGATCTACATTACAAATTGTCAAATGTTTTCATGTATTCAACTTCCAATTTCACATGTTAATTAAGTTCACAAAAATTAAAAATAAATAGTAGTGAGTTGATCCTATAGGGTAAATAATCTTGATTTCACTATGAAAGCCTGAAAAATTGTCAATGCTACATTAAATAATATTTTAAGTGTAACAAACAAAATTTAGTTTTTCATTACTATGTTGAAGGTACAACCAGAAAATGTGGAATTGTTCAACAGCCCTGATGATGAAGATGTATTGGACATAACAACAGACTGGCCAGCTGAGGGACTAGTTGAATTTGTGTGGTTAACAGAACTGACAGTGTTTGGTGAATGGGTTATTGTGGACGTACATGGGGTTCTTGAAGCAATGACCAGGTCCCTGTGACATTCTCCAGTAGCAACAGCAGTTAAAGTGTGACTAAGATCTTTTTTTTGGAGTTGAGATGGATTTCTGTTATAACTCCGTAAGGAACCTTCATTTCTATGCCCAGACATGTACATTATATGGCGTGCCTCAAATCCAGCATCACTCATTCCAGTGATTGCAGTTGCCCTAAGACAGTGAGCTGTGTATTTCTGGCTACAGTGGGCATTACTACTGATGTCTGGCATAAAACCTGAAAATGAGCGTTTTTGTATGGGAGAATTTTTGTACCAGATATTGCACAATTGAGGAGATTTTAGGGCGTCATTTGTCATGCTGTTAAAAAGAGATTGGGAATCTGGAGATGTTCTACTTATTAACAGTTTCAGCATTTTCACTGGACAGAGATCACCACCAGTGGCATACATCCGTTTGTCTCTGTGAAAGTCATCAGAGTATAGGCCACCTTGGAAATTTTTTCCTGAGTTTGGTGGGTCAAAGTTACATATTCCAAACCATTGTCATCTACATTGAAATCAAGAGAATTAATAGAGAGTTGATTGTGGAATTCAAGACCCCTTGAAACGAACTGAAAACTTAGGATGTACCAAACACAATGCCTTAATGCAATTGGTGATATACTGACATTGCTCTTAAAATAGTCATTAATTTTTTGTAAATCAACAACTGTAATCTGTTGGTAATGCTTAGTAGTCTAGCCACCCCTGTATGTGTCATGTTTTTCATATAGCCATTTAATACACGGTTACATGATTTAAATTTTGTATCATTTACAATGTCAACTTCAATGTTATTGTCCTGAAAATAACGATTTATTGCTGCACGCATGTTCTTTAGGGTATTTTTATGGTACAGTTCTCCCTTTTTAGTTCTGACCTCGCAGTAAAATTTTCTCAGTTTTTCTGATAACTCTTCTGGTGTACCTTTTGAAAAATCTAATCTCTCACCATAAACCTCTGTGTGCCACTCTGAAATTTAAAATCGTTTTGATTTTACAAATATTTTATCTTTACAATTTTTATTCCTAATAAAATTGAAAATTTTTATTAAAGTACATAAATACTCTGATTCTAACATTTTTTAAAACACTTGCATCATTTTTAATATCTTTAGATTTTTTTTTCCACATAAATTGTCAATTTTTCTTTTTTCAAACCATAAATTAATAATTTATTGATGGTAAAAAATCAACCACGGTTCGACACTAACATTAGTACCCTACTCCCAAACTAGTTAATATGGCTGCAGGACTAGTTTATATCGTCAACTTACTAGTCCCATGGACTAGTTTATTGGTTCAAGTTGATTCTAGGTCAGTAAAACTTGTTTTTCTTATGTTTAAAAACTATAAGGAAAATTTCAGTAAGGTTGCTGAAAACACGAGGAAACAGCAGCCATTTATATCATAGCTTACAAAATTTTCTGGGGGATAGTCCACTTGGGTAGGAATAGTAGGTATCAAAACACGGATATATTTACTGTAGCTGGCAATGTCACAATATAAGTGAAATATTCTTGTATGTTAAGGTCTGTTAAGGCTGGCTGTGATGCTATGGAATCCAGTGTTTGTGACACTGTAGTGTCAGATGGTGTAGAACATAGCAAATCTATGCTGCCAAGCAAATTGTCATCATCATCTGTCCTCAAAAAATTTGTCAGGTATGGCTCATCAGTCCATACGACCTCAAAGTTTCCATATTCCATATCTTCGGATCCAGAATCCATTTTCCACCCGATAGTAGTAAAATACGATCAGCAGACGTAGTTTTGTAGTAAAAATTAACACCACAATTTTTTTTCAATTCGTATCTTTTTAGGCAATGGAAAATGGTCATAAATCATTGAAAAAATTATTTTGAAATAAAAAGACAACAAATATTGGTTTTTATTATTGTTTTTTATTTTAAATTAGTTTTAAAATGGGTGCAGTGTGACAAATTTCTACGTTTGTTACCGCTCGTAAAGAGCGTCCCTGCACTCGCCGGACATATTTATGAATGAACCCGTAGAAAATTATGAATGAATAAGTAGTTCCTTGGTATTATGTATTCCTCCGCCATTCGCTGTACATCGAAAGCGGATTGGCTGAAGATATTAAATGACGTATCGCTTTCTCACAGAGCGCGTGGCACACTGCTGTCATCGAAAAATTAACGCAATGGTTCCAAAGAGATTCATATAAGGCAATGCATTTGTAATGTAAACATTGGTGTTTTACAGCCCAGTCAAGATTCTTTTACTTATATCCAGACCGTCAGTTGATGGATGGTGAAGTGGAGTGGAGACGTAATGTTTTTTTTTTTTTAGCCCAGTCAAGATTCTTTTACTTATATCAAGACTGCCAGTTCATAGATGGTGGAGGAAAACCAAACTGCCCAGATGAATTGAAGAAAGTAATTTGTAATAGAAATTAGGTACTTGATAACAGATAATGCAACCAAAAACAGTAAACTACAAATTTGACACTAGCAGGCTAAACAAGAAATGACAAGCACAGATAGGAACCATTAATTATAAACATGGATAGGCACTGGTTCCAATGACCAAATAGTGTAATGGTGTAAAGTGGTGTTGATTAATATAATCTTACACCAGCTGTAAGACAGAGATATCTCAAACGAGAATAAATATTTTCTTGTCCTAAACGAGCTTTAGTGAGTTTTGGACATTGAAAATATTTATCTGAGTTTGAGATATATTGGTCTTACACTGTTACTGGTGCAGGATGCTTTTTCTCATGCATTTGCAACATAAAAACATGATTTGTAAACAAAAATTGCATCAAACATTCAGTTTTCATTTCACCATTCCTGCCTTCTCAATTTTGTTGACGTCCTCACGTAAAATGATTATGATGTCATCAATTTAGCGTGTGTAAGTGATTGTGAGATTGAGAAGTTGTTGGTTGAGATAAGTGATCTCATCTCTAGTGTGAGACAAAAATCTCACATGGGTAAAAATGCAGGATTTCCATGTCTTGTGTGAGAATAAATATTACAAACTGTATGGAGTTATTAAATCCAAAACATCAAGCAGCCATCATGATAATTTGGAAAAAAAACCAAAAACAAACTCAAAATTGGGTAAATCCAAAAATATTTTTGACATTGGTGTCCAATGGAGCCCAAAGTTAGTCTTAAATCATGTGGGTATATATAAATATTTTTTATTTTTATATGTTGTTTTTTAACAATTACCCACAGATGCTGCAATGATTGTATGTATGTATGTATACAAAGAATACCATAAACAAATCATAACAAGTCATAAGTAAGAGAAGATGATTTCCGGTGTTAGGGGGTCAAGTCATGTGTATCATCCATCAACACTGTAGACCAATTAAATATACTGTTGGCTAAACTCATCCCCCGCTTGTTGAACTCTCCCCCCCCCTCTCTCTCTCTCTCTGTTGGCTATACTAATCCCCTGCTTGTCGAACTTTCTCTCTCTCTATCTCTCTGGGAAAAAATACTGTTGGCTAAATTCAACCCCTGCTTGTGAAAATCTCTCTCTCTATAAAAATTTAACTGTTGGCTAAACTCATCCCAACTTGTAAAGATAACACACCCTCTCTCTTTTTCTTTCATTCTTTCTTTCTTTCTCTCTCTCTCCGACTAAACTCATTTCCAGCTTGTCAAACTCTCAAAAATACAAAAATACAAAAAAAAAAAAAAAAAAAAAAAAAAAACTAACTCATTCCCTGCTTGACAACTCTCTCTCTTTAAAACAATTATACTGTCGGCTAACTCATCTCCACTTCTTGTCGGTCTCTCTCTCGCAAAAAAAAAAAGAAAAAGAAAAAAAGTTCCTAATAGGCCAAAGAATTTCGCTACCAGGAACCAGGAAACATCATAATCATTTTCTCCTCACCCTCACACTACATCATGTTTATAGTTCTCTTTCTCTCTCTCTCTCTCTCTCTCAAACACACACACACACACAAACACACACACACACAATCTGTTGGCTAAACTTATCCCCCACTTGTCGAACTTTCAATAATAAAAAAGTACCTAATTGGCCAAAGAATTTTGCTACCAGGAACCAGGAAACATCATTATCATTTTCTCCTCACCCTCACACTACATCATGTTTATAGTTCTCTTTTTAATGGTTTATACAAGTATTTCCTCTAAAGTTAATTAAAATCAAAATTGAGATCCTATCTTCTACAGCGGTCTATGATATACTAACCAACTGACTGGTACTGGTGGTATGTAGGTTACAAGGTTTTGATTCATAGAAAAATTCTACAACAGATGGACAAAGGTTGTAAAAAGTCTTTGAGAGAAAAGGATTCAGTTTTCTTTATCCATTTTTAATGTTTTGTTGTTAGATTTATTTATTTTTTGTTTTGACAGGGGTGGGGGTGGGTGATTTACTGACTTGTGATGACTACTAAAAGGATCCAATTCTTTCATGTTTTATTTGATTTTGTTTTGTTTTGTTTGGTGGTTTTTCTCTTTTTTTTATTTCTTTTTTTTAAAAATTCATTTTTTGTTTTGAGAGGGACTGGTGAAAGGTTTTTTTAATCCATTTTTTCCCCCTTTTGTTCGATTGGGGATTAGCACAAAGTCATGTGGTTTCTAAATCGAAGTTGCGATTTCCCCCATATTTTCCCAAAGTGCAAAAGGCAGAAGATTAAGCAATTAAAACACAAAAGAAAATCACTGAGTGCTCCAAATTGAACTGAGGAGCCTTGGAGGCGGAATGGTCACATGCATATGCTTAATGATCAGATTGCCTCTAACTACCTCGGCTTGAATCCCACTTGCAATTAGGATAAATCCTAATGTGCAGAAGTTTTTTTAGTTTGCTTGCCAAAGGTCAGTGGTTTTCTCCAGTGGAACTCCGGTTCCCTCAGCCATCCCTGAACTGACCGCCTGGATATAAGTGCAAGATTCTTGACTGGGACTTAAAACTCCATTCTATCGCTTCAAATTAAAAGGACCAACAACAGCTATGAAAATCAAAACTGGCCATAATGAATGACCTCATTTAAACCTTGTTTGTTCTAATTTATACACCAAACCCAAGTCAAACAGCTGTGTGGTATGGTTTTGTGAAAACCATCAGTTATGCCCGGTGGCCACATGGAGAAAGCTTAAATGATTACCAAGAACAAAAAAAAAGACCTTATTAACTGATGGTCAATGGGTAGCGGTCAGTGTAATATATTAGCAGTTTACTGACCTGATAGGGTCACTTACAACCATCTTCACTGCTGATAGATCATAGACATTTTATAAATTGTTTTTCACTACAGGTGCTTGTTCTACAGTAATTATGATAGATCTATATGTGTCCACCTGTTAAGTGAAATGATCTGTGCTTTCTTATGTATTTTTTTTAATTTTTTTAAATACACACTCTGTTTTCTGGACCATCTCTTTATTAAAACCTGGGCCTTCAGTGGGAGAGAGGTCTAAATTTAAAATCCTGCTTACAGTGCATCTCACTCTCTAGGTCTGAATCCCACTTAAGGTAAATTCTTGTGTGAAAAAGTTTGTCATCTTACTTGCGGCATGACACATCAGTGGTTTTCTCCTGGCATTGTGGTTTCCTCTGCCATTTCAGAACTGACAACTTTGATGAAAGTGAAAGAATCTTGACTGTGGCACAAAAACACCATTACTTCACTACTATGTATACATAACAATTGTAAAGACTAAAATTTAAATTTGGAAGACCTGAATTTTAACAACATGTTCTTATTCATACTGGCCGCATATTGCTTTCAGTGCATCTCTTTATCAACACTACTGATATATGTATACCAAAACAATTTTAAGGACGAAAATTTAATTTTGGAAGACTTGAATACTAAAAAAATTTTTAAATTTATGTTAGAACATAATGCTTTCAGGATCATCTCTTTTTATCAAAACTATGTATGATATAACAATATTAAGGACTCAAATCTAATTTTGGAAGACCTAAATTCTAACAAAATGGCCTAATTTTTGTTGGCCACATTATGCTTTCAATGCATCTCTTTATCAACACTACAGTATGTGTATAATTTTATAATGTAACAATTTTAAGGGCTCAAAGACCTGAATTCTAACAAAATGCACTAATTTTTGTTGGCCACATTATGCTTTCAATGCATCTCTTTATCAACACTACTGGTATGTGTGTAATTTTTGTAATGTAACAGTTTTAAGGACTAAAATTTAATTTTGGAAGACCTGAATTCTAACAAACTGTTCTAATTTATGTTGGCCACATATTGCTTTCAGTGCATCTCTTAATCAACACTACTCCATAACAATTTTAAGATTTAAAATTTATAATTTTTGAAGATTTGAATACTAACAAAATTTTGAAATTTATGTTTGAGTTATATACATGTAATACTTTCGGGACCATGCATCTTTTTATCGAATATTTGCATCTATAACAATTTTAAGAATTAAAAATTTGGAAGACCATGCAGAATAATAATACAATTTTATAATCTATGTTGGAACATATCAATGCTTTCATGACCATCTCTTTATCAAAACAGAAAGAGTTCCATTTGTACCCTCCACTAAAATTTTAATTTTGACAAGACAAGTCTAAAAATGATGGAATCAAGTAATTTTGAACATTTCTTTAAAATATAATTTTTCAAAATTTTTACATAGAATTCAATAGGTGGGGGTACAAAAGGAACTGTGTCTGTATAACAATTTTATGGACAAAAATTTAATTTTGGAAGACAATGTAGAAATAATAAAGAGTATATCTTTACTCGAAATAAGCATAACTATTTTATATGTGTTCAATATCTAAAGATTTGGCATGAAATTTGAATTTGGACAGGTAATTATTGTTCAAACTTGCATATTAAACAGTAATAAAAAGCAACTATCAGTAAACGAATACTAAATAAGAGACAACAAAACATTTAAATAAAAGATAAGTAAACAAATTTCCCCATTGTTTAATTTCTAAATCCACTAAAATATCTGATAAAATACAAATATTCTAAAACAATATCAGAAGGAGCTTTGGTACATTTTTAACAAAAATAATCTATCTCTCTCTCTCTTTCTTTCTTTCTTTCTCTCTCTCTCTCTCTCTCTCTCTTCTCACGAATAGTTTCTCTTTTTCTTGGATGAAAAAATAATAAATTCTCTTATATTCTGTTTCTCTTGCTCTATCAAAAAAATCTGTTTCTCTCTCTCTCTCTCTCTCCCATAAAAAAAAACAAAACAAAACAAAAGTTGTGTTTCTCTCTCTCTCTATCTCTCTCTTGAAAAATATTCCTGAAAAATAAATTCTTTGTCTTTCTTTCTCTCTCCTCTTTAGTATACTTTCAATTTGCATAATAAAGCGGACACTCACTGGTCATCATTACAAGACATCCTTTTAACTCTTGTGCCTCATTCTACTGTGTATTGGCACTATAAGACTACTAATATTTATCAGTGATAACACGAGCCACAAGATTTCAACAACTAATTTCGTAACAGATAACCGACAGCTGCCAATCACTTCTGATGGACAGATTTCAAATTTGTTTGATTTCTGTGAGCTCTGATTGGTCGCGTGCGTATGTAAACAAAACCATGTGTTTTTTAATTCCATCGTACTCCAGCATGTTTCTGTTCGTATCGTATTTGTTTCATGAATAAATTCAACACCGGTACTCTTTCAAGTACGATTTTTCGCTGATGAAAAATACAGATTTTTAAGTCACTTCTGAGGAATTCTATTTTTTTTAACTCAAGTTGTAAAATACTAAAACGCAATGTATGTATGAAAAATTACAATATCTCTCAGTCACAAATATATCTAAAGTTATTTTCTAATACAGAAACAATGTCATAACATAAGAAAACACAATATTAAATACTGGCAATGTTGGAATTAATTTTAGGGGAAAATTGAAATTTTTTGTAAAAATAAATATATATTTATGTATGTATGAATTAAATAATTTTGGTTAGAACAACTACTGTCAATATTGTAATTTCTAGTGAAAACTGAAATTTTTGAAAATATAGTTTTAATAGAGAAATTATTATAACCGGTAAGACAAAAAGGGAATCTTGAAATATTTAGTTTTAAATTTGATACCAGAGAACAATAAAATATTTAAATGTGGCCAAAGTCTTCATGATAACAGAATGCACCAACTACAGTATTGACTATGCAGAAGGAAAATATAAGAATCTTTTATTGTAACTTTTATATGGTAATGGAGGATTTAACTAGAACATGTTAAAACGCTTTCTCATTTCATACTGCAAGGGCACATATAAACAATACTACTCCACCTGGTGACAAATAATTCTCCTTTCAGGAATATATTTCATTGTCATTTATATTCTCTCTCTCTCTCTCTCTCTCTCTCTCTCTCTCTCTCTCTCTCTATATATATATATATATATATATTATATATCTTTTATTTCATAGAATATAGTATCTTTCCCTTTTATTTACTAATGCTTTTAATTTTTGCTAAAAAAGCAGTTCTAGCAAGCGAGAAGAACTGCCCTATAACAGTATTTTATACACATAATCCATAATGACTTTCATATATATAATATATCATTTTAACTGGTATATAAGACACATAAATACTAACATTGTACTTTGTGATGTACCAGACAAATATGATGTAGTTCTATTGTTTATACCAACTCAGATAAACCCCAGCTTAAGATCTTTGTGTCAGTTTATTTACCAAATTTACTGTAGATCACTTTTATTTCGTGAGAGATTTATTTTCGCGTAAGTTAACGACTTATCCCATTTGTGAATTCAAATATCACATGAATATTTCTAGCACACAGATATTTCTATGTTGACACACAAATGTTGTATTCAATAAGATTCCAAACGCGAATTTAAATATTCACAAATAAGGTCAAGACAGTCTTTACGGGAAATTTTCTACTTGCGAAAAATAAGTTATTTACAGTAGGTTAAAATTTCTGCCACATCACTTTTAACTGGCGATGTCTCGATATATTAAGAGAAAAGTGAAAAATTCCACACTCGATCAATGTAAGGATGAAATTTCAATCAAACAATCAATCAATTCTTGAAAGGATAAAATTTCCAATAAAGTTAAAATTAATATAATTATAGAATCACCTTTCTTAGAAATGACCCTTTATATGATACTGTAAACATATTTAATTTGGCAAATATTTATTTTCTATGTATATGACATATCCGCACAATTAAATTTTGTGTTTTTTTAAATTGCACTATAACACATTAGGCATAAGATAATTTTCGCTAGGAATTAATTTTCGTGCAAAATAAATATGTTTACAGTAACCAGTATTTCAGGATTTTAGCTGGTGATGTCTCGATATAAGAGAAACATTCCCAAATCAATAAATAAATCAATAAATCAATATTTTAGCTAGTGATGTCTCGATATGAGAGAAACATTCCCAAATCAATAAATAAATCAATAAATCAATATATCAATCAATCAATCAATCAATCAATCAATCAATTACTGTGAGGATGAAAATTCCAATCAAGTTGAAAAGTTTCAGAAAGTCTTAGAAATTACCCTTTGTATGATAATTGTGTTTCAGGGTTTTAGCTGGTGATGTCTCGATATAAGAAAAAATATTCCCAAATCAATCAATCAATCAATAAATCAATCATTGTAAGGATGGATCTTCCAATGTAATCATAATGAATATCAAATATAGCCCCTGTTTGACAATCAGTGTCTCACTGGTGGTTGATCTAACATCTGATATTGATTAAGTGTTCATCACATAATTCATGATAACATTTTACATTACCACTCAGTAACTATAAGTACTACTATACAATTAGTACTACTATAACTCAGATATTACACACAACATTGTTTGTTTAGTATAATAGGCCCTGGTTTCACAATCACTTATTAAAGAAGAAGGGATCCCGAGGCCCAGTGGTCTAAAGCATCAGATAATGGTTCAGAGTGCCTTTCATTAGGTAGGTTCAAAACCCACTTCCAGCAGAACTACTACAACACAGATATTACACACAACATTCTCTATTTAGTATAACAGGCCCTGGTTTCACAATCACTTATTAAAGAAGGGTCTTTGGCGGCCCAGTGGTCTACAGCATCAGATAATGGATCAGAGTGCCTTTCATTAGGTAGGTTCAATACCCACTTCCAGCAGAACTACTACAACACAGATATTACACACAAAATTTTCTGTTTAGTATAACAGGCCCTGGTTTCACAATCATTTATTAAAGAAGAAGGGCTTCGTTGATCCAGTGGTCTTAAGCACCTGTTAACGGGCCAAAGTGCCTCTCATTGCCTAGGTTCAAAACCCACTTCAAGCAGATTCTAGTGTGAGAATTTTGTCAGTCAATTGCCAAAGGTTGGAAGTTTTTCTTTGTTTGGATTTTCTTCACCATCCAAGAACTGGGCCAAGAACTCGGCCATCAAGACCCCCAATTTGTAAGAGTAAGAAAACATGAAAATTAATCTTTCAAGAATAATTTATTTTTATATAATTAACTTGCATTTGTATTCTCAACACTAAAATAAAAGTACAAGAATTTTTCGAAATGACAATCCTCACAAATTTGACGGATGCTAAAATGTCCTAATTTAGGGTATTAAGAACTTCATTTTATCATCATAAATCAAACATTTGTTACCAACCAAACTCAGGACCACTTAGGCAACAAAGGCACTTTGTATGTGCTAAGCATATAAAATTAAACTGCCAATAATGTTTTGCCAAACTGATTAAATTAGAAAATGTAGAACTGCCAACACACTCAAAATCAAACTTGACCTATATCTTATCATTATTGAAAATATCATTAAAATTTGGATGAAGATAGCACAATGTGCAAACTGCTTAGAAATCACAGTATGATAGACAGATGGGCAAATACTGGAGAGTGAAGTAATGAAGTTTTACGCCCCAATCAAGATTTTTTCATTTAGCTTGAAGCGGTCAGTTAAGGGATAGTAGAGGAAACTGGAGTGCCAAGAAAAAACCCACCAACCTTCAGCAAGCAAACTGATAAACCTTCTCACACTAGGATGTGTCTGTCCCATGTGGGATTCAAACCTAGGTAGTGAAAGACATTTATTGTGATCTGTAAATGTGCTCTAAAGACCAAAGAATGTGTATGTAACTGCCTGATGTTTACATCAAACACACAGAATTTATTTGTCATGGCCTGATGTAATAACACAAACAATGGTTACATAAAAATATGGCCTACTGCCTAATGAACTAATGAAATGATGCAGTCATCTTTTTGTCTTTTAAGTCATACAATACTAAGTAGTGATGTCTAACAACCTTTGACCCCTAACGATAAGTGGTACAACCCTTAATCAGAAAGAATGGGCTGTACCACTCTTATAATTAAGGGAATAAAAGTGTTAATTAGTTATAATGTTTTCACCATTCAACAAAAATGTTGTCATTAAATAATTTATGGAAAAATGTACTTAATGTCAAAAAAATATAGTATTTGATTTGTAACCCTGCTTATAAATTATTTCACATTTTTTCGCTAAAAGCTAAGTAACAATTCAAAATGCATTCACAAAAAAAGACTGAGCAAAAACAGTGTATCCCCTGATGATATAGTTATGGGGTCTTTTAAAAACATATACCCCCTGATGATGCATAACAATATACCCCCTACTTATATTCAATTATAGGGGCTATAACAATAAACCCCCTGGTAGTGCAATTATAGGGGGTTATAACAACATGATGATAATGGATTTTGCCAGTATAACACACGAAACCCTCTAACATTTGTGACGAACAATTGTTTCCATTGGATATGAAATAGCATCAGTTGATGTTTTCCCAAAGAAACCAACATTATTGCAGGAATTTGTGATGTAAAAATTTTCTAAAACATTCCACACAAACTTTTAAAGGTATTGACGATGTGGTACACTGGCGAAATCCATTATGTTGCATGCTGCAACTTTTTATTTCTAATTCACTGTGTCTTGGAAATACTTATCATGACTATAGACAATGGACAAATTATCTGAACACTTGTGTGCTATTTTATCATTTCTCCTATACTTCAATTATTTCTTACAGATATTGATCTTCAAGCAATTATCCTCAACTTATTCCAGAAATAATTTTGATATGCTAGTATATATAAAATTAAATTAAAAATCTAAAAATTTAAAAATTTAAAATTTAAAATTAAATTATACAGGAGGTGCACCGAGACTCCTTTTCCTGGTGGAAGTTTGTGTGTTTCAAAGTTATATGACATTTTTCTTTCTTTTTTTATTTCCACTGCCAAATGACATTGTCTACATTTGTAATTAGTGGGACCCTGGTATAAATGGGTGATGTTGGTTCATAATAAACACAAAGAACTTGAAACACTAGTAATTTAGTGTAAAAAGTTCAAATAAAAAATATAAGAATTACAGACGGTCCTTATAATTTTTTGACTGAAATCATCAAAAATTTATACGGGTCGTAATAATTCTTTCTAAATGAAAATCATCAAATATTAATATGATAGCCAATTAATGTATTAATTCACTTCTTGTTAAAACACTACATATGTCAGTGATTAACATAAAAACGAAAAAATTGATGAAAAAACAACTTATTACAGTGAAAAAATAAAAACCCCTCTAAGCCCATCTCTGAACTAAGAACTACCTTTGAAAACCTTGAATAACCATAAAATCAGCCTTATAACAACAAGATTCCTGTAACTCAAAAGAGATTTTAACGAGTTTTGTGAAAAATATCATTTTCAAAAGAATCCGAAAGTACTGAAGTGGAATCTATGATGATAATAAGGAGAAAATTAGCACAGGTCCAGAGTTATGTGAAGTCCTCGCTTCCTTAACATTTATCACTTGGTTTGGGCTTCTATGTTTTCAACAACATCGCCTATTTGTTAAATTTATGACAAAAACTCGCTTTAATTAAGGAAAACATCTGTAAAAAGGAATTAGTAATTGTCTCAACCTCTGTTAAATGTTTTAAGTTAAAAGCAATCTTTTGTTTCGAAATTCTTCACGGCTGGTAAATCAATCGTAAACGGACGCTAAATTAACGAGAAGACTTCGTTTAAAACAAATAATTACTAAGAAACTTAAAGGTTAACAATCTCATTACTTCCATAAGTATTTTTCTTTTCTTTTCAATTTATTTTTCATTAATAACATGAGTTGTCTTCTAGCCATAAAAAACAGGAATAAACAAAGGTTTACAACTAATTGACTAACTAAATTCATTCATATTTTTTTTTGTGAGAGAGGAAAAAATCTTGTTAATTTTCTGACAAATCTATTTGTGCATGTACTTGAAAATTGAAGAGATTTAAATAGATTTGGGGGGGGGGGGGATTTTTTACAGACTTAACCAAATTCAGGTCATTTATGAATTTTTAAATAACTTTTACATTTTTTACCCCAAGTTTCTCTAAGTTTACTGGACCTTTTAGTGGCCAAGTGGTCAAAGTGTTAGCTTTGCTTTTGGTTGCCAAGTGGTTAAAATTGTCAGCTTAAAAAATCACCTCTTTATGTCTACATTTGATTCCTGCTGTGAAAAAAAAGGTTTGTCAGCTAAGCTCAGTTGTTGAATGTTGAAATAAACCAGAGTGCCTTGAGAAAACCACCAACCTTCAGCAAATGAACTGTCAAACCTTTTCACAGAGTGGGATGCAACCTACATAGTGAGAGGCACTGTAACCTGTAAGTGTGCACTTGATCCATTATGAAGCTGGCCCCGGTTTCACAATCATTCCTTAACTAAGATTTTCCTTAACTTAAATTTAGCAAATTTTGGCAAGCTCTTTTTGGAACTACAAATAAATATTTTTGTAAAAACTAAATGCAGATGTCATAATCTTGATATAATCTTTAAAATGACACCTTAAATTTCCTAATACCTGAACAATTAACAAAATGATAAAGGTTCTTAATTTGCCAGATTTAAGTTAAGGAAAGTTAAGAAATGATTGTGAAACCGAGGCCTGGAGCTTTAGATAATTTGAATAATTTGAATGTGACCCAGTGGTTTAAAGCCAGCACATAGGATCACAGCACCTTTCACAACCTAGGGATTAACCCCACTCCAGACAGATCCTAGTGAAAGAAAGTTTGTCAGTTACCTTTGCAAAGGTTAAAAGTTTTATCTGGATATGCAAGTTTCTTCCACCATTCCTTTACCGACCACATTCATATAAGTAAAAGAATCTTGACCGATACGTAAAACACCATTATGTAACTCTACTTGGTCCCCCCCCCCAATTTGAAAGAGCATCTGACAACAACCAAATGAATTTATCTTGATTTAAATTCATCATTATATAAGGAGAATTAAATAGGCTCTAGTTACATTTCACTTCAAAATTAATTAATTTAAAAATCTTGACTTTAGGTAATGAAGAAGAAAACAATTATCTTTTAGAGAAAAAACTTTACAACCACATGGCATTACTGTGAACCTAATACTAAAATTAGAGAAAAAACAGACAAAAAAATCTTAATTCAGTTTTAATTTAAATGGTCAAATATCTTGGTAAAACGTTAAAAAAATTTAAACAACATGGGAAATGTGTTAAGCATATTCTTAGCTTAATTTAAATCAAATTTCCTTTGAAACATGCATTTTATCATTTTGTTTTAAATGTGTTTAGCATATTTTAAACTAAATTTAAAATCAAATTTCCTCTGAAACATGCATTTTTATTTAATTTCTTACTGTTTTTTGCAAATGGAAGTATTTTAGCTACTCAGAGTGGCATATCTGTTTTCCGATTTTTGTTTAAAATCAAATTTAATTTGATAGGTTTTAAATATAGTGGGAAAAAAACTTAAATAGCATGGCACACTTGGGTTTATGTATGCATTTTCTTTTTAGAAATTTTGATGCTTTTACCAAATCTAAAGGTTATTTTAATTCATCAAATTTATATAAAATTTGCAAAAACCGATTCTTTGATATATATGTTGAATGACTTATAGTTACGACTTGTGTAGATATATCAATGCGACTGCGAGCGAGCGCAGAGTTACGCCGCGGAACTTATCACACTGATGGCTCTGTTGGATAACTCTATCAGATAGTTATCACTATCAAAATTTTATTTTAATTTTTTTGTTTTTTTTGCAGTTTTTCTTATTTGTTTTGCTTTTTGCTTATCATTTATAAAATAAATTAAGCTTCTTTTAAAGATATTAAAGACATGTGTTTGGATGTTTTGTTTTTTCTGGGGTTTTGTCTTTTTTTTTGTTTTTGTTTTTTTGTTTATCATTTATGAAATAAATTAAGCTTCTTTTAAAGAAAAAAAAAGAAACGTTTTTGGATGTTTTTTTTTTTTCTTTTTGCTTAGTTTTTGTTTTATTTGGTTTTGTTTTTGTTTATCATTTATGAAATACATTAAGCTTCTTTTGAAGAAATTAAAGATATGTTTTTTGATGTTTTGAGTTTTTCCTTTGGTTTTTGCTGTTTTGCCATTTTGTTTTTGTTTTATAAAATGAAACATTGTCCCATTCATTTGGTAAGTCTGACACTCAACTATAAGTTCTCTTATATTCATGTGTAAACCTATGTCATCTAGTCATTTTTTTAAATATTTTTTTTTCATAAAACAAAAACAATGCAAAAGCAAATATAGTACCATGTTCATTGCCAAAATTAATTTTAATTAGTTAAGAAAATCAAAATTAAAGACTGACATTGAAACGTGGGGGTCCAGAGTCTGGAGTCCGGACTTGGTAAAAGGTTAAAGGTCAACTGATCATCATCAATTGTACCACCTGAACAAAATCAATGCAATTTCAAATATAGTACCATTATATTTGCTAAAATTTAAAATAATTAGCTAGAGAAAATCAAAGTTAAAGACTAACACTGAAACTTTGGTCTAAGTGGAACCTGGTCTTGGTATAAATGTCAAAGGTCAAAGGTCAACTGCTCATCAATTGTGCCACCTGACTTATAAAACTTTTAGAGAAAATTAATAACTAACAACTTTATCCTTGATACATTTCTTTCTGATATGATTTAAATTGCATTTTGATTTGAACATTGATGTATAAAAATCTCATCATTGAAGGATGTTGTCTGTTCCATCAAATTAAAAATGGCGTGTCAGAAATCATGGACTTGTGATTTTTGTTTTTCTGATGGGTGATTTATGCCCAGTCAAGACTTTTTTCTTTTACAATCAAACCTGTCTATAGCGGTCAGTAAAAGACCTTTATGGGCAGATGGCCTTTATAAACAGGTTCAAATTATATGAATAAAGAACAAATGGGATACAATTCTACTGGCCTTTATAAGCAGGTGGCCCTTATATGGAGGTGCCTTTTAAGGCAATTGGACTATATATTCAGGTGTTCAGGAATGGTGGAGAAATCAGAGTGCCAAGAGAAAATCATTGACCTTTGACAAGTGAACTGACTAGTGAATAAATCTAAACTATCACCAAATATTATCAGAATTTATACACTTAGTTTTGAATCCACAGTTGCAGACCAAAATCTGACACCAGATATGATACAAAATATTTTAAAAGTTAGGTGAAAATTGACATTTTTGCAATGGTCCAAGATATTTTATAAAACTCAGATGAAGGATGTCTTCGGAAAATATAAGGAAATGACCCATAGGAAAATTTCATGCATGTCAAAATTTACATTAATAAAATATTGGTTAAAAGTACTTCCTATCTATAGAATAAAGTATATTCTAAAGTGCCATGTCAAAAAAGATATCTCTGGTAACGAATAAGTGTTTCTATATGCTCATGAAAACGGTGATTCAAAGCAAAAATGGCTATTTCCATACATTTGACTGCATATATATTGCAATTACATACTGATGGCAGGCCTGCCCGTAAACAAAACCGACACTAATATGTAGGTATGTAATGTAGATTTCACTGACCTAAAGATTATCCACGGGCATGCCTGCCATCATGGTGAAAAATCGAAAAACGCTTAAAAATTAAACCATTATCCTTGTCCGTCACTTATATATTATAGCTTATACAAAGCATTAGTAAGCTTCGGTAGCTCAGTGGTAAAGTATGTGGACTACTAAGATCTGACGATATGCTATTCTTTTTATGTGTGGGTTCGAATCCCATATATTGCACGGGATTTTTGTTTTTAGATTTTTCCTAATTTCTATACCTTGAAAACACATTATTTACTAAATTATATTTAACTGAATTGTAAGTGAATAAGTAATGATACTTTTTTTCGCCAAAAGTTAATGTCTAAGCAAGTTGTATAAGCATCGGTATTAACATATATATATAACAAGACAAAGCAATGTTAAAGTCTCGTATATAATATGCCGTCTCAACAACGTGCTTGTTGTATACTGGTATATGTAACAAAAGAGTGTCGTGACTGTAGGTTTGTTTGTAATCTGGAACAACGAGTTGAATTTGCTGCTGTGGCATTGGTAAATCACAAAAATAATTTAAAGTAACTTTATTAATTGTACAGCCACTTTTAATTACTGATTTAAACTGAAACATTATCACAGATAAAGTGACAGAAAACATAATTTTATATAACAGTGGCCTCATACAGGTGAAATCTTAAAGCCATACCATGAATATTCCTGTGGGTCGATCGCTCGCAAAAACCGAAGACATCCTTTTACATCTAAAACTATTGCTGTCAACTTGCAGCATGTCATGTAAGTTGTCATTATATTTTCAAGAAGGATTAAAAGGATAGACACATGCATTTCTCTGACCATGTGACCCAAGATCATCAAACCCATATGTAATACAATTTGCAACCTGAGGGGTTTTTAAAAGGTTGGCTAAATGATCAGCGTGCCTACCACTTGAAAGGTTCACATCCAACTGAATTTTTTTAAAAGTGATCCAGTCTATGATTTTTATTGATCAATCAAAACTGAATATACCCAAAAAATAATGCAATTAAATTTTTCTCCTTACCACATACAAAAATACTTCAGTTTTTTTTTTAAAAAGTCTTCAGTGCTTATGTTCCCAACGAAAATTTTTAAAAAGGACCAAGTCTATGTTTTTCATTGACCGATCAAAATTGGATAAACCCAAAATTAATACAATTAATTTTTTACCCATTACCACTGACAAAAATACTAAAGTTTAAAAAGTCTTAAGTGCTTATGTCCTCAAAAATTGTTTAAGGGACCCAGTCTATGTTTTTCATCGACCAATCAAAATTGAATGTTGTTTAATCTGGTAATTTTCCTCATAGATTCTTGGAGGATAACAAAACATGATCTTCAGTCTGTGTTTAGAAATGCTTCAAATCCAGTTAAATCATTTAACACCTGGAGAATTTCCTTAGAAATCCAAAAATTTTGTTACCACGGTAATCAGGGCATGAAGATAATTTAATTTCCAAAAACTTTATGATGAGTCAAGATTTAAAGAACCTATTTTTGAAATTTTACCAATTATTCTCTTTCCACGATGGTTTTTCAGGCATAAAGATATTTTCGTTTTTCATCTTTTTCAAATTGTTGCGGTTTCTTACGTACTTCATCAAAATTATGATTAAAAATCAAAATCTATAATAATTACATAAAATTAGTTTTAACAGACGGAAATACATCAATGGACCTTTCATGTTAAGATTAGCTGGCTGTTTTGCCAAGTACATGGAACCTTTATACACCTCAGGTAATCAATCCAAAAAAATCATACCGGTCCATGTTAAAATCACCATCCAAAAAACAAAGTAAAAATGTTGAAAGCTGGTAAATTTAAGTTAAACACATAAACCTCCACCAGGGATGTGAGGCTGGGTATACTAAACCTTAATATTTCAATAAATGTAAAACAAACATACCAACCTTTGTTCAAATCACAATCAAAAAAAAAAAAAAGTTCAAACTTTGAAAACTGATAAATTTAGTTAAAACAGTGAACCTTCACCAGGGAAATGAGGTCAGGTGCTCTGAAAGGGTAAGCACCTCCTGTTTAGCTAGCTACAACTACGGTTTGTGAATTTAAAACTGAGAATGAAAGAAACATCAAACTATTGTGGAGATCAATCAAAGATCTTCAAATTCTTAAAAATCTTAAAGATCTTAATCTTAAAATTATATTCATTTTTGTTTTACTATTCAAATGTTATCTTTACCCTTTCCCCGAACTGACTGACTGCTCAATAAAAGAGAAATACATGTAATCTTGACTGGACCATACATAAGTAAAATATTTTTGATTGGAGTGTAAAAACACCATTATTCAACCCTCCTTTATTCCGTCAAAATGGGTGGTCACTGGGTGGTCTACAAGACACAGTATTCTCTTTTCTCCAACTTTCAATATAGTCTTATCATATTACCACCAATAAACAGTTGGGGCATACAACAAAACGAAATCAAGATTATCAACAACAACATATCCCATCATGCCTTTGTTTACAGACAAAACATGGCTGACAGTAAACAGCATTTTGAATACTTTCTCCAATTAGACTCTGTAAATGTTACACTCTCGATGTCTTGTCTGCCATTTTGAAACAGATGTTAAACTGACTTTACTAAACAAAAACAGAAAAATCAGGAAAAAGCATAGAAAACCAAAACATCCCTTAAAAATATATTTTCCTTATTTCTTCAACTCTATACCCTCGACTCCAAAATCAAAACATCTCCTCATTATTCCATCATTTCCGCCACTGGATTTACATGCCAGCCGAAAAAATAATATCCTTCGAAAAAATAATATCTTTTGGTAATTCATAAGATCATGTTTTCCTTTGTTTTAGGTTTTAAGCCAGGAAAAGCATGTCAAATTCCAATTACCATGGAAACTATTACAAAATAATATTTAGGATGTATACTTCTAAGGAGCCCACAATTTATTTCCTGCATTAAAACTTTTTTCTTTATACCAAAATTTTGGAAGGATATGGCTATAAATCCATGATTTATGAAGAAAGGAAATACATGGTAGTTGACAGACCAATACATGGGATAAGTAAAAACCTGACTTGTGGATTTTGAGAGACTAAAATTTTGAGAGACCAAAATCTGACCTGTCGATTCCATGTCAAATTTTGAGAGGCCAAAATCTGACCTGTTGATTCCATGTCAGATTTTGAGAGACTAAAATTTTGAGAGACCAAAATCTGACCTGTCGACTCCATGTCAGATTTTGAGAGGCCAAAATCTGACCTGTGGATCCCATGAAAGGTTTGAGACAAAAAGCTAACCTGTGGATCTCATGAAAGGTTTGAGACTAAAATCTGAACTGTGAATCCCATAAAAGGTTTGAGACAAAAATCTGACCTGTGGAGCCAGTGCCAGATTTGAGACCAAATTCCAACCTGTAGATCCATGCCAGATTTGAACGACTTTAATCTACAATAAAATAAAATCTGAACTGTGGACCTGTGTCAGACTTGAATAATGTTTAAAACCAGACCTGTGGATCCTATGTAGGATTAAAAACAAGACACATGGGTCTCATGCCA
Organism: Anadara kagoshimensis; assembly: GCA_021292105.1. Lineage (NCBI taxonomy): Eukaryota > Metazoa > Mollusca > Bivalvia > Arcoida > Arcidae > Anadara > Anadara kagoshimensis. Next base: position 15,370,458 of record CM037863.1, on the reverse strand, counting down.
GATCTTAGAGTCCAATATTTAAGATAAACAAGAACTAACCTTTGGATTCCATGCTACTCCAGTTGTATGATATTCTTTAATGTACCCCTGTAGACTTGTCAGTGAATTGATCCAGGACTTAGCCCAATCACAGTGCTTCTGGTCCCTGAAATACAAGATATATGTTAGATTTAGCCCAATCACAGTGCTTCTGGTCCCTGAAATACAAGATATATGTTAGATTTAGCCCAATCACAGTGCTTCTGGTCCCTGAAATACAAGATATAGGTTAGATTTAGCCCAATCACAGTGCTTCTGGTCCCTAAAATACAAGATATATGTTAGATTTAGCCCAATCACAGTGCTTCTGGTCCCTGAAAATACAAGATATAGGTTAGATTTAGCCCAATCACAGTGCTTCTGGTCCCTGAAAATACAAGATATAGGTTAGATTTAGCCCAATCACAGTGCTTCTGGTCCCTAAAATACAAGATATATGTTAGATTTAGCCCAATCACAGTGCTTCTGGTCCCTGAAAATACAAGATATAGGTTAGATTTAGCCCAATCACAGTGCTTCTGGTCCCTGAAAATACAAGATATAGGTTAGATTTAGCCCAATCACAGTGCTTCTGGTCCCTGAAAATACAAGATATAGGTTAGACTTAGCCCAATCACAGTGCTTCTGGTCCCTGAAATACAAGATATAGGTTAGATTTAGCCCAATCACAGTGCTTCTGGTCCCTGAAATACAAGATATAGGTTAGATTTAGCCCAATCACAGTGCTTCTGGTCCCTGAAATACAAGATATAGGTTAGATTTAGCCCAGTCACAGTGCTTCTGGTCCCTGAAATACAAGATATAGGTTAGATTTAGCCCAGTCACAGTGCTTCTGGTCCCTGAAATACAAGATATAGGTTAGATTTAGCCCAGTCACAGTGCTTCTGGTCCCTGAAAATACAAGATATAGGTTAGATTTAGCCCAATCACAGTGCTTCTGGTCCCTGAAAATACAAGATATAGGTTAGACTTAGCCCAATCACAGTGCTTCTGGTCCCTGAAATACAAGATATAGGTTAGATTTAGCCCAATCACAGCGCTTCTGGTCCCTGAAATACAAGATATAGGTTAGATTTAGCCCAATCACAGTGCTTCTGGTCCCTGAAATACAAGATATAGGTTAGATTTAGCCCAATCACAGTGCTTCTGGTCCCTGAAAATACAAGATATATGTTAGATTTAGCCCAATCACAGTGCTTCTGGTCCCTGAAAATACAAGATATATGTTAGATTTAGCCCAATCACAGTGCTTCTGGTCCCTGAAATACAAGATATAGGTTAGATTTAGCCCAATCACAGTGCTTCTGGTCCCTGAAATACAAGATATAGGTTAGATTTAGCCCAATCACAGTGCTTCTGGTCCCTGAAATACAAGATATAGGTTAGATTTAGCCCAATCACAGTGCTTCTGGTCCCTGAAATACAAGATATAGGTTAGATTTAGCCCAATCACAGTGCTTCTGGTCCCTGAAATACAAGATATAGGTTAGATTTAGCCCAATCACAGTGCTTCTGGTCCCTGAAATACAAGATATAGGTTAGATTTAGCCCAATCACAGTGCTTCTGGTCCCTGAAATACAAGATATAGGTTAGATTTAGCCCAATCACAGTGCTTCTGGTCCCTGAAATACAAGATATAGGTTAGATTTAGCCCAATCACAGCGCTTCTGGTCCCTGAAATACAAGATATAGGTTAGATTTAGCCCAATCACAGTGCTTCTGGTCCCTGAAAATACAAGATATAGGTTAGATTTAGCCCAATCACAGTGCTTCTGGTCCCTGAAATACAAGATATAGGTTAGATTTAGCCCAATCACAGTGCTTCTGGTCCCTGAAATACAAGATATAGGTTAGATTTAGCCCAATCACAGCGCTTCTGGTCCCTGAAATACAAGATATAGGTTAGACTTAGCCCAATCACAGTGCTTCTGGTCCCTGAAATACAAGATATAGGTTAGACTTAGCCCAATCACAGTGGTTCTGGTCCCTGAAATACAAGATATAGGTTAGATTTAGCCCAATCACAGTGCTTCTGGTCCCTGAAATACAAGATATAGGTTAGATTTAGCCCAATCACAGCGCTTCTGGTCCCTGAAATACAAGATATAGGTTAGATTTAGCCCAATCACAGTGCTTCTGGTCCTTGAAAATACAAGATATAGGTTAGATTTAGCCCAATCACAGTGCTTCTGGTCCCTGAAAATACAAGATATAGGTTAGATTTAGCCCAATCACAGTGCTTCTGGTCCCTGAAATACAAGATATAGGTTAGATTTAGCCCAATCACAGTGCTTCTGGTCCCTGAAAATACAAGATATAGGTTAGATTTAGCCCAATCACAGTGCTTCTGGTCCCTGAAAATACAAGATATAGGTTAGATTTAGCCCAGTCACAGTGCTTCTGGTCCCTGAAAATACAAGATATAGGTTAGATTTAGCCCAATCACAGTGCTTCTGGTCCCTGAAATACAAGATATAGGTGAGATTTAGCCCAATCACAGCGCTTCTGGTCCCTGAAATACAAGATATAGGTTAGATTTAGCCCAATCACAGTGCTTCTGGTCCTTGAAATACAAGATATAGGTGAGATTTAGCCCAATCACAGCGCTTCTGGTCCCTGAAATACAAGATATAGGTTAGATTTAGCCCAATCACAGTGCTTCTGGTCCCTGAAATACAAGATATAGGTTAGATTTAGCCCAATCACAGCGCTTCTGGTCCCTGAAATACAAGATATAGGTGAGATTTAGCCCAGTCACAGTGCTTCTGGTCCCTGAAATACAAGATATAGGTTAGATTTAGCCCAATCACAGTGCTTCTGGTCCCTGAAATACAAGATATAGGTTAGATTTAGCCCAATCACAGCGCTTCTGGTCCCTGAAATACAAGATATAGGTTAGATTTAGCCCAGTCACAGTGCTTCTGGTCCCTGAAATACAAGATATATGTTACTAGAAAGGTAAAGGTATACAGTCAAACCTGTCTATAAAGGTCGCCCAAGGGAACTACTAAAAGTGGCCTTTGTGGGCAGGTGGCCTTTATATACAGGTTCAAATAATATGGATAAGGAACAATTGGGATACAATTCTACTGGCCTTTATAAGCAGGTGTCCCTTATATAGAGGTGGCCTTTAAGGCAGGTTGGACTGTACATATATACTGGTAAAACTAATTCAATTGGGTTCTGATCAAGTAATTCAAGTTCAAAATATGGTGGAGAAGAACTAATATTTTTTCTAACATTAGAAGTTGAACAAGTGGGATGAAAAAGGCAGTAGGAGGCAATGTCATCTTTTAGCCACCATTTTAGACCACTGTGCCACTGCCAAGCACCTCTCTAACAAATTTGAAAGAGCAATGGTTGTTGAGGTTTTTTTTTTTTTTTTGGTTTTTTTTTTTTTGGGGGGGGGGGGGGGGGGCGGGGGTTGTAAATCTCCATCTAAGTAACCATAGAACATCTTTTTAACACTCTTTAATAAAGGGATGGAGTGCAGTAATGGTGTTTTATACTTAAGTTGACATTCTTTCACTTACATTTATATCGAGGCAAATGGATGGTGGAGGAAACCAGAGTGCATGAAGAAAACCTTAACCCTTTGTGGCAAATTGAAAAACCAAACTTTTTTATACTATGATCTGCTCTGTGAGAGATTTGAACCTAGATGAACCTAGATGGTAAGAGGTACCCAATTCAGAAGTCATGGGTTCGATCCCCGGCCGGGTCTTACCCAAGACTTGAAAGTGGGTAGTGACTGTTCTTTCGCCAAGCACTCGGCATTACGAAATGAAAGTCACGGTTCTTTCGGATTGGAACTTAAAATAAACCAGGTCCCGTGTTATGGTGGGCTTGGCACGTTAAAGAACCCTGTTGTATAATGCCATCAGCGCAACACACAGGCAAAATTTCTGCACCTTCGCCTATAGCTGGCAATGTATCGATATAAGTGAAATATTCTTGACTGGGACGTTAAACACCATTACTCAACTCAACTCAACTCAACTCAGCCACTGTGGATATTTTGTCCCTTGAATAGCAATTTACACATATATATTATTTGTAACAGATTAGATCCTATTAATCCAAAACAAAATTTGTTTGATGAAAATATGGCAACATCTGGAAAATCCAATAAATATTGTGGGGAAAAAGGGTAATAAATAAATTGAGTTGAAACTAAAAAGATCTATTCTGATTGATATGCTTCTTAATATTTGTTTTTAAACTCTAGCTGTTACTAGGTTACCAGATCCAAAAGCAAAACCTTGAAAGATTCCAATCAAAATTGTAAGAAACATGGCTGACCTCACCACAGCAAACGTTTCACATATATTTTATATTTTATTTTCCCTATTTCCTGCTAATCTATCAAGTTAATCTTTTAAGAAAAACAAAACCGTTAATCTAAGACAATCGGCAAAATTCCCACATGTTCAATACAAATTAATGGTGTTGTCTTCATCAAGCATTGGATTGAAACTGAGCAAAACAACATCATCAAAATGTTTTCTTGAACCCCTTCCTCTCTTAATTAATCAAGCGATTCAATTTTTAACCACCCACATGAATTCTGGGATAGGAAAAAAAGTTTTTACGAAAAATTTGGAAAAGTTTTCAAATTTTTGATATTGATGATACCAGGTGTACAAAAAACAGACAACAAATCGGAAATTCTCCGTTTTTTTCTCGAGATAAATCAAGATTTTAACAAGGGTAGCCTGATGGATTCTGATCAAAGATAACCCGTTAAATAAAGTCTATACACAGCAGCTAAACTTTATTTCTCTTGTTGCTGTTGTTTGTTGTTGAAGAAATGAAAAATATTTTGCTGAATTAAACAGCTGTTCTAAGGTCAATGTTTGTATATATGTTTTAATACCAACAGGTGCTTGGAGGCATCCATTTAAAACAAACATACAAGATTTGAAGTTGACTTTTTTCACTAATTGAAATCATTCCCCTATATAACTGTGTATATATATCCAATTGTTAGTTTTATTTAAACAGCACACATAAAGTACAGACATGTCAAAAGTTTAACACTGAGCTAACAAATGGGAATCAAGGTTCTCCAGCCAAATGGCCAAGACATGGATAGTGAACAGGTGAAACATTGACGAGGATTGGATAAAAAGCACTGCAGCTCCTGAAATATAGCTAATTACAAGATGAGATGAGTTGCCGATTAGATACTAATATGATCGCTCCATGTTAAACTTTTGACAGGCCTGTACTGCACATACTTAACCGACACATCAGATACAAGATAGTCATAAACCAAATTAAATATCTCTGCTCGTTCTTAATTAAGTCTTCACATTGTTCAAATGTATTTTTCTCTGATTTCTTATCATTGGAGTTGTACAGGTATGGCCTTAAGTGATTAGTTTCAAGTATTTCTTTTTTGGTTTTCTGAAGCAAGTAAGCTGCATTGAGAATTGTCTCTGCTCGTTCTTCATTAAGTCTTCACATTGTTCAAATGTAATTTTTCTCTGATTTCTATCTAACTGGTCAGAATTTTAAAGGTTAGGCCTTGAACACTGTTGAGTGATGGGTTTTGAGTGTTTAAGGTGTTTCCAGGTAAAGATTTTTTTCAATCTTTTTTGAATGGGTCCAATTGGCCCTTGTAAATATGAAAATAATTGGCCCAAAATATGGTCCAGAGAAAGCCCTGTTAGGTAAGATGAAAAAGGCTTAAGTTGCATTTTTTGTTGTTGTTGTTGTTGTTGTTTCCTTAATTAGGCAGGTAAGCTAAAGGATCAAGTTGCATAAGCCCATTCTTGTATGCTATGGAATCAATTGTCTTCTCACATTGATCAAATGTATTTTTTCCTATTTGATATTTGACAAAATGTCATATTTTAAGCAAGACTTGAAACTAACAGATCCTTTGTTTCGATCAGATGTTTCTTCACTTTTGGCCTAATGGCTAAGATGAAAAAAGTCAGGATACTCCTTTTTCCTCCACCAACCCAGAAATTAATGCCTCAGTATCCATAACATACAGGCATTGACTGTAAAACACAATTACTCCTATTCTACAACTCTCATTTGCCAAGAAAATATGGTAAAAACATTCTAAAACTAAGACTTTTGAGCTTAACGCTATGACAATAAACTTTTATATGTATTCTGGTTTTGGTTTTTTAAACTACAATAAACTGCATCAAAATCTCAATAAACAAATACACAATCGCATTAAACAAACCTAAAGATAACAACTACTTTATTATTTTCTATAAAAATTGTAAAAATAATAAAAATAACCCAAAAACTCCAACTTTACCAGACAAAATTCTTATTTGGAAAATAAATTACAAAGTGAAAATGATTACAGCCTATGAAATCAGCTGATGCGTATATTTCAACAGTTGAGAGCCCGCCACTGCAGATGTCATTCAAACGGTAGATTATACCGATAACAATTGTCTTTTTCTTTCCAATTCCTATTTGAATAATGTATTTTTCAATCTATATTTTATACTGCCAATGCTGAACATTTCTTTTAAAATGTCAAAAAATTGGAATTCTTCATTGAAAATGAGCCGTACTGAGCAGTTGCTAGGAGATAGCCTACAATATAAATCTACATTATCTGTTGATGATTTTTATCTCGGTTTTGATTTTTTTTCTACTTTGAAAAATTCAAGGTAAAAACACGGTATAACAAGTTTTTTGTCTTTTTAATTATCAGGATAAAAATACATTGGATGATATTTTAATCAGAATGTTTGTTTTTTATTTTTGATTGTAGATTTTACAAGATCTATAAATAACACAATATGGTGTACAGGTTCACATAAATTTTTTAAAAATATCTCTGTAATTTATAAACTTGACTTTTCCTATAAATATATACTTTGTGGAACTTTTGGATCAATTACAAATCTCACCAACAAACAGAGTTTTCTGCGCCACCCCTGTCAATTTTTAGCATTATATTTCTCTATCCCACCCTAGGGTTGGATCACTTAGTCTTAAAAACGTGTTGGTGGTACCCGGTCAGGTTTTTAACCCCAACACCCCACTCTGGGCAAATCCTAGTGCAAGAAACTTTGTCAGCTGTGGTCCATGTTTTTCTCCAGGCACTTCAGTTTCCTCTACCATTTCTAAACTCACTACCTCAATATAAGTGAAAGAATCTTGACTACAGAAAGACATAAAACACCATTACTTTACACCAATTTTGCTTATTGAATATTCTTGGCTATCATGGCTATTTCAGAGTACAAATTACCATAGTTTACCACAGCAATGTAATCTTAATTTGCAAAATTCAACAAACAGAATTTCAAAGTTTTCTAACCATAAAATAATTTAGTTAAAATGCAAATAGCACATATACACCAACTGATCACAGTGCCTCTCTACCTAGGTTCAAATCCCACACAGGGCAGAAGTTTGTTATTCCACTTGCTCATCAAGGTTGGTGGTTTTCTATGGACACTCCTGTTTCCTCTACCGTTTCTAAACTGACTTCCTAGATGTAAGTGGAAGTTATGTCTTGACTGAAACGTAAGCACCATACTCTATAACTCCAATTTCGACTGTTGTGGAATATTTCGGAGTATATGTTGCTCAGCTGCAAATTCTAATATATTTCATTGTTTTGTTTACCATAGCGATGGATTCTTAATCCCCAAAATCAACAAACATGATTTTAAAAGTTCTAACTTAGTTAGAATCTTAATTCACATATGGAATTACTTTACCAGCACACTTTGAAGCTGTGTTTTACTGTTTATGTTGTCTTCTGACACCATCAATAAACAAATTATAACTTAGTAGGTATAAGGCAGCAAGTTTGACCTTTCATTTCAATAATTCAAACAGACATATCCATTGTGCAATTTAGGGTCTATATAAAGTTGATATATAAGGATAGATGGTAGTAACAATGGATACCAGGTGTTTATAGTAATGGTGTCTTACCTAAATCAGACCATCTATTCACCAAATCTTTTATTCAAATTAAAGGTCAAATAAACAGGTTAATGTTGTTTGCCTGTAACATGGTCAATGACTTCAGCCCTTGAAATTTTCCTTTTTCTTGTTTTAATTATAAAATGAATGAGTCTGTTTGACTTCAGCCCTCAATATTTTCCTTATTCAATTTGGTCAATGACATCTGTAGTCCTCAAAATTTTCCTTTTTCTCATTTAAATTGTAAAATGTAGAATCTATATATACCAGTCTATATTTACTATTTAAAAAATCTTATATTTGTGTAATAAAATTTGTTTGAGTAGACCTGACATTTTTCCATTATACTTATTTTAATTCTTAATGTATGGTCACTGACATCAGTCCTCGGAATTACTTTTTTTCGTTTTTAATTGTAAAATGTATGAGCCTGTATTTACCCATCAGGAAATCTCATATTTTTGTAATTAAATATGTTTGAAATTTACGTTTTTATCATAACAAGACCAGACATTTTTATTGGTCAGTTAGGATCCAGTACGAGATGAGACTAGGGCAATCATAAATATGTTTTATTATATATTAAACTATATAGCCATTACATTTAAGTTAATGACCGGATTATCTTAATTAAATAGTTTTTACTTAAAATTTTAGTAATAATTTTTTGTTTATGCAGTCTGCAGAACAAAACTCAAAGGAGTGGAGAAAAGGTGTTTTATGCCCCAGTCCATATTTTTTCATTTATATTGAGGAGGGGGGTAGTTCTGAGATTTTTGAGGAAACTGAAGAGCTTGGACCTGGTCATCAAAATGGAAGAAAAAGAATCAATCATGAGTTCATCCATGTAGGATAGGAAAATCTCACCCTGAGATTTTTGAGGAAACTAAAGAGCCTGGACCTTTGGCCAGCAAACTGATAAACATTCTCACACTATGTTCTTTCCGAAGTGAGATTCCAACCTAAGCAGTTTGAGGCATTGTGATTCGTAAGCAACTAGGCCACAAGGCCCCTTCATGTTTATAACATGCGGTAGCTCAGTTGGTAGAGTGCTCGCTCTGTAAGTGGGAGGTCGTGGGTTTGAACCCCGATCCGGTCTGACCCAACACTTAAAAGTGGGTAGTGACTGTTCTTTCGCCAAGCACTTGGCATTATGAAATGAAAGTCAGGGTTCTTTTGGATGGGAACTTAAATAAACGAGGTCCCGTGTAACGGTGGGCTTGGCACGCTAAAGAACCCTGCTGTATAATGCCATAGGCGCATTGCACAGGCAAAATTTCTGCACCTTCGCCTATAGCTGGCGATGTCTTGATATAAGTGAAATATTCTTGACTGGGAAGTTAAACATGATTACTCAACTCCCTTCATGTTTATGCTGATTAGGGTGGAGTAATATAATCCATCATGAGTTTATTCATGTAGGATAGGGAAATCTCACCCGAGGGGTTAAATATTTCAGTTGGAGACGAGGCTTGCCGAGTCTCTGACAGAAATATTCAACCCCGAGGGTGAGATTTCCCTATCCTACATGAATAAACTCATGATTGATTCTTTTTCTTCCATTTTGATGAAAATTTTTTGCTTGAAGTATCAGTCACATCGACATCGACGACATCTTTGTAAATCTAACTTTGTTATTTAACGTTTTACATAAAAATAATTATGACCATCGGACAGAATGTACCTGATTTTGGTTTATACAAAAAGTATAAACTAGAAAACAAAGCCAGTTATTCTAATCTACTAAAATAAACATTTGAAACGCAGTGAAAATATCTAAATTTTGGAAACTTGGGTGTCATTTTCCCGCAAGATGACGTCATGTCTCCATGATATGACGTCATTCAATTGTCCTTTGATTGTGACATCACTGAAAGCCACACATGAAGGTGAAGATAAGCACCGCAAGTGGAGGTGAAGATAGAAATTTCTTCCATTGTTTCTTCAAGCCGAAATCTTTATCTCAAACATAGGAAGATGGAAGATAGAAATTTTTTCCATCGCTTCTTCAAGCTGAAATCTCTATCTCAAACATAGGAAGATGGAAGATAGAAATTTCTTCCATCGTTTCTTCAAGCGATTCTCTCACTTATACTAAGACTATCAATTCTGTATCAAGAAAACCTCTGACATTTGGTAACACAAAGAAATTTAATAAAACTGGGATTCCCTGAATGAGATTCGAACCTAGGGGATGAAAAGCATTGTGATCATTAAGCTTGTGCTTTAAGCCACTTGGCCTTAACCCTTCGGATAAATGAGAAAATTTCTCTTATATCAAGATTTTGCCAGTTCTGACCTCCTCAGTTCAAACTCCCAAGTCCCAATCAAAGTTTCATTGTCAATTCCAATAACATTTAAAGAATTAACTTCACCTCGTTTGAACTTAAAAACAAATCTACATGTACACTACATATGTTTAACATCGAGCTAAATGTTCTTTGTAAGTGTCAGAAAATTACTCTAATTTGACGAGAGGGTTGTTACCAAGGGCCGATTTTTACTACGTTGTCTTATCTATTTTGTTACCGAGGGCCGATTTTTACTACAGTCTAATTAAATAATAATAAAACATCTTTCTCAAATCATAACCGCTCAAATCTACAAGACGTGAATTTTTAAATACTGCCAGGAACAATTAGAGTTTTTCGTTTTTCGAGTGTTTTGACTCTTGTAATTACAATCCTCAGTAGTGTTTACCTTATTATGAGAATCAAGAGCCGGCCTAGTAAATAATTTTGGCGTTAGGAGATTTTTCTTTGAAATCGTGAAGTTAAACATTTTTCTATCTATTACAAAATAATTATATACAAGTATTACTGACAATTATCATGAAGAAAAATTAGCTTTATTATACTCATATTTATTGGTATTCTGTTGCCCCCAGTAACCATAAAAATTTTTTTTATTGCAATTTTACAATTTTGCAAAACATTTCTGAAATGTTTACATGCAAGAGTTCTGAAACATTTATAATATGTACCATCAAATCTTTCTATAACGGCCACCCAAGGAAACCAAAAAAGGTGGCCTTTATCAGGTCTGGGATCTGCCCAAAACGGGGGATCGCCCGATTGGGGGACAATCAAAGGGAAGTAATTCTTGTGGGTGTACACGCGAGTACACAGAAGAGTTCCGATGATTGCCAGTAACACTATCTTATGTAAACATCCGGTAGATCGTACATAAATACTCGCGGTGTTTATGGGCAGGTGACCTTTAATTACAGGTTCAAATGATATGAATAAAGAACAATTGGGATAAAATTTTACTGGCCTTTAAAAGTAGGTGGCACTTATATAGAGGTGACCTTTAAGGCAGGTTGGATTGTAATAGTCCCCTTTATTGACCTTTTTTGTACTGGAATTTTGGAATTGTAAAATTGATAGCCTCTCTTAAGAGATTCCATTTAACTTTTTTGAATGTGGATTATGTTTTGCAATTTTAAATTTGCAAACTTTTGAAATGTAAAACATTTATATGTAACAGTCCTCTTTTACTTGAGAGTTTTGCATAGGAAAAGTGATGGCCTCTCCTTAGAAAAGGTTCATTAAACTATTTTCTACAGGAAATTAAATTTTGGACTAAAAGATGTTTTAGGTAAGATTCCATTACATTGTGTTCGTATCTGAAATTGGACATTTTAAAAGTGATGGCCTCTTATGAGACTCATATATAAGCATTTGACTGAGATGGCCTTGCACTTTTTTAATGTTTCCATCTATGATGTCACACAGTTGCTTGTTGGTTGGTTGTAATGTTTAACATCACATCAGCAATTTTTCAGCTATTCACAACAAGAGCAAGTTTATCAATCTCTCTATGTGTGGGATGTGTGTGTGTGTGTGTGTGTGTGTGTGTGTGTGCGTGTTTTATGGTCTGCCATATAATAGCATGCACTAAGGACAACTTTAAGATGCTAGCACACAGAGTCAGTATTGCACAGGCAAGCACTTCCCAGTTCACATTATACTGACATCAGGTGATACTTTGTACTCTTAATACAAGGAAGTTTCACAATCGTTTCTCAACTAAGATTTTCTTTAAAATAAAACTGGCACATTTTGACAAACATAAATTGTATTACAAATAAAAAATTTCAACAAAAAAGATTATAGATGTAATAAGCTTAGAGAAATCTTTAAAATGACACCTTAAATTAATAATTTTGAAAATAACTGAATTAATTGAAATCTTGAAAATTAACAAAACTATTCAGATTTCATATTTGCTAGATTTAAGTTAAGGAAAATCTTAGTTAGGAAGTGATTATGAAACCAGGGCCAGTACCTCAAATTTTGAGAGTTTGACCTCCCATACTTTAGATAGATACTCTAGCACTAAGTCATGAGGTGATCTGATGTGTAACAAGGGATTTTTTAAATGTTTTTGTTTTATCAGACCCAGCCTCTGTGTCATCAGTACTTTTAAATAAGGCTTATGGCAATGAAGTTAAAATTTAAACCTATATATAATAATACATTATTAAGAAATCTCTGTGTGAATTCTAATACTTTAGAGAATTCTCAAATTTTAATAAATATAAAAAAAACTTCTGGAAGCAAATAAATGTAAAATAAATGATGATTTTTAAATCCCTGTAATTTTCTTTAATACAAAACCTTGGGGACCATATCAAAATCATATTATATAAATATCACATAAAATAGAAAAAACTTCTGACAGAGGGGTGCAAAAGATAAAAAGAGAGCAAATTGAGTATCTCATGAAATTACACTAAAATGTACTTTTGTGTATAGTATGTATAAGGCTTACTTTTTCTGGGGAAATGGATTGGCATGGATGTTAAGGGTTCAAATCTAGCTCAGAGTTGAGGGTTTGAGCCCAGTGCTGGATGGAATTTAAAACTTTACCAAACAGGCAGTGGACCTATTGCTGAACACAGGCAGTGGACCTATTGCTGAACACAGGCAGTGGACCTATTGCTGAACGCAGGCAGTGGACCTATGCTGAACACAGGCAGTGGACCTATTGGTTTAAAATTCGACTTAAAGTGATTGGTTTGAACCCAGTATTGGATTAGAAACTCAAAGATAAGCAGTGGACATAATGGTTTCAGATTTATCTTAAAATCATAGGTTTGAACTCAGTGTTGGGTCCAATTTGAAACTCAAACATAGGCAAAGAACCTAAAGGTTTCAGATTGAGCTTAACTTTATGGGTTTGAATCCAGTAGTGGGTTCATTTGAAACTCAAACATAGGCAAAGAACCTAAAGGTTTCAGATTTTGCTCATGGGTTTCAATCCAGTGTTGGCTATGTTTTGAAACTTGAACATAGCCAGTGGACCTAAAGGTTTTACCTTAAAGTCAAGGGGTCAAACCTAGGGCTGAGTTTGATTGAAACTGAAACATAGGATATAGACTTATAGGTTTCAGATTAATCTTAAAGTCATGGACTTGAACCTAGTGCAGGGTCCAATTAAAAACTTGAACACAGGCAATGGATTATCATTTGCTTAATGCTTACAACATAGTTCTAAAAAGTGAAAATCAATGGACTTTTGAAGGAGTTTTTATCACACATCCATGGAATGGAAATCATGTTATCCCCCCATCCCCCCCCCCCCCCCCAAGTGACAACTAATTTTACTGTGTTAACCCTTCACTTGCCAATAAATGTGCCAGATTTATGCAGATTTGTCAGAACCTGCAGTTCTCCAGAGAGTGGAGGAAAATACACAACAACAACAACAACAACAACAATAATGATGGCATCATTAAAGTGACAACTAATTTTTTTCTACACAATCAAAAATAATGACTTACTTTTCTTTGAAGTCTTTGAGAACTCTATTGGTATAGAAGGTAGCAGCATCGGCAAATTCCTTAACATAAGGTCCAGGGGTAGGTTTCTGAAAAAAAAAACAACAGTATAGTGTTTATTTTAGAAATATAATTTTTTTTATTATAATAAAAACAGTATTGGTTTTTATGTATTTATCTTATGTCTTGCGTCTTTCTTGAACAATCAGAAAATTTTCAAAATCGTTCATGGAAAAATAATCAGTAGACAAAAATCATTCATTAATTGGAAATTAAGACTTTAGCATTTTCTTTACAATCAAAGAGTATATTTATACTCATGTAGCTTAATATATGGCTTATATTTACTATTCTGAGTTCTTGGTGACATTCCATCATGGTTAGATAAGGGGACATTTTATGATATTGCCTTCGGAAATTTTTTTTGTGTTGACTTGTATTTCCTTCTACTACCAGAGCACCTTTTTTTGGCAGCCCACCATGTTCGCTGATAATCAAATTAGCTCAAATTATGCTTTTATGTTGTTTCATCACCAATTGTTACTGTTGTTAGTTGCTAAGAGGACATGCAATTCAGCAGCAAATTTTTATTTTTTTATTCAGCCAACCATTTGAAAGCTAGTTAGAATGACAATACTATGACTTACCACAGTGACCCAGCCCAGTCCAGGGATTGATTCACTAATGGCTGACAGGTGATTGAACACAGGACTACCTCTACTCTTCTCTCTAAATTCCTGAAAATATAAAAACAACATTTCTAAAAACAATGGCTACCCTTTCTAAATGAATGGAAATGGAATAATATGCTTCAGTCAAGATTCTTTCCATTATATTGAGGTGATCAGTTCAGGGATGGTGGGGAAAACCAGATTGACTGAAAAAAATCAAATGACAATAATTGGCGACTGACATAATTTAATTTTTACACTAGGATCTGCGATCTACGATTTTAAAGGCAGAAGGTAGTAATTAAAACACAGCAAAATCAATGTTTTTATTCACACTTAAATTTGACACTAATAACTTTTTAACTCATTCGTATTTTAGGTAAAACCTGAAACGTGTGTAACTAGTGATGACCTAATTCTTTATTTTCATGTTAGGGTGAAATTGGTGTGGGAAGGAATATTGAAGTTTCTAAGTCTGGGAGGGGATCAAATGCAGTGGTGTATTGGATTTTAATGTCCCAATTAAGATTCTTTCACTTATATCAAGGCAGTTATTTGAGGGATGGCCAAGAAAACATGAATGTCCAGAGAAAAAAAACTGACCTTCAGCAAGTGAACTGACAAACTTTCCCACCCGAATGTTCAAGGTCTGGGTATAGGTGCATGAGGATATTTTAACAATAAAGAGTTACTTCCCTTTGTACACAACATGTATCTACAAGTAATTAAAACCCATGCTGAAGACACCATGTACGATCTTACTATCATTATGTTTTTTATTATTTATAATATCTGAGTTAATATCTAAGTTAAAACCAATGCCAACTTTATTTCTACAAGTCAAGCTGATTATGTTTTGTATATCTAAATACATCAATTTTCATCTCCCCCCTGAAGTATGCGACCATCTTTCTTCTAAAACTATGTATTTACACAGAAAAGCAGGTATGTTAATGTAAGAAAAAATATTTCTTCATTAAAAATACCAAAAACAAGCTACTGTGATGAATAGCATTTCTAAATTTCACCATCTTTCAAAATGGCAATGGCAAATATTCACTGATAATTGTATCTTCTTCATTTTTTACAAATGAAAAGATTTTGGCTTTAGTCGCTTGTGTTATGCGATTCCTGGCGATATTTCACTAAAAACATCTGTTGAAATTCTAAAAGTAACGTCACAACGAAAATACCGCGAGATTAGCTTTGACTAGATCGAGATTCCTAACATGATCTGAATTTAAACAAAATATTATCATCAAAGTGCGTAAGAACTCGGAAGACGGCAGGCAGAAACAAGATGGAATTCTACTTACCCCGTCTTTAAATTAGGTTTTATTTATTTTTTACAGCTAACTCAAGTACGAAGCTTTATCATATCAAGTTTCCTAATACTGAAACGCCATAGATACACATTTACTTTTCACCAAAACAGATTTGGTATTTAAAACCTTAATACACACTGTTTTAATTTTCATTTCTGTGCTAATTATTAAAATTTAAATTATAGCCATTTATTTTTGTTTTTCTTTTCTTATTTTGGAGTTTTTTTTATAATTCAGTGATTTTGTTTATTTTGCTTTTAACGAACCAATGATTTGGTTACATTTTTAAATACTACCTTCTGCATTTTAAATTGGGAAAATTTGAAGTTCTGAATCACAGCAAACTACATCCTGACATGCTTGCAATAGCTAATTATCTTCATTGCAAAGGAGTTACAATGTGACAATATTTAAAACTTTCTGGGTAAGAACAACTACCTTAGATTAAATTTGCTAGTATATCATTGTTGTTTTGGGAATTTTAATGGTCAAATTGGGAATATTTAATAAATTTTCCCCATTGGAAACTACCTTTATTCAGTATTAATTTTATGCAAACAAAATCACTGCTAACTATCAATATCTATAAACTTAAGATAATAACTTTCTTTTCATAGTTTTTATCTACTTTTTTCAAGCACTGTATAGAGGTGGTGTCCAAAAAAGTCTACTTCTCTCTATCAAAAATGACAAAAACTTCTCTCTATCCAAAATGACAAAAACAATCATGTACAATTTATAAAACTTTATTAAAATTAAAATTTTAATTACTGATCATCGTTTTCATATATTTCTGGAATTATTATTTTCTGTCATTTTTACATTGCACTACATGGTTTTGTACATTGTGGCTTAACCAAAAACAGCATCCGTCTGACGTATACAACCCCTTCCCCCTGGAGGGTTTTGGGCTGTGTATGCATAGTCCGGTTTATTGCATAAAATTTTCTCACGAACATGTTATACAATTAACCAGAATCAACTATACTTGAAAGACCACAATAACTTATCATCAAGTGTCTATTCAGTGATTTTGTTATATTTTCAAAACACTACCTTCTTCCTTTAGGATTGGGAAAATTTTGAGTTCTGAAATACATGTACCGGTACATCAAACTGCATTATGACATGCTTGTAATAGCTTAGGGCCCTCAATACAAAGATGTTAAATTGTTACAACATCTATCATTTTGTGGGTAAGGGCAACTGAATTTAATTTGCTAGTATATTACTGTTATTTGGGAATTTTAGTGATCAAATTGGGAAATTTTAGTCTTTGTTTTCAAGGGGAAACTATCTTTATTCGATAGTACTTTTAGGCACACAAAATCATGTGTCTATTCAAATTTTGGCAACATTAAAATATTTTTGGCATTATATCAATCAAAAACATATTGGTCCATGTCAAAATCAAAATCCCAAAGCAAAGTAAAAATTTTGAAAACTGACAAATTAAGTTTTAATACATGAACTTTTACCCGGGAAGTGAGGCCAGGTGCTCTGGATGGGTAAGCACCTCCTGTTTAGTTAGCTACATCTCCCAAATGTAAAATCAAATTTGAGAATAAAATGAACATGAAACTATAGGATGTCAAAGATATCCATGATAATTTTGGATACAGAGACATCATACTTATCAACAATACCGTGATGACTGCCAAAATACATAAGATGGACCGAGTACAAAGTGACTGCATCGTCAGAACGTTTATCTCACGGTCATAAAACATTTTCGGTAATCCCATTGAAGATATTTTTTGTTCAAACTGTTTGAAAAAAATTAAGTTTTGACGTAGAATGTATCCATTTTTATTTCGTAACATATTGTTCTAATTTATTTTTTATTGGTTCCCGAAAATAAATTCCCACATTAAAATCAATCCATATTTGTTTGCGCATTTTTCATGTTTTTCTGATTTCATTTTCTTTTGTTCCTAATACTGAATTACGTCATTTCAACTATTTTGAACAAACCACAAGAATTTTTTTTCATTTTTTTTTAATTTTTTTTTATTTGTTTGTTTGTTGTTTTTTAAATGTTTTTTATTGTCCCAGACTTAAAAAGATATTAAATTTTTCATCTAGTTTCCAGTTTTGAACAACTGCAAAAAGACAATTTTTTCATTTTTTCCCCCTTTTTTCTTTCTCTTTTTTATTGTTTCTATTTTCTTTTTATTTTTTCTCTCTTTACTTTTATTGTCTTTTAACTGCGTTTTATTGTCCCAGGCCTCAATAAAAATATATATTTCTATCATTCAATTTACTAGTTTTAGTTTTATTGCCATGGCAACTATGTTTATAATTAACTATTTGTCTAAACTTATCACCATCATCCTTTTTTTTTCATTTTTGTCATTCAATTTGTTTTTACATGAAATTTATTTAAAATGACATTTATTTTTCAAACAATAAAAAGAGAAAACAATAACAGTAATAAGACAATAACAATATATTAAATTTATGAGTACAAGTACGTTTTTATTGAAGGCCAAATTCCATTCCTGATTCGTAAATTGTGAACAGAAGAACTTAAATAACTTTAAATAACAATAATTTCTTAAAATAGCAAAAAGACAAACATTCAAAAAACGAAAATGATATATAGGTGCCCTATTGCTAGACCATGGTTAATTTTGATTTCAAAAATAAACACTGTGGTAGCTAAGTTGGAAGAGTGCTCGCTCCGTAAGTAGGAGGTCTTGGGTTTGAACCCCTACTGAGGTCTGATCCATGACTTAAAAGTGGGTAATGACTGTTCTATTGCCAATTACTTGGCATTACAAAATGAAAGTCACTTTTTTTAGATGAAAACTTAAAATATTTGAAGTGCTGTGTCACAATAGGCTTGATAAAGAACCTTGCTGTATAATGCAATCAGTGCAAAATTTCTGCACCTTCCCCTATAGCTGGCGACATCTGGATATAAGTGAAATATTTTTTACATTAAACACCATTACTAACTCAACAGATTTAAAAAATGTAGTAAAATTTTCAAATTAGATATCTGGTTTATCCATGGTTTGGTTAAGATAGGATTTTGATCCACTCACGGTAGGTCTTAACATGTCTTCAGTTTAATCTGGGTTTGAATCAGCA
Organism: Anadara kagoshimensis; assembly: GCA_021292105.1. Lineage (NCBI taxonomy): Eukaryota > Metazoa > Mollusca > Bivalvia > Arcoida > Arcidae > Anadara > Anadara kagoshimensis. The sequence goes on along the minus strand of CM037863.1, from coordinate 15,351,621 downwards.
GGTGTTTTGGTCTGCTTATGGTTTGGTTAATACATTTTTACTCTTTGGTTTACTCAGGGTATTAGCTTAGACAGGGTTTTGGGTTCAATTAGGTTTTGGTTAAGGCAGGTAATTTGTTTACTCAAGTTTTTGGTTTAAACAGGGTTTAACTAAATAAAGCAAGAGGTTTTTCATAGGGAATAATAGTTTAATAAGTTTTTGGTTAGGGCAGGGTCTTGGTTCACTTAGGGTTTTTTGGACAAGATTTTGGTTTAATAAGGTTTGTACATGTTTTTGGTTTACGGTGGGTTTTGATTTGGCAGGGTTTTGGTTAAATTTGATTTAAATTTTGCTGGTTTTTTTTTTTTTTTGACCGAATTTTACTCTAATTATGTTATGGTTTGGACTAATTTGTTGTTAATTCTAGGTTTTGAATTGACTTGATTTTGGTTCAATTAGGTTTGGTTTGGATAAGGTTTTTGGTTTACTCAAGGTTTTTTTTGTTTTGTTTTGTCAGAATTGTGGTTCCATTAGGTTTTAATTCAGACAGGTTTTTGGTTTAACCAGTCTTATTTTGAAATATTTTTGGTTTAATTAGGTTTGGGTTTGGACAGTTTTTGGTTTACTCAGAGATTTATTTTGACCGGATTTGGTTCAATCAAGTTTTTTTTGACAGGTTTTTATTCAGGGTTTTTTTTTTTTTTTTTTTTTGGGACAGGATTTTAGTTCAATCACATATTTAGGTTTTACACAGATTTTTGTTTCCCCAAGAAGTTTTTTGGACAAGATTTTGTTTAATTTGGTTTTAATTAAAACAGTTTTTTTGACTTATTCATGGGGATTATATATTCACAAATCAGTTGTATAAATATCAAAATCAAACGTGAAATTTCCAACGTGATCAATTTTCCCGAAACATCGTTCCTCGCTTTATGACTCGAAAACAACATAAAAATATTTTAACTTCAAAAGCACAATCTTCAATTTGTACAAGTTTCACCTATAAATCTATCACATCTCTTCTGATTGGTTCTGAGTTAAAGACGATTTTATAGTGTTTTCACAACTTCTCATTAGAGCGGCCAGGCCATCGTTAAAACAAACTCATCACAAGAATTTAACTTTCCCCGAAGATTAAACAGTTATTGCACCCATTAAACCGACGAGGAAAAAAATAAGTATCGGTCGGTACTTTTTTACGCTGAGGTAAAATAGCTTAAATCTCCAAAGAAACTTGACATCTGCGTTTTTATGAGAAATATTCCAAAATGATTCCAGAATAATTTTATAAAATCAAAAAGCGGTACTTGGGGAAATAAAAATTGCATGAAATCGAAAGAACTTCAAAAAGATTATGATTTAGTTGGCATTAAATCTCTGTTTTAAATGAATACAAGTTCAACTATCTGTAAAACGTTTTCCTGACTTCCTGTATCTGGTCTGTGTAATTAAGACACTTATATTTGATATCAAAATTCTTTATTTACGGATACTCTTTATAATGAAACGTTAACAAGACAGCGTTTGCTGCTAATTGGTCCACTGTGTTCCAATGATAGACCAAATATAACTTTTCCTTCATTTTGATACATGTTCCTTCTAGGGGGGGGGGGGGGGGGGTAGGCGGCCAAGTGGTATAAAGTTCATGCTTATCAATTACAATGTGCCTTTTACAGACTAGGTTTGAAATCCACTAAGGATAGATCATAGTGTAAAAAAATTCACTTGCCAAAAGTTAGTGGTTTTCTCTGGGCACACCATTTTCCTCTACTGACTATGAAATGATGTCCTTGATATAAATGAAAGAATGTTGACTGGGTTTTAAAGCACTATAACTCAACTCAACTTCTTCATAATATCAACAGGTTTACCTGCTGATAAGGCATTGTGTGCAGATATCATACTACATGGCATACTGTGCAGGGATGAAGATTAGTGGGGGGCCCAGAAGCCCATGGCTACTAAAAATCAGTCTGAACCCCTTAATGTTTACACATTTTAGCTATTTATTACTATTGAAGTGAGCTGGGCCCCCTAACTCAAAATAGTTCAGCTTCATCCCTGTTGTGCCTATAACAATTCAACCATGAGAAATGTGATATACAGTAAAACCTGCTATAGTGACCACCTCTGTATAATGATCACATATATAAACAGTAAAACCTGCTATAGTGACCACCTCTGTATAATGATCACATATATAAACAGTAAAACCTGCTATAGTGACCACCTCTATATAATGATCACATATATAAACAGTAAAACCTGCTATAGTGACCACCTCTGTATAATGATCACATATATAAACAGTAAAACCTGCTATAGTGACCACCTCTGTATAATGATCACATATATAAACAGTAAAACCTGCTATAGTGACCATCTCTATATAATGACCACCTATCTAAACAGTAAAACCTGCTATAGTGACCACCTCTGTATAATGATCACATATATAAACAGTAAAACCTGCTATAGTGACCACCTCTGTATAATGATCACATATATAAACAGTAAAACCTGCTATAGTGACCACCTCTGTATAATGATCACATATATAAACAGTAAAACCTGCTATAGTGACCACCTCTGTATAATGATCACATATATAAACAGTAAAACCTGCTATAGTGACCACCTCTGTATAATGATCACATATATAAACAGTAAAACCTGCTATAGTAACCACCTCTGTATAATGATCACATATATAAACAGTAAAACCTGCTATAGTGACCACCTCTGTATAATGACCACCAGTCTAAACAGTAAAACCTGCTATAGTGACCACTTCTATATAATGACCACCAGTCTAAACAGTAAAACCTGCTATAGTGACCACTTCTATATAATGACCACCAGTCTAAACAGTAAAACCTGCTATAGTGACCACTTCTATATAATGACCACCTGTCTAAACAGTAAAACCTGCTATAGTGACCACTTCTATATAATGACCACCTGTCTAAACAGTAAAACCTGCTATAGTGACCATCTCTTTATAATGACCAACTATCTAAACAGTAAAACCTGCTATAGTGACCACCTCTATATAATGACCACCTGTCTATACAGTAAAACCTGCTATAGTGACCATCTCTATATAATGACCACCTATCTAAACAGTAAAACCTGCTATAGTGACCATCTCTATATAATGACCAACTATCTAAACACTAAAACCTGCTATAGTGACCACCTCTATATAATGACCACCTGTCTATACAGTAAAACCTGCTATAGTGACCATCTCTATATAATGACCACCTATCTAAACAGTAAAACCTGCTATAGTGACCACTTCTATATAATGACCACCTGTCTATACAGTAAAACCTGCTATAGTGACCATCTCTATATAATGACCACCTATCTAAACAGTAAAACCTGCTATAGTGACCACTTCTATATAATGACCACCTGTCTATACAGTAAAACCTGCTATAGTGACCATCTCTATATAATGACCACCTATCTAAACAGTAAAACCTGCTATAGTGACCATCTCTATATAATGACCACCTATCTAAACAGTAAAACCTGCTATAGTGAGCAACTCTTTATAATGACCAACTATCTAAACAGTAAAACCTGCTATAGTGACCACCTCTATATAATGACCACCTGTCTATACAGTAAAACCTGCTATAGTGACCATCTCTATATAATGACCACCTATCTAAACAGTAAAACCTGCTATAGTGACCACTTCTATATAATGACCACCTGTCTATACAGTAAAACCTGCTATAGTGACCATCTCTATATAATGACCACCTATCTAAACAGTAAAACCTGCTATAGTGACCATCTCTATATAATGACCACCTATCTAAACAGTAAAACCTGCTATAGTGACAACTCTTATAATGACCACTATCTAAACAGTAAAACCTGCTATAGTGACACCTCTATATAATGACCACCTATCTAAACAGTAAAACCTGCTATAGTGACCACTTCTATCTTCACATACAGGTTTTATTTCATATCTTTGGTCCCAATGGTTCGTTTATATACAGGTTTTGAAGTTCCATGGATGGCCTTTTTATACAAGTTTATCCATATATCTTTGGTTTTATCGGTGGTCTTATATACAGGTTTTATGAAACATCATTGGTCTCAATGGTGATCTTTTTATGCAAGTTTTGTTGTATATCATTGGTGTCAATGTGGTCTTTATAAACAGGTTTTCCAGTCCCATGGATGGCCATTTTAACAGTTTTACTGTATATATGTGTAAATAGAATACTTACAGTGACTGATGATATTTTCTGTGACAGCGGACCCAAAAGTTTGGCTAAATCATTCTGAAACAAAAACATTTTTTTAAATAAATAAATAAATAAATAAATAAATAAATAAATAAATAAATAAATAAATAAATAAATAAACCACCTGTCTTATGTAGATTTTTTCAGGCAATTGCATGTGTTACTCATACAAGATTTACAAGATTTGACTAGTTTTAACTCTAGATTCAAACCCAAAACTTACAAGGCAAGCATTCCACTTACTGAGCTACTGGTGAAGAATTTTTAATTGTTAATATCTTTTGTATAATACATTTTTTAGTTTTTTTTCTTTATTTGTAAATGATGACAAATGAATAGACTGGATTACTAGAGTTGCTTCCCTTTGTCTATTCCCAAGAATACAGACAAGATTTAAAAAATCTTTCAAAAAGTAACATATTTTAGCAAATATTTGACAAAAATACTTTAAAATCACATCAATATGTTTCAGTTAATTGCAACAAGACAAGCTGATTAATCTCTGAGGATTTATCTAAGAGCAAGTATATGTATGTTTGAGATGTGTGTGTATGTGTGTGTGTGTGTATGTGCCACAGTCAAGTATAAACCCCTCCCCCCTCATACATAGGTACTAAAGACTTTTTCAGCAGGCATTTACTCATTTTGGAAAACATTGGTACCAACTCAGTAAATGTCTGCTAAAGAATTTCAACTGTTCTTAAACCTTGTACTTTTAAAACATAGATAATGCAAATAAGCTTTTTACTATACGTGAAACACAAAAAATTACACATTTTCACAGTTTTTAATACATTTGGAATTTTTAGAATGTAGAAATATAGAAATAACAGATTAGTTTTGTTAGTAGAAAAATTTGGCAGAAAAAAACCAGTGTGATAAAATGTAACAACATTACAACGTTTCAACTAGCCTTGTTTGAGTTTTCATCTTTTTTGTTATAATTTAAAACACAGAAGTCTGAAATCCAACAGTATTCTCTTTTTTAAAGAAGAAAAAAAAACCGGTTTGTATTAAGTGGAGGGTATTGTAGTGAAGTGTAGCAAAGTGGAGTGGTGTGATGGTATTTTTTGCCTCAGTCAAGATTCTTTGAATTATAGATTAATCAAGAAAAAGTGAAATGTGAAATCAAACAAAATTTTCACTATTTTTCTGTTTTTGAAGACGAAAAAGATTTGTATTAAGTGGAGGATAGTGTAGTTAAGTGTAGCAAAGTGGAGTGGTGTGGTGTGGTGTGGTGTGGAGTGATGGTGTTTTTTGCCTCAGTCAAGATTCTTTGAATTATAGATAAATCAAGAAAAAGTTAAATGTATAAAAAGATTTGTATTAAGTGGAGGGTAGTGTGGCAAAGTATAGCAGAGTGGAGTTAAGCAGAGTAGTGGTGTTTTTTGCCTCAGTCAAGATTCTTTGTATTACTGAATAATCCTTGAGTCACAAACAGCTGAAATATTGCTGATGTGATATAAAGCATAACCAATCAATCAATAAACAAACTATGGGATTTGGAGAGAAATAAATTGTATTGATGGTGTTTCATGCCTCAGTCAAGATTCTTTAACCCTTGAGTCACAAACAGCTGAAATATTGCTGATGTGGCATAAAGCACAACCAATCAATCAATAAACAAACTATGCATTTACATATAATAAATTGGCGAGGAAAAGAGTGAGTGAGTGAGTGAGTAATGGTGTTTAAAGTCCCAGTCAAGAATATTTCACTTATATCGAGACGTCGCCAGGTATAGGCGAAGGTGCAGAAATTTTGCCTGTGCGTTGCGCTGATGGCATTATACAGCAGGGTTCTTTAGCGTGCCAGGCCCACCTTGACATGGGACCTCGTTTATTTAAAGTTCCCATCCGAAAGAACCGTGACTTTCATTTTGTAATGTCGAGTGCTTGGCGAAAGAACAGTCACTACCCACTTTCAAGTCTTGGGTCAGACCCAGCCGGGGATTGAACCCACAACCTCCCACTTACGAAGCGAGCACTCTACCAACTAAGCTACCGCAGTGGTCGAGAGGAAAAGAGTGAAGTGATGGTGTTTTATGCCTCAGTCAAGATTTTTATAATCATTGGTTAATCCGTGCTGACATGACATCAAGCACAACCAATCAACCAATAAACCCATTTTTGCATTACCCTGTGGAGGAAATGAATGGATTAGGGTGATTGGAGTGATTGTTTTTTGCGACAGTCAAGATTTTTTAATTATTGATAAATCTTTGAGTCAGGTATAGCTGAAATATTGCTGATGTGATATAAAGCCCAACCAATCAAAAAACCATACATTTACCTATAATGGTTTGGAGTTTAGTGGAGTGGTATGGAGTGGAGTGGTATGGAGTGGAGCAGAGTGATGGTGTTTTTTGCCTCAGTCAAAATTCTTTGAATTATTGATAATTCCTAAAGTCACGGACAGACAAAATATTGCTGTGTAACATAAAACCCAATAGTTAGTTGTGTGGAGTGCATTGGCGTGGAGTGGTGGCATGGAGTTTAGTGGTGTTAAAGTGTAGTAAAATGAAGTGGAGTGGAGCAATGGGTTGTTTTTTTTTGCCTCAGTCAAGATTTTTTAATTATTGATAAATCCTTGAGTCACGAATAGCTGAAATATTGCTGATGTGATATAAAGCACAACCAACCAACCAACTTTACATTAACATATGGTTGAGTGGAGTGGAGTGAAGTGAAATGGGGCAAAGTGGAATGTAGTAGAATGAAGTGGAGCGGATTGGAGCAGGGATTTATCAGGGTCTTTTGGGAAAAGGCCCTAAACTAAAAATTGGGAAAAACTATCAACTTTCTGCTCATTTTGGGAAAACTTCGTCGTCATGTCAGAAGTCTGTTTATTCACGACCTCGGAAGCCTTTGATGTAGAAGCGGTATTTTCATCTTCCTTTGCAGATGTTGTTTTATAACAATCTAGAATCTTTTACTTGAATTTGCTGACTGGGGGTTTTTCAAAAAAATTACTTATGTTTTCATTTAAAAACAACACAATTTTCTAATTGGGAATTTTCTCAGCTGATTTTGGGAAAAAATCAACTTTTTTCCATTGGGAATTGGGCCGAATTCCGTCACTTAATAGGCCCTTGATGAATGCCTGTGGAGTGATGGTGTTTTAAGCCCCAGTCCAGATTCTTTGAGTTATTGACTAATCCTTGAGTCAAAAACATTTGTTGTTGTGACTTAAGACACAAACAACTGACAATCAACTTTGCATTGGCGATTTTGAATTTGTTGTAACTGAATTATATTTTAAATATCAACGATTTTTGAGTTTAGAAAAAAATGCTTTTCATTACAAGTATTAATTTTTGAAATGGGCTTCTTTTAAATTCAACTTATCTTCTCAAATAATGTTAGTTGTACCATTTGCAGAGATGCCAACCCTGTCTTAGTGTCATCAGTAATACCAGCTCATGTTTTCAGTAATTTTGGGTACCCCGTCAGTAATAATGACATAATCGGGCCATTTCTGATTTGATACAAATATCAATTAAACAAAAAAGCCAAACAATTAGTACTGAACATGATTTAATTGTGTTTAACATCATATAAATAAAATACTTACTCTTCAAAGAATAAGTTCTGCCTCATTTATCCCACCCTCTAAATAAATATGAGAGTATAACAATGAAGAAGGCAGGGATTTGCTACTCGGAAATCAAAATTACATTTATAACTGGTTTCCCGATGCCAGTTGACTGCCTATTTTGTATTGCTTAACAAAAGGAAACAATGACTTCATTCTAAAAACCATGTTGATAACGAAAACAACCCTGACCGGAATTTCTGTTTTTGCCGTAATTGCTGATACTTCTACCGTAATACCGTAATTTAAGTAATAAAATCGTAATAATTACGGAGAATCCGTAATAGTTGGCATCTCTGCATTTGACTAACCGCATGTTGTTTGTGAAATTTTTGGTAAAAATTCTGAATATTTTCAGTATTATTAATTAAAATTAAATCATTTTATACATGTAGAAGCAATGTGTACAGCTGCTGTGTTAATTGCCACCATTTTAACCTCCATCCATAAGTTATTGTATACCGTACATGTTAAAAAACAGGCTAAAAATTTTGTCATTTTTGAAAGTTAATATCTTAGCTTAATGATCTAAATGTATGTAACAAAACTGATTTTCTTGAATTTTCTTGAAAAAAAAATTTCTTCGAATTGTTTTTGAAATTTTAATAAAAATATAAAATGTTGTAAAAATATATTTTTCAAGACAAAAACACTAGTTAAGATGAAAAACACTCAGATTGAAACGAATGAAAAACACTCAGATTTAAACGAATGATTTTTTTTCAACAATTGAATTTTTTGTAAAGATTTTTAGCATGTAACGATATAAAATGGGTAACCAATTTCAAATATATACAATAATTTATGGATGGCAGTGTATATCTTTTTTCTTTTAAAAAAAACTACAACAAAAAGTCAGTGACTGAGTACTAATACTAATATATTATAAATCAAATATGACAAACTGATGACACTTTCCTTTCAGTTGCCTTCTCACCCAATGAAAAATCACTTTCTAAAAACCTTGTGGTGATGAAAAGTTTGACTGATAAACAAGATGTGTTGCCAGATTTGATTGGCTGACATTCAGACTCCTGTTTCCAATGACAACTGATTGTCAGTTTTTATCTCCTCATTTTCAAAATGATTGCCATCAATTTCATACATGAAGAAATCAACCTGATAACTTTCTTTAAAATAATCCGATTAATGAGATAGGGACTATGAGTTTAAGGGGAGCTTATCTCCCGAGTGTTAAAATATATTGAAGTTTTTAAAATCCTTTGACGATGAAAGATTACAAAGCTGGCTTATTCCAAGTATTTTAATATACCTCAAAACTATCAAGAAGTCCCTGACATTATAACAGTTTTTATCTCATTAATAATGTTTTAAAATGATAAAATTGTTCTTAATGAGGGTTAGAGTTTTTTGAGCCAATTTTTCAAATTTTACAACACAAAACTTCGAAAATACCACCCAAAGCCAATAACATGTCACTAATCTCTCGAAAATCATCAACTGGAAATTAATCTAACGATGTTTGTCTCTGTCAAGATTAGAAAAAACATAAAAAATTTTATTCCTGAAGAAATACAAAGAAAAGGTACACTGAAATAACATCAAAAGGTCACAGCGGTCACCAAATTTTTTTATTCTTTTGATGTTTTTCTTCAAAAGTTACATAATAAAGTGTTAATTTGGCAACAATTTATGTTTTCAAATATTTCCCTAAAATCCTAAAACAGCAGCAAAAAACCATCTTCAATAAGAAAAATTTTATGCAAATCTATAAGAAAGTCATGCAAATACTGTTATGATTTTTGCTGTCATGTGTCATCAACTTTATAGAGGCTATACTATTAAATAATTTTGAAGTAGAGAAAAGTTGGTTCATTGACTTGAAAAGTGTGAAGTGGAGAAATGGTGTTTAACAATATCCTAGTCAAGATTTTTTCACTTATATTGAGACAGACAGTTCTGCGTTGGTGGAAAAAACCCAAGTATCCAGAGAAGACCACAAACCTGCGGCAAGCTAATTGACAAATTTTCTTCAATTTCCTGCACCATCCAAGATCTGACCACTTTGATATAAGTGAAAGAATCTTGACTGGGGTGTAAAAACAATGACTTTAACTTCTGTAACTGTATTTAATTTTGTGTGTATTTATTTTCGCGGTATAGAAAATTTAGACACATCCATGTAGTTTAATTTTCATATTTTTGAAATATGCACTATAACACTATAAACATAATATAATTTACGTTTGGTATTAATTTTTGTGCAAAACAGACAACAGCGAATGAACGAAAATAAGTTAAAAGTTTAAAGTCTGTCCCGAGCCATTAGGCCCATCAGGCTGGAGCTTATCCCGGTTTCGGTGGCATTAAGCGACTGAGAGTACAAGACTCTCCCCTGAATGGGACGCCGGTCCATCGCAGGGTTAACCCCCAGCATTTTGCTGGTACTCATTTATTTTTCAGCTGAGTGAACTGAAACAACGTGAAATTAAGTGTCTTGCTAAAGGACACAGCACATCGCAACGGTCCAGGGATCGAACCCACGACCTTCGAATAATGAGTCCAACGCCTTAACCACTAGGCCATGCGCTTCCACGTTCGAAAATAAGTACACTGCGAAAATAAATACGTTTACAGTCTTAACTCAAATAATGATTTAATTGCCCGCTTTTTCAGATTTTTCACAGAAAATTAAAAACTCAGATTTCCCACAGGCCTTATTTTATTTTATTCATTGTAAGTTTAACTTTTACTTATACATATTTTTTTATGATAAGATCTATAATAGATTCTACAAAGCTCAAGGTCACACATTTATTATTCAGCCATCTGTCAAGTTAATGGCATTGATAAAATATAAAAAAAAAATTATTGTATCAAGACTTTCTTTTCTTAAATATTTTTTTAGAAGTCAATTTGTTGGATGTTCATCATATTTCATATGGAAAAGTGGAGTGGAGAAATGGAGCTTTATGTTGCAGTCAAAATTTTTCAATTATAGAGAGGTGGTCATTTCTGGAATGGTGGGGAAATAATGGAATACCCGTGAGCAAGCAAACTTACATACTTTCTCAGTCATCTGTCTGAGCCAGATTGGAAGTTCAGGAAATGAGAAAAAGAATTTCTAAAGACAATGCTGTAGATGTGGACTAGTCAAGGTGTTTGAACCCATGACATTCCTGTAAAAGCATCAATCTGTCAATAAGGACTGTTTCTACATTAATACTTTATGAAAGCTATAAAGCAATAGATTTATCAAGCTTTATTGGTCAAACATCTGTCAAATTAAGATATATTGAATTTGATATAAAATCCAGACACATTTTATGCATCATCATTTACTTCTCTATCTCTCTACAATTGTATGCAAACAGCTAATAAGTTTCATGTCCTAGTCAAGCAGTGGTAAATTTTTTTGCATTTCACAATTCATGGATCCCTGGCCACGCCAAAAATATTCAGACAAAGGCCTTTCACACAAAAAGATGAAAACTCAGCCTGAATTATGCCATTTAATGATGTCACTGACACTAGTATGTCATTAGTTGCCATGATGCTGCTTTTGTACCGTGATAGAGGCTAATGTCGGATAAAAGACATGGTCGACGATATGTCAATTGTGGGCTAGCTTGAAGTCCTTGGTTATTTTCACAGGACTCTAGTTTTCTGCTTCCATGATTTCTTAAACCACAAACAAAAGTACCCAACCACATAAGGGCTCTTCTTCTATGATACTTCATTGAGACTAATGGTGTTTATATCAGCTATAAATGTCATTGGTCATGTGACTTGTCCACACATTGACCTGCAGTGGAATACCTCATGTAAACAAGTACATTCACTTGTAGTGTAATACCTCGTTCAGGCAATCACTTGCCTGCAGTTGAATTCTTTATGCAGGTGGACGAATTCACCTGCTGTAGAGTAATTGCAAACGTTAATATATACATTTATTCTATACACTTACCATCTGAGGTTCCTTCCTTTTAGAAGCTAAGTTAAGTAGATTTCTCTGTTGTTTTAGAGCAGATGATACCAAATCAGCCTAAAAAATACAATATTTAAAGTGAAAATATATGGTATAATGCCTATATGTTATAATGCCTTAAAAATGTTGGAATATAGTCATGAACATTTTATTCATTCTTTCCATCTTAATAATAATTTCAAATTATTAACTCTGAAGCAGTACATGCTGTACTTATGATTTTGTCATCCCATAGTTCTGTCTTGTTTTCATTCTCAATTTTGATTTCACACATGGCGATTTTAGCTAGCTAAACAGGAGGTGCTTACCCTTCTACAGCAGCAACCAACCCCACTTTGGTTTTGACTTTGCTTTAGTATATTTTTTTTTACATTTTACAATATATATAAGTGACAAAAAACAACACAAGGACACATACAGTCTTTCACTCCCTCATACACCCACATACAGATGTGTGTATATGCACACAACTTCGACCTTTCCGTTTGACCTTTAATGAGAAATATCTATATAGAAGAATACTTTGCTTTTTGTATTGTGAATTGAACATGGACCAGTATGTTTGTTATTGCTTTGCATTCTATTTCCAGGCAGACTTTATCAGACCCCAGATTTCCAAAGCTCAGCTACTTTAATAAATGGTTATTGCAAAGTTGGTCAATGGGTTAATTTTGCTTGTTGTAATACTTTTCCTTTTATGATGTGACTTATTTTTTAATCTTTGGGATTAATCTTAACATGTTTATGTGATGTGAGTTTGTGCAAGTGTTTCACTTCTGCTTTGTACCAGTGTTTTGAAGTTCATCAATCTGTAAACTTGGAAAAGGAGTGAATGAACTAGAACTGTCTCTTTAGAACCAAATACCCCCGCCACCTCAACATTGACCTCCTGACCTTGACCTTTGACTTACTGGTATACACATAAATTTGGTATATAACACATTGTCTCATGTTGGTAATACATTTGTGCCTAGTTTTATAAAAATCCATCCATAGACATGGAAGATACGGAGCGGACACGATATTAGGACTGACAGATAGACAGATGGAGACACACAGACAGACAGACAGAGAGACTGACAGGGTGATTCCTATATATCCCCCTAAACTTCTTTTACTGGAGGCATAATAACATTTTAAAGCTGTATCAACATTACTTTAGCTATTCTTAGCTATCGCTTAAAAATATCTTTATAACTTACCATTGTTTTAAGGTCACCACCAATCTGTTCACTAAGACTTAAGAACTTTCCGAATGGCCCACTAACAAGATCATCAAAGGCAGCTACAAATGGTGCTGTAACCTCTGAAAGAACATATAAGAAAAGTTAATGAAATAAAAAAAGTAAAGACTGCCATAATGAACTAAAATTTGTGATCAAAAGATCTCCATAGTAACTTAACAGCAGTCATTAGTATACAAATGAGAATGGTCAGAATGAAATCACTGATACCCCTGTCCACTAAAATCAAGGGGTCGTGTTATATGCCATGTATGCTGCCCATCATCTTGATGTGATGTAATGTGTAAATGGAATAGAGTGTCGTAAATGTTTTTTACTAATATCAAGGATTTATCAAGGGCCTATTTAGGGCCGAAATTCAGCCCCATTCCCAATGAAAAAAACATTGATTTTTTCCCAAAATGGGCTGAGAAAATTCCCAATTAGAAAATCGTACCAGAAACACAGTTGAAATCTGGCCATAAATGCGGCTGCTTTTCTCAATCTTCAATCAACTCAATACACTAAAACAAATGATTTAATCATTAATGGCATAAAAATGATGTCAAAGTTTACCCAAAATGAGCAAAAAGTTGATAGTTTTTCCCCTGAATATCGAGGTGATCTGTTAATGGATGTTGGAGGAAACTGGGGTGCCTGGAGAAAACCTGACTGACCTTCGGCAAGCCAATTGATAACTTACACTAGGATCTTTCCTGATTGGTACTGTAAAACATGAAATTTTCGCGTGCATGTTATTTTCGCGTAATTCGCGAGTTCATAAATAGTCACGAAAATAATATGCGCGAAAATAAATTTGATGGAATAAATATGAATGGACTCTTATATGAGGGGCTTAGGATTGGATCAGACTCAAAACGGAATATCGCAAAAAAAACAAGCCGCGAAATGACTTTGATACAAATATCGCGAAAATATCATGCCACGAAAATAAAGTGTTTTACAGTATCTAAACCCTGGCAGTGAGAGCTTCTGTGATCCATAGGTGTGCTTTAGACCACTTAACTATTAAGGCACCTAATATGCAAGTAGGTTCTATCCTGAATACATTATAGACTTAATATGTTCCCAACAAAACCAAATATGATGAAATGCACAGTACAGTCGAACCTGTCTATAAAGGCCACCCAAGGGAAGTTTGAAAAATGGCCTTTATAGACAGGTGGCCTTTATAGACAGGTTCTGAAGGACAAACCGAATCTGCTTCGACACATTATATTATTCTTGGTACACATTGCATTAATGAATTGTATTGTAAACAAACATACAGTCGAACCTGTCTATAAAGGCCATCCAAGGGAAGTTTGAAAAATGGCCTTTATAGACAGGTGGCTTTATAGACAGGTTCTGAAGGACAAACCGAATCTGCTTCGACACATTATATTATTCTTGGTACACATTGCATTAATAAATTGTATTGTAAACAAACATACTAATCCATGTCTGAATCACAATTCAGAAGCAAATTAAAAACTTTGAAACTGACAAGTTAGGTAAAACATGTGAACTTCCACCAGGGAAGTGAGACTGATTGCCCCAGAAGGGAAAGCCTCTCCTGTTTAGCTAGCTACACCCACCATGTGTGTACCGGGTAATCAAAAATGAGTCAACAATATTGTGATGACAGCCATAAAACTTTTTGAGGGTATGCTGGTTTTTCTCTATGCTGTTTTCTTTGTTGATATAATGTGAACTTCCACCAGGGAAGTGAGACTGTTTGCTGCAGAGGGGTAAGCACCACCTCGGTATCTCCTGTTTAGCTAGCTACACCTGCCAGGTGTGTAATCAAAATTGGGTCAAGATAAACAATTAAAATTGAATACTCTTTTAAAATATTTGTTTATTCAAAATTACCAGGATTTAACATTTACCTTCAATCACATGGCAGACTGAAGGGTCACTCTCATGCGTAAAAAAAACACACAAACTCAGATTTATTATGATAATAATAAGACATTGACGTTTTCTCTCTGATGATATATTTGACTCAAAGTCCGATAACACATCAGCTTTTCTCTTCAGAATTTGATTAATCTGAGTCCGACCGACACCAAATAAATCAGCTAATTTTCTTGCACTTAATCCACCTTTTTCCGATTTACGAATAACTTCTACACGTTGCTCTAGTGTCAATGCGGTACCAGGAGATTTCCCCGGCATTGTAACGAATCAAGAGATATTCAATTTAAATTTCACACAGTCTTTTAAATCACAATCATATCAGCTATAGAAATAAACTAGACGAGTTGACGTTTGCGATGTGTTTAGTAAATAAGCATTACTCAATATGGCCGCTTGGAAGTTGGATACAGGTTGTTTACACTACACTTGCATGATGGGAGTTTCCGGTTTCGTTTTGATTTTTTTTCTATTCCGGTTTTAACCGAAAAATACCGAAAAGTTCCAGATTTTTTATTATTCAAAATGGCCGCTACGGACAGGTAAATTGGCGAAAATTGACTGTAATTTGGTGACCGAAGGCCGCGTTGGACAGTGACCGCTATATAGAGGTTAAATAAAGAACAAAGCTAGTCGGGGGGATTTTTTATGGCCGTTATAGGCAGGTGGCCGCTGTATACAAGTGGCCGCTAGCACAAGTTGGACTGTAAATTCTGTTATGTGACAGTCCAGGGAACCATTAAAATAAGTGTCACATAACACAATTGGTCACTTAACAGTCATGTGCTGGGAAGGTAGACTAAAGTGGTCTCTTGAGAAACAGGTAACCCCCCACCCTCCCAAGGTTTGACCTTGTGACCTTGACCTTTGACCTTCACATCTAAATTGTTTTATTTTAGTATATTTGTGCAAAGTTTGATCATAACTCATAGATGAAGTTATGGTGTATTATGAAGCAGGCTTGACAGGGGCATAAAGCATCCATACTTCACTATCACTTTGAGGTGTTTTATGAAGTTATAAGTTATGTAATACAAACAAGATTGATGATATCTTTGCATTAACTGTTACATTATCCCTGACATAGATATCAGATCTACAGAGTACAGGCCTGTCAAAAGTTTACCACTAAGTTAAGGAATTGATGTATTGCTGGCCACGCCCACAATGTTCCTACAAAGGCCTGGCATGCTTGAATTCGACACAAAAAGAATGAAAACTTGGCCTGAATTGTGCCATTTAATGACGTCACTGAGACAAGTACGTCATTAGTTGCCTTGACAAAAAGAAGAAAACTCTGCCTGAATTGTGCCATTTAAGGACGTCACTGAAACTAGTACATCATTAGTTGCCTTGACAAAAACAATGAAAACTCGGCCTGAATTGTGCCATTTAATGACGTCACTGAGACTAGTACGTCTTTAGTTGCCTTGACGCTGCTTTAGTTCCCTGATGGCGGCCAGTGTCGAAACATAGTGGGCGTGGCCGGCGATCAGTCCATTAGCAGGTTATCTCGGTCCCTTGTTAGCTGTGTATAGACAGTTTTTCAACAGCAACTAGTGATTTTGTTTGCCTAAAATTACTACCAAATAAAGATAGTTTCCCCTGGGGAAAATGACTAAAATTTCTCAATATGATCACTAAAATTACCTAAACAACAGTGATATGCTAGCAAGTTAAATCTATAAAATAGTTGTTCTTACTCAGAAAATGTTAGTATTGTCACAATATAACATCTTTGCAGTGAGGACCCTAGGCTATTGCAAGCATGTCATTATGCAGTCTGCTGTATTTCAGAACTTCAAATTTTCCTAATTCAAAAGGCAGAAGGTAGTTTTTAAAAATGTATCATAATCACTGGCAAGTATCTGTCTCATAAAAGCTTTTAGGTTTCTAGCTATCAGTTGCTAAGTCACCTGACAGCCGAGTTTTGACTCCTTTTTGGTGATAAAACTTTCGACAGGTCTGTACTGTATATATAAATAAACTAAACTATATAATTGGGCTCGCACTTCAAAGTAAAAGATACTATTTTTATTTAAAATGCTAACATGATCTGTAAAATTAAATTTCAAAAATCATTTTCAGGCAGGTTTTCTCGTTTCAAGGTGCGATATCTAAGGTTTAATTACAGCTCTGGAGATTTCTTCAGACTGATAATACATCTGTAAGCCGTCTCCCATAACAGATTTTCCATCTGGTAGTTTTATTTTAAACCCATTAAATAAATTAATTTTTCAAATAATTTCCCGGAGGAATTAAAATCATAAGATTTTTTGGACTGTAAAATCTTTCAGATGTGGAAAATAATTTCAGAAATAATGTACCGATATGAAAATCAAATCTAAGATTCTAAATTCAAGGTATTTTTATATCTATGGGGAGACTCAAATTGTTAAAAAGTTGAAATTTAAGAGCAAAATTGATGCTATTAAAGAATATAGAAATATTAGGAAAAAAAGACCCAGAGTAAGCTGAAAACCTGTCTAAACTGAACTACCGTAACTTTGCTTATTAAAGGTTGGTAGTCTTATCTCAACTCCAGATTCCTCCACCTTCCTAATCCCAGGCTGGGTCTGACCTAAGACTTGAAAGTGGGTAGTGACTGTTCTTTGGCCAAGCACTTGGCATTACGAAATGAAAGTCACAGTTCTTTCGGATGGTAACTTGAAATACACAAGGTCCTGTGTCACAGTGGGCTTAGCAAGCTAATTTAAAGAACCCTGCTGTATAATGCCATCAGTGCAATGCACAGGCAAAATTTCTGCAACTTTGCCTATAGCTGGCAACATCTCAATATAAGTGAAATATTTTTGACTGGAATATTAAATATCATTACTCAACTCAACTCCTCCGTCTTCCTAGAACTGAGTTAAGTGGAGTTTAATGATGTTGTTTTATTCCCAAGTCAAGACTGTGTTGCTTATATCAAGGTAGTCAGTTCAGTTATGATGAGGAAACTGGAGCATCTGGAGAAAACCCCTGACCTTTTGCCAATAAACTGAAAAACTTTCTCAAATTAAAAAATCTGACCAAATTTTTATTCGAACCCAGGTGTTGAGAAACACTGTGATCTATAAGTGTAATCTTTAGATCACTCGATCACTGAGACCATTTCCTAGAACTGACTACAAAGATCTTGAATGGGGCATAAAACACCCATTACTCCACTCTGCCTTCAATCCGAGTAAGCTAAGCTTAGTTTAAACATTAATTTAAGATTTTAAATTTTTGTAACTAGATTAAAATCTCTGATAAGATTAGAGATTGATTAATTGGTCGAATAAGTTTTTGCATCCAAGTCAAGGCTTATATAAAGACGTCACCAACCAAACTACAATTAAAGTGGCAGTAATTCTGACTTTTGCAGTGCACTAAGGGCAATGTCCAAGGAGAGTTCTCTAACATACCATGCCTGCTATGACATTTACATCAGATTTCAAGATCTCCTCCGAAGGATCCAGTGCTTGGCGAAAGAACAGTTATGGTACTACATATGTACCTATTTTTTTGGATTAGACCTAGCATGGGTTTGAACTCTCCAAATACTGACTGAGCACTCTAACACTGAGCTACCATAGTGGCAATAGATAGACACAGACACTATAGTATAAGGACCTTAGACTTAACAGGGTTGTTGATCAAGTTCACGATTTACTCCAGGTATTGTTGAGGATTTTATAGATAATAATAAAATAAACACTAACGACAGCATGATTCTTCATATCGCAATATATTTCGAATACACAGTATTCCTTATCAAGCTTACATTATAACTGACTTAAAATTACAAAATACAAGATATATGTATAGAACATTATTTACAAATTATACAATCTAATTACATAAAAGTGTCACCTGATTAAGTGAAAAACCAATTAGGGTTTAGCCTAAGGGTTATTGGAACACATTCAGTAAGAAAGTTGTCCCATCACCCGCTAATTGTTTATTTAGGGTAGGCCTTTCATCTTTGATATGTAAAGCCTCCAGGATCACTAAGTCAAAGTCTGAATTACCTTTATTCAGAGTTTTGAAACACTTGGTGATCCCGAACTCTTTACATCTCTTACAATTTTCCACATGATTGAATATGGCACTACCGGTTTTATTATGTTCAGTAATGCGTCTCTGAAGGAATCTTTTAGTTTTACCTACATAGGTAACACTTGGATCCTCCAAGCATTGAAATTTATAAATCACAGATGCCTTCAGGACGCTATTACTTTTGTCTTTTAGTGAGAAGTAATTTTTCACCTTAAATGATGAAAACACTATATTGACCTGTATATTTTTACATTTGAAAATATTTTGAAGTTTTTTCTTTAATACTAGTGAAGGGTTGCCAATAAACGGTAAAAGAAAAGTGTATTTAATATCCTCTTTAGTTTTAGTGCCGAATATATTATAATTTCCCGAAATTTTGTCCGAAATGAATTTTCTCACAATATTGTAAAAGAAATCTTCTGGATAACCGTTAGACATAAGAAAGTTTTTTATTTTTTCAATTTCTTTGTTGAATGATAACCAAGATGAACAAACTAAATAGGCTCTATGCAGAAGTCCTAAAATTAATCCTCTTTTCGACTGGGGTGGACACATTGCATTAAAGTTTAATAATAATCCCGTAAAAGTTTTCTTTCTATAAATGTTTGTTTCCAAATTGTCATCTTTGATAGTAATGTTAACGTCCAAAAAAGGTAACGTATTGTCTTGGTTTTCTTCATAAGTAAATTCCAAATTCTTATGTTTTGAATTTATAAATTTAAAAAACTTGAATGCATCTTGTTTAGTTTCAAAGATGCAGAATATATCGTCCACATATCTTTTGTAAATCATAGGAGAAAATTGCTCATTCATCCAGTTTTGTTCCAAATGTCCAAGAAATAAATTTGCTAAGGTAGGCCCTAATGGACTGCCCATCATGACACCGTCAGTCTGGCGATAATAAACATTATTAAATGTAAATATTCCCCCGGTTGCAAATTTTAACAATTTTTTGAATACATCTTTGCTGAAATTTGGAATTTTGTTAGAATTTTCTGAATATACATAATCCGCTGCTAAATTAATTGATTCTTCTAAAGGTATATTCGTGAATAAGGAAACCACATCAAAACTGATAATAAATTGTTCTTTTTTAATATTACTTTTGTTTTCGTCTAAAACCTCTAAAAGTTCTTGGGTTGAGTTTAACATGTATTGGTTTGGTATGTTCGGTTTTATGAATTTATCTAGGAATTTTGCAAGGTGGTATTCTGCCGTATTCAACATACTAACTACTGGACGAAGTGGACACTGTGGTTTGTGAACTTTCGCCATCCCATAAAGCTTACCAGGTTGGCTGCCAGACGGTGTGATTTTTTCATACGTTTCACTATTGAGACAAGGTTTCACATATTTCCTAATATAGTATGAGAGTTTATTTTCGGCCTTAACTATTGGGTTATCACTAAATGAATCTGAATGTATTACAACTTTTTCAAATTTTGTCCGATTTGAAATAATATTTTCCAATTTTGAGGTGTATTCACTTTTATCCAGTATAACAATTCCATTTCCTTTATCAAAACTTGTAATCCGTATTTTATCATTTTTGCTGAGTTGTTGTAAAGTTTTGTGGAGTTTCCTATTTTTTTCATTTTTGCATATTTTGTCTGCTGATTTACTTTCACTAAACACAAGTTTTTTATCAAAAGTAACTAGGGTTTTTTTTTCAAAGTTAATAAAAATTTGCCAGGTTAACATTTCACTCTTATCAGTAAAGATGGCTGACCCAGCTCTCCCACCTGGTTATGTAGTACTGTCGGTTTTTTACGCGGATTAAGGTATAAAAATACTTTCGATCACTTTATCAACCTTTGATTGACAGCTTGTCAATTATCTGTAGTTTTAAATTTATTTTTAAAGTGTCAGGTAAAACCAGTTGATAACTTTATTTGAAAATTTTAAGATTTCGACAGATATCAATTACAATATATTCCTCATGGGATTTATCTGTTTACACTGAGGAACATGAACAGAAGAAATTATTGGGTTTATTTAGTACATATGCACTAGTCTTTTTCCAAATGTGAGTTTTTTCTCAGAATTTTGGAGAACTGGTCTATCAGAAGCACCGGAGTGAGTGAGTAATGGTGTTTAATGTCCCAGTTAAGAATATTTCACTTATATCGAGATGTCGCTAGCTATAGGCAAAGGTGCAGAAATTTTGCCCGTGCATTGCGCTTATGGCATTATACAGCAGGGTTCTTTAGCGTGCCAAGCCCACCATGACACGGGACCTCGTTTATTTTAAGTTCCCATCCGAAAGAACCGTGACTTTCATTTCGTAATGCCGAGTGCTTGGCGAAAGAACAGTCACTACCCACTTTCAAGTCTTGGGTCAGACCCGGCCGGGTTCGAAACCACAACCTTCCACTTACAGAGCAAGCACTCAACCAACTGAGCTACGGCAGTGGTCAGAAGCACCGGCTTACATTT
Source organism: Anadara kagoshimensis (assembly GCA_021292105.1). Classification (NCBI taxonomy): domain Eukaryota; kingdom Metazoa; phylum Mollusca; class Bivalvia; order Arcoida; family Arcidae; genus Anadara; species Anadara kagoshimensis. The sequence continues at coordinate 15,330,202 of CM037863.1, read as the reverse complement.
CATAATGCTTCTCACCACCTTGAAATGAATCATACCGTCAGATCTATCAGTTTACTTGTCAAAGGCTGGACCTTTTCTCCTGGTAATCAGCTTACCTCTACTATCCCAAAACTGACTGTCTCGATATAAGTGACAGAACCACATAAAACTCTATTACCTTCCCTCATTTTTCCAATTGTCTTTATTAACTGAATTAGGTGCTTAGGTGCTTACCCTTCAGGAACACCTGGCCTCACTACCCTTCCTTGGTGGAATTTTATGTGTTATTGTCAAAATTTTTACTTTGCTTTTTTAATTTCGATTTGAACTTGAACTGGTATGTTTGTTTTTGATTACAGAGATCATGATGTGATCAAGACAAGCTTTTACAAATGATGATAGGAATTTATTGGTTGGTGTTTTTCCAAGCACTCTGGTTTCCTCCACCATCTTAAAAACTAGATGTATCGATTTAAATGACAGAAGCAAGCATAAAACCAATAACCTCTGCTGACATTTCTTAATTTTTCACTGATTTACATAGTTCCTAAAGAGATGATGATGCTGCTTTAAAAAATAAGTCAGTCATTCCTAAAGAGATTTATACCCAGTTTTAAACACTTCATTTTAACTAGGGCATAATAACATTTTGAACATCATACAGTGATAGGAATTTGTTTATCAATTAAATCTTATGCTGGTTCTCTTCAAATATTTCATAAACTGTCTAAATTTCAAATTTTACTGTTTGAAAAACGACAATTTCCTTTTTGAAAACTTATACAAATACATGTATTAGATTCTATCTCATAACACAAACTTTCTAAAATATGAGAGAAAAAAAATTTACCACATGATACAAGTACCAATACACCTAAAACAAATCAGCACTCATCAATATTTTATCACAATCTTAATTCACAATTCATTTTGATTGATTGATTAGGCCAAACCAGACACTCATCAGTGTCAATGTTGTCCAATGCCCATCCAAAGTCAAGATATTTATATTCAGTGTCAATATCCAGTGCCCATAAATACCAGCAGTTTTATAATCGGTGTCAATGTCCAGTTCCCATCCAAACTTACAGGATCTATATTCAGTGTCAATACCAAGTGACCATACAATTTTGTAGTTTTATAATAATGTTGATATTGGGTGCCAATCCAGAGTCATATATTTTATGTACAGTGTAGATGACCAGTTGACATGTAAAGTTTGGTTAATAATCAGTGTTGATGTCCAGTGCCCATTAAAAGCAAAAGTTTTGTAATCAGTGTTGCAGACCAGTGGCTTATTAACATATGAGGGTTTTGTAATTGGTGTTCATGTCCAGTGCCCAGCCAAAGTCAAGAGTTTTATAATCAGTATCAATGCCCAGTGCACATTCAATATCAGAGGTTTTATAATCAGTGTCAATGCTAAGTGCCCATTTGAAATCAAGGGTCATAAAATCAGTATTTATGACCAGTGCCCAGCCACAGTCAGGGATTTATAATGTGGCAATGTCCAGTGCATGTCCAGTGCACATCCAAAGTCAGATTTTAAAAACAGTATCTATGCCCAATGCCCAGTCAGCACCAGGGCTATTATAATCAGTGCCAATGTCCGGTGCACATCCAGTATCAGTGTATATTGCCACTGCCAATCCAAATTCAGGGTTTTATGACCAGTGTGGATGTCCATTGGCTATCCAATATCCAAAGTAATGGACTTTATATTCAGTGTAAATACCCAGTGCCCATAAATGTTGGGAGTTGTATAATCAATGTCAATTCCTAATGCCCAGCCAAAATCAGAGGTTTTGTAATCAGAGCTGAAGTATGATGCCCATCCAAAGTCAGGGATTTATAATCAGTGTCAAACTCCAGTGCCCAGCCAAAGTCATGGGTTATATAATCAGCGTTGAAGACCAGTGTCAATCAAAAGTCAGGGGTATTATAATCAATGTTGATGTCCAGTGCACATCCAAAGTCAAGGGTATTATAATCAATGTTGATGTCCAGTGCACATCCAAAGTTAAGGGTATTATAATCAGTGTTGATGTCCAGTGCACATCCAAAGTCAAGGGTTATATAATCAGTGCTGATGTCCAGTGCACATCCAAAGTCAGGGGTATTATAATCAGTGTTGATGTCCAGTGCACATCCAAAGTCAAGGGTTATATAATCAGTGTTGATGTCCAGTGCACATCCAAAGTCAAGGGTATTATAATCAGTGTTGATGTCCAGTGCACATCCAAAGTCAAGGGTATTATAATCAGTGTTGATGTCCAGTGCACATCCAAAGTCAGGGGTATTATAATCAGTGTTGATGTCCAGTGCACATCCAAAGTCAAGGGTTATATAATCAGCACTGAAGACCAGTGTCAATCAAAAGTCAGGGGTATTATAATCAGTGTTGATGTCCAGTGCCAATCCAAAGTCAGTGATTTATAAATAGGGTCAATTTCTACTGCAAGGTAGAAGTTTAATTATCAATGTCTAGATCTAGTGTCAATCCAAAATCAGGGGTTTTCTAATTAGTGTTGAAGTCCATTTTATAATCCAGTGTCTATGTTCAGTGTGAATCAAAAAATTAGGAATTTAAAATCAATATCAATCTTCATCCCAAGTGAGGGAATTATTGTTAATGTCCAGTGCCCATCCCAAGTCAGGGAATCAGTGTAGATGTCCAATGCCGATCCAAAGTCAGAAAGTTTTTATACAATCATCAGTGCCCATCCCAAGTATGGGAATCAGTGTAGATGTCAAATGCCGATCCAAAGTCAGAAAGTTTTAAAAGTGTCAATCTTCAGTGCCCATCCCAAGTCAGGAAATCAATGTCTTTATCTTGTGTCCATCCAAAGTCAGGAAACCAGTGTTAACCTCCACTGTTCATCAAAAGTCAGGAAATCAGTGTCAATCTCCACTGTTCATCCAAAGTCAAGGGTTTTTAATCACTGTCAATACCCAGTGCCTTTAGAAAGTAAAGGTTTTTTAAAAAGAAAGTGGAGTTATATAAACAGTGTGGATGTCCAGTGCCTATCCAAAGTCAAGGGTTTTTAATCACTGTCAATACCCAGTGCCTATCCAAAGTCAAAGGTTTTATAAAAAGAAAGTGGAGTTATATAAACAGTGTGGATGTCCAGTGCCTATCCAAAGTCAATGCTTGATAGTTGGTGTCAATGTCCAATTCCAGAATTAACTATTGTCATACACATGCCTTTTACTACTTTATTAACTTCCTATCACCCAATCCTAGTCACCACAACCCCCACAACTATCCCCCATCACAGGCCCCACAATCAGGATCCATCTTAAATACACCTGTGTATCAGTTAATAGTTTTATTGCCTTTCTAGCTTTTACTTTCCTCACCACATACCAGAGTAGCATTAAATTAAAGTTATTCATTAAAACAGGTAGATACAAAGGTATATATACTGTTATTATTGATTTTTTTACCTGCTTGTTCTTGAGCTGGTCTTGAGGCCCCTGATGAGGGGGATCGGCTGGCCAATGTTTCGAGCCGTGTGGCAACAGCTTCCAGGCGATTAACCGCATCACTTAAAGCTTGTTGAGACATTTCGTCAATATTTTCTGCTAATAATTCTCTGACAGTGTCAATTTGAATATCCTCCTCTCGAACAGGTAACTCGTTAACCCCGTTGAGTTTTAAAGTCTCTGGTTCTTTTGTCGGGTGCTTAACTTCTAAGCTTACTTCTTTTTCACTAGAGTTTCCCCTTGACTGCCTCGGGTGTTCTGACGATGATGACGACAGGGGTGTTTTCCCCTCTTCTTCGATATTATTACGTTTGATTAAGGTGATTCCCGTAGATGATTTATCCTGCAAAGAATCAGAATCAGAGTCATCGTTACCACAACAACACAACATTTTTATATATGTATTTATATCCACACCGAAAATAAAAACCTGATTTTTGCCAGGTATATTTCTATATATATTAACTTCTCACATGCTCTCTATGTGTAAGTACATCACTTAGTCACTTTTAATTCACATGGTTCACCATAAAGGTAAAAGAAAGTCTTAAATACATATATAAAGGGTGTATACAGTTATTTCACTAACACGTTTTTTGTTTACTTTTTCAAAATTTCAGATTTACACATGGTGGTCAAATTAACACCCACACACACACATATATTCTGTCCAAAAATAGAGGCTCCGTAAGGTTGTATCAAGGTCGTTTACACCAGTAAATAAGTTCACAAATAGGTGCTGAATATATCAAAAATATCTGGATCCATGTGCTATTTTTATTTTTTCCTTCCCTGCTGAACAATATTATACTATACAGTATAGTAAGGGATATAGACTGGCTTAGAAAGTACAAACAGGGACCGTCTCAAAAACTAGAAACTTTAAATACCTAATGCACCATTATAAACAAACATGTATTTTTAATATTTTTTGCCATATTTTTTCCCCTGTAATGTTGACTGGCTCATTACACACTATTTTCCTCAAAATAAATCAACAGGGACTGTTTCATAACTTTTTGACAATCCTATTTATCTTTTTCTCTTTTTTTTCAGGAAATTTCCTTTTTTTTTAATTAAGGAACTAAGGCATAATTTTTTTCTTTTTTAAAAATTTATTTTAAAGCCACTTAAGTCCTGAAATATTTTCTTATAGTCCTAAAATCTTGAGATCCTGAAATCTAGTTAAAAGTATATGTGAAAAAAATAATGACTTCATATGTACACATCTTTCATGTTATAGAAAAAATTTTAATATTTTTTTAATATTTAAATCATACTTTTCATCATATTTTTAACAAAGTCAGGATTGGATGGGTAGAAATTTGTATAATAGCTCAGGCAAAATGAATATATTTTTATTAAAAAAAAAGATGGCTGGATCAAAAGCTTAGATATCCAACAGTTAGAAAACCTAGACACATTTACGCCCATGCAATTAAAATGCTGGTGAGTGATGATTTTTGTGAAATGTAAGGAATGAAACCATTGCAAATAAAATAGCCAGATGAAGTGAAGTCATTGTTTATAAAAAGTGAAATATTATAGGAATGAAGTTAATTTTTGTTTTCGTTATGAAAGTATGAAAGAATTGGACATTGCACACGTAACACAGTTCGCTATGCAAATTATTCAGTGGGCACAATGTCCAATTCTTTCATACTTCCATAACAAAAAGAAAAATTATTTTTATTTTTTTTAATTGAATTTATTGATTTTTTTTCAAAACAAATCAACAATTTAAATAACAATATTGCCATACTAAAAAATAGCATCGCAAATGCGTAGGAATTAAAATGCCAATGAGTGTCATCCATAATAAGATGATGTCACTGAGAGCCAATCCATCCAGGTAAATATAACAGAAAAATATGACCAATCAAAATGCTTGAAACAAAGGAGAACTAAATTATTGGTAAATGAAATGTAACAATTAAATTTATTTGGCCTTACAATGATTAAGAAATAAAATGTAAATTGGAGTCTATACTGAGTACTACTCAGTGAGTAGGGTCTACCAGGGTAAATCTCAGAAAATTTGGTTCTGTGTCAATTAACTGTGTGTTCAGTTTTACTTTGCAAAAGACCCAGTAACTTTTTTTCTAAATGCCAAGTGCTTGGTAAAAATACAGTGGCTACCTTTTTTCAAGTATTGGTCACACCCCACCAGGATTCAAACCCACAACTTCCCACATACATATTTAGCACTCTACCAACTAAGCTACCATAGTGGTATAAGAGCTAAATAGAGTAATACTACCGGTAACTAAGTTATGTCCCTTATTCCAATACAACAAGGCCAATGTATGGTTGCCTGCCATAAACTATTAAATTACTATATCTGACCCATTTCAGATGTAATGAAGTTATGTGGTCTTTAAAGTAGCCTTTCCTAAACGCATTAAGGTACATGAATTCTTTAAATACAATTCATGCAAAACAGCATAAAGGTTGGTTTAATGGAACAACTCACAATGAAATTAGTAGTCAGAACTAAAAGCTGGTTCCATTACAAGGTATGGAGCGGAATATAGAGAAATGGTGTTTTACACCCCAGTCAAGAATCTTTCAGTTAAATCGAGGCAATCAGTTCTAAGATGCTGGAGTGGAAAAGTGATGCTTTAGTACACCCCATGTCAAGAATCTTTATTTATATTAAGGTTATCAGTTCTAAGAGAGTGGAGTGGAGTAATGTTGGTTTATGTCCCTTGTCTAGAATCTATTCACTTATTTTTAAGCAGTCAGTTCTGGGATGGTGCAGTAGAGAAATGGTGTTTTACACCGCAGTCATAAAACATTCACTTATATCAAGGATGGTGAAGTGTAATATAGTGTTTTACACCACAAGATTCTTTCTCTGATATTGAGGAAACAAAGAGTGACCAGCAAGACTTCAGTAAGCCAAGTGACAAACTTTCTCACAATAGGATTTCATCCTTGAGTGGAATTAAATCCTAGGCAGTACTTAATAGTCACTTTCATCTATGAGTTGATGCTTTACACCACTTGGCCACTGAGGGTCCTTTATAACAAGAAAAGCTTAGGTAGATTATTCAGTAGGTCATAAAACCACTGCAGTAGCTCAGTTAGTAGAGTGCTTGCTTCTTAAGTGAGAGGTTGTGGGTTCAAGCCCAGACCGGGTCTGACCCAAGACTTGAAAGTGGGTAGTCACAGTTCTTTTCTATGGGAACTTAAAATTAACGAGGTCTTATGTCACGGTGGACTTGGCATCATGTCGCTATGAACCCTGCTGTATAATGTCATTAGCACAAGGCACAGGCAAAATTTCTGCACCTTCACCTATAGCTGGCAACGTCTCGATATAAGTGAAATATTCTTGACTGGGACGTTAAACACCATCACTCAACTCAACTCAGTAGGTCATAAAAATTTGTAACGTAAACAAGTTATAAATGAAACGGGATGCCATATCAAAAGTGTCCTTCCAATGACCCCCATGTTTTCCAAACATGTACAAGATCAGAATGATGAATATCATGTCTACTCTACTGCAAGATTGTCCCTGTGAAGTTTTATGAAGATCTGTTAAATAGTTTTTGGAGAAAAGTGGCAAAGAATATGCTAACAGAAGAAATGGAGTAAACACTGTATCCCCCCCTCCCAATTTCCTTTGGGGACATCATTACTTAATCAATATTATGGAAGCTTTTGAACTTATCTAAAACACTTTTTTTTTTAAATTTAACACTTCATGAAAAGTTATGGGCACCATCAATGCTTTGTAATAAAGTGTAATGCATTTGCCCAGATGACGGAAATGTTTAAATTTTGAAAAGGTACCTGGCACAATTCTCTCACAGACGTGTGTAAAACATGATTTGTTCACAGAATACGACATTATCGTTTCACATTAAGATTCTTGAAAATGTATGGACATCACCAATGTCTTATAATAAAGTGTAATTCAATTGTACCGATTGTTCAAATAAGTTTTGAAGTGGTAATTAGTATAATATTCTCACAGATGAGTGTAAAATGGAATCTATTTATAAAAGAAGACACCGAGATTTCACATTAAGGTTCATGAAAATTTAGTGGCATCATCAATGCCATGTGATACAGTGTAATGCATTTGTCCAGAATGTTCAAATTTTGAAGCTCTGAAATGGTACCTTGTACTTCACAATAACACACATGTACATGACAACTTATTGTTATCATCAATGTCTGATAATATGATGCATTTGTCCAAATTTTGAAGTTTTGAAATGGTACCTGAAATAATTCTCTTTCAGATGTTTGTTAACAGAATAAGACACTGGGCTTTCATGAAAATTTTGGGGCATCATCAATGCCTTGTAATAAAATTTTATGCATTTGTCCAGAATGTTCAAATTTTGATTTTTACACATGGTACCTGGTTCAATCCACTTACATATGTGTAAAAACTGAGTTTGTTTACAGCACAGGACACATGTTTTACACTAAGATTTATGAAAATGTATGGGCATCATCAATGCCTTGTTATAAAATGATATTCATTTGTCCAAATTCTGAAGTTTTGACATGGTACCTGTATGCTCTCACAGATGTGTGAAATGGGTTTTTGTTTACAGAATGAAACACTGAGGTTTCACATTAAAGATTCATGAAAATTAATGGGCATCATCAATGTCTTATAATAAAAGTGTAATGCATTTGTCAGAATTGTTCAAATTTTGAAATGGTGCCTAGTATAAATCTCTCACAGATGTTAGTAAAGTTGGATTTGTTTACAGAATAAAACATTGAGGATTCATGCTAAGATTCATGAAAAATTATGGGCATCATCAATGCCTTGTAATAAAATATAATGGGATAATCTAAACTGTTCAATTTTTGAAGTTTTGAAATAATATATACTGGGACTTGTTAAAAGAATAAGACTGAGGTTCACACTAAAATTCTTGAAGTTTATGGACATCACCAATGCCTCATAATAAAAGTTTGATGGTTGAAATTTTTTAATTTTTGAAATGGTACCTGGTCTGATTCTCTCACAGATGTGTGTAAAATGGGATTTTGTTTATAGGATAAAGACACTGAGGATTCATGCTAAGATTTATATAAAAGTAGTCATTGTTGATGTCACAAGAGATGAGCCATATGGGTACACTAACCATGAATAAAACACTGAGAATCCATGCTAAGATTTGTGAAAATGTATGGGCATCATCAATGCCTTGTAATAAAGTGCTACACATCCAATTTTGAGTTTCCAAATTTGTATAATTTTTTCACAGATGTGAGTATTATGGAATTTTTTACAAAATAAAGAAACTGAGATTTCACACTAAATCTCACGAAAATTTATTGGCATCACCAATACCTTGTTATCAAGTGCTACACATCCAATTTTGAAGTTTTGAAATGGTACCTGATAAGTTTCTCACAGATGTGTGTAAAATGGGATTTGTTTATACAATAAGCCACTGAGGATTCATGCTAAGATTTATATAAAAGTAGTCATTGTTGGTATCACGAGAGATGAGCCATATGGGTACACTAAACATGATGCAACATTAATAACGCCATAATCTGAAATATGTATTATAACTTAGTAACAATGATTTGGATGTATTTATTGATTCAATCAATCTCAATTTAAATATTACATAATAACTTTTACAACTTATTGTTGATATCATAAGAGACGAGCTGTATGGGTATGCTACACATGATGCAACACTAATAATGTCTTAACAAGGATAAAGCTCAACTATTTAGAGTTAGGGACCAGCTGACTAAAGATTGATTGATTGACTGAAGAGGTCCCTATAAAAAATGCTTCTCTTTTATCGAGATGTCACCAGCTATAGGTAAAGTGACATTTGACCTTTGCAGTGCAATCAGGACAATGTGTCACATCTGCTGTGACAAAGGGCATCGGTCTTTAAGGTCTCATCCAAAGGACTGTGACTTTCAGTTCTAAATGCTGAGTGCTTGGCCAAAGAACAGTTACTACATATTTTCAAGTCTGGGTCAGACCCAGGTGGGGTTTGAACCCACGGCCTCCCACATACAAAGCAAACACTCAACTGATCTACTGCAGTTGTTAGCTGACTAATGAAAAGAAGTTGTAATAAATAGCTAAAATGTGTAACAATGGGATTCGCCAACATACCATATGATTAATTTCCCTTAACCTTTGTGCAGAACATTAAGAGTGCCAAGTCTGCATAATGCATTGATTTATTGATTGAATGGGGTTTTATGTGTCAGTCAAGAATATTTCACTTATATTGAGACATCATCAGCTAAAAATGGCAGAAATTTTTACCTTTGCACTTAGGGCAATGTGCAGGGTGGTTTCTTTAAAGCACCACACCTGCCATGACTCAAGGCACCAGTTTTAGAGATCTCTGTCGAAAAACCCAAAACCTACAGCGATATGGGAATTAGTTTTTAAGGTCTCTTCTGATAGACCCCATGACTTTTATTTCTAATGCTTTGTAAAAGAACAGTCAGTACCTATTTTCAAGTCTTAGCCAGACTCTGACCAGGATTCAAACCGAAATCTAACAGATGTAAAGCATGAACTCTACCAACTGACCTTCTTAATGTTACACAACAAGTTAATAACTCCCTAAGGGTTAATGTATGAACAGGTCTGTGTACGTGTGAGATGTGCGAGTTTATTGTATGGCCTGCCTTGTACATGCACTCAGGGCAATTTTAAGGTGCTAACTAACAGTGTCAGTACACAGCAGACAAGCATACCACAACTCAGTCACATATACTGAAACCAAGTGAACAAGTCAATGTTCTTTCCTCTTAATACCAAGCACCAAGCGAGAAAGCAGTGTTTCAAATTTTAAAGTCTTACATACATTTATGACTCAGGCAGGGTATAAACCCACAACTTCCCTCTCTACCACTGAGCTATCAAGGTGATCACCCTCTGGGTAGGTCAGTACACACTATAACAAGAGGCCCATGGGCCTGATACGCTCAACTGATAACTAATGGTTAGCTCATAGAGTTAAAGAAAATATAAATACTAAACCCCAATGACTTTTTTCTTTACATCAAAATGATCATTGTATCAATACCTTCAACATTCTAATATACATGCCTATACAAAAGGTTTATAGTTTTCAAGATAATTAACCATTTCAGTATTGTTTTGCATCTGTGACCTTGACCTTTAAACCCATGACCTTTTTCTATACATTGAAATGATTGTTGTATTGATACCTACAACATTCTAATATACATGCCTATACAAAAAGTTTATAGTTTTCGAGATAATTAACCATTTCAGTATTGATTTTGCATCTGTGACCTTGACCTTTGAACCCATGACCTTTTTCTATACATCAAAATGTTTGTATCAATACCTACAACATTCTAATATACATGCCTGTACAAAAAGTTTATAGTTTTCAAGATAATTAACCATTTCGGTATTGTTTCACATCTGTGACCTTGACCTTTGAACCCATGACCTATTTCTATACATCAAAATGATGATCGTTGTAGCAATACCTACAACATTCTAATATACATGCCTATACAAAAAGTTTATAGTTTTCAGATAATTAACCATTTCGGTATTGTTTCGCATCTGTGACCTTGACCTTTGAACCCATGACCTTTTTCTATACATCAAAATGATCGTTGTATTAATACCTACAACATTCTAATATAAATGCCTATACAAAAAGTTTATAGTTTTCGAGATATTTAACCATTTCGGTATTGTTTCACATCTGTGACCTTGACCTTTGAACTCATGACCTTTTTCTATACATCAAAATGATCGTTGTATCAATACCTACAACATTCTAATTTACATGACTATACAAAAAGTTTATAGTTTTCGATGTAATAATTATAATCAGAGGTAAAAAAATTAGGTCACGACCTTCACAATTGACCTTGACCTCATTTTGAAGATACTAACAAGAAGATGTCAAAACTGAAAACCCTATGTCATTATCCGGTCAAATAGTCAAGTTATAACAATTTGAAGCTTTTTCCCGTTTTTTCAAAATTAAACGCAAAAACGCGTAACCTATTTTTTGTCCGAATTTCACAAAATGAACAAACTATAGGCTTAAGACCCTAGAGAAGCCAAATATCACATCAGATTTTTTTCTCCAATCAATACTTTCGGAGAAGAAGATTTTTAAGATTTTTGCACTATTAGGTCACCTGACCTAGTTATGGTAGCCATGGCAACGCCACGAACAAATCTGATTCTGAATTGCACCAGCCTATATATACTTCTCACCAAGTTTCATTGAAATCTGCCAAGTACTTTCAGAGCAGAAGTCAAAAATGTGTGTTAACGACGCACGCACATACACACCATACCATAAGCTCACATGACCTTTGGTAAGGTGAGCTAAAAATATAGAGATGAAAAAATTCAAATTTCTTAAATGTAACTGAAAAATCATCAATAAATTCAAACTTGAGTTTGCTTTAGTGACTGAGAGGTCTTCAAGACCTGGGCCCTCCAGGGTTCAAAATACCCTGGGTCAGAGGTCCAGGGCTGTTTAATTTTACATAGGGACCCTTGATATTTCAACTGTAAAAGTCTGATGTACCTGCTGGGTTTTTTAACAAGAAAATACTACTTTTTCTATATAAAAACATTACTGCACGTGGACTTTCAATTGACGTATCGCCGGTCGTGTCATTTATGTCATTTATCATTTATGTTCCATCACAGTACCAAAGCAGCGTCACAGCAACCAATGATGCACTAGTGTCAGTGACATCATAAAATAGCACAATTTTCATTCTTTTTGTGTGGTTAATTTAAGCATGCCGGGTCATTGTCGCAACATTGTGAGCGTGGCCAGCGATCCGAAAATTATTGATATTGGACTTTTAAAACTTTATGTGGGACCTGCCAAAAATAAAGGAAAAAGGTCCTTGACCTTCCATCCCAACACATTAATTTGAACCCTTGCCCTCTCAGTACATAGGATTGAGTCCCATTCTGCAGAGGAGACAACAATGTGAGAAAGTTTTTTCATTTCTCTAGCTGACTGAATCAAAGGAAAAACACTTAAAACTAAGGTGATTCACCATTGCGAGTTTGGTCCTTGTGAATAGATGTGAAACAAGAGGCCCAATATGACTTGTGATGCTCAACTGGCAGGTAATTTACATTTTTGATAAATAACTTGCAAATCTTGTGAAATGGCATTCCACCTCCTTTTTGCCATTGCATCTGGAACCAAAGTGGTTGGAAAATAAATCTGCATTGGTCTTTCGTGTTTTTGCTATTTATAGGACCAGGAGCGACCTTGGATTTTGGCTGATATGCCAGATACAACTTTTGGATTACTGTTACTTAAGAACTGTTCATGCTGTATTTGGGTTAGAATTGACCGATTCAGAGGAAAAAATTTCAATGATTTGGTCGAAACAAACATTTTATTTGTACACTGTGTAAAAATTGGGTCAACAAATTCCATAAAATGATCTTGCTTTAGCCAGTTGAGCTAACAAAAAGGCCATGAAGTCCCTGGCCCCGGTTTCACAATAATTTCTTAGCTAAGATTTTCCTTAACTTAAATCTTGCAAAATTTCTCGTAAAATTTCAAATATTAATAATTTTGTTAATTTTCAAGATATTCAGGAATTTAAGGTGTCATTTTTAAGATCACTTCTAGATTAAAACATTTGCATTTAGTTTTGACAACAATATTCACCAGTAGTTCCAAAAAAAGATTACCAAAATTTGCTAAATTTAAGTTAAGGAAAATCTTAGCTAAGGAATGATTGTGAAACCGGGGCCTGGAAACTTAACCCAGGGTTTGCATTTAACTTTATTTGAAAACCTATCTAATAGTCTACCTCTTTATACCCAGCAAGACACATTTGTTTACCTTATTACACAATGATAAATCTTAAATAAATTTTTGATGAAGAGTACCCAAATCAACAGGTTCTCAACACTATGTTTTGTAATGGAAAGTTCTGAACCTTTTGTCTTTGTTTTTTGGCAGGTCCCACATTAAGTTTTGAAATCCAATATCAATGTGCAATTATGTTATCGGAGAATAATCTGAAATGGGATTCTTGTTATTTTAAATGACTGGTCCATCAGACATTTTCAGTATAAATATCAAGGGTCCCTATGTAAAATCAAAAGGTCTAGGACCTAGACTCTGGGAATTTTGAACCCCCAATTAATTGGCAACTATGTATTCAAAAGCAAAGCAAAACCTCTCAAACTGGCAAATTAGGTTAAACATGTGAAATTCAACCAGGGAAGCAATGCCCGTCCTTTGGAAGGATAAGCACCTCATGTTTAGTTAACTAAAGCAGTCACCAGTAAAATCAAAATTTAAGAGTGAAAGGAACATATGGACCTAAAAATGTCAAATACATCCAGGATAGTTTTGGATACCAAGACATCAAACTCCGACTGTGACATGGGGCATCGGTTTTTAGGTCTCTTCCGAAAGAACCAATGACAAATTTCTAAATGCCAAGTGCTTGGCGACAGAGCAGTCACTCGTTATTTTCAAGTCTTGGTAAGACCCAGCTGACGTGCTTCTCCAAGTCCTCCTACATACAGAGCAAACACTCTACCAACTTAGCTACCGTAGTAGTGCAGTTTTCCTGAGAGCAGAAGAAGGTATAACAACAACCTGAATCTCAATAGCAGAGTGATGTAATGTAGTTTCATTGATTCAGTCAAGAACATTTCACTTATATTGAAGAGGTCAGTTAACAGATGTGGAGGATTTGAGGTAACCAAAGTGCCCTGAGAAAACCATGGATCTTCCCCAAGCAAACTGAGAAAATTTCTCAAATTAGGATCTTTCCTGTGTCTGGAATTTTGAGACAGGCACTACGATCCATGAACCTTTGGCCAGTACACTGGGAAGCTTTCTGTCCACTGTCTTGGATTCAAATCAAGGTTGTTAGAGGCGCTGTTATCTATAAGTATGAGAGTGCCCCTTGTCAATTTGAAACCCTGAAAATCACAGGTCAAATAGTAGCCTGTAAATATTTTGCAAACTTTTATAATTCAATTTAAAGAAGTTATTTACAGAATTATTTTGATTTTAATGTCCAGTTTACAACTTAGGTATTTCAGCTGATGACAGTGGTATGTTCAGTGTTGTCAACATTACATAAGACATAGGATCTTGACAAACTACAGCTAAGGAATCAGATTTCCAGATGTCATTTACACATATACACATGTATCAGTGTATAGGCCTAAAACAATTCACCAAAAATATGATTCATCATGATTGTTTTTTTTTTGCTTCCATTCATTGATCACATTTCCAGAATTTTGGTTTTGGTCCAATTTGTCTTTTAGTCTTGACTAAAAAAGATGACAAACATCAGCATCCACCTGCTGTTTAATCTTAAACTAGAACTGTCTCTTGAGAGCAAAATGCCCCCACAACCAACATTCAATGTTTCCCCTCAAACTAGTTTGTGCAGAGTATAAGATGCTCCAGCAAAATACTGTTCTTCAGTATGGAGATACTTTCCTTCTAAAGACGATGATAAAAATAAATTGGTGTGTGAAATATGCTTTATAGAATTTTTTGTCATATATGTCATTTTCTACTGTTACAAATGAATGTTTTGCTAAATTATGAATCCATACCAGCCTAGATATGGCATTCCTATGCAAACTCACTTTTTATTTTTAAAGTGACATAGCAAATCAGAAATAATTGTATTGTGAGTTACCTATTGTGATTTGTATCATATCGTAAGAGGGGGTGTATCATTGTATTGCCCTATCAGTGTATAAGGTCCAGCTTATGGAGAAGTTCAAATACATGTTAGCCAGTTATCCTGTGCTATCTTCACTCTAGGGCTGTCACGTTTACAAAATTTTGTAAACGTTTACACGGACCAGTGTAACCGAAACGGTACCGTTTAATCGTAACTTAATGTCAATTAGGGACTTCATTTGTTAATAATTTGTGTTGTACCTAGTAATACGGATTATACGGTGATGCAAATTTAAAGACCGTGACAAAATCGTACTGTAATTAAAATATTGTTAAAATGACATTTAGAATTGTGTAGAATTACCAGCAAGAACACTGTTCTTTTAAATATCGTATCAAGCTGTATGTACTGGTGTGTGCAGGGATTTCCACATATAATTATCATATGACGAAATGCGAGGTGTTCAGAATGGCATGTCACGGGGGCATTTCAAGAACAGTCTTAAGACTCATACTACCTTGTAAAAGAAAAAGTATCGTATTTTTAAATAATTTTATTCGACATTTGATTTAACCGTGAAAATATTGTACAAAAAATAGTCAGTCTATTTCAATCAAGTCAAAGTTTGCCGGGAGATTCGTGGACACTGTTTAATGCAGAAACGAACGCTTTGAAACCGTCCCCTCAACAATATTTATATAGGATGTAGATCTGGTGCACACATCCGGGCAAGTGTAATAGAAACTCTTTATCGAACATTAAATGCAGTGAGTGTTGATCAGTACTACAGTGTTTATAGATTTATGCTTATGTTTCATGATTGTTCAAGGTACCGCTACGGCCTCCATTATTTATGAATTTAGAATTGAGCATAAATTACATTTTACTTTTTGTGCATTTTGCCCGTTAGCTTCCACCCGGACCTCAAAACGATCAAACTTTTTTATCAGCCAAGATGCAAGCCTTGATAAATAAAAGAATCCAAATTAATGAAAATTGGCGTAATTAGGGCTGTTTTAAGGGGCAATAATTACATCATTGTGTAAACGGTTCGAAATTTTGTAAACGTTTATGAGCTTGGCATGAAACGGTAGCGTGTACACGTTTAAACGTGACAGCCCTACTTCACTCAAAAACATTAAGCTAGCTGTTGAAGAAATACAAGAGGGGCACAAGGTGGAAAGAACTACAAAATGGATGACTGGGATGGAGTTTTATGTCCTGGTTAACATTATTTATAAATAAAGAGAGTGTCACTTCTGGAATGTTCGAAACTTAAGGTTAGGGCTGTCACTGATAGATCAAAAAGTCCAATCAACACAACAATCTGTATATTGGCCAAATGAAAAATTTGTGTCAAGTTTACATGAAATTTCCAGCTAGTGCTATTATCATAATTATATTGCATCACAATTCTCATTGCCGAGGATTTGCCGATGGTGATATCATGGATATCAAAGTAAAGCATACATCACGATATCTGGGAACCCTATCACTTAAAAAAATCTTTGAAACCATTGCATCACTTGTGTATTAATCATGATTAAGCAGATTAAACATGTGTTTTTTTGTGAATTTAATATATTATTATTCTTTTATTATGTTTGAATTTATTGCAGTCCAGTGAAAACTTAGCCTATCTTTTGAGCATATTCATCTAAAAATATTGTGATATTGCGATGCCTTTTTGTCTCACAATTACAGCTCTGTTTCCAGCATTAAGTTACCATTTTACAATGAGAACGGAACAGGATCTCACAAGATATTAAGAGTTTCAAAACAAATCATTTCGTATGAATCAAGGATTTTCCCTAAAAAACTGTCAGCCATATTAGCAAAACTCTAATGTAATTTGGAATACACACTAAATAAGGGTATTGACCCCAAATTATCTGGCGAAGTCACTGTCCTGTCCGGTTAAAATATAAATAAATTATTTATTCATTGAAACAATTACAATAGTAAGTAAAAAGAAAGTAAACCACAGACAACCGTCAATAAGTAAGATACAAACCGTCTGAAAATAAAACCCGGAAGTTTACCAACCCCCTTGATAAAACTTTAGATCCAAGTTCAAAGAACGAATGACGAAAAAAATCACTAAATCTATCTTACCACCAGTCTGGGATAAAGTAGAATTAGCGTTACAAGATTTCAAAACGATTTAAACGAATGTAAAATATCTAAATATAGCTATTACAACTTTTTGATCGAACCAGGAAACCAAAAATGAATGATTCATGGGGGCAGACATGTTGGTCGGGGTTAAAAATTTTCCTAAAACCTCCATAAAACAATGACAGTGGCATGCTTCGTTGGAATATTTTTATAAATAATACAATCTCACTTTCTAAGCGAGTTTAAATCGATAAACGTGCTCCAAAAATATATTTGATGTGCTTTGTTTGCTGCTAAAAACTTACCAAATTCGCCGACAGAGTTGCTTCCGCATAGAGGGCGTGTCTGACCGGATGTAGCTATTATAATTTCCGACGTGGTAGAAATACAACTCTGTATCTTGTCGGATCTTCAAATAGGATGTTTAAATAAACGATTTTATCCGCCAAATCAAAATTTAAATGAAATGACACGTCGGTTTATTTATTTATCATGTGTATTTGCATTTGAATTAATAAGTCGTTTTGCCCTGGATCATGTCATTAATTTTATCCAAGTAATTCGTGCATACATCAAGGACTTCATTCAAGACGTTTTCATTTTAAAAATGGTATCCAAGAGTAATATGAAATGTAATTTAAATTGTATGTTACTAAATATTTCAATAAGTCTAAATACAACGAGGAACCAATAATGCATAAAAATTAAATATTATTTATCTTTATATCAAAATAAAACATAAAATATAACATGCATCTACAAAATTTGTTTTAAATAAATTATTAATCGACACAACAATGAAGTGAGTTCAGAGATCGTTATAAAACAACATTACTAAATGTTAATCAATTTTATTTCCCGTGCCGTTCTTGTTACTTAATAGAATGGTGTAAGATGTCGGATTAATCTCCGGATATTACACGAGAAGGTGGTTGACTACAATGTATATCCTTGTTGAATTTTCTACCACTGACCCTTGAAGCAATATATTGACAAAATGGTGTTCACCCAACTCTTATATTTCTGACTTTTACCTTTCTTACTTCTGTCTTTTGTATTGTACAATTGGTGTTCTATTGGTTGCAATAACCACCTTCTGCTCCTGGACTACGATTGCCTAGTGGTAAAGGCACTAACCTATAATCACATGGCGTCCATGGTTCAGGGTACGTTCAGCTTGGAACAGTAGGTCACGGCCTATTGCATGCAATAGCCACCTTCTATCCCTTGGCTTCAATAGCCTAGTGGCTAGACTTGTGACATAAGCCTTTAATGGTTCAGGGTTTCATTTTGGCACAGTGGGTGCCTATTGCATGCATTATCCATCTTCTGCAATTTATAAATCGCAAGATCATTGACATTTGTCGTTTGCTTCTACTAGTTCTGAAGGTACAAGTGTACATGCATGTCGCCAATTGTAGTGTAAACATAATGAGGGCAAAGCTGAGATCAGAAGTGGAACCAACTCTGCATTTATTGAAATAACACATTCGTTGTAGCAGTCAACTATTTAACATTCCTGAGTGTAAACAGTTTCCCTCTTTTTGAATTTTACGCTGGAATAAGTACTGCATTTTTATGTAATTAAAGACAATATTTTTTTGCTTAATATATTATATTGAATATAACACAATTTTTTTAATAAACAGAAATACAGTTTAGGAGCAAAAGTGGCCAAAAGATCACCATACGGACGTTAAAATAATCAAAAATGAGTATAGCTCAGAAATTGGTGATGTGGCGTTAAACAACCAACCTACTTTTTTCTTATCATAATCATTGTAAAATATGGCATGCATCTACAAAGCTTATTTTTAAATAAATTACTAAATGACACCACAATGAAGTGATTTCAGATATCGTTGTAATAAAACTGATTTAGATATCGTTGTAATACAACATAACCCAATGTAGTCAATTCTTTCTTGTTACTCAACAAAATGGCATAAGATGTCGGAGCAAGATCTTTTATAAAACGGGAAGGTGGTTCGCTATATCATTGACGGGATATAGACCATTCGCCGTTACAGGGGCGCTATATCAATTCTTATATTTCTGAAT
Source organism: Anadara kagoshimensis (assembly GCA_021292105.1). Classification (NCBI taxonomy): domain Eukaryota; kingdom Metazoa; phylum Mollusca; class Bivalvia; order Arcoida; family Arcidae; genus Anadara; species Anadara kagoshimensis. The sequence continues at coordinate 15,310,888 of CM037863.1, read as the reverse complement.
TTTAGCTTTTTGACAAGGAAACTGAGATAAATTCTCAGTACTAGGCAGTACTAGGTGCCTATTGTATGCAGTAACTATTTTATGGCCCGATTGTCTAGTGGTTAAGGTATTATCCTTAAATCACTAGGCGTCTAAGGTTCAGGGTTCAACTTTGTTCAATGGGTGCATATATATTGCTTGCAATAACTATGTCATGTGCTGTTTTTGAATTTCTATTAAAATAATGCATTCAAAAACAGCACATGACAACTATATTATGCCCGTAAGCTACAATTGCTTAGTGGTTTGAAACGAACCTTCAATCACAAGGCGTCTTTCAGAGTTCAACACGGTAATATGGTTGCATATTGCATGCAATTACCATCTGCCACCGTCTTTTTTATGATTGGATTAGCCTTAAATCACAGGGCGTCGATGATTCAGGATTCAACTTCAACGTAAGGCCATTGCCATTAAATTTGTCCTTTGCTTGCCTTCTACCTGTTCTCAAGCTTACATGTTAAGCTAACTGTTATGTAAAATAACAAGTACAAAACTATTCAGGAGTCACGCACCACACGGGCGTTAAAACACTCAAAAGCTCCGCAAAAATTGTTGATGTGACGTTAAACCAACCAACTATTGATGTAGCACGTAAAATTTATTTTGCGCGTGCGTGGTCATATTAAACACAACGATATATTGTACGCGTTCAATTTGCTTCTGAAAGCCTTTGTAAAGGAATACGATGCGTGTGTAGGGAGCGTGGGTGGATGGGTGGGTGGCGTGTTGTGTGTGCACGAGTTAAGCATGTGCACGAGTTAAGCATATCTCTCTCTCTCTCTCTCTCCGTGTGTTAATTCGCATTCTTAGTATCCATTGCGTAAATAATGGATATCATGTAAGTTCCAGAGGTTATGTGCTTATCCAATCTTGACAACTGAATTTAAGTTTTTACCTTGTGCTCTTTCTCTCAGAAAGATTATTTCAAGAGCAATTTTTTGTTTTTGGAATTTTATCTTACACTTTCATCATTGTCTCTGGCATAGTTTCCCTAGCAGACCTAACTTTGTTTCTTTATCCTAGAAACGCTTGATTCACTTGAGAACAAACAATACCAAAAACTTAAACAAGAGAGTCAACACTTGAAAGTAAGCAAACTTAGTGGGACATATCTCTTCCATCTAAATTTCTGATGTTAACTGAAGAACACTATGATTATGGCTGTAGTTTAAATTTTATTGTTCGATAGGTCATGTTGTTATGTATTCGTAAATCTTTGACAATCCATAAACATTTGGTTGGTTGGTTGAATGTTGCTTAACGTCGCATCAGTAATTTTTCAGCTAGATTTTTATTAATCTCGATGGATTAATCTAATAACAATTTTGTGTATGCATGTGAAGTGCGAGTGTGTTGTATGGTCTGCCTTGTACTAGCGCGCACTCAGGGCGACTTTAACGTGCTAGCTCACAGAGTCAGTATGCCGCAGACAAGCGTACCACTCTCCCAGTCCATTATACTACCCAGTCCATTATACTGATACCAGGTGAATCAGTAAAGGCCATGGGCAAGGAAAATTCACTTTTACAAGGAAAATTCACTTTCCCACTTGTGGTCCGAGCGAGACTCGAACTCACAGCGGTGAGAGACCCTGGATTTGAAGACTGATGTCTTATCCATTAGGCACCGCGTCCTCTACATAAACATTTGAGAAACTAGACATAGCTATAAATATAAATACTTTTAGAAAAAAAAATCATACTTGCGCAGTAAAAAGAAGTGAAGTAAAAAGCAGTGAAACATTTAGAGTGGTATTTGAGTTGTATAATTTGGGGTTAATCAGAGTGAATTAGATGTCAATAAAACTTGATTTTAAAGTTAAATGTATACAGCAGGTAAGTATGTAAGTACAGAACAGGCCTGTTGAAAGTTTAACATAGAACTAACGAAAAAGAATCGATGCTCGGCGGTCAAGTGACAGATACATGGATAGATAGTGACCGAAAGCTGTCAAAAGATAGGTAGATACTGCTGACGATCTGTCGAGATATTGCTAACAGGTGCTATTCCGATTCGACACTCATTTGTTAGCTTGGGTGTTATACTTTCGACAGGCCCGTACTGTACTGTATGCGGGGGAGTGATGAGGAAATCATTAGATTGATCATCATTACAGCTAAGTAAGGTTTAAATTGTGTTTACATTTGAATTACCTCCGTCAGATATACATGTATAACGAACAGACGTCATATAAACGATCAATCTTATCGCAGCACTGAATGATACATGCAAACTCTCTCTCTCTCTCTCTCTCTCTCTCAGAGAGAAGAGAGAGAGAGAGAGAGAGAGAGAGTATGCATATATGGAATGATAATGAATAATGGCATTTGAATTTTATGTTATCCTAATGAGTAACACAATACCGAGATGTATATACAGCAGAAAGGGTTGCGAAATCAGAGAGAGAGAGAGAGAGAGAGAGAGAGAGAGAGAGAGAGAGAGAGATCTTTGTCACTAGCACTATAGTTTATCCATATGGCAAATTCAAATTTCCATAAAAAGATAAATTACATTATTACTCAATTCATCTCTCCCTCTCTTTCTCTGTCTCTCGCTCTTTCTCTCTCTCTCTCTGGAGTTTTAAAGTGAGGACAGAGAGAAATAAGATACACAGAAAGTGATCTTAGTCCCCGGGCATTATAGATTAGTTTATAATTAGTCACACGTCTCTCAAATTCAAATTTATACCCATATAAAGATAAATTATACTAGTAAAGGTGTCGCCGAGTTATCTCGCTTTATATGGAATGATAATGAATAATGGCATTTGAATTTTATGTTATCCTCCCTAATGCGTAACACAATACCGAGATGTATATACAGCAGGAAGGGTTGCAAAATCAAATTAGAATTTTGCTAAAAATATTGATGTGTTATTCAGCATGTTTTGTCATTAAGTTTGATGCCTATCTACTGTCGTTTTTTGGTTTTTGTTTTTAAATTATCAACTGACGATATTAGCTGTAACATTTTCTGGACAATGTTCTTACCTAATACTGATGATATACTACCAACAAAATATTGGGATTTTGATAGACAACATATTTGTTGCGTTTGGCAGTATAATTTCCGTATATCAATGGATACAAACTGTCTTGTGTTTTTATTCAAATCATTCGAGCAGATTTATGCAGAACCTTAAATCTCGCCAAATCATTTCGATACTGATGACATTCTATCTCATTTTAAGTATGTGACATCTATCTTGACAATGTCTCTAAAACAGTGAATATTCTTGACTGGGACGGGAAACAATCAATCAATCAATCAATCAATCAATCAATTAATCAATCAATCCATCAATCAATCAATCTCCTAAAATTGTCTCGGGTTGGGCAGTGGGTTGTCTTGAGGTACGAGTTTCTCTGGATACGGAATGCCATGGGTACGCGTTGTCTTGACATCCTCAGATGTGTTCGTGAAAGAAGACCCTGACTGTGTCTGTTTCATTTGATTTAACATGATTTTAAAGAAAATCATTTCAATAATTGCACGATAACCGAATGATCATTCTCAACATAGTATTCATTTTAAGTACACAAGAACTCTTCTATATACGTTCTGGCTTTGAAATCGGCTTGTGTGTTCTTCGCACTGCCTACATGAAGTTTGTTGAATCAATCTTTTCACAGATGCAAACATGCATATTAAAGTTTTTTGCACAAGTTTTAAACTGTATTATTAGAAATCTTTATTACGTTTGATAATGAGTGAAAACGGAGATCAAAAGATTTTGTTGCTATGCTAGGAATGAGAGATATAAAAAAGAGAAAAAAGTCAAGGTTAGCTATCTAACAAAACTTAAAAAGAGACATAAATGTTTTAATATTCTTCACTGACGAATCTATTACTAAGCCAATATTATTTCAATGATTTCGTTTGGATTTTAATTTTCTACATCTGGAAATTTCGTTTTTCGTTTTTTATACCCAACATTAATCTGTAAATTTAATGTTTCTTGTGTCTCGGGTTTCTTTTTTCTTTTTTCTGTCTTTTTTATAATTTAACTTAACGTATAATTTGTGATGTCTTTATCGAATAGTTTAATTAAGACAATTCTGAAAAATATTTAATGGGTCAGATTCGCAGCTAAAAATATAAATCAAATAGCTTACCATCTTTGGTTTGATTGGAGACGTTTATCTAATTGAAATTTGTAATAAACCTCGCATTGTCATACGTAAGGTTCAAATTCAAATTTCTGTATTTCTTATAATTGCACATTTTCAATATAGAGAACATATAAAATATTACAATCATGTTTACAATATTGCATGAATGAGCTAACATAAATTTATATACTAGTATAATATAATTAACCTGGAGGACTGACTCTCTCAAAAATAATTTTAATAAAATTAATATATTATTTAATATTGACAGTTTCTTTGTAGTAAACAATGTACAATATACAATCAGGAAATTTGGATTTTTCTATAAAACAATGGTAAAAGTGCATTTTGTTCACTGTTTACAACATAATATATATAGTGGTAGTCATCACCAACATCATCAAGACATGTCTGACTTTGGTGTATTACTCCAACGCCCTGTTTCTATAACGATTATCATTCGGGACAGATCCTAATGTGACAAAGTTTGTTAGTTAGCTTGCCAAATGTCGATGATTTTCACCGGGCACTCAAGTTTACTCCACCATCACAGAACTAATATAGTTGATAGAATCTTGGGTGAGACGTAAAACAACATTACTCCACTCCACTTATATGCTTTTTGCTAATGCAGTTTAAAACAATACTACTACTATTTAAACTAATTTAGAGACAGGGGTAAAAATTCAAACAAGCTGTTTCCAATTTAACAGATCAGAAATACGACATTGATTCCTCTAAATCAGTGTCCGATATTGGATAGATATCCAGTAACATCGTAATTAAACGAATGAGTGAAAACAGGTGAATATTTGTGTATAAATGTGATAGGTCGATGGTTCACCGGGTACTCCGATTTCCTCTACTACCAATATCAGACCGCCTAAATATAATTGAAAGGGTCCTAGCTGCTGCGTAAAACACCATTACCCCCCTCCGTTTATTGCTCATCGCTTTTTGCGAATAAATGTACGGTTTAAACAATACTGCTACTATTTAAACTATACTTTAATTTAGAGACAGGGGTGTAAAAGTTTAAAATTCAAACAAGCTGTTTTCAATTTAACACATCAGAAATAAGACATTGATTCCCCTAAATCAGTGTCCGGTATTGGATAGATAACCAGTGACATCGTAATTAAACGAATGAGTGAAAACAGGTGAATTATCGAGATGAATGTGACAGGTCGATGTTTTCTTCGGGTACTCCGGTTTCCTCAACCATCACAGAACTGATAAAAGTGAATGGATCTTGGCTGGGACGAAAATCACCACTACTCCACTCCACTCATATAAGCTTTTTTGCGAATAAATGCAGTTTAAAACTTTAACTACTTTAATTTAGAGACAGTGGTAATAGTTTAAAGTCAAAATTTAAACAACCTGTTTCTAATTTAACAAATCAGAAATAAGACATTGATTCCTCTAAATCAGTGTCCGATATTGGCTAGATATCCACAGAACTGATATAAGTGAAGGGATCTTGGCTGGAACGAAAAACACCATTTCTCCCTGCCCCCACTCCACTCATAAGCTTATTGCGAATAAATACAGTTTAAAACAATACTGCTACTATTTAAACTACTTTAATTTAGAGACAGGGGTAAAAGTTTAAATGTTTAAAATTCAAACAACCTGTTTCTAATTTAACAGATTGATTCCTCTAAATCAGTGTCCGATATTGGATAGATACCCAGTGACACCGTAATTAAACGAATGAGTGAAAACAAGTGAATTATCAGGATAAATGTGATAGATCAATGTTTTCTCCGGGTACTCCGGTTTCCCTAACCATCACAGAACTGATATAAGTGAATGGATCTTGGCTGGGACGAAAATCACCATTTCTCCACGCCACTCATATAAGCTTTTTTTTGCGAATAAATACAGTTTAAAACTTTAACTACTTTAATTTAGAGACAGTGGTAAGTTTAAAGTCAAAATTTAAACAACCTGTTTCTAATTTAACAAATCAGAAATAAGACATTGATTCCTCTAAATCAGTGTCCGATATTGGTTAGATATCCAGTAACATCGTAATTAAACGAATGAGTGAAAACAGGTGAATTATCAGGATAAATGTGATAGCTTTCAATCTTAACAGTTGGCACGTTTTACGTTTTGCTTACAGACGCTGGCATTTCAATTAATCAAAACATAATTTTCTTTTAAAAAAAATCTCTGGATTTTGTTCCATTCGATAGTCAAAGTTCTTGTTCAGCTATACTGTAGACGGGTCATTAGGGTCTTTTTTTCTAAAAGGGACAGTCAAGTCTAAAGCACTGGGTTACGGACCACTGACTCGAATCCTAGACAAATCCTAGTATGAGAAAGTTTGTCATTTCGTTTGCTGAATGTCGTTTGTTTGCTGTGGGGACTCTAATGGTTTCCTTCAACATCACTCAACAGAATATCTGTATTTCCAAGTTTATTTATTTATTTATTTATTTATTTATTTATTTATTTATTTGTGTTTGCAGATTCTTGGTAGAGTAACTACATGTACATAATGCAGCGACAAAACAAACAGAACAAGCTGCAAAACACAGGAACAGGTTAAACATATTTCACAACTTGTAAAGCATGATCACGGTCATGACATGGAATGTCATATATAGACAAAAACAAACATACTAATCCATTTCCGAATCACAATCCAGAAGCAAAGTAAAAACTTTGGAACTGACAAGTTAGGTTAGACACGTGAAGATCCACCAGGGAAGTGAGACCGAGTGCTCCGGAAGGGTAAGCACCTCCTGTTTAGCTAGCTACACCCGCCACGTGTGTAATCAAAATTGTATGAAAGGAACATGGAACTATGAGACGTCAAATATATCCAAGGCAATCCTGGACACAGAGACATCAAACTTATCAAGATGTGTCTAGGAATTTCTAAATAGAAAATTGTAGGACTTTATGAATAGTATGTCCTATAGTACAGCCTTGTTGAAAGTTCAAAACTTACCCAACGAAAAAGGAATCGAAGCTTGGGGAATAACTATTGACCGAAAAGCTGCCAAAACATAAAAAGCAGCTGCCAAAAATCTGTCAGATACACAGTTAGCTAACGAGAGGCTGTATGAACCACTGTGACTGTGACAGTGAAATTCTCTTTATATCCATAGAAAATCGGATCCGCAATTGTCATAAAGTATGTCTGTAAAAAAGGAAAATGTTGGTGGTATGGGGATTTTACACATGCGAAAATGACGATGTTTACACCGGAAGTGATGTCCTTGGTGACGTTTTACGTCATATGCGCAACAGAAGCCGCCATTTGCATGGTTTTTCAACACGTTAAATCCCCATACCGCCAACATTTTCCTTTTTACAGACATACTTTATGACAATCGCGGATGCGTATACAGATTTCCTGTTACGACTAGGTACAAGTAAGTGAAAAATATCGATCTATATTCAAATTTATTTGATTTTCTATGGATATAAAGAGAATTTCGGCATTCGGCATCTATTCGTCAGCTTAGTGTTTAACTTTCGACAGATCTGTGTTGCATACACAAATCTTAGAATTCAAATGCATTTAATCTGTAACAGTAATAGTTTTCAACAACACCCCCGCATGTTTACGTATCAGTTTATATGCAGATAAATTGCATTCTGGAATAGTAAAAGTGGCTCCAGCGGGGGTGGTACAATTTCCCGCCAAAATCTTAACTTTATTTGTTTTCTCTGGCATTTTTTCGATACTGATTTACAGCTAAAAACTGCAATCTGACGTAGATTTTAAGAAAAAACAAACTTATCTTAATTCCTAAGTATTTTTAAATTTATCTCTTTTGGCGCAGATTGTCTGTAAAAGTCTGCCAAGTAGGATTCAGCTGAACTATTTATTGGGAATTAAAAGCTTTGCATCAACCTGTTGAGATGTCAATCAAAGCACATAGTATGTTTATTGTAATTAAGTTACGTAATAGATAAGACATTATTGACTAGTCCTCTATACATGCATGGCGTCACAAGGAAAATTATTACGTCAGAATAAGATAGACGCAGTAGTTTGAAGTTAAGTTTTAGTCATTGTTCATATCTAAACGAACCAACTCCATTTCAACCACTGTTTATTTGTTACGTCAGTCCACAAACCCAACGTTGAAAGATGCGATTCTTCGATGGCCAATGACCGAGTGGTCTAATTCGACATCAATATGTCGCCGTCTTGAATGGAATCTTGGTTAGTATGTACGTCCATGAACTGGCCTCCTCGATATATAAGTGTCCTAAACGCACCATTGCTTCACTTTTTATTGACCAGTTACTTGATCAATATACAAGCAATTTAGTTCTAATTTTTAAACAAAAGGCAAAACCATTTACATAAAATGTTCAAATGTTCAAATAAAGAAGATTCTGAATAAAGTGTTTGATGGATCAGAGCAAACCAAATACCTAACAATTTCTGGTTGATTGCGTCTAGCGGTCACTTTGAAAACTTTAATAGATTTAAGTGCAATCCTTAGCTAGGACTTGAACACTGAGTCATGAAATCTGGTTAAAATAATATTTAGCATGTATAAATGGTTTTATTTCCCCAAGGTAGTCGGTACTTGGATTGTGAAAAAACACCGACCATCGGCAAGTGATATGACAATCTTCTAACGCTAGAATTCAAGACGAAGATAGCAACTGGGATACGTAAGCCAACGTTTCATGTCACTGAATCTCCCCACCACCTCAACTCGATGTGATACTAATTGGATATATCCCATTTAACTTCAATGAGACGGTCAGTTCTTGGATGACGGAGAAACTGAAAAACTCTATCACGCTAGGATCCTAGGTGGTGGTAGCCACTGAGATACATTTCTCGGCTCTTTATGCCAATGTTACCCAATCCCTACACCACCACTTCCCCTCCGATGTGATACTAACTGGATGCATCTCTTAGATTTATCTTATTTCACCTCACTGAAGCGGTCAGTTCTTGGATGGCGGAGAAATTGAAAACCTTTTTCATGCTAGGATCAAGAATCATTCGTGGTGCTATAGCCGCTGTAATATGTTGGCCGGGGCTTCATGCCACTCAGTCCGACCCTAAGCCCCCCTCCAGCGATCCGATGTGATACTAATTAGATGCATCTCTTTAAAATTTCTTAGAAAAATTACCCTCACTGAGGCGGCGGTCAGTTCTTTGATGATGGAGAAACTAGAAAAACTTTTTCACGCCATGATCTTAAATGGTGATAGCCGCCGTGATCCATAAACCGATGCTTCAAGCCATTTTAAACTGTCCCCGGCGCCCCCTCCGATGCGATATTAAATGAGTTTATCTTTGATTATTCTTAATCTTACTTGTTACATACACCAAATTAAAACATATAAATAACTTGATAGACATAAATATATCAACCGATATTATTTGGCAGTTAAGAATTAATTTTATTTTAATTAACAGTAATTTTAACTTTAAATGACGTCACAAAACTCTGTTGGTGGTAAGAGTGTGTTTGCCAACAAAAACTAAAATAATTTAAATAAGTTATATAATAAATGATATTTAAATCTCAAAGTAAGTTTATAGTAGCTGTATCAAATCTTCAGGGAATTTAAATTTGATACAGTATTAAGAAAGTGCAATTAGTTGAGATCTTAAGTACATGTGTGAGTTTGGCATATAGAAAAGAGTGGAGTAATAGTATTTTACGCCCAAGTCAAGATTCTTTCACTTATGATATATAGATGGTCAATTGAGGAATGGCGGAGTAATTGTGTTATATGCCCCAATCAAGGTTCTTTAACTCACATCGAAACGTTCATTTCTAGGATTGTGTAAGGAAACCTAGGTGCCCTGAGTCAATGTGACATTTTATCTAAACATAAATTGCAACTGGCGCGATGGATTTAACAAAACGAAGAATAAAAACAAAGTCCGTGTTAGACATTTTTAAAATTTATTTTAGTGCGACTTATGTGAGATATATTTTAAAAAAACCTGAAAAGCAAAAGCAACATTAGGCGTTTTGATGCGATGTACTGTATTTTGTAAGATGGTAAACAAAAAACAGTTACTAAGGTTAATTACGACATGGTGTTACACAATTAAATTTTGGTGCGACTTATGTGCGATGTATTCTACAAAATGAAATACAAAAACGACGCCAGGTATTTAGACTTCTATGCGATGTATGACGCAATACATTTAATAAAACGGAAAACAAATGTCGCGTTAGACACTTTAATTTTGATGCGACGTATGATGTGATATGGTTAACAGAACGAAACAACACAATTAGCGTGTCAGTCGTTTAAAGTTTGGTGTGACGGATGTGCGATGTATTTAACAGAACAAAAACAAAAACAGCACTATATCAGACATTTTTACTTAGATGCGATGTATTTTGCAGGATGATAAGTAAGACACAATTACCGGAGTTAATTATGACATTTATATTTTTGGTGCGACTTGTGTGCGATGAATTAAACAGAACGGTAAACAAAAACGACACCAGACATTTAAACTTTGATGCGATGTATGATGCGATAAGTTAACAAAACGGAAAACAAATGTCGCGTTAGACACTTTAATTTGATGCGACATATGATGTGATATAGTTAACAGAACGAAAAACAATTATCGTGTCAGACGTTTAAAGTTTGGTGCGACGTATGTGCGATGTATTTTACAGAACGAAAAACAAAAATAACACCAGGCATTTAGACTTTGATGCGATGTATTTTGCAGAATGATAAATAAGAAACAGTTACGAAGGTTAATTATTTTAACATTATGTAGCATGAAAGTTACAAAATTTTGTTGTAATTAATTTCTAACAGCCAATATAAATAGTCCATAAACCTGTTATAACTCGTGATAAATGGATAAAAATCTATTTAAAGTTCCTCGGACTAGACAACAATTTGTGTAAATGTTTTTAGCGTCTTAGATATTTACTTCTATATTACGAGCAAAAAGTAAAACAATTTACACCTTCTTTATGATCCCAGAAAACTTTTTAACATTACGAATACACATAGACATCTTAATTAGATTGAGAATAATGAAAGTAGCAAACAATATATATGGTAGCCTACTAGTGACATTTGTAACAGGGAGGAGAATTTGCGTTGTCGAATCGGAGTTAGTATCTGGGACCTCACGTACTATAGGCGAGTGCTCTACTAACTGAGCTACCAAGATTTACATCTTCTTTAATAGGATGGAGAATAATGAAAGGAGCAAACAGATATATACAGTAGCCTAGCAATGACATTTATAACAGGGGGGATGTAGTGTCGAACTGCGTACTATAGGCGGGTGCTATAGAAACTGAGCTACCCAGATTTACACCTTTTTACTAATTGAGATTTTTTTTAACATCACGAATTCACACAGACGTCTTAAAAAACCATTGTCGGGGCGGAGATCGAACCCAAAAGCTCTTTTACTATAGGTGAGTACTCTACCCTTCAGCTGAGTTTTCATGACATTTTTACGCACGCCGCTATCATCTGTCAAGTTTCCCTTCTTGCAGAAGAGGATGTGTTTCGTAATTGTCAAGTTTCTATTGTTAATTTCCATATTTCTCCGAATGTTATTCTTATCCATTTAGGAAATTGACAAGGTAATTGTCATTTTTCTCAGTGTTACTTGACGGGTGATAGCGACCATCGTACATTTTTTACATGATACCTTTTTACCGCGAAATTTAAGAAAGAGAGAATCAATGAAATGAAAATCTGCACATGAAAAATCCGAAGAAACCCCAACAAAAATGACAAGCGAAAAGTCGAAATCAATGGAACGAACAGAAAAACTACGCTAAAATAAATTGTTAGAATTAAGTTTTGTCTTTTTAGCTAGCAAACACACGAAAATAAAATAAATAAAATTTGAATTGACATGAATGAGCTACCTTACAATATTGAAAAGAGTATGATTTTAACAGCTGTCCTGTAATAAGAAAAAATGCAAACATCTTTTAATTTGCGAAATTACAAGATCGTTTTTTGAAAAAAGTTGGACGTGTTTAATGTTTCTCTGCCGAAGTCTTTGAGTATAATTTATCTGACAACGCTTAGCAATAATATCCTTTTTATCAGATATATCTTAGAAAAAGCCTTAATGTCTTAATTTGAGGTTTTCATCAGGAAGCGATTGGTACAACAGAATATTTAAATCTGGTACCTTGTGTTGAAGGCATAAACCATGATTGTAATTTCACGCATGATTTGTTTGTTTCTTATAGTAGTGTCGTGTGCTACTTTTGAATTGTGCTACTTTTGAATTGTGCTACTTTTGAATTATATTATTTCATAAAAATTCAAAAGTAGCACATGACAGTAGTATATAGTAGATGGACTTACAAAATTGAGAGGGAGCACCTACTCACCCACCCACACACGTGTGCGCACGCGAACAGAATGGCCACGCGACCAATGCCTATGAAGTCAACCTAAGTAATAGGTTATTAAGGTTTATCGCTAATTTAGAATTCCAGGTTCAGTTGTACCACTCGGGGGACACTTTATACTTGTCATATACCATTTTTTTTTAATTTAATCATAAAATACATTCAAAAACGGTATTGTCCTATATCTAATTTTTTTAATGTATTTTATGATTAAATTAAAAAAATGGTATATGGCATACTTATGCTCCGGGATCCTCTGTATATATCGTAAATGATTTGCATGTATTTCAGATGCAATTCTATGGTTCATGATTGTCAAAGAAAAATATTTGTCATTTATGTAGCTACGATTGTGTACTTGCACTTGTACTTGGCGATACAGCCAGGGTAACTTAAAACAAGCTAAACACAAAAAATAAATAAAATGACAAAAATAAATTTCCGTAAAATTGTTTTTCTGTCAAATTCCTCAAAACTAGACAAAATAAATAAATCATATTTAACTACTAATGCTCAGAAAGTTTCCCAATATTCCAGTAACCTTTGATTTATATACCAATTTCATTATGGTTAATTGTGCAGAAAATCAGATTTTTATGCGGAGGTTTTTTTTTCTTTTTCAAGCCAAAATCTATTTTAAAGAAATATGCCGAAAACCTGCCGTAATCAATTTTAAGTTTTTTTTATTATTTTGGTAAAGTCGGTGATTCGGCACCTAATATCTAAAGTACACATGTACTAAGGTTTAGCTCAATCAACCGACCTACAAGTGCAACGTGACAAAATGATAAAATTAGAAAGCAAGACAAGATTGTTATAATTATTTAAAAATCCCGACTTCGGACGGACACTATAGATGTATAAATAATAGAATGGTTTACAATGATCGATGACGGCAATTTTTTCGGCCTATCAATGTTGGCTTAACTGATACTGTATTTAAGAAATAAACTATTTATGGGAAAATGGTCAAATGGTATTTATCGAATTAGATGGGGTTTCACGCCTTCGCCATTTTGGCGGAAAATTTAATTTTCAACATGATCGTTTTTCAATTTCTTGTTATAGAATCTGTCGATCAAATTTGTTCGATTACCTATTGACGGTTTATTAGGCACTAATACGGATCGTTAGGAACCATCAAGGTTATTAATAGAGCGGAACCAATAATCAGCGGAACGTAATAGTAACCTTTTATTTGACAGATTTTTAACAATAAATCACTTGTTAAGTATGTTTTATACATAAAGTAACAGTACCAACAGTACTTGTGTAGTATTACTGCGAGTTGATGAGAGATTGTTGGCAAGGTACAGTAGTTTCAGAGAGGTATTATTTGGTTTTCTGGAAAGAAATTTCTTGTTCTTTACGCTCAGTGCTTTTGTACTTGGTTGTTCGAACATTGCAACTTTTTGTAAAGATTTGTAATTAATTATTAAATAATTGGAATGTTTAGAGCCAAACAAAACAGTTAAAACACATTGTTACTTAGTTATACCAAGTTCCCATAGCAAGCGGGAAAAACAACTAGCTTTGCAAGTCGATCATTATACAAGACAAATATGCTTACTGCGATAACAGTGATTGCATAGGACCAAATAAAATGCATCGGGTAAATGATTGATTGAATGTTTTTTTACATCGCAGTCAAAAATATTTCACTTTAAATTGGGATCGTCAGCAGCTATAGAAGATGTGTAGAATTTTTTAAACTTTGGAGCGCGCTTAACAAGTTTCTATGCCTGTGACACAGGGTATCGGTGTTTAAGGTCTCTTCCGGACACTTTCTAAATGAAGTGCTTTATGGAAGACCAGTCACTACCTTTTTTTCAAGTCTCGGTCAGACACAGCGAAGCTTCCGTAATGGTAGATCGGGCGAATGGAAATGTTCTTGAAATTGATTAGTTGTATTTAATTATTAAATCTACACGGTAGCTAATTACTTTGTACCAATTAAAACTGCATGTATTATTATTGTACGTTAAGTATATAAAAATGTCAATTTGACACCAATTTTATGAATGGTACAACATACTTGACATGAAAGACGAGTTCCTCAAACATATTTATTACCGAATAGGCAACCGTTTCCATATTTTCACATATCAATTTGTTGTAATCAACACTATGTCATATTATATATGGACGATAAAAATATCAAATTACTCGATCGACACCAAATTTTATGAATGGTACAGCATACTCGACTTGAAGGACGAATTCCTCAAAGATAATTTTAACGACCGACATAGCTAATGAAGTAGATAAATACCCAGTCCGCAACTTATATTGGTCCCTCGTTTCCACAGCTATAGGCAGCATTTCGTCCGCTATTTATACATATCTCGTCAACTCGGCAGCCGAGTTTCGAATAATTTTTGTTAGTTCAGTGTTAAACTTTCGACAAGTCTGTACCAGGAAATTAAACGAAATTGACAACGCTATTGGGCGAATAACGTTAGGAGAAGGTGAAAATATTCCTGTAACTGGTTAGTTTTATTAAGCTAATGCAATAATCTTTTAAGACACGAATAGAAATGAACGATAAAAATATCAAAATATTCCACCAACACCAAATTTTATGAATGATACAACATACGTAACGT
Source organism: Anadara kagoshimensis (assembly GCA_021292105.1). NCBI lineage: Eukaryota > Metazoa > Mollusca > Bivalvia > Arcoida > Arcidae > Anadara > Anadara kagoshimensis. Next base: position 15,295,759 of record CM037863.1, on the reverse strand, counting down.
AAAGGACGAATTCCTCAAAGATAATATTAACGACAGACTAGCTAATGAATTAGTGCCGAGACGACAACTTATGACAGTCTACTAGAGCATCAAATGAAATATACAATGCTATATGAGCGAATAAAGTTTGGTGAAGGTGAAAATATTCCTGTAATTAATTAGTTTTATTAAGCTAATACAATAATCTTTTAAGAGACGAATATATATTGAACGATAAAAATATAAAAATATTCCAAATTTTATAAATGATACAACATATTTGACGTGACCTTTAAAGAGGAATTCCTCAAAGATAACCTTTATGACCGAATTGACAGCTCATCTCGGTCTTTTGTTCGGAAGCTTCTATAAATTTCAAGGCAGCATTTCGTTCACTATCTATTCATATCTAAACCCCCTTTTTGTCAGCTAAAAACTAAAATTTCGACAGATATGTACTGTAGAACCAATTGAAATGTACAAATAAAAAAACAAACATACTAATCCATTTCCGAATCACAATCCAGAAGCAAAGCAAAAACTTTGGAACTGACAAGTTAGGTTAGACACGTGAACTTCCACCAGGGAACAAACCATTAGGACAAATGAAGTGTGAAGAACACCAACAATGGCTGTAAGAAAGCAAATGAAATTTACAACCCGATGGCACGAATGAAGTGTGGAGACGATGGAACAATTCCTAAATTAACTACTTGTATTAGATTATTAATTCCACACTGTAACTAAATAATTTGTTCCAATTAACATTATATCTATAAAGATATGGGTTTAAATGGACGATAAAAATATCAAATTATTCGATCTACACCAAATTTTATGAATGGTACACAATACTTGAAGTAAGGACAAATTCATCAAAGATAATTTTAACGAGCAACCTTGAGATACTATTGTTCATATCAAGATGACTTTCCTTCCATTATCTTGTAATATTTTATATATTTTATGGTTAACAGAACCTTAATCTTCCGTTACTTCTGGACGAAGATGAAAGTTTGAAGTTAGACCACATAACTGAAGTCAGTCATTTTTATTACCTCATTAAGACCGCTGTACTGGTTATGGTTTAGATGTTAAGCTCAGGTTTCTTTGTCATATAGACATATGCTCATCCGGACATAATTTAATTAATGTATTACAAAAATTCCTAATTTTGTAAAAGTACTATTTTACAGATTCTTTCTTTTCGTTAAGATAATGTGTACTAAAACTAACACAGTCAAACCTGCTTTAACAATACCTCTATATAAGGCCCACCTGCTTTTAAAAGGCAGAAAATTCTTTCTCTAATACAATCAAATCATGCTATTTGAGCCTCTACATATCTATAAGGGCCACCTGCCCTTAAAGGCCACATTTCATAACATAATCAAACCATTTTTATAACAATCCTTCTTTCTCCTACACTATAGCATGGCTTTCTTCTTGTAAATATTAATTTTTAACTTCCAAAATTGACACTGTTGAATAAAAGCATGTTGCATTTCAAGATAATTTTCTGTAAACATTACTATATCATCAACATAAAGAAGTATCAAGATTTTCAAAATTGTCTTATTATTGCCTATTTAATAAAAATGCGTTCAAGAATTCAGACGGCAAGAAGTCTAAATCATTGATAAAAATGAAAATAAGAATAAATTTGTCCAAGACAAATTTCACAAGAAAATTACTTTGACTTTCTGATACCTTCAAAAACAAAATATTTAATCATATCAAACATATCTTAAACTTTTACCATCACATTTCCTTAACTTATATCATATCTATTTCTTCATTCTTTATCGAATGTCTTTTTAAAATCAACAAAAACACAGACGTTATTTTCTAGAAGGAATTAAGTTTCAATAATAACATATAAACAAAAACGTCTCGATTCTTCGCTAAGAATGACGAAAACTCGCTTGTTGGGTACTTTCAGTATTCAAAATCAATTATTTTGAAGGAAATGATTAAACACCCTTTAAAAATAGAAACGCTTCTATTAAAGTGTTGAACACCAGTACCATCAATAATGCTGTTATTTTTTCAGAAAATACATTTTCGTCGACAAAATTATATAATGTATTATCATAGGTACATTTAGTTTTGACTTAAATACTCTGTGAGAATTGATATTATTGTTTCTGAACAAAACTTTTCTTCCCTTCATAATTTATTAGTTGTTGAGTTATTAGAATAGTTGCATAATCCATGTTTTTGATGCATTTTAAACATGATTAATTTGGTTGAGATTCTCTCTTCTTTCATCAAACTCATTTTTAAAATTAATATCTTAAGTTTGATGTGTTCTATTTGTGTCTCTGTGTTTTAAAGAAATTTTTTTTTAAATTGCAGAATGCATGTAGATGATATTTATGGACTAATATATAATCGAATTACCTTTATTTCAATCATTTTGATTGGTCAGTCTTTTTCCATTACTTTAACATGAAAGAGTTGGCGCTGTGTGACGTCATGTTATTATGGGCCACGCAAAAGGGCATATCAAAAGCAAACATACTAATCCATGTCCGAATCACAATCTAGAAGCAAAGTAAAAACTTTGGAACTGACAAGCAAGGTTAGACACAATAACTTCCACCATTAAGTACCTCCTGTTTAGCTAGCCACACCCGGCACGTGTGTAACCAAAACTGTGTGAAAGGAACATGGAACTATGGGACGCCAAATATATCCAGGGCAAACCTGGACACAGAGACATCAAATTCATCAACAATACTGTGATGACGGCCAGAAAATGTTTGAGGGCCATGATAAGCCTAGGCTTGCAATATCCCTGAGCCAACAATTTATTTGTAAGCAGCCTACTTCGCCACGTAGTGGGAACAAGCTCTACCATAGCGTATTAATTGTTAAACAAATACAGCATAAGCAGGCGAAGCAGGTATATTGCTGCATAGAAAAGGAAAGTTGACAATAGAAAAATATAAGCCATCACGTTTGTCATAAAGTTTCAAATGTAGCCTTTCGTGGGCGTCATAATTCAGGTTTAAGTCTAAGTATAAAGCAGAACTTGAAGAATCAGTGGTATCTTATAGCTCACTAGGGTAGATGACATTCACATAGTCTCCAAATTTCGAATTGTTAAGAGACAGAATGTCATCTATATCTCTATATGGAGTTGAATGCTTTGGCGACAGTCTTCTCTCCAGATTTAACAAGGTTCTTCATAATTCATAAGAATAAAGAAACAAATCAGCAAGCATTGGTGCACAGTTTGTACCCATTGGTATACCGATTGTTTGCTGGAAAATTATATTATCAAACACAACAAATATGTTATCTATCGAAAGCTCCAACATTATGTTGATGGTATCTTCAGTATATTTTTGTTTGGAATCCGTATAATGCTTGACAAAATAACCAAAATCCCTGTTCTGCACCAGATATTTGTATCTGGCTTACCGTTTTTGTAAAATAATGAAAAGTAAATAATCCTTCAATTGATAATGAGGAAAAGTAGTGTATAGTGTAGAAAAATCAAATGCTTTTATACTTTTTACACGAAATAAAGTATTAGAAGCAAGATGTTCAAATAATTCTTAAGAATTTTTAAGAATCTACATTTGGTTGGTTTCAGATGTAGAATATAAACTGAAGACAATCTTTGACGACTGTCAAAATTTGTGTAAGAGGTACTGTTAATGTTTAGCAGTACATTTAAATGTATTTCTTCGCAATAGCGATGCCATTGTTCCAATTTATTACTGTTGTAAAAAGTATTTCATACTCTGTTTTGATGCTCAAAAATTCAAAAATGAATGGAAATATACAATGTTAGTGGAGTATGTACTTTTAATAAAAAGTAAACTTTTGGTGGATATAACTTAAGTTTTCTATGTTCCATATTCAAACTAAAACAAACTAATTTCACGGTTTATTATTGTTTTGGTGATTAGTAAAATTTTGCCATGTACTAAAATCAGCCATTGTTAATATAACTATTACTTGTATTGTTTTTACTGATGTGTTTTGTTATAATGTCACATTTTTGTATTTCTTTAAATACTTTTACTTTTTGTTTTTACATAACCCTGCTGGGTTATGTTTGTTATAGCCTCTTTAAATGTTTTATGTTTTTTGCTTTTTGTAAATATTATTTTTATTTTTGTAATTTTCTATAGTCTATTTTATGTGCTGTTTAATGTTTTGTTACACAATTATTGTTTCACATTTGACATATTGTTTCATTAGGCTTATTACTTTTACTTTTTCATATATTATTTCGATCTTGCCATTTCTATGATGATTTTTATGTGCCGTTTAATTCTTTGTTACACAATTATTTTTATTTAACATTGTAATTTACATAGTGATCTTTCAATCGGCATGAGGTGTTATATTATTACTTTTGTTTTATGTGGTTAATTTATGTTGGTTTGTATGGCAAAAACTCATCCTGTTCAACATTTGTGCTTGTCGTTCACATTACGTAACAGTAATTAACACTTTTCATACAAAAATTGAAAAAATGAAAGAAGCTGTGGAAGATATATTACTTGTATAACAAATGGTCTTGATATGATAAATTGATTAAGACGTCAACGACTCTAGGTGAATTTGATGAAAATTCAACCTATATTTAAATGACCTACAAAATCACACCCGAACGTTGTTGAAAGGAGATAGTGAAATTCAAAACTTTTCTTGGTCGAATGATAGAACTCGTAATGATCAAATTTTAACTTTTTGTAGAACTCGTTATGGTCGAATGTTAGATCTCGTTATGGTATCAAATCTCCAATGATATGATATTGTCATATACCATTTTTTGAATTTAATCATAAAATACATTAAAATGGTATTGTCTATTGTCATATACAATTTTTTGAAATTTTTTAATGATCAAAATTTAAAAAATGTATATGACAATATCAATCATTCATTTTATTCTCCAACATAAAACACGCCCATATGAGATGGTCAAAAGACATAGCCATGTGATGACCGAAAATAGAACTGATGATGGTCTGGAACGATAAAACTCGCTATAATCTCAAATGTAAGAACTCGTGATGGTCTGAAATGATAGAACCAGTCATTTATGTATTGTGAATTACAATCAACACATATAACGAGTTTAATTAACTACTTAATATATAATTAATGCAAAAACACATGGTTCAGTTTAGTGTTTCTGTGCACGCTAAAGACACCTTTGTAGAGTTCGAAAAGAGTAGGCCACCTGTGGTTTCTACAGGGGAAGCTTACAACTACAAGCGATTGAAACAGACTGAGCAGAGTAGAAAAGGCACTGGAAGTAAGATCACTATAAACGCAATTTTTAGCCAGTTCAATGATAAAATATTTGCTGTACTTTTACAAAGGGGTAGACAGGTAAAATTTCCCCAACACCCAAACAAAGTAGATGTAGTAAAGGGTCACTGACAACCCAAATAAAGGAGTAAGCATGGTAAGGTGCCTATGATGATCACAAACAATGGAGGGAGAAGTTAAGAAAGTTTCCTCTTACGAACCAAAATAATGGTAAAGGTATGAAAAAGTTCCCCTGACGATCTCAAACAAAGGATAAAATACGGTAAGGTACATGTGCGAATCCCAGAAATTCATGTCAATCGAAACAGTAGTTAATTTTTCGAACTTCTGATGACTCCAAACAAAGGAGTGGATGTGGTAAGGTGCTTCGGACGATCCCAAACGGTTGTCATGTCAATCAAAAACGTTTTTGGTCTCTTAAACAATGGAATCCAAATAAATGAATATTCTACCAACTTTCTACCAATTCTAATTTGTTCATTATCTGTAAGATAAAAGGACGAACACACATACTGTTTGGCATAAACTTGAAACTAGTATTTGATTTATACCCAAACAAGATTAGCTGTCACTGACGACCTTGGGTCCATAAAAGGAGAACGTATGGTAAGGAACTTCTGACGTCCCCAAAGTGAGCATATATGATAAGGTGCCTTTGAAAAGGAGTAGGTATGGTTAGACGCCACTGATGAGCCCAAACAAAGGAGATGGCATGTTAAGGTGTCACCTCAGTCAAGAATATTTCAGTCAGATGCTCCTACGTCCAAAAGACAGGGATAAAAGTCATATGGTGCCGACCCCCCTCAACAGAGTAGGTATGGTAATGTGCCTCTGACGACTCAAAATTCAAGGATCAGACCGTGGCAATAAGGTGCCTTCGACGCCCGCAATTAAAGTAGCAAGTATTGTAAGGCGACCTTGACGTCCGCAAACGAAGGAATAGATATGGTGGTAAGATGGCTTTGATAACCGAGAAACAATTGAATCGAAATAAAAAACGAACGTTCTACCAACTGAACTTCTAAAGTAGCCATGGTCTGGGAGATAAAAGGAAGAATACACTGACTAATGATCATAAACTTGAAACTCAGATTTTATTTGTATTACATATGTTCAATTCGCTTAACCGCCAACAGAGCCAAAACATCGTTAATAAAGAAGAGGATTAACATTCAAAGACTTTTTTGTTATTGTTTCTGAAGATCAAATATTCTAGTAAATTATGGTTTTAAAACAGTCTAATTTCGGTAACTATCGGTGTGTTTTCAATTACTTTAAAAACGCATCAAACAAAATGATCTCATTTTCTTTGGAAAATATACAAACAGAAAAAATCATTAAATTCAGAATTCTTGGCTTCGGAATGATTAAACCAAAAGACGTCTGTTTAAAGCCAGTTTGTGAAATTGGATAAATAAAACCTGATATTTTGGATAACATTGAAATATGAAAATAACAAATAATTTGTCTGTTTAATTCATAAAACAGATATGATGGTACAGTACAGACCTGTCGAAAGTTAAAAAATGAGCTAACAGAAAAATAGCCGAAGCTCGACTGCGGAGTGACCAAGGTAGATAGATATGTAGTGGCCGATAGATGTAAAGCAGCTGCCGAAATAGCTGTAGAGATATAGCTAACGAGAGCTCGAGATGAGCAGCCGATTCAGCACAAGTTAATTAGCTTAGTGTTAAACTTTTGACAGGCCTGCACTGTACGATGTTCAATGTTGTTTTGACGTTTTGCTATCCCTAAAGACTATACGTTTTCTAACATTTCATCAACTAAAATACGTGCCAAAATGGAGTAAAATGAAGCTTGAAGTTTAAACGCGTGAAACATTTTTTCTGCATCTGGATTTAAATCACTCACGAAATCCTCAATTAGTGTACCTATTTTAACTGTCTTGGGAGCATCAGGCAACACATCTCGTTTTTTTCTCGTTCTCGCGTGGTAAAAATCGCTGATCCGCATCAACAGAATGTTTGAAAGTCTTCTCGTTTCAATAACAAAAAATTAAAACATTTCACGGAAAATTGTAATTGGTATGAAACAGAAGGCTAAAATTCTTTAACTTGATTGACATTTACATTTAAAATAACACATTTTTCAGAATTTCAATTTTCTTTCAAATTTTTTCTGCAAGTAAAGGTACGTTAATTGATTTTGAAATTTATTAAGCACGCGCTTTGTAATTTCAATTTTGACTCCAAGGTTTCCTAAATTTAGCACTTTTAAATTTGCAAAGTAATTGATACACACAGATCTTTCAATTAAGTTAATCAAAAGTTACAGAGAATCTGTCTTAAGCTTGACTTACTGTCTTGTTGAGGGAAATTAAATACTTTAAAGTTAATTTTAACAGAAATTGATGTTGAACACGAAAACGTCGATGTTCTCTTTATAAATTATAAAACCTAGACGATGAGAGGAGAATAGTCTGATAAATTCGAAGTACATGTGATTCAGCGAGAAAACAAGACAGGGGGTAGGTATTCAAGCTTGTTGGGTTTTATCAATAACAATAAAATGAAAAACAAATCAATCAACATTTTTGAATGGGGGCCTCGGTGACCAAGTGGTTTAAAGCGTTCACTTACGGATCACGACGTCTCTCGCTGCCAATGTTCAAATCTTACTCTGGGCAGGCCCTACTGTGAAAAAATTAATAGTCAATTTACTCGCCGAATTTCGATAGTTTTCTCCAGTCACTCTGGTTTCCCCAAGCATACTTTCGACATTTTTTCCCTGATTAGTTATCTTCATCTCAGCTACTTCGGCCCCTTCTTGTTAGACCGACAGGTAGTATCATGTTCCTGAGCACCCAGCCTCACTTCCTTGATGGAAGTTCACGTAACTTGTCAGTTTCAAAATATTTACTTTGCGTCTGATTGTGATAAATATGTCTCTTTTTAATTTTCAACATTGTAATGATCACTATTCATGTAATCTAAATGTTTGTGTTAGAAGTCAATTTTACTTAGTAATGATGATCTTTAAATTTGACAGATAAAAAATAAAAATAAAATAATTCCCAACACATTCATTTTCAGATAACTGGTAGATTTATTCATTTTACATACATAAGAAAAAACAGTATACTATCAGACGTATTATCTGTTTTGTTCGTTTGATTGATGGTATGGTTATAATTACGTATGAGTTTATTTCCATGTTCCTTTCAATTTCAAGCTGGATTTTACACATTGCGGTTGTAGCTAGCTAAACAGGAGGTACTTGCCCTTCCTGAGCATCTTGCCTCACTTTGCTGGTGGAAATCCAAATGTTAACATTAGTTTACCAGTTTTTAAAGTTTTCTCATTGCTATGAAGATTGTAACTAGTAAATGCCAACTAAAAACAACAAAGGATTACCATTATGATGGAAGAAAAAAGTGTATATCAAACGAAAAGATACAAAAAATATGAATTTTGGTTGACCTTTGGTATGTTATTTTTTTATCTTCAAAAGGTTAAATGTCATGAAAGAAGGTTGAACGACGACTGCCATATCGATGAAAAAACTTATATCAAAAGATAAGCTATTTAAAAAAAAATGAATTTCGGTTATTCATCTCGAAAATGCAAAAAGGATAAGCTTCAAATAAAAAGGCTAAGCCATTTATAATCAAACGAGAAGATATAAAAAAATAAGTTTCGGTTGTAAATGTTGCTAAATGTCATCGCCTCACCAAGTGTTTAAACAGCAACTGGCGGCGACAGATCCTTGATTAATACCATTAGCTGTGGAAGTAGCAAGAGCTCCGAAAAACTTTATATTTATCGCAAATTTGCGAAAACAGCTACCGAAAATATTTCTATATAACCAGTTAACCTAGTTAACCAATATAGTCCCTGAGGAGTTTTATTAAATACTAGTAGTAGCTCTATATGTCACCACCACAAAACCAGAGACAAACTTTTTTTTTTTTTATATATATTTTTTATTTTTGTAAAGCAAACATGAAATATCATAGTTCTACATAATTGTTATATACAATCATAATACAATATATACAGTATACAGATTTTCTGCATGGTTATCCAATACATGTAAATAGTGAAAAAAATTAAACTAGAACACTGTAAATATATTGCCAAAACCTATCAAAAATTTTCAATTTTCCCAAATTGCTTAATCTTATTTTTTCTAATGCTATATTATAGCTCAATTTTGCTTTTAAACTGTTAAAATTCAATTTGCTATCATTTGATCTGGCGTTGTATATATAATTTCTTACTAGAATAGACAGAGACAAACTTTATTTATAGCGTGCACTCCCTTCTTCCGAGACACCCGGTCTCACTTCCTTAGTGGAAGTTAACTATCGTGTTTAAAGTTTTCAGAGTTTTTACTTTGTTTTTGGGGAATTGTGACTTGAACATGGATATAGGTATGTTTGTGTTTGATAGGTTATTATCAGCTTCAACTTAAAAATGGCTAAAGGTTAAAGGTTAAATGCCTGCCGTGTTGATGAAAAAAGTTATTAAATGAGAAGATACCAAAAATATGAGTTTCGGATGTAAAATTTCCCAAATGTCATCGCCTCATCAACATTTAAACAGCAACTGGCGGCGACAGATGTACGGTTAACAGATAATCTTAACTGCGGATGGGTTAAGACAGATTGGAAGAAAATCCCAGATTTAAACAAAGCATATTACACATATCTGACTTGTCATTGAATACAGCTGATGACAGATATGACAATAGAGTAATTATCTTCTCCTGATAGAATATTTCTGTTGTAGTATATCTTGTGCAAGATTTTGAAAGACAAGACTTTTTATTGACAAGGTGAGATGTTTTCTGTGAATATAACGGCCACACAAAAACGAAAATCACTGCTGCTATTAAGAACATGTTCCAGTTTTAAAGAAACTGTGATACTATCCCCAGATAAAATACACGTGTTAGCATCCAGTACTTACGCACCCGCATGAAAAATATTAGCGAGATAGGCACTGTTCACGATCACGGGTTATATAAAAACAAAGTATACCTGGGCATAATAACACAACAATTTATGCATCATTGTTAAATTTCAGATTAAGCAAGAGGCTGTGAGGCTTCATTTAAAATATCTTTGGCCTCATTAGAGCTGTATAATTAAACCGTAATCGGATGGTCAAAATGAGGTCAAAAACGCCATTGCAGTTCATAATACTCTTAAGCATAACATTTAGTTTTAGATTTGTCAAAATTTTCTAATCGGGATAACCAGATTTTCTGAATTGAAAAACAGTAAGATCTTAAATAAAATGATTTTTTTTTAAAAATGGGACCAGAATAAATAAAATAACGACTAGAGATACTGAGATAACTGTATGGTAACAAAAATAAATTTCTGCTCCAGGAGTAACATCCAACAGGTTACGGGTTTCATGAATGGTCAATTTTTTATCAAACGATTTCCCAAGAAAAGGAGGCTATGGGTTTAAACACTTGTATTAAAAGGTCAAATGAAATATATGTTTTCAAAACTTTCAAAATCAGTTAAAATGTTTTCTCAAACAAAACTGAATTCATCAATATAATATTATTTTTTAAAATATGTTTCACTGTGGAGTACGGTTCTTCTTTTTTCAAATTATTGAAAAAATGTATATAAGTCAAATTCTTAAAAATAAATAAATAAATAAATAAATAAATAAATATTGATTTTAATAACCGTCTAAAATCGTATGTTTTATAATCAGCGATTCCAATCATAATTTTATTGTTCAAAGTGCTATCATTTGGAATAAAACAAAGCATTTTACACATATCTGACTTGTCAAAGAATTCAGCCGATAACGGACATGACAACAGCCGATAACGGATATGACAACTGGGAAATTATCTTCTCCTGATGGAATATTTCTGTTGTAGTATATCTTGTGAAAGATTTTGAAAGACAAGACTTTTTATTGACAAGGTGAGATGTTTTCGATTAATATAACGGCCACACAAACAATGAAAACCAACTACAGAATTGGTATAATTGTAATAGTGTTTCAGTTTCACAATCAATTCTAAATTGATTTTTTTACTTAACTGAAATTTAGAAAATTTCGGCAAACCCTTTTTCATGATGATTTTAAATCTGGGACTATATTCATGTATAATTGAATGGTCACACAAAAAATTATTTTCTCTCACGCTAAAGGTTTTCATTAATGCTCAATCCATTATGAAAAAAAAAAATATCGCAAGAAAAGGAGTATATTGGTTGAAAAAGTTGGACTATAAAGGGAAAGAAGAAGAAGAAAAAGAAACGATGCTTAAAGTTACACTATCATGTACAGTATACAGTCAAACCTGTCTATAAAGGCCACTCAAAGGAACAAGTAAAAGATGCCTTTTATAATGGTTGAAATAAAAAGAAAAAAGAACAATTGAGATCTATTCTACTGGCCTTTTTTAGCAAGTGGTCTTTATATAGAGATGGCCTTTAAGACAGGTTAGACTGTATATTTTGAGGGAAAATTACCAAACAGTTTGTAATCACGTATTCCACAACCACCTTATAGCATTATTGTTATAATGCGTTTGATATCATGGAAAATCAATTTTATTTTATTGTCATATAAATTTTGCTTTCCGTTTTTATGTTTAAATTCTTTCAACTGATGTTTTGAAAAAGAATACTGGGAAAATGTACTTTTTTAACTTTAATTTTATTTTATTTGTAATCAACATCAAAGAGAAATATTTTCATTTTTATTAATTTTAATTTGAAAGTAATTGAATAAAACATAAAATTTATTTACACAATTTTTTCCATACATAAAGTAAAAATTTGTTCAAAATTAAAAAATAAAACACACTTTAATCCATCAATAAAAATGAATAGCATCGTAATATAAAATAAAATATTTGAAGTGGTACAGTAAATGTGGCCTTATGTCCCACCAGGGACGAAGAGGATAGGTAGGTAGGTAGGTAGGTAGGTAGGTAGGTAGGTAGGTAGGTAGGTAGGTAGTAAATGGAAAACGGAGTAGCCATAGACCCTACCTATTGTATCTAAGGTACACTCAAAGTATTTTTCTAGAACAATTAGTTTAAACATATTGTGTCGCCTAAAAAAAAAATCTGGTTTCACAATTTTGGTCCAAGCACTACTGACAAGAGATTGTATTAATAATACGCTTAAGTAATATTATGCTTTTTATATATTTTTTTGATAATTATCAAATATAGAATATTTATAATTTTTGAATTATTTTTTAAAGTAATGAAATAGAACATTAAATGTATTTCTTGAAAATGTCTTTTGTATTCAGAACTAAAATTTGTTGAATCCAAAAAACAAAGCATTCATCAATAAAAATGAAAACCATCGTAAAATAAATTTTTGAAGTAGTTCAATAAATGAAAAAAAACCTGATTCGCCAAAGACCCTATTGTATCCTCAAAACTAAGGTATACTCTATTTCCTTAGCTGAATATTTTGAAATAAATTTTGATCCCTTGTAAACAATTTGGTTTGATAAGTTTGAAACAAGCACTACTGATGAGGAATTGTATTGTAAGTGCTGTAAAATTATAATATATTTTTTGTATATGCCTTAAATAAAATTCGAAAAGAAATATATATATTTTTATTAATTTTAATTTCAAAGTAATGGAATAAAACATTAAATGTATTTCCTGAAAATTCATTTTATACAAAGAATTAAAGTTTGTTAAGATAAGGTAAAAACAAAACATTTAAGTTTGATGTATCTGTGTCCAGGATTGCCCTGGATATATTTAACGTCCCGTAGTTCCATTTTCCTTTCACATAATTTTGATTACACATGTGGCGGATGTAGCTAGCTAAACAGGAGGTGCTTACCATTCCAAAGCACTCGGCCTCACTTCCCTAGTTGATATTCGAGTGTCTAACCTGACTTGTCAGATTCAAAGTTTTTACTGTGATTCTGGATTGTGATTCGGACATGGATAAGTATGTTTGTTTTTGATTACCTCAATGCATCAATGAAAAAACAATATTATCGTATAATAAAACTGTTTGAAGTTGTGCCATTAATGGAAAAACTGATTTGCCATAACCTTATAGTAGATATATATTTCGTATATGTTTTGTGGCTTTTCAAAATTGTATTTTCACATTCAATATTTGTATCTTTAAACGTTTTATAAAAAGCATCAACTTAAAATAATGAATTAAAACATTAAAAGGGATCTACATAAATAAAGTTGAAAGGTGTTTGAAAAAAGTTGATCGTTTTTGAGTGGTGGTTTTAAAAGAAAAAAATTAAAGGGGTCTCTATGAATGCAATTGAAGGATGTTTTTTTTAGTTTAGTTTTTAGGTTGATGGTAAAATTCAATTTACACTGCTGTTAAAGTTAATGCACCTTTTTATGCTTTTTAAAACATCCGACTAAAACAAACATTTCTTTGAAGGTCAGTATAATATGAACACTATGAAAACAATAGTCTATAGTAGTCTTTTGTTGTTTGTCGTTTCCTAAATATATATTCTCCAGTGAAATCAAGACAATGGAAAAACATTTTTGTGGGAAATGGTAGCTGTTTTTTGAAATATACATTCTCTGAAAATATAAAACAAAAAAATCGAAAAAAAGATGATCAAAATAGTTTTGAATATTTGCTTCCTAGGTAGAATGTTTAATTTTATTATAGCAGAGTGTAATAAGAACATTGAACAATAAGTCTCACTTTTCTACGATGGTCGATATCCTTGCCATTGCACAGTAACTTTACTGTTGCGCGTCATCGATGTACAATGCATTTTGACAGTCTACAGTTAAATATAAGTGTAGCGCGTCAGAGAAATATACGATGACAATCTAAAGTAAAATATCGTTAAATTTAACTATGTACATTAATGACGCGCCAGGGTAAAGTTAATAAAGTTAATGCAGAGTGGCATGGCTGATATCGGCCATCGTACTTTTCGAAACAATCATTGGAACCAATAACCACACATGATATCCATACAACCAAGTTTTTTAGTTTTAGTCGGTTTTAATCATTTTTAGAGAAATATATGATTTGATTTAAAGGGAAACACTTGAACCATTGTCATACTGATCACAGTGACACACCGTTTACTTTTAAATTGGCGTTTTCAAAGTCATGGAGATGAATACAATGGTTATAAATTGGCATATATAAATGCTAAATGATATTGTATTTTCCAATAGCTTTATGTGTTTCAGAATTGAAAGAAAAACTTGAAATTCGAAGTGTTTTTAAAATTCACTCAATAATATTAAATGATATCAAACAACGGAAATATAAAACCCCATTGCTGCACTTCACTTGCTTCACTTAATTTCATTCCATTCCACTCTAAATCAAATGGTAACAAATCAGTAGTAGCAGACGATACATAGTTCCCCGACAGTTAATAAACACTCTGGGGGAAGGAGGGGATGGATGGTAAGTCTGGGTGAGGTGTTGAGTAAGGAAATAACCTAAAAGCTGTAGGAATCACCAGTATTAAAAACAGTCCTGAAAATTGTTTTAGAAAAAAATAAAACACTGGACAAATGCACACATTCGATATCTAGATATTTTTCCTGAAAAACAAAATCGATATTGTTAGAAATCTGTAGGAGAAATTGTCCGGACAACACATGCTTACGCAAAATTTCCTAAAAATTGCCAAGTTAAACAACTAATATAATAATATTTATAATATCAATTAAACAACCAGCATTTCCTGATAAAAAACAACAACGAAAAAAACCTGATCTCATGCACACCTTTGATATTTGGTTGAGTGTTTCGTAAAAAAAATCCACTCCACTCTTATCGACTTCAATCCACTCCAACCTCACCCCACTCAATTCCACTACACTTCATATCCTATACTCCACATCACATCATTCTAGATCAAATTGTAACATCAATAACGAATCTTTGTACATATTTTGAATGTGTTCAAATACAAAAAGAACTAGGAACATGTAAATTTTTACTTTGAACATAAATCAAAGATTTTATTATTAGAGAGCACCTAAACATCTTTATATTTCAATTAATTTATTTATTTTCAAACACCAAAAATGTTGAAAATCCGATCTCTCATGCTGTTTGGCATATGCAAACAAAATTGACCTGATGGCATGCCATTCATTAAGACATGCATACGCAACGATCCACCAAATGCATAGGTTGCGTTAGGATTCGCACTAGAGCATGTTTTCCATAATGAAAACGAAATTAACATACGAGTTCCTTGATAACGAGAATATACAAACCCATAATGAATATTTGAATTAAAGGTCAAGCGGACAGGTCAATGTTGTATGACTATAGTGAAAAATATGTTTGAAAAATAAACAAAGTTCGGGAATCTTTAATAATAACACCATAACATTTCTAGTAGCTTTACGTACCGGATATTATCATTTTAGACATAATTTCATAAATGTTGTACCTTTTTACCTTCTAACAAACTTTAATTAATAACTTTTAACAGATCTAAAGTGTTTACAAAGTGGTACTTGTACATTTTTTTGTTTTGTTTTTGATTTTTTGATGATGAATATCAAATGCTACTGAGTAAAGTTGTGTGGCATTTTATGAAGGGTATATTTGAGTTTTACACCGCACGCAAGTTTCTGTTATATCTAGGTGGTCAGTTCAGGGATGATGAGGGAAATCGGAGTGCCTATCATTGGCAAGCGTGCTGACAATGTATTTGCATGAGAATCTACCCGGTGTTCGGACAATGGCCGTGAAAGTTGAGTGGAGTACAGTATTAGAGTTGTACGCCTTAGTCAAGATTTTTTTCCGAGACGGTCAGTTTAGGAATGTTGGAGAAAAACTGAGTGCCCGGAGACAAACAACAACCTTCGGTTACCAAATTGACAGAATTTCTCACACAAGGATGTCTCGATTGGGATTCAAATATATGCGGGGAGACATTTTTTTCAAAAAAAAAAAAATGCCGGCGTTTTTTAATCAATAGCGAAGCTCAATGATGTGAAAATAGTTATATGAGCTAATAAAAGATCTAGACTACTACAGGGCATAATAATTTTTCTTCAGATTAAAGGTTTTAACATGTTCAATAAATCATTTTTAATGTAATAGTAAAATGTTGTTTGTTATGATATTGTGAATTAGCATTTACAATTAATATGACTAATAGGTTCTTTAAAATGACAAAACATTTAATTTAAATATAATTAACTTGTATTAAAAGGTAAACGACGTCATTCTTTCAATTTCTGAACTTGAGAATTCTGTTTTTTGAACCAGTTTCAAATTTTAAAAAATTCACAAGTAAAATTCCTTTCTGTTTATATCTTGAAAATCACATAAAAAACTTTTTTCTTGTGCATTTTATATAAAGTTGGTGTATTATTGGCCCCAAAAACACTAGAAAATGTTGATTGTTTCTTTCCTTTAAAAAGAATGTACTTGACCACAACTTACATAGAGAAATGCATAACGTTAATCGTTCATGTTCCAATCACAATCACACAAGAAAAACAAAAAGATTGATATTAATATAATTAACTTGTATTTAAAAGTTAGAATTAACTAATCTCATTCAATTTCTAAACTTGAGAATTCTCTTTCCTGAACCAGGTTTCAAATTATCAAAATAAATCACAAATAAAATTCATAATGATTTTAATTTTTGATTACAAATGAGAACACTTTACTAAGGTGCATAGCGGCTAACATCGGCTTAAGAAAAGTGCAAAAACGGTAGTTCATATCGATCCTTTATTATTTATACTTTAACTGCTTTTAACGACTAACATCTGCATTGCAGACCTGTTGAAAGTTAACAATGGGCTAATGTATAAGTGCCGAATCGGTAGCTTATGCAGGTTGGCTATATTTTGTCAAATTTTCCGCTGCTGGTTTCTAACGCCCTTGCAATCGTAAAAAATATTGCAACACAAAAGATTTATTTTAGAATTGTTTTTGGATCATGTAGATTCTATGTCGATTTTATCAGAATTATTTTTTGATCGAATAAACTGTGTAAGAGGCTGTATGTATTGGTGTTATACGGCTGATTACACTAGATTAACAAATTAAATATCAACATTGAAACGAACACAGTTGCCTCCCTTGTAATTTAAGAAATCGATTGTAGGGCTCCTGGATTTCGGGAATAAGGGCTTGGGATTTTAAGCTAATTAGGAAGATTTTGATTTTTTATCAAACCAAATGTGTAGGTTGAAGTTGTTTGTATTTGATGTTATAAATATAAATTATTTATCTCAATTAACAAATAAAATACATTTATCACCATTGAAAAGAACACAGCTTGCAGAAGGGCAAATTTTCGATTCCAATGTTCTTAGTTTTAAAGATTAAAGGTTGGGTTTTTTTTTAGATTATTAACACTTCCGTTGTTATTTGATACGTCAAGTCTCCTTGCTTTGGAAAATAAAGACCAAATTTATCTAGCTTATTAACCCAATTAAAAAAACAACTTAATACAACGAGTTTTGATCAAAACAAAATGTGGACGAAGGGGTTGCATATATTGGTGTTATAAACTAGATTGATATATGCCAATATACAAATAAAATATCGAAATTGAAAAGTACACAGTTGCTTCCTTGTTGTAGGGAGATTGTGACGAATAAAGGCCGAGTTATTTTAGCTTATTACAACGATTTTGATCGAACAAAAATGTGTAGGGGAATATCTGTATCGGTGTTATGAACACGATTTGTTTATCCCAATTGAAATATGTTATCATTAAGTATAAAAATTGCTTCCCTTGTTACCGGACAAACTTTTTTATTTTAAAGCTTCTTTGACGTCAATCAGACAATTCTTATATCAGAGTTGTGTTCTACTTCATGCATTTTTATTTTTTAAAAAACTGGTGTTATACAAATGATTTATCCCATTAACAAATCAATATTGAAAAGTATACACAGTTGCTTCCCTTCTGGGTGGTCATAGTGTCTTTGACATCGACGAGAACATTCTGAAATAGAATGTTTCTCTACTCCAAGCAGTTTGATCTTTTATAGAAACAAAATGGGAGATATTCACAAAGTATCTGAGAAAAACAGAAAATCTACAGTCAGTTAACTTTTAACAAAGATAATGCGAATATAGCGTTCTTTTCGTTCCATCGATCAGACTTTTCATTCTAGAAAAAGGTCTCTTTACAATCTTTTTTGAGACATCGTATCGTTTTAACATGACTGCTTCATATTTAGACTTATACTTGAATTATGACGCCGACGAGAGGCTGTATTTGAAACGTTATGACAAACGTGACTTCAATTTTTCTATTGTCATAACATACCTGCTTATGGTGTATTTGTTTCCCAATTAATGCGCTATGGTACAGCTTGTTCCCACTGCAGGGCGTTTGTACAACGAAGCATGCTGCTTGCTAATAATTTATTGACTCAGGCATTGCAAGCCAATGCTTATCAAGGCCCCGTAAAGGTTTATGGCCGTCATCACAGTATTGTTGATAAGTTTGATGTCTCTGTGTCCAGGATTGCCCTGGATATATTTCACGTCCCAAAGTTCCATGTTCCTTACACACAATTTTGATTACAAACGTGTCGGGTATGGCTAGCTAAACACGATATGCTTACCCTTCCGGAGCACCCAGCCTCACTTCACTGAAGCTCACGTGTCTAACCTAACTTGTCGGTTCCATAGTTTTTACTTTGCTTCTGGATTGTGAGTCGGACATGGATTAGTATGTTTGTTTTTGTTTAATCCCTATCGAGATTCAGTTAATCTAAGGTTTGTAACAGTTTAAAATTCTAATAAAATTTTAAACATTTGACATAAAATGCATTATGTTTGGAGAATAAAGACCAAGTTCTAAGTGTATTAGAACGATTTTAGATTGAACTAAAATGTGTGGGAGTGGGATTCCTGTATTGTTGTTGATTGATCTAATTAACGATTAAAATATCAACATTGAAGTCTATAGAATCGCTTCTCTTGTTATTAGACAAATCTGTGATTTGAAAGCTTCTTTGATATCAATCAGAAAATTCTAATGTCGGAGTTTTTCTCTACTCCAAGCATTTTCATTCTTAAAAAATGGCATGTTTTTGCCAATAATGTGAGAAAAAGAGAAAAACTACAGTAAATTTTTAACAAAGATTCAACTAATATAGCTGTCTTTCCGTTCCATCGATCTGACTATCCTTTCATTCCATTTTTTTGAGCATATAAAAGCCATCTTTTTTCTAAACTTCGTCTTACTCCGTTAGCTTGGCCGAATGGTTATTAAAAAATTGAAATTTATAATAAAATTTTAAACATTCATTGGATTTGAAGAATAAAGACCGAGTTTTGAAGTGTATTAAAACGATTTGTTAATCAAACTTAAATGTGTAGGAGTGTGCTTTGTGCATTGGTGTTATAAATACGAATGATTTACCCAATTAACAAATATACAACTAATAGTATACACAGTTGCTTCCCTTGTAGATGGACATGGATTCTTTGAAGTCAACCGGAACGTTCTAAAATGAGAAGTTTTCTCTACTTCAAGCATTTTTATCCTTTATAAAAAAACTGGTAGATTTTCCTAATTATGTGAGAAAAACAGAAAATATACAGTCAGTTAATTTTCAACAAAGATAAAACGAATAAAGCATTCTTTCCATTCCATCGATCGGACTATCCTTTCATGCTAGACAATGGACTCACGAGTACTTGCTTCAATGTTTATTCTAATTTAAATCGATTTTCAATATGTCCCCGTCAGAATAGAAGTGATTACAAACGTTCAAGTAAATACATTTTACTGAGTTACTTTTCACACTAAAGGCGTTTTGTGTCCAATGTTTGCTCATATAAAAGTTTACATCGTCTGCTATTGTGTCTGACTTCGAAAAGCTTTAAAAAGTTACTTACCACAATAGTAATGTAAACATTATATTGATCGAGATTGTTTTGGAACTCTTTATTGCGTGGAGATGAAGTAGTTATTTCATGAAAGAGTTTATATATGTATGTGTGTATTTGTGTGAGGCTATCTGAAGAACGAATTTAGAAAAAAATGCTAATAAAGAAAAAGTAATTAAAAGACCGAAAATAAAAAAGGAACCATCATTGTTATAATTAACTTTCAGTAGTTGTATATTGTTGTGGAAAAATGAAAACATTTTTCTGACATTATTCAGAGTTCAAATCAGTTCAAATATACACAGTCTTTTTCTCGTATCGTTGGGTATAGAAAAAATATTGAGAAACAATGAAGCCGTTAAAGATATGACAGAATAACAAATAATTAAACATTATTGTACATTGTCGGACATTTGTCCTTCTACTACTACTTTGTTTAGTCTGTTTAAATTGCTTCTAGAACATTTCCAAGTCCTAAGTGAGGTTCGAACCCACAACCTATGACTTAAGAAACCAGTGACTGTACCACTCGCCCAAGTCCGCCCGTTGACCAAGTCCGTTCATTATCCAGGGCTTCAAATCAGTTTAAATCTAGACTCTTGGATTCTAAAATTTATTGTTTAACATTGAAAAAATATTACTGAGAAAAAATGAATTCAATAACTGCATGAAAGTGTTAAGATTTAGTCTGTATATTATTGTATTAAATAGTTTAACAGCTCATTCCACAAACACACATCACCCCTTAAACGATAATAGTAGGAACAAAATTACAAGCTTGTGTTGATACCAAGCAATTGCAATGTGCAATGCCAACGATTCCAAGCAAATCGCTTTTAAATGAAATGCATTTTGCTGTATTTTTATTTTATTCCTACAATAATTGTACTATATGTGACGATGTTTATATGGACATTATAGGTTGATGTTTCTTTTTTGAATGAGCTTCAGACCGAGAAATATTCGTGATTTCGTTCGTATTTAAAGTTTTACAATACATTAAAATGCAGATGAAATATTAAGTATACTAAACTGAACAGCATGAAAAGATTGAGAAAAAGCAGACAAAAACAAACATACTTATCCTTGTCCAAATCACAATCTAGAACCAAGTAAAAACTTTGAAACTGACAAGTTAGGTTAAACACGTGAACTTTCACCAGGGAAGTGAGGTGGGCTGCTCAGGAAAAGTAATCTCCTCCTGTTTAGCCAGCTATACTCCCCACGTGTGTAATCAAAATTGAGTGATCGGAACATGGAACTGTGGAACGTCAAATATATCCAGGGTAATCCTAGACACATAGAAACAATACTGTGATGATGGTCATAAAACTTTTTGAGGGCCCTGATAAACCTAGGTTTGCAATATCCCTGAGTCAACAATTTATTTGTAAGCAGATTGCTTCGTTATATAAAGTTTCTTACTGTGGGAACAAGCTCTACCATAGCGTATTAATTGTGAAACAAATACACCATAAGCAGGAGAAGCAGGTACACATTATGTTGCTGCATAGAAAATGAGGCGACAAGACACCAGAATATTTGAACGTCCTATCAAAGACAAAGTGTTGGTGTGTGTAATTGAAAGTTCTTAACATTCGACGAGCGACATTAAGTGTTTAGGGCCACTTCAATGGTTTTAAGTATATATGAATATGTAAGTGCAAATGAGCCTCCAACAATACATATACAACCAGGGTATGTTGGTTCATTTATTGGGGATAAAACAAGGCTTATTTTTCATTTCTAAATGCAAGTTTTTATATACTCTTGGTTGTAGAATATGTCGTATGTTTGGGTCTCCAATGAACCTGTAATTTCAAACATTATCCCTCAGTTGATAATATTATATCCAGTTGTTCTCTTTCTTTTGTTCTTCCACAGTTTGTAGTTTTATAATCAGTGGTCAACATTTCCTTTTGTCTCGTATCGCATGTATTATTGTAAATTTAGTTATGTGTTCTTGGTTACATTGGCTGTTACAAGGGGCAAACTCGATTTCTTAAATATTTAATTCGGGTATCTAGAGAATCAAATTAGCTATCTTTAGGGTGGAATAACAATTTAACTATCTATGGCTAACTGAGTATTCCTAAGGTATACAGGGTTTTGCATAATTTGGATGGTTAAACTTTAAGGTAATGTCTCTGAATTGTCAAATCAAACTACCGTGAGTTAAAGCCTAATACCTATAGGTAATCATCAAGCTATCTTATACATAACTGGGTTATCATAGGGTTTTACAGATACTTGCATCATTTCGATTAACTGTTAAGTAATGCATAATGCACTTTCAAATAACGGTAGACATTTTGAAACCGGAGTCTGAAAATAGATTTGGTGACAATCTTTTGTCTGTCGTATAAGTGTAGACAGTATTTTGAAAAATACGATATTGAAATGCGACGTGTCAAGTATGACCTCTTATGATCAATAAACGCAGTTGAAAACGATTTTAAGATGACAATATGAAATCAATATTATAAATGCCAATCATCTGTCAGATCAAAATATCGGGACTGTCTCCTCATGAATATTCATGAGATCAAGTTGACACGAATCTTTCTCTTTATGAATATTCATCAGGTCAAGTACCCGACTGTCTACTCGTGAATATTCATTAGATTACCAATGTACCCATATTCATAATTCCCACATGTAAACATGTGTATATAGGGATCCTAGTGAAAGCTGTATCGGCTCTTGTTGACTTTAAAAATTTACCATTTATACAGTACATACCTGTCGAAAATTTTAAGAAGGGGTCAAAGCTCGGCTGCTGAGGGGTCAAAATATTGACAGCTAGTGACCAAAAAAGCTGTCGAGAGATAGCTAGCAGCTGCCAAAACGATGCCGAGAGATAGACAGCAGTAGTCGAGGTTTAGCTAGCGAGGTACCGGAGTGAGCTTATGATTGCCCACCAATTTGTTGGCGTAGTATTAAACTTTCCACAGGCCTATACTGTATATATGGACCAGTTTTATTTGTATATATGTAGGCCTGTTGTATAGTCTTTAAAACACACACATGCCATTTCCCACATTTAATGGAGAAACACTCTTAAAATGGTGCATGGAGGTCAGTTTGTGCAACCTTTGAATGACGAACGATTTTACCGAGAGATCAATACAGTTTCCGTTTATATAGAAAAATTTCAACATGTTTAAGTAAATATTTCAATGCTGATATGAGGTCAGTGGGTCTATTCCCGGATCATGTATTATGTCTCGCCTGTTTGATAAAATATATTGTTTGCTTTTAGATATGTTTACCTTTTTTCTTTAAACAAACAAAGTGAAAGTTTTATATTCATGACAAAATATAGACGTTTCTAGTTTGATAGAGAAAATTTGAAAATTTGAAATTTTTTAGCCAATAGTCGATAGCACCTTTTTATCAGGTGTTTGCGAACAGTGTTATCTTGTATGTAATTATACTTTTTTTTTTAATTTTTGAACGAAATACAGCCAAACCTGTCAACAACAATCTGAGGAACCAGTAAAGTGGCCTTTGTGGGCAGTTGATCCTTATAATACACAGTTTCAAATAGCACAAAGAAAAAAATCTAGAACAATTTTGATAATATTCTACTTGCCTTTATAGAGGTCGTCTTTAAGGCAAGATTGACTTAATACAATTTAAAATATGAAAACAGTTATTACAGTATGCATGCATTGTTCATATAAAAATAAATA
The DNA here is from genome assembly GCA_021292105.1 of Anadara kagoshimensis. NCBI lineage: Eukaryota > Metazoa > Mollusca > Bivalvia > Arcoida > Arcidae > Anadara > Anadara kagoshimensis. The sequence goes on along the minus strand of CM037863.1, from coordinate 15,271,957 downwards.
TGGTTTATATCATAGTATTGTAGAAGAAGAATTCTGGAATTCAATTTTGATATTTAAGTTGGGACTAGAGACTATTAGTTTAGTTTTAAAATTGGGTTTGGGTAGTATGAGTCCATCAAAACTACTGAGTATCCTATCTTGTCGGTGAAAAAATCTTTCACGGCTCAACTATGTTATATACAAAATACAATTCAAGAGAACAGTTTTGTAAATTAATGCAAGATAATCTTATATATTTATTACAAATGACACCGCTATACATTTTATAAAATTTTTGAAGATACGCTTTACAAAATCCTTTAAACGGTCTTAAAATTAAATTAAGTAATGTCATTATATATTAGGCTGGTTTCATAGCATGTCCATTACGACACTGCTCTTAATTGTGCCTAATGCATACTACTCTCATAGCTAAAAACTACCAAGGGGAGATAACTACGAGGAACTTCTGTTAACCATTTCGTTTATATGTTATGTAAACATTATCAAGCAAGAGCTATTTGATATAGTATATTTGAAGACTGATGTAAATTTGTAACCACTGCATTCTTTAACTGACGTTCCATTCTCCAAACAGAAAACTTCCACCAAGGGGAGATAACTACGGGAGACTTCACACGAACTGTCGATTGATTAGCCATTGTATTTATTACTGTTTTGTTTATACGCTGTGTAAATATTATCAAGTGGAAGCTATTTGATATAGTATAATTAATAGCTATATGAATTACATAAATTTTGAGCACACTTGGTAATATCCAAGTTACAGTTACAATTTTCTTCTTTCCCGCGCACCTGTGTCCGTTATCTGTGATGGATTCATGCTAGAATGTATGTAGGTGAAGTGTTCGATTTCTAAGCAGGAGGTAACTGCTTCGATCCAAAATGTAACAGATATTTTTTTCTGCAAATTACGAAAGGTGAAAAAACAAACATACTAGTCCATTTCAAATTAAATCCTTAAAAAAATTGCAAACTGAACTTCTACCATGGAAGTGTGTCAGGTGTCCCGGGGAGAGGGCAAGTGTATAACCACCACTTGTTTAGCAAGCTACACCGGCCGCAACGCGTGAAATCAAAATTCAGTCAGAAAGAAACATATAAGAATGGGACGGAACATTTTATTCTTTATATTTTTAACTTTTTATTCCCAGAATGTGTTCATCGTTTTCCTTCTTGTTTTTATTTAATTCTTCCAATAACGTGGAGTGTACTTGGTTGTGTTGGTTCTGATCAGGTTCACGTTTTATAGTGTTGTGTTATTTGTTGTCAAGTACAAGTGTTTATTTTGCTGTGTTCTTTGATACATTATCCTTTCCCAAGTAGATATTGTTTTAGTTACTTTCTTCGAACTTACAATACCACTGTGGTAGCACAGTTGGTAGACTGCTCGCTCCATAAGTGGGAGGCGTGAGTTCGAACCCCTGCCGGGTCTGACCCAAGACTTAAAAGTGGATGATGACTGATCTTTCGCCAAGCACTCGGCTTCATACGGAATAAAAGTCGCGGTTCTTTTGGATGGGAACTTAAAATAAATAAACTATGTGCTGTGTCTTGGTAGGCTAGACACGATAAAGAATCCTGCTGTATAATGCCATCAGCGCAACGCACAAGCAAAATCTCTGCACCTTCGCCTATAACTGGCGACGTCTCGATATTAGTGAAATATTCTTGACTGGGGCTTTTAACACCATTACTCAACTCAGCTCTTCGAATTTTAAATGTTCTAAAATGCTTGCTGGCAAGAGAATCGCAACTTATAATGTGACCAAAAACAGGCATCATCCGAGGTATTATTGAAGCTTTTGATCTGTTCAGTCACCATGGTGGCGGCTTCGGCGAACGATAGCATTGTTAAAATAAGCAAGTATAGGATACCCAAAGCGTGTAAAGTAAGCAACATTTCAAGATGAAACCCAAGCCCTTCGACTGCTTTTGTTAAGCTTGGTCTTAAACTTTGGACAGGTCTGTGCTGTACTTGTAATAACCTATGTTATAAAGAAAACAAAACGATACAGAATAATCACAAACATAATGAATACAGCTATACAAAATTAAACGACAAAAGCAACATTGAAGACCCATGTCTTCTATTTACGATTTTTTCAGTATTCCTGTAGCGAGTACCAAGTCGGACAAAACGTACCTGTTATAAACTCGGCTCCTCTCTGTTGACCGAGTGTTTAACTTTCGACAGGTCTGTGCTGTAGTTTGCAATAACCTATGTTATAAAGAAAATAAAACAATACAGAATAATCACAAACATAGTGAATACAGCTATACAAAATTAAACAACAAAAGCAACATTAAAAACTCATGTCTTCTATTTACGATTTTCTCAGTATTCCTGTAGTGAGTACCAAGTCGAACAAAACGTGCCTGGCTCCTTTCTGTTAATCGAGTGTTTAACTTTCGACAGGTCTGTGCTGTACTTGGTTATAACCGATGTTAAAAAGAAGACAAAACAGGACAGAAATAATCATATTAATAGTGAATACAGCTATAGAATGTCAAACGAAAAAGTAACAATCAAAAACCATGTCTTAGATATGATTATTGTGTATCCCCGTTGTGAGTACCTGGTCAGACAAACCGTACCTGCTGTAACCCCATGTTGAGATGACACTTTCTAAAGAGGACCACAATATAAAAATATTTTAATATACATGTGTTTCACAAAACAAAATTATTGAAATAATATAAAAGATAAGTAAAAAATGAAGAAAAAAATTTTAATATACATGTATTCTACCAAACAAAATAATGAAATTAAAAAATAATTTTTTAAATTATAAAAAGAAGAAAAAATTTGGAAATAACTAGACCTAAGTCGTAAAACTCGTAATGCTGAATAAGACTTATTAAACGTTTTTTGTAAGGGAGACAAGAGCATATTACGTATTTTGAATACAATGTATTGTGATTGTATAATTGGTCGTGCTGCACTTGTTCAATGTCTCTGAAATGTCACTGACAAAAAGACTTAAACACGTATATGCAATGTAATAATATTAAAGTTAATTTTAATTGGTACTTTTTATTGATTCTGACATAAAAAGTGAAATTAAATGGTGCAACAATGATTAAACAATTTTCAGTTAGTCTTAACAGTTAAAAATGGAACTATTGTACAGACATGTCGAAAGTTTAACACTAAGCTTATTTCCCAATAAATACGATATGGAAGAGCTTGTTCCCACTACGTACAACGAAGCAGGCTGCTCGCAAATAAATTGTTGACTCGGAGATATTGCAAGCCTAGACTTATCAAGGCCCTCAAAAAGTTTTATGGCCGTCGTCACAGTATTGTTGATAAGTTTGAAGTCTCTGTGTCCAAGATCGTCCTGGATATACATGTATTTCACGTCCCATAGTTACATGTTCCTTTCACCAATTTTAAATACACGCGTGGCGGATGTACTAGCTAAACGAGATGTGCTTACCCTTCCGGAGCACCGGAATATTAACCCATTGAGCGAAATTCCAAAAATATGGTAGACATTTGAGCGACATTTTTTCTTGTCCCCTGTGTCATATACCATTTTTTGAATTTAATCCTTTTTAATTTTCGCTCAAATGTCCTGCTCCCTCTCAGCCCACGTTAGCTTTACTCAGCAATTTTCCTACCTTTCGGCAGCTAACACTGAATATCTATACCTTAGGCATTCGGCAGAACTTGGACTTATTTTCGTTTTTATTAGCTCAGTGTTAAACTTTCGGCAGGTCTTTACTGAATAAGTAAATGGAACAAAAAATAAAGTTTCTGAATAAAAGAACGATGACTTGGGTATTTTAATATTGAAATTATTTTAATGTTTTCTAGGTCTTATAATAGATTACACAAATGTTTTCTTTAAGCGTGGGAAGAGACACAGACGTTAAGAGGTAAACCCAACCCCCTCCCGCATAATAAACTTGTTTTGTCGTTTATTTACTTACTCTTATACATCCGTTAGTACCGTACTATTTTCTATTTTTCCCACCCAGTATTTTTTAATTATATAATAAAAAAAAAATAAAATACATTTAATAAAGAAACAAGGACTTGGTTATTTTTGAAATTTGCTTACGAATGAAATCGGATGTTTTTGCTAGCAATTTGCTAGCAGAAATGCTAATGGTTACAATCACCGATTCGACAATGGAAATGGTTAGCTCATCAATCGCATAATCATCTGAGAGGCCGCGGTTGCCTAATGGGTAAAACGTCAGTCTACAAATCTAGGGTCTCTAATCGCTGTGAGGTCGAATCCCACCCAGACCTAATTTTCCTTGACTTTAGCCTTCGGTGTGACTGTAGAAGTGGTACGCTTGTCTGTGGCGTACTGTCTCGGTGAGCTAGCACCTTATGATTAAAGTCGCACTAAGTGTGCGCTAGTACAAGGCAGACCATAAAACAAACTTGCACATGCATGCACGAACGTGTTAACAATCCATAGAGATTAATAAAGTAGTTCTCGTCGCGAATAGCTGAAAATTTTCTGATGTTACGTTAAGCAACATTCGACAACAACAACAACAACATAATTATCTGGATAATTTTTGTCCATCTGATAAGATACTTCCTCTCCCCTTCCTCGTCTCTCTGTATTCGGGGCTATATAAAGGTTGAAATTATTTTAACATTCTACTTGTCTCAACTTGGACAAATATACGTCTATTCGAAATGTGTATCAGAAACCAGAGTTATGGTGAACACGAGAACCTCTTGGTTAGATTTATGGCGAGATCGTTAGCCCAATGAATATGTCTGTGGCTTTGTGTTGGGTGTTGAGCTTGAGAGCCTCATGAATATGACCATGTGTTTTTATATAAATAATAATAAGTTTTTTTAACTATGTCAACAATTAAATAATCTTTTATCCCCTAAAATAATTCATCTATAAGCTTAAGATTGTTGTAAGCTGGGGAGCCTCATGGATATGTACGTGTCTTTGTGTTGAGCTTGAGAGCCTCATGAATATGACCATGTGTTAGGATATAAATAATAATAAGTATTATTCAACTACGTCAACAGTTAAATAATCTTTTATTCTCTTTCTCTACATGACAAAAGCCGGATCACAAAGAGTTATAGGGCTCATATTTATTTATGTTTCTTTACTCTAGTTGAAGGAGTATTGTTTGTCTTACGAAGTCTGCGTGAATGGCATTGTTACTCATTCTTTCTGAAATTTATTATTCAATTTTTTTTTAATTTATGGTCATGTAATAATATTCTTTATAATGATTTATATTTTAATGTCTGTAATTTTTTTTTTAAAAAAGAATAGTTGTCAATATGAGATTTTAAAAGTTTTTTTTTTAATTTCATTTCTTTTCTGTTTTCATTCTTTTTCTTTTCATTTTGTAAAAAAAAATCGGAAAAAAACGTATCAATTCTTCTTCTTACTCATGGTCTAGAATAGATAAAAAAGTCAATTCACACAATTTATTTTAAAATTTTGATTCAAGTTGATTTATTGAGTTGTTAAAAATATTTTCATAAAAAATTTAAAATTAAGAATAAAATAATATAAAAAAAGACTATAATTAAAAAATGAAATTAATAAAAAAGAAAAGAAAAAAGGAAGACTTTTGACTATTATTAAAAAAATTAGACAATAAGATAGAATAAAATTAAAAAATAAAAAATTATAATTAAAGTTTAAAAATTTAAAAGGTAAAAAAAGAAAGACTTTAGATAATGTTATTTGATAATAGATTTTAGAGATTGTAAAAAAAGTTTAACAATGAAAATAGTCTCGAACTTAACATATTTCACAATAAAATGATAGTCTACTAATAAAATGTTTACAATGAAAATGGATCAAAGGGTTATGAGTAATGGGAAGTAGTCCTTCGTTAACACATAGCTGTAAATATTTGCCATTGTTGTCGTCATTATTACGCCATTCTAGAGTAGTGACTGCTCATTTGTAAATTAAGATTTCTCTACTCATAATTACAATAGTTTGAAACATTGCTATGACGTCATGCTTTGTCATTGTGTGTGTCTTAACATAATACTATTCCATTTATCAAAAGCGAAGTTTAGGTTTTTTATGTAAAATGCGAGGCAAAATTTAAAAAAAGAAGATATATCGTGGCAGGGACAAATAGATTGAGTTTCGTATTCGTATAGTGACGTCAGTATGAAAAAGACATGTGCTAGACTATTGTAAAATATGTCAGAGAGCGATAGTCTTTTCCTACAAGTGAGATATCCAAGTCGCTTCCTAAGTACATGTACTTGAAACACACTATTTGATATGTATACCGTTTATATAAAGTCAGGAACAACAACACTGGGTAGCATGATCAGTGCACTAAGTGCCATACAAAGTTATGGTCAGACCAATAGATACCATTGTGCCAAATGCTGTACAAAGTCACAAACAACATCAATGCCTATCATAATGCCATTAATGCACGCCAAGTCAAATTTTGATATTTTTAAGGTTCTGACGGACTGTAAGCACTAACAACGGAATAAAGTTATAAAAAGAACGATAGCAAATGTCATAAGAACATATAAAACAAAAAGCTAAAAACAAGAAGATAAAAAGATCAAAGCAGGGATTGATACTACATAGCCATGTACATGATCGTGACAGAGATAGGCGTAATCAGAATGCTGAGAGTAATATGTCATACTTAAGCTTGTATTATACTTGGATCTGCCCTGAGTGGGATTCGAAGGCGATGAGAGGCATTATTGTCGGTAAATACGCGTTTTACACCACTCTACCACCAATGATCCAAAATATATTTAAATGTCGTGTAATGCAGTCAGTATGAACAAACTATTTGTTCCAGAATATTGTCAAATGAGACAAAGAACACTTAGATTGTTCATTTTTACAATTGTCCATATAACGAGGGTGGTCAGAATTTCTTCCAAGTACCTGAACCACACCATTGGATATGAGTTTGACATTATATATATATTGTTCCAAAAGGGGTATGAACCTCAGCACTGGATACCACTGTACCAAAGCCAATACAACACGAGTAATTGACGAAAGAAGAGGTTAAAGTACGTTGGGATAGCCAAAACCATTGCCTCCCACCAAAATATACAGTAACATCTAGGTATAGAAAACAATAATGTAACTCAACAAAAGTTTATGCCTGTTTTGTATTTTTGTCGACAATAGTACTCTGTCGGAATTGTTTGCTTTAATATATCAAAAAATGATGACTATCAATATCTAATGAACAATCACAGCGGGGATGGATACTACATCGTCTTGTACATCATCATGATGAGGCGACTGAGATCGGCGTAATCTGAATGCTGAGAGCAATTTATCAAAGTTATATGTCTTGAGCGGTGCGGTGAGAGGCACTGTGGTCGGAAAGCGACCGCTTAAGACCGATGAGCCACTGAGGACCTAGAATACATATGAGCGTTCTGTAATGAAGTCAATATGAAAAAATAACAGGCAAGAATATTGTCAAAACGTGACAAAGAAAAGTAAAATTACTTTTTCTTAAAATTGCTTGTATAAATTGGGTAGCGAAATCTATCAAGTACCTGAACCACACCACATCAGTCACTTATATTGACATTTTTGAGACCAGTGGCAATATTATTTCCGATGTACCCAGTGCTGTAGTTAGAAGTAATAGAATCTATCATGAGTATCCATGTAGGATAGGGAAATCTCACCCGAGGGGTTGAATAATTCAGTCAGAGACGAGACTTGTCGAGTCTCTGACAGAAATATTTCATCCCGAGTATATAATAAGGGGTTGTAAGACAGAGATATCTTACACCTAGCAACCAACGGAATAACTCGGTGAAGTATGGAAGAAAACATTGTCGTCCATCATATCACAATATATAGAAATGATCAACCAGAAATAGAGAAACAAATACAAAAAAGTAAAATGTATTTAACACACTACAAGTTAGCTGTTTATTCCTTTTTTCCGACAACTCTCAAATGTTTGCTCTGATATATCATATATTAATGACTATCAATATCTAATGAACAATCACAGCGGGGATGGATACTACATCGTCTTGTACATCATCGTGATGAGGCGACTAAGATCGGCGTAATCTGAATGCTGAGAGCAATTTATCATACTTATATTCTTACTAGATGATAATTGGCGTTCTTGAGATGAAAACCACAAGATAACTACTCGCGTATTACTTTTATTTTCTCTTATTATTATCTCCACGTACCAATCTTGATACAATAATGAAAATTCTGTCTTCGGGTCGTCTCGTCTTTCATCATACACGTGTTATCTCTTCTCCAAATCTTTCGGAACTCCTTTATCAATGAAGATCTCGCGAGATTTGAGGTTTAACTATTCAGTGTGGGTTTGAGATTAACGCCGTATTTTTGTGTTTATGTCATATCCACCTAAATGTCTATAGTATCACGTATACGTGTAAGTGACGTGAACAAGAAATATAGTTGTATATCATTCAGACATATTGTAAGATACAAAACATTACAGACCTGCCCAAAGTTTAACACTAAGTTAAGAAATTAGTGTTGAATCGACAGCTTATCTCAAGCCCTTGGTTAGCTATATCTCGACAACTTATCGACAGCTACCACATATCCGTTTTCGTTCAACAGCTATCCATACCTCTGTCACTTCGCAGCCGAAATTCGACCCCTTTTCATAAGGTTAGTGTTGTATACGTTCGACATACTTGTATTGTATTTATTACAGTCCAGATTCCCAAAGTTTTACACTGACCCAACAAAAAGAGAGAGTAAAAAAGTAGCAGAGATATGGACAGCAGCGGCTAAAAAACCGTCGAGATATTGGCAACGAAGGCCCGAGATGAGCAGCCGATTTGGTACTAAAGCATTACCTTAGTGTTTAACTTTCGACAAGTCTGCATGTGTATATAATGACACATATCTCTACATAACCGCGTTCCAGTAATCTGTTAATTTAGGCAATGGTTGCGCTTTGAAGTATACCTATTCGACCTTAGAAATGTGTTTTTAGATTTACACTTTAAAACTGGGATTTCCTTGGCTTGTAATTTCAACCGTGTTCTAATGATCGGATGGTTTAGGACATGGTTGCTCTTTAAATTCTTCCAAACGTCCTAACGTGAAAAAGTGCTTTAACATTGCTCTAAACTGCTTTTGTTTGGCATGTTATGTCTGCTAATGTATGCAGTGGTATGGTTTGGCTCACTCAAATCACCACCAGTATACTCGTGTCGGATCAAATAGAAAAAATGCCACTGTCGGATATTCGGTCTACAAACAGTTGGGTGTGACTTGATATAATCAAACGCAAACAAATCGGTCCATGTCAAACCACAATCCGAAATGTCAAAAACAAACATTCTGCCCCATGCATGTTCAAATCACAATCCTAAAGATCAAACACGAGCATATTGCTCCATGTCCGAATCAAAACCCCAAAGGTCAAACACAAACATATCGCTTCATGTCCAAACCATAATCCCAAAGGTCAAACACAAACATATCGCTTCATGTCCAAACCATAATCCCAAAGGTCAAACACAAACATATCGCTTCATGTCCAAACCATAATCCCAAAGGTCAAACACAAACATATCGCTCCATGTTCGAATCAAAATCCCGAAGGTCAAACACAAACATATCGCTCCATGCCCGAACCATAATCCCGAAGGTCAAACACAAAATATCGCTTCATGTCCAAACCATAATCCCGAAGGTCAAACACAAAATATCGCTCCATGTCCGAACCATAACCCCGAGGGTCAAACACAAACATATCGCTTCATGTCCAAACCATAATCCCGAAGGTCAACCACAAACACAGTGCTCCATGTCCGAACCATAATCCCGAAGGTCAATCACAAACACATTGCTCCATGTCCGAATCAAAATCCCAAATGTCAACCACAAACAAACTGATTGATGTCAAAACAGCAATCCCAAAAAAAATCGAAGTAAAAACTATCCAAATCACAATGCAATAAGTCAAACACAAACATACTGGTTTAAACCGCCTTCTCCCCCCCCTAAAAAAAACGAAGTAAAAAGTTTGAAAACTGGCTTATTAGTGAAACTTCCATCAGGGAAGTGAAGCCGAGTGCTCCGGTAATTGTAAGCAACTCCTGTCTAACCAGCAACATCCGTCACGTGTTGGAAATTACACTGTAGAATGAAAGGGCTATGAACTATAAGATGCCAACACCAATATCCGATATTTAAACTTTATTTGAAGAATGGAAATAAGTAAAGAAAGCTTAAAATAGGTACAAAAAATAGAACAACAACAATACATAGAACTTAGAAATTTAGCTAAATGCTAAAAATATATGAATACTTAATGCCGTGAAACTAATACATGTACATATATTTTACAATAGGTATTGACCTTCTTAAGTTGAACAATTTTTATTTTGCTGGCAAACAATTGCTCATGAATACGGCGTGAGTCATGACCTCCGATTACGTAACGTGCCAATGGCGTCATGGAATGTCATTCGAATATTACAATGTACGTAATGCATTGTTTGATTTCCCAACATTCGATCTTAGTCCCGACGTTTTTATCCTTTTTTGGAAAACGGCTGTTCCATAAATCCCGTATATTTGTCGGAATCTTAAATAAAGTAAATTGTTGCAGAGATAATTTATACATTTCTGACATGCTAACAATATCTGCTATGATTGTAAATATAAGAAATAACATTCTATTTGAGTGTATTCATTCGGTAAAATGAATGAGAGTCAGGAATAGCATATTTACGAGCTTCGCAGTTCATTCAATATGCTATTCCTGACTCTCATTCAATACACTCAAATAGAATGTTATTTCTTAAGTAGTATGTCAGGGTGTTTATCAACATTGCCTCCTTCAACTGAAGAAAATCGGAGAAAGCAATAAAACCTCAAAATTTAAAAATGAATCACATAAGCCTGATACTATTCTTCACATCAAAATTTCGCAACAAATAAACAGTGAATACTTATAAATAGACGAAACTCGTACATTACATTGACTTATTTTTACAAAAGCAAAAATAAAAAAAAATGTATCCTTGCCAATAAAATTATGTAAGTTAGATCCCACCTACATCACGGACACATCCTTGTAAAGTTTATTTAATAAAGTAGACTAAATTATATTCAATTTATTTCAAATCTGAAGTGAAGTTTTGATGTTTTCAAGTTGACTGGCGAAGGCGTTATAAGCCATTTCAGTCATTACGTAACAGAATTAAGGAATTAAATTCAATTTAGAAAAAAAATATCAATTTTTAAATTGATGAGGTATTTTCAATTTACAGCAGGCGTAAAAGATCAAATTCCGTAATCTGTTGATAGACGAGTTGATCAATTAGTTTTGATAAGATTCAGTTTGTGTTGATAGAAATTTTAAAACTCAAGTACATGTATGGCAATTTTTTGTACAAATTGTTTTCAAATTCGCCGATTTAAACAGGCATGGAGTAAATATTATGACAAAAACTTTCAAATTAAACGACTCATTAACTAGTAATGATTCAATGTATTGTTTTTGTTTTAAAAAACCAGAAAAGTTTTTAACCGATTTCTTTTTATCAGTTAATCCTTTCCATAATTAATTTGAAATCGATCTGAAAATGCAACAGTTACCTGCGCTTAAGTTTTACAAAAGTTTTCACCTTTTCAGCATACTCAATCTGAATTGACATTGTTCGCTTTGTATTTTTGTATTGTGGCCGTGTCTTACAATTTGAAGTAAATCTATCAAGACGCACAAAAAATGTAGTATCTAACCCAAGTAAGATTCGAACAATGCCATTGGGAGGCGCTATACATGTGATACCCAAGTCCGCGCTTTATATACCTGTGTCACGCTATACATATGATACACAGGTGCGCGTTTTATACCACTTTGACAACTAATCCCTTGCAATAAAAGGTACCAATTTCTACAATGACAGCATATAATGTAGTCGTCATCACAGTTTCAGACAGACTTCGAAAATGGGGATAATGTTGTACCAGAATGCGTATATATAACATTCGCAATATGCGCATGGCAATACCTCTGCTGTAGGGAAGAATGTTGTGAGGACAGGTTGAGTGAAACTTGGGACGAAAACCACGTACTACACACTGCATGGCTGCACCTCGCTATAGGGTAGAATGTGGAGAGTGTACTCGCACTTAGAGCACATCAGAATATGCAGACATACTGACAGTATATTTATCTTTTTACCTGTTGTGACAGAAGGGATTATCATTATCTCTTGTGACTCACCAATAAAGATAAAAAACATAGGAGATATTTGACAAACTGTAATACGTGGATCAATATCCACCAAAAAACAAAAATACAGTACAGACCTGTCGAAAGTTTAACACTGAGCTAAGTAATTTACTGGTATTGAAACTGAATTTCATTTCGCATTCTCGTTAGCTATATCTCGATAGCTTTTCGAAAGCTGCTATATTTCCCATTCTCTCGACCGTTTATGGGCTACTAGCTATTCATATCTCGGATACTCGACCTAGCTTCGACTCTTTTTTGTTAGCTTATTGTAAAACTTTGTCTGTACTGTATTCCTTAATACTCCAGGAAACGAATCTGCTCGGAGGTCTGCAGCTTGAGTTACCATGAAGTCAAGAAACATTTTTTCCGATTGACAAGAATCAGAGAATAAAGTACATGCCTTTACAAATGTATATGTCTATCGAAAGTTTAACACCTAGCTTGCAAATAAGTGCAAGTAATCTTGACCCTAGTTACAACACAGACCTGCCGAATGTTAAAAAAACAAGCTACCGAATAAGCTCATTTTGGACACTAGTTAGACACCATCTATCGTGGCAGCTTTTTGCAAGCTCACGGTTATCTATCTCTTATAAACCTTTCTGCCGTGGACTAAAATGGAAAAGATTTCTTACTAAAAGTATTAATGTCCCAATCTATATATCTGTCACTCGGCATCCCAGCTTCAACTTATCTTCGTTAGGTCAGTTTTAAACTTTCAACTGGTCTGCACTATAGAAACACTTCGGCAGCCGCTACGGGTATCTATTTCTAGCTTTTTTGACCACTGGCAATCCAAATCCCGGTGAATTGACGGCCGAATTTTGCTTACTTTTTGTTGGACCAATATTAAACTTTCGTACTTTCGTTTTGTGCTGTATTTTCAAAATGAAAGTAGAAATATTGTTCAAACTTTAATTTTAAATCGATATCATCGAAATACCTTCAAATGAATATTTTATAATACACACAGCAGTGTTTTTTTAGGGACCAGTGTTGAAACGAGGTATTATCTTTGATCAAAAATGCATGATCATGACCTGTGAGTCCTGTCTATATGTTAGGACAATATCCCAATAAGTTCTATAACATTGAAATTTTACTTAAAATTATTAAATAAACCAGTTTTATCTTATATGAATTTTCAAATATTAAAAATTAATACTATACCCTTGAAACAAAAAACGGCTTTGGAAGATTCAGAAATTTAAATAAAATTAGAAACAGTTCATTGCTTATAGTATAGATAATGAAGTTTGACTTAAATTACTTAATTTATTAACCATTTTTTATTGAAATAACATGCTCTTAACTCAAAAACAAACACATAGACGAATAAAACAACAAGCGTTATGTTAACCCTTTTGCATTTGATATGAATTTTCAAATTTTTAAATAGAACCTTAAAACTAGAAACAGCGTAGGAAGACTCAAATATTTAATTAAAATTAGAAACATCATATTGTAAACCATCTACAGTACAGACCCGTCAAAAAAATAGCCCTTATACATGTAACGTATTTGTGTCCAATAGGTAGCTCATCTTGACCCTACGTTAGCTATATCTGGACCGCATCATTTCGGCAGCTACTACTAATGTCTCGGACGTTTTTGGGGTCACTTGCTGTCCATATTTCGGTCTCTTCGACTCCTGTTTGTTATCTCAGTGTTTAATTTTCAACAAGACTGTACTGTATTTGCAGATCTAATTATTTTACAGAAACATTTAACAAATTTCTGTTCTAGATTGTTAAAAGCTGTTTTATGGTTTGAAATATTTTCCATGCGAGTTTGTTGTATTGTTGAATTACATGCTACATACCAGAACGTCAGAACACGCACAGTACAGACCTGTCTAAAATTTAACACTAAGCTAAAGAGCAGAGAGTCGAAGCTTGGATGCCGAGTGGTCGAAGATATGAATAGTTAGTAATAAAAAGGTTGCAGAGATAAGATAGTAGCTCTGAAGATACAGCTAACGAAGGGCCAATTTGAGTTGTCGATTCAGGACATTTTTTTTAGCTTAGTGTTAAATTTTTGACAGGCCTGTACTGTATATATGATTATGTAACGGTTTGTCAAACTAGTTCATAATTCTGACAGACATTCGACATAATTGATGGGATTATCCAATGCCTGTCTGGTTCTGCCTGGTAGTTTTGACAATGCTAAAATTCAAAGAAGTTCATTAATTTTCCTGAGTAAATATGGGCTGAAATTACAATGTCTTTTCAAACAAACAAACAAACAAACAAACAAACAAACAAACAAACAAACAAACAAACAAACAAACATGGCAAAGATATGGATAGCTAGTGACCAGAGATTTAGATAGCAACTGACGAGATAAAGCTAACGATGTACCTAGATGAATTGTCGATTTGGCACTAATTCGTGAGCTTAGTGTTAAATTTTCGACAGGTCTGTAGTGTATATATGCTTATGTAACGGTTTGTCAAACTAGTTCATAATTCTGACAGACATTAGACAAAATTGATGGGATTATCCAATGTCTGTCTGGTTCTGCATGGTAGTTTTGACAATAGTAAAATTCAAAAAAGTTCATTAATCTTCCTGAGTAAATATGGACTGAAAATTGATCGTAATGTCTTTTCAAACAAGCAAACAAACAACACAAAACAAAATAGAATAAGTAAACAAATAAACAAAACCATGTACAGTAATTTGGCAATCTTGTACAGTAAATCCAGAAATTGTCACGTTTGTATTATTTTCGTCTGAATTCGCAAGAGTTATCAAAGTTTCGAAAACAAAAGTTTCGCGACTATATTATTTTGATTTAGTTCGCTTGCATTTGCATTGCATGAAATTAATTGGTTTACCAAGGTCCTTTTGGAACCTTTTTGGTAACCATTTGTAGCCAAATCGTTTTTTGTTTGGGTTACATAACAAAGCCATTCCGTTAGAGTTAACTTTTGTTTAATAATGATTAGAAAATCAAACGCAAACAAATCGGTACATTTTCAAATCACAATCCCATAAGCAAATTTAAAATAAAAAACAAACATACTAATCTATGTCCGAATCACAATCCAGAAGCAAAGTAAAAACTTTTGAACTGACAAGTTAGGTCAGACACGTGAACTTCCACCAGGGAAGTGAGGCCGGGTGCTCCGGAAGGGTAAGCACAAAAATTAAAACAAATTAAGTTAAACAAGTGAACTTCCACCAGGGAAGTGAGGTCATTTGGAAGGTAAAGCACCGACTGTTACCATTTGTAAAATTACAACCGAGAACGAAATGAACCCGGAATCGCGGCACGCCAAACATATTGGGGCAATAAAATGCATAGAAAAATGTCATTTGTAGCTACAAGATATGACTAGAGAACATCATCGACATTTGGCAAGCAAACTTATAGTGCTGCTAGCGTGATTCAATCCACGGTGGTGAGAAGCATTGTAATATAAGCAAGTGGTTTATACCAATCAGTCACTAAGGTTCCTTGAAAAAATGGGTTCGAATACCGGGTTGATTTATTTGACCTTATGTCTTAAAACTAGTCATTGATTTTCCAGAGGTGTGTAGCAGGCAAGAAAGGGATCTAACCACGGTTTCACACTTATTCCTTAACCAAGATTTTCCTTTATTTGAATCTGACAAACTTTATACCATCATTACTTTTCTTATTTCTTAAAATACTTGTAACCAAGCTGCTGTTTGTGTATTGTGCTTGTATCATGTACATGTAATGTCTGTATTTGTGTACGTTGTGTCATGTGACTGTACGTTTTGTATAGTGATATGTGTTGACGAGTGACCGATCACGTGACTGTACGGACAACTGTTAACAGAATTCTAATAAATAAAGTTTAACAATACTCACTTTCACTTTTCGCGGTAATTTCTTTTCTAAATCATTCTGGCTTTAGATTTCCAACCAAGAAGTTGTGTTTTTATTATTATCCATATAAACTTATATAGTTTATTGATCCAGAATGCTGGTATGTTAAATTATTTATATAATATTTTTATAATGAAATATTGTAATTGTTTCAAATTATAAAATATTACCGCGATTGTTATTTCAAATATAGAAATTTATTATTATTATTGGCAAGTTATTCAAAATATTATATGTATGTATTTTTAGGTTATATTTTCCACATAACTCGAGTATTAAAATTGAACCTGATTGACCGACATGTATAATAAACGATGTATAAAGTTTTAAGGAGAGTTCCGTATTGTTTTTACTAGCTCTACCACCAAGTTACATACTCAAGAATTTAAGATGTAATTGTTAAGATCATTTCATGCTTTTTAATATCTATTTAGTTTTGTCAAAAATATTTGTTCTTAGTTATAAAAAAATCACCAACATTTTGCAGGATTTAAGTTAAGGAAAATCTTAGTCAAGAATGATTGAGAAACGGGGGCCAGTGATTATAAAATGTATACGTATTAGGGATAAAATAAGACATTTTGTCAAACATATTTTTCTGGATTATCAGGATCTAATATGGATTAATGCAGTTCAAATCTGATTATCCTGTGGGATTATCGTGACCTACCTTTTAATCTCCACCAAGGTCTTTATTTCACCGATTAGCCCAAGAGCTAGTGGGGTTTGAAATATGTGTCAATGGCCAAAAGCTTTGAAGGTTGTTTCTGATAGAAAAATGTCTGTAGTTTTCGAATTTGGGCGTCTTGTGAATGAACTCGTTTCCGATTTTTTTTCAGACGCGAGTTTTTACACTAGAATCGCATTTTTCAGCCGGTTTTTCGGTAATTTGATAATTCTGCATTATGGACGCGATATGGCCTTAAAATGTCTTATTACTGATGCGGTTATCAAGAATTATGATCATTGTTGACATTTAAGTTAAAAACTTCTTGATACATTTCAGATTTTTTTTTAAAATAACTATTTTAGGAAAAAAATAGACCAAAAATTTTGCGTTTTTAATATTTTGCCCTCTTTTATGTCTTATAAAAAAATAATAAAAGCATTTAAGTGAAATGTTTTACCATATTGTCACAGCCTAATGTGTTTTGCATTCAATAAAAGTAGCTGCATATCATTTGGTAGGAAATTGCGGCACCCACAGTGGAAAAACTTTCCCCTACCCCAAAAATTGCAAATTTCTCAAAAAATCGATCTTTACTACAAATTTTGCTATTAGTTGCCATACTGATTGTTATACCGTGTAAGCTTTAATACTTGGGTGACAACATTGAAGACCTCTAACTAAAAACTTCTTGTTAAGCATTCAATCTCAATTTTGTGGCCAATTTTAAACAACCGAGTTTTGCGTTTTTACTTAATCTTTATTCGTTAAAGTCTTGTAGCGCATTCAAAAAAAGCCTGATTATCAATATACTATTTTATTTAGAATCCCTGATGTGTGTGCTTTATTGTGCAAGTATAATGTGTAACAAAATCGTCACATTAACCCATTACCCACGATTTATTCTTCCCCTACCCCAATATGCTAACGATATGCGAATTCACGGGATATACTGTGTTAGTGCTCTTAGACAGGCTGGTTCAAAATAACTCGTATTCATTCAGAATTATAATTTCATTCATCATCAGTGTCTTCACTATCACTACTGTCGGATTCACGTACATCCTCATCTTCTCCCATGTCATCCTCTGTAAAAGTTGTACTGTCCATCTTCAGTCTTATATCTTTCGGAATCTGTTCACCTTCAAACCAGTGAATCGCATACTTGTTATTTTCTTTTTTCCATCCATTTTCTTGTGGAGTATTTAATGTAGGACAACTGCAATTGGCATGTTTCCAAAAATATGCAACATATTCTGTTCGGAGGATTTTCTGAACAAGAACACTTTTACAAGGAGGTAGTGAACTCGGATCGGCTCCTTTGAGCTTTTCTAATGGGTCAGTTTGATTTGTTGGAGCGTATTTCTCTCTGAAAATGGCAAATCGTGCCTCATTTACTGTTTTAATGTTTTTTTTGCCATACATTTCACAGACAAAAGATTCCATTACCTTCATATCTCTTTCATTAACTCTTTGATTTGTTCCAATATTTGAGAAAACGCTTCTGAAAGTTGCACTTTTTTCAACGATATTATAAGGCCTAATTTTACCTTTTCTAAGAAATGCTGCAGTATAATCACATCCAGTGAAAGCATGGATAGCTGGAAGAACTTGGCACATTTCGATCCCAATTTCATTGGACAGTTTTGTTAGATCAATAAATCGCCTAGTATTGGTGCCGTCAGTGCCTGAATCCATCCATATGTTTGCATGTATTTGGTGACAATGATACAATAAAATAACCATTACATCCGTGTCATTTGCTCTAACCACTACGTTAGGAGAATCGGACCTTGAGGCAATGTATTGCACATGTAAGGTGATCCTGGTATCTGCCTCCTCGTGGGTACAGGCAAGATTGGACACTTCACTGCACACTACTGTTGCATCATTTTCGCAATAGAATTGATGGCAGTGGTCCTCTGTTGCATAATATAATGTATGGCCTGCAAGAATGTCAGCATAGTTATCATTCTTCCATTCTTGTAGCAAAAACGATAGTAATGACCTCTTGAAATTAGCAGATTTCAAAGCTGAACGGAAATCATGAGGTCGCTTTTGTTTTGGGCCCATTACTACAATATCTGGTCCACTGCTCTCTCCTCGCATATCTCTTTCAATATCTTTGATGGATGGATGGACATATGTGTCACAAACAAAGTGTATTTCTTTTGCCAGTTTACATAATAGCTTGAGAATGGTTTTGGCTACACCTTCAAAAGTATCTGGTAGGTTTGACAGCAACTGTATAAGGAACATGGCATCAACGACATAAGCATCAATTTGATTTGCAGCTGGAGGATCAGAATGAGCCTTGCTCTCTAACATTTTCATAAGTATTGATTTGTCGGTTTTATTCATATTCCCGTCAATTTGTGCAAGAGCTGGCGGCACGGGAGTGAGAGGATATTCAAAAACTTTCTGCAAGTTTATATCTGTTGTCGTTGCCAAAAACAAAAGCCTACCAAATAGATCACGTGAACACTGTAGCTGTATGATTTTCTTTGCTTTCACCTCAACCCGAACCTTAAGTGCCAAAGATGCAAAAGTGCGCAATTTGTTTCTTGTAATAGGTTTTTCAAATCTAGAGGGATCTGCAAAACAGCCATTTCTAAAGTCGTGAAAAGATTGCTCGCCATATTTTACACAACTAAGTATCTCATTTTTCACATCATCTTTGACTCTGTTACCAGTTGATATGCACAGGAGATCCTCATTTCTTATCTCTGTATCAAACGGATTCTTAGTTGCTTTAATACAGTCGATCAAACTACTTACATCTTTATTATCTCTCTGAATTCGCGACGGCTTGAGCTCTTGATTCACATCCCCCTTTTTCCGGATTCCAGTTTTTGAGAGAAGAGCACCAACGATAGCACTGCGGACACTTCGTGTAATCATCCATCTTCGCCTGGCCGTATATGACTGGCTGAATGCAGAAATGCCAGTTAGACGAGATGCAGCATCAGCATTGATTGTCTGCTCAAGTGTCATGTCCACTGGAATTCTTGAAAATGATTTATTCGAGCGTCTTATAGACAAACCACCATTCTCAAGCATTGCTCTTGCTTGTGGATGACTTATATCAATGTTAAGTAAATTTAAGTGATAGCGTGTCATCCATCTTGCATAGTTTGGTCTATTAGCTGCAAAAAATACTGGACACATTTTTCCTAAGCAGTAAGTAAATAAAGGTAGATCGTTAGTTCGACAAGATCTACTGAAAAGTAACAGAAGTTCAACTAATTCAATATACATAAACCAATACTGTGCTGTTGATCCATGGTTTCCAGTTCTTGTGTCATTGGAAAAGGCTTCA
This sequence comes from Anadara kagoshimensis, assembly GCA_021292105.1. Classification (NCBI taxonomy): domain Eukaryota; kingdom Metazoa; phylum Mollusca; class Bivalvia; order Arcoida; family Arcidae; genus Anadara; species Anadara kagoshimensis. The sequence goes on along the minus strand of CM037863.1, from coordinate 15,251,878 downwards.
TACATATCAAAAATAGATTTTAAATTTTCTTGCTCTAGAACGTTTTGCATTTCTTCTGAAGAAGTATTTGTAATGAATTGTTCTAACTGCTCGTATAAAGATTCAGATATCTGACCATGCTCTTCCAGAAAAGACCGAAAATGGAGAATACGGAAAGAAAGAGATAATATAGTATGCATTCTCTGACATCTGTTATAATGCTTCCCTTTTATGAACCCATTTAGAGACCCTTCTGCCAGAACTTTGGTCTCGGTTAGCACATATGGTCCGCCAGAGCCCTCAATTAAGTGACCAAGAGCGCCAAAATATGCCAACATTATATGGAAAGGACCAAAACATATGAAAATATTGTCGTACTTTGGTGATTCTTCCGATTGTATCTGCATCGCTGGTTTAGCTATGGCAAGATCATAGTGGACAATTGCTGTGTTATCAGAACATTCCCGTGCCACAATCTGCGATCGACGTAATGTTTCCGACACCACATCTAATCGGGTCGGTGGCAAACTTATATTGTCCATATAGCCTATCACTTGCTCTGGTAGATGATCTACTGTGATTAGAGAATTCCATCCTGACCACATGGGTATATTAGAAAATAAATGGTGACAAATCACCCATGTTAAATCCCTTTTTCTGGTCTCATTTAAATTAGAGGGGTCCGAAATTGCTTTTACGGGATATTGAAATTTTGTTATTTTTGGACGCTTTCTGTAAGATTCTAAAATAGGGTCCTCAATATCTAAAGAGCGTTTACGTTTCAATGACTTTGTTTGTGTAGTGGATACTTGTGGAATTCCTAGAGAGTCCCCCATTGAATGTTGTTCGTCGGGAGTGTTCTGGTAACATATTCCAACTGTGTCGTGCAAAGTTCCGCTTCCAGACAAAGTCTCGGTGTTTTCATCATAATTATCCCAAGCCGTTCCGGTTGACAAGTTTGGAATTTTCAGTAATCCATCAGGAGTTAGCTGATTCCTGTCTGATATTGTCATTGCAAGTTCAGTTTCAAGTGTCTCCGCAACATGGTAACTTATTGAGTGCCCTAAATGATTTAGTACTTCAATAATTTTCCTACTACCAGTCATACTTTTAAAACCCAGTCCAAGACATAAATGTTTTGATGGCTTTATTTCGCCATTGGTTACAGCAAACAAAGCATCATCTGCTGCTGAACTGATGCATCTATTCATTCTTTCAGAAGGTTCTTTTGTTGAAGACCCTGTATATAGAGTTTTAAAAAACTGCATAAGTATGTCTGGGGGTTAGCTTGGCCTTTCTGTATTTCATTTACAGTCAATGGGTTCTGTAATTGGGGACATGTCTTTGACATTTCTAATATTGTATTTCGCAACTGGTATGCAGCTTCAGTGACTTTGGAATTTAATAAAAACGTATTATGGAAACCTATAATCTGATCTGTATCTAGAAAGCTTGGATATAATATTTTGCCTTGTCGTTTACCTATTTTACTCATGCAAATATCATCTTTGAAGTGATTTAGAAGTTTTACTTCTAAAGTCTGGATGGTATATGAGGAGCAATCAAGACCAATGTCCATCAGCATTGTAGTGTAATATTCATACAAGGAGGCAATTGTTACAGCTTGACCTTGTGCTATAACGTTTTTATTTATGTATTCGGTCAACCATTTAAATGCTTTTTCGTGTCCTAGCCTAATGTTGCCATATTCTGTCTTAGCAGACCCGGGTATACACCTCTCAGAAAGATTTAAGTAATGTTTTCGGCAGCTATGGTGATATTTAACCTCTTTAGCAACAAAATCTATATCACAAACTCTGGCAATCATATCTGTATCACCCAGAACCATTGCAGCATTTTTTATTTTTCTCCCGCTTCCAAACTTTCACAATTGCCTAACTGTTCCCTTTTCTTACCCTTCGTCAGGAGGCCACAAAACAAACATACGGGAAGAAAAATACCGGAGGAGGAAGTTTCGTCCGATAAATGTTCAGTGTGGGATCTTAAAGTGTAAGAAACTTCTTCTACTTCTACAGTGGAAAAAGACTCTAGTTCTTTTTTTGAGACAGCAGTGAAGTTCTTGTAACACATTCTGTGATAACCATTGGTTTTAGGATCAAAGTTTTGAGGAAGATCTTGACAAATTTGTTTATATTTGTGGGATTTTGTTTTCGAAAGACGATATTCAGCAACTTTTGCCACTTTACTCCATGTTGTTTCATCAAAAGGTTTAATTTCTATATCTTGGAAACGTTTATCGACATGAAGGCAACAAACAAGATTTGTTTCATCTGTGCTATCGCCCTGTAATATCTGTTTCCCCTTAGATGTATCCAGCCGTGTGCTGGCCATTTTGCAACACTTCTAATTGAAATGACAATGAGTTATCACAAACAAATCGCAAAATATTATTTACAGTGATTTTAATTCAGTCACGGAATCAAATAGAATTAACAAACAGATTACTTATCTGCGTCAAAACTTCATTGATTCTATTGTGAACACGGATTCTTTTTAAAAACAAATATTAAATAAAATCAACTTGTTCACACGAAATATAAACGGTAACAAAACAATAGAAAAAAGGGGTGAATAGTTTTTTCTTACTTATCATAAACAACAACCATATGAAAGTATCTATAATTGCAACCACGTGTGATTTGCAATGACAGAAAACGTAACACAAACGCTTTGCGCAGCGCCATCTGCCGAGTCATACAAAAGGGCGTGGCACTATCATTGCTTAATAATACAAAAAATCAAAGCATTGAATAAACAAGCTAACAGCGTAATTTACTATATGTTTCAAGTACAAATTTACGTTATAACACTCTACCGTGTTTAAAATCTCACTGCCTGAGAACGCACAAGTGTAAAATCAATATCTCGCGAACTCGCTTATTTATTGCATATGGGGTAGGGGGAAGAATAAATTGTGGTGAAAGGGTTTGTGTGACGATTGTGTTATACATTATACTTGCACAATAAAGCACAAACATCAGGGATTCTAAATAAAATAGTATATTGATAATCAGGCTTTTTTTGAATGCGCTACAAGACTTTAACGAATAAAGATTAAGTAAAAACGCAAAACTCGGTTGTTTAAAATTGGCCACAAAATTGAGATTGAATGCTTAACAAGAAGTTTTTAGTTAGAGGTCTTCAATGTTGTCACCCAAGTATTAAAGCTTACACGGTATAACAATCAGTATGGCAACTAATAGCAAAATTTGTAGTAAAGATCGATTTTTTGAGAAATTTGCAATTTTTGGGGTAGGGGAAAGTTTTTCCACTGTGGGTGCCGCAATTCCTACCAAATGATATGCAGCTACTTTTATTGAATGCAAAACACATTAGGCTGTGACAATATGGTAAAACATTTCACTTAAATGCTTTTATTATTTTTTTATAAGACATAAAAGAGGGCAAAATATTAAAAACGCAAAATTTTTGGTCTATTTTTTTCCTAAAATAGTTATTTTAAAAAAAAATCTGAAATGTATCAAGAAGTTTTTAACTTAAATGTCAACAATGATCATAATTCTTGATAACCGCATCAGTAATAAGTCATTTTAAGGCCATATCGCGTCCATAATGCAGAATTATCAAATTACCGAAAAACCGGCTGAAAAATGCGATTCTAGTGTAAAAACTCGCGTCTGAAAAAAAATCGGAAACGAGTTCATTCACAAGACGCCCAAATTCGAAAAACTACAGACATTTTTCTATCAGAAACAACCTTCAAAGCTTTTGGCCATTGACACATATTTCAAACCCCACTAGCTCTTGGGCTAGATGGTGTGACCTATCAGTGAATAATTGCGTTATCAAAAGACTTGTTGATACTCGGACCACCTTCAAACAATTATTTATATTTATTTCATGACTTAGTAAGAAGTAACATTTAGTAGTCTAAAAAATGTGCATTATTTAGTCAATATGAAATCATGTTCCCAAATACACTGCTTTGTCACACTAAGATTTATGGATTATTTCGGGTATAATGGAAAACCTAGCCCCGGTTTCACAATTATTCTCTAAGATTTTCTTAAATTTTCTTAAATTAAGCAAATTTGAAATATGAATGACAATGTTGGTTTTCAAGATATTCGTGATTTATAGCTGTCATTTTGAAGATGTGCAGTTTTGTCAAATAAATCAATAAATAAATCGTAGTTAAAAAAAATTAAATTTGCCAAAAAGTTGAGGAGTATCTTAAGAAATGACTGTGAAACTGGAGTCACAATTATTTCTTAATTACGATTTTCCTTAATTCAGCCAACTAGAAATATAACTATCTTTGTTGGTTTTCGTGATATTGGTGAATTTATGTTGCCATCTTGAAGACAAATCTAAGCAGGAGGTGCTTACCCTTCCGGAGCACCCGGCCGCCTCACTTCCCTGGTGGAAGTTCACGTGTCTAACCTAACTTGTCAGTTCCAAAGTTTTTACTTTGCTTCTGGATTGTGATTCGGAAATGGATTAGTATGTTTGTTTTTGCTTAATATATCTATATTTTAATTTTTGTTGAAACGTTTTATCTGTAGTACCACATTTGGCTAATACCAGTTTCAAGTTACAGGAAAACTTAGTAAAGGAATGACTGTGAAACCGAATCCAGGAATGGGGTCTTCTCTTAAACTCTGGACTTGGGATTGACACTGACCTTTCTATGTCCTATTTAATGCATATCCCTTTGTTTGTCACATCATGTTGATAATGAACATGACATACAGTACATACTACCCAAAGTCCAGAGACCTAGGCCAAGTCCAAGTCCAGAATACAAATACAAGTTCAAATCCAAGTTCAAGTCTTAAGTCCAAAGACCATGTCCAATATCGAAATTCATAATCCAAAATCCAGTCTATGTTTTACATAATAACATTATATCACAACATTGTCACTACCTTTCAAAAATTTAGACCACACCAGATAATGGATCTATAATTTACTAGTTAGGATTATCTATGGATTAGTGTGGATTATTCTGGATTATCTAACGATTATGATATCATCGTTTTTGTCTATCGTTTTACTAAGCTTTACATTTATACCTGGGAGATTTTCTCTACAGCGGCGCCTGTCAAATTCCTAATTAAACTGGTAGAACAATTATTTCTTACTGTTTCAGAAATGCTTACGTAATTTACAATAGGACATGTTGACCCTCTTGTTTGACCCTTTTACTCTGAATACTAATTAGGACGAATCCATTTTTGATATGGGGAAGTTACATTTATTCATATTATTTTGTTGCAATTACTGGAATGAATGTAATGTGCTAATTTTGAATTTCAATATAAATTGCAACTTAACCAATTGAACACATGTTGTTTGAATATCAGTGTATTGTTTCTATATTAAATAGGTTTTAAAACATGTGCCATTTCCACCATACTTTCCTAGATCTCGCAACCAACGAGACTCATTAAACATTCAAATTTTAAAGGTCAAGAAGGTCGGGTCAAAGTGATATCATTAATTTGGTTACCATTTACTGTATTTTGACATAATATTCTCACAATTACGTGAATAACCAGCAGTCCCTGACACGTTGTGTACATACATGAAATATTTCTTCTTGCATATTTCTCCCTTTTGTTGCACATCAGAAGTGTGGATTTTGAATTAAACATGCATTTTATGTTTTATGTTTTTTTTTCTTTTTGTGTTTTAGTTGATGAAACATGTAACGAAATTTCAGGCGGAGGAGATAGAGTAATGGTGTTTTATATTATAGTCCAGGCGGTTATTTAAGGGATGGTGACGGTTGGTGAAATCGGAGTGGTCGGAGAAAACTTCTGTCTTTGGCAAGCGAAATTACAAAGACATTGATCAAGGCATCCACTTTGCAATGCCAATAAAGTATGCACTTGAGCATGACTTATGCATTCGTTTGACAAATGACATAATATGACTATTTTGAATCAGGTACTTGACCACGGCCTAAAAGCATTACATGTTCTTGACAATGACCAAAACATCAAGTTTCCTAAATCTTGCAGTCAACGAGACTCGTTAAATATTCAAATTTGAATGGTCAACAAGATGGGGTCAAACTTGTTGAAGTGCATAAATGATATAATTAATTTCGTTATCATTTACTGTATTTTGACATAATATCCCCACAATTACTTGAATAACAAGCAGTCCCTGACACGAACAGCCGTTGTGTAAATACATGAACTATTTCTCTTTGCATATTTCTCTCTTTTGTTGCACTTCAGAATTTCAAACAAAATGTGGATTTTGAATTAAACATGTATTTAATGTTTGTTTCGTCTTTTTGGTGATGAAACGTGTATAGACATTTGTAGCAGTTGTAGAAGTGTAATGGTGCTATATGTCCCCCCTCAAGGATATTTCACTTTTATATTTAGATGGTCACTTCAGGGATGGTGATGATTAAGGAAACCGGAGTGATAGAAGAAAACCTCATATCATCGGCAAGCGAACATGCAAAGGCAATAACCAAGGCATGTCAAGGGCAATGACAGAGGGATGTCAAGGGGAATGACCAAGGCATGTCTTTGACCAAAACTAAAGCATGCACTTGGCAATGTCGCAAACATGTATTTGACCATAAACCTAAAACATGCACCTGAAAATGACCAAAATATCAAGTATCCTAAACCCTGCAATCAACGAGACGCATTCAATATTCAAATTTTAAGGGTCAAGAAGATAGGGGTCAAACTTGTTGAAGTACATAAATGATATCATTAATTTCGTTATCATTTACTGTGTTTTGGCATAATATCTCCACAATTACTTGAATAACAAGCAGTCCCTGACACGAACAGCCATTATGTAAATACGCGAAATATTTCTTCCTGCATATTTCTCTCTTTTGTTGCACTTCAGAATTTCAAACAAAATGTGGATTTTGAATTAGACATTTATTTTATGTTTGTTTTTGTCTTTTTGAAACGTGTAAAGAATAATCTGTAGCAAGTTGAGAAGGAAGAAGAGTATTGCTGATTTATTATCTAGTCTAGAATATTTTAATTTATTTAGGCGGCCAGTTCAATAATTGTGATGGTTGGAGAAACCAGGTTGGTTGGAGAAGCCTCATATACAAACGAAGACAATGGCCAATGATGATGATGGTTAGAAAAACCAGATTGGTTAAATAAAACCTCATATAATCAGCAAGAGAACTAAGGAAGACAATGGCCAATGATGATGATAGTTGGAGAAACCAGATTGGTTGAATAAAACCTCATATATTCAACAAGAGAACTAACAACGATAATTGCCAAAGCATGAACTTGATCACTGCAAAAGCGCGACAATGATCAAAAGCATCTACTTGGCCATAGACTAAAGCATCTACTTGGCCATGACCTAAAACATGCACTTGACAATGACTGAAGCGTGTAATTGAAAATTGCCAAAAGCATTTATTTGAAAGTTATCAAACGAATATATTCGACAATGATAAAAAACATGTACTTGACAATGACATAAATTATATTCTTGGCAATGACATATGTATCTATGGAGCTAAAACATTGAATTTGCTAATGTAGATCACCATTTTTTTCTCGAGTAGAAAATTCGCGTCAAGACTATTTTGGCCTTATTCGCAAATATTTGAATTCGTGTTTGTTATCTTATTGAGTACAACATGTATGTCAAAATAGAAATATCTGTGTGGTGGAAATATTCGCGTGATAATTGAATTTGCGAATGGGATGGGTCGCGAATTTACGCGAAAATAGTCTCTCGCGAAATAAACGTGATCTACAGTATGTGTGAGACTTCTTATTTTACCCACAGTATTATATGTTATCTTTCCGCTGAAAAAATGTGTACTTTGCAAGATTGTTACCCGTTATGAGTATATGTGTATACAAGTTTTCAAAATTTCAAAATGTTTACTGTTGTGGTGCAACCCACAAACTGTGAAAATCATTAACCTCGATTTCATTTATCTCGCTTAATTTACCACTACAATTATTTTTTAACTAAAAATTCGACCAACTTTAATATTATTGCAAGTAAAACGGCCTTGTAAAATATATGTAATTTGCTTAAAAACAATACCATGGCTAATGGCATATCTTAAAAAAACCAAAACCATTTTAGATTTCAAATTGGCCAGATAAAAGTTCAATCTCAGTTATAGATTATAAAACTGGTTGGTTGGTTGGTTGGTTGGTTGAATGTTGCTTAACGTCGCATCAGCAATTTTTCAACTATTGGCAAAGAGAACTATTTTATTAATCTCTATGGATCAATCTATGAACAAGTTTGTGTATGCATGTGAAGTGTGAGTGTGTTGTATTGTCTGTATTGTACCAACGCGCACTCAGGGCGACTTTTAGGTGCTAGCGCACTGAGTCAGTACGACGGACAAGCGTATCACTCCCCCAGTCACATTATACAGTCAAACCTGTCTATAAAGGCCAACCAAGGGAACCGTAGTAAAATTGACCTTGATGGGCAGGTGGCCTTTATATACAGGTTCAAATAATATGAATAAAGAACAATTGGGATACAATTCTACTGTCCTTTATAAGCAGGTGACCCTAAGATAGAGGTGGCCTTTAGGGCAGGTTGGACTGTATTATATACCGTACCGAGTGAACCAGTAAAGGCAAATGGCAAGGAGAATTGATTGTAAAACTGGGGCAATGGTCCTCTTTTACGTCTGTTCTAAACGTCGACCTATCTTTAAACAATACGAATATATACTGAAACTGAGAAAAATTAGCCGTTAATGTACACCAGCATTATCAGTAATTAAAAACTAAAGAAAAATCAATTCAATAAACTTATGGGAGACTATTGTTAAAATGTCATCCTCGCAATTATTACGAAACTTTCGAGGAGGTCTATAGTTTCGAAATTTGACCCTGAGAACATAACTCTGTACCCCAGTCGTTGTATCAAATGTAATCATTGGATTTAATTTTTTTAATTGAAAATAGAAAGACAGCATTAATTTAATTTTAAAATTAAAAATAATTAGGTAAGAATTAACTAATTTGAATCTTTAATTATGCTATTGTAAAATTAATTTAATTACTTCGCTTAATTGATTTTATTTTATTTTATCTTTCAAATTAAACAATATATTTAAATAGATTCAATCTTTAAAATAAGAATAAAATAAGATTAAATTAATTTTAAAATTGAAAATAATTAGGAAAGAAAGAATTAACTAATTTGAATCTTAATCTTTACTTTTGTAAAATTTATTTCATTACTTCGCTTAATTGATTTTATTTTTTTTATCTATCAAATTAAACAATATATTTAAAAAGATTCGATCTTTGAAATAAGAAAGCAACATGAAAAATGAAATTAATTTTCTTTTTTTAAAACGGATTAATCAGAAAAGATCATCAAGTTCTATTAAAATTATTTAATTACTTCACTTAATAATTATTATTTGACAATATTTTAAAATTTTAAAATAGACCTACGTGCTAATACAATTTTAGTAATAATAAAAAATGAAAATGAAAATTTAAATTTATTTCCTTTCATAAAGACGACATAATTCCATTCATTTTTTAATTACACGTTTTTCACTTAATGAATATTATTTCACAATGATTTTTTCTTTCAAGATACTTATAAAATACTTATATAATGTTAATGATCTCAAAATTATTAAAAAAAGAAAATTTAAATCCATTTTCTTTTATCAAAACGAAATAATAAGAAAATCTATCCTTTTTAACAATTCTATTCAAAAGTGATTTAATTACATTGCCTAATGAGTGTTTATAATATATCTCCCTGAATGAGACAATTTGTCAAGAATATTTTCATTGCTCATTCATGAAAAGAAATGGATTATTTTCCTTTAATTTTAATAAAGTGTTGAATAATTTTATCGATTAGTTTTGACAAATTTTATGCCGATAAATGCGAGCTAATATACAAAACGGTGGACGGTATTGAATTATTGGTGATGACAATCTGTCATTAATTATGGTTTAATATACACCGCATACAGGCCTGTCAACATTTTAACACTAAGCTGCAGAATCGGCAGGTTATCTCGGTTCATCGTTTAATATATCTCGACAGCTGCTATCTACAGTCCAACAAGTCTTAAAGGCCACCTCTATATTAGGGCCACCTGCCTATAAAGGCCAGAATAATTGTATCCCGATTGTTCTCTATTCATATTATTTGAATCTGTATATAAAGGCCACCTGTCCATAAAGGCCACATTTACTGGTTCCCTTGAGTGGCCTTTATAGACAACTTTGACTGTATTTGTACCTGTATATGAAGGCCACCTACCAATAAAAGCCACAATTACTGGTTCCCTTGGGTGGCCTTTATAGACAAGATTGACTGTATTTGTACCTGTTTATAAAGGCCACAATTATTGGTTCCTTTGGGTGGCCTTTATAGACAAGTTTGCCTGTATCTTCCGGCAATGTTTCGGTCTCTGATTATCCATATATTGGCTACTCGGCAGCCAAGCATCGAGTCTTTTTCGTTAAACTTTTGACTGGTCTGTACTGTAGTCTGTGGATCAGAATAATTAAAAGATATTCTATAGCGCTTTGTGGGTATTTAAAATATTAAAATATAGCCCACAATATCAAGAATAACAATAAATAATCTATAATCCATCTTTTATTGAGACTGATAGGCAATTGTGTTCTTAAAAAAAACTGAGGACAAAAGTTAATTAAGTGGGGGGTAGTGTAATGACGCTATTTATGTCAACATATGAAACACTAATGTAGTTTTTTATTTGAATATAATAGTGACACGATATTCATCGATATATTATCATTTATAACAAGTAAAAAGTAAAATGGAATCGATAGTCAGCATGGCAGATATGGATACAACACCATCTACCGTACGGCTAAATCTTAAGTAACTTTCATAATATTTTCCAGCGATTCCAATGTTTATTTTAATATTGGTATATATGTGAATGTTCTGAGAAAAAGCCAACACAACCAAGAACATGGCATCAGACAAACGCATTTTGTTATGACTAATTATAAAATAGTTTTTCTTTCTTTCTTTCTTTCTTTCTTTTGCTGTCTTTTTTCTTTCATTCTTTCTTTCTTTCTTTTGGTTGCACTAGATTGTGTCCAGACGTATGGTTTAAGTACTTTTACATGATCCCTTTTAATAAAGAGTTGCCTAATTAGTGGCCTGGTGTAAGGTGTAGAGCTGTGGCATCGGTTGATGGGCCCTGGTATCAATTTTAGACCCCTGAAATCAGTTGAAGAGCACTGAGATCAGGTCAATTATAGCGTCCCGGCGTCAATTGTAATGTCCCGATCACAGAAATGTAGGTTTAAAAATTATATATAAAAAATGAGGAGTATGTTTAGCGATATTTTTATAATTTTATAAACCTACAATTACAAGCTCCTGTGTCCCGACCTCAGCTATACAGCCTGTTTTTCTTTTCGTTTTGTAATCTAATTGGTGTTTGAAATGTTTTTTGCTTTGTTTTTCTGTGTCTCCAATAAACATACGCTTACTTTGCAAGCACTTAAAATAATGACGAAACACAATGGAATGGCGAAAGAAGACATGCTAACAAGAACGGTATACAATCGTATGGTTTAAAAAGCTACACAATGAATGGTTTCTTCAAAGATGGTACGCTGACAAAACGGTATTCAAGAGGACACGCTTATTCTTTTTTTTTAAACTGCTGCTCTATACAGTTCAGAAGACTGAATATTGAATAAAAGGACAAGATCACAAAAAAAATTCTATTAAAAAAATCAATGGCTGATTCTTTTCATCTGTAAACATTTTTTTTTATATTTTTGCATTTTTTCCTATTTTTTAAATTGTTATTATTGAATTGCTTTTACAATGGTGTTAAAAGATAATTAACATATATTAGCTATTTATTAAGCATAATGGGAATAATTACCGATAAATATGCCACTTTCACACAGTTGATTAAACTCCAATGGAAACCGGTCGCACGGACAGTGATATTGAAGTCATGCGTAATGAACACATAATTGAAAACCAATAAAAAGTGATATAAAAAAATTTAAAGTTCATTATAATTTATGAACAATTAAACAATTTGAAACCCACTTTAACTTCAGGCTATTTTTTTTTTTTAATCAACCTATGGGGGCTTCTGCTCGAGTTGTCTACAGCTCCGGAAGCGGATCACAACACCTTTAACCTCTTTTTCATATTTTATAATTATCCAGGAAAAATAATCCATCAAGCTAGCAATCTTTTTTGTAGGCGGGTCCCTGTGGCCTAGTTGTCTAAAGCACATAAGGTGCCTCTCGTTGTCTAGGCTCCGGTTCAAATGCTGCTCGGGAAGACCCTATATTGTGACAAAATTTGTCAGTTCACTTGTCGAATGTTGTTGGTTTGCTCTTGGCACTCTGGTTTCAATCACCATCCAAGAACTGACCGAATCTATTTTTTTAATATAAGAATCTTGACTGGGGCACATGTACTCCACTCCTACTTTTTTTGTTGGAAATATCCCTCTAGTCCGTAAACATAAACGTGGTTGAACACAACAATAAGAAGCATTGGGATTTGAAGGCTGACAGTCGTTGCGTCCCTTAGCATTCCGACGATTGACGGAAATAGACGAGTTTAAACGATTGACGTCATCTGTTTACTTCATATACAGTACATGCCTGTCGAAAGTTTGTCACTGAGCGCACAAAAAGTAGTCGAATTTCGGCCGAGTGACCGAAATATGGATATCTAGTGGCTGAAAAGCTGACGTGAGGCTGATAGCTATCGAGATATAGCTAACGAGGGAGAGAGATGAGCTGTCGATACGGGTTAGTGTTAAACAGCTGTCGATACGGGTTAGTGTTAAACTTTCGACAGGTCAGTACTGGCCCCAGTTTCACAATCATTCCTTCGCTAAGATTTTCCTTAACTTAAATTTAGCAAAATTTTGTAATCTTTTTTTTTGGAACTACTGGTGAATATTTTTGTCAAAACTAAATGCAAATGTTTTAATCTAAAAGTGATCTTAAAAATGACACCTTAAATTCCTTAATATCTTGAAAATTAACAAAACTATAAAGATTTGAAAATTTGCAAGATTTAAGTTAAGGAAAATCTTAGCTGAGGAATGATTGTGAAACTGGGGCTTGTAGTTATTAAAATCAGACACATTAAAATGTATTAATCCGCCTTGCATTTGAAAAAAAGTTAGAGATGACAAAAAGTAAATTCCTACTATTTACGGTAGCTGGACGATGCCATTTTTTTTTATAAAATATCTTTCGCTATCTCGAAATTTTGACTAGTACTTTTTATAACCCGGTTTATAGTCTTGCAAGCCCCACTGCTAATTTAGTTTACGATATCAACTCTAGCCTTGCTATCTCGATTGCTAGTTCTACGATCTCCGAGAGCGGCGCTGGTTCGTCTAACGCGGCGAGTAGCTATCTTAACCACCTTTACCACTCGACTTTGCCATTTGCTCGCTCTACAATCTCGACTTCTCTCCTTACAACCCTCATTGCCCCACCGCTCGACTTATCATTACTCGACCGCTCACCTTGCTATCTCGCCTTATACCGTCGACCACTTGCTCTACCTACTTGATCTTTCCCTTCTGCTTTCTCATCTCGACTCTTTCACTCTATGATCTCGTCTGCTTGCCTTACTTGGTCGACCGCTTGCTCTACCACTTTCATCACTCGGCTCGCTAACTCGACAGACTTCTAGTTCTACGATTCCATCTGTTCGTCTTACACGGCGAGTCGCTATCTTAACTACCTTTAACACTTGCCTTTGCTTGCTCTACAATCTCGACTTCTCGCCTTTCGGCGCCAATTGCTTACATCGTCGATCGAGTGACTTATCGTCACTCGGCCGCTCACATTGCTTTCTCGCTTTATGCCGTCGACCGCTTGCTCTACCGACTCGACCTTTCGCTTCCGCTTTCTCATCTCGACTCTTCACTCTACGGTCTCGTCTGCTTGCATTATTACTTAGTCGACCGCTAGCTCTACCACTCTTATCTTATCGCTTACTCGACTGCTAGCTCTACGATTTCAATTGTTCGTCTTGTGTGGTTGGCTGATAGCTCTACCACTCTTATCACTCAGCTTGCTTACTCGACTGCTAGCTCTACGATTTCATTTATTCGCCTTACGTGGTCGACTGTTAGCTCTACCATTTTGACCGCTCGCTTTTGCTATTTCGACTTCTCGGTCTACGATCTCGACTGTTCGCCATATGTGGTCGACCGCTAGCTCTACCACCATCATCTCATCGTATTAATGGTAATTTACTGTAGTTTTATTTACGTTCATGGCAAGCTGAAACTCCTAGTGTTTCTAGCGCCCACTACTCGAGATGGAAAGTCTTAATCAGTGACCGTAAAAGCTTCGATTTGTCAGTCACTTAAAAACTTATAATTTTCATTTTTCATAAAAATTGATTGATTTTATCTAAGATTTGTGTATAAAACTCTACAGATAACTTTATTTAAAATTTTATTCATATGGTGAATGAATTTTGATTGAAAGTTGTATTTAAAAAGGCAATTAGCATTTTGTGTTAATTCACGATATAGAGTACAGACCCGTCGAAAGTTTAACAATGAGCTAACGAAGAGTAGTCGAAAGCTCCGCTACCGAGTTACCGAGAGTTGAGTTGATTAATGGTGTTTAACTACCCAGCCAATAATATTTCACTTATATCGAGACGTCGCCAGCTATAGGCGAAGGTGCAGAAATTTTGCCTGTTCGTTGCGCTGATGGTATTATACAGCAGGGTTCTTTATCGTTCCAAGCCTACCATGGCACTGGGGCCTCGTTTATTTTAATTTCCCATCGGAATGAACCGTGACTTTCATTTCGTAATGTCGAGTGCTTGGCGAAAGAACAGTCACTATCCACTTTTATCAGACCCGGTCGGGGTTCGAACCCACGACCTCCCACTTATGGGGCGAGCACTGAGCTACCGCAGTAGTGAGTTACCGAGATATGGATAGCTGAAGGCCGAATAACTGCAGGTAGCAGCTGCCAAGGGGCCGAGCTTGCTGCCAATATGACACTTATTCATTACCTTAGTGTTAAACTTTCGACGGGCCTGTGGTGTATAATTTCCTCATAGAGCTTTTAGTTTATTTTTATGTAATTATTTAAAACTTTTATAACCAATCTTAAATAGAAGCTAATCTGGTATGAATTAAAGTTTTAATAATCATTAAATCTAAACAAAATAAGTAGAAAAATTGATGACGTCAATTCAGGTTTTAACCGTCTCAATATTAAAAGTAATTTACAAAACTGCACTACAGACCTGTCGAAAGTCTAACACTAAGCTAACGAATTAGTGCGAGTAGACGGCTTACCTCGGTCCCTACGGTTAGCAATATCTTGACAGCTTTTCGACAGCTGGTATCTTTCTGTCGGCAGTTTTTCGGCCTCGAGCTAACCATACCCCTGTCACTCGGCAGCCGAGATTCGACTCCTTTTCGTTAGCTCATTGTTAAACTTTCGACAGGTCTGTACTGTATTTCTATTCTCGTAGAAAAAAATTACGACTAATACCAAAACTCACACACAGCCAGACATTTGTTTTATTTTAGAAGGATTTTAAGATTGGTTTTAATAATTTCTTTTGCATTAAAACCCCAAAAATATTACTTTTAACTTTTTAAACGCCCGTGTCTAAATGTTAAAATGTATTTTCTGCTGAATAATTTATGGCTTGCTGCTTTCATGCTGAACTTCCCGACCGACTTAGAATTTTTGTCTGTTATTTTTATTGCGATTTTAAAATGGACACTGACGTTGTTTTAAATCACACATGTATGAAATTAACACACAGGAGAGTACACAGAAGTCAAGCAGTTACAATAGTAACTTGAAATCATAGAATTAATTTTTTTAATCGTTTTAAAGGTGATGGTTGTCTGAGTTTAAAATCTACATGTGATTTTTGGGCAATGTCCAGCCCATAAATTGCTTAAAAGTGTAGTTCCATACATAATCGTGTGGACACGGTGGTCTAAAATGGTCTAAAGTGCGCTTAAAGATCACAGCGGATCTCTTTGAATTCCGCTTTTCAGTTCTCTTGATTATGAGTAGATTATATCCGGGTTCTCCGGTTGTCTCGTGGGTGAATTCTAATTGGTATCGAGGTCACGAAGAACCACTACGATAGCTCAGTTAGTGCTCGCTCAGTATGTTGAAGATCGTGGGTTCGAACCCTGGCCGGGTCTGACCAAGACTTGAAAAAAGGTAGTGACTGTTTTTTTTTTACCAAGCACTCAATCAATCTGTTGAGGAAGCATATCGTGCTTGAGTTCATATTGAGTTCCGATACTTGATCGTAAGTTCCTATTGGTTAGCATATAGTTTTGGACACATATTAAATTAACATTAAGTAAATTTGAATATATCGATTTCAAAATTGCTCTACGTCAAAATGGAAGAAATGGAATGGTAGGTAGACCCTATCGTTGTTGCTATCTCCAAATGAACTGTGTGGTAAACCAGTAGACAATGGTCACAGGTCAAAACACGCCATCGAAGGATAACACGATATCCCTCACATTCCAAGCGCACCATGTATCTTAAAAGGAGCGACGAAGAAAAGTAGAATCACGTGATAAGAGTAACTATGCTGATATGTATAGATAATCGATATTTCAAGTTTTACTGAATTTCAACGAAGTTACGTTGTCTAGAACGAAGTATTTCAGTTTAACCTCTTTCTTGTTAAAATATCAATGTTGCATAACATTGATTGTGGTATGCGATATATTACCAGGCAAATTAAATCGGTTTTCTACAAACTAGAAATATTAATGCACATCTTGAAGATTTGTCATATTATATTTTTTGATTTTTTAATATTTAAAAAAAATATGTGCGTTACCACTAAGGGCCGAGTGAAATGTACCGAAGATTAGTATCTTTCCATTTCATATAATAAGATCAAACCCGACGAACCGAGAAGGGAACTTCAGCTGAACCCGACGAGTAGCTATAGGCTGGGTATATTTTTAGAGGTTAATTTTTCAAGAAATAGTGCATTACAACTGATTACATTCTAGTGAAATGTACAGAAGATGAGTTACTGTCAGAATTGAACCCGACGAACCAGGACCTCGTGATCAGCTGAACCTGACGAGTAAGCCGGGGTGTATTTTAAGATGTAAACTATTTAAATGTGTTATCAATTAGTTAATTTATAAACATATCTTTAAACTAGACCATGAAATTATGAAGACATTAACAATAAAAAAAACTATGGTGACCGATTCATGTCACGTTTTTCGTCTGGAGTTAATTAGTCATTTCGTCCTTTTGTCATCAACATTTCGCCTGTATGTCATTTCAACTTTTTGTCATTTTCTTATTTCAACATTTCGTCCGTTTTCTTTTCGTGTTGCGTATTCCGTCTTTTCATAATAAACTCGCCACGCGAAAATATGAAAAAATGAAATGGCACAGATCAATTTTGAATGGTGTTTTACGCCCAAGTCAAGATTGTTTCTCTTATATCGGGGCGACCATTTCAAGAATTGTGGAGTAATCTGGAGTGCTCGGAGAAAAGTCACCGAACTTCGATAAACGAACTGTCAAACCTTCTAACTCTTGGATCTGTTTCTTCTGGGATTCGAGCTGAAGTGAGGAGAGGCGTTGTAATCCGTAAGAGCACGCTTTACACCTATCGGGCTCGAAGGCCCTGGCACAAACCGGCCTCCATACAAAACACGAAGAAGAACCTTGGCATGCTTTTATGACAGTTTGTTAAGAAGTCGATTGACACAACAGTACCTGCGAGTCAATAAATTAAATAAATAAACTAATGTACCATTGAATAACTTTCTAACGTCGATAATTGCCTATTAATGAATTATTTCATAATCGTTAAAAAATTAAGGAAATCGTGCAGACTGAACAATTTCTATATTTTACATAAATGATTAATTGGACCTCGAAAAAATTATCTCACTTCTCCATAAATGTGCCTAACCCTCCCTGAATAGAAGCCTGACCCTCCCTGAATGAAGCGCCGACTTTTCCTGAATTGAAGCAAAACATTGCGATATTGGCATTATGATAATAAACTTCCATATTTTTTCACTTTTATATGCAAGTGTCATCATTAATTTTTAAATCTTATTTAATTAAGCATACAACTAAGTGAAACTCCTCTCTGAATAGAAGCCTGTCCCTCCCTGAATAAAAACATGTCTTTCTCTGAATAAAAACACAACATTTAGATATTGGCATTATGATAACAAACTGTCATAATTTATTCCTCCTTATATGCAGTACAGGCCTGTCTAAAGTTTAATACTAAACAGAAAATAAATAAATAAATAAAAAAATAAATAAATAAATAAATAAATAAATAAATAAATAAATAAATAAATAAATAAATAAATAAAATAAATAAATAAATAAATAAATAAATAAATAAATACATTAGTGGCGAATCATTTGCTCATCTCGACCTCTCATTAGAAAAAAATAAATAAATAAATAAATAAATAAATAAATAAATAAATAAATAATAAATAAATAAATAAATAAATTAGTGGCGAATCATTTGCTCATCTCGATCTCTCATTAGGTATATTTCAACAGCAGCTGCATGCTATGTATCTCTCGGATGGTTTTCGGTCTCTAGATTTTATACATTGGCCATTCGACAGCCGAGCTCAGACTCCTGTTTGTAACTCAACAAATTAGTGCCGAATCAGTTGCCCTTTTCGGTCTGTAAGTTTCAACAGCAGTTGCATGCTATATATCTCTCGGATGCTTTTCTGCAACTGGCTGTTCATATGCAGCCCAACCTGCCTTAAATGCCACCTCTATATAAGGGCCACCTGCTTATAAAGGTCAGTAGAATTGTATCCCAATTGTTCTATATTCATAGTATTTAGACCTGTATATAAGGTCACCTGCCCATAAAAGATACTTTTACTGGTTCTCTTGGGTGGCCTTTATAGACAGGTTTGACTGTATTGGCCATTCGACAGCCGAGCTCAGACTTCGATTTGTAAGCTAACAAATTAGTGCCGAATCAGTTGCTCTCCCATGCCTCTCATTAGCTATATTTCAAAGGAAGCTGCTATGTGTCCCTCGGTATCTTTTTGGCCGCTAGCAACTGCAAACGTATTTATTTTTTTGCGGTATAGGAAATTTAGACATATCCGCGTAGTTAAATTTTCCTGTGTTTGAAATACGCACTATAACACAACAACATAATAACTATAATTTTCGCTTGCATGGTATTAATGTTCGCGCAAAACAAACGACTGTGAAATAAGCGAAAATTAGTACACCGCGAAAATAAATACGATTACAGTCTTCATTTATTGGCCATTCGAGTTCTGGATCTGTGTTAAACTTTCGGATTATATACAATATACAACAGCCATCATTACTTTTTAAAGCTTATGAAATCAAGCATAATATAAGTGAAATTTTTTAAGGGAGATTGATTAATACGTTTTCTTTAAAGATGTATATGTCAAGAAGACACCCATACAATTTCATTGATCAAGTGCGAAACGGTTATTTCCTTGTCGTAGACCTTTAGTTGTTGGCCCAATACCAAGTGGTCCATGATGTTTCGGGGGCATGCACTCCATATAAAGGTTGCCATAAATACGCACTAATACAAAGCCAATTAGAAGTACAATCCAACCTGCCTTAAAGGCCACCTGTATATAAGGACCACCTGTTTATAAAGGCCAGTAGAATTGTATCCCAATTGTTTTTTTTTCATAATATTTGAACCTGTTTATAAAGTCCATCTGCCAATTAAGCCAAATTTACTGGTTCCATTTGGTGGCCTTTATAGACAGGTTTGACTGTAATACACAAAACTTACGCAAGAAATGGATTTTTGTTTATGTTAATCCTTGAAATTGATTAGAAAATTGTGTTGTCACAAATAGCTGAAAAATTGCAAGTGCAACATGAAATAACATTCAACAAATCATTAACATTGTCTCAAGCGGACAGGTCAGAGTTGTTTGCCTTAAACTCATATAATGTTTCTAAATAGAAACTTAGCAACAAGGAGGTCTTACCTTTCCGGGGCACCAGGCTTCATTTCCCTGGCGGAGAAACTTATTTTCCAGTTTTCAAAGTTTTTTGCTTCTTTGCTTTTAAGAGGATTGTAATTTGAACATGAGGATTTTAAGTTCGACTGTCGAGATATGGAGAGCTAGTGACGAAAAACCTGTAGAGATATGGATAACACCTGTCGAAAAGCTGCCAAATTTAGTTAACGAGAGCCGGAGATGATCTACCAATTCAGTATTCATTCGTAAGCTTAGTGTTAAATTTTCGATAGACCGGTACTGTAGTTATATAGTCAAACCTATTTATATAGGCCACCAAAATCAACCAGTAAAAGTGGCCTTTACGGACAGGTGGCCTTTATATACAGGTTCAAATAATATGAATTAAGAACCATTGGGATACAATTCTACTGGCCTTTATAAGCAGATGGTCCTCACATAGAGGTGGCCTTTAAGGCAGGTTGAACTGTATGTAGTATTTCCAACTACAAGGTTTTCAGCTCTAGATTTTCTTTTCTTCAATCTCGTACATCATGCTTGAAAAAATCTTTTCAATTCAATTTCGATAAAAAATGTTTTTTCCACTCTATTAAAAATTAGATGCTTAACTTTAAAAAGACCCCCCAAATACAAAACTACAGTAAAGACCAGTCGAAAGTTTCAAACTAAGCTAACGAATTAGTGAAGAATCGAGTTAGCTTTGCTAGCAAATATTTCGACAGCTTTGCGGCAGCTGGTATCTATCCTTCGCCAGCTTTTTGGCCACTAGTTGCCCAATATGTCGGTCACCCAGCCACCGAGCCTCGGGTTCTTTTTGTTAGTTAACCTAGTGTTAAATTTTCGACTGGTCTGTAGTGTACTTTGTCAAGATCAAGAACACATCGAAGCCTTATTTCATCTCATAGCCTTCGGTATTATGTAATAAAAATGTTGATATTATACCGTTAATTTATTAGAAGGGGGTCGGACCGGTCCACGCATTGCTCTCTATTGTACGATAAAAATTAAAAAAGCAATATTTAAATATTTTTTTCTTAAAAAAAGAGAAAATGAATAAATCAAACTTTAAAACGCAATACAAATGTAGTTATATGCGATTTTAAGGTATTTGGTGTTTTCTGTGGTTTTTATAAAGAGATATTACCATTTGAAGTTGAATAATATATACTACTTGAAAATATTTAAAACAAGCAAGAACACGCAAGAACACAGACAAACATCAAACAATAAATTAATCCATCTATTAATTCATCCATCCATCCATCCATCCATCTTTTTATCTACATGTATCAATCATTTCATCTACAAATCCATCCAGTCATCAATTGATCCATTCTTCCACCGATCTATCTATCCATCCATCCATCCACCTATTTACCCATCTATCCATGAATTGATCCATCCTTCCACCGACCCATCTATCTACCAATCCACCCATATCAAATAAATTCACCCACAAATCCATCCACCCATCAAGTAATCCATCCTTCACTTCCACCGATCCATTTATCCATCGATCCATCTATCCACCAATCCATCTATCCACCAATCCACCCATCCATCTTTCTATCTATCAATCAGTTAATCTACAAGTCCATCCACCCATAAATTGATCCATCCTTCCACCGACCCATCTATCCACCAATCCACTCATATCAAATAAATTCACCCACAAATCCATCCACCCATCAAGTAATCCATCCTTCCACCGATCCATCTATCCACAAATCCATCTATCCACCAATCCACCCATCCATCTTTCTATCTATCGATCAGGTAATCTACAAATCCATCCACCCATGAATTGATCCATCCTTCCACCGATCCATCTTTCCACAAATCCATTCATACACACTCTCATCAAACCATCAATCCACCAATACATCCATCTACCCATCCACTCGTTCACTAATTCATTCACTCATCCACCCATCCATCCACCCATCCACCAAAGAATCCACCAATCCATTCATCCATCCATCCAACCACCAACACATCCATCCATCAATAAAAACTATATAAATTAAAATGATGCAGAAACCAAGAATAAAATGCACAAACACATACCCCTTCTAGCGATGGTAGCAGAAAAAGAAATAACAGAACCAACGCAGACACAAACTAGAAAAACTGTGAGCCACAAGCTCACAAAAAATACCCCCCCCCCCCCTCTCTCCCACATAAAAAAAATCCATCGGATCAAAATAGGATGTGCACATCTACATTATATCACAAAGATTGTGTGAAAGTTTCATGAAAATCCATTGAAGGGTTTAGGAGGAGTTGCGGATAAGAGATAGGTACCCTAAAGTGTAACGGAAGGACGGACACACGGACGGACATACCTATCACTATATATGCCCCCACTTTTTAAGCGGGGGGTATAATTAAAATGATGCAGAAACCAAGAATAAAATACACATACATGTAGCTAAAAACATACCCTTTCTGGTGGTACACAAAAAGAAGAAATAATAGAACCAACGCAGACATATATAAACAGGGATCAAATAAACCTTTACTGATGTTAAAAGTACTAGTTACTAGTTAGTTCCCGACTGACTCAAGGCTTGGTTATGAGTAGCCACTGATCGATCAACATATACTCAACCATAATTAATTTTATTTACTCTCACTGTTTCATTGAAAAATTATAAGCTTTGTTAAATTTTGACATCTGGTTTCTGTATGTTGATTCCCTTCTCATAACGCCATGTACTCTGAAATTAATTTTCTGATTGTCTTCAAGTTATAAAGGGGTTTAATTATTTTGTGCCCTGTGAAGATTTGTTAAATATTTTTCGAGAAGAGAGATGGACAAAATGATGGCGTAAACAATGGTTCGTTTTGTGGACATAATTATGTCATTATTCTATTAAATACTGTTGTTCACAAAAATGGCGTTTTAGTTTCTACTTCAAGTGTGTTTAAAATCATCAAGTGAAAAATCCGAAGACAACGTGTTCCTAAAAAGAACATGAACTCGTTAAGAAATGCATTAAAATTATCCACGGTTAATATGTGGGCATTTATTTACTTATGTATAAACATTTTAAATGTTATTCCAAAAAATATATATACACGAACAGATAGAAATTAACCGAAAATGACAATAATTTGTTTTATGTATTTTTTGTTAATCTTCCCATGACGTCAGCACCTGTGTTCAATCTCCTGATGACGTCATCGGTGCTATTAAAACAAATTTTGGAGTAGAATGCACCAAGCTACAACCGCGTTCATTTATAAAATTTTATTTTATATAAGAATTCACACATTATTTGTGGCGTATTTTATACGTATTCCGCCCTTTCTCTCTTCAGTAACATTTTAAACATGCTTTATTTCTCTGTAATGCTAACATTTATACAAAAAACTGTGTATTATAGTTTGTGATGCTGGTATTTTATTGTTTATACCGTTTTCCTTTTCTCCCACGTGTTTTAAATCAGCCATATTTTCCAACCACGCAGAGCTAAATATTCCAAAGTTCCGTAAATTTATGTTTTTATCAGAGAAAGTTATTTTTTCGTTGTATTACATTAAAAAAAATTGGTATGTTGTTTCATAAAATTAACCAAGTCAAAAGGCTTGTCTAGTGCTGTTTTTGAAATTTTTAATGCATTTGAGATAAGAACATGGAAATAATAAATAAATATATAAATAAATAAATAAATAAATAAATAAAATAGCATGCACATGACAACTTGATCATGACTACAAGAAAACCGGAGTGCGCAGAGAACACCATTGACTCTCAGCAAGCTTGCAATCTTTCTTCAACTAAGACCTGTCCAAGCGGGATTCGAACATGTGTAGTGAGAGGCACGGCGATCCAAAAGCGCGCTTTTTAAATCACTTGGCAACAGAGGTAATTTTAACAGGTAAGATAGATGAATTATATGAGTAAAACGGGAGAGTTTCTGTTAATGTGGGTAAAAACGTACCTAGATTGCAAATCAACGCATAAAAAACCAAACATCTTTTTCACTCAGTTTACTTTTGACAGTGGGTGTCTCCATATACAAGAATATTGTAGACTTTAGTATCCCCAAATCATCGCAATCAATCGGTTTATTACTGTTCATTTAAGATGATGTGAAGAGAATAATAAAGGAAATCGAATTTAATAAAAGGAAACGAATTTTATAATTATTTCCAACCTATTGCATCTATTAAAGAAGTAAAACTTCATAAATTTATGATGCACTGTCTCAAAGTTGAAGGATAATTTTGGGTGTAAAAAGAGTTTTCCATTTAATTTAATTTCAAACCCAAGGTTTAGACATAATTGAGCATTTTAATTGAAAATTTAACGATATTCGGTTTATACTGTCTGTATAATAAATGCAGTACAGGCCTGTCGAAAGTTTAACACTGGAGTTGAGTAATGGTGTTTAACGTCCCAGTCAAGAATATTTCCCTTATATCGACACGTCGCAAGTTATAGGCGAAATTGCAGAAATTTGTTCGTTTCGCTGATCATAATGACATTATACAACAGGGTTCTTTAGCGTGCCAAGCCTACTGTAACACGGGGCCTCGTTTATTTTAAGTTTAATCTAAAAGAACCGTCCATTTCGTAATACCAAATGGTTTGCGAAAGACCAGTCAGACCCGGTCGGGGTTCAAATCCACGACCTCTCACTTACGGAATGAAGACTCTACCAACTGTGGCTTAACACTGGGCTAGCGAAAACGTGCCAAGTGTTGCCGATAGAAAGATTGATAGTCAGCGGTAGCTGTCGAAAGATAGATAGCAGTTTTCGGAAACTTGCCGCGTAAGTGTAGCTAACGATCTGCCGATTTGGCCCTCATACGTCAGCTTTTAACTTTTTGACAGGCCTGTATTGTACTAAGTTGTCAAAGTACTTTCTTTCAATTTTTATGACATTTCCATTTATTTTTTATTTCAAATTTTTGTTCATATATTTTTCCCTGTGTCATCGTGAAAGTAATCATTACAATACTAGAGTATCTTAATGGATATTAACTGAATATATTGCACTATTTCACTTCTGCTCAATTCTAAAATTATTGTTGTCTACAGGGTATTAAGAACTTTGAATATATTTAAATTTTGTAATCCATTTAATATTTCAAATTGTACTAATAGAATCCTTCATTATTTGTACCACATAGGGCAATCTAATATACATTTACATATGCTTGGTCCTGAACGAGGTCTGCCGATTATCGTTTGTTCAGCACGAGGTTAGCCGTGTTATTGGTACTTTATTAGAGCGAGGGATCTTGAAAACAAGTAGTGATTGCATCTTTTTTCTTTTCTTTTTATATTTTTATATTTTATTTATTTATTTATTTATTTATTTATTTATTTATTTATTTATTTATTTATTATTATTATTATTATTATTATTATATTTTTTGCATTATGAAATATATCAATTTACTTATAATCAATTTCAGCAGGTTTTAACCTATCGGTACATCTCTGTTTAATTTACTGGAGGGAAAGAAGCGTGTAAGCTTTACTGCACGGTTGAGATATCTGTCCCAGTTCATTTTGGGAATTTTCTATCTGGGGTGCAAAAAAGTGTACATGTATATAAAGTTGAAGCTGAAAAACATATACATGTACTTTGCTATACCCAGAGCCATGAAGTGCCCTGACAACTCAACGTAAAGATCAATACCGTCTTGGTGGTTCAGTGGTTCGACCGCCACGTGAGCGGGATGCCGTGGGTTCGAACCCGAAACAAATCATACCTAGGACTTTAAAATGTGCTATACTGCTTCACAGTATAAAGAGGATATTAAGAGTTTTGACTGATGTGATAGGCTACCGATTTTTTACTAATGAACTCAGTTAATATTTCGACAGGCCTTAACGTATACCGTACTTAGTTTTTAACCCGCCCCACCTACTATATTTCAGTACAACTGCATAAAGCGAAATAGGACGTGTACCTAGTATGTCACTTTCAAATGTTCAATAAGCAAGCTATACTTAATGACCACCTGTCTAAATAGCATTTTTTATATATCCATATACTTAGTTTTTAACCTCCCTCATATTCCAATACAACTGTATAAGTCCTTGGGGTATTTCATGCGATTGAGAAGTGGGGTAAATTTCGGTGACAGTTGTAACGATAGAACTGTTTGGTATCGACTGCACATTAAGGCACACGAATCTACTCCAGTTCCAATGTTATACAAAATACGCATTCAAAAATAGCTCTTAATTTTCAGAAATAGAACACACCCTTATTCATGAACGAGTTCCATTTTTTTTCATTGTAGACTCTTTTACTTTGATCTTAGACAATGCATGTCGTGTTGAACAATTTTCTGTTTACTTAAGTAAAAAAGATCACATGGGTTATGTGAATGTTTCAAGTTTTTCAATCATCCTAAAAATAGAATATTGTGAAATAGTCATTTCCGTGGTGTCACAATTTTCGTGGGCATACTGACCGGCGAAATACGATGTCAAGGAAATTATATATGTTAAAACTAACCTTCCTAGCCAACGAATTTACATGTCAACGAAATAGTATCTATTAAAAACTTACCTTAAACAATAACCCCGAATCACGAATTTACCGACCCACGAAATATTATGCATGATTTTTCTTAGGACCTCGAAATTGGAAATCTGCGAAAATAAGGGATTTCACAGTATCGATTAATGCAGCAGCTGAATAGCGTGGATTTACCAATAGCCACAACAGTCAAGAAGAAAAAAGAACCGTTTTGAAAAGCTATAACGACTATTGAGAATGAAAAAGAAGAAAAAAATTTCCATGTAAAAGTAAGATACCATACAACGTAAACAAGAATGGAGTGATGGAATGGTCTTTATATAACGCCCAGTCCAGATCATTTCACTTATATCGAGACGATCAGTTTTGGGAAGACGGAGGGAACCAGATTGCACGGAGAAAAGGTTAATAGAGAACAAAAATATTTGACAACCATTTCACTATAAGCAAGCCCTCATGACTGTAGACAGACACTGGACAAAACGGCAAATTAAAAATATCCAATGGTGTAGTTAAAGTACTTTCGGAGAGCCTAAACTATGTAACTCTCTTACTAATTAGTATGTGACACATCATTCCATCATTGGAATATATTTGCTACAAGTTTTTATTAAAATCAATTAATGGAAGATATGAAACGGACATGGTACAAAGTTTTGTATCATGTGACAAATGTTATATCCTATCTGCAAGAACAATTTATGTAATTTATTTACTTTATATATATAATGTACTGTACGTATCATAGTATAATGCATTATAAATATTATATTATGTGTTATATGTATTTAATGTATTTTACTAGATCGCTTTTACATAGATGTAACACGCCCTCATGTTCCACTCTCGGAGTGGCTGAGGTTTTTTATTTTGAAATAAATGAAATGAAAATGTTATTGAGAAGGCGACCAGACAGACGGACAGCGTGATTCCTATATACCCGCCTAAACTTTGATTACAGGGGGTATATGGATAAACCACCCGACACATTGTACAGTACATGTAGATTGTCGGTGTAATCAATCAATACCCGTATAGAAATTTAGGTGGGTGATATACTGTTTACATAAATTAAAATTGATTACATCATTTTAAATTTATTTGAAAATTCTTATTAAATAAAATTAAAACTAGCACTAAAAATGAACTTTTAAACAGTGTTAATATCAAGGTCATACGTTGTTCAAATTTAATATACTACAACATTGGTTTGTAATTCAAGGTAATTGGAATTTAATGTTTGTATTTGACTATCCGATGTCAAAAAATTGCCATTTTAAATTAATTGCTATGAGGGGGATCACCTTGATGACAAAAGATTAATATGATAACGAATGATTTTTATATACAGTACAGACCTGTCAAGATTTTTACACACCACTGCAGTAGCTCAGTAGGTAGAGTGCTCGCTCCGTAAGTGGGAGGTCGAGGGTTCAAACTCCGATCGCTCTGACTCAAGACTTGAAAGTGGGTAGTGACTGTTCTTTCGCCAATCACTCGGCATTACGGGGTGAAAGGCGCGGTTCATTCTGATGGGAACTTAAAAAAAGACGAGTTCCCGTGTCTCGATAAGCGTGGCACGATAAAGAACCCTGTTGTATAATACCATCAACGCAACGCACAGGCAAAATTTCTGCCTTTTTGCCTATAGCTGGCGACGTCTCGATATGCGTGAAAAAGTCTTGACTGGGACGTCAAACACCATTACTCAACGGCTAATGAATTAGTCCCGAATCGGAAGCGTATATCGGTCTCTCGTAAGCAATTCCTCCCTATGCAGCTGTTGCCTATCTTTTTGCAGCATTTCCACCACTAGTTATCCATATCTCAGCTACTTGAATGCCGAACTTTCACATCTTTTCGTTAGCCCAGTGTTAAATTTTCGAAAGGTCTATACAATCGATGTAATTAAATCTTCTTGGTGTCATGTGTATTGTATCACCCATAAAGTCAATACTTCGTGTAATTGTATATATTTTATATATATAACGGGTATCAAAGTCGGTATATTCCGTATATTGAAAGATGTGGAACCAAACAAACTTTAACAAGTTTAATAAATTATTCAATCCGTTGAAAACAGAATATGTGACCTTATGCATGTCATTACTATTTTATTTGATTTACCTAGTTTCTGGAACTTCAGTACCGATCTGCTATTTTAATGCGATGGCACCTAATTGTCTAATACAATCAGCCAAGTATCATATTTAAACAAAATGAATTTTTTGAATGATTTTAATGGAACTGTATTATCATAATTTTTTAAATGTTCTTAGCAATAATCATAAAACAATGAAGTAAAAAGGATACCAATGATAAATTTCAAACACAAACATACGTATCAAATCTCAATCCCAAAAGCAAAACAAAAACTAAAACCGACAAATTAAGTAAAACTCTTGGACTGTCATTAGGGAATTGGGACCGGATGCTCAGGAAGGGTAATTATCACATTCCTTAACATTAAAGTTTTATAATTATTGTCTTTAGTTGGGGTAGGGAGTAAGCTATGGTGTTTAACGTCCAAGTCAAGAACATTAAACAGTCCAACCTGCCTTAAAGGCAACCTCTATATGGTCACCCGCTTATAAATGCCAGTAGAATTGTATCCCAATTGTTCTTTATTCGTATTATTTGAACCTGTATATAAAGGTCACCTGCCCATAAAGGTCACTTTTACCCTTTGGTGGCTTTTTTTAGACAGGTTTGACTATACTCATATTGTTTTGGGATTGGTATTATCAACTTAGGAAATGTGTCGATGGTATTTGATGGAGTGTTCCATGATATTTCGTAGATGGTCCTAGCCATCAAGCTTTATCTAAATAAAATTGATTATTAACAGAATAATTTGATCGATGTCCAGTTAACATATCTTTATGTTAGTTTGAAAATTTTGACACGGAAATGATTATAGTAGTCAGGCGTCAAGAATTAAAAATATTAAATATTTTTTACCAAAGAACAACCTTTCCTTTCCCAAACCTCGGATAATCATAATTAAACACAAATATGTCCAAATCACAATCCCAAAAAGCAAAGTAAAAATTAATAAAAAAAACCTGAAAACTGGCAAAATTCAGATAACACGTGAACTTTCATCACGGAAGTAAAGGCTGGTGTTCCGAATGGGTAAGCGCAATATTCTTTCACTTATATCGAGGCTGTCAGTTCGGGAATGATGGAGAAATCTGAAGTATCCCCCGATCTTCTGGTAGAGAACTGATAAGTAAACCATCCAAATCGGATTCGAGCCATGGTGATGAGAGGCACTGTGATCCATAAGCCGGCGCTTTGAACCACTTGGACACAGAGGTCGCAATTATTATTTAATGATTGCTGAAAATATAATTATCGGACGGAAAGTTATCATGTACTTTAGAAAAAAAAAGTCCGGCAGCCATTTTGTTGTTGGGATCAATAAAAACTCCTAATATTAATGTTTTTTAAAATACTTCAAATAAAATTGTAATTACCAGATTTTGTACATTATTATTCAACCGATCGTAAATATTGGTTTTGCTTTGTGTATTTACAAATCGTCAATTAACAAACCACATTGGTATCATCAATACGAAACTGCGGCTAAAATGGCCATTGAAATGGATCGCTTGGCTTTGACTGTGCTCAGTTAAGCATACATTACAGATGTGTCGAAAGTTTAACACTAGGCTAACGAATACGTTCTAAATCGGCAGCTTATCTCAGTACATCGTTAGCTATATTTTGACAGCTATCTGACAGCTGCTGTATATCTCTAGACAGCTTTTCGACCACTAGCTATCCATATCACAGCTGTCGAACTTCGACGTCTTTTCGTTGGCTCAGTGTTAAACTTTCGACAGGTCTGTACTATAATTACAAACATTATTGAGTCCCTCAAGGACATACCCCCGCCATTTACAGTTCTGGCATTCGCGGGTTGTAATAGATGTTATAATTCAAAAGTGGAATTAAAATACAGACCTGTCGAAAATTTAACACTGAACTGACGAAAAGGGTTCCATGCTCGACTGCCTATTGTTCGAAAAATGGATAGCTAGTAGCTACCGAAGCATAGATAGAAGCTGCCAAAAATCTGTCGAGATTTAGCTAACGAGGAACTAGGATAAGCTGCCGAATCGGTACTTATTCGCGAGGTTAGTGTTAAGTTTTCGGCGGGCCTGTACTGTATACGCTAAATCTGGATTTTGTAGCTCAATTGACGTGGAAAAAGCCGATGAGTAGACGAGGTATTGATACACTAACTGAATACGCTAAATAATCACTTCTAATCCGATGTTTGCTGAGAATAAAATTCAAAGGCGGGACCGACATATTTATATTTCATATATCAAGTGAAAATGGGTTAATAGATTTTTCAAAGTTTGTATTTTGTATGGTACACTGAAAAATTATATCGGAAAAGATTAAGAAAATTTGATGGACAAATAAGAAAAATAAACATAATCAAAATTCCAAAAAACTTACCTCCTCCGGTTTAAATGGAAATTTAAAAAAATTACCATCGCCGGTTTAATTAGGAATTCCAAAAAACTTACCATCTCTGGTTTAATTGAAAAAAAAAATTAACGAATTCATAAAGGTTCTAAAATGATGCGAAATCAATCATTTTCGTGGTGGCGAAACCGCTGCTGATCTTGCTCCCGCCCTTGTTAGCTTGACAGATTTTTCGACAGTTGCTATCTATATTTCGGTAGTTTTTGGCCACAAGTTATCCATATCTCGCCAGAACTCCAATTCGTTAGCCAAGTGTTTAAGTTTCAACAGGTTTGTACTGTACATTGGTTATTACAAAGTACAATTTGTTATCTACAATAATAGCTGAGATTATGTCATAATTGTCATATTGCTTAACAATATGTGTTTATGCTATCTTGTTTTGTCATGTCTTAGGTTCGAACCCTGATCAGGTCTGATCCAAGACTTGAAAGGGGTAGTGACTGTTCTTTTGCCACGCACTCGGTATTACGAAATAAAAGTCACAGTTTCTTCGGTTAAAAACTTAAAAAAAAACGAGGTCCTATGTCACGGTAGCCGTGGCACGATAAAGAACACTGTTGTATAATGGCATAAACGTAACGCACAGGCAAAATTTCCTCACCTTCGCCTTAAACTGGCAATGTCTCCTTATAAGTTAAATATTTTTAATGAAATGTTTAACACCATTACTCAACTCAACTTGTCTTGTCTTGTTTCATTTGTTATTGCTTTATGTTCTTATTTATTGCCAAATCCCTTTGTTTCAGATTTTTTTCTATTTTAATTTATTGGTATTGTTGATCTTGACTTGAATACAAACCCCATTTAAATCATCTATTACAACATTTAAGACATGACATTGTTTTGGAGTCACTTCATGCTAGTATGAAACCGGGTGTTCCGGGGAAGCTCTTCATGTTAATTTTGTATCCGGAACACCCGGTATTATACTGGCATGAAGTGACAAAACAATGTCATATCTTATATTTACCATCCTTTTTATATCTAATCTTCTATATATGGAATTAAAACTTTTTTGTTAATTTACTTCCTCCATTGGTTTAAGTGGATCGTGGAACCCGTCCAGTGGCGGATTTAGGGGAGGGGTTGCGGGGGTTGCAACCCCCCCTTTGAACAATTTAAAGAGAGAGAGAGAGTGAGATATTGACTGATTCGCGCCTTTGGCGCTCGCATCTAGCATTGATATAATTCTCGCCCCTCCCCTTAAAAAATCCTGTATAGATATCAACTCCCCCCCCTTTTAAAAAATCCTGGATAGTTCTCAACCCCCCCCCCCCTTTCAAAAAATCCTGTATCCGCCCCTGCCGTCTACTGCATCTTAATGAAGGATGACGTCATCGGTGCGTGGGATGACAGGTGTCCCCGCCCACCTAAAACCATCAGTTCTAAAAGGTCAAAAACGTTTGAAGCAAATTTATGATGATGTTGAGAAAATACTCTTAATAGACTGAAACGAGTGCTATTGTAAATATAATAAGTCATATAATGTTTCTAATACATGTATCTCTGATGTTCCTTTTTGCAGAATTGTCAAAATTTATTTGTATACGCACAAGCAAGCACACATGTCTATACCAACCTTGAACTGTATGCACACATTACACAAGAGTTGAAAAGGGTTTACTCAAGTTTAAATTTTGGTCTAGTTTTTTTTCACTACAAATTTTAAGTGATGAATGCAGATGAACAGTCTCAATGAAATAAGATACATATCTCTAATTTGACTTGTTCAGACATTCTCTGCTTCATTTAACATTGATAAATATATCAAGTCGTCACTTAAGTTGATGCACCGCGTAAACTGCTTATTCCGTATGACATAAAATCCTGTCATTCATCGTCAATTTCACATATTATACGACAGAAAGGTGGATTTTATTATTTTATTTTAATATTTATTTTTTTTTGTCAAAAACCACTTTCAAGGGAATTACGATATAAAGGATTTTAATTTAATTGCAAATAGGGATGGCCGTCATAACAATATTGCTGATAAGTATGATGTGTCTGTATCCAAAATAACCGTAGATATGTTTGACGTCTTACTTTTTATTTTCAATATCTCAAGGATATTGCAAGTTTATGCTTATCAAGACCCTCAAAAAGTTTTATGACCGTCATCACAATATTGTTGGTAAGTATGATGTCCCTGTATTATTCAAAATAACCCTGAATATAGTATTTGATGTTTCATAGTTTCATATTTCTTCGATTTTCAATAGCTTAAGGCTATTGGAAAATGTATGCTTATCAAGGCCCTCAAAAAGTTTTTTATCGTTATCACAATATTGTTGATAAGTACGATGTCCCTGTGTTCAAAATAACCCTGAATATAGTATTTGATGTTCCATAGTTCCATGTTCCTTTCATTTCAATACCTCAAGGCTATTGGAAAATGTATGATTATCAAGGCCCTCAAAAAGTTTTATGGCGGTCATCACTATTATATTGATAAGTATGATGCCAAAATGCCAAAATAACCCTGGATATTAATTTGATGTTCTATAGTTTCATGTTCCTTTCATTCTAAATACCTTAAGGCTATTGGAAAATGTATGATTATCAAGGCCTTTGAAAATTTTATAGTCGTCATCGCATAAGTATGATGCCAAAAAGCCAAAATTACCTTGGATACATCTGTTGTCCTATAGTTCCATATTTATTCTATTTTCAATATCTCAAGGATTTTGCGATCCAAGTGCTCATTAGGACCCTCAAAAAGTTTCATGGCCGTCATTACAATATTGTTGATAATTGTGATATCTCTGTATGCATAAAACCCTGGATATACCGCATCTGACATTCCAAAGGTCAATATTCCTTTCATTTTTAATGTAGCTAGCAAAACAGAAGGTGCTTGCTTTTCCGGAACATCCGGCCTCACTTCACCGATGAAAGTTAACGTGTTTAACAAAATTTTTGCCATTTTTCAAAGATTTCCTTTGCTTAGGAATTGTGATTTAAGATATGATTGGTATGTTTGTTTAGTTTTTGATTTATTGGTCTTAAGCATAGCAATCTATAATTTTTAGAAATGTGATTTACTTTCGATGTCGATTTTTCAGACAATGATCTAAGGACAGAGACTGTTTAAGGTAAGTTTACACTGTATGTCCAAACAAATATGACTTGCCATATGTGATATCATTTCTATTACCTATGTCTTGACATATCAAATAGAACATCCGGCAAGCCATACGTGCGTATGTCATTGAATTACATATTGTACCAGTGTGTATTTTACAGCAATAGACGGCCGTTTCGGAATACCATTCCTAATCAGTAGTGCTTTGGACGAAATTTATGAAACTAAACTTTATTATGTATCCAATTACATAGTTTACAGTCTATTTTGTCATATTACATACTATACCATTTTTAATTTTAAAGCACTAAACGACCATTTTGAATACAATTCCTCATTAGTAGTGCTTAGCCAAAATTGTAAAACCAATTTTTCGTCTCTAATTATGTTATTTCTCCAATTAATACTGCCTGATTTGCCATATATCACTTATTATGTCTTGATATTAAGTGTAAACTGGGCTTCAATTAACGTCCATGATAGTGCAAGTTTTAAAAAAAAAGATATCACATAGAAAATCAAATACAAACATACTAATCCATGTCCGAATCGCAATCCAGAAGCAAAGTAAAAACTTTTGTAACTGACAAATCAGTTTAGGCACGTGCACTTCTACCATGGAAGTGAGGCCAGGTGCTCTGAAGGGAAAAACACCTCACGTTTGGCTATTTACACCCGCCACGAGTGTAATGAAAATTGTGTGAAAGGAACATTGAACTATGGGACGTCAAATATATCCAGGAAAATCCTGGACATAAAGACATCAAACTTATCAACAATGCAGTGATGACGGCCATAAAACCTTTTGAGGGCCTTGATAAGCTAAGGCTTGTAATAATTCTGAGTCAACAATTTATTTGCAAGCATCCTTGATCGTTGTACAAAGTCCTCGTAGCGGAAACAAGCTCTATCATATCGTATTAATTGGGAAATAAATAAACCATAAGCAGGAGAAGCCGGTATAACAAAGTGTACTGTTGTACTGAAAAGACTAAGGGCTTGGTGAAGATTAATTCCTATTTGCAGTTGAAACAACATGTTTCCACTGAAATAATGACTTTATCCTCTTACTATATATCAAGATTTCCTCTTGTTCGACTTTTACACTTTTTTCCTCAGGATTAATTTTCTGCATGGAGTGATGACGTCATATTTTAGAAGAGCATTAATTTCTGACGTCAAAGTCGGTTGATTTGTCAGGTTATTTGTAAGAAAATAGTTTTAAGATAAAAATATTTTGATCATGTCGAGTTGTAGTGATAAAAGGTAATCTTGAGTGGCAACTTTCTTTAAGAAATCTACAACAACATGCCATTATACGTTGCGCAACTTCCGGTAAAGGCCAAGGTAAAAAATTAAAGTGATCTGATGAGCGTATGCATATTCAAACGTTTCAAGCTCAGATTGAATTCCAATGATGTTACTGCAATTTTTCAAAAATAATTCTAATTCATGTTTTTTTTCAAAAGACTTAAAATCTTTTCACAGTCTTAAAAGGGACAAAATCAGATACTATGTGGAATAAAATATAGGGTTTTTAACTTTTTAAAAAGTTAATAATTTACTGCCGCTCATGAAATTTAATCCATTGCAATTTCATTTCTCCTTCTTCGGCTAATCTCCATTACATCACAATAAAGTCAATTGCATTTATTATATACCATATGTGTGAAATCTTTGATGCAAATCATTTAATTTTATTGAATATCTTTATAATCTCAATGTTTGATATTCATTTTATTATAGCTTTTAAAAATATTGTAGTCGGTAATAAAATTACTGGAGCGTATTTGTGAATACTTCAGCAATTTATTAGGGAATTACATATTATACAAGTTTTAATTTTACAGCACCAGACGGCTGTTTCGGAATACAATTCTTCATCAGTAGTGCTTGGACCAACATTATAAAACCTAAAGTTTTTAAAGACGTTGAAAAAATTCCAAAGGTCCAAACTAAGCTAAGGAAATACTTTGCATGAGGGAGTTTTTGAAGATTTCCAAATTTTAACTAGCATCAAATTTAGACAATAGTATATTTCTGACAATAATATACAAATATTGCCTACTGAGTTTGTGATATTCTCTAGGCTTCAGTTACCAGCAGAGATACCGGCTTAGGTACATATTATACCAGTTTTAATTTTAAAGGACTAGACGGCCATTTCGGAATACAATTCCTCATCAGTAGTGCTTATTCTACAGAAAACTAGATTTCAACATATGTTTACTGTTTAGACACATTCTGTATGTCAAAGTTCGATTGTTAATCTTAATTTCGTTAGTTTCAAAGTCTTTACTTTGCTTTAGGATTGTTATTTTGACATGAATTACCATGTTTGGGTTTTTGTTTTCTTAAATTATTATTATTATTATTATTATTATTATTATTATTTACTTTAAGATTATGTAGAAAATTAAAATATTTCTATAATTTAAAATTGGACATGACAAAAAGAATTATGCATTAACCTACGTGAATCGTTGTCAAAATACTCATTTCAATCCAATCTATGCATTGTTTTTCCTTTAATGCGCTAACATATATTTTGGGCGGTGTCTTTAATGGTAATAATTTTGACATAGTGGCATTGCCTTTGACGATTGACTTCTTATGCGTAAGGGATACAATGAAGGGTAGCTCAAAGGTCTGTTTGCTACTTTTGCTGTTGGTGTTGCTGTTATTATTTCTGCTGCTGCTGTTGTTGTTTTTAACCTCAGATCATGCTCTTTGTAATATTCAAGAGAACCAGAAACATTCTAACTTATCAAAACCTAACATGCCAATCCATGTCCAAATAACAACCCAAAAAAAGCAAAGTAAAACATTCAATTGACATATTAGGCTGAACACGTGAAATTTCACCAGGAATGTGAGGCCGGGCGCTTGGGAAGGACCTCCTGTTTACCTTACACCCGCCACTCGTGGAATTGAAATTGAGAATGAAAAGAACATGAAACTATGGGACGTCAAAAAAAATCTAAGTAAATTTTGCTTACAGAGACATCATACTTATGAACAATATCGCGATAACGGCCGTAAAATGTTTTCTTTTAAAAAAGAAACAGCAACTTACTAGCAGCATTACAATGAATGATATGAGGAAAACAGAAACAAAACATCACATGTTTTAATTGCAATAGTATGGGAAATGACATTCTTTACCACTGTAATTGCTGCTAGGAAATCATCACTGTCGCTGTCTTGGGTTTAAAAGAATGTTATCGACTGACAGCTGCTGGTTCATGGTATAGCGGAGTCAGTGATTGAGAAAACGAATAGTATGCGTATTCGAATTACTGGGTGATTCCATAACTTTATGCAACATGCATCTCTTAGATTCTGCTATATTATGTTTAGCTATTGCCATTAAAATTGTTAATAGAAACGCATGTTTCATGCCGAAAAATTCGTCAAATTATAACTATTGGTTCATGGTATAGCGGATTCATTGACCGAGAAAAATAATGAGACGTGTAATACATTTGAAACAGTGATTGATTGCACATCTTAATGTCACATGCATCTATTGGGTCCAACAGTAGGTCAATAACATACCTAATCATTGTTATCCTGATTATTGCTAGAAAGGTTCATATTTAAACCAAACGCGTCGGCTTATAGCTGCTGATGCACGGTACTTACTTAGACATGAGGATAAAAATTAATTTTCTTTTAGGTTTATAGAAAACTTTGCTAATGACTTCTGATGCAGGATTTAACGGATCCATTGACTGAGAAAACGTTAAGTATAGAACTTATATTTGAACTCGCATTTAAACTCCAACGGGTGATTACATATCTTTATCACATACATATCCCATAAGTTATATAGTAGGTATTTGACGTATATATCAGCTATAGACATTGTAATTCCTACTAGAAAGTTTTTATTTTATGCTTAAAAGAAATCCATCTGCCTATATCGACTGATGCATGGTGAAGCGGATCCATTGACTGAGAAAAGTAAAAGGACGTGTAACATAATTGAAATC
Source organism: Anadara kagoshimensis (assembly GCA_021292105.1). Lineage (NCBI taxonomy): Eukaryota > Metazoa > Mollusca > Bivalvia > Arcoida > Arcidae > Anadara > Anadara kagoshimensis. The sequence goes on along the minus strand of CM037863.1, from coordinate 15,213,787 downwards.
AAGATGTGTAACACATTTGAAATTACAGGTGATTGCATACCATTATAACACAGGGGTATTAGGTGTAACGATAGGTCAATGACATTCTTAGTCATAAGCATTTTATTTTCTGCTGTTTAGCTGCTGATGCATGGACTAACAGATCAATTGACTGAGAAAAGTAAAAGGAAGTATCACACATTGTAAGTCAAGGGTGATAACTTCTTGAAAGTACAAGAAAATGAGAATAACGCCATTAGTAATATAATACAAAATGGACAATCACCATTGACCTGTCCGCTTGGCCATTTTTTTTTTGACAATTCATATAAAATAATCCACCTAGTAAATGGGTAGTTTAAGAACTCGCAAATAATATATTCACAAAGAAAAGCGTGTTTCCCGTGATGTTGATGAAATTAACACCTGTATTTCCTATGCTTCATAATAAAAAATATTCCAATAAAAGGAAAAACGGACAGTTGAGCGTTGTTTGTCTATCTATATAGGAATATGCCTAGTGAAAGGTCAAGCAGACAGGTCATTGAAGTTTATCTATACATATAATTCAGATAATTGTTGTACTTAAATTATAAATACAGTCACACCTCCAAAATCAATTAAAGAAATTATTCCATACAAAATTACACAATATGGTTCATTTTTCTATCTCCCATTTCTATAAGATAATGTTTAAAACATAATATATAATTTATGTATAGCAATTCTCTGAAGACTGATATGACAGACAACTCATTATTTAAGGTAGTTCCATACTTTACAAACCGCCTGAAAACACATATTGAAATTTTGAAATGTTGTATATGGGCATAAACCATTCAACATGCCAAAATTTCAGGGCAGGTATTCGACTTGCTTAAGAAGTTCTGAAGCGCCACCTGGTGGCCATTTCCACGACATAAATGATCAAAGTATAACTACTGTTATCAACAAATAAGCTTTAATAATTTTTTGTCATGCTTAGAAACCAAAAGTCTCTTGCATCTAAATTAACCATTATGTCATGAAGATTATTTGGACCAATGGAATTTTACTTCCGGTCACGTGGTATTTTTCTACAGCGTCACCTATCAAGAGAGAACATTAAATTTCCGGAAAACTAAAAGTAACACCCTTTCGTTAATTTGTAGATTTTTAAAAAACTAAGTCGAATACGGCCCCTGATTTTCACATATTGCACATGAATATATAAGTTTGATTTTCGGAAACAAAAAATAGGGGGTCGTCAAGCTACTTTTTTCATAAAATTGCATCAAAATCCTGAAACGAGAAAAAAAGCCTCATTCCTTACGTAAGAATTTACCAATAACGTTCTAGGATACTATTATGAACTCAATGTTTTTCGTTTGGTATTAACAAATAAACAAAAACACTGATTGTGAGCTATTTGGCTGTGCAAAACAAAACCAATTTAAATTCCATATGGTCTGTCACCCATAGAAACCATAGCAACCGTTACCCAACACAGATCAGTTAATGTGGAAAGGGGATCGTATGTACATTGATGCAGCATTTTTGATTTTAGGTCGCTGAATGAAACGCAAATACAAGAGCATAGACAAACTGCTAAAATTTGACACCGAGAAAAATTATCATCATTATGTTTATTGAAGAATCGTCAGTTTGTGTCCTACTATTTGTATTTAAAATCACCGAAAAAAATAAACATAAAGCGGCTTTTAAAATACCGTCTTCACAATTTAAACAATGTACTCAGATCTTTCACTTATTTAGAATAGTACTCTCAACAGTGTAGAGCTACCTAATTTCCGTTATGTACAATATACATTTTCTTCTTAAAAATAGTGCACAGAATTGAATTTGTGAATTTTAATCTATTGCGAATGCAGAAAATTATTCTACTGAATGATAGCATAACAGCGTTCCCGCCATAACTCTGTAGGCGCCGAAGACCACACATTCGTGACGTCATAGATAAAAAAGACGTCAAATCTGACATTTCGACCGTACGCACAAAACGACGACGTCACCATAGTATGGAACTACCTTAACCCTTTTTCAAAGAGGTTAATGTTTGTAATCACGATAAAACGCCGGATATATTAATTAACAAAAACGATAAAATCAGATACCTTTTTAGTTTTATTATTTAGAACTAGCATTGTAATTAACTTGTAACTGTCAGAACAAAAGGCGATGACAAAACGCATTTTTAAAATACATATGAAATATTTAAATTTTGAATAGAAGCTATAATCGCCCATGTTGCTCGAGTGTCGGAGTTTTTTGTACCGCATGTGTTCATTTTGTACTATTTTGTTTAGTTTGCTATATCAAATGACAGTGATGTATACTCTTTTCATATTTTAATGAATGAAATTACAGTAGTTTCACTATCATATAACAATACCATACATGTACGTATCCGCAGAACGGACCTGTCGAAAGTTTAACACTATGCTTACGAGTTAGTGCCGAATCAACAGCACATCTTGGACCCTCTTAAGCTATATATTCAAAATTTTGGCAGCTGCTATCAAGTGCCGAATCAACAGCACATCTTGGACCCTCTTAAGCTATATATTCAAAATTTTTGGCAGCTGCTATCAAGTGCCGAATCAACAGCACATCTTGGACCCTCTTAAGCTATATATTCAAAATTTTTGGCAGCTGCTATCAAGTGCCGAATCAACAGCACATCTTGGACCCTCTTAAGCTATATATTCAAAATTTTTGGCAGCTGCTATCAAGTGCCGAATCAACAGCACATCTTGGACCCTCTTAAGCTATATATTCAAAATTTTTGGCAGCTGCTATCAAGTGCCGAATCAACAGCACATCTTGGACCCTCTTAAGCTATATATTCAAATTTTTGGCAGCTGCTATCAAGTGCCGAATCAACAGCACATCTTGGACCCTCTTAAGCTATATATTCAAAATTTTTGGCAGCTGCTATCAAGTGCCGAATCAACAGCACATCTTGGACCCTCTTAAGCTATATATTCAAAATTTTTGGCAGCTGCTATCAAGTGCCGAATCAACAGCACATCTTGGACCCTCTTAAGCTATATATTCAAAATTTTTGGCAGCTGCTATCAAGTGCCGAATCAACAGCACATCTTGGACCCTCTTAAGCTATATATTCAAAATTTTTGGCAGCTGCTATCAAGTGCCGAATCAACAGCACATCTTGGACCCTCTTAAGCTATATATTCAAAATTTTTGGCAGCTGCTATCAAGTGCCGAATCAACAGCACATCTTGGACCCTCTTAAGCTATATATTCAAAATTTTTGGCAGCTGCTATCAAGTGCCGAATCAACAGCACATCTTGGACCCTCTTAAGCTATATATTCAAAATTTTTGGCAGCTGCTATCAAGTGCCGAATCAACAGCACATCTTGGACCCTCTTAAGCTATATATTCAAAATTTTTGGCAGCTGCTATCAAGTGCCGAATCAACAGCACATCTTGGACCCTCTTAAGCTATATATTCAAAATTTTTGGCAGCTGCTATCAAGTGCCGAATCAACAGCACATCTTGGACCCTCTTAAGCTATATATTCAAAATTTTTGGCAGCTGCTATCAAGTGCCGAATCAACAGCACATCTTGGACCCTCTTAAGCTATATATTCAAAATTTTTGGCAGCTGCTATCAAGTGCCGAATCAACAGCACATCTTGGACCCTCTTAAGCTATATATTCAAAATTTTTGGCAGCTGCTATCAAGTGCCGAATCAACAGCACATCTTGGACCCTCTTAAGCTATATATTCAAAATTTTTGGCAGCTGCTATCAAGTGCCGAATCAACAGCACATCTTGGACCCTCTTAAGCTATATATTCAAAATTTTTGGCAGCTGCTATCAAGTGCCGAATCAACAGCACATCTTGGACCCTCTTAAGCTATATATTCAAAATTTTTGGCAGCTGCTATCAAGTGCCGAATCAACAGCACATCTTGGACCCTCTTAAGCTATATATTCAAAATTTTTGGCAGCTGCTATCAAGTGCCGAATCAACAGCACATCTTGGACCCTCTTAAGCTATATATTCAAAATTTTTGGCAGCTGCTATCAAGTGCCGAATCAACAGCACATCTTGGACCCTCTTAAGCTATATATTCAAAATTTTTGGCAGCTGCTATCAAGTGCCGAATCAACAGCACATCTTGGACCCTCTTAAGCTATATATTCAAAATTTTTGGCAGCTGCTATCAAGTGCCGAATCAACAGCACATCTTGGACCCTCATAAGCTATATATTCAAAATTTTTGGCAGCTGCTATCAAGTGCCGAATCAACAGCACATCTTGGACCCTCTTAAGCTATATATTCAAATTTTTGGCAGCTGCTTTCAAGTGCCGAATCAACAGCACATCTTGGACCCTCTTAAGCTATATATTCAAAATTTTTGGCAGCTGCTATCAAGTGCCGAATCAACAGCACATCTTGGACCCTCTTAAGCTATATATTCAAAATTTTTGGCAGCTGCTATCAAGTGCCGAATCAACAGCACATCTTGGACCCTCTTAAGCTATATATTCAAAATTTTTGGCAGCTGCTATCAAGTGCCGAATCAACAGCACATCTTGGACCCTCTTAAGCTATATATTCAAAATTTTTGGCAGCTGCTATCAAGTGCCGAATCAACAGCACATCTTGGACCCTCTTAAGCTATATATTCAAAATTTTTGGCAGCTGCTATCAAGTGCCGAATCAACAGCACATCTTGGACCCTCTTAAGCTATATATTCAAATTTTTTGGCAGCTGCTATCAAGTGCCGAATCAACAGCACATCTTGGACCCTCTTAAGCTATATATTCAAAATTTTTGGCAGCTGCTATCAAGTGCCGAATCAACAGCACATCTTGGACCCTCTTAAGCTATATATTCAAAATTTTTGGCAGCTGCTATCAAGTGCCGAATCAACAGCACATCTTGGACCCACTTAAGTTATATATTCGATAGTTCTTGGCAGCTGCTATCAAGTGCCGAATCAGCAGCACATCTTGGACCCACTTAAGTTATATATTCGATAGTTTTTGGCAGCTGCCATCTAGTGCCGAATCAGCAGCACATCTTGGACCCACTTAAGTTATATATTCGATAGTTTTTGGCAGCTGCTATCAAGTGCCGAATCAGCAGCACATCTAGGACCCTCTTAAGCTATATATTCGATAGTTTTTGGCAGCTGCCATCTAGTGCCGAATCAGCAGCACATCTTGGACCCACTTAAGTTATATATTCGATAGTTTTTGGCAGCTGCCATCTAGTGCCGAATCAGCAGCACATCTTGGACCCACTTAAGTTATATATTCGATAGTTTTTGGCAGCTGCCATCTAGTGCCGAATCAGCAGCACATCTAGGACCCACTTAAGTTATATATTCGATAGTTTTTGGCAGCTGCCATCTAGTGCCGAATTAGTAGAACATCATGGACCCTCTTAAGTTATATATTCGATAGTTTTTGGCAGCTGCTATCAAGTGCCGAATCAGCAGCACATCTAGGACCCTCTTAAGCTATATATTCGATAGTTTTTGGCAGCTGCCATCTAGTGCCGAATTAGTAGAACATCATGGACCCTCTTAAGCTATATATTCGATAGTTTTTGGCAGCTGCCATCTAGTGCCGAATTAGTAGAACATCATGGACCCTCTTAAGCTATATATTCGATAGTTTTTGGCAGCTGCTATCTAGTGCCGAATTAGTAGAACATCATGGACCCTCTTAAGCTATATATTCGATAGTTTTTGGCAGCTGCTATCTAGTGCCGAATTAGTAGAAGATCATGGACCCTCTTAAGCTATATATTCGAAATTTTTGGCAGCTGCTATCAAGTGCCGAATCAGCAGCACATCTAGGACCCTCTTAAGCTATATATTCGATAGTTTTTGGCAGCTGCCATCTAGTGCCGAATTAGTAGAACATCATGGACCCTCTTAAGCTATATATTCGATAGTTTTTGGCAGCTGCTATCAAGTGCCGAATCAGCAGCACATCTTGGCCCCTCTTAAGCTATATATTCGATAGTTTTTGGCAGCTGCCATCTAGTGCCGAATTAGTAGAACATCATGGACCCTCTTAAGCTATATATTCGATAGTTTCTGGCAGCTGCTATCTAGTGCCATATCGGCAGAACATTTGGACCCTCTTAAGCTATATATTCGATAGTTTTTGGCAGCTGCTATCTAGTGCCATATCAGCAGAACATTTGGACCCTCTTAAGCTATATATTCGAAACTTTTTGGCAGCTGCTATCTAGTGCCGAATCAACAGCACATCTTGGACCCTCTTAAGCTATATATTCGAAACTTTTTGGCAGCTGCTATCTAGTGCCGAATCAACAGCACATCTTGGACCCTCTTAAGCTATATATTCGAAACTTTTTGGCAGCTGCTATCAAGTGCCGAATCAGCAGCACATCTTTGACCCTCTTAAGCTATATATTCGATAGTTGTTGGCAGCTGCTATCTAGTGCCGAATCAACAGCACATATTGGACCCTCTTAAGCTATATATTCGATAGTTGTTGGCAGCTGCTATCTAGTGCCGAATCAACAACACATCTTGGACCCTATATATTCGATAGTTCTTAGCAGCTGCTATCTATCACTCTATAGCTTTTCGACTACTATTTTTCCATATTTCGAACACTCGGCAGTCGAGTGTCAACTCATTTTCGTTAGCCAAGTGTTAAACTAAACTTTCGACCGTTCTGTGTTGTATTTTCAGGTGCAGCTTAAAAAATGACCTGCCCGTTTGACCTTAAATATAAATATTTATTAAGGAAAAGTACATAAACGTATAGGAAACATTGTCTACATCATGGAAAACATAGATTGCATATATTTCTTAATGCGAATTCTAACATTATCGATACATAGAGTTGGTCATTGTATACAATTTTTCCAAATGAAAGGTCAAGCAGACAGCTCAATGCTGTTTGGCTATTATAATATATGAATAGAACAAAAATGTTTTGTTTAAAATAGTTTTCAATTAAAATGTCATCAAACAGACATACATTATTGCTGTTCTTAACAATTAGTTTTCGATTAGCGAAAATGCTTTATGAAAATATATAATTGGATTAAATGAATCGCTCATAATTATGTTTTAAAACAATTGTCTTTAACTGTTTTCAATATTGATTCTTCTTCGATTAATACAGTACAGGCATATCAAAAGTTTTACACGTGAAATAGAAGTGTCGAAGCTTGGCTGCCGAATGGCCGAGAGACGAATAGCTAGAGACCGAAAAGCTGTCGAAAGTTAGATAGGTGCTGTCGAAAATATTGTTGACGTATCGCCGGCCACGCCCACAATGTTCCGACACTGGCCGCCATCACGGTACCAAAGCAGCGTCACGGCCACTTATGACGTACTAGTGTCAGTGACGTCATTAAATGGCGCTATTCAGGCCGAGTTTTCATTCTTTTTGCGTTTTAATCAAGCATTCGGTCATTTGACGGAACATTGTGGGCGTGGCCGGCGATACGTCAGTTAGTGGTCCAGATGACTTGTTTATTTGGCACTTATTTGTAGGCTTAGTGTTAAACTTTCGACGGGTGTGTACTGTAAAAGTGCTGTTTAAATTTGCTTATAAAATGAATATAATTAGTTTTGTCCATTAGTAAAAATATTATTTGAAAAAGTATGTTTCCGGCTCAAATGAATCGGTCCTGATTTTGTATTATAACAATTAGCTTTCGATTAATAAACAATGTTATTTAAATTGTACTTGATATGAATGAGGCTGGAATAGATTTGTTTTGAAACCACTGGATTTCAATTGTCAAACAATGGCATTAGAATTTAAGCTTTTATGGATTACCCTGGAATATGTTTTAAAACAATTACTTTTCAATTAAAAACAATTAGTTTTCAATTTAAAACAATTAGTTTTCATTTAAAACAATTAGTTTTCAATTTAAACATTTTTTTCAAAAACATAATATTATTGATATCAAATATGTTTAAAACGTGTCATTGCAAAATGCCATATTTCATTGATACAGGGTGTTTTAGAAAACATGTCCCGGCTACTTATGCTAAAAACGGTTCTTCACAATTCAACAATTTTGTGAGACCAAGAACAATGAACAGAATTATAGAATGAACCAACGCAAACAATAAATTTTAAAGATAATTTTAGTATGATTTTTGTTTTTCAAGAATCTTTTGTTATTCATATCTTGTCCGAATATATTGCTCAAATCGGCTAAAATAGTTTTATTTTTAATTGTTTTTTTATTATGACCATTTCTTCTAAAGATAGATTGGTATCTCTTTTTCAATATATTTAATATATAAACATTAAATTATCTGTCCATGTAAACCTACTGAATTAGAAAACATAGCGACTTATATTCAATTTTATGTGTGATTAAAATAAAAAACAAACATGCAAATGCATGCTCCAAAAGAGAAAACACCTACTGTGTAAATAGCTACACATGTTGTGTAAGTTATTAATTATTAAAATTGGGAGTGAAAGGGATATGGAACTATGGGACGTCAAATATATCCAGGGGAATCCTGGACGCAGAGACACTATACTTATCAACAATACTGTGATGACTGACATAAAACTTTTTGATGGCCCTAAGAAGCCTAGGCTGGCAATATTTTTGGGTCAACGATTTATTTATAAGCAACTTGCATAAAGCTGTTGAAAAAAGTTCCCGTAGTGGAAACAAGGTCTAATTTATGGAATTTATTGTGAAATATATGTTCTAATTTGAGGAGTACTTTTCTATTGATTGGAACATTTACCCTTCTGGAGCACCCATCCTCAATTTCCTGATGGAAGTTCACGTTTCTTATCTAACTTGACAGTTCCAAAGTTTTTACTTTGCTTCTGGATTGTGATTCGGACATGGAGTAGTATGTTTGTTTTTGAAAACTCAAAGTAGGGACATATTTTCTGAAACACCCTGTATCTGTTGCAAAAGAGTTTTGAATAAAGAGTTGATATAATACCAATCATTGTTAAGCATCAGTTAATAAAGTTCAATTACTAAAGGGCCATAAATTAAAAAGACAAGTTTGTGTTATTCCCATAAATGCAGGATTGAAACACAATGGTTACAGACACAATGATGTCACCTTCAGAGCAATAAATAAAAAAGACAATGTTGTGTTATTCATATAAATGCAGTATCTGGACACAAAGGATGCAATAACAATAATATCACCTTCATGCATTGACAATGTTATCGCCTTCATCTCTTCCATTGCGATGGTCATATATCAATTATTAATCGATAGATTAGCCTTTTAGATATTGATGTTGATGAGATTTGATATGTATGTGGACAATATAATAGGCCCATTTATTTCAAGGTACGCTTATACTTGAGATGACCAATGTGGAGATGCGGTACATATGTACTGGTCAAAACACAAAAGGGTTCGTTTGATGGATGTTGCAATAAATTAAAGAACAATACAATGCACGTCAATGTTTAAATCATACCAAAATGAAATACAAAATTTATGTGTTTTTTACAAACGATCTTTATTTGGTCGACTGTAACTATTATTATTTTTATAATTATTATAAAACAAAGCTTTTGTGAAGGTTACATTTCAAAAATAAATTCATAGATGAATAAATAAAATTCTAAATATTTTTAGAAAAATATAATAAACATTCTAGAATCGATATGAAATTTTTTGTTCTGCAATTAGTTTGAGGGATTTTAAAAAACAAATGGTCCTCCCTAATTTAAACTATATTAGCGAAATTTGATGCTCCAGAAGGGAGAGGGCCTCTTGTATGAGTAGCTAGGACCAATACGCCTGAAGTCATATTTCCAGGAGTTGTCAAATTTCGTAATATTAAAAACAAATTCAGTATGTTTTTCGCACGTGATTGTATCTCTACGGTGTCATGTCAATGGTTGCAATAAACATAATGTACTTATTATACTTCAGTATTATATTTAGTAATTTATTTTATTATAAAACTATTATACCAGTTCTAATTTTACACCACTATACGGTTGTTTCGGACTACAATTCCTCATTAGTAGTGCTTGGACCAAAATTATGAAACCCAAACTTTTTTCCAAGATGTTGAAAAGAAACTCAAAGTGCCAATAAATTGTGATCTCATTCTCCTAAAATTGGATAATATTGTACAGCAGTTAAAATAAAAAAAATGTTTTTATGTAAAATTCCATGTTTGTTTGTTTTTACTGTTTTATTGTATCATTCTGTTTTTTAACGATGTTTCATCGTTGTTTGTGAAATTGCACAAAACCATTTGACTTGTAAAGGAGAAAACAAGATCTAACAATTTAACGACTTGTTTTCATAGCTAAACAGGAGGTGCTTACTCATTCGGAGCAACTGGCCTCACTTCCCTGGTGGAAATTCGCGTGTCTAACCTAACTTGTCAGTTCCAAAGTTTTTACTTTGCTTCTGGATTGTGATTCGGACATGAATTAGTATGTTTGTTTTTGATTAAATCAGAAGTACAAAGACATTGGCATATTTCTAACTTGGTGAAAAACGAAATCTAACAATTTCACGACTTGTTTTCATAGCTTCAATCCGAAGTACAGAGACATTGATATATTTCTAACGAAATCTAGCAGTTTCACGACTTGCTTCCATGGCTTCAATCAAAGGCATATTTCTAACTCGGTGAAAAACGAAATCTAGCAATTAGATAGTTTGTTCTCAGTGTTGTTTTCAAAATACAAGATGTATATAAAAGAAATACCGGTAATATATCCCGCGTTTCTTGACCTAGAATTAAACGTGCAGTACTATTACCTTGCTATACATCGAAGGAAAAATCGCCCTCTGTGACTTCGGATAACCAGCAGGTTACTTTTGTTGAAAAAATGTACAATTAGAAATTGATTGAATGTCGGTTCTGCATAATTTGATAGGAGTTCAACCAATTTATTCACCTTATTCAATAAAAGAATTTTCTTTTTTATACATGTAAAGAATCGGGGTGTTCTCATTAATCTTGTCTAGATCCTAAGAGTGCAAATACTAGCATTAAGAAAATATATACATGGCTTATATCCAGTGTATAAATATCTGCTTATTTCCACTATGATTGAAATGTTTCTTGTTTTTTACGATTTATACGTTTTTATAATTTTCTAAGGTTACGGGTAGTGAAATCGCTACGTTGTCCAATCACAATCACAATATCAAAAAATGTAAAAGTAAAAACTTGCAAATCAGTAAATCAAGCGAATTTGCCAACAGGGAAACGAGTTCCGGAGCTACACAAGGGTTAACACGTCATGTATTGCTAGTTGCATTACGAAATCAAAATAAGAAGGTAAAGAACATTGAACTTATGTTACGTCAAATACAGTCAAACATCCAAGGGAACCAATAAAAGTGACCTTTATGGGCAGGTGGCCCTTATATACAGGTTTAAACAATATGAATAAAGAACAATTGGGATACAGTTCTACTGGTCTTTATAAGCAGGTGATCCTTATATTGAGGTGGCCTTTAAGGCAGGTTTGACTGTATATTCAGGATGATTTTGAATAGAAAAAATTGAACGAAGACCTTGTATCTGTTGGGGTTCTCGATGAGTATTAAAGAGTCAAAGTGACGAAATGATAAATATCTTAAATCAAAACAGACATGACCATTATGTATGATGTATCTGTATTCAAAATTAACCTGGATACATTTGACGTCTCATAGTTCCATCTTCCTTTCATTCTTAAGTTTAATCACACAGGTGGCGAGTGTAACTAGCTAAACGGGAGGTACACACGTTTCTGGAGCATCCGGCCTCACTTCCTTGGTGGAAGTGCACGCGTTTAACAGTATTTACCATCGTCGTAGTTTTTCCTCTCCTTCTGGATTTTGGTTTAAACATGGACTGGTGTGTGTTTTTGACTCTCAAGTAATTTTTCCACAAAGCTCAAGTATAAGTATGTCATTTGGTGCCCCTTTTACATTTTCCATTTTCTATTTTCTATATTGATACCACGCTGTGGTATAAATTGTGTTACTTTGTATGAAATATATGGAGTAAATCGTTCTTAGCGGACGAAAATGACATAACATGCACATAAGTCTAATTTTGCGGAATGATTGGATGCACTATGTCACCTGCCTTATTTATCATCTATAAAGGAGTTAATCTCCCGTGTTATATGTAGGGCATTCTGATTAAAATAAAATAACAGTATTGGGCATGTTTTTGCGAATTAATTTTATTTGCTTTTTTAAACCTTGTTTTCAACCATATATATACCGGTCTATGTTCAAATCGCAATCCCTAAAACAAACCAAAATTAAGTTAAATTCTCTAACTTCCACTAAAGAAGTGCAGCCAGTTTGTAAGTAAGGTAACGTTGAGCTTCATCTCATGTTTAGCTTTTTAAAAGTTGTAAATCTGAAAACCGTCTGAAAACAAAAGGACAGACAGACGGACGGACGAGGTAACGCCTGTCTATAAAACATCATCTGACATAATAAAAACCACATTCTCTGATTTAACAGAAGGTGCTTAACCATCCGGAGCACACAGCCTCACTTCCTTGGTTGAAGTTCACGCGTTTATCTTGTCAGTTTCAAAACTTTTACTTTGCTTCTGGATTGTGATTCAGACATGGATTAGTATGTTTGTTTTTTTTTTAATTTTTATTCCTAAACTGTCATACAGTACTATAAAATTAAAACTATAATAATATGTAATGCAGTAAAATGTAATGTCAAATTACGATTTTCATAAATTTTAATCTGAATAAAAAATTAATCTATTTACCTGATGAGTCAATAATAAAGCCGTTTCGATTACTTATGATGTAATATTGCCAATTTAATATTTGATTTGTAATATGATACTGATGTAAATAGTTAAATGATTCATAAAAACTATTATCACTCTGTAAATGGTTTCTTAAATGATATCCTGTGTAATGTTTATTGATTGCATGATTTGCTGAAGAATATCAAGGATAAATAATACGCATGTATTGAATATAAAAAAAATAAAATAAAATACTATTTAAAACGTTACTTTACAAAAATTGAACACTGTATAAAGAACATGTATTTCTAATCAAAAAACAAACACAACAGCCCATAACTAAATAACATTTCCATAGCGAAGTGAAAACATTGTAAACTGGCAAATTAGGTTAAACAGATTAGTGAGACCGGATGCTTCGGACTGGTAAGCGCCCTCTTTCTAGCTAGCTACAACCACAATGCTGCAAAATACCATTGAGAGTACAAAGAACATGGAACTTCCATTTTCTTTCACTCAATTTTGATTACACACGTGGCGGATGTAGTTAGCTAAGCAGGAGGTGCTTACCCTTCTGGAGCACCCCGACTTCACTTCCTTGGTGGAAGTTCACATGTTTATTCTAACTTGCCAGTTTTAAAGTGTTTTCTTTGCTTCTGGATCGTGATCCAGACATGGAGTATTAGTATGTTTGATTTTTATTCCATTCCTAATGTCATATTACGGTTTTCATAAATTTTAAACTGTAAAATTAATATATTTACCTAATAAATGATAATCGATTATTTATGTTATAATATTGCCAATTAAATATTTGATTTGTAATATGATACTGATGTAAATAGTTGAATGGTTCATGAACACTATTATCACTCTGTAAATAGTTCCTTACATGGTATAACCGAAGAGTAAACAGCTTCTGTAAAGGATTTTACATTATAAAATTTGACAGTATTTTTTTTTCATTTTTAAAAATTTTGCGCTGTGTCTAGGGTTGTGGTTTGAACATGTACAGGTATGTTTATTTTTATGTTGATTAGATTAATTCATTTCGTTCACATAGTTCTATATATGGTTTTGATTTGTTTTATATTTGTTCTTGCTTCAACGCGAAAATTGTGGCATTTTAGAAAGTTACCGTATTGAAATTTAGAAACAAAAATGGTATATTACAGTACGCAAAGTAATTACTACTGATGAGGAACTTCTAGTGCTTTAAATAAATACAGGTTAAATTCCAAATTGTACTAGTACTTTGTAAGATGTACATTTTTCAGAAATAATTGAAAGAGTTTTTTTCAAACTAGAAAATTTTAGTCTTGTTTGGAACTTTTGTCTCTCAACGTTGGCAACTTTATCATTAATTTATGTGTCGTGTGCCTGTATTTACATACATCATTTACATACAGTGTGTTAGTGGTTGCGTTGGTTGTTACCATGAACGTGTTTCAATACAGAAAAAGCCCCCCACCCCTTGTCTATTTTTAACCTCAGGGTGATAATTAAGTAGGTCGTTATGTTGCTTATTTTTCCCTAGTTTCAGCTATTACCAAGTATATAATTCCAATCTCAGCGTCTTCATTTAAATTTTCCGACTTATATTTTAATCACACGCTGTGGTATTTACGTGTATTACTTTACTAGTTTTGAAAATGTGGAGTTAATCCTTCGAAGCAGATGAAAATGACATAACATACTTAAGAACCTAATTTTGTGGAATGATTAGAATCATTATTTTACCTGCCTTATTTGCCGTCAATAAAAGAGGTAATTTTCTGTATCCTCTGTGTAATGTGTATAAATGTGTATGATTTGCTGAAGAATATCTGAATTCACATGCATGTATTGAATACGAAAAATAAAATAAGATGCAATGTTTAACTAGAACTGTCTCTTGAGAGCCAAATACCCCCGCACCCAACATCTACAAGAGTTATTGCTTTCCCGCGATCTTGACCTTTCCGATATGACATTGGTTCAAGGTCATGCCAAACATTTGGACTTTAAAGACTATCCATGTGAACTTTAACAGTAGTCCAAAGCAATTATCAGATATGGCACGGACACGACTTTACAAGTACAGATAGACATGATGTTTTAACTTGAAAGAGTAAAAAAGATACTTGACCAAATTTGTATTAAGGACATGTATTTCTAATAAAAAACAAACACATTAGCCAATATCAAAATAATATTTCCACAACAAAGTGAAAAATATGAAAACTTACAAATAAAGTTAGACAGAGAAATAAAATCGGTGCTCCGGAAGGGTAAGCGCCCTCTTTTTAGCTAGCTATAGCTGCAATGTTTGAAATTAAAAGTAAGAATGCAAGGAACTTTGGAAATCGAATATATTCATGATAACGTTGGATATATATATATATATATATATATATATATTATATATATATATATATATATATATATATATATATATTTATTTACAATGCTGCAATGACCCGTCTTTTTGAAATAAAGTATTCGACTGGTATTGTGATACAAATGTAAAATCTGAAAAAAAAGGTTTCAATTAAAACAAGAAACATTCTAATCCATGACCGAATCACAATGAAAAAGCAAAGCTAAAACTTTGAAACTGGCTTAAGTGATTTATTCTGGAGATAGTTTTTATTTAGGACAAAAAAGAGTAAAGAATGCTTGGTCTGCAATTTAAATTTTTCACGAATTAACGGTTAGTATCCAAATTTTGATCGAATAGGGAAATTTCAAAACCCCCACCATCTCCGACGCATTTTATTTTTATGTTATAATAATGATTATAACAACAAAACGATGTGGAACCATCAGCCAAAATTGGATGGAATTTCAAAATATTAAGCTCAGGTGTAGTGTAAATTAAAAAGTACGCAGTTACTTGCATACAATTTCTTTCATTTTAACAAATTTATGTGATAACATGCTGTGATTTAAGAAGCCTGTCTCTAATATTATTATTCTATATAAATATATAGTAAATCCTTCCAAGCAGACAAAAAAGACATAACATGCACATAAATTTAATTTTGCGGAATAATTATATGCACTCTTTTAGTTGGTGAATTTGCCACGGATAATGGAAACAATTGTCTGGGCTATTTTTGTGAATTTATGATACTAGATTGGAAATGAAGGTTAAAGTAATATGCATGTATGAATTATATAAAAAGGCTTCAAAGACATTGCCTGATCATTGCAGTTCAATTCAAAACAGAAACATTCATTTATAATTGAAAAAATGTATTTGGTAACAATTGAATGACAAAATACAAGTAAAATAAAGAGAGACAGACAGACAGACAACGCCGTGCAGCGACAAGACAAGACAAGATAAAACTAATGGTTGAAATAAGGTAACAACCTTGACGATAAAGAGATCCAAACCAATCACACTACCAATGCATGTCGAAACCACAATTCTAAAAGCAAACTTTTTCACCAACGAAGTGGGGCCCTGTACTCCGAAATAGTAAACGCCTGAGCAGTGAGGCCGATTACTCATGAATGGTAAATACAAGTCATTCCCATAAGGAAATTATGTCAAGGTATTTCAGAATGGTAAACACGTGACCTTCCTCCGTGAGACCGACATTCCGGAGTGGTAAACACCTCCTGTCTAGCTAGGTACATCGTAAATAGGATTTAGAAATAAGGAGAATTTAGTTATATTTTTGTGAACAAGCTGAAAACGTCACAGACCATACGTCATCATGACCTATGGCTGTCTGTCCAAATATGACGTCAGCATTTGTTCCCATGACTGCTATTCAACAGATTCGATTTCGTTTAATTGAGAAACATGACAAGCATGAAGCAACATTATTTCCTCTATGAAAAAATGCATGTCAGATTACGGGTTTGTCGATTTTCAATATGAATGAACGTATAATATATTTCCGCTAAATAAATATTTGATATGTAATAAGACGAGTTCAATTAGTTGAGTGTTGTACGAAAACTGACACCAATGAGTAAACAGTTTCCTTATATGGGCAGAGTAAACAAGGAAATGGAAAAAATCAAGCATATCAAAATACCAATTTATTGTTTGGTAAAATATGGCCAATTTGTATTTACATTATGTTTTTGGAAAAGGGATTCCGGGGCAATTGGTCTTACTTTTCTGGTGGACATTCACGTATTTAACTTAATTTCAATTATTTTTTTTAAAAATTATCTTTGCTACCGGTATTGTAATTTGAATATTGCTCAGTATGTTTATGTCTGATATGTTCAATTTTAGAAAACAAAAATCGTACAGAAGAAGACGTTTATAGAGGAATCACCACAAATTATATTAATCGATTTGTTCTACTTACCATCGTTTCCCGTGTCTTTTTACAATGTGTGCGAAATGCCTCTCTATATACTTATCTTGTCCTGTCCTGTCTTATTGCAACATAATTGTTTCCGGGGATAGTAAGCTTGTCAGGGGGTGCTTACAATCACAAACTTTGAAACTGGCAAATAAAGTCAAACA
This sequence comes from Anadara kagoshimensis, assembly GCA_021292105.1. Lineage (NCBI taxonomy): Eukaryota > Metazoa > Mollusca > Bivalvia > Arcoida > Arcidae > Anadara > Anadara kagoshimensis. The sequence goes on along the minus strand of CM037863.1, from coordinate 15,196,599 downwards.
CGCGAGCTTCTACCATTGAAGTTAGGTCAGGTGCTCCTGTAGAGTTAGCATTTCCTGTTTTACTAGCTTCACCCGCCACGTGTGTATTCAATATTGACTTTGCAAAGAACATGGAACTATGGGTCGTCAAATATACCTAGGGTATTTTTAATACAGATACATCATACTTATCTACAATATTGAGATAGGCATGCCATTTTACCTCTTTTAAGATTCCAAATATATATACTCGACAAAAAAGTTAAGGACCACATCAAAAACATTTTTATTTGTAAAACGTATATCATATCATTTTATATTCACACTTCTCATAATTTCATTAAGAAGATTTAATTTCATGCACAAAACCACCATTTAAAACAAGAAAATACTAAGAAAAAAATATACAGATGGATTTTACATTTTTCAGTTTTTGCAATGGTCCGTAACTATTTTTGTTGAGTATATAAATGGTCATATATATGATATATGTTCTGAAACTATGCTGGATTTATTTAACGTCGCATCGTTACATGATCCTTGCATTCTTCAAGTTTTGGGATTGTGTTTTGCCGTAGACTGGCATGTGTTGCCAAACAATTTACTTATCAAAAACAAATATACCAATCCATGTCCAAATCACAACCCAAAGCAAAGTAATAATATTGAAAACTTTCAAGTTAGGTTAAACCATCAATTAATCATGATTAAATCAATGTGGTTACGTATAAAACTACCATTCTATAGATTAAATATTTGATATGTAATTAGATGCGAAAGTAAATGTATTAAGTGTTGCATGAAAAAGTGATATCATTGTATAGAACAAATAGTTCCTCTGATGGGCGAAGAGTAAACAGTTTCTGGTAGGGATATAACAATTTGTATTATTTATATTTCTTCATTTTTTTCAAATATTTACTGATACCTGAAAACTGCAATCCAGCAGTAGATGGCATGTAGAATCAAGTTTACACAAACATACCGGTCCAATATATTTTTTTCAAATCACAATCCCAAAAGCAAAGTAAAAAGTTGTAGATCGCAAATGACCTTTCAACATTAAAGTGATGTTTCGGAAGGGTAAGCATCTCCTATCTGGATAGCTTTAATCACCACTTTTGTCATTCAAAACAACTTTGCTCATAAGTGTCACTGTTACTTTTACCATTCGCAATGCCAAATGTTCACGTCACAAACAATTTTGCCAATACATAAACACCAAGTGAACCAGAAAAGGTCAATATCTAAATATTGCCGTCAGTTCGAACCCACAACGATAGTGTAGATAAGGTACATGTATTTGCACCTCTACACATCTGTGAGTTTATAAGCTAGGCTTTCCAAGAAAAGCGACTTAAAAGGTTAAATTCGACAACTATTGTTTAGATATGGTGCTGCTCGCATCATTCAACATCGTCCAGTTTAAGCTAGCCAATCCGAAAAAAACGTATTTAGATGTTAAATTCACCCACAAAAATGTAGATATGGTCTCTGTGGGTTCACAAGCGCCTTAACATGTTAATTTTGCCTACAACGATAGTGTATAAGGCGTTAGCACCCCACTACTTCTGCAAGTTTATAAGCTAGGACATCCAAGAAAAAAGTGTCTTTAGATGTTTAATTCGCCGTATGTAATTAGCTTCTCTTTTTTAAAAACTGGCACTTGTCATAAATTTGATAATTATTCATACAAATAACCCAAATTAAACGCATAAACGCATTTTATATAAAACAGTTAAAAAACTGATTCTCTTCAGTAACAAAACACATATTTAATGAACGTTAACACTTTGAATTTCACTGTATTTAAAATATTATTTATGCCTTGATTTTAAAATAAATTCAAATAATCTTTTGGCCTCTATAAATATTTTTAAAAAACAATTTCTTAATTCGTCTTGATTTTAAAATAAAATGAAATAATCTTTTAGCCTTTGACAATAATAAAATTCAGAGTTCGAAACTGTCGTTTAATACTAGCGCCGCAAAATAAAAAAAATGGTTTAGTGATACTCTTAATTATAGGAATATCAACGTTATTTTTGCAGTACAGGCTTGTCGAAAAGTTTGACACCGAGTCAACAACAAGGAGTCGAAGATCGATTGCCGAATGGTCGAGATATGATAGCTAGTGACCATAAAAAGGCCGATACCTACATATAGATAGCAGCTCTAAAAAATACTAAGATATAGCTAACTAGTGGCCGAGAGGATTGCATCAATTCGTTAACTTGGCGTTAATTTTTTAAACTTTTGACAAGTCTGTACTGTATATATCTACTTGTAAATCTATGATGATACAAAAAATGTTGATATTCTTATAATTAAGCCTATTACTTAATCTGTTTTATTTTTTCAGCACTAGTCGTTCGATTCGAATTCAAAATTTTATTTAAATTATTAAATTAATGTCAAAGGCCAAAAGATTATTTCATATCATTTCAAAAATCAAGACATAAATAATATTATAAATACAGTGAAATTAAAATATTTTTCGTTCATTTAATATGAGTTTTTGTTACTTACTAGAATATCGTGATGGCTATTTTTTTTCAGAAAATATTTCAATAAAAGAGAAATCATTATATGGGGCTTTTTTCTTTAATTTATATTATTTAAAAAGAATATAATATCATCTATATAGTCCAAAACATCATCGAACCAGATTATAAAATCGTATCTAAAAATCAATCAAAAATATTTGTTTTAAATAATGCTATCTGTTTAATATAGCGCCAGGCAAATTCAAAGCAGCAGAAGAACTTTCTTCGTAAAGAACACCTTATGATCGTCGTCACAACATTATTGATAATCAAAAACAAACATACTAAACCATGTCCGAATCACAATCCAGAAGCAAAGTAAAAACTTTGTAACTGACAAGTCCGGTTAGACATGTGAACTTCCACCAGGGAAGTGAGGCCGGGTGCTCCGGAAGGGTAAGGACCTCCTGTTTAGCTAGCTACACCCGCCAATTGTATAATCAAAATTGTGGGACGTCAAATATATCCAGGGCAATTCTGGACACAGAGACATCAAACATATCAACAATACTGTGATGACGGCCATAAAACTTTTTGAGGCCCTTTATAAGTCTAGTCTTGCAATATCCCTTAGTCAACACTGTATTTGCAAGCAGCCTGCTTCGTTGTAAAAAATACCATGTAGTGAGAACAAGCTCTACCATAGCGGAATAATTGGGAAACAAATACGCTATAAGCAGAAGAAGCCGGTATATTGCTGCATAGAAAAGGAAAATTGACATTAGAAAAATTGAAGTCATCACGTTTGTCATAAGTATGCTGTCTCTGTTTCCAAAATTATTTAGGATATATTTCACGTCCTGAGGTCTATCTTTCTTTCATTATGAATTTCTTTTTCACACTTGCAAATTGTAGCTAGCTTGACGGGAACCAATACAATCCACGCCTGCTTTGTAGTGGAGACAAATGCATGTCAACCTGAGGAATAAGATTCTTTATTTTCCAGACTGAGGCTTGCCGAAGACATATCCTTGTCAGATATGGGAGAAAAGAGACTCTTTCCCTTCCCTAGCACCCTGTATGACTTCCCTGGTGGAATTACACGTTTAACGTTATTTGTCAGTTTTTAGTTTTTACTTTTGCTTTTGGGATATTGTGTGGTTTTAAAATAGACTTTTAAACATTTAAAAGAGTAATATTTTAATTACAAACAATACGAGAGCAGAGATTGATACGCCGTTTAACTTAAGTTAACGAGAGACAATATAAAAAATAGTTTTGTCATGTGCTTATTTTAAATATTTCATTTTTGTAGAAGTTTAAAATTAGCACATGACATATCTGTCAATTTTACATCACCCCAAATTAACCTGCATGTCGTGAAACATTGCATTAAACTTATGCATATAGATCATAACATGAGTATTCTTTTGTCTTTTTCTGAACAAAGCGAAGAAAAGAATAGACAATGCACATAAACAGTATTTCAACATAATCACAGCCATTTAAATATGACATGGAGTACGGATAACCTTTTGTATGCGGTGAGTATACTGTTACCACTATGCCAAGGTTAAAACGAGGGCTCGAATTCACTTTCAATTAGAAGACCTTGAGACTTGAACCGAAAATAAGTTGTCTATATTTAAATCTTATTCATAACCATGTTATACCACCATGTGAAATTCGTGGTGTAACGCTTTCACCGTAGACGTAACTATAGTTGAACTTTTAATTGGACAAAAAACCTCGAAAATTTAAACTAAACAAAACATGCAATGTTTAAATTAATTGTTAACACGCGCGGGAAAAAATTCAAGAACAATACCGACAAAATAAAATAAACGATGATGCATCATCTAGGTATGGTAGCTCCATCACGTCATTTCGTACTTTCGCTGTTTGCTTCTTTTATGCTTCGTATTTTTGTGTTTTTGATTGTATTGCATTTTGCACTTTTACTTGTTTCGTATTTTTGCTTATTTTAAATTTCGTATTATCGCTTATTTTACATTTCATATTTTCGCTTATTTACATTCCGTATTATCGCTTATTTTGCATTTTTACATTTGTTTGTTCGCTTTTTTTATCAAACTTTCACTAATCTGCCATATTGAATTCTGCCATGGAGCTTTTGTAGAAAATGCCAAATCCTTTCATTTTATTTTTTTATTTATTTATTTTTTTATTATTTTATTTATTTATTTATCTATTTATTTATTCATTCGAAATCGTGTTCTCTTGTCTCTTTCTCTGGTATTTTCTCGCACTTAAATTGTAATGTCATTGCATTGCAGACACCGCAATTGCGGACATCAAAAGTCGGAATGGCACAAATCGCCCACCATACATTGTGAAGTAAAAAAATATAAGACTGACATTGCACGAACGATTTTTAATCAGTCTGGCAAAGAGAAGGAAATGGTTGCTAATTATTACACTCGAGGTTTTATATTAAAAATTGAGCACGCGAGGTGACTGGCACCGATTGCCTCCGAGTGTGACAGAATAAGTTAATTTTGAGGCCAAACAAGTCTGTGATAATTAAAAACTCACTGACCGTGGTGTCGGGGGTTACGGCCGCGTCGGGGAATGAAGGACGCACGAAAACTCAATATGATTTTGTCGAATTAATTCTGTTTAATTAATTTTTCTCTATTTAAAATTTTATTTGATAAAACGATATTAATTTAATTTAGAATCAATATTTGAAACCTGATAGCCCTGTTATTGGAACAAAATATGTATTATTTGAAAATACAACAGTTGAAAAAAGTGTGAAGTTTTACGTCTCAGTCAAGAATCGGTCAGGGCAGTCAGTTCAGGAATGATGCAGGGAACAGGTGCATTTGGATTCGATCGTTACCGATGAGAGGTGATATAATCCCCAAGCAAACTTTTTAGACCATTCGGCCACCGAGGTTCCGAGCTTGAAACTATGGGCTGTCCAAATCACTGTGCTTGCATTGATAAAAAGAAATAAATACACGAACATCCTATTACTCGCGTAATCAAATACACGAGAATCTCATTGATCGCGAAAATAAAAATGAGCAAATAAACGGAAATTATATAACTACCGAAACTAAAATAATCAAATACTAAAGAATTAAGTTCTTATACGGCCGTCTAGTGCTGTAAAAATAACACAGGTGAAGTAATAAATAAATTAGGAATATTTTCCTGATTTGCGAGTGCATGTAGTTCAGACCTTTATTGGTGACACTGACGCCAGAGTCATATATTACTGGAAAGAAATTAAAATGAAAATAAATGAAAATGACACGCGGAAAAAAATAAAATAAAATAAAAAAAAGAGAGAAATAAAATAAAAGAGGGAATAGAAAATAAAAAAAAAAGAAATGAAAAATAAAAAAATATTAACATTCATATATCATTCTTTGACCCGTTTGGTTTCAATTTGTCAACTATTTTCACATTTGACGGAACATGAAATCTATTCAATACTTATACAAACGACACTTCTCTAATTCCAAATATAAAGTTTTATGTGTGTGTCATATAGATTAATTATTAATTAATTGAAGCATAGGTTACGAAGGTGACAATGAATTTGAATTGCGTGGCAGAACTAAATAACTAAATCCGAAGTATTTTGTGCCATATAGTTTCATTGTCAATTAACTGAAGCATAGGTTACGAAAGGGACAAAAGATTTGAATTGTGAGCTGGAAAACTAAAAAACTAAATCCAAAGTATATCGTGTTAGATAGTGTAATTGTTAATTAAATGAAGTATAGGTTACGACAGGGACAAAGATTTTGAATTGTGCGCTGGAAAACTAAATAACTAAATCTGAAGTTTGTTGTGTAATATCTTGTAATTGTTAATTAAATGAAGCATAGGTTATGAAAGGGACAAAAATTGTGAATTGTGAGCTGGAAAACTAAATAACTAACTCCGAAGAACATTGTGTCATATAGTTTAATTGTCAATTGGCTGAAGCATAGGTTACGACAGGGACAAAAGATTTGAATTGTGCGCTGGATAACTAAAAAACTAAATCCAAAGTATATCGTGTTAGATAGTGTAATTGTTAATTAAATGAAGTATAGGTTAAGACAGGGACAAAGAATTTGAATTGTATGGCAGAAAACTAAATAACGAAATTCGAAGTAAATTATGTCGTATCGTTTAATTGTTAATTTACTGAAGCATAGGTTACGACAGGGGCAAAGAATTTGAATTGTGCGCTGGAAAACTAAAAACCGAACTCCGAAGAACATTGTGTCATATAGTTCAATTGTTAATTACGTGAGCATAGGTTATGAAAGGGACAAAGAATTTGAATTGTGTGGCGGAAAACTAAATATCTAAATCCGAAGAAATTGATTGCTACTATTACTAATAATTATAGTTGTTCTTGATCGGATACATGACATGTATTGTTACATATATTACCCCACACAGGTACATATGTACAGACCTGTCGAAAGTTAAACACTAAGCTAACGAAAAGGAGTCGGTGCTCGGCTGCAAAGTGACCGAGATACGGATAGCTAGTGGCCGAAATAAGTGCTGAGAGAGAGAGAGAGAGAGAGAGAGAGAGAGAGAGAGAGAGCAGATAAAAAAATAGGTAAAAAAGGGGCCGACACGAGCTGCTGATTCGGCATTAGGTCGTTAGTGTCAACGTATAGTGTACTATACATATGGTACGAACATGTCGAAAGTTTAACACTAAGCTAACGAACTTATAATACCGAATCAGCTGCTCATCTCGGCCACCTATATCTCGACATCTTTTTGGCAGATGTTATCTATCTCTTGGCAGCTATTAGCTCGAACTCTTGTTTGCTTGGTCATTTAAAAACTTTTTTCGTTTGCTCAGTGTTTCGACGGGTCTGTACTGTATAATACCCGTGTAAAATGCATTTAAATTGTATTTTAAGTTGGTATCAAAATTATAATTATGACATAAATATAAATGAAATAAAAGAAACCACCAAAAGTCTATTTATGTTTTAAAAAATAAAAGCGCATAATAAGAGTCGCTTATTTATTGGGCGGTTCCACGATACATAATGGCCAAAAGTATTACGGAGTACATTGTATTGTATATTTTGTTGTTCGTCATCCCATATATATAATTTGGACTATTAAAGTTTGTAGGGAACAAGTTCGAACATCCCACGCCTCTATAACTTTCTAACTTGCTTTGTCAGAAATAACAAGTTGTGCTCATCAAACACAAAACTTATCGAACCATGTCCAAATCACCATTACAAAAGCAAAATAGTAAAACCCTTGAAAAAATGGCAAATTATTTAAACATGGGAACTTCAAACAGGGAAGTGAGACCGGGTGCTCCAGGAGGATCGCTAACGTAGAAATAGAAATGACTGTGTAACATTAAACAAACCGAGGAAAACGCTTTGCACTGAGTAAAACATCACATCCATCAACATCATTGCGATAATGTCCACAAAATCACACGAGGGCCTTGGTAAGCTTAGGATTGCAATATTCCTGGACCAAAATTCTTTGTAACAGCTTGCTTCGTTGTATAAAAGTTCAAGGCCCGGGTTTTACAAACATTTCTTAACTATGACTTTCCTTAACTGAAATCGGGCAAATTTGAAATCTTAATAGCTTTACTAGTTTTCAAGACATTCATGAATTCAAGATGTCATTTTGAAGATCATTCTAAGCTTAAGACATCTGTGTACTTATTTCGTTGAAACTTTTTTATTATACCCCCCGCAAACGAAGTCTTGGGGGTATATAGGAATCACCTTGTCCGTCTGTCTGTCTGTCTGTCTGTATGTCCGTCTGTCCGTCTGTCCCGCTTCGTGTCCAGAACAGAACTTTTGAACTGTAGCACCTAGGATTATCAAACTTGGTATGTGGATGCATCATGGGAAGGCGATGTGTCGTGTATCAAATTTAGGTCACTGTAACCTTGACTTTGACTTTTGACCTCTATGATAGTAAAACCTTGTGTATCTTCGTGTCCGGAACAGAACTTTTGTACCGTAGCACCTAGGATTATCAAACTTGGTATGTGAATGCATCATGGGAAGGCGATGTGTCGTGTACCAAATTTAGGTCACTGTGACCTTGACTTTGACCTCTATGATAGTAAAACCTTGTGCATCTTCGTGTCCAGTACAGAACTTTTGTACCGAAGCACCTAGGATTATCAAACTTGGTATGTGGATGCATCATGGGAAGGCGATGTGTCGTGTACCAAATTTAGGTCACTGTAACCTTGATTTTGACTTTTGACCTCTTTGATAGTAAAACTTTGTGCATCTTCGTGTCCAGAACAGAACTTTTGTACCGAAGCACCTAGGATTATCAAACTTGGTATGTGGATGCATCATGGGAAGGCGATGTGTCGTGTACCAAATTTAGGTCACTGTAACCTTGACTTTGACTTTTGACCTCTTTGATAGTAAAACCTTGTGCATCTTCGTGTCCAGAACAGAACTTTTGTACCGAAGCACCTAGGATTATCAAACTTGGTATGTGGATGCATCATGGGAAGGCGATGTGTCGTGTATCAAATTTAGGTCACTGTAACCTTGACTTTGACTTTTGACCTCTTTGATAGTAAAACCTTGTGCATCTTCGTGTCCAGAACAGAACTTTTGTACCGAAGCACCTAGGATTATCAAACTTGGTATGTGGATGCATCATGGGAAGGCGATGTGTCGTGTATCAAATTTAGGTCACTGTAACCTTGACTTTGACTTTTGACCTCTTTGATAGTAAAACCTTGTGCATCTTCGTGTCCAGAACAGAACTTTTGTACCGAAGCACCTAGGATTATCAAACTTGGTATGTGGATGCATCATGGGAAGGCGATGTGTCGTGTATCAAATTTAGGTCACTGTAACCTTTACTTTGACTTTTGACCTCTTTGATAGTAAAACCTTGTGCATCTTCGTGTCCAGTACAGAACTTTTGAACTGTAGCACCTAGGATTATCAAACTTGGTATGTGGATGCATCATGGGAAGGCGATGTGTCGTGTATCAAATTTAGGTCACTGTAACCTTGACTTTGACTTTTGACCTCTATGATAGTAAAACCTTGTGTATCTTCGTGTCCGGAACAGAACTTTTGTACCGTAGCACCTAGGATTATCAAACTTGGTATGTGAATGCATCATGGGAAGGCGATGTGTCGTGTACCAAATTTAGGTCACTGTGACCTTGACTTTGACCTCTATGATAGTAAAACCTTGTGCATCTTCGTGTCCAGTACAGAACTTTTGTACCGAAGCACCTAGGATTATCAAACTTGGTATGTGGATGCATCATGGGAAGGCGATGTGTCGTGTACCAAATTTAGGTCACTGTAACCTTGATTTTGACTTTTGACCTCTTTGATAGTAAAACTTTGTGCATCTTCGTGTCCAGAACAGAACTTTTGTACCGAAGCACCTAGGATTATCAAACTTGGTATGTGGATGCATCATGGGAAGGCGATGTGTCGTGTACCAAATTTAGGTCACTGTAACCTTGACTTTGACTTTTGACCTCTTTGATAGTAAAACCTTGTGCATCTTCGTGTCCAGAACAGAACTTTTGTACCGAAGCACCTAGGATTATCAAACTTGGTATGTGGATGCATCATGGGAAGGCGATGTGTCGTGTATCAAATTTAGGTCACTGTAACCTTGACTTTGACTTTTGACCTCTTTGATAGTAAAACCTTGTGCATCTTCGTGTCCAGAACAGAACTTTTGTACCGAAGCACCTAGGATTATCAAACTTGGTATGTGGATGCATCATGGGAAGGCGATGTGTCGTGTATCAAATTTAGGTCACTGTAACCTTGACTTTGACTTTTGACCTCTTTGATAGTAAAACCTTGTGCATCTTCGTGTCCAGAACAGAACTTTTGTACCGAAGCACCTAGGATTATCAAACTTGGTATGTGGATGCATCATGGGAAGGCGATGTGTCGTGTATCAAATTTAGGTCACTGTAACCTTTACTTTGACTTTTGACCTCTTTGATAGTAAAACCTTGTGCATCTTCGTGTCCAGTACAGAACTTTTGAACTGTAGCACCTAGGATTATCAAACTTGGTATGTGGATGCATCATGGGAAGGCGATGTGTCGTGTATCAAATTTAGGTCACTGTAACCTTGACTTTGACTTTTGACCTCTATGATAGTAAAACCTTGTGTATCTTCGTGTCCGGAACAGAACTTTTGTACCGTAGCACCTAGGATTATCAAACTTGGTATGTGAATGCATCATGGGAAGGCGATGTGTCGTGTACCAAATTTAGGTCACTGTGACCTTGACTTTGACCTCTATGATAGTAAAACCTTGTGCATCTTCGTGTCCAGTACAGAACTTTTGTACCGAAGCACCTAGGATTATCAAACTTGGTATGTGGATGCATCATGGGAAGGCGATGTGTCGTGTACCAAATTTAGGTCACTGTAACCTTGATTTTGACTTTTGACCTCTTTGATAGTAAAACTTTGTGCATCTTCGTGTCCAGAACAGAACTTTTGTACCGAAGCACCTAGGATTATCAAACTTGGTATGTGGATGCATCATGGGAAGGCGATGTGTCGTGTACCAAATTTAGGTCACTGTAACCTTGACTTTGACTTTTGACCTCTTTGATAGTAAAACCTTGTGCATCTTCGTGTCCAGAACAGAACTTTTGTACCGAAGCACCTAGGATTATCAAACTTGGTATGTGGATGCATCATGGGAAGGCGATGTGTCGTGTATCAAATTTAGGTCACTGTAACCTTGACTTTGACTTTTGACCTCTTTGATAGTAAAACCTTGTGCATCTTCGTGTCCAGAACAGAACTTTTGTACCGAAGCACCTAGGATTATCAAACTTGGTATGTGGATGCATCATGGGAAGGCGATGTGTCGTGTATCAAATTTAGGTCACTGTAACCTTGACTTTGACTTTTGACCTCTTTGATAGTAAAACCTTGTGCATCTTCGTGTCCAGAACAGAACTTTTGTACCGAAGCACCTAGGATTATCAAACTTGGTATGTGGATGCATCATGGGAAGGCGATGTGTCGTGTATCAAATTTAGGTCACTGTAACCTTTACTTTGACTTTTGACCTCTTTGATAGTAAAACCTTGTGCATCTTCGTGTCCAGAACAGAACTTTTGTACCGAAGCACCTAGGATTATCAAACTTGGTATGTGGATGCATCATGGGAAGGCGATGTGTCGTGTATCAAATTTAGGTCACTGTAACCTTTACTTTGACTTTTGACCTCTTTGATAGTAAAACCTTGTGCATCTTCGTGTCCAGTACAGAACTTTTGTACCGAAGCACCTAGGATTATCAAACTTGGTATGTGGATGCATCAAGGGAAGGCGATGTGTCGTGTATCAAATTTAGGTCACTGTAACCTTGACTTTGACTTTTGACCTCTTTGATAGTAAAACCTTGTGCATCTTCGTGTCCAGAACAGAACTTTTGTACCGAAGCACCTAGGATTATCAAACTTGGTATGTGGATGCATCATGGGAAGGCGATGTGTCGTGTACCAAATTTAGGTCACTGTAACCTTGAGTTTGACATTTGACCTATGATATGAGGGGTACCCGTTTTGTGTACCGTAATCAACTCCTCTTACAGCTTTTAACCAAGAAGTCTGAAACTTTGCAGGATGTTTCTATATATATTGAACATGTGCACCTCCTATTTTTGTTGGATTATATTATTTTGTTCATATTTTATGGGTAGTTGAACTTAGTCATTTTTCAACAATATTCCAGATGAGGGATACCCATTTTGTGTAATCAACTCCTCTTACAGCTTTTAACCAAGAAGTCTGAAACTTTACAGGATGTTTCTATACACATTGAACATGTACACCTACTTTTTTGGCTGGATTATATAGTTACTTAATTATATATGATCCAACTATGCATAGATATTGAGCACCTGCCATTATTGGTTTCATCACATGTATTTTGTCGAATTATTAACATTTTCGTACACAGAATTTTTCACATTACAATGTGGCCATACATACAATTTGTCCTCAGATCTTAAGTTGGGAACGGTCTCTTTCAGAGACAGTTTTAGTTTTTACTACTAAAATATTTTCAAAAATCCCATGAGGGTCTTGGTAAGCCTGGGATTACAATATTCTGGAGTGAAGATTTTTTTTGTTTGCAGCCTGCTTCATTGTATTAAGTTCTAGGCCCGGGATTACTACATCTGTGTTAATCTGAAACTTTTTCAATTTTACTACTATAAAATATTGTCAAAATTTACCATATTTAAGTTAAAGAAAATCTTAGTTGAGGAATGATTTTGAAACTGAAGCCAGTACATAGTTAACACTCTGACAGGTGCACGTTGTCTCAGAACTTTTGTTAAAAGTACACTTTAATTTCATGTGTAGATTTCTGCATGATCACAGTAGAAGTAATTTGTTTTATTCCAAACATGAGCCAACAATCGGGTAGATAATACCTTTGTCTCAAGTAAGATTTAAAACGGATTTTTGTTACATCATTACCTGCAGAAACAGGTAAAAGCAAATAAAACGTATAATGAAAGCAAACCACATTGACCTGTTCGCTTGACCTTTCATTAGAAATGTTCATACAGGACGCCCCACCCAGTACTTGGGTATGTTAAGATTCGAAGTTAGCACAAACAGTGCACGTTTTCCGATGTTGTAGACAAAAGAAACACCAATTTCCCTATAATAAATGTACTTGTCTATAAAAAAAATACTTAAACGCAAGGTCAAGCAGACAAGTCGAAGTTGTTTGCCTTTACTCAATATTATGTAACAAGGGCGTGTTGGGTACAATAAAAGATGGTAATATTTACATAGGGTTCGTTATTGTGAAATGAGACACGGTAGGTATAGATACAAACAATGTTCATCTATTGTAAATCATTGTATCTGTCGGAACTAATTGTAACATGTACGCGGTGACACAACGGTTTTTTTCAGTTTTTAATGAATTGTATCTATTTGCTAGAAAATTTCTTTTTGAAATTAAATGCTTAATTCAATAGAGATTATTATATCCAAAACACCAAAATCATTATTAATCGACATTTTTATTCAAAATCTGCAAACTTTTTTTATCTTGTTTTATAGCTCACGCTCTAAAGGGCGAGAGTGAGTTGTTTTTCGTAAGCTTAATTTGGTAAAATATATTTTGGTCCTTTGGGTAGCTTTTCAACATCTTCAAAATAATTTTGGTTTCATAACTTTGGTCCAAGCACTACTGATGAGGAATTGTATTCCGAAACGGCCGTCTAGTGCTGTAAAATTAAAACTGGTATAGTATGTAATTTAATGTTCTTATATACCGTGTGGTATTGTCAATCCAATACAAACATACCGGCCAATGTGACAATCACAATGCCATAAGTCAACCACAAACATACCGGTTCATGTCCAAATCACAATCCAAGAAGCAAGGTAAAACTAGCCACTAAAGTTACAGATAAACACGCAAACTTCCAAATGGGAAGCGAGGCCAGGTGCCGGTGCTCTGGAACGGTACGAACTTTCTGGCAAATCAGTTACACCCACCACGTGAGAACTCAAAAATAAGCAAACACTTGACATCGATTTGGTCAACTTGTACAAATTGTCTCTTGAAAACAGCAATAATTCCAAGATAGCAGAAAACCTAGATATCCTTAACCGTCATTTTTTAGAAGGCTGACTTTGATATTGTGATCACTGGATATAAAACTTTAGACAGACACTGAATACATGACAATATGATATCCAGTGGTGTTGTACTTTTTGTGCTTGTGCTTTCGTGGGTTTCAACCATAAATATTAAAATCATGGGTACAAATCTATATGAAATTTAAAAATAATGAGACAATATTAAATACTTTATTGCATCTTCAGACAGCACGATTTTACATTTAAAAGTGTGAAAACAAACATTTTGGCAAACTTAATTAAATGAACTCTGAATAAGGAGAAAATAAGAGGGAAAAAGCCACAAAAATCGCAAAACTATACTACAGACCTGTCGAAAGTTTAACACTCAGGTAACGAGTAAGTGCCGAATTGTCGGCTCTTCTTTGCCCGTAGTTAGGTATATCTCTACAATTTATCGGCAGCTGCTATCTATATTTTTGACAGCTTTTCACGACTAGCTATCCTAACCTCGACCACTCAACATCCAAGCTTCGACTCCTTTTCAGTGTTAAACTTTCGACAGGTGTGTACTGCATACTAAGTACCCTAACACTTCTTCTGTCATAAGGACTATAAATATTAGTATATGACATGACCGATTCGACAATAAATAGTTTATTGACAATAGTATAAGTGATATGAACTAATATGAACCAATATTATACAGGAAAAATTGCCTCTATAAGGAACTCCACGAAAGTACACTTGATTCTGGTGTACAGTACGGGCCTGGCGAAAGTAAAACACTAAGCTAACGAATTAGTGTTGAATGGGGTTCGCCGCTGTACCACGTGATACCCTCAAATGTTTGTGCGGAACACTTATTCCCAATGGATATGGAATAACATGAGACGAAGTTTTCCAACGAAAACGATGCCATTCCGGGAATCTGTGACGTTGACGTTTTCCAAAACGTTCCGCACAAACGTTAAGAGGTATTGATCACGTGGTACAGCGGCGAACCCCATTGACGTATCGCCGTCCATGCCTTTTATGTTCCGACACTAGCCGCCATCAAGATAATAAAGCAGCGTCACGGCAACTAATGACGTTCTAGTGTCAGTGACGTCATAAAATTGCACAATTCATCTAGCGAGTTTTCATTCTTATGTGTGTCATTCAAGCGTGCCGGGGCTTTGTCGGAACATTGTGGGCGTGGCCGGCGATCCGTAAATTGACAGCTCCTCTTGGCGCTCCGTTAGTTATAACTCGGCTGTAGTTATCTACTATAATATATTATTAATGATCAGATGCTTTTAGACCATTAGCAATCCATATCTCGGGCTATCGACAGCCTAGCTCCGACACCTTTTCGTTTGTTAAACTTTCGACAGGTCTGTACTATATCTGTTAAGGGCACTGAGTATTTTCTCAAGTGTAAACAATTAACCGAGAGCACCTGTCTCCAAACAAATTAACATGTAGGTTATACATAATAAGTAATTAGTGTTGCTTAAGGACATATATGTTTGATAGTAGTGTTGCTTAAGTAGCTAATATTGGATTCTATGCATGAGATCAGGTTGTTTGGAGTTCGAATGTTAGGTCTGAGTTTGTTTATTGGTAATATGAAATGTCTGAATTTATTGCTGAATTTGGGGATTTAACCGCGGTTTCGTGATTTGTCAAATGTATGCAACTATCTAAGTGCACCTGCCTTAAAACCAAATAACACATAGGTTACTAAGCATAATAGGCAATTAGTGTTGCTAAGTAGCTAATAGTAGACACCATGCTTGACAGTCTGGTAGTTCGAACGTTAGGTCTGAGTTTGTTTATTAGAAATTTGAAATGTCTGAATTCTTTGCTGAATTTGAGGCTTTAACCAATATTTCTTGTCATGAATGGAGTTGTACTGAACTTGAATATGTACAGCAAATCCTTGAAAATACACGTGGTTTTGTGTATCTGTTAAGGGCATTGGGTGTTTTGTCAAGTGTAGAACACACCTCTCTGATAACAAATAACCATATAGGTTATTAAGCAAAGTGCGTAATCAGTGTTGCTTAAGTATATCGTATGTTTGACAATAAACTAGTCGTGTGTTCGAACGATATGTCTGGGTTTATGTTTTGGTTATATGAAATGGCTTAAAACTTTTTTCTGAATATAGGGCTTTAACCAAAGCTTCGTGTCATGAGTAGCGTTGTACTGATCTTGAACATTAACAGTAACTCCCCGAAAGTACACATAATTAGGTGAATATTTAAACGTCATCAGGTGTTGTGTCAACTGTATAAAACGATCTTAGAGCACCTGTCTTATTTACAGCTTATTGAAATATAGATTATCAACATGGTTAGTATTAAGTATAGTATTGTGTTTGATCATACATTCGATAATTTATCGAGAAGTCATACGCTCGAACGTTGGGTTTGGTATTGTGATATACAGTTTCTGAGTCGCTGTGATTCGTAAGCTCGCGTTTTAGAACACCAGGCCATCCATTGAATCTCCTTCTGTCAATAGAAGAAACAAAAAAGTCGCTGAAAAAAACATATACTTGGTAACAGGCAACACAACCAAGGTCACGACAAAATATAATTTAATGATAGAGACGACAAGAAAAGGAAAACACACCCACTAACCAACGACTTTGGAAGAACACTGATATCAATGCCAAGTTCATGTGCGTGTTTACAATATGAATTATCCAGGTGTTATATTATGAAATATTTCGATAAATGTTTCTTAAAAAGTTTAAATTTAATTAAAACTAAAACGAATTCCTATTTCTGGAAGTCACACATGTGCATAATATGAATATTTACAGAACAATTATGATATTTTTAGAAATATTAAGTTTGAATAAATATTTGAATTTATTTAAAATTCAAGTAAAATCAAATATCAAGTCATACCAGTCATTTAAAAGTAGTATCACAATTTCAAGACACAATTCGTCACCCAATTATAAAATTATTCCGACATATTTAGCTGGCACGAGATTAAATGTTGATTTTTATGTTTCAAACTACAGTATAGACCTGTCTAAAGTTTAACACTAAGCTAACAAATTACTGCCGAATCGCCAGCTCGTCTTGTTCCCTCGTTAGCTATATCATTCATTTTTTTGTTTTATCTCTAGGCAGCGTTTTTGGTAACAAGTTAACCGTATCTCTGCTACTCTGCCACAGAGCTTCGACGCTTTTTCGTCAGCTCGGTGTTTAACTTTCGACAGGTCTGTACTGTACTGTATTTCAGCCGATTTACTCTACAAAGCCTCTATATTCACAATACCACTCTCGAATCGCCGATTATTGTCTATTGTGGATAAGTGGAGAAATCCAAACACTAATGTCCTCTTGTTTAAACACATAATCTTTGTTGGTATATATTTATGCTACTTCAGAAGAATTAAACTGGCGTATAGGCGGGTTTATAGGACTAATAACGATAAAATTTGCATCAGGTGATTGTCCTTAAGTATTTGCCTTTCGTCTCAAATTATGACAAGGCATAGTCATCTTTAATAGACCCACTTGAACAATTCAAATATTGACCTCAAGTAGTTTTGTATATATGTATATTTATGGAACCCGTGTCCTCACTGTCAGTTCGATATGTCTACGCTATTAGTCAGTACATCATGTCTTCACCGTAAATGCACTGTTTCTCCGCCGTCAAAGCACTTTATTATACCTCATTAGAAAAATACGATGCTATCTGTAATTTAATTGGATCGTTGGATCATGTGATCAGGGTGGAGAAAACATCGTGTATCCCTCTGAAAACATCATATCCCACCTCTTCGGAACACACCGTGACGTCACAATGATATGGCGTCATCGATGGAGAATCGGTCTTGACGTTCTAGCGTTTGCCTCCGATGAGTTCCGATAGGAGAAAAAGCAATGGATCAGAGAAGGACTAATGTTTTCAGACTGTCTTTTTAAAAATATTTTCTTTCTTTCTGTCTTTCTTATTATTACCATGGTTATCTTTCGGTATAATATACAATTTATTGTTTCGCCCTCGGGAAATATGACTTGTTGCGGGTGAACAAATGTTCATATCTCCCTCATACAAAGGCAATAAATGTATAATATACTTGCCGTTTCAGCGCTAAATGTACTATGTCGACATGTCTTCGCCGTTAATGCACTATCTCTTTACAGCCAGACAGTACACTATGTCTCCGCCATACACGTTCTTTTTCTACGCCGTCAAAACATTTTAGTCCGCCGTCTCAGCCACTAATGTACTATGTCTCCGCCGGTAGTGCGAGATGTCTTCGCCGTCATTGCACTATGTATTCGCCGTTGATACACTTTGTCTTAGTCATTGATGCACATTGTCTTCGCCGTCATTGCGCTATGTCTAACATCCCCGACGCAATTGATTCCGTTTTGTCTTCGCAGTCGATGAGATATGTCTCTGTCGTCAATGCGGTTAATCGTTGTCGCCAATGATCCATGCCTTCGACGTCAATTTACTTTGTCTTCACTTGCAGTCGTTAGTTAATACACCATAAAATTTTCCTCGCCGTCAGTGCAATATATGAAAACCAATAAGGCTTATAATTGACTTTTTATTGGACTATTAACAGTACTTCTGAAGATTTAAGGAGTATCAACTCAATTGACTGAGCAACTTTGCGTAGGCTAAACTGGTTCTAAAACAGTTAATTCTTCCAGTTTGTTCAAACTGCTATCCACATTTGTCTATCTCTCTTTAGCAATTAACTTGTAAGAAGGGCCAGATATACTGTGCTTCTTGACCAAGATAAAGCGTTTTACTGACTAGATGAGGAAGTTCCTTGATAAAAACGAGATCTTCTAAATGTTTGAATGTTTGCTAAGTATTTATAACAAAATCGTGTCAACAAGATCATAAATTTTACAGTTGCCTCAATATTCCTTCAAAAGCTTAAATAACTACTATCGAAGTACTCTTTGGCCGTAAACATTGGTTTTTTACAATCCCCGTGGATTAATACTTGACAGTGAGTGACAAGGTCATCATGACTGGACCACTTCCGCTTTCAATTTCAAAGGACTTAGTTTACACACATATAAATTGATAAAATACTTGAAACTAAATATTGGGGATAAAATCTATTGAACAATATATAACGACCATGAAGAAGGACATTTTTATCACGTAGACTTATATAAATTGATCAAATCGTGCATGCGACTTATATCAAAATAGAATACTCGAGAAAGTTTTCTCGGTGAATCAGTTGTTGATTTGTCTAAATTGCGCGCTTGCTTATTACAGTCTCGCAACGTCTAATTTCTAATCCAGGGTAGATCCTAGAGTAAGTACGTTTTTCTGTTTGTCTGCCTAAGGTTGATGCTATTTTCCAGATTCTCTAGTTTCCTTCACCACCTATGAACTGACCGCCTCGATATAAGTGAAAAAATCTACAGGACACAGCAAACTGCATGAAAGAAAAAAGAGGCGACGCGACAAAAAGAGAGAGAGAAAAAAGTATTTTGTTTAAGCAATATCCACAACGTTTTATTTTTATAAACATCTGTACAATTTATTGAATATAATGTAAGGTATTAAATGCTTTGGAAACCCTAAACACTCTTTCCAGTTTTTCCGATATACAACCGACTCTTATAATATCTAAAACATAGCCCTACAAATCACTACAAAGCAAAATGACCACCTTTACAAACACACAAGGAAAATGCAATGAAAAAGAGTCCCTTGATTCAATAAAATATGACATTGTTTTTTGTTGTTTTTGTCACATAGCTTGCTGAAGGTGAGTTGTTTTCGTTGGTCACTCCAGTTACCTTCAATTTCCATGAACTGACCATCTCGATATACTTGTAAGTGAAAGAATCTTGACTGGGGAGTAAAACGCCATTACTCAAGCCCACCCTTTCAAAACGATTGTTGCTTTTAAATGTCTTTGAGTTCAACAGTACAGTGATTTAACTTTGCGTATGAAAATAGATTGCACTTGACAACAATCCGAGCCATACAAGAGATGTCATAACAAACAACATAAAAGAGGAAAAGAGGAACAAAAATGCCACACAAAATGAGTGAAAAAAGTTGGGTTTTTTTTTCTTATCAATATCCACCGTTTTTTTCCTTCTCAAATATCCGTAAAAAGTGAGAAAAACATTTGTCATAGAAATATCCATTTTTAGTCTTTACACAAAGCTCTGTACAATTTATTGACCATTATGTAAGCTATTGATGGCTTGGTAACCCTATACACTCCTTCAAGTTTCAGAGATAACACAACCTACTCTTATTATGTCTAAAACATACCCCTGCACATCACCACAAAGCAAAATGGCCACCTTTACAAACACACACAGAAAATGCAATGAAAAAGAATCTCTTTGCTATAAAGCATGTAAATATTGATTCATTGAAACACTTAAATTAACTAGACATATATCCAATACTTAAAATTGAAATGTTTGAGTTGTCAGTGTAATAAGGCCATGGCAGCTTTATTCTTTGTTAATCGTCAGCTGACGAATAGGTTTTGGGACTTAAAACGTGAGAAAAAAAACAACAAAGTTTTATCTAATGTATTCTGTTTTTGTTCCTTTATTTTAAGAAAATATAAATCATTGTAAGGATTTTTCTATATTACATTTTTATTTTGATCTTTTCAAAAATACAATTTCTTTTTTTTACCCTGTGTAATACTTTGTTACAATTTTGTTACAATTGTCAATGCTTTTTGCTCATTTTTTGACTGTTTATTGCATACCAACATCCATATATTTTACATAAGTGGTTCGTTTTTGCTTCGTTTTTTACCTGATAGGTTAAAAAAGTTTTAAAAAATAGGATGGACGTCCAAGAAAAAATTGGTATGGCCTAAGCGATATATGATATTTCAAAATCTATAGCCGGTCGACCCTGGGTTTAAAATTTTGCATGTTTTATAAATGGACTATAACAAGCTATATTGAAACTTAATATTGATATTGTATTAATATATGAAAATAAACTTTATCAAACGATTAAACACATTAAATTTTATATAGGTATTCAGATGATTGGCAGGTCGGATCTGAAGGGGACCATTTTTGTATGCTGACTCATGTCCTCATGACAGAAAGAGAGGGTTCGGTAGTTGATTGATCATGGTGATGTAAAGCTATCGGTAAACGCCTCTTGACAGAGGTAGCAGACTGATCATGGTGATGTAAAAAGAGGGTTCGGTAGACCATTGATCATGGTGATGTGAAGCTACTAAAACCTTGGCTTAAGGACCATAGAATCAAATCTTGCTGGAGAATGGAAGTCATAATGTTTATTGTATTGCAAGAGAAACTTAAGAGTTGCTTGAGGACGGTTGGGTAATTTGTTTTTACGTTTTCTAGAATTGACCCTATAAAGAAAATATGCGTTTTATGGTGATGAGTTTAAGTCTTCAAAAAACGAGTCTTAATATGTATTGCTTTAAATTGTGCCTATAATAGATTTTGGTTTTCACACGTTCGTTTGTACCCAGGATAACTCACATTTTAGTTATCACACTTTCGTGTACACCTAGGTAGCTCACATACATTTTAGTTGTCACACTTTCGTGTGTACCTAGGTAGCTCACATACATTTTAGTTGTCACACGTTCGTGTGTACCTAGGTAGCTCACATACATTTTAGTTGTCACACGTTCGTGTGTACCTAGGTAGCTCACATACATTTTAGTTGACACACTTTCGTGTGTACCTAGGTAGCTCACATACATTTTAGTTGACACACTTTCGTGTGTACCTAGGTAGCTCACATACATTTTAGTTGACACACTTTCGTGTGTACCTAGGTAGCTCACATACATTTTAGTTGACACACTTTCGTGTGTACCTAGGTAGCTCACATACATTTTAGTTGACACACTTTCGTGTGTACCTAGGTAGCTCACATACATTTTAGTTGACACACTTTCGTGTGTACCTAGGTAGCTCACATACATTTTAGTTGACACACTTTCGTGTGTACCTAGGTAGCTCACATACATTTTAGTTGACACACTTTCGTGTGTACCTAGGTAGCTCACATACATTTTAGTTGACACACTTTCGTGTGTACCTAGGTAGCTCACATACATTTTAGTTGACACACTTTCGTGTGTACCTAGGTAGCTCACATACATTTTAGTTGACACACTTTCGTGTGTACCTAGGTAGCTCACATACATTTTAGTTTTCACACTTTCGTGTGTACCTAGGTAGCTCACATACATTTTAGTTGACACACTTTCGTGTGTACCTAGGTAGCTCACATACATTTTAGTTTTCACACTTTCGTGTATGCCTAGTATTGCTTAGGGGTATTCTTAATGATTATTGCATCATTTATCTTATTAGCATAAAACTTTTTTACCTTTTCTGCAATTATGCGCATGCGAATTTATAAAATCAATCGGGCACATAACTTATTCAATTTGCCTATCGTGACACTAAGTTCTATCCCAAAGGACCCATTCATTTCTAGGTGCCGCTTGCATGGCAACAGAACAGTTTCGACCATTCTCAAGTCTTGATCAGACTCAGTCAGCTTTCGAACCCCGACATCCCACAGTGAGCAGGACTATCAATTGAACTACCGTAGTAGTACTTGGAAATAGTAATACATAGACTGCTACGGTTCTATATTGAATCAAAAGCAAATATACAAGTCTATGTTCAAATCACAAGAACAAAAAGTAAAAAATCTGAAACCTTGCAAATTTAGTTAAACACAAACTTCCACCAGGGAAGTACGTCCGGATGCTCTGAACATATAATCTCCTCCTGTTTACCTTTATACACATATCGCGTTTGAAATCAAAATAAAAGGAAACTAGAAAAACTGTGAGCCACAAGCTCACAAAAAATACCCCCCGTTCCCAAAAATCCATCGGATCAATTTTTTAAATAGGAGGTGCACATCTACATTGTATCACAAAGATTGTGTGAAAGTTTAATGAAAATCCATTGAATGGATTAAGAGGAGTTGTGGATAAGAGATAGGTACCCTAAGGTGTAACGGAAGGACGGACGGACGGACACTCCTACCACTATATACCCCCACACTTTTTAAGCGGGGGTATAAAAATGGAACAGTGGGACATCAAATACATTCAGTACAACCTTAGATACTTATCAACATTATTGTGATGAACATTCCCGAAAATTAAATATGGCAAGAGTTAATTTTCTACTGCTCTCTTTGTCTATTCTTGGTTCATTAATTTTTTAAATTAAGAATTGTCTGAAGTTTCTACTCAATATTTTTAATTGCATCTTTTAATAAAATACAACCTTGTCTTTTTTCTTAATTTAGAACTTTTTATTGCAGCTTTTAATACATATAATCTGCTTAGTCTTGTTTTAATTTAAAGATTAAATTCTCAAAAATATATTCTCGAAGGTCTTACACAAAATTAAACATGGTTCAATATTAAAATGAACAGGACCATATTAATAATTAAGAAATTTTCGAAAAGGCATCCTTGAAGGTTTTAAGCAAATTGACGATGGCTTCATATCCAAAAGTGCATGTCAACATCCAAAAAAATTCACAATTCAAATTCCTTTATTTTTAGCATTGCAAAAACGAAAAACAAACAGAGAACATCATATTAACAATAATGCATCCAATGACAGTCCCTAGTATATCCCTGGAGGATTTTTTGCATATTGAAGATGATTCATATTGGTGTCATATGAAAATATCAAAGTGCAAATCAACATCCAAAATTTTAAAATTTTAATTTCTTTATTTCTCTGAATAAATAACAAAATACAAGAATACAGAAAAGAGAGAACATATATTAAATTAAATATATTAACAACATTCAATAAGAGTCCCAAAAATATCTATTAAGGTTTTTGTATATTGGAGATGGTTTAAAATTCACACTATTATAGTGCATTATATAGTGCATGTCAACATCTATAAATATTTCAAATTTTTAACTTTCTTTATTTCTCGCATTGCAAAACGAAATACATATAAAGGACATACATTAAATTCAACATATTAACAACGATATCAGCCACTAAAAGTCCCTATATATCCCTGAAAAGCCTTCTGCATATTGAAACTGGTTTAACGTTTTTACTTTATCTTGAAGTACATATCAACATACAAAATTTCTCAATTTTTGATTACATAAAAATGCAAACAATGGAATATATTCAATTAAACATATTAACATATATCCCTCAAGCAAAGTATTTCCTCAGCTAAAATTAATAATATATATTCTGGTCCTAGTGCTGTAAAATTAAAGCGGGTATATGTAACAACAGTATTTCTTATGAAAGTACCAAAATAGAAATTGCTCTGGCTCTGAAGGTTTTTAATATATTGAAGATGGTTCAACATAGGCAGCATATGGAGATATCAAAGTGCATGTGAACATCCAAAAATAATTATCTGTCTTTTCATTGCATAGAAAATACAAACAGGGAAAATATAATCGCCATCACAGTATTGTTGATAAGTTTGATGCCTCTGTGTCCAGGATTGCCCTTGATATATTTGACATCCCATAGTTCCATGTTCGTTTCACTCACTTTTGATTACACACTTGGCGGGTGTAGCTAGCTAAACAGGGGAAACTTACTCTTCCGGAGAACCCGGCCTCACTTCCCTGGTGGAAGTTCACGTGATTAATCTTACTTGCTAGTTTCAAAGGTTTTACTTCGCTTCTACATTGTGATTCGGATATAGATTAGTATGTTTGTTTTTTTTATAATAAACTACATCGCACCCAATGAAAGTCCCAAAATATTCTTGAAGGCTTTTGCATATTGAAGATGGTTTATCATTGTCGCCAAATAGAAATCGAAAAGCATATTTCAAAAACCAAAGTTTCAAATATAAAAATGCTTTATTTGATCATTAATTGAATAACAGAAAACAAAAGGAAAATATACATCAAATTATACATATTAACAACAGTGTTTCCAATGGAAGTTTGAAAAATAAAAATATCTCTAACTTAAAGGGCCTTTTTTATTGAAAATGGTTTAATATTGGCAAGATATATAGATTTCAAAGTGCATGAGAAAATCCAAAAACAAATTTCTCTATTTTTCCATTGCATAGTAAAAGAGAAAATATTAAATTATACATATAAACTACATTGCATACAATACAATTACCAAACATATCTTTGAAAGCCATTTGCATATTAAAAATGGTTCAACACTATACTATATAGAGAGTTCAAAGCACGTGTCATCATCCAACATTCCAAATTTTCAATTTTCTTTATTTCTCTCATTGCATAACAAAATGAAAACAAAACACATATATAAATTATGCATAAAAGCAACATTGCATGTAATGACAGTGTGATATAAAGCTTTCAATTTTCTGAATAAAATATCAAACAATTTGTAATATGAAAACATTAAATTTTTTAACATTTCATTCAGAAAATTCAAAAATTTATGATATGTCATTTTCATCAGATGCAAGGTTTTATACAAGTATAAATATGTAATTTAACTATATACTCTTTGTTTGTATTGTGTTATGCAATGATAGAAATAAAGAAAATTGAAATTTGGGATGTTAACATGTCCAAAAATTTGATGAAGAAGTTAAGTTGAGTAATGGTGTTTAACGTCCCAGTCAAGAATATTTCACCAATATCGAGACGTCGCCAGCTATAGGCGAAGGTGCAGAAATTTTGCCTGTGCGTTGCGTGCCAAGCCAACCGTGACACGGGACCTCATTTATTTTAAGTTTCCATCCGAAAGAACCGTGACTTTCATTTCGTAATGCCGAGTGTTTTGCGAAAGAACAGTCACTACCCACTTTCAAGTCTTGGGTCAGACTCGGCCGGGGTTCGAACCCACGACCTCCCACTGAAGGAGCGAGAACTCCATCAACTGAGCTACCGCAGTTTTGCATATTAAGGATGGTTCAACAATGGTATTATATAAAGACCTCAAAGTGCATGTCAACATTAAAATTTGAATGTGGACTCAGAATTGTTAAAACAAATACTTTTTATTAGTTCAAGTATATAAATATGCCCTTAAATCATTTATAAATTGGTTAAATTTACTAGGTAGATTGTGTTCCAATATTTGAACTTCTTTGCTAAATTATCGAAAATAAAATTTAAAACTTGTTTTTTATGAATAATTTAGACAGTACGTTCTTCAAAAATGATTGATGGGCAAGAAGCACAGTTATAATGTGAACCAAATAGTATATATCTCTGATTTAATGTGATGAATCAGAACCAAAAAGCTTACCATGCCTGGTTAATTGTTTCATAAGTACATATAAAAGTATTTAAACCGAATCAGTGTCCATTGTAGAAGATGCCATTAAGCCATTACCCCTTTATTTTCCCAAATTATCCCATTGTAAAGGCCCTATTTAACATTTAACATTATAATAATGCAAACATATTGATGTTATGTTGTTAAAGGTAAGTTTTTGAAAATGACTCCCTCTGAAAGATCATAGATTGCACAAACCATACTTGCCTACCCATTGTTGAGATTAGGAATAAGTTTGGGTATATTGTGATCATACGTTTGTCAAAATCGGTCCTAAGGATTCCAATTGCAATATTTGACTTGACAAAACATAGATATGCTGTATAAAACTTGGGTTTGAACTTTCATTTTCATGATGATAAGAAGCCATTTTTAAACAAGCCCGTCTTGGTCACTTGGACAGTATTTTGCTAAAATTGAATTGGAGGAAGATAGCATTTTACTATATACACAAACTAAGCTTATAGTATAAACCAAATAGCTTACCATCTCTGGTTTGATAAATCAGAACTGTAGTTAATATTGTAAAAAAATAGCAAACTATCTTTGCTTAAATAATATAACTTAAAGACAGTTTAAAGCTGAATTATAGCATATAGGCTTAAAAGTGGCTTTTCGGCAGTCAAAACTTGAGCACGACGCATAAAGATGACTTGGTTTTAACCAAATGCCTTTACTAACATAGTTAACGTTCACAAGCAATATGAGAGAGAGAGAGAGTGAGAGAGAGAGAGAGCTTACACCAGTAACTATTAATGTTCAGTCAAGAACATTGACAGTAATTGTAATTCTCTTCATCTGAGAGAGAGAGAGAGAGAGAGAGAGAGAGAGAGAGCTTACAGCAGTAATAATTATTGTTCAGTCGGCAATGTAATTGTTAATCTAGTCCGAGAGAGAGAGAGAGAGAGAGAGAGAGAGAGAGAGAGAGAGGGGTTAGGTGATTATCATTTCATGAATATTTCAAAGGAGCTTTCTAATCTAGATTCGTTAGTCTTTTTCCACGAGAATATTTAATAATGAAACATTTTAATACAAGTCTAATGTTCCTAGCAACACTTTAGTACATGCCTAACCCCTATAAAACACATGATTGAAACTACACATACAGTATAGGCCCGTCGAAAGTTTAACACGGAGTTAACAAAAAGGATATCAAAGCTTGGCTTCCAAGTGCCGGGAAATGGATAGCTAGTGAAAGCAAAACTGTCGAAAGATAGAAAGCAGCTACCGAGAATGGGCTAACGAGGGGTCGACATTAGCTGTCGATAAGGCTCTAATTCGTTAGCTTACTATTAAACTTTCGACAGATCTGTACAATACAGCATTACGTAACCAGATGAATGTTTTATAAAATACGGTTTCATAAGTAATTGCGAATTTATTTGAACAGAAATGTTTTAAAATTACTATTAGCTGATAAAATATTGAGAGGCATGATTAATATGTTTTGAGGTTTAGTTTCAAATTGAACGTTTTGAAATTATCAAAAAAATAATGCTTTCATCATTCTAACAATAAAATTATTTCAATACACGTGCAATCATTCGGTGTTGTAAGAAGCTCAAACAAACGCATTCCATGTTATTTGACTTACTGTGACTTAGAAATAACACACCGCATTGTCCTTTTTGTTTTGAATTTGAAATCAGATCTTTAATTTGCCGGGTGTATATAAATGGCTTGTTTGATGTTTTGTTGTAGACTGTATAGCCTAGGCTTATCGGGGCCCTCAAAAAGTTTTATGGTCGTCATCACAGTATTGTTGATAAGTGTGATGTCTTTGTGTCCAAGATTGCCCTGGATATATTTGACGTGCGATAGTTCCATGTTCCTTTCACTCACTTTTGATTACACACATGGCGGATATAGCTAGCTAAACAGTAGGATACTTACCCTTTCGGAGCACCCGGCCTCACTTTCTTGGTGGAAGTTCACGTGTCTAACCTAACTTGTCAGTTTGAAAGTTTTAACTTTGCTTCTTGATTGTGATTCGGACATGGATTAGTATGTTTGTTTGATGATTACATTATCCAATGCAACCAAAAACACATAATACAAGTTAATGACAAAACGACTGAACAAGAGAAGAAAAGAGTCAAACATATTGAGACAACTGTTTGTAAAACTCCAAAATCTGGACGGACATTGGAGCCAATGTCCAGTTTTGTTGATATTGAAATCACTGGATTGTTACTCAATGAAACGTTACACATTGCAAACAACAACAAGGCTAGACGCAACAGCAACCACAACAACCTAATGATAGAATTTACTGGTTATGATGGAGGCTAAAAATGGATGTCCTTTTTACTTCGGGTTATGTTATAAATGCAGAGTAATGTAATATCTAGCTGGGACACAGCCAAAGCAACAGCAAAGGACAGGCAAAATTGTAAGGCTAGCGTTGAAGCCTTATGCGCCTTCTGGAAAGGAGAGCGTTAAGGTTAAGATAAGGTTAATATAATACCCAACTTGTAGTGTAATAATTATTTTCGTGTAGTGTAATTACACCTTGTTATGTAATAAAAACGACGTTTAATGTAATAAAACAAGGTTTCGCGTTATACAATAATAAAAATATCCGTGTATTTTTATTATAGTACACGTCATTTTTAACATAACAAGGTACTATTACATTACACGAAAACAGTTTTTACACCACAAGGTGGGCATTACATTACTTGGCATTTGTAACATAACCTAGCGTAACAGTCCTTCCTTTCCCCAAAGAGAGATTACATTATCTTTGTCTTTTGGTCGAAACCTTAATCAGTTGTTTATTGATAATCTGTTCGATTTTCAAGGACGAATTTCACATTATACCATTTTGCATTTTACAACAATGACCAGACGTTTCAGAATAAAATTCCTCATCAGTAGTACTTGGGCCAAATTTTAAAACCAACAATTTTTTCAAGATGTTGAAAAGATACCCAAAAAGAGCCAAAATATATTTTACCAAATTTAGCTTGGAAAATACTTTGTATGAGGGAGTATACCTTAGTTCTTGGGGAATTAAAGAAAATAATAAGGCTTCATCCGAAAGGTGTTGTAAAAAGTTCGTTTTAATTGATTCAAGTGTATTTATAATTTTGCATAACCGGTTGGTGCATGTTAAGAAAATTAAGCGCAATATGTAAATATACATACAGGAATATTGGGTAAACATGCCACCAAAACTAACCCACTAAGATAGGAAAATTGTAAACAGTTTTTAAATTATATTTGAAAGAGTTTAAAAGTGTTCATATAATCTTAAATAAATACAAACACAAAAATGCATTCTGGACAAATGTTTTAATTCAATACTGTTACTCTAAAGACCAATACTGAGGAGCTATAATCAATTTTATTCACGGGGACAAAAGACGGTAAACAGTTTTATAAATTGTCACGTGACTGTATTGACGAAAATCGTTACTTAATGATAGACAATGTTTTGAGGTTATTCAATAAGGTTGTTTATACACATTTTCTATAAACGTCTCAAACATTCAAATAATTTTATATTTGTAATGAATTTGACATGTATATAAATAAAAGATTTTCAAACTGTGAGTTTTCTATATTTATGCAATAAACAAAGACAGACAAATAGGGGATCTTGACGCCCCATATTTTTGAGTTATTCACACAAAATAAAAGGGATATATACAGTACAGACCTGTCGAAATTTTAACACTATGCTTACGAATTGGTGCCAAATCGGTGGCTTATCTCAATCTCTTTATATTACCTATATTTTAGCAGCTGTTATCTTACAGTCCAACCTCCCTTAAAGACCACCTCTATATAAGGGTCATCTGTGTATAAACGCCAGAAGAATTGTATCCCAATTGTTCTTTATTCATATTATTTGAACCTGTTTATAAAGGCCACCTACCCATAAAGACCACATATAATGGTTCTCTTGGGTGGCCTTTATAGACAGGGTTAACGGTACAGTCCATCTGCCTTAAAGGGCAACTCTATATAAGGGTCATCTGTTTATAAAGGCCAGAAGAATTGTATCCCAGTTGTTCTTTATTCATATTATTTGAACCTGTATATAAAGGCCACCTGCCCATAAAGGCCACTTTTACTGGTTCCCTTGGGTGGCCTTTATAGACAGGTTTGACGGTATATCTTACGAATTGGTGCCAAATCGGTGGTCATCTCGGTCTTTCTTTATTTTAGCAGCTGTTATTTACAGTCCAACCTGCCTTAAAGTCTACCTCTATATAAGGACCCCCTGCTTCTGAAGGCCACTTTTACTGGTTCCCTTGGGTGGCCTTTATAGACAGGTTTGACTGTATATCTTGGCAGTTTTTAGGCCACACGTAATCCACACCTCGGACACTTGACAGCCGATTTGCGATTACTGTACATTAGCTTAGTGTTAAATTTTCGACAGGTCTGTATTGTATATAAAAAGGATTTTGGACAGCCAGTCTCTATATTTTGCCGTAATTCACACACAGTCAGACTGACATGTATATAAACAAAGGATTTTTCCTAAACTGTTTGTACACATCGGTCTCCAACTAAATTCTTAACCGAGATTTGAAAATAAATAGGATATCTATTTTTTCAACTAGCCTTTACGTGCTGTCCTTTTCTTAAGGGAACCCTTGAGTTGCCGAGTGGTTTAAGCGCTGGCCTACAAATCAGGGTGCCTCTCAAATCCAAGGCTCAAATTCCACTAGGGACAGTTCGTCTATTGTTGAAGGTCGTTGGTTTTCTCAGGGCACCAGAGACAGCAGACGAAAAAAACAATGGTTTATCGACGTCCTTTGAAGCGGTTTCTAATCACACAAACAGTTCTTGTACCCGGAAATCCCTTTATCCAGGCTGGTCACATAAGAATGAAACTTACTGACCAATTACCAAATGTATAAAACATGTAAATTAAATGAAATTAATAAAATAAAATAAAATAACAATTTAGAGCCAAAATACTGAAAAATGTGTTATACGTCAAGTCTTTCTAAACTATACAATATAGATAAATAAATAAATAAATAAATAAATAAATAAATAAATAAATAAATAAATAAATATAAATAATTAAATAAATAAATAAATAAATCAATAAATCAATAAATAAATTGTGACGAATGAATATTGGTTTGCATGGCCCCTAATATACTAACTTTTATAACTTATTGTCCCTAAATAACAGAGTTTCAATTAAATTATGAAAATTGAAAGAAAGGGAGCACATGTTTTCCACCCTTCCAGATTTTAACCCTTACTCCAAAGGTTGGTAGGTCGCTTACGTAAAACCACAATTTAAAAGAAAATGCTTACATAAAAAAATAATTACCCGTTTTTCACCTCAAAATAAACTAGGTCCAGGTATCACAACAAAAAACTCAATCACCCACGACCACTAATATGGGAGTTAAAAATGCTGATGTCACAATCATGAATAAACCCTTTGTTGAATTTTATAGTTTACAAATAACCATGTTCTTTGCACCCGGTAATTTTATTTACAAAACAATTTTCTTTGATTTTTATTAACATGAGTCCACTCGATTGCAGTTTCTTTTCTTGTCATAACAAAACTTGTCTATCGTTCCGTGATCAAGAATCTACGGTGGCTGAATGAGGACACCGATGCAGCAAAAAATACACGTGCGCACGTGAAACTTACGTGGACACGTGAAACTACTGGCTGCGCAAGTTAAAATCATTACGTCCGCACTGGAATCATTTAATCTTGTACATTTAACAATCATTTTGTATTTGTTTTTTTTTCTATGGTAGCCAATTAGTGTCAGCTATCAACTATTGATAGTAACTTCGATCATTTGTCTTCGTTTTTTTTAATGTTTTATTTTATTTAATTGGCTTTCAATAATGTTCCTTCGATTTGGTTGCCTTTGCGTATTAGGGTTGGAGTCCCTTCTCTCTTTGATGGGCCTCAATGATCGAGTGGTCAATCGCGCCGGCTTACGTGAACACCGTGAGTGTCTCTCACCGCCTAGGTACACCGCGCACTCCCACTCGGGACAGATCCTTGTGTGAGAAAGTTATCAGTTTGATTGCCGAAGGTCGGCTGTTTCGAAACTCCAGTTTCTTCCAACATACCTGAACTGACCAGCTCGATATATGTGAAAGAATCTTGACTTGGACGTAAAACACCCTTACTCCACTCATCATTTCTCTCTTTGACGTTTAGGCGGAATGATAATAAACTTACACCCTGGCATTTCAGGGCCACCGTAGTTTTTTCAGTTTTTTATATACAAACTGTGTACTTTTATTTTTATACACATCGCAATACAAAATAACTCAATGAAAATTTTGACGTTTTTCAGGTCTGTTACTCACCGAATTGGTTCATCTTACACTTTCAGGTGTTGTCAGGTGTAAAGAAACGGGTACTTAAACTTTAATTGTTTAAAAATTATGTTTTACCTTGTTTTTCCCGTTTTATTTGCACTTAAAACGTGTTGTATTTTGACAAAGTTTTTTGTCTAAGACCGCCGGTTGTAAATGATACATCTCTGTTTCGGCGTTGCTTTAAGTTTTGTCTAAAATTTCACTTTAACACACTGTAACTTTGTTTTCATTTTTCATTTCATTTATTATATTCTTATTATATTCGCCACTACGGTAGTTCAATTGGTAGAGTTTTTGTTCCGTAAGTGGAAGGTTCGGGTTCGAATCCTGACTGGGTCTATCAAAGACTTAAAAATAGGTAGTCAAATGCACGGCACTTATACAAACTGTATATGATTCGAATTGAAAGTCAGGGTACCGGGCCTTTCGAAAGATATAATTAATAAAGGGTTCCACAAAGAGAGACCCAACTTGAAAATGTAGAAATAGGCTAAAAAATAACCATTTTAATAATTATTTTCTGGGTCGAATTCCCGCCCATGCAAATTTGAGATCACCTTAAAGATATAGATAAATTTGACCAAAAATTCTCTCATAGAAATCATTTAATACTATTTTCGATTAAGAAAATCACCCAGAACCCAGCCATCCCTCCTCAGATGGAAATTGAAGATCAATATAAAGATCCAAATTCTCTAAAATTTATCAATTTAAAAACATTTTCGAGAAAAAAGTACTCCAGCCTCCCCCTCCCCAGATGAAAATTGCCTCCTGTGCTTTATTCGTTGGCGCTTTCTTTAAAATAATTCGTATATTTTAAAAAACAAAATTAAAGTATTAAAAAAATTAGCACATGGCATGTACTTTATTTTATATAAAAATTTTAAAAAAAATAGCACATGACACTTTTACCTGGCTTGATTATGATGGTAATTTTAATTATCAGAATTTTGAATGTTTTTATTTACATGAACATTTAAAAACCAATTATACTCCATTTTTCTTATGATCTAATCAAAATAAGCTTGTATACAGGTTCAATGCCCCATATACATCAATTCCGTTATCAAATAAAAATTCATGCTTCAATATTTTGATTCAGGAAAAAACGCTATATTCCTTTATATATAAAGAAGGGATAGAAATTTTCCAAGGTCATGGCTGATGGCTGATATGAAGTGAAATCATTCATGTGTAAACTATTAATTATATGACATCACGATTTTTTACAATTTTAATTTCAATTCGCAAAGCATAACATTAAAATTTTTGAATACTTTAAGAGAGCATTTGAAAGTCCTGTTTTGTGATTTTTTTTAAAACTATATAGACCAAGTTTATCTTCGATTTTTACGTCATCGATAGAATTTATCAGATAAAATGGTATATAGAGAAATAAACGACATAATGGGCACAAAAAATGAGCTTCGATTTTAATCAAATAAATCAAATTTCACTGATTGAAAATTGAATATGTTGATGATTAAAAGATTAAAGATTTTAGATTTTAAACAAAACTGAATCTAAAGAAAACAAATTTTTGATAGATAATGCATTGATATCTGATCGGGCTTGTTTATATTATGCTGTGAAAAAAAATGTTTTAGCTACCGGAGATATAATTGTAAATATTGACATCCTTAAATTCTGAAAAAAATTATCATCGCAATAAATTCAGGTAAAACCAGTACAGTCAGTCCAACCTGCCTTAAATTCCACCTCTATATAAGGGCCACCTGCTTATTTATAAAGGTCAGAAGAATTGTATTCCAATTGTTCATTATTTATATTATTTTAACATGTATATAAAGGCCACCTGCCCATAAAAGCAACTTTTACTGGTTCCCTTGGGTGGCCTTTATTTACAGGTTTGATTGTATAATACTCGTAGCATTCGTAGGTCCCGTGTCAATGTAGGTATGACACGAAAAAGAAACCTGCTGTAACATGCCAACAGCGCAACGTACACGCAAAGGTTTCTGCACCTTCGCCTATAGCAGGCGACGTCTCGATGTAAGTGAAATTATAGAGAAATGGAATTTTAAGCCTCAGTCAAAATTCAGTTCATGGATGGTGGAGGAAACCGGAGTGCATTGAGAAAAGCACCTACCTTCGCTAAGCGAACTTACAAGGATCTCTGTCCCACAACATTGCTATATAGAGAAAACTTATACATAGAATTCTATTGCAAGTGCACGCTTACGATTTTCAATATATATGTGTGGCACGCCAATTTATAGCTGGCTTGGTTTGCAGTTATTATTTCATTAAAACATCAGCTTTTAATGTTATACTACCTTGCATCTCAGAATACCAGGAGATATAGGGCGTTATTTTTCAGGTATCTATGGGTTCGCAACGTTATTCCATATTTTTAGCTGATTTAATTCACAATACCTGCAGGTATCAAGAGTTACGGTCTGGTATCTATAGGATAGCAGCCAGCTATCCTAGGGTTAGCTGATTTTTGCATAAATTGGCGTGTCATATATATGACATGCCTTAAAGTATCCCCATTTCACAAGTCTTATAGTTTGGTCCAAGCAAATTTTTTTTTTTTTTTTTTTTTTTTTTTTTTTTTTTTTTTTTTGCACGAAATATTGGCACTCAGTGCGGCTGCTCAGTGACGTAACGTTATTATTGTCGATGCACAGTGGCTTTTCAATTCAAACGCTATAGGATGCTCTTTTTTATTATTTACTTTCAGCGGCTGTATTTTTTGTTTAAAATGTTGTTGTTTTTTAAATTCTAAACATTGAATCATAAGAAATGAAAATAATTTGCAATTTGTCCATTTCTGACGAAAAGAAAACTCAATTTTATTTATAAAATGAATTTAAAGTAGTGAGTTAGTAATAGGAAGAAGGGATATAAAATTCTTTGAAATAAAATATGTCTCTGTCAGGTTTACGAGATGTAAACACTCTAAATATTAAATTAATATACTTAAAGCTCTTTAATCAAAGTCACGTACACTCTTCAAACTACTGATCTGGCTCTCAAGAAAGTTTCATTTTTAAAACTGACCATCGGCGTCCTCATTGTGTTTGACATACTTGTGTAAATATTGGACTTTGTGTTGGTAGATAAACATCGGTTATTTAGTATCTGTTTGCACTTAAACACCTTAACTTGGTTTTATAGATTATAACAAGTATCTATTGAAGATTAGATCTGAAGATTCCCTATTCGTGAGATCTCGGAGAAACGAGTACTTGGCGTGGAATGTCGAGAACTAAATCGATGTCTTATTCCCGCCATCTTTGTTAATTTATGGTCTAAGTGTACTAGTTTGCATTAGAGGTGTCTAATGAAAATTACGAGTAATAAAAAATATTAACTTTTTTTATATTCGTTGTAATAAAAATAATGATGACAAAATGGAGAAAGATAAAACATAACAACATGTTCAATTCATAACACAAAAGCAAAGTAAAAATTGAAAAACGGAAAAAATAAATTAAACATGGGGAAGTGAGACCGGGTGATCCGGAGAGTAAGTACTTCCAGTCTAGCTAGCTACGTCCGTCACCTGTCTAAATCTATCCTGGGATGGAGGTCAATTTAAGTGGTAATAAAATTAAAGGATGTAGTAAAGATTCTATTAAAAAAAATCTAAAAGGTTCCGTTTTACTGTCTGTGTACGTCAAATTAGTTGTACACGCAATCTTCCACCAGTGAAGTGAAGCCAGGAGCTCTGGAAGGCTAAGTACCTCCTGTTTATCTAGGAATGATTTGACCGTACATTGACAAGCCATGTGACAAAGTATCACAGGTAACTCCTTGTGTCTGCATTCCAGTGCAGCGGAAACCTGCTGAGAAGTTTAACAAAAATATTTGATGAATTATTAATCCATTGCTAATCTTCACGGGGCATCGGGTTTTAAGGCCACTTCTCAAGGAGCCCGTCGCTTTCATTACAAAATGTCGAGTACTTGGCGAAAGAACAGTCGATAAGTATTTTTAAGTCGGGTTGGGGTTCGAATACCGCCCTCCCTCATACGGAGCTATCGCTTTGATTCAGAAATTGATATCAGCTATATAATCACTGTGCCGTTTAAATGAATAGTGGAGGCAAAGAACAGTCGGAAGAAGGTACTAAACAAAAACACGAAGAATGGCAGTTTAAAAATAAAGGTACGCACAGGTATGTTTAGATGGTTTTAACAACAATGTACAAATGAAATGCAAACAACCAGTCAATGTTCAAATCAAAATCCAAAAACCAAAGCAAAAATTTTGAAATCTGGCAAATTGAATTAAACACGAAACACTCCAAAAGGGAAATGAGGCCAGGCGCCAAGAAGGGTAAGCACCTCTTTGTTGAGCAAGGTATTGTATACCCGTACACCAACCAAACATGTGTCATAGTGTTACAGAATACTCAATTTCATCCAGTGTGTTGTAAAATCCATGTACCACAGGTAACTATGACTTTGTATCTGCATTCCATTGCAATGGAAATCCTGCAGCGAAGTTTAACAAAAAAAATTGATAAATTGTTAATCCATTGCTAATCTACACGAGACATCGACTTATAAGGTCTTTACGGTGACAATAAATAATGAATGTTTGGTGAAAGAACAGTCACTACATATTTTCAAGTCTCGGTTACACCCGGTCGGGGTTATAACTCCACCCTCCCACATACGGAGCTATATTTCTTATGGAAGACAGTAGACAAAAGAAATGATACTGAAAATGATAATGATACTTTGAAAACCGACAAACTTAATTAAAAACGCTAACCTCCACTAGGTAAGTGAGCCCAGGTGTTCCGGAAGGGTATGCACCTTCTGTTTAGCTAGAAATGATATGCCCGTGCACCTACAAGCCATGTGCCATAGTATAAAAAGTAACTTTGACTTAATGTTTTCAGTGCAGTATAAAATCCAAGTGCCACAGGTAACTATGACTTTGTGTCTGCATTCCATTGCAATGAAAATCCTGCTGAGAAGTTTAACAAAAATATTTGATGCATTACTAATCCAATGCTAATCTATTGCTTGTGGTGGGTTAAAGGTCGCTCTATATGGGACAAAAACTTTTGTGACTACTGCAATATTTGGCGAATTCCGTCCTATTAAATTGATTTTTGGTGCAAAAAATAGAAATTGTCTTTGTAAGTGTTTGTTGTCAAGACTGGTCTTTTGTTGTACCTTGTCATATAAGTTTAATATGCCTATTAATGATGTTTTTACTACTAATAAACCATTGATTGGTTAAACTACGTGCTGGAATAATTCAATTTTTATGCATTTTAAAAATGAATTTCATAGATGTAATTAAATTGCTTCATGGCAACAACGTCTGTTTTTAAGTCACCCCGAAACCAAGTACAGGGTTAAAACAACTCGAAACATTTTGAATCTTACTCCAACTCTACCACAACCCAAACAATGAACATGTTCTCTACCTCGAAAAATCGTCATTAAAGACTTTTAATTCTTCGTGTAGGATATGTTTTGTATATTTTGTATTAGTAGCGGTTTCCCTGAGACTGGAGGAAATCAAAGCCGGTTTCAACAATCAGTTTTGATAGCCTTCTTTCTGTTTCAACTGTAATTTTGTTTCTTGATAAATCCGCAAGCAGACATCAAATCAAGGGCGTTTCTTGCAAACTGATAATGTTGGGGGTAGGGTCAAAACATTAAAACATTAGAAAAAAGTTGAATTAGTTGAAAAAGATCCTAACAAAGTATCGTTCCTAAGTTAATTCCGTTTTTGATGTGTGGGTTTTTTTTTTTTGGTAAAGGTAAGTTACTCAGCACAATGGAGAACATAGTTTGTATTTGACCCTGCTTCTACATTCCAGTGCTGTAACAAAACATGCTTTGCAGGTTAACAAAACAATTTATGATATACTAATCCCATGTTAATTAATTGCATATGGCAGGTCAATGGTCACTCTATATGCGACAAAAACCTTATTGACAACCATACTATTCCGCCATATCAAATTGGTTTTGCTTGTGCAAAAAATTGAATTTTTTTAGAAGTTTTTTGTTGTCATTGATGAGACTTTTGTTCCACATTGTCAAATAAGTTAAAATTATTGACTATTGCTAATAATAAACGATTGATTGGTACCACATGAGTGTATAATTGCATTTTTATGTCTCTCAAAAAATAAGATACCGTCACCTCCCTCGTTACCTATAACGAAATACGTACCTTCATAAAAACGTACAAAAAACACGCATGCTGTTCAGACAACCCGTAACAATGTCCGAAATTTATGTTTAATGGTATGTATGTTTGAACCACGTTACTGAACACATTCTGGTACCCAGTGCCGCTTTTAAAAAATTCCACAAACTGGTTTTAATGTGTATATTTCTGTCATTATAATGATGATATATATTAAGTACATATTCTTGATTTATCTAGCTATAGTAAGTTCGTATACTTTAGAACCAATTTCTATCTTATTGCATCAATACAATTTAAATGTTCCGGAGCAACTGGGCTTCCCTGGTAAAAGTTTAACGCGTTTAAATTATTTTGCCTGTTTTTGGTTTGCTTTTAGAACTGTGATTTTAACATGTACCAGTATGTTTATTTTTAATTATAGTCATAATAGTATCCTAATACTCGCCATACTTTGTTCCGGAGCAACTGGCCTCACTTCTGAGTAAAAGTTTCGCGTTTAACTTAATTTACCAGTTTTCACAATTTTTACTTTACTTTTGGTGATATGATTTGAACATTGATCAGTAAGTTGTGTTTGATTGTAGTCAAAATAGCATCTTGTATCTCATCTACTTTCTTATTGCACACCGCTAATAAAACTAGATGTCCTATTATTATATCACCGATTGTCGCCTTTATTTACGCGTAAATAGTAAAAATATGGAACAGATCTCTTTGAAGTGTTTTTTTAGAATTTTAGATATAATTATTTTTATAAAATAAAACTAAAAGTATTGTTTCCCTAATTTATATGAATAACATAAAGTATAAATATAACTACGAAATGAAGTAATGTGCAATTTTAATTTTAAATGTGCGTAATCAATCTAATTATGGACCACTTCTTGTAAAATTCTTGATTTTATATCAATTTCAAATGAACACAATACTTGAGTTGCCAAGAATATTGCGATGACGGCCACAAAGCTCCATGTGGGCTTTGATAAGCGTAAGCTAACAATATTTTGATTCAAGAAATTATTTGTAAGGAGTTTTGCTTTATTGTATAAGATATACATTAAAAATGCAGAACGGTTGACATTAAACGCTATTGATGTGGGTATGGAATAAGCAGGTCAGACCTGCAAGTGGTTGCACCAAACAAACCAAGGTAAATAAATGATTCCGTAACAAATGGTCTTATAACTGAGACTGCAAAGCCAAACCGTTATGCAACAAACTTAATATATTATGGTTGGTGTTTTCATAAGTGTCCAATGGGGTTCGTTGCTGTATAACGTGATATATACAAATGTACCTCTTACGTTTGTGTGGAACGTTTTGGAAAATGTTAACGTCCCAAGTGTAGTTTTTACGGGAAAACGACATCTAATGCGATTACATATCCATTGGAAATAAGTGTTCCACACGAACGTTCGTGGGTATCACGTAGTGCAGCGACGAACCCCATCATCTGAGCACCTGCAGGGTTGAAGACAAAAATGGGAGGTGAAAATAATAAATCCCGATTTATGGATTTGCAACTACTCTTTGAATTCATTTAATCAATTCTGCAAAGATCAAAGGGGTTGCGTTATCGGGTTAATATTTTATAATAAAAATGTAATTCCAAACGCCCCTTGGCCACCTCGCCAATCTGCTTGAGAACCAGCTGTTCCGGAAGTATTTTGTTCGGTCTGGGTCGCCTATGAAAATGATAATTTTCCATTCTGCCGCTTACGAAATGGATAATATTGGCAACTCCAGCAGTGTGTTCATTCGAAATTTATACAAAATATTTATTACTTTATTAAGTGAAAATGTTACTGATAATAAAAAAGTTTTTCATTTAAATATTAATCACTTTTTATGCCAAAATGCTTAATAAGGGATTTGTGTGTACAGTACAGACCTGTCGGAAGTTTAACACTACATTAACGAAAAGGGGTCAAAGGTCAACTGTCGAGATGTAGATTGCAAGTGGTCGAAAAACTGCCCAGAGATAGATACCAGGTGTCGAAAAGCTGTCGAGATATAGCTAAGGAGTTCCCGATATGAGCTGACACTAATTTAAGATTCGAGGTAATCTGCCGATATAGCACTTATCCGTTAGCTTAGCGTTAAACTTTCGAGAGGTCTGTACAGTACAGGCCTGTCGAAAGTTTAACACAAACCTGTCGAAAAAGTGCAGAATCGGCAGCTCATCTCGACTAAATTTTACCTATATCTAAACAGCTTTTTGGCAGCTGCTATCTATCTCTCATTTGGCAACTAGCTTTCTAAATATCGGTCAGTCGGCATCCGAGCGTCGGCCATTCTCATAACCTCAATGTTACACTTTCGACAGGTCTGTACTGTGTATATGCGGAGATTAGACGGTAGTGTGTCTTATCTGCCTTCAAAATTATTTTATTGTTTGCTAAAAATGAATATAATTTTGACGCCGAGGAATTAGTTGCTGTTCAAAAATAATTTTTCGGAAAATAATTAAAATGTTGACAGGAAATTATCACTTTTAAATATATTGCATAATAAAAAATGATAAATGATTTTTTAAATCATTTACTCTGCTTACAAGCTTGAATTTACAATAGACTTAAGTGTCATAAATTGTGTATTTTGTTGGAATTTTTCATGATTAAAAAGGGTATGTAAACTAAGGAATCCCATTATTCATTTGTTTATTAACATGTGTTACCCCAAAATACAGTACAGACCTGTCGAAAGTTTAACACTGAACTAAACGAAGGAGGGTCAAAGCTCAGCTGCCAAGCGTCTCAGATATGGATAACTGGTGACAAAAAAGCTGCCAAGAGATAGAAAACAGCTGCCGGTAAGCTGTTGAGTTATAGCCATTATGATCTGCCTCTTCGGCACTAATTCTTTGGCTCGCTGTTAAACTTTCGACATTCCTGTTCTTAAGTAGAACTTTTATCCGAATAAAGACGATTTGAATATACCTTAAAATCCGGAGTGTAATCAGAGACATAGCTTTTTAATTCGTAATAATTCGCGTAATAGTTTCAAAATTTCTTGCCCTACTTTTTTTTTTATAAAAAATCAATTATTATGTAAAATGTTTTGTTAAACTTCAAATTTATGTGATAAAAACATATGCGTGTTTTCTTTGTAAAATTATAAAGACACTTGAAATGGGGTGAATATAATTTGTAGTATTCTCATTTTTTTGGGTCAGCTTTTTTTGAATTGAAGAATACAAAACCTTAAAAGAAGAAGAACCTTTTTTGTTCTGATACTTGTTTTTTATCACAAAAAATCAAAGATGGCGGCCAAGGTCATATATCCTTCTGTGCTCCTTAGTGGGGAGGTATAATTGTGTACATATTCTGAATAACCAAGATAACTTTAACCTTTTTAAAAATGAGATGTCTTAAAAACTGGGACATTTTCGACTGAAGACTAGCAAGTATATTGGCGCTATCAAGCTCTGTTTTTTCTCTCTCTTAAATAGAGTGTTGCTTGTAATACCCGACGTGGAGGCTAGTCAAGAGGTGTATTATCTTTCCAGAGCACCAGGTCTCACTTCCCTAGAGGAAGTTCACATAAATTTGCTAGTTGTCAAAGTTTTTGCTTTGTTTTTGGCGTCATCAAGTTCTGTTTTATTTTTATATAGAGCGTTGCTTGTAATATCCGGTGTGGAGGGTATATCTAGTTAGCTAGTCAAGAGGTGTATTATCTTTCCAGAGCACCAGGTCTCACTTCCCTAGAGGAAGTTCACATAAATCTGCAGGTTTTCAAAGTTTTTGCTTTGTTTTTGGCGTCATCAAGTTCTGTTTTATTTTTATATAGAGCGTTGCTTGTAATATCCGGTGTGGAGGGTATATCTAGTTAGCTAGTCAAGAGGTGTTTATCCTTCCAGAGCACCAGGTCTTACTTCCCTAGAGGAAGTTCACATAAATTTGCCAGTTTTCAAAGTTTTTGCTTTGTTTTTGGAATTATGGTTTGGA
The DNA here is from genome assembly GCA_021292105.1 of Anadara kagoshimensis. Classification (NCBI taxonomy): domain Eukaryota; kingdom Metazoa; phylum Mollusca; class Bivalvia; order Arcoida; family Arcidae; genus Anadara; species Anadara kagoshimensis. Next base: position 15,153,821 of record CM037863.1, on the reverse strand, counting down.
CATTGAACGGTATATATTTTGTGATATTAGGTCCCTGCATCAACCACCATTGTATTGTTTTATTATTTAAGTTTCAGGTTATCATGGCTATCCACAGGGTCCGATATTGTCTGTTTATTATGTTTAGAGTACAAGTGATTGCACAATGTCCGATATGGTATGCTCTCTATCTGTATCAAGACCACTGCGGTAGCTCAGTTGGTAGAGTGCTTGCTCGATAAGTTGAAATTCATGTGTTCGAATCCCAGCGGAGTCTGATCTCCAAGTCAACTCGAACAGATCCTAGTCGGTGATAAAGTGTGTCAATTCTCATGTCAAAGGTAGGCGATTTTCTTCATGCAGTCTGATTTCCTCCATAATCTCACAAATGATAGCCTCGATAAAAGTGAAAAAAATCTTGATTTGGGCGTAAAACACCATCGCTACACTCCACTCTCTAGATACCGGTACCCAAAGCGAAAAGTCATTAGTTAAAACATTATCCTGTAAAGATCTGACTGGATGAAAAGGTAAAGATTCACTAGATATTTGCTAGATTATGGCTTTAACCTTCAACATGTCTGTGTATAAGCAATATATATTCGAGTGGCAATTCAAATCCGATTTAATTCAGTTAAACTACAAGGTATAATAAAAGGATGTCCAAAATACAGCTTCTCAATAGAGTCACAATCTTACAAAATCGTAAAATCAAAAACAAAACTTTTATCATTTTTACGTTTTTTATTTGTTCATGATTTTAACATAGGTAAATTTTAAACGTAATAAATGGTCGAATTCTTCTTGTCTTAACAGATAAATTATGCTTTAATACGGTATTTACCGCTTCATACCAATCGTAATTATTCGGTAAGTTCCGTATATTTTCGTTAATCTCCGTATATATAACGGAAACTGCCGAATGATTACGATTGCACTACATACATACTATTTTGACTATAACTATAAATAATAATGAATGTGATATTTTTACTGTTTACTATTGTACAATAAGATAAGTTTGTTAGCATCTAATATTAAATAAATTGTTTTATAAGTTAGATATTTGGACGTAAATTTACAAATAATACTTCTGACGACGATGTCTTATAATATTTTCAACAAAATTTACAATGGTATATTATACATGATAAAATAAACAAAGAAAATAACAATGACGTCATGTAACAAACATGAATATAGGCTTTTAAGAACGCAGGTGAAATACTGTCACTAATATTAAACACATTTTTTGGGATTTGGAAAATATTTGAAGTAAAAGGGAGCTTTTGACCGAGCCAAATAAATGGCTTTGTTTTTTTTTCAAAAGAAATATTTCTAATCAAGTAAGATTATAATGGAATAATGATAAATGATATCGAAATTAGATGACATGATGGTAAAAATGCGAGAAATGCCCGTCAAATCTGTCGGGGAAAATTAATACCCTGATTTTTTTGTGTAAAAACCACTAAACGAAGCATTTTCCTGAAACGAAAGCTGATAGGAAAGTTGTACTTATTAGGTATCAATCTCGATCGATCTCTGATCATTTTTCAATTTTTTCAATTTGTTGAAACATGACGTCACTGTTTTCTTCTTTAATGGCAATATAAATACCGTTAAAATGACGGTTGATTTAATAAATAATTATAACAATTCGCCCCTGTTTTGCATACAAATAATCGCTCTTTATAACAGCAATAAATATATAAATAAATCTCCGTTTGATATACAATCAAGAATAAGGAAAAAAACATTTCGGCAAATTCCGTTACGAAAATAATGTACGGACATTACCGAAATATTTTCCGAACAGAAACGAAAAACTTCTCTCTTCCGGTTTTTTATTCGATGTTATTTGAATCAGTCTATTAAAATTCTACAGTTTGGGATAGGTTGTAGCTGTAGTTTTTAAGTGCATCTGACAATAAATAAAATAATGGAACTTTTTACACTAAAAACAACAATTTTGACGTACCTGAGAAAATTCAAAGTGAGGCTAAAAACAAATATTACTGGAATGCTCAAAAGTGAAAAGTAATCGATAAACATACACTGTAAATTTATGAAATAAGTTGAATTTAAAGGCAAAACTAATCGATAATGTTTGTTGTCCATTGTATGAAATATTTTGAATTAAAGAGTGGTTTGTATTCAGCGAAAAACAAAAATTCACTTAGAACTAGTGTGCTATTGTTGAGATGAATTGGAATATTGGCTTAACAAGAGGAAAATCAATCCTTTTTATCAACAGCGTCGATCTTATCTTAAAACCAATAAATTTTATTCGTCTGTCTTATTTAAAAAGGAACTTCCTTGTCAACGTCACGCTTAAATTCAAAATTGCTTCATTCCCATGGTAACACCGTTGACCTTTAGCCAATATGACGACACCGTGACTAAATATAAATAAATTCAAAACTGGCCATCAAAATATGAAAAAGTCAATGGAATAATAAAATGGTCTTGCAACAAGGCATTTTATTGCCTGTAAAGGTCCTTCCTAATCTAGATATATTTCCAATATTGTATGATCGCCATTCCAAAATGGCGACTATTTTTATCTATTGATCACAAAAGTCTGAGAAAAGTTTCCATTTCTGTTCGATCATACTTGTCAATATAAACGAACGAATTATATAATGCATATTTTGTACGATTTAACAAATACATAACGGTTTTAATGAATCGGACGAGGAACTCATAAGGGCGTGAGACGATGACAGTTTATATAATAAATAAACCCTTTCTTTCAAACAATTACAAACTCTTTCCGGTTACTATTAAACACATGCGCATTAACAACAATGTTCTATTTCCGGTTCCGATTCAACGCATGCGTACTGACAACAGACGTTCTGTTTTCGGTTATAATTAAACACATGCGCACTAACAACAGTCATGTCCAATTATCCTCTGATAAAGACGGCTCTCTAGCAGAGCATACGAAATAGATAGGACCTGTCAACATAACAGTAGACAGATTACCGACTGAACTTTCAAATCCGGTTACTTCAGAGCTCAAACATTGACCGAAAATCCTTCACATCCATTCATGTTTAGTATGCAAATACGTTGGTGTTACCGGAAAGAATTTGTAGTAACATTTCAATAATGAGATTCTAATAATATGATATTCTCTAACATTTAATACTCTATAAGATATAACTATATACGATTTCATTCTAGCTCAAAACAACATCCATGCCTCACATACTCCCAAAGTGGGTAGGTCCGGCTTTATTAGTGAGCATACACTTATTGGGCCTAATGTCATGCTAAAAAACAAGTGAACTGCGCATTTAATGGCAGATATGACTCTCCATAATTTAAATATTTTCTCCCAGCCGTGACATATGATTATCAATGCACGTTATTCTTAATAAAAAAACAGTCACCCTTTTATTCCAATAACTTTTACCTCTTTAACCTCTCAAGCTTAACTTACGGTCATTTAAATGTTATACAACAATATAATTTAAATGGGACTATATTGATTTTATAATTAATAAATAAAGGCACTTATATATCTAAATGATTAACCCCTCTCTACCCTACATGTTAAAATGGTTAGGTCCGCTAATCTTAATTTCAGACCAATCCCATTTGCCTGTAGGGGTCAGAGGGTAGAATACATCATAAATTAAATATATTACATTTGACGAGTTATGTTCCTAGATACTATACATTCACAACATTAAGTATAACGTTTGTCATGTGGGACCGGAAGTGGTGCCCTATTTAAAATGCCTATTTCCGGAATAACCAAAGATGAAAGTCTAAAATTGGTTACCATGGGTAACCATTGAAAACAATAAATAATATCAAGTTAGCACTTTTCTAAGATTTTTCTATCGTCATTTTTGCGACTATATGACTTAAAATTGGGAGTTTTAACTATCTAAAATTCTGACTACAAAAAAGTGAAATTATTTACAAAATGAAAAATACAATAAAAGATTAATTTTTTACCGAACCAGCGTTGATTGAGACAAATGACATCACGTGACTTCTACTTGACTTTCTTTGTTTTCGATACTAAATGTGTCCACATTATATGTGTATCATAATGATCATGTGACCTTGATGACGTGGCAAGGCTGAGCAAGCTGGCCGGATGTAACAAAACTTTAAATAACAAGTTCTTATATAAATAAAAATAAAAACGAGAACTGTAACATTGGACAACAAGAAGCTCCATTAAGCCATTTCTTCTTTCGTTCTTTACTCTCTTTCTTTCTATCATTTTATGTACATGCTTAATGAAACTTGATGAGGTCTTCTCTTCCATTCCATTACCCAGATTCCTTTACTTCATTTCCGTTTCCTCTCACTCACACATGCGCGCGCATCTTAACAGAATTACGATACAATAACTTGATTTACATAATTGTATAAATAGAGTAACATATAATATATATAGCTTAATAATGATATTAACTCCTCTTGCATAGAGATCATATTTCCATTGTCACTTCCGTTTTTGTACTGCATTGTGGGTAAAAATTTCATATGCAAGTCACTGAAACGTTTGATTCCATTGTTATTTTGTCTGCCCTTTTTAAAATCAACAAGGCAATTATTGGTCGTACCAAATCATAACATTTATATTTCGTTTCTATGGTTATTGCATTCGTTCTTGAATCTGCTGTGCCTGATAGTGAATCGTGGGCGTGGCAGCAGTCAATGCTGGTTGCTGGAGATATGTGTATGCTGCGCCTGGTGTCATGAAACCATTTGCGGTAGCCGGATATGCTTCATAAGCGGCTGCGCTGTTTGCAAACTGAGATGCATAAGCGGAGGCCGTGGTGTAATCAAGAAATTGTCCAGCAGTAGTGGCCGCAGTTGGTGATAGCGGTGAATGGGGAACGGTTGCTAGGACGCTCTGTGGTGACGTTGCAGCTGCTACGTAAGCGGTTGGTGGGTAGATGTATTGCGGTAAACTGAAAATATAAAACAAGAAATTGTTGAAATGGAACCATGTACACAGTTGTTGCTGAAATAAAAGTTATACAAAAGCCATAACTATACTTTCCCGTGTAGTAATATTTGATACATGTATATAACAAAACGGCTATGCTAAGGTACAAGAGCATAATTATACATCATATGACATTTAAAATCTAAGAAAAAACAAAAATTCACATTTTATACATGTAACATAAAAAATTTATCAAAATGTTAAAATACTGAAATTCTTCATTAATTCAGACAGGGGACCCGGGTAATACACCTGATTAACCACAAAATTTAGTACACAACCGTTTTTCACTTCGACAATTAACATATATGAACTGACTTCCTGTTTGAACAATATCCATTAAGTTGTTATTTCAATTCCAACCAAAACCAATAAAATTGCAGTAAGAACTTGCATATATATGTGCACTTCCGGAAATCCACATCAGAAAAAAACCGTGTATAAGCTTCAGCAACTAACTACATCTATGCAGATATATTCTAATGAAGACAGTTGTTAGTCAGAAACAAACTCTCTCTCTCTCTCTCTCTCTCCTTTCTCTCTCTCTCTCTCTCTCTCTTCTCTCTCAAAATTGTCATTCTCTCTTTATTTCTCTCTCTACATTCCTGCGAGTTTGCTCTCTCTCCATTTCTGTCCCTTAATTGATATAGAAAAATTCACACACACACACACACACACACACACACACACACCATTTCAAACACGACTTATTTGCCCTTCAATATAACATATAATTTAAACAAACTTTTTAATAATATACATATTATTTTAGCTGAGAAAATTTTACATTGTGGTCAAATTCTAGACAGTGAGTAAACCACAAATGTGAAAACGATTTAACCCTTTGATGTCTCCGGTGAACTGGTTATAAATAAAATTATCACTGCCATTATATTGCTCATAGAACAAAAAGGTAAATGTTTTAACGCACGCCACGACCATGAGTAAATACCGAACGTTTAAAATCAGATTGACAAACACAATATTGTTTACAAACATTTAAACTTTAAAAAGTCCAGAAACCATTGTGTGTCTGGCCATTTAAGTGTTTAGTCTCGCTTATCTATTTCACGGCTTTAAGCAGATTTTCAGACCATTTCAAAGTCAAAGAATACCTTTCTATTCTTAATGAGCCATAAAAACTAATATTTTTACAACTGTGATCAAAATTTGAGGTGCAAATGGGAAATTAAGTTTGTCTAAATACGAACGGAAAAGGTTAAGCAAGTTACGTACACATGAGGTAATGTGTTTATAGTTCAGGGGTCAGTTGTTCGAAGCCTGATGAGTTTAACCAATTGATTCATCAAAATTTTTTTTAAAAAATGCATTATTTCAAATCACTTGTGAAAATAATGTTGAAAATGTCAGTGAAAACATTTCAACATGGCTATAATTCTATAGATTTGATGACAATATGATGATTGTTATTGATATATTAAATCTGTGTTAATCATTGATTCAGCTAATCAAGCTTCGAACAACTAGGTCCAGACATTTCGAAAGGTTAACACTAAGCTGTCGAATTAGTGTCGAATCGACAGCTCATCTCGGTCCCTCGTTAGCAATATCTCGACAGCTTTGATTTTCGACAGTTATTACAAAATTGCCATTTCTTATTTAGTCGTTAAGCTGCAACGATTACAAATAGACCCAATATATAAAATGAATTAGATTTAGAAAAAGGGGTTAAGTTAAAATTTTTGAAAAACAATAAAAGTAATATATCACAATTAAAGTATATTTCACTCAAATCTAAATTAAGAAGTTAACATATAGTTAATTGGCATAGTTATCACGTGTATGTCTTTTTTTTTCTTAACGACACAAAAAATGATTTGACATTTGCCAAACGCGAGTGAAAAGTCATCCAAGGTTTGGTTGAATTCGGTGCTTATACATATATTTGTTTGTTTATTAATTATTTTTAACTACAGTACAGACCTGTCGAAATTTTAACACCGAGATGACGAATTAATGCCAAATTGGCAGCTCATCCCCTGGCTAGTTACTAATTCATCACGACAGCTATCTGTTTCGCGATTACTTTTTTCGGACACTATCTGCATGTAGCCATCTGTTGGCTACTGGAGAGTCAGTCAAGCTTTGGCTTCATTTTGATAGCTCAGTGTTAAACTTTCGACAGGTCTGTACTATTTGCCTTCAAACTTAATTATAATTGGCCTATTGGTCCGTATTTACTGTTAACAGAGCAGTTATGAGCTATATATAAACAAAAAACTGACATAAACTCTTTAACAGGTCAGCAAAATTTTGATAAAAAATTAATTAAAAACATTAAATTAAGACAAAGTACGCCGGAATTTCATTAAAATATTTTTGTTTAAATGAAATTTTAACTTTTTAGTAGGCAACTCAAAGGAATTGATATTTTCAAAAAAAAAATTACTGTTATAATAACGCAATGATCTGAAATGCACTTTATACTTGCGTATTAAAAACCAGAGACCTTAGACCTGAACTAGTTTCCTTGATTTAAAAATTTAAAAGTAGTTCTAAAAGTTTCCAGTTACGTAAAACGTGTTACGACGAGTACTGAGTGTTAAACCTTCACTTGATCGTCACCGAACAATACCCGCTCTCAAAGGCATTTACACTTCATAGAGTGCCATTTATCAAAGAAATTGTTTAAAATGTGACAGAACTTAATCCAACATTCACAATATATAAACAGGCAAATAAACACACGGGGCATACCATCTATAAGACCATGCATCATGGCCACGTTGATAAACTTATACCCCTATTTATTTTGTTAATCCTGTGCTGTATTTCAAAAGAAAGTGTTGCTGGAGTGTTTGTAAATTTTAAATTATGGCTAGACAACGTGTTTCAAGTGCGAGCTTCGTGTTGGTTTGATATTTCCTGGTATGGGTATTATTTTTTTATAAATCATTTCAATCAAAGGCTACCAAAAAAACAATTTTAAGTTTTACGATGACGTACATGTACTTATGTTGTGTGTAAATTCGGGGGGGGGGGGGGGGTCTCTGTGGCCGAATTGTCTAAAGCGCACCCTTACGGATCACAACACCTCCTATCGTTTTCTTTAGAATCTCACGCGGGGCTGATCTCATTATGAGACAATTTGTCGGCAATCCGGTTTCCTCCACCATCTATGAACTAGCCGCCTCGATATAGCTAGGGCATAAAACTCAGTTACCCCATACCACTCCACTACGCTATATCTTGATAATGTGTTCATACAAACACACCTAAAATGAACATCTCCAATAAAACTTAGGATTGTTAGATGCCAGATCAAAGCTTTTGATGGAACATTTTAATTTCAGTTGCTGTATTTAAATTTTTATTTCATTTGTAGTATTCAAGGAACTACGTAATGATTTATTAAAAAGGATTCCATTATACCACTTACATTCATGTAATACATCCTTAATAACACACTGGTACTCAACATATACGTCATGTATTATTTATCATTGCAATAACTAAAAGACCCCCACTTGTAAAAAATGTTATTTTGATTTATATATTAAATTCAAAAATAGCATCTGATAACAATATATTAAATATTAGTAAAATTTTAGAGATTTTAAAATTTATTGCTAGCTAAGAAAACTATAAGTAAAATTTGAGAGATTTTTAAAATTTATCACTAGGAAACTGTAAGTAAAATATGAGAGATTTTAAAATTATCGCTAGATTAGAACACTATATGTAAAAATTAGAGAGATTTTAAAATTTATCACTAGAAAACTATAAAAGTGTTTCGTCAGAACTGCTTTTGCAGGCGTGTGCACTTGAACAAACTATATCCAATTTCAAAATACTGGCAGATTCTGTAATCAAAGATAAGCTATCCCAATTTTAACATTCATTCTCTTACAAGCCGTGGAGGTGGGATGTGTGGCATGTAGCCGTTAAAACCGAAATCTAATTTATAAATTAAAGGATTTTGAAGACCTTGTAGTCGGTACGGCATATTGCAATGTTCCCGTATCATGTGTGAAGATTAGTTTTTACATGGGTCAAAGAAATATTTAAATTGAAAAAGCATGTGCGTGGAATTACTCATTTCATTATCCGATGGTGTAAAAGGATCACTCTCACTTTGATATGGCAAATTTAAAAAATCTGAATTTAACCGAAAATAATCTTTAAAATCCGAATACTTTGGATGATTTCAATTTTCATTTAATTACATTTAAACTTGTGTTGAAGTAGCTTGTTTATGATTCTGCATCATTATCTTGTTTATTATTTCGTTTCTTTGATATAGGGGGCCTCTTTTGCAGAGGGATCTAAAGAGCAAACTTACTGATCACAGTGCCTCTTATCGACTTGGTTCGAACTCCACTCGAGGCACATACTAGTGTGAGAAAGTTGTCAGTTTGCTTCTGAAAATTGGTGGTTTTCTCGTGGTACACAAGTTTCCTCCACTATCCCTGAACTGACCGCCTCGATATAAGTGAAAGATTTGTTTTACTTTACTTACTTAATATATGTACAAAAAATTCCAACAAACCAAAGTATAAACAAAATTTAAAAAAGAAAGAAGGAAAGAACACAGGAATGAATGAAAGAAAGAAAGAACAGAAAAGAAAAGAAAGGAAGAGCATAACAGAAAAAGTAAGTAAGTAAGTAAAAAACCAACTCCCCCTGAAACCATTATTTTTCAATAAAAGATGATATGCCTGCTTATCTCCATTTCCAAACAAAACGCGTGTAGATTTAAGTTTTTTCCTAGTTATTAATGTTTCTCAAAATATTTAATTGTATTTACTTCTTAATAGCGATATCTATAATTCTCGTACCGGTAGGTCTACCAGAAAAAAAAACTGAAATGAAACCGCTCATTATGATAACGACTTTATGTAGTAGATTTAAAAATAAGGGAGATAATTTATATAAACGATTTATCATACAAGGGAGATAATTTATATAACTGATTTATCCTACAAAGTGATTAATCTTTTAATTGTTAGAGAAGCCAGCATCAGTATCAACACGTTCGCTTGTTATCCTAAGTACCGTGATATCAGTCGTCATTAGGGATAATGGTGTTCCTTGTTATCGGAGGGATTTAACAACTTAATGATTAAAACCAGGGGAGAGAACAACCTCGAATCAACTTAATGATAAAATTCAAAAAATGGTATATGGCATTAAGTACTATTAAAAAATAACTGTCCAAAATTGTAGTCTTGATGGCTGGTTAAAAAGTTGAGCCACTATTTTCGTTTTCTATAAAATAAGAATTTTAGGATTAAAATTTTTAAACCATGCAACAAGTTTTGGAAGTACTGTGCTCGTCTCAAGTCCCGGTTAAGCATGAGCTATTTCAGGCCAACTGATGCATGAGTGTATCGGTAAACCGTCTATATTCTCAATCCCTTTTGTTAGCTGGTATACGCTTCTTCTCTGGTTTAAGATTTAATTTTCACGTGTATCTAAAATAAGGAGCGCGTGCCATTACCGCTAACAAGAAGTGACAGTGCAGTAAATCTTCTTTTTATAAACTCTTTTCTCAAACACAGCATTTATGGTTTAATGTTTGTCAACTTAACTCCCTATACCGTGATCTTCTTTTTATTGACTTCAAGAATACACGTTAGTTCGTGTATTATACCGTCTCAAAAGTTCATAACACGGTTTTAATGAGGATTCTTGCTGAGCTATATAATTCTTATGTCTGGAATGAATTAAACTACACTTCAACCATTATAGAAATTTACAAATCAAGTACGGCCATTCTGATCATAAATCTAATTTCCATCGAGTCACCGGACCGGATTAGAACACCGGATTCAAGCTGTTCACACAGTTTCGTACAGTAATTCGTCAAATCATTAGCAGAAAATCGAATTATTTTTCTTTTCTATCTATCCTGGGGCGTTTAAACATTAAACCTTGTTTAGTGAGGTTTATACACAGTACAGACCTGTCGAAAGTTTAACACTGAGCAAGTTGAAGCTCGACTGTCGAGTGGCCGAAAGTTGGATACTAGTTAGTTAGTGGCCGAAATTTTGATAGCTAGTGGCCAAAGAGATGACGAGAGATAAATGGCAGTTCCCGAACACCTGTCGAGATAAATTGCTAACGAGGGGCCGATATTAGCTCCTGGTTCGACACTAATTCATTTTCTTAGTGTTAAATTTTCGACAGGACTGTACTGTACCAGCAACACGAACTTTAACCATCATCGACTCAAAAGTTCGGGTTAATCAGAATCACGGTAGCAATGAACGCCGATCGACTTTGATTTTTATTGGCTGTAATCTCAGATACTGGACTTTTTAATGGTCACGTGATGAGATATAAATGTCTATCACGTGTAAATAAAAAATCAACAATTCTGATAAACATTTAGTACATTTATATTTATAAAGTTTTTTCTGGTGGTCTAAAAATTTAACTCTATTAATGTCACTGAAGCAAAAAGATCCATTTTTACACAATAAAATGTTATCAAGTATAATATTTATTGTTCTGTGGTGATTTCTCTCACATACATGTCATTCAGAAGGAAAAGGGTCCATTTTTAATCAATAGAATGCTACCAAAATGTTTTTTCTCTGGTAGCCCATATTTTTCTTTCACACGAAGTCATTCCGAAACAAAATGATTCATTTCCAAGCAATATCATGTTACCAATATGTATTTTTCTCTGGGGTCCAAATTTCTCTTTCATACTTGTCATTCGGAAGCAAAAAGGTCCATCAACCGTGAAAAGATGTTACTAATAAGAGATGTTTTGAGATTGGAGGGAAAACAAGAGTGTCTGCATTCAACTAATAGAGTTACAGAGAATTACGTCTACAGGTGGCCTGTTGGCTATGGTGCAGACCGTATATTGTGTAAAATTCCCTAACAGATGGTACCTTATAATATTTTTGTTCAACTGGGGCTTTTTGGTTATATACATGAGAAAAATACAGTCTGGCCAGGGTAAACCTATTTGTTTAATTCGTGCTATAACAATAAAATGCATTCAGCGAGCGTTTCAATAAACTTTGAGATCCAAACGCTTTGTATGGTTTAGCGTAAACACACACACATACTCGTCTCTCTTATTTTAAAGAAAAAATCTTTTGAACACAGTGTGTACACGCAAGATGATTAATGCATGTAATGTATTCCTTTCAACACGCTTTGTTCAGATATACACATTTCAAAGTTCCAAAAACCCATTATTACGTTTTTAAATAGGTCATGTTTCTTTTTTAAAACTTTGAGGCATAATTACAGGGATTTTCTCGATCATGTTTTGTAAAACTTGTCAGATTCCGGTCATAGAATTGTGGGAAGATCGTAATCAGACAAATGTTTTCATTTGCAAGAAAAAACTAAAATCTAAAACGGACGCCACCCCTCTCGAGTGTCCGCGTTAAAACATAACCCCGCTTGCTCGGGTCTGGTTTAACAAAAAATGAATGTTTTATTAGTATGTATAATTGGATTTTTGAATGACTCATTTGTATATTAAACACCAGCTTAAAACTAAATATTTGGTTTTTGATTGTATAAAACATATGGTATTGTGAATATTGGTGTGTACTGGTAGACTAAATTTATAAATCTTGATGAAAAGAAATGGAGGTCGCTTTATGATTTTTTTGTTATCAAAAGAGGTTATAAAAAGTCTAATGTAGTATCTCGTCTTTAGACTTTTAAATGTATGTTTTCCCGGCGATATCATCTATACAAATTCACTATCAAAATATATGTCCCGTCATTTGATTAAAATATTGACGTACGCTGATGAAACATTAATTAAATAAAGATTTAAAATATGATTACAATTACTATACTCTCTCTCTCTCTCTCTCTCTCTCTCTCTCTCTCTCTCTCTCTCTCTCTCTGACACAATCTTAGAAGAATAGTGAAACAACGGAACAAAGCTTGGGGGATGTCGGGCATAAATGTGATTGATCGGTTGATTGATTGATTGATGTTTTATGTCCCAGTCAAGAATATTTCACTTCACTTATATCGAGGCACCATCAGCTATAGATGTCTTGACATGACTAGAACACTTTCTGACACAATGATCATGAAATTATGAATAAAACGAGGAGCATTTTTTCGACAAAAGATCTCGAAATCGCGTTTCGTATCAAACAGGCAGATATCCCAAAACAGTATGGTCTCACTAATACCACAAGTTATCGGATTTCGGCCACAAATCTTTAACACTACTGGAAATCTCTAACAACATACACAAATGCTCCCTGCAAGCAGAAACAATGTCGTAACGATCCTAATTCTCCGTGGAATTAATCTCTTCACGGACTGTGTTATTAATTATGAGGCCTTATTGCTAATATTTTAGAATTACGTGTCGGCTATATGAAGATGGCGACCTCCTGGCTTTTCCAGAGAAACCCAAAGTCCCAAGTTCAACAATAGAGATAATACGTTAGGTCTGTAAGTCATTATAGCGATTTGTTTAACTCGTGTGGTAATTAGCTCTATACACCGTGTTACATTAATTTCTCTTCTAATTGTGTATACAAGTACAGTCCCGTCAAAAGTTTAACACTGGGTTAACGAAAAGGAGGCAAAGCTTGATTCTCGAGTGGCTCGGATATGAACCGACATGACTCGAATGCTAAGTGGCTCAGGGCTCGATTGCTGAGTGGCTCAAATATGGAATAGTAAGTGACAGAAAAGCAGCTAAGAGATCGAACACAGCTGCCGAAAAGCTGCCGAGATATAGCCAAGATGAGCTACCACTTCGGCACTAATTCTTTGACCCATTGTTAAACTTTCGACAGGCATGTACTGTATATATCTGGTTGTTTTATAGTGCTACTAATGTAAAAACTTAGTCAAGTCATCAGAGATTACTAATAGTCATTACTGTGATATTATTAGTACTCGATACTCGACATGTACCATAACATTCATTATCTGGCGACAAAATTTCATGTATGCACGAGTGTATTCATTTTAGTTATTAATTCATAATTCCAAAATATATTCAAACATTGTTCATAATTCAAAAATATATTCAAACATTGTTCTTAATGTTTCCGTCAGAGCATCATTCTGAATTTTGACAGAATTTTGATAATTGTTATTGATATTTACATTATCATTATTATCGAAGCTGAGTAGAGTAATGGTGTTATATGCCCAAGTCAAATTCTTTCCGTAGTATCCGGCCGGAGACTGAAATCCTCGCCCTTCGGTAAGCAACCCCACTTTCTACCACTAGTGCATTGTATCTGCCCGAGTGCGATTCGATTATAGGCAGCGAGAGGCGCCGTGATCGCTAAGACATTGCTTTATACCACTTGACCACATAACCGCTCGTTCATCGTGCCCCTACCCCTACGGAAAAAGATCAAGATCATCTTCTACGATCAGCTTCATATATAACAGTATGTGTTATATATTACATCCTTATTGCTGCTATAATATATTACAGTTATATTAATAAAATAAAAACTTCAGATAAACGTGTATAATAGTAACTGAAGTATTTTTCATCAAACGTGGAAGTTTTCATATCCACAAGGATCCTTGTTTACATAACATTTACAAAATTTCTAAATAACATATGGTCAACACAGGTTGAAAAATTCCCCCATTTATAAACCGGAAATTAATATTAATAATTTAGATTTACGGAAGGACTTCACGATTTGCGTATTTGTTTATATCTACTTTTACTTATGTTCAACTCGCCTGATAAGAAAAAATTTAACACACATGTCTCTGGTTGTTAAAAAGCTTGAAGGTCAAAAATTCATTTGAGTCGAGATTTCATTCTACCATATGTTGGCAATTCATTTCCCAGTACAATAGGCGTGTTAGCCCGATGCTCATTTATATATGTATACCTTATCCTCGTAAATTTAACCCAAACCTTTTACCGATTTGTAGAATAGTATCGGTGCCTTTTGACATTTTAAATTGTGACACAAAAGCTAATGTTTAAATTTTCTTGATAAATTTTATCTTTTCAACTCCAACATAGAGCGAGAGGAATGGTTTATATACTCCGCTTTTATAAAGGTTATAGGTCTGCATTTCAAATAAATCCATTTTTATATTTTATCTAAAATCCTAAGAAATACGAGTTCGGGGCTTTCTAAAATGATAATGGGCGAATTTAGTTCTCTATTTGTATAAGGACATTATTAAACCATATGGTCAGTGTATAAATCAATGCGACAAATCACAAGTTCGTCCATATCACTTGAAATCACGTGACAACATCATCTAGACAGGTCCCAGCTGCTCTTTTAAGCAGGCGCAGCGCATCAATCAGTCTAATATTTGATCTGCAAACAGCATCCTGTCTATCATGCCAGCCACAGAAAAAGTTAGTATTAAAACTGCTTTAAAAAAGCGAGTGCATCCCTGGGGAGTTTTGCATTCTTAGTCTGATAAATGTTAAATCTATCACGTGGTACCTAAGTTCACGTGCAATATGATTTTGAAATGGAAATTTAAATGAAACATTTGTTTTTCTCACCCGCTGTTTTTTAACATTTGTTTCCAATTTATTGTTTTTCTCATAAATAAAGTATTTAAATTAAGGAATGTTTTGAAACGTGTACTTTTACCTATGTTTAAACAATGGAAATGTCTTATATGTTTTTGCTCGGAGGAAAAAAATTCTCACTTCATCGATTTTAAATGCTCCCTCGCCGACTCTAAACTCAATCTAAACTCTCTCTCTCTCTCTCTCTCTTCTCTCTCTCTCTCTCTCTCTCTCACACACACACACACACACACACACACACAAACAAGAATGAGAAAGCTGTTTTGTGGCTTATCAAAAGAACTTATCGTAACAAAGAGTGGAGCCAGGACGTTAAATGTATATTTAATTATATTTAATTTATATTTTATATTCATTTTTAGTCTATTTTTAACTCTTCTCGTTAGCAAAATCAAAATTTCACCCACTTTGAGGAGGTAACATGGCCTGTTGGGTTGTAATACAGTGCTTATAGGATAGATCATTTTAACACCACACCCCCATCCACCTAAAGCAGCCATGCCTGGTTTTGCACGGCCAGATTTGATGTACAAGTTGTCGTGACATTACTTGGATACTTTGCGTTAATCCTGAAACGGGCTATTTCTATAATTCTATTTTGGGTATATGACCATTGATCGCTGATAACACTGGTTGTGATGTTTTATTATTTATTCTTGGAATAACAACATGCTTCTTGAGAGAGAAGAGCATTGTTGATTTCATCTCTGAAGACAGTTGGGCTTACTTGTGGACATTTTCTTAGACATTTCAAGCTTACAGCCACAACCCAGGCAGAAGTTTATCTCTAAGAATAGACTCAAGATTATTGCACTGCTGCTGAAATTAGAATGACTATTTCCAGTGATTTTAGACAGAACACACTATTTTTCGAAACAGATGTTTATCCCTTAGAATTATTTAAGAGTATAAAACTACTACTAAACTAAAATGACTGCTATTTCCACAACTGTTCCAGAAGTTAGAATAGCTGTTTTTTTGTTTCAGAAATATTTCAGTGGTTTCAGTAGAAAGTTTTGTAATAGGTTTAGTTGTCCTGGTTCCACTCTTGGTTAGTAAAAAATAATCACGGCGTTGAACCATCAACACATCAAATTATAAATCAAAATGGCCGTCAACGATTTGTATAATCTAGTACAACTAATCTACTTGAAGAAATGGCTACTACGATCGTGTAAGCATGCATATTTTTCTTAAAAACTTAAAAGAAATTGTGGTACTGGAAGCTGCTTTCCATATAAACTGTCATCGATGGAAAGTGCTGGTATATACTACATGTATATATAAAAGTCATTACTTTAATTAAACACAGACATACTGGTCCATGTCCAAATCACAATGAATGAATATGAGATCAACAATCTCGGGCCAATGGAGAAGACAGATGAATGACATTACAGTGGAAAATACGAAAAATTACAGGAACAACTCCCTCCCCTTCTAATAGTGTTTCCTATATGGGTTCTAAAGAAACTGTTTCAATAGTGTCGTTCTGGTATGATTAGCACCCTTGATAACCGATACCATAAAAACTTGATAAAAATACGAGTTCATTTTCCATCTTTTTTTCAAAATCGCAAAAAAAGTTTCTAAATTGTCTAAAAGATTAGTCTATGTTTTAATTCCTGGTATCCAAAATTGGCATTGGCTACTATCTTATGAGAATTTTTTCAAAGAGTAACCTATTTTAGCAAATTTGTGAAAAAATACTGTAAAATAGTTGTATTTTCGCAAGTTTCGGAAATTTGGTTACTAACAATATTGATTTTGATTTTTAGAGCCCTTGGTTGTTTCCGAATGCATTCAACGCCGTGATTGGTCTTTAGTATACATCTTGGAACAAACAAGTTGGAATGAAAGAAAAAACTCCATAGTGCAAATATAACTAACTTCACTCACTATAAATAGATCAAAATCACACGGGGATGTAATTAAATAAAAAATATTAAAAAAACAATGAGTCAAAAAGTGACGTGTGTATTGACGTATAATCAATGCTCAATGTTGTCAACAAACCATTCAGAAATTGTTTACCATAGAGCCACTTCACTCTCCATGTCAAAAATATAATATAAAAAGGTTTTCCACACGAGGCAAGCAAAAAAGGAACGAAAGTTTGAATAAAAAACAAATGACCAAAAATACACTTCACACATCAAACCACTGTCAACCTTATTCACCGTTTATAATTCCGTGTATAAATCAGGGCTGACCCGGGACCCTATCTGGATCTTAGAGTGGACCACATCATGTGATAACCATCAGAGTCATTTCTCTGCTTTCATATTTCCACTGATGATGGTTACAGTTGCTTCTAGCGGCTAAATATTAATAAGAAAATATGCTAAATCAGGGAGAACATCTTAAATTAACAAATTTGGCTTCCAATTGTAGATATTATCGGGGAGTTTATCGTATCTTTGGTGTCATCCAAAGGTGATTACTTACGAACAAACCCGCAAGTAGTAATACGATAGCCCGGAACTAGATTTCATTTGACGTCATCTTGCGTGCAGCAGATAATATCAAAAAATGCAACATAAATAAAAATAAACAATAACATGCAACTTATCAGCACTTCTCATGTAAACATGTATCCAAAGAATATTATATAAAACGCCATTGTTGTAATCTTTATGGCGTAGTGTTAGAATTTGTTGATGACGTAATTTGTCCCATGATGACGTAATATTATGTTAAGTAGTGTACAAATATAGATTTAACTGAACAAAAGTGATAACACTTACCCATATTGTCCTGGTAATATTCCTGGGATACTCGATTTGATTGTGAACGGAATGGCTGCAAAATCACAAGAAAAAATAAAATAATTATACACAGGAAAACATTAAGACCATGCATTATGGCTGAAAAAAATAAACAGAAAAATGTAATCATTACACATGAAAACATTGATACATTTTGTATAACCATAATCTCTCTCTCTCTCTCTCTTCTCTCTCTCTCTCTCTCTCTCTCTCTCTCTCTCTCTCTCTCTGGCTTGAAATTCACAGGCAGGAAAAAATCAGTATAGATAAAAAAAAATTGTGACCAAGCATTAACTCTCTCTCTCTCTCTCTCTCTCTCTCTCTCTCTCTCTCTCCAAAAAAACAAGAAACCCACAAGAAAACAACTCACTATACACGAAAACATTGACTATGCATCGTCTGTGTGGGAGTTAGACAATAGTTTTGACTGAAATCATTTATTCTGTTTTATAATATGTCTTTAATTAGAACTGTTATTCTAAATCCGGACCGATTCGTTTTCAATTCTCTAGAATTCTATTATTAGTAATCTAATCTAAAAAGCCTGGTCCAATCAATTCTTGGTAAAGTCAATAAAGAAAACCTAACGAGTTCAAGATAAAAAAGTTCATAAAAATCAATCAAAAAATACTTAACAAAACACACGTGATAAATTATTCATAACTTTGATTTTAACAGGTTCAGACTGCACCGAATATCCCCGTATAATTGTTATCGAGTGTACCCGAGTATTACCGAGTATTTTATTGTATTGTCGAGAATCTTATTGTATTGTCGAGTATCCTTATTATGATATAGTGCATCTAGTTTGAACTGGTCGTTCGACCTTTCATTTGTTTATTCAAACAGACACTATTATTTAATTAAGGGGCTATATAAATCCTCACCATATAAATTTTACATACATAAGTATAAGGACTGGGTGCCGGGTGTTTATGGTAATGAAACATGGTATCTTTCCTAAATCACAGTTTATATGCTCAATCTAATATTCCATTTAAAGGTCAAACGGTCAGGTCAAATTTGACGCACTATGTGCCCGAGTATTGTATGGTCAAATTAATTTTTATTTTTCCTTGCAAAGCTTTAACCATTAAGTCCCTATAATACGTGTTCCATTCTATGATCATACATTCAACAACACAAGACTGTTCAGTGGACTTCAAACAACCAAGGAAAGAAAGACACACAACAAACAAGAGCTAACAAGCACTGAGAACAGACATGTCGAAAGTTTAATACTGGAGTCGGAAGATCAGCTTTCCGATGTAGCCGAAATCATGATAGCTAGATAGCTACATAACAGGCTTGTCGAAATTTAACACTACGACAGCGAGTTAGTGTCGAATCGACAGCTTATTTCGACACCTATATCTCGAAATATCTCGACAGCTGCTATCTACCTCTTGTTAGCTTTTCTGTCACTCTAAGCCACTCCGCAGTCGAGCTTCGACTCCTGTGTTAAATTTTCAACAGGTCTATCCTGTATATATATTGCTATATATATGGGTTGAATGACTAAGGGAATAATTTTTCTGCAAATGCAGAACAATTTTTGAAGCAATAACCATAAATTATATATAGACAACAATGACACATACAGTGACAGACCTGTCAAAAGTTTAACCCTAAGCAAACTTTCGGCAAGTTGGCACCTAATCGTCAATTCATCTCATCCCATCGTTAGCTCTATCTTGACAGTTTTTCGGCAGCTACCGTCTGCCTCTCGACAGCTTTCACACTGTGACGGTCTTTAGCTATCGATATGTCGACAGCAGAGCTGTGACTCTTTGTTGGCCCAATGTTAAACTTTCGACAGGTCTGTACTGTACGGATATACAGTAGAATAATATATCATCAACTATACATGCACCGAGACGTCCTTTTCCAAGCATTGTAAAATATCAAATTGAATGCTCTATTTTGTTAACAATTTTGTTATATTTTGATATTTTTATGCACGCTTCTAGTTTCATTTTAGAAAATAAGTTCTATCTCCCCTCCCCCTTCCCCTTAGTTGTTACCTATTTATTAATTAGTCTTCTGTCAGGGGGTTAAGAGCACTCCAACAGCATGTCGAGCGAGAGGGGGAAAATGCAAACTATCATTATTGCTTAATGAATAAACCGTAATTAAAATTCCTGACTTAATTAAGAAAACGAAAACGAGTTGGCTTAAACATTGTTTGTTTTCGATAGTCAAAAATGAGTTCAGAACTTCTAACTACCCCCTCTCCTTCTGATCGTTATATGTTGGAGAGAGAGAGAGAGAGAGAGAGAGAGAGAGAGAGCAATCACCCATGGAAAGAATAAATGACAACCTATCACAGATTACCATTATAAAATACATTAAAACCCTATTTATACAAAAGCATGACATGTGCAATGCGAATCCCCATTACTTATTAATTAGTCTGTTTATATTAGCAGTACGTTTTGTGTATGGCCTATTTTTGTGAGAGGGGGGTAATGTCACGTTTCATTTTTTAGTTTTCTGAATAAAATATTCAAGAAATCATAATGTGACATCTTTTTAAAAATACTTCATTCAGAAAATTTTCAAAATTATATAATTTTCTATATATTTTTTAATTTTCTAAATGTAAATTTAAAAAATAATACGACACCTTTTTTAAAAAAAAAGATATTTCATTCAGAGAAAATTTAAAATTCCAAAAATGACAATATGGATGTAACAGGGAAGAAAAATGGACCCATGATCACACATTGTTGAAGCTGAATGCAAAATAACTATTATTTAGATGGCACAATGGTAATAACGTGAATGTCATCTCATGTTCTCATTATAAATTAATAAACCAACTTTTTAATTAGCACGATACATTTTGTAAACTACCAATGTTTGTCATTAGTTTTATCAACATTTGAACATAAAATATGTAAAGTCTTAGTTTGTGTTGAATAATAGATGTGTAAAATACAAAGGAAAATCTAATGTCTGGTGGTATGCAAGAGATGTTGCTGTGTAAAATATTTGAAAAATATTTTCACAGAAGTGTTCCAAATGCCTCGATTACGTCATTATAGGCTACTGCCATGTGCTGAATTTGAATTTTTATTAACATAAAGCATTCAAAATCAGCACATGACACTGCAATTTCAGTCGAAATTAAAATTCAAGTAGACGGTACAATTAAAGTCTTTCCAGTCATATACCTATAGCAGCTGTTATACAGTAGTACACACTCTTATTTTGACATTAAAATACAAATAAATAAACGCTTTCAATTATTTATTTATTTAATTAGTGAACAGACACTTTTAAGTTGCAACCTTCTTGTAAGAATGCATTTAAATGCATTTTGTCAATGGACTTTTAATATATACAACAACATTTTAATTTGTTATTGCTATTAATGATTTAAGTATTTGATTGCATTTTGTAAACGAATTTTTAAATATATGCAGCAGGCCCTGGTCGCATCATCATTCCTTATCTAAGATGATCCTTAACTGATATCTGGCAAAATTGAAATCCTAATAATTATGTACTTTTTAAGATATTCAGGAATTTGAATTTCTTAAAGGTGTCATTTTGAAGGTGGGTTCAAACTTATGTGGTCTAGTTTTGTCGAAATTCTGTATGTATTTCGAGTTTCATAGAAGTGTCTACTTTTGAAAAGTATCACACGATCGCGACAGAAGATTGTCAAAACTAGCTAATTTGAAGATGAGGAAAATCTTAGTTTAATAAAGAAATGGTTGTAAAGCCAGGTCCCGACATTTTAATTTGCAGTTTCTTGTGATTTATACAAATACTGTGTTAAAGTCTCATCATATATACATCAGTAAAAAAAACCCTTATATTTAATTTGCTTGCATTTGGTCAATGAATTTTTAACTATATACAACAAGCACTTTAATTTGCTTTTACCTGGTGAAGGATGTTTTTCCCTACCTGTTTTACATCTTTTTAAACAAGCAATTCAATTAGGTGTAGTAAGGGAAATCAACTGAATTCACAGGTAATGGAATTAGATCGCCACAAATTAACATAAGTGATCAACAGTTGTTGATTCATGTCTTGGCTAATTCTAATGAACATCCGTTCTTTTATACACCTTAATTACAGGTATTGTTAATTACAGGTAAGTTTAATTCCACCGATTAAGGTATGTGTTCAAGTTAGAAATTGGAGCATGTATTAGCATGTGGCATAGAGTACAGAAAAAATATCTGGGACGGCGTGTGTCACGCTTCAGTTAATCCCGTAATTACAGTACAGACCCGTCGAAAGTTTAACACTAACTTCAGCAAATGGTTTTTTGCCAAACCAAAAGCTAATCTCGACACCTCGTTTGCAATATTTCTCGACAAGTGTTCGATAATTGCTATCTATCTCTCGATAGATTTTCGACCACTAGCTATCCATATCTCGGTCACTCGACATTCGAGCTTCCCAAGCTCAGTGTTAAACTTTCGACAGGTCTGTACTGTACATAACGTTTAAAACCTAATGGCTAAATTTGACGCTAAAAACGTTTTTTGTGTTCTTTGGTCACTAAGAAGTTAACTTAATGGTCAAGCTGGTGCCCGTAGTAATTTATTTTTCGTGTTTTAGTGTCATTTACTAACATAACTGGACAGTGGTCACTTCCCCTGTGCTATGTCCAGTTAATATATTCATTATATTTGTACTTTGGCATTGTTATATTACACCCCCTCCCATTTTGATCATTTTTTGCAAACTTTAATATAGAATTTACTAGATGGTGACAATGGGGAGTCTTGTCTATATTCCTTATATATGAAAATAGCTCAATATTGACACTAGCCACTAAATTCAAATTTTTACTTTAAAAACCATAAAAATGATCGAATAAAGTCATATTCATAATTCATGAGAAAAAAAGACAATTTTTCAAAACCTGCACTGAATGTAAAGGATATTTGGTATAAAAAGAACCCTCGTCCATTATAATACACCCACTAGAAAAATATAATTAAAGTACGCAGATTGACATCCATTTAATTTTATAAGGTATTTTACAAGTCTTTTGAATTTTGTCACCCAAATAAATATATTCTATATTTTGATATAGCTAAGATATGCTTTATAGATGTGTATGATATAAAATTCAAGGTTACATTCTAGTTATTGTGTATATATACTATAGTACTGTCTGTACAAAAAATTAAATTGTCCCAATACAAGTCCAGTGACCATGGATCTTTTTAAACTATTGACATTAAAATAAATATGATATAGAATTCAAGACCGTGATAACTGAAGTTCGAAACACCCACCCCATCCCCGGGACCTACAGACGATTGTTCTACCAAAGGTAAATATGCGTTCGAGTTACCTGGGACCTACAGACCTACCGAAGTTTATAGGATATCAAACCCCTTGGACCTACAGATCTACCCAGATTCTACCAACGTTTATAGGATCGAATCCCCAGATTGCTCTACCCAGGTCTACAAGAGATCGAACCTCTGGGACCTACAAACGATTTCTCTACCCAGGTGTTCAGAAATTCGACCTCCTGGAACCCACAGACGATTGTCCTATTCAGGTATACAGGAGATCGAACCCCCTTGAACCTAAATATGATTGTTTTACCCAGGTACGCGGAAGTTCGAACCCTCTAGATAACAAAGACGATTGTATAGGAGTTCGAACCGACAGTCCATAACACATACAGCCGTAAAAATGACATTTAAAAATTCTCAAGTATTTAATGTTTGGTTTTAAAATGTCCCCATTAACACTTGCTCTATCCAAGTATACAGGAGTTCGAACCCCTAGGACCTACAGACAACCCAGAACATATACAGCTTACAATTTGACATTTAAAAATTCTCAAGTATTTAAATGTCTGGATTTAAAAATGTCCCTATTAACATTTTACTTGTAAACGAGTAAGTTTAACTAAGTAATTGAACAATAAAGAACTACAGGTACACGAGGTAATTTCACAGGTGTGTTCACAATTTTAACTGGTGTGTGACCGTTCACCAATTAGGATTATATACTTAAAAAAAATCTGAAAATAGCAAAAACTTTGATAATTTTATATCAATAAATAGCCATTGTGTTGTGAAATAATAGGGGGTGACGTTTATCAACTGTAGGGGGTTTTACCTGAATTTTGATATTATGTTTAAATTTTGTTTATTAATTAATTAGAATATTCAAATTACCTGCTTGAATCCCTCTGGGTTTTGCACCTAAATACGCTAGATTTACATTCGCTTTCTACCATCTATTATTGGATTTGGATCTTTGCACGCCCTTTCGGCGGCCTCTCTGTTGGCCATTGTTACCTGTCCAGAGAAATAAAACCGTTAAAATCAGTGATCTATACCGTTATATACAATACGTAAGGGGTACGATAAGGGGGTTATCGTAATATCAAAATCAATAACAATATCATATCGCTCAAACGTGTTAGAAATTGAGGGTTTTATCTCTGATTTGAATTTAAGATTTGTTAAGAGAGTGGAATATTTGCGTAAAAAACATAATATACGATATGGGGTGTAGTAAAATCTGTTTTATGTCCGCGGTGGCATTTTACACGATCACAGGTAGCCTATTTCACGTGTGATAACGTTATCAAATCGTATCTCTTGAAATTTTCAACAGTAAGGCTGAATTTGAAGCGGCAATATATACACTCATAAAAGCTATTTATCAAGAGTTTTCTTACGAGAGTCATCCATCAAGATTAGAATTATTTATACCAGTCGTTTTAAATCTCATAAATTTGTAAAACGCCACACGAAAAATGAAGGAGGGAAAATGAAAGTAGGATTTCTTAGATCGATTTTTGGGGGATATAAAATTAAAAAAAAGAAGATATATATGTATACTTACAAAGCCATATCCCCGACTTTTGCCAGTCTGTCTATCTGTGATTACGACAGCTTCCTCAATATCTCCGAATTTATCAAAAAATTCCCGTAGTGACTTATCTGTGGTGTGATATGGAAGTCCTCCGACAAAGATTTTTGTAAATGTGGTGTCTTTCTGTTGAATAACTGTGTTGGCCATTTTTTTGTATAAATAAATTAAATAAAACTACTCAACTAAAATAAATAAATAAAAAATAACAATTAAATCTTTAAAACTAATCCAAGTAATTTCTCCTCAAAATGTCTTCAAGACTGAATTCGATTTAGATTCCTGGTTTAATCTCTACGGTCCCACACTAAGGAAGAAAAACTTGAAAAATTATATGTTCTCTAACAATTTTACTGTGTACAAGATTTGGCACTCTTAACTATAGTGAGTGTACTCCGCGTTTTACAATCTGTTTAGAATTAGCTAAACTCCGCCCATTATGTGCATTACTAATCACCCACGTGGAGCTTCATATAAGCTCCGCCCACTCTGCAGGAATGTATACGCCCACTGACCCACCCGGCCATTTTGTATCAGATATTGAGAATATCGGATTCCGCTATGCTTTATGAGTATTTCGGTGTTTGGGCAATTTGATACTTTGATTTAGACAGAATTGTTAAATTTTGACCGTTTTTAAAGATTTCAATAACATTTTATCAATCGATCAAGTTTTTTGGCAGAAGATTTTTTTGTAATGCATTGTGTATGTGCACAGGGTTGCAGTAAATTCGTTTTGGCAGTTATCCAGCCTAAGAAAATATTTTGAGAAAGAAATCTGCGTTTTGTGCCACTGTTTTTCTAATTATCATATTGTTGTGTCGTTTCTAGTTTTTAATTCATAAGACATATTTTTAATCTATGGATTTAACCTAATCCTTTTATGGGAAAGTTAAACCGATAAATTTCGTAAGTGCAGTATCAGTCTTCGTGTCGAAATTATCCGAGATTATGTCAATGTTAATCCGTTTTACTGGATTGATATTAGTTTTGCTCACGTGCTAATTTGCATATCTAAAAACTTTGAAATTTCGTGGCATTTATCCAGAATGGCATTGATGACAATACTTGTGTTGTAGCAACGGTTAACAATAGATTTTGACTTTTTAAAGGATTTTTAATCAACTACAGATGGTTCCATGGTCCATCAAATGGGTCATAAGACAAGGCTTTATTGTTTCGCTTCAAGAAAACCATTATTATGCGCTCCCCAGCAAAGAGTTCCGTTGCGTCTTTTGCGGGGTGCTTTTCGAGGTAGCAAAATATTACGACGGATTTCAGCATATTCTTAAGTGATTTTATTCAGGATTCAAATTAATGGACTGAAATATCAATTTTTGGGAAATAATTAATAAACATACATAAGGTAGAGTACAGTGTGTGGATTTGACATTTTTTGGCATAGTTTGCAGTGTAAATTTTTTCATTACTTTTTTATATACTAACCACGAATTTTAGTCAATTCTTCACCAAAGTTTTTTGTATAAAAAACCAGTAGTTGTGTTGATAGATTTATCTATGATAGCTGACTCAATTTCTCATACTTCGTATCAACAACTTTTACTTTGCTGTTTTGTTGAAATAAAATTTGACATTTCTCATCCATTTTGCTTTTTTCTTGTTGTTTGTTTTTTATGAGTGATTCTAAAAACGTACATCTATTGTGTACAATTTTGGGTGACTTTTTCATATATTACCGTGTGTTGTTTACTGCCTGCTTGTGTGTTTTTGCAGTTTGTGTGTTGTTTTTCAATAACTTTTACTTTCTTTCTCTCTATCCCCCAAAAACCCTGATATATAAACACCGCTATTTCACGCATATTTACATGTATAAATAATTATTTTCTATACGAAGAAATCACGCAATTACCTAGAACTATTTCGCTTATTTGAGCTTGCTTTATGGCCACCAAAAGACCGTAACGAACCGAAAATATGTAATCATTTTTAACATTCTTCTAAGCTAATTACACGAATGCTTACAGTGCATGAAAAGCATCAATTTAAACAAAACAATGATTGGAACACACGTGACTTTTTGTAGTTCAAAGCTATTTTGTATAAGTTACAATTACTAAAACATATTTTGGCGAAACCAGCTTTTATGTAGATTTTTTTTATAAAATGACGTATATATGACGTCATATTTGATGAAACGCGTGACCAATGCAATTGACATTTCCCATAATCCTTTCCTTTTTCTGATTTCCTCTTACTTATTGCATGAGCATGTGCATGTATTTCTTTGTTGTGTTTTATGTGTATTTGTGTGTGCGTGTGTGTGATATGTAGTATAGAATAGAAAGTGTGCTAATTTGGAATAACAACGACTTCGGAGACGCAGTTATTGCTGAAATATTTTTATAATGATTTCTAAAACCAGAAGCAGCTGCAGCAGCAACAGTTTCAGACGAAAGGTAATGGTAAAAGGTAAAATGGTACATCAATGAATGGTATTTGTCCATCATGATTACGTGATGCCCCAAATATTTATATCAAAACCAGCATACCAATCCATGTTCAAATCACAATCCAAAACAAAATGAAAATTTTGAAAATGGCAAACTTAGTTAAAAATCTAATGAATTTGACGTAGTTTCCCCTAAAATGACGTCATTCTGACGTTAACATTTCCATATCCCATAAAAACCAAAGTTGCAAACCGAACCCCGTGTTGTGGATATCACGTGTTTTAGTTACCCGAGCGGCAATCAATAAAACCCTACTATGTGGCAGCGTTCAGCAGTAAAGTGTATCGATCAATTTTAATACATTACCCGTAACACGATTTAGCAGCACCGAGACCATGACATACCGGTATATATTTTACAAACACAATTTTAATATCACATATATATGGGACTAAATTTTTCATTAATGATTTATATGAATTTATAATTCATCCTTTTCATCTCGGGGGGGGGGGGGGGTTATTACGACAAAACAATTTTTCGAACATTTTTTTCTTCAAAATTTAAAATCCCACGTAAAACGCAGTCGATCGTGTTATGGCACGTTTACCGATAACCCGTGTGAACTTTTCAATACTCTGTTTGCAATACAACAAAAGCATTTGATTAAAGATAAATAACACATGAATTAAATATTCTAAAGTCTATTCTATCAGAATTCTGAATAGAATTATAAATAAAACGTAACCGTCCAGAGTAAATATTCAACATTTCAAATAGTTAAAACTTATAGGTATATTTATTTATCTAAACACAATGACGAGTCTCGAAATACGGTATAACTTTACCCCATTGATTTGAACGATTATATTTCATCGTATTATAAATATTACTGACATGAGTGTTTATTATTATTATTATTATTATTATTATTATTATTATATGTGTTAAATTTTCAAGAATACTGCTATTTGACTTTTAATTTTTTTATGAAATAGTGCATTCAAAAGTAACACATACAATACATCTGAATGCATTATTTCATTATTCCATTCAAAATCTGAAACTACACATTGTTAAACCGTTATTTCATAAAACATTAAGCACATAATATTTTTGTTGAAATATCAGAAACAAAAAGCATTGGAATAAAAGCCTAAATAAATATAAATGGATAAATAACGCACATGCCAGGTGATGAAAAACAGAAAATATTATTTACCGACTTGGCCCGAGACTACGGGCTGAGTGAAGCCATGCAGGAAAAAAATTTCCACGTACGCACGTGAAAATTTTTTCCGCATGGCCTCATTCAACCATCGTATGAGACGTTCTACGGCATGTGAAAGTGCCTACATCCCAGAGTTTACGTCATAAAGCACTGGGGCAACTAAGTTTGCTGTTCACCAAAATATTAAAAATGTGAGGAAAACTTTAAGAATACAAAATGCTCTCAATGCAAAAGATGTTTTGTATCTGTGAGTGGATTGACCTTGCCCTTTTATTCCCAAGTCAAGACTCTTTCCCATACAAATGTATACCGAGACAATTTCTGGAATGGTGTTCGAAGAAACGCCCACATTCGGCAAGCGAACTAACAACTTTCTCTCACAAATATCTACCAGTATCCGTTGGGTTCGAACTTAGGCGGCCAAAGGGGTCATAAGTCATTAACTGACGGTTTACACCACTTGACCACCAAGGTCAACGACCAGACTGCAACGTCGTCACAACAAAAACACTCACAAAATGGCGATGAAAGGAGCCACAATTAACAAGCAAGCCGGCGCTTTAGATCACCAAGGTCAATAGCCAGATTGCAACGCCGTCACAACAATAACACTCTCGAAACAGCACATCTAAAACTTGCATGGCACCGGCGGGTAAAACTAGTTGATATATAAAGCTGTACCGTGTGAACCTTTGAACGTCACCGAGGGACCTTGCTCAAAAGCGTCCTTTTGTGAACAGGTGTATTTGGAATTCATTCAATTTTAATTGCTATTGTATGCAAATATCCCGCAACGTAATATCAGGACTAGTTTTAAAAAGAGAGTTTGTATGAAATAATTGAACGAGTTTAAAGGGTGATATTTGATCATGAAAAAGTATTACAGTATATGGAATAATGCTTTATGTTTAAAGAAAACTATGTACATCTAATGTAATACATGTATGTGTGTATGTATGTGTAAATGTCGGAATGAATTGAATAGCGATGATATATTGAAAATGAATAAATAAGTAAAGATCATATCAAGTTTAAGATAGTCTCCACATTATCATAAAAACACAATCATAATTTTGGCTTATAAAAAGATGGGACAGGAGATACCAATAATGCTTTTTTCCGTAAATCATATTTTCATAGTGACCTAGCAGATGGACGTCTGATGGTAAGCCCTTTGAATTACGTAATCGATAACGTCACGGGATTTTGTGTGACCGCCATTTTTAAGCCATTACTTTTTCCTCCACCATCCTGAAAAGGACGGCCTCGATATAAGTGAAAGAACGGGGTGCAAAACACCATCATTCCACTCCATGCCACTCAAAAAATTTCACTTATATATTTATAAATTAAAATCTTGAAAATAAAACGGGTTGGTTTTATCTATTTGCATAACGTTTTGCGCAAGTGTTTTGTTACTAGTATATCAAGAACGCCCTATCCATGACTGTTTAACATATGCCATGGCATCTGGAATATGACGTCATGAGCAAATACCGTGATCAGCGTCACACAACCAGTTTAAATTATTTAATTATGTAATTATTATTGCACTTGTTACGTATTACAACGTATGATTTGACATGATTGTCAAAATAGCTTATTTTTACACATTGATTTCTTGGCTTTGTGATTGCACCCAATCTCATACTGTTATTTTTAAAATGGTAATTTGCCCAAAACAAGATCACCAAAATCTTAAGTGTGCTTTGGTAATCATTAGAAAGCTCTTTTTAGAAATCAAACACAAACATACCGATCCCTGGTCAAATAACAATCCTAAAACCAGAGTGAAAGTTTCGGAAATATGCATGCAAACACGTGAACTTGCACCCTGAAAGTGAGCAGGGTGCTCCAGAAGGACAAGTTAATATAAATTGAAACTTATATTTCTAAGATGGTTTGTCACTCCATAATGTATGTTCGCATGTTTAAGGCACATGTATATGCAAAATGCTTTCCCAATATTATTTATATTTTTAAATGATCCGTTGCCATATTTTTTGGCAAAATTGAGTTTTTTGGTTACAAAGTTATCCCGCCTGTTTAGACAGATAACAGGCAATGATAGCACTAATATTAGACATGTAGGTTCTGTTAAACTGTCTTTTCAATGTTCATCCATAAAAACTTTGATTTTTAACTTTAAAAAATATGAGAGTCCCATTTAAATTTAAATTATTTTAAGTGCAATTATGTTTATCATTGCCATGTTTGTATCATGTACGCGTCATGTGCAATCAGTATTTATGCCGGGGTTTATTTTTTTGGTTCACTGTTTAGATCATGTTTGCGTCATGGTCTATACTGGGTTTTCGGTTGAATGTTTATATCATATGAGCGTCGGTGCTTTACGTGTCTGATTGTTGTTTTATTCTTTGGTAAAGCAAGGTTAAATGTTATAATCCAAAATTTGCATGTTTAGACTCTCTCAGTAAAACAACTGAGACATTTAGAACCCCCTCTCAACCATCAGTTTTTATTTGTTGTTTTTCCCATGAACCGTTGTTGCACAATCATTATATATAGGGTTCAAGTAATTATTTATAGGGTTCAAGTAATTATTTCTAAAACATTTAATTTTGTACTCTGGTATGAAAGTGCTGCCAACAATTTGACCTTTGAGGGCAGACGTTATATTTGGCTACGTCAAAAAGACGAACTGCTTTGTGACGTCATCTAACGCGGTTTTAAACACGTTGTTTGTCCTAGTATCGAAAATCGAATATTAACGCTGGCTACATGTACATTATAAGTTTAAGTTGCAAATTTAAAGCCCGTTGCAAACACTATAGCGACGTGTCTAAATACGTTCTGCTCGCTAATACGCCGCGCTGGTCCCTAGAATTACCGGATCGGACTGGCGTGTAATTACCAAATCGGTCCTAGGGTTAGGTTATAATAATTAGATACAATTACCAGTGTTAATTTAAGAGCATACAGTGGCCGTTTCAAAATGCATTTCCTCATCAGTAAAACTTGGACCAAATTATATTTGTACTGTATATGATGGGTATACAACTCTGAAATAAAATTGTTTCTTTTTCGGAGTTTCATATACCAATATGTCATATACCATTTTTATATGTATTTTATGATTAAATTCAAAAATAGTATATGACAGAAGTTTAAGGGCAGATTCGTTAACTACATACGAACATATTGGCGATTGAAAACATATTTGAACAAGGTTCGGTACTCATGATCAGAAGTGTAACACATGCATGACACAGAGTTATGTAAGCTCTAAATACGCACATGACTAATAAACGCGGTTTCTTCTTTATTTGAAATCATCAGATCTTAATTTTTTTAACCAACATAGTACGTATTCTCCGTTGCTATTATAAGGCAAACATCTACAATATATATGTGTACTAAAATAGACTTTATACAAAAGTACAGTATTCTTTGTTTAAATATCGTTAAACAAATAATTAAGATTTTCTTTGTCCGGGTAAGAAAAATACGTCATTTTATAATGGTCAAATTTCAAACCCGTCCTTCGGTCATCTAGAAAAAAATAAAATAAGTATAATATACCGTACAGACCTGTCAAAAGTTTAACAATGAGCTAACAAAAAGGAATCGAAGCTTAGCTGTAGAGTAGCCGTGATACGGATAGCTGGTGTCCGAAAAACTGCCAAGAGATAGATAGCAGCGGCCGTACAAGTTGCACATGTCATTGTGTAGCGGACAGTGGAGTCGGGATGAGCATGCACAAATTAGTTAGCTAAGTGTTAAACTTTCGACAGGTCTGTAATGTATTAAAAATTATCCAGAAACATGTTTAAAGAACTTAAATCAGATTTTGTATTTATAAAGCGATAAAAGTCGTTTTACAATTCTTAGTTGGCCAAGCGTATAAACCGTTATTATAGTAAAGACCTGTCGAAAGTTTAAATTGAGCTAACGAAAAGGATTCGAATCTCGACTCCCAGTGGCCGATATGTGGCTATCAGGTGGCTGGAAACCTCCCGAGAAATACATACCATCTGCCGAAAAAATGGCGAGATATAGCTAACGAGAGACCAAGATATGCTGCTCTAATGCGTTGGCTATGTCTTAAACTTTTGTCAAGCCTGTTCTGTGTGTCTACGATTACAGGTATAATGCCGTCGGTTTTAATGTTATGTTTTTGTAATTTAAAGTGAAATACTTTTTTAAAAGCCGTCAATCAGCTTTTCATATGTTAATCGGCTTACTTAAGTGACATGCAAAATTTAACGTTAAATCTGAAATCTTAGTTTTTTGCCACGTGTTTGCATAGCTTCTTCTTTCCCGCCCTTTTTTATCGGCATGAAAAGCGTGTTGTTGGTGATTCTGTTGCAAACCATCCATACGAAGTTGCCAGGTGACGGTAAATTGAAAAATGAAGTTTAATTTTGGAGACGGTGCCTGCATGACTTTTGACGTTCGACGTCGGGGGGTATCCATTGCGGAAACGACTTTCCAATACATACGTTCGGAATGATACCCACGTGGTGGTGACTTGAACAAACAAAATGTCGGTTACCTGTGTGAACAAATGCTTCATTTGACAATTCAAATGTATATCAAGTAATAACAAATTTTGCCAATGTTCTTCTAAATCCACATCCTACAAATGTGCTTGTCTTTCCTTGTCTTATTTGCCTTTCCCCATTCATATACATGTATTGTTTCGAGCATGTTCTTGGCTGTTATCAAGCACACATGTTTTCAATTTCATAATTCATAACATCAACAGTACAGACCAAGACAATAGCACATGTATTGACTGATAGAATTGATTATCTGATGCTAATATTTACCGTATTACGAAAGATGAAATACGTTGGGGTTTGTTGCAGTTAAATAACACAGAGTGAGCCCGGAGAGAGAGAGACTAATTGCCAGAACAACCAAGCACACGCTAAAACAATATCCAAGTACATCTGACAGACGAGAAATAGTTTCATTTTATTTCAATCAACGCCTATCACATTTGTTTCGAGTTAAATCTGATATGACCGTTGACATCTGTCTGTCTATTCGGATTCTACTTGCTTGTAATTTGACCTCTGAATTTTCTTAAAGTTATAACGTTTCTTGAAAACCAAGATCGTGTTGTTTGAATTTGTGAAAATAAAATCGATTGACCGTACCTCTAGTATAAGTACAATAACCACACCATTGCTTACCGTTTTGCTATGATTACTTTCAGCGAAAAATATCTTGAATTTATCTTATTTTTTCTTGAATCGCTTGCTTGCTTTCAATTTGCAGTAGCCTAAATCTAGGAATACAAACAAGTCACTCGTTAAATTAATAATAACTGTTATATAATATGCAAATTCCGATAAAATATGTTTTTCAAAAATATATTCAATGCATTCAGAAAAAAACAATAAAATTATATCTGATTTCGGTTTTTTCGGATTACATGTACTTGTGTACATGTAAATTTTTTCTAGCCTCGTTTCCCTGGTGGATGTCTATGTGATTTACTTTGTTTTTGGACATGGACCAGTATGTTTGTGTTTGAAATATAGTAAATACATGTATATATTATATTTGTGGATGGGTGTGTAAACAGATCTTTACAATATAGAGATAATGTGTAGCTTCTGTGATGAAAGTGAAATGTCTGAAAATCTGACACGTTAGAATACAATCCTGTCCAAAGTTTAACGCCAAACTAACAGACAGACCTTGAACCTCATTCTTCCCAGTGGCCGAAACATAGATAGTTTGTGACCGAAAACTGTAGAAACATAAACAGCAGATGTCGAGATAGTTAAGAAAATGAGAGGCAGGGGTGTACTGACGTTTCAGCACTTATTTGTTAGCTCAGTGTTAAACTTTCGACAGGTCCGCACTGTATAATAGACATGTTTTCTTGATGAAGGCTGTGCATTACTGGAGATTTTGTCGTATCTACACGTGCGTGCACGGTCGATATTTATGATAACCGACACTCTTAAGGAATCCACTTACAAAAGACATCTCTCTACACTCGGAATGTTATCCCAAAATATTCCCAAATGTAAGGAATTAATTTCAGGTTCGAGTTAGCCCCGTTTTCTGGTATTGGTTTAACGGTTTTTGACAACACGAATTTTGTCTTGTGGAGTAACCCAATATTTCAACATCAATTTGGGTAA
This sequence comes from Anadara kagoshimensis, assembly GCA_021292105.1. Classification (NCBI taxonomy): domain Eukaryota; kingdom Metazoa; phylum Mollusca; class Bivalvia; order Arcoida; family Arcidae; genus Anadara; species Anadara kagoshimensis. Next base: position 15,118,952 of record CM037863.1, on the reverse strand, counting down.
TAATTTGAAGGGTTTTGGCACATTTGCAAGCGTTCTTTGGAAGAAATTGGATACTTTTTTGTCCATAAATATAATTAATAGTGTAATAAATTGTTATTTATTGTGGTAAAAACATCTTCATTTTGTTGAAAACAAGTTGTTTATGAATATAGAAAAAGTAATAAGAAATAATGAAAAATGTGTTGAAACAATAAAAATTAAAGAAACCATCGCAATACAAACATATTTTCTATGTAATATCTCTCTCTCTCTCTCCTCTCTCTCTCTCTCTCTCTCTCTCTCCGAGTCTCGTTGAAACAATAAAAATTGAAGGAACCATATTTTCTATGTAATCTCTCTCTCTCTCTCTCTCTCTCTCTCTCTCTCTCTCAATTGGGATACTTTTTGTCAATACGGATTTTGTCTTGTGGAGAGCACGTTTAACCCAATATTTCAACATCAATTTGGATAATAATTTGAAGGGTTTTGGCACATTTGCAAGCGTTCTTTGGAAGAAATTTGATACTTTTTTGTCCATAAATACCATTAATAGTGTAATAAATTATTATTTATTGTGGTTATGTTACAGTGAAGACATCTTCATTTTGTTTGAAAACAATTTGTTGGTGAATATACAAAGAGTAATTAAGAAATAATGAAGACATGTGTTGAAACAAAATGAAAATTAAAGGAACCCCCATAATATATATATATATATATATATATATATATATATATATATATATATATATATATATATATATGAGAATTTGGAATGGCTCTCAAAATATGAAAACAAAATAAAAATTAAAAGAACATAACCCGTGATAGTTTTTACACAATAAACCCTGTCTCTCTCTAAAAATTTCAAATTTTGGTTTTGGAATAGCTCTCGAAATAATGTAGCCTCTTCCTCTCTCTCTCTCTCTCATTTTAGTTTTGGAATTTGGAATAGCTCTCGAAATGTTGGAATTGAATCAATGTTGCTGATTGCAATTTGATAATTGATATTATCATATACTATTGTTTGAATGTATTGTATGATAAAATTCAAAATATGGTATATAACAATAGAATGTTTCATGATAAAAAATAGTATGTGCTAATTTTTAAATTTGAAATTTTATTAAATAATTACTAAAAATTATCACCTGGTTGATAAAAGCATCCGATATTTAAATCCATCTTGAAACCGGAAATGTTGTATATAAATATTCGTTTATTTCGAAAACTTTGTTTCAAACATTTTGAACTTATCAATGGAATTTTCAATTCAAGTCATTTGATATACACTGGCATCACAAAAATCATTATACATGTTTAAAACTGGCTGTGTCATTACAAACATTTGTAATTCAATTGTTGAAAACTGCATTGTGCTAAGGCTGAATGTTTTAAAGCAAGACTGTAGTTTGTTTTTTTTTTTTGTTTTTTGGGTTTTTTTTGAAAAATATATATTGTCTCGTCAATTTTTATGAAATTTAACATGATTGTTTAATACACTGTGTAAAACTATGGAATTTGTTTACAATGTAATGGTGATCATATGTTAACTCAGTCTGTCATAAACCATTTTTAATGATTTAAAAAAACCGGATGGTATATGGTCCATCAAATATTGTTAATGGCGAACCTTCGTTTTCAAAAAATACGTATGACAAAAATGACAAAAAAGTACAAAATACATAATTTTGTTTGTTTGGTTTACAATTGTTATGATAAATATATAAACAGTGAAAGTACATTTAAAATTCGAGAAGAACATGACACCGGATAGCGAACAACAGAATTGTGGGGTGTAGAGTTACCGTTTAAGTAAGCCAGTAAATGTGTTGATTTTTATCAATCAAACTCGTTATGTTAGAAATCATTAGTAAATTGATCTTAGACCCAAAAATCAAAGAATGATTTGAAACATGACCCGGTTTTCACTTTCATCGGGTAATGAACTGGAAAGACAGATATGTGTGTTTATACCGAGAGGATATGTCTTTATGCACCCCCTCCGATCTTATGATATAATCTTGTTTCACATTTCAATTTGTATCTGAGTTTTTGGTGCCAGTCGTTGGGCGATATTTACATGTGTGTATTTTTAGCAGTTGTTCTGGTATCTTGTACAAGTCAATGGTATCTGGTCTCTGTAGTGGCCACGGTCATATATTGTCATATACCAACCACTGCGGTAGCTCAGTTGGTAGAGTGCTCGCTTTGTAAGTGGGAGGTCGTCAGTTCGATACCCGACCGGGTCTGACCCAGGACTTGAAAGTGGGTAGTGACTGTTCTTTCGCCAAGCACCCGGCTCTTTCAGGTGGGAACTTAAAATAAACGAGGTCCCATGTCACGGTGGGCTTGGCACGATAAAGAACCGTGCTGTATAATGCCATCAGCGCAACGCAAAGCAAAAATTTATGGACCTTAGCCTAAAGCTGATGACGTCTCGATATGAGTGAAATATTCTTGACTGGAACGTGAAACACCATTACTCCACTCAACTATATGCTTTTTGGCCCATGGTGGGATATATAACAGTGGCTTCTGGTATCTTTATCCCGGTCTTGGGGCGATATATATACCGATAGCCTCTGTTTGGTATTTGGTACCAGTGCCTTTGACATTTATTGCTGGTCGTGGGGCGATAAACTTCTACTGGTATCTGGTGCAAATAGATACTGCTATGCACCAAGGGTTTGCGGGGTTTGTTATTTTTGGTACCGGTTGTGGACTCGGTTTATGTTCCATGGTCTTCTGCGAGCCTATTTCTCCATTACAATATTGTTGATAAGTATGGTGTCTCTGTATCCAAAATTATCTTGGATTGTCTTTCATTCTCAATTTTGTTTTCACGCGTGGTGGGTGTTGTTAGCTAAATACCTTTCCCTAATAGTCTGGTCTTACTTTCTTGATGGTAGTTCGTGTATTTTACTGACTTTATTTTTGTTTGCTTTTGGGGTTGTGATTTGAACATGGATTGGTATATTTTAGATCCGTTCGGTTTATTTATTGATTTTCAGCACTTCAGTCTTATTTCAAAATTAATTAGTCTATGAGATCAACTTGCCATGTCCTAATTTATAAATTATTTATTTCATAGTTTTTATTTGAACAATCAGCAAAATAACAAAGCTCTTAAAAGGACGCTCTCTTTTCATTATATCACTCTTTTACAATACTACAACAAAAACTGCTTTTATTGTTGTCCTCTCTCATAATATTAATTAAACAAAACCAGCATGAATTTTAATATTTAAAATTTCATAATTGCTAAATTTTTCAATAAACAGCCTTGGTATGTAAACCTAATTTTACATAATATTGAATTGATTTTTAATTACCAATGACGAAGATATTCCGTTACATCACTGTGGTATTTCTCGTGTTTTAAATTGTTCATGCATAATTTGATATGATATAATGTGGTTTATAGTATTGTTGTCGAATGTATTATCTCCTCCTTATATGTTCTACGTTATCAATATCTACCGAAATATTACTGTGTCTGGCCGAATATTCATAGATTTCGTACACTATTAAAAGCGGACTCTGAATCTCTCACAAGGAAACTCTGTATTTACCTATCTAAAGCCTGGTTACTCAGATCTCAACTTCTCAACTCCTGACTGTTCTCTGTTATTTATTTGTTATTTGTCATGTTGTTACATAATTCAATTTGTTTTGTAATGCTATAGCAATGTATTGTTTGCTTTTTACAATAAAGTATTATTATTATTTTTATCTCGACCCATCTTCAGCAATATCTCGACAACTTTTCGGCCGCTACCTATCTTGCCCTCGGCAGCTGAGATTTGGCTCCTTTTGGTTTGCTCAGTGTCAAACTTTCGACAGTTCCGTACTTACAGGGTATTATGCCTCAAACATCAATGTGTTTATATTGTTAACACAAAACAATCCTTTTTTAGGAATTATATAAGTAATGTACTACGTTTCAAAATTTATGAAACTTGGCATTCAAATGTGCTTTTTTTGAAATAATAAAAAAAATTCAAAAGTGGCACATGTATACATATAAAAAATGCAATATTTATGACATATTGTCCCTTTTTCTTTTGGATATCAAAATTACCAAAAGGGATGAAAACAAAGAGTAAGAATAGATAGAACACTGAAATATTGTCAATCCTTTTTGGGCCTAAATAAATAATAATTAATGATATCAAACACATGCTTCTTTTGAATATAGACACAAACGCTAAATAATGGCAAATTTTTATTTCAAATGAATACACAATACAGTTTAATAAAATATTTAAAAGTTAATTAAATTAAAAAATTATCAGAAAGTTAAATTAAAATGAATACAATAAAATCATATATTTTATATTAAATTCAATAAAAATTAAAATAAAAAAAATCAAATGAATACAATAAAATGTAATATTTAATATTTAATTTATTTCAAAAAAAATTAAAAAGAAAAAAAAAAACAATAAAAATTTCATAATATCTTTTCAACACATTTTTTCAAGTTTCCCTGAAAACACATTATTCAGATACCACGTGACAGAATCCATCAATAATCCACAGATTCATCCAAAGTCTATAAAATCCATTGAATAACCTAAACAATGTATTTTTTAGAAACTTTATACATTTATTATAAACCTCAGATATTAACACGGGGTACTACATATTTCATTGTTACAAACTTGCTTTGAAATCGGATTACTGTAGTTTGTAAATTTCAACTTAAAACATGGTTAAAATCATTTTTCTATTCAACTCGCACTGTAAGTTATGGGTTCTTGTCAGTATAGTTCAAGGCGAAGGTGATTCCCGATCTAAAGTTAATTTTTTGATTTTTTAAAAAACATTGTTCTGCTTATAAATATGTGTGGTGGTTTTACATCAAATTTGTAGACCTTTAGTTCGCGTATTATAGAATGTCAAAAGGAATAAAAATGTAATTGAAATATTGAAACTTTGTAAAGATTTCATGAACAACGTGGGTAGCTTCTATGTACTGAAATTTCTGCCATTTCATTCTCGATCGAGTCTCGGAGATCAAATTTCAAAATAAAACTAGTTTTCCAATTTATCAAAGAAAAAAAATAGGGTTTTAATCAGTGCTAAAATATGACTAATTTCACTATGTGTTCAGTGAGTATTCACGGTGGTGGAAGATGACACATATGCTATTTATTTATTTATTTATTTATTTATTTATTTATTTATTTATTTATTTATTTATTAAAATAATGATCCTCACTTATATTTCTGTCTTGTGATAGTTTTTAATATTTTATGTCACCGTATTGTCATTTTTAAATTTCTATCATTAAATACACTGGTATAACTGTCATGTGCTACTTTTAAATTGAATGCGTTATTTTATAAAAATTCAAAAGTAGCACATGGCATAGATATGATATATGCCAATACACATTATATATAAATATATTACAAGAGATATTAATTATTCAAAAGATAGCATACTGCATTTCGGCTCCAAAACGAATTAAGGAATGAAAGAGGAAATGTGGTCATAATTATTTATCAGAAGTTAAAATCGCTTCTGTCACAACTTATACACAAAAATCGCCAGGTCAGAAGAAATTAATTTTAATATCTGAATTTAGCTATATAACAGCACGGTATGCATATTGACTGACAGCCCACATGTAGATGTAAAACTCTGTCAATCTGTGGTGAAAAATTTTAACATCACTTAGTGGACAGGATATTGGGATGAATTAACTTTCAATCCTGGATGTTGACACGTGTGTCAATAATTCGTCAAATATATTGAAACATCATAGGTGTTAAATATACACATATGCTACCAATTAACAAGATTTTTATTTTAAATGAAATATCCACAAAGATACAAATGTACATGTCAAATCTGGTATTTGTAGACGTTACTTAATATTTGTTTATTTATTTATAGATAAGGGATGTTAATAAAAATAAAGTGTGTGTGTGAGAGAGAGAGAGAGAGAGAGATATTGACTGTTATGATGGAGAGAAAGATAATGTCAAATATATATGTGTGTGTGTGTGTGTGTGTGTGTGTGTGTGTGTGTGTTATAATTAATTGATGTTTGTTTATTTATGGTTTCTAAGAGAGAGAGAGAGGGAGAGAGAGAGATCTTTGTTTTTAGATCCGAATAATGAAAAATATGTAATATATGTTATTCATGTGTTACTTAATGTTTATTCATTTATCTATTTATAGACATTTCATGTAGGAGTGTTAGTAAATTGCTTGAGAGAGAAAGAGAGAGAGAGAGAGAGAGAGAGAGAGAGAGAGAGAGAGAGAGAGAGAGAGACTCGGTCATATTCAAGCGTCATTTAAAATGTTATGCACATGGGCAACACCATTTACAAAGCAAAAAGGGTTCAACTTATTAAAAAATGTCAAAATTACGAAATATGAATGAAGCAATTTACACATTCATTTTCAGACACATAAGGTCACAGATTTATCATAGAATTGTCATAATAATTTCACTTTCTTTATTGAAATATTGAAATCTAAAGCATTACGCCACTGACATGACGATTCAAATGATTCCATTGAAAATAATGTGAAACAGAACAGAATGTGCCACACTTAAATAATTAATAAGTAACAACGTACATTGAATGTTGTTTTAATTTACCTCACTGAAGGAAAAGTTGAACTAAACCTGTTATTCAATTCATTTCAATATTTATCAGCTTTAAAAATTAACCCAGACACTAAGATTTCCCGATATTGTCAGAATAGAAAGATTTCAAAATTCATAAAAGACGACAATATTAATGCGTTAAAGCGAATATTTGTCACACGATAAATTCATTTTTACGTGAAAAACTGTCACAAAGGATTTCAATAGCTTGTTTGTCTCTAATTAAAATTTTATTATATAACAGAAAAGTGTAAACTACACTACAAGATAATAACAGTTACCTTTATTTTATCAGATGTAGGCTGTTTAAATTATTAATTCAATTACCACTTAACGAGGTTTATGTCTAGATCGGACATAAAATGGTAGATACTTAACGTCTTTACAAAAATAAATATCTTGCAATTAGAGAAATTATTATAATGTCAAAGTCATGATCTATCTGTTTGCACCCGTGACATCGAAATCATATAAACTAAACCAATATAAAAATTAAAATATGCAATACTCTCTCTCTCTCTCTCTCTCTCTCTCTCTCTCACACACACACACACACACACACTCTCTCTCTCTCTCTCTCACACACACACTCTCTCTCTCTCTCTCTCTCTCTCTCTCTCTTTCACACACACACACACACAGTCTCTCTCTCTCTCTCTCTCTCTTCTTCTTCTTCTCTTTCACTATACTATTTTTTCTTTGATAGACTTTACACATTTCGATGAACATTATTATATTTCGTTGAAACTTTTAGTTGAAAGAATCCGAAACAATTTTGTTTTTGTTGAATAAAAAGTGGGATGGAGTACACAATGGAGTCAAAATTCTTTCACTATTAACAAGGCGGTCATTTAAGAGATGCTGGCTGAAAGCAGAGTGCCCGGAGAAAACCATCTTTGGTAATTGAACCAACACAGTAGGATCTGCCCCAAGTAGGGTTAGAATCCGCGATGAGAGACTCGGTGATGCTTACACGCAACCCTTAGACCTCTCGGACACTGAGGTCCATGTTCCCGAACAAGGGGTGGAGTGGAGGAATGGAGTTTTAAAATGCTTTCACTTATATCGAGACGGTTATTTTAGGGATGTTGGGAGAAACAGGACAACCAAAGTTCATGTTCCCTTTACAAGTTTCTACTCTAGTTTCGATATTGGAGACTCCAACCATCATTGCTGTTAATTGTCATGTGCTACTTTTGAATGTATTATTTCATGAAAATTCAAAAGTAGAACATGACATTGCGTAGGATCTGAAACAGCCATGCAATAAAAAAAAAACATAAAAAACTCCAGTTGAACAATCGGTTTATGACTAACATGCATGTAATTTCATCCATTTGTTAAGAATTAGAAAACCTTTTATTCATAAGACAATGAAATGTTTATATATCATCTATAACATGATATGATATCATCATTTCTCTGTCTGCCAAACATGCCGAATTGATTTGTAATTCTTGGTCAAAACTGAAAAAAAACATACCTGTCCTTGTTCAAATCACAATAACAAAAAGCACGCAAAAAATAAAATCAACGTTTTATTATTTGAACTTATGATATCACAGGGCTTTGAACAAATGGTGTGGTTAATATGTTATGTCTTTATAATAACCGAAAATGAAAATAATACAGGATGTAGAATCATTACCATCCACAGCAGCGTGTCGGGCGTAGGTTTTTTTTAAATTGAGCTAATTTTACCAATCTTTTATGGACCCAAAAGTACATTTTTCGACCATTTGTATGTGTGTGTTATATTTCTTGCTGTAATTGGTATGCTTTGAACATTTATCAAGCACATTCAACAGAAACAGCAGTCTCTAGTCCATTTTATTTTTTGTTGCATTGGGAAAAGAAAAACAAGTATATGTACAACAAAGAGAGAGAGAGAGAGAGAGAGAGAGATAAAACAACCAGACAAAGCAAGAGGAAACATGTTATATTTTGGGACCACTCTTGTAAACTGTTGTTGATTTGAACCGGCTCGTGGTTATAGTACCATTGCAGTGGTCCAAACCTTCACATTTATTTCTGACAACCAGTTGCCCATAAACAATTACTAACTTGAATACAAATTGGAATGGACACTATGGTAGTCATCAATGATAGGAATCGCAATATATCTATCAATGTCGAAATCATAATCCCAATTCCAAAACCAAAGCAAAAACTTTGAAAACGTGACACGTGAACTTGCATCAGGGAAGTGAGGCTGGGTGTCCCGAAGGCTAAGAACAGTCTCATCCTTAAAATAAATGAAAATTGAGAATGAAAGGAACATGGAACTTTCGGACGTAAGGACATGTAGATTTCATTTTTGTAATAAATTGAGGCTTCTTTGGTATATTCAAGTGAATTAAACGTTTCTTAAACCACAGGTACATTTAACTTTGTTGTAAATAGCGGCTTCTTTTGTTGTTTTATCCTTACTTTTGTTGGGTGGGATTTTTACCTTATATTTTTGGACTCAGTTATAGATAAGGGAGCTTATAGCCGATACCGACTTACATGAGTCACAAAGCCACGAACTTACTAAAAAGTCTATATTATATTATGACCATGCATCTTCTTATAAATATAGACGAATTCTTCAAATTTTCTAATCGTGACATAAAAGTTTTAAATTTTTCAGCTTTTCTTAATATTATTTTAACAAGTGGCCTATGGATATAAACGAGTCTTTTAAAAATCCATTGTAAAATTTTTAAGTAGTTTTTAAATGCTAGTATTTATTCTTTAAAATCTGATGTTGATAATATCGTCACACCTGGGGGATTCAACCAGGTATTTTACAGGTATATAAAAGCAGGTAATCCTACTAACGGTAAAAAACTTTGTAATCAAAATCTTTTGTTTGTCCCTTCTCCGTTCAAGCCTTTGTTAACTTACCCGATATAAGGTTTAAATATTTTTATTCTTTTATCGGTTTAACAAAGCGGATTGTATTTTAAATTGTTCAGTATATAGGTATAATGCTATAAGTATTTGTATATCAATATGATTCCAAAATCCAGTTTTAATTCTTCAAGTCATAACACCAAATTTTAGGTCAAGTTCTGATCGAGGTCAAAACTAGACCGTCTATTGTACAATTGGTTTGCATTTAGGAAAGAGTTCCATTTGTTACCTTCCACTGAAAATTTATTTTGACTGAAAAAGTTTAAAAATAACAGATTCAAGCCATTTTGAACATTTCTGTGCCGATTTTTCAAAAATTTTACGTAGAAGATATTGGGGGAGGGGGGTTACAACTCTTGCCTGCTTAAAAAAAAATAAAAGAAACAAGAATGATCCCAAATCACGATAAAAAGCTGGTCCTAGTTTCACAGTCATTCATTCCTTAAGCAATTTTGTCAAGCTCTTTTTGAAACTAGGAATAAATATTTTGGTTAAAACTAAATGCAGATTCATAAGCTGGATGGAAACGACCCAACTTGTATCACCATCTGATTAATGTGAATCCTAATGAAATTCTACTATCAGAGTTGGCATGCAAATTTTCGGTTATGACTACGCTCAAGTGATTGAACGATATCAACCATTATTCTGAATTTTATTTGATTTTCTATGGAAATTTAGCATACTTCACTGTCACAAACAAACGGACTCTCATAGTTGTACAACTGTGTATTGCAGCAGTTTAGCGTGGTCCATTCTAAAAACTGCCATTGCTTGGATTTCTACTTAACCATTATTATCCAAAACAATGCTTCAAGACAGTTGTCAGAAACATAAGGATTGTTCAATCTTTCCCATGGAATAGGAACATTGTGTATGTCTTTGTTGGTAATTTTGTTGTGGCTTTGCATTGTAGAGGCCTTTATAGAAGTAGAATATTAATATTTCTCCCGAGGATTTTGTTTACTTGAACAATCTTTATATGAGAGAGAGAGAGAGAGAGAGAGAGAGAGAGAGAGAGAGAGAGAGAGAGAGGATTAAGAACCAACATACCAGTCCATATTGGTACCACAATCCAAAAAACAAAGCAAAGTAAAAACTTTGAAAACTGGTGAATATATTTAAACAGGTTAATTGTCACCAGGAAGTGAGACCAGGTGCTCCGGAAGGATACCAAGTTTAACAACATAAAGTCAAGTGACAATATTTTACTACACACAACAGTGTTCTAGAGTAACAATGCACTGCAACTGTAAAAAAATTAGGACGACACACTCATTGTGCCCAAAATTAGATACATTGATAAAAAGTATTCCTCTCATTTCGTTGGGTACATTTGCTCTTTTTAAACTGTTCTGTCACAAAGAATAACATACGAGTTATATCCATCAACTCTCTATGGTTTATCTAAAACAAAATTGGGGTCTTGATTAAAACCACTCGTCACTAGGAAAAAAACCTTATTGCAGTGGTAAAAAATCATGATTTAAAAAAAAATTAATTTAATTTAAAAGAATTTTTAAGTCGAACTTCAAGCAAGTCTGACCGAGATTTGATTGTCCATTTATAGTGTCGTTCTTGGGTGTTTTAGGTTGTGACGAGTACAATTTTGGCAGCTGTAAAGGTTTTTGACCTTGTGTCTGACCGGGTTATGTTTGACCTTACGCAACATTTCCTTGGATCTTTTAATATTGAATAACATGTTTTTCTTTTAAGATTTTTTAATTAGAAGTATATAAAACATGACCTTGAACAGAAAAATATAACATATATTAGCATAAAATTGAGACTTTTTGACCATTTTTAATCAAAATTCTATTTACAAGTTTTTTTATTGGTTCTGTCTGTTAGGCTCAACAAAGAATGAGAAACTAATTTGATACCTTGAATTGAAACAGCAACTTTTGTATCAAAAGTCACAATTTTAGTATTAAGTTTATGGGTGTACTTCAAACAGACTTTTTTCTTTTTTGATTTTTTCTTTACTTTATCAATTTACATTTATTTTTTATAATCGTTTTATTATATAGTTCACGCTTATATAGAATTTTTGAAAAAAATATTCCAACTGTAACTAATATATTCATATTAATTATACTTTTTATTTATTTCTAAATTGCTACAAAGTTATACGTTACTTATTCTTAAATTTACTTCTTAGTACATATACTACAAACTTATTACCGTAAACATACTAATAATTCAACTACCAAAATATTTATTTTTTTGTAATTATTGCTAAATCTATTTAAATTTTGCAGCACTAGGCGGTCGTTTCGGAATATAATTCCTCATCAGTCTTGCTCGGGAATCCAAAATTGTGGAAATCTAAATATTTTAAAATGTAATGATAAGAAATATAGAAGCACCAAATATATTTTACCAAATCCGAAATTTGATACATTTGAAGTAGGATATAGTTCCATGTTCCTTTTATTCTCATTTTTTTTAATCCACACATGAATGATGAAGGTAGCTAGATAGGGGGTACTTACCGTTCCAGAGCACCCGACCTCACTTCCCTGGTAGAAGTTCTCGTGTTTATTAAATCAGTCAGTTTTCAAAGTTTTTACTTTGCTTTTTTGGATTGTAATTTGGACATGGATTCCTCAATTAAGATTTTCCTTAATTTAAACGTAGCAAATTTTGACAATCTTTTTTCACAACAAATTAACATTTTGACAAAAACTGAATACAAATTGCAAAGCTTGAAGTGATTTTCAAAATGACACCTTAAATAAGTAATTATCTTAACTATTAGCAAAATTGTAAAGATTCGAAATTTGACTAATTTAGGTTAAGGAAAATCTTAATTTAAGGAATGATTGTAAAACCGGGGCTTGTACCTTGTATGTGTTTATGCTCAAAATGACTGAATTAAGCGACCTTTCACAATAATGTATAAATCATTTTTTCCAAAACAATTGCATAAACATTCGTGAATGGGTTACAAAAGAAAGGGTTTCCTTGCTTAACACATAAATGTTGAGCGTAAAAGCTTGAAGCGTACCTATGATTCTCTGATGACTTAATTCAGCAGTTTTCAATGTCTTTAATATGCATTTGGGATTGTGATTTGAACATTGACTAGAATGCTTCAACACATGTGTCAAATAATATTGATTGTATATTACCATCCAATGCATTTTAATGTATTGAATAAAAGTTTTTTAAATGACATATGGCAGATGTATGTACGGAGTCTCCAAACTTTTGGAGCCAGACCTTGTATACCGTTTTGGCCGATCAAACATATTTTAGAATGTTTTTAGTTCAACAATAAAATCATTCGAATGTTTACCGTATGTGAAATTAAATCACACTAAAAGATAAAACCCAGGGGATTATTATAATCCGGATAATGTTATTATTACAGATTTAATCTTTTAAATCTACATAAATCACCTAAATGTTACCAATTTATATATAAAGAAGGTCTTACTTCGTTTTTGTGGTAAGACAGGACTCTAGACGACTTTATAAAGCCGTTCCATTGCTGTTTTTTTTTTTTTTCGCGTATGCTTTGCAGACAATTGCATCTCTTATGAAAAATATTTCACCCACCAACTCGGGGTATTTGATCTAAAGCGCATGCCTTCGGATCACAGCGCCTCTCGCCGTCTAGGGTCAATCCTACTCGGTAACGTTCCTATAGTGTGAAAAAATTCGTCACTCCGCTGGTCGGTGCTTTTCTCCGAGCACTCCGGTTTCCTCCAACATCAATTGAATTGACCACCTTGATATGAGAGAAAAAATCTTGACTGGAGCCTAAAACTTCATTATTAAATTCTTGAAAAATATCGCGTCGACCAACCCGGGACATTTGGCAACATAAATACTTTATTTGACAATTTCACAAGTTTCTTTATTTTAAACATACATTGCATATATGAGAGAAATAATCTTGATTGGAGCGTAAAACTTCATTATTAAACCCTTGAAAAATATCGCCCACCCGGTTATCCCGGGACATTTTGTAACATAAATACTTTATTTGACATTTTCACAAATGTCTCGATTTTAAACATATATTTCATCATTGGGACATCCCTTTTGTCATATTATATATGTTTGAATATTACATTATAAATTATGAATATTTTGGATTTTGAATATTTTGGAATATTTTTTCATTCAATTGTCAGGTCTCATGTTCTAAATTTTTTATTATTTCATTCACAAAATTCAGAAAAATGTAATATGACGATGTTCCTCTGAGAAAGTTCTTATCCCAATCGTTTAAGCTTGTAGTTGTCTCAAAATTTTGAACAAATCTCACATTACTTTAAAATATTCATATATGTTAAGATTGCTATAACTGAATACTGTAACAATAGAGAGTTTGGTGTTCGGACTTAAATTTTGATTTGAACTAGAGATTTTTCACAAATAAATAAATAAATAATGATAAACCGTATATCCTATGTTTTGTGTACAGTTATCGACACAGCAGGCGTTATCGGACTGAGGATATTGTCAACACGTGGAATCTATTATATAATAACGTACTGTGTTTAAGGATCTGTATGGGGGTCCATAACATACCAGGTGGGGAGTCCCAAGTATACCATGGTGGGGAGTCCCCAGAATGTCATGATGGGGAGTCCACAGGGTGTCATGATGGGGAGTCCAATGTTTCCTGTTATTTATTTGCATATTGTAAACTTATATAGTAAAATGTGACAATACCCGTATATCTTGATCCCAGAATCCCTGCAGAAATTTGCTTCACGAATTTCTTTCAAATTAAAATTCAAACTTCTTTATTACAAATAACAGATGACATATATTTAAGTATACATAGAAACATTGCATGGACAATAGCAGTATGAATATTTCACCCCGGTGGACCGATTCTCTGCATGATAATAATATACATGTGCCTTTGAAAAGCATGTCTTTTCTTGTGGCGTTTGCTTGTTTTTTCTATAAATGTTTGCTTTGTGTTCTTGGTTGCTCTGGCTGTTGCCAAGAATATGTTTTTAACTTCAAACTCTCGTCTTCTTTTGATACGTTGCAGATTCTAAGAATGATCATTCCGTTATTTTGCCATGTGCTGTATTTCATAAAATTCGGAAAATAAGCCAATGCACATTTTTTTAAATTGTGTTAGGTAATCAATTTATGCAAGTAATTCATTTTAAAAACAACATATAAAATATGACAGCAGAAAACAAACAAACAAACAAACAAAAAATAAATAAATAAATAAATAAATAAATAAATAAATAAATAATAAATAAATAAATAAATAAATAAATAATAAAAAATGGATATATTACTTTCAGAAACAAGAAAGGTTTTTAGATGCAGATTGTCAATTTAAAATTAGTGTAGCAACCAAATTCAAGATACACCGATGATGTACAGTACAGATCAGTCGAAAGTTTATGTCCACGCTAATGAAAAGGAGTCGATGTTCGGCTACCGAGTGGCCGAGTATTGGGTAACTAATGATCGAAACACCACCGAGAGATAGGTAACAGCTGTCGAGACATACTTTGCTAACGATGGAGGAGATAAGCTGCCGATTTTGCTCTAAATTGTTAGCACAGTGTTAAACTTTCGGCAGGTCTGTACTGTATGTTATTACGAAAGCAGTTGTTTTCAGCAAGGAAAGAATGTCTGCAATTTTCAGACGTCATTTTCTGAAAACTTCACAAAAACAAACACCTTGGAACAAATGTACCCAAATTACAAAATTGTTTGTGTGTGGGATAGTTTCTTGAAATTTCTATGGCTATCATCTTTTAAAAAATATGTTGATGAATATTTTGAATTAAAATAATATTTTGAAGTTTTTAAATGAAAAAATATATTATATGACTTTTTGTATTTTTAATAGTGAGTTAGTATATGTACTTCAATTTTGAAACTGTATTCTGTCGCTATCGTATTTATTATGTATATATGTCAGGCTATAAGCTCGGTTTTTTTGCTTTATGCCAATAAATATTATTATTACTGAAAAGTTAATTTCAAAAATATCTTTATCAATGGAGTTTTTAAACCACCTGTAAGTTCGTAAAAGTTTGAATAAATGTTTGAGAATTGCTACTGTGTGAAAAAATTAATAAAAGTTTATAGACATCTTTTTAAAACTTTTAAATTGTAATATGTTGACTAAATGTAAAGAAAATTACGTTTGATGTTTTGTGTAAATGCCCTTCAAAATGAGGTCATGTTCAAAAGCCAAAAGTTACAACATACTTCTCATTGAACTTTTGATCATTTTACACTATCTAAAGAATATAATCATTTTTAAATGCAGATTTTTTTCAACGTTTTGTAGCAATGAATTTCGATCACACGATCTACAATTTGGCCTCGTTCATTCAGTCATTGGTAGCTAGACTATCCTGAACAGCGAATAGAGCGACAATAACTTAGTCTTTTGACGCCAATCGGTTTCTACCTGGATACAATTTTCTTAAGAAGGGGAGAGTGTAGTAGAGTGATTGTGTTTTACGCCCTAGTCAAGATTTTTTCACTTATATCGAGGCGGTCAGTTCTGGAATGGTAAAGGAAACCGTAATGCCCGGGAAAAAAACCATCGACATTCGGCAAGCGATCTGTCAATCTTTCTCACGCTTGGATCTGCTCCGATTGGGATTCGAACCAGGCGTTGAGAGGCGTTGTGGTCCGCAAGCTTGCGCTTTAGACAACTCGGTCACAGAGGCCACCTCTAAAGAAAAGAGTCAATGACGTCTAATTTAAACCTTATATATAAAAACCACCTGTTTATTAGGGCCACTTACGTTCAATGTACCTTTAATTAAGGGCCTTAAGGTTGTATACAAGGGTTGTGTCCATGTATTTGATGTATTGCTCAATTTACACTTATACACATAATTTGTTAATAATCTAAGGACATTCACACAAGTATAAATGCAATTTCTTCAAAAAGAAATCCGAACCACGTGGTCCTTCAGGATAATAATGGCGTCTCAAGTAGCCAGAAATTATCAAACCTTATACATAGAGCACATACCCGTCGAAAGTTTAATATTAAGCTAAGTCGAGTTAGTGTCGATTTCGGGTGGGCCATCTCCGCCTCTAATAAGCGTTTTATTGACAGCTGGCATCCCTGTCTGCTGCAGGTTTTCGGCCGCCTTATACGCTAGCTATATCCATCATCTTGGCCAATTGGTATCAGAGCTTTTACCCGCCCTTACCCGCCATTTTCCTCGGCTGATCGATGAATGTTAAAATTTCGACAGGCCTGTACCGTTCTGTATCAAAAGAAAGAAATATGGTTTACGGCTTTGGTATTGTTTTAATTACAGAGTACATTATAATCATAGCGCTAACTAAAACCACATGGCGAACATGACACAGAATCTCATCAAAATGATGCCAGACTCCATGTTTAAATACCGCATGCTGGGATATCATTGTACGTAATGATCGTCTGCTTGGTTGTACAATATTATCAAGGGTCGGATCAGATCCGGCACTAGATCTGGCCACCCAATCTTAAGTAATAAATTAACCATTTAGAACTACTGTCACAATGGGGATACAATATACTGTTACAAATAATGAATACCCATATCAAGATAATTATCAGATTTTAAATAAGTCCCTATTTGTAACGGTAATGTCGGCTTATTCTTCCAGAACAAAAGTTTTTGATCATTAAATATGTTTTATTTTGCCATTTCAATTTTTAATATGTAATTATGTATTTTTTCGACTTTTTAATAATCCATATTTATAATATATAGGTATTATCAGAAGGTCATTATAGTTTGTATTCATGGAATGATATATATCATTATACACATGTAGTATGTACTTTTGGTAATATATTTGCATGTCACCAACTTTTTACAACTTGTATATCAACACACACATTCAAATCACAGTTACAAACTTTGAAAATTCTGGGTTCTAATCCCAGCGGCGATTTTGACAAGTTTCCAAGTGGAGAAAGCAGTAACTTTTGTTAGCCTAATAATACTAGAATTGAATATACCATTTCATTTTACGTTAATGCGATGTTAAACGCGTATTTTTGACCAAATTCAAATTATGACTAAAACATCGGTGTCAATTTTGCCTTTTATTTATTATTATTATTATTATTTTTTTGTGCTCTAATATTTTTTTCTACCCATTGGGTTTGGAAAGAGGCTAGCTATCCTTTTAGATTTTTATGAACACAACAGATACATTGTGTAGTTGGATAATATTGTCATTAAGTCGCTGTAGCTCAATGAAGAGCAACTACAATGTAGGAGGTTCTGGGTTCGAATCCCAGCAGCGATCTTGACAAGTTTCCAAGTGGAGAGAGCAGCAACGTTTGTCATCTTGATTACACAAGAATTAAATACATAATTTTCTTTTTTCCCTTTTATTAACGCATCATTTGTCAATATTGTTGATGAGTATGATGTCTCTGTATCCCAAAATTATCCTTGGTTTATTTGGCGTCCTATGGTCCACGTTCCTTCAAGTTGAGTTCATTTTGAGTTTTTTATTTCAGACGGGGCGGGCGTAACTGGCTAGACAGAAGATGCCTACCTTTAGAGATTAAGAGTTGGTTTTGACAATTATAGTATTCAGTGATGCACGCCGTATTCTGCACTTTTAAAGATACAGTACAGACCTGTCGAAAGTTTAACACTGAGCAAACGAAAAGAGGCCGATTCTCAGCTGCTGATGGTAGATATCTAGTAGTAGCTTCCAAGATACAGATACTAGCTGCCGAAAAGCTGTCTAGATATAGCTAACAAAGGGTTGAGATAAGCTTCAATTCGGCACAAATTCACACAATTTTTAATGTAGCTAGCTAAACAGAAGGTGCTTCCGAAGCACCCGGCCTCAATTCCCTGGTAGAAGTTCACGTGTCTAACCTAACTTGTCAGTTCCAAAGTTTTTACTTTGCCTCTGGATTGTGATTTGGACATGGATAAGTATGTTTGTTTTTGATTAGACTAGTGTTAAACTTTTGACATGTCGGTACTGTACATACCGTGAATAATTTCCAATCATTCTATTTGGATCGTTTACTGTGCTAAGTTATCAAACAAATATTGTATATTATTTTATTTTTATAAGACAAAAATAAAACAGACAGTCACAAATTGGAATCAGAATAACCATGTCTATTAAAATTAATATCTAGAACTACATTACAGACCTGTCGAAAGTTTAACACTGGCCGCTTACGAAACTGAGTCCAAGCTCGATGACTGCCGAAGGGCCGATCGCGATATGCAGGTAGCTAGTGGGCCGAAAAGCTCAGATATTGGAATCTGCATTGCCTAACTTCTAGAAGTCCAATCTGCCTTAAAGACCACCTCTATATAAGGGACACCTGTCTATAAAGCTTAGTAGAATTGTATCACAATTGTTCTTTATTCATATTATTTGAACCTGTATATAAAAGCCACCTGACTATAAAGGCCACTTTTACTGATTCCCTTTATAGACAGGTTTGTACATTTTAGACCTGTCAAAAACCTAACAATGTGCTTACGAAAAGAAGTCGACGCAAGAGTGCGATATATGGATAGCAAGTGGGCCGAAAACTCCAGAGAGATATTAAGCAGCCGAAAGCTGTTAAGATATACACGTACAGTCAAACCTGTCTATAAAGACCACCGAAATTAACCAGTAAAAGTGGTCTTTATGGGCAGGTGGCCTTTATAAACAGATTCAAATAATATGAATAAAGAATAATTGGGATACAATTCATCTGGCCTTAATAAGCAGGTGGTCTTTATATAGAGGAAATCAGTAAAAGTGTCCTTTATGGGAGATGGCCTTTATATACAGGTTCAAATGATATAAATAAAGAACAAAGAACAACTGGAATACAATTCTACTGGCCTTAATAAGCAGGTGGCCCTTATATAGTGGTGGCTTTTAAGGCAGGTTGGACTGTAGTTATGCTGAGAGTAGGGACTGAGAGAGCTGCCGATTCGTTAGCTTATTGTTAAACTTTAAACAGGTCTGTACTGTATACAACGTAATACGCATTTGTTTAAGCATCAAACATATTTACATATAGTATATTTATTGTTTGAGTAAGACAACGAGATACAAGATTGTAATACCTGACACGTCGTGAATGCATTTTATGACCAAAGAAACAACAATAACGTAAGCCGGTGCCATTTTGTTTCTTTCTGCGATACTGTTACAGATGCGTAATGATATCCTGACCTTGTAACACCCAACCGCTAGAAGTTATTCATGCGCAATTTCATTCCAACAATAAGTTTGTCTAGTAAACAACATGTAAATTCAATACCTGGTCCAAAACAAGTATTTGGGGTGTTGACCTTAAATAAAGATTTTTATCGAAAACTAAACAAATGTTGATTATGTTTGAGAATTTTGGGTGAATGGGAACTTTAAAAAATATTATAAGTTAGTGTGTCCTAAATATATTCTCAATACAAAATAGTACTCTGCATGTTTTGTAAAGATTTTAAGATGCGAAAAATCAGATATAGATAAAACGGTACTTTTTTGTTGTAGTTTTTCGTGGGAAAAGAGACTACTGAGGTCAAATATATACATTGATCTATCAGAGTGTGTGATTGCGACAAACTTTTATGACGCATGCGGTAATATAAGATACTTCGAGCACAAAAAGAGCAAAATATCATCTTCAGTGATGAGTCCGATATTTAGTCACCAAAGCGTGAAAACCTTTGAAAAGGACTGAATGTATATCAAAAAATTGATTTATTCGATGTAGCCCCTTTTGTGACCCTTTTCTGTTCAAGATTTATCTTCATTGTCAAGGGATAAAATTTCAAAATATTTCTTATTTTAAATATTTGAAAATGAGTCATATAATATCAACACTGATTTTGTAGATGAAAATATTAAAATTGAGTAAAATTCCATATCATTAAATAGGTCACGCAATCATTTAATCAATAACACAGTCACATATATAAAGATTATATAACGAACTTTGACTTCGTGTGGTCTGATGCAGATGTATACAGAGTTCTGTCCCCTTGATCGTCGCTGTGGTCCAAAATGTATATGCATACAGAGTTATGTCCCCTTGAGCGATTTACTTGTCACCGACTTATAACTGTGCAATCAATCACAAACATTCTGGTCTTTGTTTAAGTCATAACCCAAAAGCAAACTTAAAAACTGATAAGTTTAATACGTGGATCCCCATCTGGGAAGTAGGACCAGGTGTTCCGGAAGGGCAAGCGCCTTAAGAAAAGCTTCATTCATCTGCCACGTGTGTAATCATAATGCATTTAATATCGTTGCTGTATGCATACAGAGTTATGTCCCATTCATCGCTTGATTGCTGCAATAATCAGAATTTGAAAGTTAACGAGCAAATTCAGTGAAATAGGATCCCCCGCCAGTTGGTACTTTTTGTAATTTGCTCTCATGTTGAAAGCACAATAACTCCCAGAATAATGAGCAAACCCACTCGGGTTAATGGCATCCACATCTCTTATCAATGTAAGTTTTAAGACCTAAAAGCCTACAGAAAAGACAAACATCCCATCAGACTTTGACCCAGTCATGCAATTTAGAAACTTAACCCTTTTCGGCTTGACAGTGAACTCCTATTGAAATGAGCAAACAAATTCGGGTAAATGGCATATGGATGGTGCTTTGCAATGTGCTTTGTGCAATAATTCTTCATATTTTCATATATACCGATTATCCACGTGTAAATCAGTGGGCCAGGGTACTCAAGAAAACAACAAAAATTGCTACACCACAAAAAATGAAAGATTTCAAAGTATTTTCCCTACATACTTATAACATGTCACAGACACGTACTGGTTCGTGTTAAAATCGTAATACCAAAAGCAAAACACAAACTTAAAAACTGACAATTTAAACATGTGAACTTCCACCAGGGGAATGAGTGTTCCGGAAAGGTTAGAATAGCTGCATTCACCCGCCAAATGTGTAATCAAAATTGAGAATGAAAGGAACATGGAACTATAGAACGTCAAATATATCCAGGATAATTTAGGATACAGAGACATCATACTTGTGATGACAGCCATAAAACTTTGTACATAGTTCGTTGATAAACTTAGGCTTGCAATATCGTTGAGGCTTTAATTATTTTAACTGGGAACACGCTTTAAATAAGACTACCAGAAAAATATCAAGACCTATCTAGTTGCAAAAGACCTTCTGTCTCAACATGCATTCAAGCTATATTGCAATATATTACATGTGGTTTAAATAATTTGTAGCCCTAACTAGTTCAGTGATGCAATCATTCATTAATGGTTCCGAAATAAGATTGTCAAATCCAGAAAAGTATTCAAACCACCTTTCTAGCTGCAAAATACATGTACTTTTTCTCAACGAGTCTTCAAACCATTTGTCAATACATGTGATTTTGAGACTTTTGTTGAGCCCTCATCATTTCAATCATGTAATCAGTAGTGGTCCTTCAAGCCAGAGAAGCTGCGAAAGATGTTTGTCTCAACGTGTTGTCAAACCCTATGTATGGTAAAGATACTTTAAGATACCTAACCATTTCAGACATGTACAATCAATAGTAGTCCACCAATCAAGAGAAGTCTTTGGATCTTTCTGGCTACAAAATACTGTCCCAACACGTCTTAAACATATGGTCTAGATACCGTTGTAGGTCTCTAACCATTTCAGTAATTTAACAAAGGTTAGTATTCCGACCTTTTTAGCTGCAAAATATCTGGGTTCTGTTTCAACATGCCTTCGAACAGAACGTCAATACCCTACACGGTGAATATCGAATAACCCAGGTAACAGATACAGATACACCCATCCTTTTTATGGTGAATATATAATCATATGGTGATGAAAAATTTATTTGAATCACAAAACCATGACATTCCGAAGTAAGACAGTTTAATAGAGCTTACCTCAAGTACAGACCTGTCAAAAGCTTAACTCCGAAAATGAGTCGAAGCTAAGTTGTATAGTGGCCGAGATACGAACAGTTAGTGACCGAGAAGCTGTAAGAGATAGCGTTGAGTTGAGTAATGGTGTTTAACGTCCCAGTCAAGAATATTTCATTTATATCGAGACGTCGCCAACTATAGGCGAAGGTGCAGAAATTTTGCTTGTGTGTTGCGCTGATGGCATTATACAGCAGTTCTTTATCGTGCTAAGCCTACCCTGTCACGAGGTCTCGTTTATTTTAAGTTCCCATCCGAAAGAATCGCGACTTTCATTTCGTAATGCCGAGTGCTTGGCGAAAGAACAGTCATTACCCGCTTTCAAGTCTTGGGTCAGACCCTGTCGGGGTTCGAACCCACGACCTCCCACTTACGGAGCTAGCACTCTACCAACTGAGCTTGTGTAAGACTTAGAGAACAGCTGCTTAAATTGTTGAGATAATATGGCTAACAAGGGGACGAGATAATTATAAGCCGCCGATTCTGCACTAATTTGTTAGATTAATCTTAAACTTTCGGCAGACCTGTACTATATTAAGCGTGTTTGCCACACGCGATTGAAGTTTACATTTAGCCTTATTAATGATATGTTATATTTTCTTCTTTAATTTACGACATATTTAATTAATTCTTACGATGCAATAAAATCAGAACAAAGTGTATAATGAACTTGAAGAAATAAACGATATAGTCCGTACAGGCTTGTCAAAAGTTTAACAGTAAGCCAACAAACTGCAGTCATACTACCTTTATGGACAGGTGGTCTTTATACACAGCTTCGTATACATGAGTAAAGAGTAATTGGGATACAATTCTACTGGCCTTTATAAGCAGGTCACTGTATAATTATGAAAGTGGTCTTTAGGACAGGTTGAACTGTAGTGCCAAATCGACAGCTTATCTCGACACCCTAGTTAGCTATATCTCGACAGCTTATCTCGACACCCTAGTTAGCTATATCTCGACCCCTAGTTAGCTATATCTCGACCCCTAGTTAGCTATATCTCGACCCCTAGTTAGCTATATCTCGACCCCTAGTTAGCTATATCTAGACCCCTAGTTAGCTATATCTCGACCCCTAGTTAGCTATATCTCGACAGCTTATCTCGACACCCTAGTTAGCTATATCTCGACCCCTAGTTAGCTATATCTCGACAGCTTATCTCGACACCCTAGTTAGCTATATCTCGACCCCTAGTTAGCTATATCTCGACAGCTTATCTCGACACCCTAGTTAGCTATATCTCGACCCCTAGTTAGCTATATCTCGACCCCTAGTTAGCTATATCTAGACCCCTAGTTAGCTATATCTCGACCCCTAGTTAGCTATATCTCGACAGCTTATCTCGACACCCTAGTTAGCTATATCTCGACCCCTAGTTAGCTATATCTCGACAGCTTATCTCGACACCCTAGTTAGCTATATCTAGACCCCTAGTTAGCTATATCTCGACACCCTAGTTAGCTATATCTCGACCCCTAGTTAGCTATATCTCGACCCCTAGTTAGCTATATCTCGACAGCTTATCTCGACACCCTAGTTAGCTATATCTCGACCCCTAGTTAGCTATATCTCGACACCCTAGTTAGCTATATCTCGACACCCTAGTTAGCTATATCTCGACAGCTTATCTCGACACCCTAGTTAGCTATATCTCGACACCCTAGTTAGCTATATCTCGACAGCTTATCTCGACACCCTAGTTAGCTATATCTCGACCCCTAGTTAGCTATATCTCGACACCCTAGTTAGCTATATCTCGACCCCTAGTTAGCTATATCTCGACCCCTAGTTAGCTATATCTCGACAGCTTATCTCGACACCCTAGTTAGCTATATCTAGACCCCTAGTAGTTAGCTATATCTCGACCCCTAGTTAGCTATATCTCGACCCCTAGTTAGCTATATCTCGACAGCTTATCTCGACACCCTAGTTAGCTATATCTCGACCCCTAGTTAGCTATATCTCGACCCCTAGTTAGCTATATCTCGACAGCTTATCTCGACACCCTAGTTAGCTATATCTCGACCCCTAGTTAGCTATATCTCGACAGCTTATCTCGACACCCTAGTTAGCTATATCTCGACCCCTAGTTAGCTATATCTCGACAGCTTATCTCGACACCCTAGTTAGCTATATCTCGACCCCTAGTTAGCTATATCTCGACACCCTAGTTAGCTATATCTCGACAGCTTATCTCGACACCCTAGTTAGCTATATCTCGACCCCTAGTTAGCTATATCTAGACCCCTAGTTAGCTATATCTCGACAGCTTATCTCGACACCCTAGTTAGCTATATCTCGACCCCTAGTTAGCTATATCTCGACAGCTTATCTCGACACCCTAGTTAGCTATATCTCGACCCCTAGTTAGCTATATCTCGACAGCTTATCTCGACACCCTAGTTAGCTATATCTCGACCCCTAGTTAGCTATATCTCGACACCCTAGTTAGCTATATCTCGACAGCTTATCTCGACACCCTAGTTAGCTATATCTCGACCCCTAGTTAGCTATATCTAGACCCCTAGTTAGCTATATCTCGACACCCTAGTTAGCTATATCTCGACAGCTTATCTCGACACCCTAGTTAGCTATATCTCGACCCCTAGTTAGCTATATCTCGACAGCTTATCTCGACACCCTAGTTAGCTATATCTCGACCCCTAGTTAGCTATATCTCGACAGCTTATCTCGACACCCTAGTTAGCTATATCTCGACCCCTAGTTAGCTATATCTCGACCCCTAGTTAGCTATATCTCGACAGCTTATCTCGACACCCTAGTTAGCTATATCTCGACCCCTAGTTAGCTATATCTCGACAGCTTATCTCGACACCCTAGTTAGCTATATCTCGACCCCTAGTTAGCTATATCTCGACCCCTAGTTAGCTATATCTCGACAGCTTATCTCGACACCCTAGTTAGCTATATCTAGACCCCTAGTTAGCTATATCTCGACCCCTAGTTAGCTATATCTCGACAGCTTATCTCGACACCCTAGTTAGCTATATCTCGACCCCTAGTTAGCTATATCTCGACAGCTTATCTCGACACCCTAGTTAGCTATATCTCGACCCCTAGTTAGCTATATCTCGACCCCTAGTTAGCTATATCTCGACAGCTTATCTCGACACCCTAGTTAGCTATATCTCGACCCCTAGTTAGCTATATCTCGACCCCTAGTTAGCTATATCTCGACCCCTAGTTAGCTATATCTCGACAGCTTATCTCGACACCCTAGTTAGCTATATCTCGACCCCTAGTTAGCTATATCTCGACCCCTAGTTAGCTATATCTCGACAGCTTATCTCGACACCCTAGTTAGCTATATCTCGACCCCTAGTTAGCTATATCTCGACCCCTAGTTAGCTATATCTCGACCCCTAGTTAGCTATATCTCGACAGCTTATCTCGACACCCTAGTTAGCTATATCTCGACCCCTAGTTAGCTATATCTCGACACCCTAGTTAGCTATATCTCGACCCCTAGTTAGCTATATCTCGACACCCTAGTTAGCTATATCTCGACCCCTAGTTAGCTATATCTCGACAGCTTATCTCGACACCCTAGTTAGCTATATCTCGACGCCTAGTTAGCTATATCTCGACCCCTAGTTAGCTATATCTCGACCCCTAGTTAGCTATATCTCGACAGCTTATCTCGACCCCTAGTTAGCTATATCTCGACCCCTAGTTAGCTATATCTCGACCCCTAGTTAGCTATATCTCGACAGCTTATCTCGACACCCTAGTTAGCTATATCTCGACCCCTAGTTAGCTATATCTCGACAGCTTATCTCGACCCTAGTTAGCTATATCTCGACCCCGAGTTAGCTATATCTCCACAGATTTTCGGCAGCAGGTCTCTTTCTCTCTGCAGCTTTTCTGGCATCTATACCTCGGCCACTGGAGAGCTGAGCTTCAACCCCTTTTCGTTAGCTTAGTGTTAATTTTTCGACAGGTCTGTACTGAAAAAAGTATATCAAATTCGTCTTCTTTTTTAATGGAAAATGTTGAAGTGTTCCGTTACATGGTGTGATTGAGATTAAAACGACAAAAAGTCTTTAAATGGTTATAAATACAGTACAGACCTGTCGAAAGTTTAGTTTAACACTGAGATAACGAATTGTAATCGAAGCTCAACTGCCGAGTAGCCGATATATATATTGATAGCTAATGACCAACTAAATGTCGAAATACTGATTGAGCACTGGTCGAAAAGTCACGACATAGCTAACGAATGGTCGATTTGAGCAGTCAATTCTTAATTTAATGTTTAACTTTCGACAGGCCTGTCCTGCATTAAAATAATATAAACAACAACTTAAAAAGACATTTTATGGGCAATTGTCTTGTTTGTTAATTTGCCATATTTTTTTTATTTGTTGCCACACAGGTCATCGATATTTAGGGCAAAATCACAAGATTATATTATGAGTTCAAATGCCCTCTCATAAGACACAAGAGTGAAGCAAGTGAACAAATCATGAAGAGAAAGATTGATTGATTGATTGATTGATTGATTGATTGATTGATTGATTGATTGATTGATTGATTGATTGATTAATTGATTGATTGATTGATTGATTGATTGATTGGGGTTTATGTACAAGTCCAGAATATTTCACTTCTATCGAGACGCCACCAGCTAAAGATGAAGTGGCAGAATCTTTTTCCTTTGTAGTGCAACCATATGGTACTTTGCATAGAGGGTTCTTTAACATGTCGCGCCTGCCGTGCCACGGGACATCGACTTTTAAGGATCTCCCAAAGAACCCTGTGTCTTTCATTTCTATTTGATAAGTGTTTGGCGAAAGAACAGTCACTACCTATTTTCAAGTCTTGGTCAGAACCTAGCCGAAGATCGAAAACTGACCTGCCACATACTAAGCGAACACTGTAGCTACCGAAGTGATAAACGTACAAGAACAAATTATAATGAAGTAAAGTTATTTCAATCGGAAACATGTATTTGAATACGGCCAATGTAACCAAGACTTTAAAAAACGAATGCAGCAATACCAGAAATTATATATATAAAGAGAGAGACCATTGATTACAAAACTGTGGACGGGCACCGTATCTATATGTGAATTCCCAGGATAAAACCTCCAGGCACCACCATCTCAGAACGATTCTTCATTATAACTCTATCGGATATCAACACAATACAATAAAGCACCATTGCCATCTCAACGTAAGTATACACTCCAAACACCAAAGTCTCAATAATTTCCTTAACATACAACTTCTAAGCACCATCTGAACATACGACCTCAAGACAAAACTATATCAATGTGCAGCCCCAAACACCTTCATTTCACGACAATTCTTCAATATACAACCTCCAGACACTACCATCTCAATATACAACCCCAGACACCACCATCTCAATATACAACCCCAGACACCACCATCTCAATTTACAACCCCAGACACCACCATCTCAATATACAACCCCAATCATCACCATTTCAATATACAACCTCAATCACCACCATTTCATTATGCAACCTCAATCACCACCATCTCAATATACAACCACCAGAAACCACCATTTCAATATACAACCACAGACACCACCATCTCAATATACAACCCCAATCACCACCATTTCAATATACAACCACAGACACCAACATCTCAATATACAACCCCAATCACCACCATTTCAATATACAACCACAGACACCACCATCTCAATATACAACCCCCAATCACCACCATTTCAATATACAACCTCAATCACCACCATCTCAATATACAACCCCATTCACCACATTTCAATATACGACCTCCAGAAACCACCATATCCCAAAAACACCACCCTCTCAATACAATTCCACAATAAATCATTTTATGTAGATTATTTCTACCACCTAGGTGAGAAATCTTAAATTAGTTCATTTAGAAACACAAATGTTAAAGAGAACCAGTTATTTTATGTATTAAGCGTTAAAATAGTTTGGTATTTAGAAACTCAAACTTATTATCATCGATGATAATTTGCATTTTTATTAATTCACACAATGGGGTTGAATTTCATTATTTGTTAAAGGCGTATTATCAAGCGTTCTCGTATTTGCTTGATTTACCATGAAAACAACTGCATGGGTTAGTTTAGAAAATAAATAAATAAAAATATAAAAATAATAGTCGTTGATGTTGATGATATGTTAATGTTGTTGTAATGTGATGTGTTGTGATGTCGTTGTTGTTGTTGTTGTTGTTGCTGAAATTATTGTTGTTGTTGCTACTGTCGTTGTTGCTGTGCTGCTGCTGTTGTCGTTGTTGTTGATGATGATGCTGCTGCTGTTGTTGTTGTAATGTCGCTGCTATTGTTGCTGCTGCCGCTACTTGTTGTTGTTGTTGTTGTTGTTGTGCTGTTGTTGTTGTGCTGTTGTTGTCATAATGTTGTTGACAAAGTTGTTGTTGTAATATTGCTGCTGTTGTTGTTGTTGTTGTTGTTGATGATGTTGTCATGTTTTTGCTGCTGTTGTTGCTGTTGCTGCTACTTGTTGTTGTCATAATGTTGTTGACAAAGTTGTTGTTGTAATATTGCTGCTGCTGCTGCTGTTGTTGTTGTTGATGTTGTCATGTTGTTGCTGCCGTTGTTGCTGCTGCTGCTGTTCTTGTAATGTTGTTTTACGTCACACCAGCAATCGCTGACCGAGTAATCTAAAGCACAGTCTTAGGATCACAGCACCTCTAACCACGAGTCAAAGTTTTCCAATTCGATTGCCATAATTCGTTGGTTTTCACTCCTCCCAATCCAAGAACTAACCACCTTGTTTAAATTGAAAAAAACCTTGTCTGGGGCGTAAAACACCATTATTCCATTCCATTGTGCATCAGTAATCTTTCAGCAATTCGCGAAGAGAGCAAATATATTGAATATATTGAAGGATTAATCTTAGAACAAGTTCGTGTATGTGTAACATATGCGAGTGTATATTGTATTCTTTGTTGTACTAGTCTGCTATTAGCGCGACTTAACGGTGCAAGCTATAGGTTATCAAGTCAGTATGCAGCAGACAGCCATACCACTCCCCAGTCACATTACACTGACAACGAGTGAACCAGCGGATACTCCGTCCTTTTAATACCGACTGCCAGGACAGAAAGAAGTACATGTAATATATATTATTTTTAAAGTCTAATGTGTGGCTCGGCCGAGTTTCGAGCCCATGACCTCCAACTCTCGAGGCTGACGCTCTATCTCACTGAGCACGTCTCAATATAAGTGAAAGAGGTTTGGCGGGTTTGATGGGATTTTGTCCTAAATGGTCCGTTTTTGGTTTTTGAAAAATAAAAGTCTAAATATTCTTGCATTTAAATAATAAAGCAGCAGTATTTTATGTGGACTTTCAGATTTGGGCTCATACAAAGGTATATTTTACTGGTATTTTCCTTAATAAGCTCATCTTTGTGCTCTATTATGCTAAACTATGAAAAATGAGGGGGTTTTTCCGTCTTTGATAATTATTTTCAAAGTGTTCTCCTCGGAAGACCAACTTTTACGTCATTGTTTCTGAAAATATTTTCAAAACCCAATCATTACGAGTTTTTAAAAAATTGGTCCTCTGAGGAGAAAATGGTCAATTTTTGAAAAATGGGGAAAATTAAAACTGACTACTCCACATACAACTGATGTTATATTTTAACACGGCTGGCACTTACTGCTATGGTTAGCTCAGTGGGTAGCGAGGAGGCTTTGTAACCTGTATGACATGGGTTCAAATCCCATCCGGATGTCTTTTTTTATTTACTCTTCTTCTTGTTATTATTTTTTTTAAATTTTTATCTTTATAAAATACTATTGTTCAATTTTTCCTTTACGAATATAAGTTTAATAAGTTTTTTAAAAAAATGAACATTTTCTTCTTTCGAAACACACGTCTTAGTAGCAAATCAAGCCATTTCATATTTTTATACAATAAATCTACACATTTATCACCCGTGAATTCTTAGTGAAGCGTTATGTAAGTTCTAGTTTTTCTGTTTATTGTATAAAGATGAAAAATGAAGATTATGGATGTTAGGTTTGTTAAATATCTTCAGCTCTTCAAGGAAAATCAAGTTTACAAAAACGAAGCGCTTGTTTTTCATAGACCTGGTCTAATTATAGAACGCGAAATCCTCATGTATTTAAAAATACATCCTTACGTCATTCATCTGATTAAGCAGGGGGCAATGTAAAAGCGCCTATCAAACCCGCCATACCTCTTTTCTTGAATGGGAAGTTAAACACCATTATTCAACTCAACTCTATCACATCCACTGAAACTGTCAGAAAACCGTAAATTCCAACCTTAATCTCTTCAGTTTCATTAGTATTGCAACCTCACTCTCAGTCCGAACAATCTCCGAGAAGCCACATGTAGAAGTTAAATTCCAGCAATCTGCTCCGCACCCACCGTCAATTACCTGCGTATTACGTCTTCAACAAGAAAATGGTTAATGACCGGAGTTTCTGGTTAATTCGTTCCCGTTTCGTCTTTTCATTTGTACTTATAGTTCCATCACCTCAAAAACAAACATGGCGAAATAGAATTGTAATGTTTTCTTGACCTTAAACCTTGTTGGACAGCGAACAAAGAAAAAATAAAGATTGGTATAATTTGTTAAACATGAATGTATTTAATAAATTGTTGATTAAAGAAAAGAAACTGCGCAATAGCACATAAAACTTAAGGTTTGTTTTTTTTTTTACTAAAGTTGATCAACATTGCCAGTACATTACTATTCAGGTAAGAGTGTCCCCCATTAGATCAAAGTCTCCAACGTGTTTGATAGTGTCTCGACTGTAAGATGCACTTCCAATTTTATGCAAAATCAAGGAGTTTTTATGAACCTATTACTTTTATTTCAAATATAGATTTTTTTATGATTATTATTTTTCATCTTTCTATGAGGCACAGCCAAATGCTTAGAATATGCTTTGCGAAAACAGGTGTGGTTTGTCTAAGACGTAGAAAAAACAGGTGGTTTGGGTTGCATAGGGTGCGTTTTGTTGAGTTGTTCAGACGCTTTGTTTCATTTCAAACTCGTACCAAGTTTCGATTATATATTATAATGTGTTACTGTTCTGTCATGGCACAAGGTCCCCAAAACAGATCACCGGACATCAACTCATGTTTCCGTTTAAATTCATAATCAGTGCTCATATACCATTAGCTGAACACGAGGACTTAGAACTACCGGATGCTCCGGAAGGGTAAGCACCTTCCCAGACTCCTGCTTAGTTAGCTACACCCGTCACGTTTGTATCTTATTCCACCAGTCCACTATAGATATACCTAGCCTTTCATTCTTGCTTAGGATGTTGTACCTACTATATCAACTACTCCAGTATAATTTATTGTGTATTAAGCAACCCTTAGCTACTACATGGGCGTGCTTTATCAACATTTTGAACGCAATACAAGTGCAATACATTATTATAGAACAATTTCAATAGCTCTGATAAGTAGTGGTTAGATTTATAAAATTGTAAATGTAGTTTAAAGGGACCCCGTGGGAGATTTATGGACAATAAATGATACATGGTTTAAGGTGATTCAGATGTAATGCTATATTTAGTGGAGTGTCAAGATTCTTCCACTCACCGTATAACGATTATATTTCGCGGTAGTTTTATTTTCGCTATATTCACGATCCGGTGTTTTCCCGCGGGAATAAAAGCGCCGCAAATATACAGCATTTGAAGCATTTGGCAAACGTTTCAGATTCCCACCCACTTCCTTTCCTTTAGTCAGACAAGACCGCGAAAATGTGACATCGCGAATACAAAGGGTATTGTCCAACCGTAAAAAATAAAGCGATATACAGAATATCCAGGCAGTCAGTTCATGGATGTTGTAGGAAACCATCGAACTTCGGCAAAGGGGACGGACAAACTTTCGTACACTAGGATCTGACCCGAGTGGTATTCGAACCTAGGCGATAATAGGTCCAGAACTCACGTTTTAGACAACTCTGTCATCGTTGCCCCATGCTGTAGTGAGAATTGTTCACGCCGATAGGCGACGGGTATAATAAATTTATAATTTGTGTATTTATGTAATAATATTTAATTATTGATCTATTTAAAAAGAAAATAAAAAATACTATCCAACCTGTCTTAAAGGTCACCTCCATATAAGGATCACCTGCTTATAAAGGCCAATAAAGTTGTATCCCAATTGTTTTTTATTCATATTATTTGAACATGTATATAAAGACTATCTGTCCATTAAGGCCACTTTTACTGGTTCCATTTGGGTGGATTTTATAGACTGGTTTGTACCTTAATGGCCAAAACACATGTACTAATTTTACTCCGTCAAGTTTTTGTCACACAAAACGGCTGACTGGTGACGTTTCGATATAAGTGAGATATTCTTTATTGGCTAATGCAAATTACGACTATTCTAGTCTATTTTGATGGAGAAATGGTTTTAAAAAAACACCCATGTCCGAAATTAAGTAATAGACGCTTAAATACAAAACTGCTATCAATTCGGAGTTCTTTACTTCATTAAAATTAATACAGGCCTGGTGTAATATTAACACTAAGTTATCAATACGGGGTCGAAGCCGTGCTGCCCGAGCGACAAAGATTTGGATAGCCAGTGTCCGAAAAACTTTAGAGAGATAAATAACATCTGCCAAAAAGATGTTGAAATAAAGTTATCGAGGGGCCGAGATGAAATGCCGATTCGGCAATAATTCGTTAGCTTAGTGTTAAACTTTCGACATGCATGTACTGTAATTTTGGACCTGTCAGACATGTTTCAAGGCAAAAAGATTGTGATATAATGAAGAAAAAAGTAGTTTTGTTTGCAGAAAATTCGCAATTTGTCATCAAATGTAAACATTTACCATACTTATATATATAATGATGCATGAAGTACTTCAAGTTTTACTCAGGAGAATTTTCACCCCCACTAAAAGTATTTAATTGACCCCAAGTCCATTTAATATAACATATTGCTTGTAAAATGTCAACAAATCCCGACATAAGTTTAAATAAACCCTACATTTGATATGAGGTTGACATTTTGCTAATATCTCGAGTCGAGCAAGGTGACAGCCAATTTCTAAAGACCAGCCATTTTGCAACATTGCTAAATAAACTTCTCCCTCAGACAGACAAACACTCGAAACAAGAGCGTTAGATATGAATTAAAACCCGAGACTATTTTTATCAAAAAATTCACTTTCCCTTTACGTCATAGCTAGCCATGTGGTCTAAAATGTTCCATTTTTAACTTCATTAATTTTGTTATCGGAGTTTTTATTTTATTGTTTTGTTTTGGGGTTTATTCAGACCGAGGTTAATACGTGTATATGGTATACCAACTGTAACTTTAAACAGCAATTAGAAAGCAAATGAAACCATTTATATGCATTTCAAATTGCACTAGTTGTATGCACATATTTACACTAGATTTTGCACTTATATGGATGCCGTTTAGTCCTCAGAGGGCACGCACTAAATGGTCTGAAAAACAACAAGGAAACTTCAATTCTCACATTCAATTATATGGATGCCTTTTAGTCCTCAGAGGGCACGTACTAAATGGTCTGAAAAACAACAAGGAAACTTCAATTCTCAATTCAATTATATGGATGTCTTTTAGTCCTCAGAGGGCACGTACTAAATGGTCTGAAAAACGACCAGGAAACTTCAATTCTCAAATTCAATTTTATAGATGCCTTTTAGTCCTCAGAAGGCACGCACTAAATGGTCTGAAAAACGACCAGGAAACTTCAATTCTCAAATTCAATTATATGAATGCCTTTTAGTCCTCAGAAGGCACGCACTAAATGGTCTGAAAACGACCAGGAAACTTCAATTCTCAAATTCAATTATATGGATGCCTTTTAGTCCTCAGATGGCACGCATTAAATGGTCTGAAAAAGGACCAGGAAACGTCAATTCTCAAATTCAATTATATGGATGCCTTTTAGTCCTCAGATGGCACGCATTAAATGGTCTGAAAAAGGACCAGGAAACGTCAATTCTCAAATTCAATTATATGGATGCCTTTTAGTCCTCAGAAGGCACGCACTAAATGGTCTGAAAAACGACCAGGAAACTTCAATTCTCAAATTCAAATATTGAATAATCTTAGTTATCGCCAGCCTTATCCTGCAAACAACCATGGTAGTTAGTTGTAGGGTGTTTACCTCGTAGGTTGGAAGTAGAAGTTCGAACCTCGGCCTGGAAGACCAAACCCTAAAAAGGTAGCGGCTGTTCTTTCGCCAAGCACTCAGTTTGATATGAAAGTGAGGGGCCTTTTACCCCGAGACACTAAAATTCGATGCCCCGTTTCACAGAAGGCGCGGCATGTTAAATGACAACCCCAACCCCCACCCACCCCAGCATGTTGCCCCGAGTTAAATTCTGCCATTTCACCAATACCTTGTGACTTCTAGATATAAGTGAAATACTATTGCATGGTTTTTAAAACCCCCAATACCCCATTCAATCAATCAATCAATCAATCAATCAATCAATCAATCAATCAATCAATCATCGTTTGTTGTAAACTTTGAATTCTAAGCAACTGAATAGAATAGAAAAATAGAAACAATAATTTTGCAACCATTTTGGTGCAAGTATATACGACGGTGCACTGATATGTTGCTAGCATCGATGTCCTTTTCGACTATACTATATCCTGACTATTTAAAGCAGTGTGCCCGAATACTTGTGTCATTTGGTCAGTTTATATTGACGAGGTAGCACTCTGAAGTAAACAAGGTCAGTTGCTTTTGCAAGATGACCAAAATCGGTGCAAGACCAGTGAATAAATTTTGCATAGGAAAGGTTTAGCAACTAAGGATATCCATACTGCTAGGAATAAAATATAACTGGACTCTAAACAGTGGATAAGCTAATTCACCCTTAAAATTCCACCGTGATGTCCTCAGATTCAAAATGTATTATTGACGAGATCACCCAAAGAAGGTTTAGATGGCTTGGGCGTGTTTTTAGAATGGAGGGGAAATGCATAACTTAAGAAGCATTAAGATGGACACCCCAAGAGAAAAGACCTCACGGAAGGCCAAAAACAACATGGCGGCGGACTGTAGACGGTCAACTGAAAGATCTGCAGCTGACTTGGGGAGAGACTGAGACGAAGGCAAAGAACAGATCTGAATGGCGAAATCTTGTATTGACCTTATGCTCCACCTGGAGCGAAGAGGATAGCCATGTCCTCAAGAACAAAAGATGGGCTGTCGTAATTGTGATATGGTCTTCGTTTCTATGGCTATTGTCTACTACTGGTGCATGTTTTTTCATGTGCCATTTTCACCAATATCTCTACATTTTATGAAAACTATCGCACCATTTTTAATAAGTATGATGAATTGAGCTGTGTCTAAAAAAATTCCTGGATATATTTGACTTCCCATTGTTCCATGTTCCTGTCATTCTCAATTTTGATTATACACGTGGCGGGTGTAGCTACTAAATAGGAGGAGATTACCCTTCCGGAGCACCCGATCTCATGTCTTTGGTGAGTGTTCATGTGTTGAACAATTTCCCAGATGTCTTGCATTGCTTTGCGATTTTTATTTACATTGGGGCTGGTATCTTGTGTTTGACTGAATTAATACCAATTTTAATTGGAATACCATCGGGTGTTTTAAGACGGGACAATACCAAAAGTCTCGTCTCATTTTGTAAGTGGCATAATAAGTACTGCAGGTTCATGACAGGACCAAGGACGAAAAAGTAACAATTATAAATGCAGAAATTCTATTGACATGGGACAAGATGGAACACGCGTTACGAAATTATATAGTATTGCTAATATATAGGTTTTCATTCATGACTCTCAAGATTTTTTTACAGTACAGACCTGTCTAAAGTTTAACACTAAGCTAACGGTTAGTCCCCAATTTACAGCCCATCTCGGCTCCCCCATAAGCTATATCTCGACATTGCTTATATCCCTTTGTAGCTTTGAGGACACAAACTATACGCATCTCGGCAGCTTGGCTACACATACCTCAGCGACTCGACATCCGAGTTCGACTCAATTGGGTCCGCTCAATGTTAACCTTGTGACAGGTCTATAATGTAGATATATATGTGTTATAACACATTATCATCAATCTTAAATAAGTCTTCATTTAAACACCTTGACACGTTATCTGTGTTGATCAAATTCATCATTTTCTTAAAAGTACAGACCTGTCGAAAGTTTAACACTATGCTAACGAACTTGTGCCGTATCGGCGATCCATCTCGGTTCCTCGTTATCGAATATCAACAGCTTTTAGATATTTCTAAGCGGCTTTTAGGACACTGGCTATACAAATCTCGGTACCCGAGCTTTAATTTGTTTCACTTTCATTGGCTCAAATTGATACTTATCCGTTAGCTCAGCGTTAAATTTTTGACAGGTTTTTACTGGATCTGTGTTTATCAAATTCATCATTTTCGTATTCTGGTAATGTTCCGTTCTTTTTAAAATCTTCATTTTAAACAACTTTAGTATTGATGTTCTATCTGTATAATATTCATTAGTTATATATTCTGGTAATGTTTCGTCCTTTGTACGTTTTCTTTAGAATGCTAATTTGAAATCGACATATAACATTGGAGTTATGCAAGGTTACCGACTATTACATGCTTTATTGAGCGCATAAACTATCCTAAAAACAGGTCATAATACTCAAACCATTCATCACATCTGTTTAATTGTACCCAGTTATTTCACAATATTATTTATCTCTTCTGGAGGTTGGTATGATGTGTTTCGACTTGTGTAATTGGTGTTTATAGCTTCGGATCATAAACCTTTTTTCAGAAATATTTTTATTAAATACAATGTTATCTATCACGTATTCTGTTCTTTTGAGAGCTTTTATTTAAGAAAAAAGACGCGTTTAACTTATCAAACATAGATATACTAATCCATGCCCAAACCAAAATCCACTAAAAAGCAAAATAAAAACGTTGAAAATGAAAAAACAAACAAACCATTCCATATCCAAATCATATTCCAAATGCAAAGTAAAAACTCTCAAAAAATGGCAAATAAGTTAAAACATGTGAAGTTCCATCAGCGAAGTGGAGCTGGATGTTCCGAAAGGGCAATCACCTCTTGTTTTGCTAGCTACATCCACATTCTATGGAATCAAATTTGAGAATGAAAGGAACGCGAAAAAGGAAGGTCAAATATATCAAGAATAATTTTGGGGACAGATTATACTTCTCAACGATAATGTAGTGACGACCATGGGACTTTTTGAGGGCTATAAATTATTGCATATGATACTGTATTGGTGACCATTCATGTAACCTGTTTCAATTTTATCAATATAATTAATCATCATGAGTTGACTGTTGACCACGTATTAGCCGTTATTGTTGATAGTTTTGATGTCTCTGTGTCCAGGATTGCCCTGGATACATTTGACGTCCTATAGTTCAATGTTCATTTCACACAATTTTAATCACACGTGCCGGGTGTAGCTAGCTAAACAGGATGTGCCTACCCTTCCGCAGCACCCGGTCTCACTTCCCTGGTGAAAGTACACGTGTCAAACCTATCTTGTCAGTTCCAAAGTTTTATACTTTGCTTCTGGATTGTGATTCGGACATGGATTAGCATGTTTGTTTTTTATCTTAATTGTTTTTAATTATCGTAAGTAGTTAACAAGGTTTGCTTATATAACCCGAACACATGATAGTGCAGTTCCAATAACCATGCACAGTACAGACCTGTCGAAAGTTTAACTCTTAGCTGACGAATTATTGACAAATCTTCAGGTGATCTCGGCTCCTTATTAGTTATACATCAACAGCTTTTTGCTAGGTTTTCTTTATCTAGGCAGCTTTTTGGCTGCTAGATATCCATACTGTACAATGCTTATATTTCGCTGTGGTTTTATTTTCGCCATATTCGCGGTCAAGTGTATTCACGCGAAAATTAAACCACTGTGAATAGACACTGGTATTACCA
The DNA here is from genome assembly GCA_021292105.1 of Anadara kagoshimensis. NCBI lineage: Eukaryota > Metazoa > Mollusca > Bivalvia > Arcoida > Arcidae > Anadara > Anadara kagoshimensis. Next base: position 15,080,569 of record CM037863.1, on the reverse strand, counting down.
GCCCATAAGTCTTGCTAGAGTCATTTTCCTTGAATCAGATAAGACGCGAAAATATGACACCGCGAATACACTAGTCATCGTCAAACCGCGAAAATTTGACACCCTGAAAATAAAGCAATATACAGTACTTTGGCAGCCGAGCTTCGATTTCTTTTCGTAAGCCCAGTTTTAAATTATGACAGGTCTGAACTGCAGGATAGAGTTATTCATTCATTGATTCTACGAAAAGAATAAAATAAATTGTCAATTTCACAACAAAAGTCGACGGTTTTGAAATACGAAAATGGTTTTGTTTTACCATTGCATTAGACTTACACATTACATTGTAGATTAGCTAACATAATCGGGTAAAGTTGTAAGACCGCCGCCATTCCCATGTGCAAATTGTCCTGGAGGAAATTTAAAATGTAATTAAATTAAAGTTAAAAAATATAAATCAAAGCCAGTAGCACTTTAATTTATCCGGAAGTTTTAGGTTATAAACCCTTTTGTAATCTGATAATTTTTAAACTGGACTTTGATTATTGTTATTTTAAATCTGTAAACAGAAAAACAAAACAACAAGGTTCTTACGACAGCATAGATAAAACCACATAAAAGAAAAACTCGTTCACACCAAAACAAAATTAGTAAATAAATATTAAAAGTTTCACCATCCTTAGTTAAGAAGCTTATGAATTTAATTGAGAATTAAAAGTTTATGTGAGTTTGCAATGTGCGTTTGTTGTGCATATTGCCTAAACTGTAGTGCATACGTGTCGAAAGTGTAACTTAAACGCATCGAATTCGTGCCAAATTGGCGGCTCATCTGGGCCCTTTAATAATTTGTACCTATACCTCAGCTGGAACCAGTATCTGCTCTCTATCTCTCTGGGGCTATCCGTATCTCGGCCATCGAGCCTCGCCTCATTTTGTTAACTCAGTGTTATACTTTTGACAGATCATTATTGTACTTTTAAATTTCTAATAACGCCAGGAACGAGATAAAGGATCACCTAAAATCGGACATTAACATACCGGTGCAGTTTAAAATCACAATCCCAAACGGCAAATTAAAATCTAAAGCGAGACGGGTGCCCGGAAAAATAAGAACAACCTGTCAAGCTTTCTAAACTTTCCATGAAAAAATGACGAAAAAGAAATATGAATAAAACGTGCTTTAACTCATGTAAACTTCAACCAGTAAAGTGAGACGGGTGCTCCGGAAATTTTTAATAACCCTGGAACGACGGAAGTGATTAACTAAAAATCAGACATTAACACACCTGGCAATCCCAAACGACACAGCATAAACTTTGAAAACTTTACAAATAAAGCAAAACATGTGACCTTTAACCAGTAAAGCGAGACCAGTGGCTCCGGAAAGATAAGAACCTCGTGCTCCTGTCAAGCTTTCTACACCCTTTATGAAAATGACGAAAAAAGAAATATGAATAACACGGGATTTAACTAATGCAAAATCGCTTCGTGAACATCCAAGAAAACAAAACCGTAATTAGGATCAACGTTTCAGTCTAATACGTAGTGAGAATGGAGTAATCGAAAACAAACATACTAATCTATTTCCGAATCACAATGTAGAAGCAAAGTAAAAACTTTGGAACTGACAAGTTAGGTTAGACACGTGAACTTCCACCAGGGAAGTGAGGCCGGGTGCTCCGGAAGGGTAAGCACCTCCTGTTTAGCTAGCTACACCCGCCACGTGTGTAATTAAAATTGTGTGAAAGGAACATGGAACTATGAGACGTCAAATCTATCCAAGGCAATCCTGGACACAGAGACATTAAACTTATCAACATTACTGTGATGACGGCCATAAAACTTTTTGAGGGCCTTGATAAGCCTAGGCTTGCAATATCCCTGAGTCAACAATTTATTTGCAAGCAGCCTACTTCGTTGTAAAAAGTCCCCGTAGTGGGAACAATCTCTACCATAGCGTATTAATTGGGAAACAAATACACCATAAGCAGGAGAAGCAGGTATATTGCTGCACAAAAAAGGAAAATTGACAATAGAAAAATTGAAATCATCACGTTTGTCATAAAGTTTCAAATGTAGCCTTTCCTGTGCGTCATAATTCAGGTATAAGTCTAAAATATGAAGCAGAATTTGAGGAATCAGTCGTGTCTTTTATTTCAAGCTCATTAGGATAGATGACATTTACATAGTCTCCAAATTTAGGATTGTTAAGAGACAGAACGTCATCTATATATCTGTATGTTGAGTTGAATGATTTGGCGACAGTTTTCTCTCCAGATTTAACAAGGTTCTGCATAAATTCTGCTTCGTAATAATAAAGAAACAAATCAGCAAGCAATGGTGCACAGTTTGTACCCATTGGTATACCGATTGTTTGCTGAAAAACTAATACTCGATTTGTCCGATCGGGCTGGCTATTTAAGATGGTCATCGAATGAGAAAATATCCACAGGAAGACCACTGATCAACATTTTAAATAAAGTGTAGGGAAAAACAGTGGAACCTGACTTAAGTAACAACAGATGATGGTGTCAGTGATAAGTATGATGTCCCTTTTCCAAAATTATCCTAGACTAGATGTATTTGACCTCCCATAGTTCCATGTTCCTTCTATGTTCAATTTGAATTTAACAAGGATGTAGCTAGTTAAACAGGATGTGGATTGGCATAACCTTCTAGAGCACCTGGCCCCCTTTCACCGGTGGAAGTTCACGTGTTTAAAAACGTATGCCATTTTCAAAGTTTATACTTTGCAGTTTTGATTGTGATTTCATGGACTGATATGTTTGTATGATCGATATTTTCTGTCACTTTAGTTTTGCATTTTTTATTTATAGACGTTTTTTCCTAGTTGTGAAACAACGCCATGAAATGACAGCAGAAAGATGACGAAATAGATGACATGTGCAAGTAATAATATATATCGCAGCAGTGGGCTCTACGTAAAGCCGTCTAGTGCTGTAAATTAAAATTGGTACGACGTATAATGTGTAATTTAAACCACTGAACCGTTATCTCTACTGGTGGCTGGTGGCCCGAGGATATCAAAACCTTAGTTGGCAATAATTGTGTATTGTTGTCAGAAATATCCTATTGTCTAAATTTGCTGCTAGTTAAAATTAGAAATTCCTCAAAAACTAAGGTATATTCCCTAACTTAGCTAAATTTGGAAAATATATTTTGGTCCTTTGGGTACCTTTTCAACATCTTGAAAAAAATTTCGTTTCATAATTTTGGTCCAAGAACTACTGATGTGGAATTGTATTGAATGCCAAATGAGCGAGATGCATAGTGGCAGAAAAGCTGCCAAGATATAGGTAACAGCTGTCGAAAATATATCGATATTTAGCTAACGAGGTGCTTAGATGACTTGACGATTTTGCACTGATTCGTGAGCTCGGTGTCAAACATTCGACATGTCTGCACTGTACATGGAAATTTAGTATTTGAACATTAAGTGCATTGTTTTTTTTTATTGTTACATGTGGTTAAAAGATTTATTATGATTTTGTTTAATTTTCAATGAATAATTTGAGATTAGCAGTAATTTGATAGACAAGTAACATGAAATTCAATTTAAATATATCATATTTTTAAGCTTTTAAATTTTAAAATCAAACGTTTTACAACTAAAAAACCGTGTATGTTTGAATGTACACACGCCTCTAGTTACATAATTTGATTCATAAGAGTTTAATTCCAAACTCCATAAAAGTTTTTATTTGTCAAATCCCCCACCAAGAGGAGGTGCCATGTTTCAATTTTGAGAATACAATGAAAATGTAGCAAAAACAAATTATATATGAGTTCTTGTTGCGTAATACAAGAGGATGGCCATTGTAATGCGATTTAATTCGTAAAAAATAAATTAAAATTAAACTTATTGTATGAATAAGGGTCTTACCACAAAAAAAACAGAGACACAACGGTATCAATTCAAACCATTGAAGAGCAAACGACAATACGAGTTTTGCGTAGACGACCCTGTGTATATAAACCGAAGTTTGTCATTGATGCAGTCATATTGTAAGAAAAATAAAAATTGAAACGAAAGAAAAATTCATTAATTTATTATGATATTATTGTATTATCAATCTTTCCTCAGGAAAACAGGAAAACAATGACAAGGCCATTTTGAATATCTTGAGATTTATGTTGCAAATACAACATTAAAAATGTATAGATTACAAACCACTGTGAAATCAAATATTAAAAACAGACGACAATATGAGGCGTTAAGCAAACCTCCATCTGAACATATGGAAATAAAGTTATTTCAATTCAAGAGAATGTCATTCAAAATTTCTGTTAAACGTTTTAAATGTTTTAAACATTGAAGACTTATGACCTACCTGAAAAAAGAAAAGCGACATTGGAACAACCAAATACACAACACCACTGTGTGTTCGAATCACATAACAAATTAAACACTTTGCAAACTTGTGAACCTTTCAGAGCTCCCGGCCTCATTTCATAGGTGAAAGATCGCGAGTTTTACACCATTTGCTATTTCACAAAGGCTTAAATTGTTTGTAAGATTGTAATTTGAACATGGACTGGTTTATTTGTACTAGTCGAATGATATTTTATTGTTATTTAAGATGATCACTTATTGTAAAAATTACATTTTAATTATTGTGAAATAACGGTGAAATGAAAGAATCACAGAACAGAATAACGCAGCAGTGGGATTTACGTAAAATCTTCTACTATGCCAAACCGTAGCACCAGGCCTCACTTCCCTGGTGGAAGTTCACTTGTAAGTTCCACAGTTTTTACTTTGCTTCTGGATTGTGATTCGGACATGGGTTAATATGTTTGTTTATGATTACATAAATGAAAAACTAGCATTTGAACATTAAGTGTATTGTTTTCTTTTTATTGTTAAATGTGGTTAAAAGATATATTGTGCGTTTGTTTAATTTTAAATGAATAATTTGAGATTAGCAGTAATTTGATAGACAAGTAACATGAAATTCAATTTAAATATATCATATTTATAAGCTTTTAAATTTTAAAATCAAACGTTTTACAACTACAAAATCGTGTATATTTGAATGTACTCACGCCTCTAGTTACATAATCTGATTCATAAGAGTTTAATTCCAAACTCCATAAAAGTATTTGTGAAATCCCCCACCAAGAGGAGGTGCCATGTTTCAATTTTGAAAATTACAATGAAAATGTAGCAAAAAAATTATATATTTCTTGTTGCGTAATACAAGAGGATAACCATTGTATTGCGATTTAATTCATAAAACATAAATTAAAACTATTGTACTGAATAAGGATCTTACCACAAAAAAACAAAGATACAGCGATATCAATTCAAACCATTGAAGAGCAGACGACAATACGAGCTTTGCGCAGACAAACCTGTGTATAAAAACCGAATTTGTCATTGATGCGATCATATATCGTAGGGAAAATTAAATTTGAAAAAGAAAAATTCACTCATTTATCATAATGTTATTGTTTTTTTTTCAATCTTAACTCGGGAAAACGGGAAAGCAAAGACAAGATCATTTTAAATATCTTGAGATTAGTATTGCAAGTACAACATAAAAAATTGATTTATGGCAAAACACTCTCTATTCAAAAATTAAACAGCACGACAAAATTAGGTGTTAAGCAAACGCTAATCTGAGCATATGGAAATAAAGTTATTTGAATTCAAGAGAATGACATTCAAAATTCTGTTAAATGTTTTTAATGTTTCAAATTTCAATGACCAAACTGAAAACAAAACGATATTGGAACTACATTTGTATATAAATCAAATACAGAATACCGCTGTATGTTCGAATCCCACAGCAAATTGAAAACTTTGCAAACTGGCAAACGTTCCGGAGCTCCCTGCCTCATTTCATAGATCGCGAGTTTTAAAACATTTGCCATTTTGCAAATGTTAACATTGTTTTGAACATGGACTGGTTTATTTGTACTAGTCGAATGGTATTTTATTGTGATTTTAGATGATCATTTTTTGTTAAAATACATTTTAATTATTGTGAAACAACGGTGAAATGAAAGAATCACAGAACATAATAGCACAGCAGTGGGATTTACGTAAAATCTTCTACTGTGCCAATCAGTAGCACCCGGCCTCACTTCCCTGGTGGATGTTCACTTGTAAGTTCCAAAGTTTTAACTTTGCTTCTGGATTGTGATTCGGACATGGGTTAATATGTTTGATATGTTTGTTTATGATGACATAAATGAAAAACTAGCATTTGAACATTAAGTGTATTGTTTTCTTTTTATTGTTACATGTGGTTAAAAGATTTATTTTGCGTTAGTTTAATTTTAAATGAATAATTTGAGATTATCAGTAATTTGATAGACAAGAAACACGGAATTAAATTAAAATATACCATATTAATTAGCTTTTAATTTTAAAACCAAACGTTTTACAATTAAAAAAACGTGTATATTTGAATGTACGAATACCTCTAGTTACATAATCTGATTCATAAGAGTTTAATTCGAAACTCCATAAAAGTTTTTGTTTGTCAAATCCCCCACCAAGAGGAGGTGCCATGTTTCAATTTTGAAAATTACAATGAAAATGTAGTAAAAACAAATTATATATGAGTTCTTGTTGTGTAATACAAGAGGATGGCAAATGTAATGTGATTAAATTCATAAAAAATAAATTAAAAATAAAAACTATTGTACTGATTAAATGTTTAACCATAAAAAAAGAAAACTAAGACACAATGATATAAATTCAAACCATTGAATAGCAGACGACAATACGAGTTTTGCGTAGACGACCCTGTGCATGTAAACCGAAGTTGTCATTGATACAGTCATATTGTAAGAAAATAAAAATTGAACGACGAAGAAAAATTCATTAATTTATTATGATATTATTGTATTATCAATTTTCCTCAGGAAACAGGAAAACAATGACAGACAATTTTGAATATCTTGAGATTTATGTTGCAGGTACAACATTAAAAATTGATCGATTACAAACCACTGTAAATCAAATATTAAAAACAGACGACAAAATGAGGCGTTAAGTAAACGCCCATCTGAGCATATGGAAATAAAGTTATTTGAATTCAAGAGAATGGCATTCAAAATTCTGTTAAACGTTCCAAATGTTTCAAACTTCAATGACCAAACTGAAAAAAACCGATATTGGAACTACATTTGTATATAAATCAAATACAGAATACCGCTGTATGTTCGAATCCCACAGCAAATTGAAAACTTTGCAAACTGGCAAACGTTCCGGAGCTCCCTGCCTCATTTCATAGATCGCGAGTTTTAAAACATTTGCCATTTTGCAAATGTTAACATTGTTTTGAACATGGACTGGTTTATTTGTACTAGTCGAATGGTATTTTATTGTGATTTTAGATGATCATTTATTGTTAAAATATATTTTAATCATTGTGAAACAACGGTGAAATCAAAGAACAGAATAGCACATCCGTAGCACGCGGCCTCACTTCCCTGGTGGAAGTTAACATGTAAGTTCCAAAGTTTTTACTTTGCTTCTGGATTGTGATTCGGACAAGGGTTAATATGTTTGTTTATGATTACATAAATGAAAAACTAGCATTTGAACATTAAGTGTATTGTTTTCTTTTTATTGTTACACGTGGTTAAAAGATTTATTTTGCGTTTGTTTAATTTTAAATGAATAATTTGAGATTATCAGTAATTTGATAGACAAGAAACACGAAATTCAATTAAAATATACCATATTTATTAGCTTTTAAATTTTAAAACCAAACGTTTTAATTAAAAAACGTGTATATTTGAATGTACGAATACCTCTAGTTACATAATCTGATTCATAAGAGTTTAATTCGAAACTCCATAAAAGTTATACATGTATTTGTCAAATCCCCCACCAAGAGGAGGTTCCATGTTTTAATTTTTTGAACATTGCAATGAAAATATAGCAAAAACAAATTATATTTGAGTTCTTGTTGCGTAATACAAAAGGATGGCCATTGTAATGCGATTTAATTCATAAAAAGTAAATTAAAAATTAAAACTATTGTACTGATTAAAGGTTTAACCCCAAAAAAACAAAGACACAACGATATTAATTCAAACCACTGAAGTAAAGAGCAGACGACAATATCAGCCTTGCACAAACGACCCTGTGTATGTAAAACGAAGTTGTCATTGATGCAATCATATTGTGCAAAAATATTAAAGTTAAATTCAAGGGAGATATTTATTCAAAGTTACCTCAGGAAAAAAAACACAGACAAGGCCAATTTTAATATCTTGAGATTAATGTTTCAGATACAATATTAAAAATTGATCGATTGCAAAACACTGTGAAATCAAATATAAAAGAGCAGACGGCAATATGAGTCTTTGGGCAAACCCCAATCTGAACAAGATTAGGGTTATTTGAATTTCCAGGGAATGTCATTAATTTCTCTTATGAAACATTTTCTAGTGAATCAAATATTGAACATTTTAATGATTCGCATTGAACAGAAATCAAATAATATAACTATGCAAATCAAACACAAACATACCAGCCCATGTCCAAATCACAATCCAAAAGCAAAGTGAAAATTGTCAAGTTAAGGTAAACACGTGGATATCCACCAGGAAAGTGAGCCTAGGACCTTTGGACCTTAAATCCTTTACCCTCCTAATGTAGCCATAACACAGACATGGCTCTTCTTTTTTATCAGTTGCAATAAGTCCTTAAACAATGTAATCGATGAAACCTCTCATTAGGCTCTTACACAATTTGGATTCTTTAATTTCTAATTATTATAAGTCAATGTATATAGGTTCAGTAGTAACGTTTGATTCCCTTTTTGAAACTGCAAATATTTTAACGACACAATCAATCATCAAACACAAACTCATCGGTCTATGTTTCAAATCACATTCCTAAAGAATAGAAAGTATCTTTTGTCTAGGTAGCTTTACTCACCACATGTGTAATCAATATCGAGAATAATAGGCAAATGGAACTATGGAACGTTATGTAATAATAGGTTGTTCGATTTGAAAGTTTCAAGTCCTTTTCATGCATTTTGTTTTTATTTTGTTGAACAATGTCATTTGAAGACTGCATCTGCGACTTTACAGACAGAATTATTTTCTGAAACCAAGAACTACCCCAAATACATGACAATATAGCATAACAATGGTAAAATAAAGAAACATTGCCGTAAAAATAGTAAAAATCGACGACTGATGGGCAACTGCTAATATGGCAAAATTATAAACAAACATACTAATCCATATCCAAATGAAAAATGGCACGTTCCGAATAATTTGATTTTCCTAATTGCCACACATATTGTACGGTCAAATTCGTCTTAATATCCGAAACTAGTATGTTTTTTTTATTTTTCCCATGTTTCAAGTTTGATTGGGAATTTTGGGATTGTGGAATAGATACGTTGATAATTAAGATTTCTATCTAAGATTATCCTCGACGATATGGCATCCCATAGTTCCATGTTGTCTTTACACTCATTTATGATTACAGGTAGCGGGCGTGATAGCTAGACAAGAGGTGCATACCTTTCCAGAGTGCCTAGCCACTCTTCCAAAGTAAAAGTGTACGTGTATTTTTTAATTTGCTAATTAATTCCGTTTAGGTTTGTAATTTGAACATGGATCGGTATGTTTGTGCAAACACCATTGATTCCTTGTATATTTTAGCTACTAGTATGAATATATAGGTGTGACTGAGAAGTAAACGACATCAGACCAACTCGGTCGCAGCAAGTGTCATTTTGCGGTTTCTTTTGTAACGATCCTTTGCACAAGTAAATTAGACAATCTGCGAAGGACATGTACATGTATATAAAATCAACATCAATAAAAAAAATATTATATGCCCTATTAACATAGAAAAATTAAACCCAATGAACACAATTATTTTGGACATTAAAGTGCTCTCTTGTGTCGATGTGACCGGGTACATATCCACCGAAACATAAATAAACCAATCTATTTATTAAATATTTATGTTACTTTTTGTTTCATTTCCATGACTTTATGCGTGTTGATGTATTTTTAATGAACCCCTTGCAATGCTTGTACTATGATTGACTGATTTTCGTGACTAAACAAAATTTTTAATGGATCAATTGTTGCTTTATATTTTTGCATGCTTATGACATCCATAGCTAATGAGAGTTAAATGGGGTAGTTGCTGCTATTTAATAAAAAGGATGCAAATAGCAATGCAAGTAAATGCTAAAACAATCAAGTAAGACAATACAAAATCATATATTTGGACAACTGATAAAAAACCTCCTGCCATTGTTGAAGCTTTTTCAGTTTCGAAGTTTTTTTTTTCCAGTTTTGAAGTTTTTTTCCAGTTTCGAAGTTTTTTTCCAGTTTGGAAGTTGATTTTTTGCATCTATAGTATATACATAATATTTATATAGCTTTGTTTAATATGTCAAACTTCATAGACAGAATTCACATCTTTATGGGTTTTTTATGATTTTGAGTGTTGTATTATATTTTTAATAGACCCCTTCCAATGATTGTTCTATGGTAGACTAAATAACATTAATAATGGATCAAATGTTGTATTACATTTGTGCATGCTTATGACAACTATGACTAATGAGGGATAAATGCATTTGTTATTCCTTTTTTCTTTAAAGTGAATGTAAGTAGCAATACAAGTAAATGATAAAACAGTGAAACAAGGCGATGAAAAGACAACTGACCATAACTGACTATAAGGATTTCGATTGTAGGTTAAATACAGTTTGTCTCGCAGATCACACATGTATTATCCATAGTAGCCACCTGTGTACAGTACAGTCTTGTCCAAAGTTTAACACTTCGCTAATCATTTAGTGTAAATAGACAACTTCTCGCTGGCTATATCTCGATAACCTTTCGACAATGGCTGTTTTTCATGCAATAGATTTCCATATCTCGGCTACTTAGCAGCCAAGCTTATACTCTTTGCCATTTAGCTCAGTGTTAAACTTCCGACAGGTCAGTTCTGTACTAATGAAAAATAGGCAACTTCAACCCCCCAAAATCATAAGATTTTAATTTGCCCAAAATAAGAGAGTTATATCTATATAGATAATACCAATTTGCAAAGTTGACAGATATATCTTTCATACAGTATAGCAAATCGATTACACAAAAAAGTAACATTCACATCATATTTTGCTGAAGCATAGCTTTGTTTAATATGTTAAAATTCATGAAAAAACTTGGCCAAATAGGAAATGCATATTTTTGTTTCATTTTCATGATTTTATGCGTGTTGATGTATTTTTAATGAACCCCTTGCAATGCTTGTACTATGATTGACTGATTTTCGTGACTAAACAAAATTATTAATGGATCAAAAGTTGCATTACATTTTTTGCATGCTTATGGCATCCATGGCTAATGAGAGATAAGATAAATGAATTAGTTGTTGCATTTTTAAAGTGAATGTAAGTAGCAATACAAGTAAATGATAAATCAGCGAAACAAGGCAATGAAAGAAAGAACTTACTATAAGCATTCTGATTGTAGCTTTAATACAGTTTGTCTCACAGGTTGCATATGTATTTCCATGGTTTTACAGGTGCAAAATAGCCAACTTCAACAAATAGATTCATAGGACGTTTTTCCCCAAAAAAATAAGAGATTCATATATTCCATATACTAGTAGAAATATACACTATGCAAAGTTGAAAAAATTAGCTTTCATACAATATCGCAAATCGATTACAAAAAATAAGTACCATTCACAGCAAATATTGCCGAAGCATAGCTTCGTGTAATATGTCAAAATTCATAGACAAAATTGGTCAAATAGGTGGTGCATATTTTTATTTCATTTTTATGATTTTAAACATGGTATATATTTTTAATGGACCAATGGCAATGATTGTTCCATGATTGACTGATTTCATGACTTGACAAAATGATATATGGATCAATTTTTGCATTACAATTTTGCATGTTTATGACATCCATGGCTAATTATAAGTAAATGCAGTAGTTGTTGCTATTTAATAAAATAAAAGTGCAAGTGGCAATGCAGTAAATGCTAAAACAACCAAAAAATTAAAAAACGCATGCATTTAGATAACTGATTAAAAACTTCCTGCCATATTGGGGGTTTGTTTTCAGTTTGGAAGTTTTGTTTTACAGTTTGTCTCCTATATATGGATTATATTTGTATCCTCCATAGCATATATATTGCATAGAATCTGCATAGAATTTGCCCAAAATAAAAGATTTATATGTTCCACAGAGACATTAACATTATGCAAAGTTTAAAAGACATAGCTTTAATACAGTGTACTTGCAGATTACAGGACGTATGTAACCGCAATAGTATTCAGTATATATCGGTAAATAGACAAGTTCATCATTCAACTTTTATAGACTTTGTCTTTGAAAATATTTACCCAAAAGAAAAAGATAATATTCCATTTAGATATAACACCAAGTAAGCATGAAAAGGACATGGATCTATGGGACGTCGAATATATTCAAGATAACGTTGGATACAGAGACGTCATATATATCAACAATAATGTAATGGCAGTCATTGGTTAGGGTTTTCATCGGCCAAGGCTTGCAATGTTCCTTTATCAATAATTCATTTGTAATATCATGCTAATAAATAAGTACGTTTTCACACCTGTCCCATTCATTCGGTGACAATTGTATTTAACCAATACAGCAATATAAGAAACAGTATGGCTTACTAAGGACACAATAAGGAATTATATGCAAGTGTCTATTTCATGGCAGTTTTGTTATCCATTTTATAAAAACGAAAACCCGATATATTTTCAATTTAAAAAACTCTCTGGCCAAAGCAGAGGGCAAATCCTTCATTTCATGCACTTCTGTCAAAATAGAACTGAAAAAACATGTACATATAACACAACTCAGGACATAAAGTATCAAAAACAAACATACTAATCCATGCCCAAATCACAACCCAGAAGCAAAGTAAAAACTTTGGAACCGACAAGTTAGGTTAGACACGTGAACAGGGAAGTGAGCATAATAGTAAATAATAAAACAACAAACAACACAATACAGAGACAATTGTGACTAATTATTAAACACCAATACAATAGAAAAGTACATATAATAAATGATAACCACAATAACTGTTTTGTGTATACTATTTTTATATCCATCTGGAATGGGTTTTTACGCCTTTTTAATTAACTAAAGTGACTCATTAATAAGGGATGTAGTGTAGTAATTTTCATACAAAATTCTCAGGATGTTCAATTACTCTACACTAAGCGGTTTGAGATGCGTTAAAACATTTCTTTTTTATTTCGTCCCGTCATCTGATGTATGACTCATTGGTCCAATTGTCTTTTTTATTTACTGCATATTAAATACACGCTATTAAACCGATACAGCTATTGTATATTTAATAGAAACATCGTATCTTTTTTCTAGATTTCAAAATCTTAAATTTTAGGAATTTAAATCACAAAATAAAAACTGTGAAACAATTATCAACCTATCGCCTCTGAACTAAGAAGATTGTTAAACTTAGTTCTGATAAGATACTTCGATGACTATTTTTTTTCTGTGGTCTATTAAAGTCTTACGTGATTTTTTTGCAGTTCAAAACTGAAGGTGAATAAACATGTCTGGATTTGAAGAGCCAAAAAGTACTGAATTTGAAATGCAAATAAATTCACAATTACAAAATTTTCAAAATTTCAAAAATCGAAAAGTAAATGCATATACATAGGTTTATCTAAAATTGAAATATTGAAGCCGTTTTTGCTGGTAAACATTTACTTGCCAATATTAATGAAAAAGAATGAAACAAGAAAATAAGAGAAGAAATTTACATATTGAAGACAGTAAATAGATTTATTCAGGTGGGTATAAATAAAATAAATCAGGAACATACAAGTCAATGTTCAAATAATCATCTCACACCAAGGAAGTGAGGACGGGTGCCCTGGAAGTGGAAAAATCGCCGTCTGTCTAGGTAGCAAATGCAAAATAAAAACTTTAAAACTGGCGAATAAAGTATAACACGTGGACTCCCACCAGAAAAGTGAGGTCGTGTGCTCTTCAAGGGTAAGTACCTCCGGCTTAGCTATCAAGATTCAACACGTCTGCGTTCAAAATTAAAATTGAAGTTCGCATTTACCTATGAGATGTCTGTCTAGTACTGAAAATATAAAACTGGTATAATATGTAATGTCTTACATATATATTGGATGATTTTGGAATTTAGGGTGATAACAATGGGATAAGTAAACAAGATAAGTATAAATACAAAGCTGGTTTTTCAGATGCATATACTGGTACAGGAAAGCCATTTCCCCTGGAATAGATTTAATTTAAACTTAGATTAAAAGAAATTGCTGAACACACAACAATTAGTATCTAACAAAGTCAAAAAAAATCACAAACATATGATGTTCCAGTCAGGTTATGTGACTCATTACTTCTACATTGTTTCATAAAATGTTAGATACATTAAAAAGACAATATTAACAAAATAATTTTGTATCTTTTTTCAGATAACAGAAAACTTTAATCTAATACATATATATATATTTAATCAATATGTTACGCATATTAAAGATTAATGACAACTTATCGCCTCTGAAACAAGTAGACTTAAACTGATTGTTATGAAATTGCTGCTGTGGCATTTTAATGTCTTTGTGTTATTTTAATCTTGATCAAATAAACAATATTCATAAAAACAAAGATACAAATTTCAGATATGTTAATAGACTAGTGGTGGAGCAATGGTGTCTTGCGCTCCAATTAGACCCCCCAAGCATCATCGACATTTATGTCGAGGCGCTCTTTTTTGAGATGGTAGAATAAGCAGAACTTCGCGGAGAAATTTACCGACTTCCGTTGAAAGTATTTTTTTTTAACACTAGAGTCTGCACGAATGGAAACTAGGCGCATAGATGCACTAAAGTCCGCACGTTGATGCTTTAGACCTTAATGTCACTGTGATGTTTTACAAAAAAGACCTTTGATATAACAAAAAACGAAAACGTTTGCATGACAGAATAAAATAATTATCATTTACCATAATTTAAAAATAAGATGAACATTTCCAATCAAATTACAGATGTAAAACATTTTTGGTTTTACGTTATTAACTATAGTAGTGGTCTGCAGATCATTTTTCGAATTCAATTTATTACATCTCTGTACACTCTTATAGTGTTGTGTAGAAAATGTTTAAGTTTGTTGTCAGATATTATGATTAAATCTATATTTTAAGATAATCACAGAAATCGGGGCACCATGAAAAATAATTATGTTACACTACAATAATTATATTTTAGATAGATTTATGATCTGCAAATGTTCTAATAATTAAATTTCATTTCTTTATTTTTTAGATTCATTCATGTAAAATATTAAAAATGTTGTGTGTGGGGTGTTTGTGTGTGTGTGGGTGTGTTGTGTGTAGGAGAGAGAGAGAGAGAATTTCCGTATCCAACATTATTTAAAAAGAAATAAAAGCATCATAGTTGTATTTTTCAAATCCAGGCATGTTTTTTCTCAAGAATTCTGTATGACCTTATCCTTTTTATGACCACAGGAACAATAGAGTGTGACTATCTGTTTGTTCAGAAGTGTAGGTCGATAATTGTGTTTGATTCGACACATGTTGATTAAATTCCTCCAATTTACAGCTTTTGTAATCTGAGAAAAGAAGATATTAAATGCGCAATAGCAGAACAGTTTTAATGATGTATATAAAATAGTAGTTAAGATACTAATTTACGTATTTTACAAGACAATGAACGAATGCTGACTCATAGAACAGATTAAAAACAACAATAAATTTTATATTGACTTTGTGTTATATTTGAAATTTGTCGGTTATTTTTGTCAAGAACTTAATTAGATATAATCAGTAATATGTTTGTATTGCTATTGTCTAAATTTCCTAATTCAAAATTTTAAAAAACTAAGGTATACTTAGTCATGCAAAGTATCCCTTTAGCTGAATTTGGTTATTTGGGTATCTTTTCAACATCTTGAAAACTTTTTGGTTTCATAAGTTAGTCCAAGCACTACTGATGAGGAACTGTATTCCAAAACGGCTGTCTAGTGCCGTAAAAATTAAAACTGCTATAATAATACAAAATGCCCTGCTTGTCTATAAACGTGTATTATTTTGTGGTATGTTTTCTTGACTGCAGAAACATTGGCTTTGTCGAAGTCCATTTTATTCAGGTCATTGGATATTAAATTAGTATATACTCCAAATACATGTACATAGTTAAGTTTTATAATCAATGGTCCAAATATGTGTTTGAATTGTCTTATTGTCTGTTGTATTATTAGTGTATTTGTGTTTGACTTGCGTTCTGTCTTATGTTAGTTCGATTTATTATAAATGTATGTTTTCTGTCGAAAATTTATTTTTCTAGTTTGATTTATGAACCGTCGGTTTCAATATAATTGATGTTACGAAGTTTCCTTTATTTACATCATTTGATATGATACTACAGTACAACCTGCCTTAAAGATCACCTCTAAGAGCCTCCTGTTTGTAAAGGCCAGTAGAATTGTATCCTTATTGCTATTTATTCATATTGTTTGAACCTGAATATCAAAGCCACTTTTCTGGTTCCCTTGGGTGGCCTTTATAGACAAGATTGACTGTATTTATCTTTTTTATTTTAACGGCCGATACTGTAAGCTAACTGAGGAGGAAATTTATTCCGAAAAGGACATCTAGTGCTGCAAAATTAAAACGAATTTAGCAATAATTACATTATTTTCATAAGCTTTTTCTTTATGTTTTGAATATGTTGTTTTTTTTTCTGCATTCTATTACATTTCAATTTATTTATTTTTGAACAAGCAAAATAATAACTTTTCAAACATTTGTATTAGCATTTAAGATTTCATAAACAATTTTGTCAACGTATCCAAAGTTATTCAAGATATACTTGACATCCTAAAGGTTGATTTCATGCTCAATTTCATTTTCACACGTCGTGTGTGTATCTAGTTGTTCAATAGGTTTACATTTCAAAAGCAACCGTTCTCATTTCCTTAGTGGAAGATCACGTTTTTAACACACTCTGACAGTTGTCTTTCCTTTTTAGATTGTATTTTAAATAGGGACAAGTGTGATTGTTTTTGATTGAAGTGGTCATTAGTCCAATGCGGAATCACAGACGAAGATTCACAATGTAAATAAATTAATAAGGTTTTAGAAAAAATCATTGATGAACAAAAGTTAAAGCCAATGGGTAAACCAAAGAGCTTACCATAGATGATCTAATTCGAGATTTTCATCTAGTATGATCAAGTTTATTGTTATTGATTTGAAGCATAACATGGTAAAAATTACAAGGTTATTCTTATTACACATTATGCTAGTTAAAATTTTACTGCTCAAGACGCTTGTTTCAGAATATAATTCCTCATCAGTCGTGTTTGGACCAAAATTGTGAAACCAAAATTTTTATCAAGATGTTGAAAAGATATCCTTAGGACCAAAAAATATATTTCACCAAATTTGGCTAATGAAATAATACTGAGCGACTTAATAAGCAGCAAATTTAGACAAAAATATTCAATATCTTCTAAGCGTCGAATTCAGAGGGAAATTGTGTTAATTTTTGTCTATGAAACTATTTAGAATACATGTAATTATTTTTTTCTGAATAGTATTGATCAATGCTGTATTAATGATTTTCATTGGTAAGATGGTTTTGTCGCTGCGTTTAATTTTTTCATTTATCCCACAAATTCAGCGTGGAACGGGTAGAACCATTTCTCACACGAAAAATTGTAAAAAGTTAATCAATTTCGTGGTGTCATTCGCCGTAAATATATACTGTTACAATATAACTGATCCTTTCAAGAAAATTTGTTCAAATATAACCAGTGTTAACTAAAACATAGAAGTTTTAAGAACCAAAATATTAGTTAATATAATTCCATAGATTATCGAACATTAAATACGAAACAATATTTTTATCACAATTAATTTCACCTAAGTTTTTTATTTTGCTTATGGGGTTGTGATATAGACATTGACCAGTATTTCAGTTTTTGTTTTACGCACTCAATGGCAAAAGTGCATTCAACAAATCAGTAACGAAGTCTTAACAAACCTTAAAATCATATGTTATACTTTTAGAGCATCAGGTTGGTTTGTTGGTTGGTTGGTTGGTTGAAGGTTGCTTAACATGGCATCAGCATTTTTTTTCAGCCATTCGCGACAAAAACAATTTTATTAATCTCTATGGATTAATCTATGAACAAATTCGAGCATGCATGTGAAGTGCGAGTGTGTTTTATGGTATGCCTTGTAGTAGCGCGCATTCAGGGCGACTTTACCGTGCTAGCCAGTAGTCATAGTCAGTACGCCGCAGACAAGCGTACCTCTCCCCGAGTTCATTATACTGATACCAGGTGAGCCAGTAAAGGCCAAGGGCAAAAAAATTCACTTTCCCACAAGTGGTCTGAGCGGGACTCGAACTCACAGCGGTGAGAGACCCTGGATTTGAATACTGATGTATTATCCATGGTCCACCGCAGTCTTATTTTAGAGCATCAGGAAAAATTTCATTAATATTCCACAAATCATTTGACACATGTTATTGTCATATTTTGGTTAGTTGAGACGGACAATGTTTTCCAGTATCACAAAATACATTTGTATTCCACAAATATTATTTTTGTTTCGTTAAAGTGAAATAAACAATACTTTTGAGAATCAGAAAAATACACATTTATATTTCGCAAATAAATCACATTTCATTCCGACATAGACAATGTTTTCGAACATCAGAAAAGGAAACACTTAAATTTCACAACTTAATTGAAACGTGTTATTTTTTGTATTTGTTAAATAACGTTGCCATTCATTGAAAATCGCTGTCGAACATCAAAACGTTACATTTAATATTTCACAAATGAATTGACAAATATTATTGTGTTTTTAGTTGATGATGACATGGACAATGTTTTCAAATATCATAAAAAATACATTTGAATTTCACAAATAATTTACACATGACATTAATTTAATTTTTGTTTGTGGAAGATGAAATTGACACTGGACATGCTTTGAACATCACAAAAATTTGAATATCAGAAAAAATTCATTTGTATTTCACAAGTAATTTATGCATAGTATTTCTCTTATTTTTCCATTGAGGATGACATTGGCAATGTTTTATGCTTTCGAACATCAGACAAAAACATTTATATCACAAAATTAATTTACACGTGATTTGTGTTTTTGTTCGTTGAAGATGACATGGACAATGTTGTAGTTTAATGAAGACTCTAAGACAAAGGTAGACATTAAGATATATCGCTGTTGTGTTGTCTTAATCACAGACAAAGGTAACACAGATTTATCTATATTAGCAATCAGAAATCGCCTCACTGTTGGTCTTCTATACATAATATATTACTATTTTATCAGATTTTTCACATTAAGGGATCATCTTTCGCACAGATCAATACAAATGATTTTTGATTGGAACATTTAAATGGTTCATTTTGGTATTGTTTTAACAAGTACCGATCGTTTATCAAGATACTTACAAACTAAAGACTTCATATATCACGGAAAGACAAGAATGGAACTGTGATCCCTAACCCCTCATTAACGAAGCTTAAAACAAAAAACTCCATAATGATGTTGAGATCCCAAAATTCTACATTAACAAAGAAAAAAAGACAAAACAATTTAATAATGGGGTTTGACCCCTGACCCCTAATTAACAAAGTAACAATCTAACAATTAATTAATTGAACTTAGAATACATTTTTCATATATCATGAAATATTATACAGACAGTCTTTCTTTGCTTTGCTAATTGATAAATAATACATTTAGCTTTTTTTTAAATTATAATGACATAAAACGTTCAAGTAGAAAATGTGTTCAAAGTCTTTTAATTTAGACAAAAAATAAAAGAAAACGAGAGAATGTGATTTCAATTAAAACAAAAAGCAATATGTTTAGTCTATGATATATTGCATTCCAGAGTTTATATTTTGGCAATTATGTCTATTGTCTATATAATTTAGAGAACGTTTTAATCTATTTTGTACTCCCCCAAATAATTGGTTTTAAAAGTACACTTCACGCTAAAGGCAATGCTTTTTGCAATATCATTATGTTTTCTTGAAAGTAAAATAATAGACTGTTTGTAAACATTATCAGTGAAACATAACATTTCGCAATCTTTTGTAGGTTTCAATAACTAGCGTGGGCCAGACCAGATTTAGTATTTTTTTACTTTCTTGCACTGTCAAAGAATTTATGTTAGTAGAATGGAACAAATATATTTCAACTGTAACGTAATTATCTGTACGTATGTATTCCAAACTATTGAAGTTGGGACCAGTGATAATTTAAAGAGTTTGAAAATTGATAATTTAAGTAAAATACTAAGGAAGTGAGGCCAGGTGCTCCGGAGGTGGAATAGGAAAGACCACCTCCTGTCTTGGTAGCTAATTGCCTCATATGAAGTCGATTTTGAATAAAAATCTTATATACCAAATCATGTCCAAATCACAATCCAAAAGCAAAATAAATATTTTGAGACTGGCAAATTAGGGTAAACATATGATCTCCCACAAACGAAGTCAGACCGGATGCTCTGGAAGTAAAAGAACAACCTCCTCGCTAAGTAGCGTATTCGCCACGTGTGAAATCAAAATTGAATATGAAAAGAATACACTATGAAACTTCAAATATATCCAAAGTAATATTGGATACAAAGGCATCATACTTACCAACAATATTGTAGTTATAGTTTTATGATCATCATCGCAGTATTAGTATTGTCGATATCTCTGTGTTCATGATTGCCCTGGATATATTTGAGGTCCCATAGTTCCATGTTCCTTTCACACAATTTTGATTACACACGTGACGGGTGTAGCTAGCAGCTAAACAGGAGGTACTTACCCTTCCGGAGCACCTGGCCTCACCTCCCTGGTGGAAGTTCACGTGTCTAACCTAACTTGTCAGTTTCAAAGTTTTTACTTTGCTTTTGAATTGTGATTCAAGCGCATGGATTAGTATGTTTGTTTTTGATTAATAATGTTATTTTTCATAAAACAGCGCAAGAGTTATAAATCAGGCAAAATTGCGACGGTACACTTTATACATGTGTAAAATATTTCCTTTTTGCAGACACTTGTTGTCGTGTTTGAATCGTTTTGTAAAATTTTAATATATTCTATTCCTTGGAAAACGACTCTCATTTATACGCGTCTATATTAATTTGTATACAGCTATCAATCAAACACAAACATACTGGTCTATTTCAAATTCACAATCTTCAAATCAAAGTAAAAAAAATGAAAACTGGCAACTTAAATGAAACATGTGAACTTTACCAGGGAAGTGAAACTGGGTGCTCCGCAAAGGTACATTTTTCCTGTCCAGCTAGTTAAAACCACCACGTGTGAAATCACAATTGAGAATGGAAGAAACATAAAACTATGGAACGTCAAATGTATAATAATTTTGGACCCAGCGGCCTTATATCTATCAACAATATTGTGATACATGCCATAAAACAATGCGAATGCTTGCAATGTCCCTTCATTAGGAGAAGTAAGTATGAACAGGGAAATTTCTAAATTGGGAGAAAAAATAAAGTATGTATACTGTTTTTATTGAAATATTAAATGTAACGAAATAGTGACTTGGAATAGGTAAGAAAGTTGCGTTGCGAGTGTAACGAAGGACTTCTGCTTACTACTTGTGGAATAATTTGTTATATTTTGTTTATAATTAGTTTAACACTAGTGAAGTGTAGTACAGGAACATAGGTACAAGTAGTTTTCAACAAGTGGAATATCTATGTTATCACATTTTATAATAAATCAGCTAACGAACCATACACAAAAATGTACCATATACTTTTGCTCCTTGTTTTTGGATATCTTATACTTTTGTTGTGCATATGTGATTAATAAATAATAATTATGGCTCTTGTGTTGATGGTATTCAATTACGTCAAGTTTTACTGGTGTTTTTATAGAAAGAATGTGTTAAATAAAAACAGGATTTTCCTTTGTTGAAGCTGTAATTATTCTCAAGGTCGTCTGTTGACCTTTTCACAGCCGATAAATATGCACTTGATAAAAGAAACACAAAAAACAATAAACGAAAGAACCAAATTTTCATTCCAATGCTCATCTTACATACAGTTGTTTTTGTAATTAAAAAATTCTTATATGTGAAGTAGAAATAATGTTTAAATTGCACAAATCTCCTTCATTATATCAATTTGTAAGACACCCAAAACTCTCGTTTTTAATAAGTTGTTTATTTGGGTGCCAATTCACAGACAATCTATTTTAAGAGCAAATCAATTTCATACTTCCAGTCTTCGAAAGCCAAAAAAAAATTTAATAAGAAACAAATTTGAATGTTGTCTGATGGACCAGAATCACCACCAAGAATGCAAGCCTTCTTTAGTTTGATTAAGTACAGACCAACATGCCTTTAAAACCACCTCTATATAAGGGCTACCTGCTTATAAAGGCCAGTAGAATTGTATCCCAATTGTTCTTTATATTATTTGAACACGTATATAAAGTCCACCTGTCCATAAAGGCCACTTTTACTGGTTCCTTCGATTAGCCTTTATAGACAGGTTTGACTGTATGTTCATCTAGTCGATCACTATGGAACTATTACTTAAATAGCAACATTAGTTGCAAGAGGATAGACGACTTCTGCCTTATAAGTTTTTTTTCTAAAATAAGAAATAAGTACAATAAATTGTAGACAAAAATAAGAATATTTTTGGTTCCAACCGAATCAGTTAAATAACTTCAGATAAATTGCAAATAAACTGTTGACTGTGGGATATTGCAAGCCTAGGCTTATCAAGGTCCTCAAAAGGTTTTGTGGCCGTCATCACAGTATTGTTGATATGTTTGATGTCTCTTTGTCAGGTTTGCCCTGGATATATTTGACGTCCCATAGTTCTATGCTCAATTCACACAATTTTAATTACACACGGTGGGTGTAACTTGCTTAACAGGAGGTGCTTACCCTTTCGGAGCATCCGGCCTCACTTCCCTGATGGAAGTTCACGTGTCTAATCTAACTTGTCAGTTCCAAAGTTTTAACTTTGCTTCTGAATGTGATTCGGACATGAATTAGTATGGGAAGGTAAAAAAATCCTATCTACAGCTTGGCGATACTTAAGATATTAAATTTATCAGTATTCTTAAATACTAGAAAAAGTATTTAATTACGACCAGAGTTCCAGAAATTAGCAATTTTTTTTTTAAAAATCGGGTATTATTTTAACGAAACAGCCCCTCTATTATCACAGCGTGATAGCGTTATAGACAAAATATTACAATCTTCGTTTCTTAAAAGTTATAAGCAGTAGTTATGCTGAATAAAATTTACGTCGTTTGTTCCTTTCATTTTTATTTTTCACACGTAATGGATGAAGGCACTTACCCTTCTAGAGCACCCGGGTGAAAATTCACGTGTTAAAAATGATTTGATAACTTTCAAAGTTTTACTTTGCTTTTTGAAGGATTGTGATTTGAACATAAACTAATAAAATATTTTGAGGGCCTTGATAATCCTAGATTCCCAATAAGACTGAGACAACAACTTATCTGCTAGCAGCTTGCTTTGTTGCGTAAAGTTCTCGTAGTGAAAGAAGCTCTACCTTAGCTCTTACCTGTGAAGGAACGCACTTTAAGCGGAAAGGCGGGTATAGTACTTAAAAAAGAAAAGTTAACAATAGAAAAATTGAAGTCATCACGTTTGTCATAAAGTTTTAAATGTAGCCTTTCGTGGGCGGCATAATTCAGGTATAAGTCTAAATATGAACTTGAGGAATCAGTGGTATCTTTTATTTCAAGCTCACTAGGATAGATTACATTCACATAGTCTCCAAATTTAGGATTCTTAACAGACAGAACGTCATCTATATATCTGTATGTTGAGTTGAATGATTGGGCGACAGTCTTCTCTCCATATATTACAAGGTTCTGCATAAATTCTGCTTTATATGTTACTGCAAAAAGAAAGGTTGACAGTCATAAAACTTCAAATGTAGCCTCTTATGATTGTAAGTGTGGTTCTATGCTTTCTTGGGGGCGATAAAATGTGTGTTTAATTTGTAACTGAAAACAAACCTAATATGAAGGCAATATTGTACATGCTGAGGGATATTTAATTATTTTAAAAACATTAAACATTTTTATCTAACTAAATTAGCAAGAACAAAGATTACCTCGGGACTACTTTTCAAGCGTGAGAATATCTTCAAAATTACAAAATGTAACAAAGATCAGATTCGAAAATTACAATTAAGTTGCGATATTAATTCATTTATGTGCCAATGACAGGTTAAAGAACACCTGCTTTGCTGAAGTGACCTGGCAATTTGATTTATCTACGCCATCTTGAATTTGTAATTTTAGCGGAAGTGACCCGCAAATCGAGGCTATCGGCTGTATCTTTCATTATGGGTGCAAGACATGTATGCCCAAACCGCTAAGGGGACAGCTATCATTATTTATCATCGTTTATTGGAAATAAAGATTTGTGATATACGGTGATCCCGATACAAAGATTTATCGCTAGAATCTTTCTTTTATCCAAGTGTCTCAATACCGTGTAGATTTAAAAGATAAAATGGCATCAGTAAAATAACTGGACAATGTTTTTGGACAATATATTTCAAAGGGTCAATTTTCTGCTTCTTAAATCTTTTTAATTATTCTTTGAAGCGGTAATTTTAAGTCAAAAACTCGTCTTTTTGGCTTGATTTTAAGATAAACGTTTTAATTGCCGTTTTAAACAGATTATTAAGTTGTAAGGGTATCGTTCCGGTAATTATGTTATATTCTTTGTCTATTGTCAATCCGTTACATTGTGTCAAATGTAACAACTTTATCACGTGATCACGTGATCAGATTAGTAAGATATGTTTTATGAGCTTAACAAACTGGAAAATATTAAAGTACAAAAAAAATCATTCACATGCAATGTTTTATATATATATTCTTAATTGTGACATTGTTATAGAAAAACACGAACAGCGTTGTCAGAAATTTGATCGAATTGGTGTGATGCCTATATATATATATATATATATATAATATATATATATATATATATATATATATATATATATATTCTTTGTTGCGACTTTGTGGGTTTAAAAAAAACGAACAACGTGGTCATAATTTGATTAAATTGAATTTTTTAAGAGAATAAAAATTGTGACAACATATACTACAGATAAATTACAATAGCACATATATATCACAGGATTTAAAACATATCTCTGATTTGAATAAATATTTTTATCAATATTAATATATTATCATAATATTAATATTAATTGATATTCAACAAAAAAGCAAATATGATAAAGTCAAATGCATACATGTTATAAAAGACTTGGTCAGCAATTAGGTCTCATGTCGAGTTTCAGAATCTATCTATTAGTACAATGTATATGCCTGATAGAGAATTAAGAAGAGTATATGATAATATTTCAAAATAATTATGTCTAAACATATAGAGTAAATACAGACCTATGGAAAGTTTATCTCCAAGCTATTGGATAGGTGCCGAATCGGTAGTTTATTTCGACCCCCTCGTTTGCTGTAATCTATGTCTTCATAACTTTTCAGACACTAGTGATTATATCGCAGTCACCGGCAGTCAAATTTCGACTTATTATCTTGAGCCATTTCAGTGTTAAAGCGACATGCTTGTTGCAAGAGAAGTGTCATATACCAATTCTTTGAATGTGCTGATGAAAAAACAAACACACTAATCCATGTCTGAACCACATTCAAAAAGCAAAGTAATAACTTTGAAACTGATAAGTTAGGTTAAATACATGAACTACCACCAGGGCAGTGAGGCCGGGTCGTCCGGAAGTGTACTTAACTCCGGTTTAGTTAGCTACACCCGCCGCATGTGTAAGAGTGTTGAATATAATGAACATGGGACTGTGAAACGTCAAATATATTCAGGGCAATCCTAAACATTAAATTGTATCAACGTTAACAATACTGTGATGACAGCCATAAAACTTTTGAGGCCCCTGATAAGCCGTATTAAAGAATAGAATTTAAGAAAATGTATATGACAGAAGGAATAAATTTGTTGTAAATACACATCACACATACCCCAAAAAGGTTAATGACAGAAACAGTCAAACAAAACAAAAAGAGAAGAGGTGGGCCATTTATTATGAAACTCGACTTCGGATGGTTTTTGGCGTCAAAGTTGAAAAATGCGGTTATAGTACCATTGCAGGTTCCTATTCATCCTACTCATTGCAGGCCCATAAGTACACACATTTGAACTTGGAAATTAAGCAACCGTTCAAAAGTTGAACATACAAATACAACTTTCTCAAAAATTTGAATTAGGAATTTATTTAGCAAATAAAATATGTATAATGTTTGAATTCTTCTGAATTAAATAGTATAAAACTGAAGAAAAAGTAAAACTAGAGCAGTCTCTTGAGAGACAAAAACGTACCTAATATTGCAAAGTTGTTATTTCTAAAAAAAAAATTTTATCTTCATCTTTGACCTATGCAAATCAATGTAGTATGCGAAGCATTCTCTCATGTGGTAGGCCACGTTGGCCTAATGGATAAGACGTTAGTCTACAAATCCAAGGTCTCTTACCGCTGTGAGTTCGAGTCCCGCTCAGACCACATGTTGAAAGTAAATTTTCCTTGCCGTTGTCCTTTACTAGTTCACCAGGTGTCATTTAAATGTTAATTGGGGGAGTGAAACGCTTGTCTGCAGCGTACCTACTTGGTGAGCTAGCACCTGAGTGCGCGCTAGTACAATGCATACCATAAAACACACTCGCACTTAACATGCATACACGAACTTAAAGGATTAATAAAGTAGTTCTCGTCGCGAATAGCCAAAACATTTCTGATACAACGTTAAACAACATTCAACAACAACAGGGCGATCTCTATATAGCCCTAAGCTTCGTTAAACTTTGCATATGTACATAGCACTAAGGGTGTTATGACCAAAATTTGTCAATTTTGCGTGCGTTTGCCGTCCCACGTGTTTAACTATAATAATAATAATAATTTTTATTTTAAAGTGCAACCCGAATTATACATTATTTCTAGTAATATTACAAATACACAGTATCGGCCAGCCTAAGTAGGCTTACGATGCACTACCTTTAATGTTCATATGTAGAGCGAGAACAATTACGTTTAATCAAACTATTTATGAAAAAGTTTGCCACGTGTTTGATTTTTGAAGAAGAAAGGCATAGTATATTCTTCACAAGGTCCTCATCTGGTAAAGCACTATATGTGCAAGCTACTATGTAGTTTCAAAGTGTTTTATACCACATATGTGACAGATAGAAAACAACAAGACGTTAAAATATAAAAAGTGGTAGCACCAAAAAGACTAAACCAAAATACTATAATCCGTGATAAGAGGATAAATACATAGACTGGTTAATACGGGATTATCAAGTTAAACCTTAAGGCTCGGGGGATTATCGTCGACTTAAGCCGATTTAAATATTAATGACTGAAAAGAAAATAATCAAGAAATGTCCGATTTTTCAACTTTGTCAAAATATATAAAAAGATTATTTACAGCTTGTTAGAAGAGTGACGATATAAGTAAAGCTTCACTATAGACCTGTCCAAAGTTTAACACTGGGGTAACGAAAAACGAGGCAAATCTGGGCTGCCCAGTGGCTCCGAGATAGGGGTAACTAGTGACCATAAAAGTACCAATAGACAGAGTGATAGCACCTGCTGAAATTCTGCGGGGATATAGGGTGCAAGATTGACTGCCGATTTGGCACCAATTTCATTAGCTTGGTGTTAAACTTTCGACACCCCTGTGTTGAATATTTAAAAGGAATTAAAAAAGCTGATCAGATCTACTTCTACATTGCAGTCATGAACTTATAATTCTTAAAACACTTAAATCTGTTTCTTACTTTTCGAAATCGTTTTATTATGTAGTTTCTCTGGTCAAAATCTCTTACACCTTAGGACAAGTGCACTCAAAAAGGTTCTGCGCTGTGATTAAGTAATTATGAGATTATATAAGTCTCTGGTTAAAAAAAATCTCTAGTCACTAAATGTTTGCGAGATTATAAGGCTCTGATAAAAACTCAAGTCACTAAAGTGTTTGAAACAAGTTTTAACGCGTTAATTTAATGGTAGTTTAACCTCCTATCATTATTCAAGATTAAAAAGAAAATTTTATAAACTGGATAAAATTCATTTTTGTCGGGGTCAGGGCAGGGAATCAAGTGCTATATTGTGTAATCAACAGTAAGCGTCGATAAGACAAACTAATGCTTGAATGTTACTACATTGAAATCCCATCCATCAAAACATAGTTCAAACCTTGAAGATATCACTCTCGAACCAGAAGATAATACTCTCGAACCAGACTGAGTATTTGTGATAAATCTTTATAAATGGAGGTTTAATAGCCTCGCTCTCGGAAACATTGGATGATGCCGAGACCTTACTTCCCAGTTAGTCTTACATCAATCGTAGCTATGAAAAACTTTAAGATTTGAATTTAAATTGATTACTTTTATCACAACTTTTTAAAATTTTTAAATGGCCTTGGCATATATTTGACTTACACACACCAAACCCCGGCGACTCCCTCCTCTCTCTCTCTCTCTCTCTCTCTCTCTGCGTTTCTTTTTTTCCCAATTGCAGCATTGCTTTATTAATTTGAATTTATTTAATAATTGCTCATCTTTGAATGAATGTAGAGAAAAAATAAATTCTTGGCACCATTTTCCAATTACTAGTAAGTTGGTGCAATGTCCGTAAATGCAATTATGTGATACCTATACATGGATTTCTTTATTCCCAGTTGCATTATTGCTTATTTCTTTTTATTTATTTATTTATTTATTTATTTATTTATTTATTTATTTATTTATTTATTTACTTTGCAAATATACTTTCTTTTCCGGATTGCGATTTTAACATGGACCGATATACATGTATATATATGCTTGTGTTTGCTTTTAACTACTTTTCAATACTTTATTATAGAATTTAGTTTGAAACATTTGTTTTGATAATTATTCAGTAGTTTTGCAGTATTTAATGCATTCGTTTTAGATTTGAACTTAGTTTGAAACAATTGTTTTGAGAATTATTCAGTAGTTTTGCAGTATTTATTAAATGAATCCGTTTTAGATTCTTTTACAATAAATACTAAAGAAGATGATCATAAAGTCGACCACAGAAAACACGTTGACACGATTCTTGCATGCAAAGTAAAGTAACATGATAAAGATCGGACGTCACGCCTTATATCCGTAACACATTATCGCACTCACAATCACGCTGTTATCTCACGCAACCGAATCACACACGTAGACTAAAAATAGTCCATACTATAATATAGATAGTGGTATGTCAGACCATAGCTGTGTTTGTTGTTATATACATGTATAAATATGAAATTGTTGCACATGCATGTTACTCGGGGTTCTATATAGCATTTTTACAATCAAATACAACGTGTCGTGTATACACAAACGCCGCTAAACTAAAACTCAAAACACACCACAAAAATACGATTGGTAAATTTTAAAATAATAAAGATGAGAAACAAACATACCCTAATTAAGCGAAATATGTAAAAAAAATCGTAATTTCGAAATAGTATTTCTATTATAATAATTTCGTATTCTGTATTCAAAAAAAACGAAATTATGCAAAATAGTATTCTGAATATTTGAAATACTATTTCAACTATAAAAATATTATTTGGAAATTACGAAACAACTTTTTACACTTGTCACTTTGTGGACTTTGTGAAACACACACGACAGCTGATTAAAAATTGATCATAAGCAAAAATAATTGCAGTTAAAGACATGTATGTGGCATGACCACATCAACCAAGGAGTGAAATACGAAAACAGTAAACGTGATAAATATTTATATCAAACAAGTTGGTTATTCGGGCTTCGTATTTTTTTTTTTTTTTATTATTCATTATCAATATCAGATACAATATATAAAGTCCTCAGTTTGGTCTAAAGTGCAATCTTACGGATCACGGCACCTCTAACGTGTATTTATACGGCGGGGTTTCACTCAAGATTCAGAGTCAGGTCCTCACTGAAGATAAGAAGAAGGTTCATATCCCGCTTTAGCAACTTCAAGTATGAGAACCTTTTGCAAAATCCCTTGTTTGTAGTTTTCTGAGGACAATCCGGTTTCCTCTACCATCTCAGAACTAACCGCCACTGTATAAATGATAAAATCATGACTGAGTACTCAACTCCTCAGTAAGGTCTATTGTGTAACCTGACACCTACCGATCAAATTGTTCAAGGGAGGTGACTGATACAAGTCTAGATCTGAACGGATCATACACTAATTAGCAATGATCTGTTAATTTTACGATTTTATCCGAAAATTAAATCTTGGACACTATTTATAACAATGAATTTCGGACAATGCTTATATAAAACAAAAGCTAAATGTGCCAATTGATTTAAAACGATTTTTTTGTGAAATTTAAGATAAATATCGCCGGAAAAATATAAAAGACCTTAAAATATTTTAATTTGAAACAAAATTACCTCGATATCTACAAATATACAACAAATTAAGAACTATTGATAATATCAAAGTGTACAAAGCATTTACACAAAACCTTCGGGTGCGATCTAGAAATATACTACCACCATTAAGATAAATCTGTTATATATCAGAAAACTTAGGTCGTGATATCTGACAATTCAAAATCTTGGACGACACTGATGTGTGACAAAAGGTCTTGACATCGTTAAATATACAACTCAAATTAATATAGTATTCGTTACGATTTATCTCGGACAATTCCAGATCTTGGACGATGATGATGTTAAACAAAGGTCTTGCCATCGTGAAACTACAGAGCCCAAAAAGTGACATGTGTAAAAAGGTTATTTCGCAATTTCGAATTAGTATTTTGAACATTCGCAATAGTTGTTTCGCATTTCGAAACAGTATTTCAGAATACCCGCGAAAGTTATTTCCAATGTTCGAAATGGTATGTTGTATATAAGCAATAGTTAGCTCGTAATTTTAAATATTTTTTCGTTCTTTTTATGTTGTTAAATACTATTTCATCAATTCGAAATAATAATTTCGTTTATTCGCACTATTTTTGATATATTAATTCGAAAATTCGACATAACTATTTCGAACAAACAAAATAACAATTGCGAATATACAAAATACTATTGCGAATATACAAAAATATGAAATAATGAATTAACTTTTTTAAACATGTCACCTTACGGGGTTCGTACAATTCTAGATATTGGACGATTTTGATGTTTAACAAACGGTCTTGACATGGTGAAATATACAACTCAAATTAATATATATTTATTGCATTTATCTCGGATAATTCGAAGTTTTTGACAATGGTGAACTTAAACAAAGGTCTTGACATCGTCAAATATACAAGTCACATTAATATATATTTATTACATTTTATCTCGGACAGTTCCAAGTCTTGGACAATGATAATGTTAAACAAAGGTCGTGACATCAAGAAACGGGGGTCTGATTTAATCCGAGTGTTCAGTATCTGGAACAGCGGTTACTTGAAACAAAGGATCTCAAACCCGTGAAATATACAACCTTATTGTATAACACTTAAAATTAAAACAAAAGATCGCGACTTCGCGAAATATACAGTCTGATAAAAATCCAGTTTAGAACAATGCTCAATAAAACGGTTTAAGGCCAGTACCGCAACACTGTGGGATACAGTACAGACCCGTCGAAAGTTTAACATCGAGGTATCGACAAAAAAGTTAAAACTTGGCTGCCGAATGACCGAGATATTGCTAGCTAGTGACAGAAAGGCTGCCGAGACAAAAATGACAGCTTCCTACATATAGATAACGAGGAGCCGAGCTGAGCTGCCGATTCGGCATTAATGCGTTAGCTTAGTGTTATACTTTTGACATTTCTGTACATTTTACAACTTAATTAAAGTTAGTCGCATGAGTTGATTGCTATATAGAACAAAGAAGATTGTTAATTTGATACAAAGTATCTTCGTTTTGTACTCAGGCGTAACTACAATACAGATATGTCGAAAGTTGAACACGGCCCCGAATCGACAGCTTAACTAGTTTCCCGTATCTCCGTCGCGTTTCAGCAGATGTCATGTTTCGACAAGCTACATTACAGGCCCGTCAGAAGTTTAATATCAAGCTAACGAATGGTGCCGAGTCGACAGTTAAACTCGTTAACATATTTTCGTAGCATATTTAGCAGCTACTACTTAAATATCTATCTGTTCTATACTTTTTTTTAAAATTTAATAATCATACCATTTTTAATGTATTTTATGAAGATTAAGAAAAAATTAGCAAACTAACTGTGGTTAACGATATGCGCATCTCCTATCTATGTTGACACTTTACACCAAGTTTCGTGAAATAGTGCTTCATATTTTTGGACAATAAATATGTGCAGACAAGAATTTTGGAAGGACGGACAGAAACTCGAATTTAATATCCCCCTCTTTTTCTGAAAAGCGAGGGATAAAAAAACGAAATGACAAACTTTCCACCAATACGACCTGCTTGATTGGGGATTAGAACCTAAGCGGTGAGATGTTTCTATTGAAGTATTTTGTAATATTTGGTTTTTTCTTTGGCGTTGTGTCCTCCACATATGTATGGAGCCCGCAAAGTTTGTAAAACAAAGTTATTTCGCAATTTCGAAAAAGTATTTGATAATTTCGAAATAGTTTTAAGTATTTTTTTTTAAAATAGTGATCGTATTTTCTCAAACGCCATTGTGTACTTTCGAGAATAGTAGTTCGTTATTAGAAATATCTATTGCAAAAATACCTAATACTATTGCGAATAAACAAAATAACTTTTTTACATATGTCACCTTACGGACTCCCCAGATTTGACCCCAAGATAAGGTTAATGCACGTATTGGTGTTAATGTTATGTACAGTACAGGCCTGTCGAAAGTTTAACATTCAGCTAACGGATTAATGCCGAATAGGCGACTTATCTCGACCCCTTGTTAGCTAATTCTCGACAGCTATTCGGAACTTGCTATCTATCGTTCGGGAGCTTTTTGGACAGCAACTAGCTATCGATAGCAGCCGATCTTCGACACCTTTCCGTGTTAAACTATCGACAGGTATGTACTGTATTTAAATGGTGTTGATCCAGCAAAGATATCGTTTTAGAATCCTCAGCGAGATGATATAAATACTAGACCGTCATTCTTAATTCCGATCAAAGTCGCAGCCTTCTTTATACACATTGTTTACTCTTTGGTGGCAGCCATAACTGTCCAAGAAAATTGCCAAAACTATGTTTTGAGACAAAAGGTCAGAGGTAGAAGTAATTGGGTGAAATTAAGGTAGGTGGTCGGGTTATTTTCTGCAAGTGTGAAACACATGTTGACCTTAAAACACCCTTGTTTTAAATGAACAACTCGGTGATGGTAAAACAATCAGGGTTGTTCAGACTCTACAAAACTACTTCATACCCACTAAAACTGGACTTGACTTCAGACCCTCCAAAATAATTGGCTTTAGACTCTAAAAAAGCACCTGGCTTCATGATTAGACCCTACAAATATACTTGACTCCACCACTGAGTTGCAGATAACAAATAGCCCTTTCCGTGTCAGGCGCGAAAGAAGCCCACTTCGTACCATTTCCAAGACATTGTCTGTATTCTAGATTCCGTATGTTATAAGATATACTAATGTCTGCCATTGTGCAGGACTTGTCTCTATGCACAGCCGACAAAGCCATCACAGGCGATGGTAAGCGCCGTCTGTAATTTCAATGTATCCTCTTTGCTCCTAGAGGAACATAAGGCAAGGCAGAGTTCTCTCCACTTCGTCCTGTTCATAGGATCTATCTCAGCAGTCCTCCAACTTGGCCAGCCCATATCATTTCTTTTCTTTTCAGTTGTTCTCTCTAGGTCTCTCTTGGTCTTCCTCTCTTTCTTTGTCTTCTGAAACCTTAATGTGCACAGGTGATATCAATAATCTTCCATAGCAAATACACAGGTAAGCAGAAAACTGTTATATATATATTTGACGTCTCCACGTTCCATGTCCCTTTCACACAATTTTGATTACACACGTGGCGGGTGTAGCTAGCTAAACAGGGGGTGCTTACCCTTCTGGAGCACCCGGCCTCACTTCCCTGGTGGAAGTTCACGTTTGTAACCTACCTTGTCAGTTCCAAAGTTTTTTTACTTTGCTTCTGGATTGTGATTCGGACATGGATTAGTATGTTTGTTTCTGATAGATAAATAAATGTAATACTAGTATTAAAAAACTTCAGACATCGGAAGCGAGATAACTCGGCTAAAATTAAAATAGTTTTTTAATTAAAAGTATTTCATTATTATTATTATAAAATGATAATAATTTTACTTTGTATTATTGTATTAAAACGGTTGGCGACACATTTTGCTAATACTCTCTCTCTCTCTCTCTCTCTCTCTCTCTCTCTCTCTCTCTCTCTCTCTCTCACACACACACACACACACACACACACACACACACACACACTGTTCCATTATAATTATTAAAGAAATCATTATTATGTCATTTTTATCATCATCCTCGTATTATTACTCTCTCTCTCTCTCTCTCTCTCTCTCTCTCATATATCAGTTATTGATACTAGTATGCAGTATCTATATAATCTGCTGAGTTGTATCTTTTCTGGTCATCAGTTATCTCTCTCTCTCTCTCTCTCTCTCTCTCTCTCTCTCTCTCCGAGCCTGACGGTATGTAGTATCACTCTATAATCTGCTGAGTTGTATCTTTTCTGGTCATCAGTTATTTTCGTTACTCGCCAGCAGCATATATATACATGTATATAAAGTTGTAATTTGTCATTCATAGTAATGCACGATGACATTTTGTTGTCGATGCCATTCCCACATATTGTTTCCATTTTGCACGATTAAATGCTGATGATTTACACGTGTGCTAGGTCTTGAATTAACAAATATCTATTTATTTATATCATCAAGATTACCACGAGCGACCACGTCCCATATGCGCGTGTTTGCTCGTTTCATTAATGAACATAGGATTAACCGAATTCGTTACAAATATATATAGTACAGCTCTGTCGAAAAATGTTAACACTGAGCTAACTGGAAGAAGTCAAAACTTGGCTATCGAATGGTCGAGATATGGATAGGTAGCCTCCGAATGGAGAGAGAGAGAGAGAGAAACTAGCGAAAGGCCGAGATAAGCTGTCGATTCGGCACTAATTCGTTTGCTTTGTGCTACACTTTAGACAGGTCTGTACTGTATATATCCATTGCTCAGCTATTTCGGCACAGCGACATCTCATCTCAATATCTTTATTATATTGTTGTCGGGGGACTTGTGTACGGTCTTGGTGTCCAGTTCCCTCCTACGCGTGTGTCTAAAACTACAGAAATGTGTCAATGTTTTCTGAATTAGTGTTTCAATAAATTAACAGTAATTAACAATGACATCAAAAATTTTATGCATTTTTGAATAGAAATCAAAAATCATTTTTTGAATAAAAGCTTTCACTTCCAAATTGCCCAATAAAAAGAAAACACGTAATTGAACAAACTCTGTAATTTTCATGCATTTTTGAACATGAAACCATTTTTTACCAGTATCAATTTCTTATTTGTTTCTCAATTTAACTAACAAACAAATAGATAAATAAATAAATAAATAAACTTTAAAGTTTTTAAATAGTATGAACCAAAACTTTTACTCAGGGAATCATTATAAAAAGTTAAAACTATGTCACCATAAATAAGATAAATGGTAACAATAATTTAATGTATTTTTTTATTAGAAGTCATTCTTTGAATAAACGCCTTCACTTCTAAATTCTTCAATAATAAGAAAAAGCGTAATTAAACAAAAACTGTAATTTTAATGCATTTTTAACATGAAACAAAACAAATATTTTGAAGAAAAATGTTTTACCAGTATCAATTTCTTATTTGTTTCTCAATTTAATAAATAAATAAATAAATAAATAAATAAACTGCAATTTTAATGCATTTTTAACATGAAACAAAACATAAAATTTGAAGAAAAATTTTTATGCCAGTATCAATTTCTTATTTGTTTCTCAATTCAACAAACAAATAAATAAATAAATCAGTAAACTTTAAAGTTTTTTTTAATATGTACGTGTACCAAAACTTTTTTTCAGGGAATCATCATAAAAAGTTAAAACTATGTCACCATAAATAAGATAAATGGTAATAATAATTTTATGTTTTTTAATAGAAGTCATTCTTTGAATAAACGCCTATACTTCTAAATAAATTGCTCAATAAAAAGAAGGAAAAGCGTAATTAAACAAAAAACTAATTTTGTAAACATGCATTTTTGAACATGAAACAAAACAAAAAATTTGAAGAAAATTTTTCACCAGTATCAATCTCAATTTAACAAATAAATAATCAAACAAACAAATAAATAAATAAATGGTCAAACAAACAAATACTGAATAAATAAATAAATAAATAAATAAATAAATAAATAAACTGTAAAGATTTTTTTACCAAAACTTTTTCTCAGGGAATCATCATGAAAAAATAAAACTATGTCACCATAAATAAGAAAAAAACTTTTACCTCTGTCTTACCAAAAAAGTAATTTATGTTTTCTAGTTTAATGTCCCTTTTCATGGATCTGAAAAGATTAAGTCGCTATTTGTTCCGGTAACAAAACATAAAATGCATAATTTATTAGAAAGTAACTTTTGCTTTTTACATAACTTTTTAAACACAAGTATATATACAACAAAGGATTTCAAAAGTTTGTGCGAGAGAGAACCCTTTCTCACAGAGAGAGAGAGAGAGAGAGAGAGAGAGAGAGAGAGAGAGAGAGATTTCTCTTTTTGGCCTCATTCAAGTTTACAGTTAAATCTGAGAGAGAGAGAGAGAGAGAGAGATTTCTCTTTTTGGCCTCATTTTTACAGTTAAATCTGAGAGAGAGAGAGAGAGAGAGAGAGAGAGAGAGAGAGAGATTTCTCTTTTTTGGCCTCATTTTTACACTTAAATCGAGAGAGAGAGAGAGAGAGAGAGAGAGAGAGAGAGAGCAATAGAAGAAGATATAGCTCTCGTGTAATAATTAAAAATGACAATGGGATCTATTTACGTCATATAAATTACTCCGCTGCAGGTTCAAAGGTCAATAAATAAGTTTCAGATCTTGTATGTCTAAAGCGTTTAGCTCTAATATCCGATTCTACAGAAAGATAAAATTCTAACAATAATTTCTCCCCCTTTTGTTAAATACAAAACTAATGTATCTATAATTGGATCAGATCGAAAATGCGCGTGCTCTATGAGAAAACTCAACGCATGCGCAAGACAAAAGATTAAGTGCGTTATCTGAAAGAACAGATCTGAGAATTTTGGTTGTTTTTTTTCTGACTTAACAATAAACCGCATGTCTGGACAGATATATATCACAAATTTTAAAAATAAACGGACTTGGTAAGTCTGAAACCATTTTAATTTTAGTGTCAAATATATTGGTGGCATTTTCAGTGATGGCTACGTGGCATCGCCATAGATTGATATCACTAATGACATTCCAGATGTGTTAGAAAGTTTTGATTGATGTTTGATTTCCATTGCTATGGCTGATTCTTAAATATCTTTATTCGTCATAATAGATTTTTATTTCGCTTACAGTCACTTAATTTGAGAAACAGTTGCATTTTTATAGTATGCAAAACTAATGTCCATAGAATCACACCAATTAGCATTTGCTCCAGTGCCCTTTTTATGTCTTGAATTAGTACCAATATGTATGTTTTGGCCCCGCTTGCACAAAACTTCTCAAACTGGGTTTTCAACTCAAATAAATCTTAAAATATGACTAAATCTCAAATATGGCTTTCACAAAAGTAAAACTAAAAAAAAATCTCAATTCAATCTCAGATTTTACTCAAATATTTAAGACACCTACCTAGCAGTCTCAAATATGGCCGTCAGATGAAGACGGGCCAGGCGGCGTAGACGCTTCAGCGTTAGAAATTTTAGAACACGCCTTGATTTAGATTCCTGGTATTTTCTTTTTTTTGTTTTGCATTTTCTGTATTGAGTTGTATTATCATTGTATTTTATAATACGTATTAGTATTTTCTATCGTTGGGTGTTCTCGATTGCCTCGGTTGTTGCCAAGTATACATGTGTTTTCGAATTACAAATTTCTTTCTTCAGTATATTTTTATCTGTTTTTATTTCTATGCTTCTATATTCATTAATCTATTTATCATAATGATAGTCTTGGGATTTTTTATTATTGTTCTTACATATTTTTAATTATCATTTGAAGTAACTGATAAATAATCTACCAATAGTTATTCGCCATATAATGGTGCCAAGCGCATTTTTGCAGAATCTGTATTTGATATTTTCAAGAATTTATACATGCATTAAGTATAAATTCTTGAAAATATCTTTCAGAGATAAACATTATAAGATATATAAATAATATGCAAGCACACAAATATGGGCACATCTTCTAAATTACAATCGCGAAAGCAATGTAAAAACTTTTAAAACGGGCATATTAAGTAAAAAATACTTCAACCGAGGGTTCTAGTTCTAGTTCTTTATTACACTCAAAACCACCGGAGGTGGTACCTGAGGTTTATATACATAATTATACATAATATGGCGATTGATACAATGTATAGAATAACATATTACATAACATTATACCATAAAGTAATAGAATATAGCACAACACTATCATATAAACTATATACATAAAGTGTGTTAGAATACTTTACCAGAGAATTAACATAAAATAATGGTATTTGGTTGGATAATAAGCAGAGCAATACGACGAGTGATTGGGAAATGCCCCCACCAACAAGTACAAACTGCAGTTCTTATTATCCAAAAACAGTTATTTATATATATATAAATAAACCAAAATATTACATCTTGTATTAGCTGTAGAATTTTAGACCCTCCTTAATAAATTTGCATAAGTTAATGATATCTTCCCTGTTTCCACTTTTAAATAAAGATGCTAATTTTAAAGTATTTGGTCTGATATAGTATTTTTCTTTAATATATTTTTTTCTAAGACCGTTAAAATTGTCACATTCCAACACAAAATGATATTCGTCACCAATGCAAGATTTGTCACAAAGTTTACATTTTCTTTCATTTCTATCAATTTTTTCCCATCTTCCCTTTTCTATCGGTAAACAATGATTTGTAGTTCTGAACCTTACAAAGATTAATCTAAAATTAACAGGTAAAAAATTAAGATAATTTTCAAAACCAAATTTATCCTTATAGATTCTGTATATTATAGCTTTGTTTGACTGTTCAATTTGAGAATACCAGCTTTGGCAGAACTGGTCTTTCAGTTTTTGTTCAAAAGAATTAATTAACCATTTTTAGCTCACCTGACCGAAGGTCATGTGAGCTTATGGCATAGCGCAGCGTGTGTATGTGCGTGTGTGCGTGTGTGCGTCGTTAACACCTATTTTCGACTTCTCCTCTGAAACTACTGGACAGTTTTTAATGAAACTTTGTCAGGAGTATATATGGGCCGGTGCAATTCAGATTTGTTCGTGGCGTTGCCATGGCTACCATAACTAGGTCAAGGTGACCTAGGGGTGCAAAAATCTTAAAAAATCTTCTTCTCCGAAAGTACTGATTGGAGAAAAAATCTGATGTGATATTTGGCTTCTCTAGGGTCTTAAGCCTATAGTTTGTTCATTTTGTAAAAATTGGATAAAAAATAGGTAACGCGTTTTTGCGTTTAATTTTGAAAAAAATCGTAAAATAGCTTCAAATTGTTATAACTTGACTATTTGACCAGATAATAACATGGGGTTTTCAGTTTTGACATCTTCTTGTTAATATCTTCAAAATGAGGTCAAGGTCAATTGTGAAGGTCGTG
This sequence comes from Anadara kagoshimensis, assembly GCA_021292105.1. Classification (NCBI taxonomy): domain Eukaryota; kingdom Metazoa; phylum Mollusca; class Bivalvia; order Arcoida; family Arcidae; genus Anadara; species Anadara kagoshimensis. Next base: position 15,040,643 of record CM037863.1, on the reverse strand, counting down.
ACCTAATTTTTTTTACCTCTGATTATAATTATTATCTCGAAAACTATAAACTTTTTGTATAGGCATGTATATTAGAATGTTGTAGGTATTGATACAACGATCATTTTGATGTATAGAAAAAGGTCATGGGTTCAAAGGTCAAGGTCACAGATGTGAAACAATACTGAAATGGTTAATTATCTCGAAAACTATAAACTTTTTGTATAGGCATGTATATTAGAATGTTGTAGGTATTGATACAACGATCATTTTGATGTATAGAAAAAGGTCATGGGTTCAAAGGTCAAGGTCACAGATGCGAAACAATACCGAAATTGTTAATTATCTCGAAAACTATAAACTTTTTGTATAGGCATGTATATTAGAATGTTGTAGGTATTGATACAACGATCATTTTGATGTATAGAAAAAGGTCATGGGTCCAAAGGTCAAGGTCACAGATGTGAAACAATACTGAAATGGTTAATTATCTCGAAAACTATAAACTTTTTGTATAGGCATGTATATTAGAATGTTGTTAGTATTGATACAACGATCATTTTGATGTATAGAAAAAGGTCATGGGTTCAAAGGTCAAGGTCACAGACGCGAAACAATACCGAAATGTTTAATTATCTCGAAAATTATAAACATTTTGTATAGGCATGTATATTAGAATGTTGTAGGTATTGATACAATGATCATTTTGATGTATAGAAAAAGGTCATGGATTTAAAGGTCAAGGTCACAGATGTGAAACAATACCGAAATGGTTAATTATCTCGAAAACTATAAACTTTATGTATAGGCATGTATATTAGAATGTTGTAGGTATTGATACAACGATCATTTTGATGTATAGAAAAAGGTCATGGGTTCAAAGGTCAAGGTCACAGATGCGAAACAATACTGAAATGGTTAATTATCTCGAAAACTATAAACTTTTTGTATAGGCATGTATATTAGAATGTTGTAGGTATTGATACAACGATCATTCTGATGTATAGAAAAAGGTCATGGGTTCAAAGGTCAAGGTCACAGATGTGAAACAATACCGAAATGGTTAATTATCTCAAAATCTATAAACTTTTTGTATAGGCTTGTATATTAGAATGTTGTAGGTATTGATACAATAATCATTCTGATGTATAGAAAAAGATCATGGGTTTAAAGGTCAAGGTCACATATGCGAAACAATACAGAAATGTTTAATTATCTCGAAAACTATAAACATTTTGTATAGGCATGTATATTAGAATGTTGTAGGTATCGATACAACAATCATTTTGATGTATAGAAAAAGGTCATGGGTTCAAAGGTCAAGGTCACAGATGTGAAACAATACTGAAATGGTTAATTATCTTGAAAACTATTAACTTTTTGTATAGGCATGTATACTAGAATGTTGTAGGTATTAATACAACGGTTATCATGATTTAAAAAAAAAGTCATTGGAGTTTAGTATTTATGTTTTCTTTAAATCTATCAGCTAGCCATTAGTTATCAGGTGAGCGTATCAGGCCCATGGGCCTCTTGTTTATTGACAAAAATCCCTTGAGACTCCCATATATTACTAAAACCAACCGAATTCAACAATGCTTTTATTTTTCCAACCCAAGATATGTTCTTCCCCTCATTATGTCGACAAAGTAATAATCTATAACAAAAATTTGTTAACTTATTTTCTGAAAATACTATATTATACCAAAAAGAAACCATCCTTTTATATATTTGTACATGTAATGGATACCTCCCGAGTTCACCGTATACCATATACGTTGGTGTACTTGTTTTAAGTTTAAGGATTTTTTACAGTATTGTATATGTATTTTTTCTACCAATTCTAATTTTTCAAAACCCCAAATTTCACAAGCATAAAGTGAGGGAAGTGAGTCAAAGTGCTCTAGAAGGTTAAGTAACTCGAAGTGAATCAAATTGCACTGAAAGGGTAAGTACCTCATCAACAATAAAATGAAATGACACTTAACATTGAAAAATGGTGTTTTATACCTTGCCAATATTATTTCGCGTATAACGATTCGGTCTGTTCGAGATGGTGCAGGAAGCCAGAGTAGAGTACCCAAATGAAGACCACCGAACTGACAAACTTTCTCACGGTAGGATCTGTCAAGGTGGATCCTGACCTTGGCGGTGAGGGTACGAATTGCTATTTTTACCTGTCACTTTGTCAAAAGCTCAATTAGAAAATAGTATGGTAGAGCTTGTTACCACTACGGAGACTTTGTTCAACGAAGCAGGCTGCTTGCAAAAAATTGACCCAGGGATATTGCAAGCCTAAGTTTACCAAGGCCTATAAAAAGTTCATGGCCGTCATCACAGTATTTTTGATAAGTTTGATGTCACTGTGTCCTGGATATATATGACTTCCCATAGTTCCATGTTCCTTTCACACAATTTTGATTACACACGTGGCGGGTGTAGCTAGCTAAAGAGGAGGCCTTACCCATCTGGAGCACCCGGCAACACTTCCCTGGTGGAAGTTCACGTGTTTAACCTAACTTGTCAGTTCCAAAGTTTTTACTATCTTCTGGATTGTGATTCGGACATGGATTAGTATGTCTGTTTATGATAATTAACTAATTTAATATAAGAGTTAAACGACTGACGAGTGGTCGAGCAGTTGTTACCTCGTTAGTTAGTGGTCGAATGCTCGAGATGCTGAACAGTTTCGTGAAACCGACTGAGGAAAAATTTGTTTTTAAGTCCATCTTTGAATAGAATTCATTCCTAAGTATGCTTGGTGAAACGCGTCCTTCAACTGTTCGTCAGAGGTATCGTATCTTAGGAAGACGTATCGCAATAAAAACACTATACATATAAGCTATATTATTATGAGAAATGTGTTACACTATACTATTCGGCGGTCCTTTTAGGAAAGAGCTAGGGAAATTCCTAATTCTAGCCTAGACCCAAAGCAAAAAGAATCAATACATGCACTTATTGACTATATATACTCCTGTTTTCAACAGTTGAAAATCAAAACATAAGAAATTCATAGAAAAAGAACCCAAAATTCCAATTTCAAATTCTGAATCGGAAACATCTCGCATTTATATGTTTGAATTCTTTTTCATATAAAATTTATGAAATGTAATGTGTAATATAATGCAATACTTTGGTAAAGTAATTGTAATGTAATGCATTACTTTCCAAAATACATGTAATTGTAATTGTAATATAATGCTATTTTTGTCAAAGTAATTGAAATGTAATGCATTAGATTGCAATGTAATTCGCTCCATGTCTGAATCTAGGACAGGTTTGTAAAATAGACTTAAGTATTTATTGTTCCTAAGCCATACTTGGGATAGATTTTTCCCCCTTAATATGCTTCTCGAAATAATGTTTGTTAAGATAATGGTATGTGGAAGCGCGTGGCCTAGTGGTTAAGGTGTTGGACTCATGATTCGAAGGTCGTGGGTTTGATCCCTGGACCGGGCGATGTGTTGTGTCCTTGAGCAAGACACTTAATTTCACGTTGTTCCAGTTCACTCAGCTGAAAAATTAATGAGTACCAGCAAAATGCTGGGGGTTAACCCTGCGATGGACCGGCGTCCCATTCAGGGGAGAGTCTTGTACTCTCAGTCGCTTAACGCCACGGAAACCGGGATAAGCTCTGGCCTGATGGGCCTAATGGCTCGGGACAGACTTTAACTAAGATAATGGTATCGCCATAAAACACTAAACGTGTAAGCTGCATTATAACGACAATTATGTTACACCATTTGCCTGTCCTTTTAGGAAAGAGTTAGGAGCAATCTTAAATTTAGGACAGTTTCGTGAAACGCACTTAGCAAATAAATTTGTTCCTAATTCAAACTTTGGATAGAACTTTTTCCAAAGTATGCTTCGCAAAACGCGTCCGTGTATTGTTCTTCAGAGGTATTGTTCGTTAGGTTGGCGTTATTGCCATAAAAACACAATTACGTAAGCTACATTATTACCAAAACTGTGTTGCATCATTTGGCTTTCTTTTTAGGAAAAAGTTAGGGAAATTTCTAACATACGAACCATTTCATGAAACGAATTTAGGGGAATTTTTTTGTTCCTAAGTTAAACTTAGGATAGAACTTTCTATGCGTGAGAGGTATTGTTTGTTAGAGTGATGACATTGTCATAAAAACACAATGCACGTAAGCTACATTGTTACGGGAATTGTGTTTTGTATAGTAATTCTTACTATTCACATAATGTAGATTATTTGTTATTTTCATGTGTCTTTTGTTTAACGTGTGTGAACTTTTACACATTCTCTTGAACGTGTGTCAGTTAACACAAGCCTATAAAAGTCCCCGTAAATATAAACAACCGCCTCATGAAGAAAACAGAGACGTACAATACGGACCTGTCAAAAGTTTAACATTGACCTAACGAAAAGAAGTCGAAGATCGGCTACCGAATAACTAACATAGAGATAGCAATTGCCGAAAATCTGTAACGAGAGACAACAGAGCTTGCCGTAAGCTGTCCAGTTATAGCTAGCGATGGGCCGAGGTGAGCTGTAGTTTCGACATTAATTTGTTAGCTAAGTGTTAAACTTTGGACAAATCTGTATTGTACTTTTGTGTCTAATAATATTTGATATTCGCAATAATGTTCAAATGTTGTTTTTTGTTTTGCAATCTTATGTTAGCAATAAGGTTCAAATGTTGTTTTTCTTTTCGCATTCTTTTGTTCGCAATGATATTTCTCTACGCATACTTTTCCCGTTATTGCCCTCTAGAATGTAACAATGGAGTTTTCTACCGTGATAAAAAGACATATACAATGCGTTTTGTTACCGAAAAAAAATGGTATAGATGTTATCTGTAGACGTTGGTGAGAGTTCAAGGTCATATTAAGTTCTTATGAGAAAGGCAAAACTAAATGGGATTGAGTAATGGAGTTTTTCGTCCCAGTCAAGAATCTTTCACTTATATTGAGACGTATGGTGGTGGTGGAAAGCATAGTCCCGGAGAAAACCACCAACCTTCGGCAAACAAACTGACAAACTCCCATACAAGGATTTAAATATGGATAGCTAGTGCTCGAAAATTTGTCAAGAGATAGATAGCAGCCTTCTAAATATAGCTTACAAAGGACCGAGATGAAATGCTGATTCAGCAATAATTCATTAGCTTATTGTTAAACTTTCGGCAGGTCTGTACTGTAATTCTATGTCTAATAATATTTGATATTCGCAATGATGTTCGAATGTTGTTTTTGTTTTGCAATCTTCTGTTAGCAATAAGGTTCAAATGTTGTTTTTCTTTTTGCAATCTTCTGTTAGCAATAAAATTCAAACATTGTTTTTTCTTTTCGCATTCTTTTGTTCGCAATAAAGTTCAAATGTAGTTTTTCTTTTCGCATTCTTTTGTTCGCAATAAAGTTCAAATGTTGTTTTTCTTTTCGCATTCTTTTGTTCGCAATGATATTTCTCTACGCATTTTTTGCCGTTATTGCCTTCTAGAATGTAACAATGGAGTTTTCTACCGTGATAAAAAGACATATACCATGCGTTTTGTTACCGAAAAGAAATGGTTTAGATGTTATCATTAGACGTTGGTGAGAGTTCAATGTCATATTAAGTTTTTATGAGAAAGGCAAAACTAAATGGGATTGAGTAATGGAGTTTTTCGTCCCAGTTAAGAATCTTTCACTTATATTGAGACGGGTTGTGGTGGTGGGAACCATAGTTCCCGGAGAAAACCACCGACCGTCGGCAAACAAACTGACAAACTCCCATACAAGGATTTAAATATGGGTAGCAAGCCTTTTAAATAAAGCTTACTAAGGACAGAGGTGAGATGCTGATTCAGCAATGATTCATTAGCTTATTATTAAATTTTCGACAGGTCTGTATTTTATTTTTGTCTAATAATATTTGATATTCGCAATGATGTTCAAATGTTGTTTTTTGTTTTGCAATCTTATGTTAGCAATAAGGTTCAAATGTTGTTTTTCTTTTCGCATTCTTTTGTTCGCACAAAAGAAACAAAGAAATGGTATAGATGTTATCATTTGACATTTGTGAAAGTTCAAGGTCATATAGAGTTCTTATGAGAAATGGCAAAACTAAATAGAGTTGAGTAATGAAGATTTACGCCCCAGTCAATATTCTATCGCTTTTATGCAGGCAGACAGCTCTGGTCTAGTAGGGAAACCCGAAGGGCCGGGCCGAGAAGCGAACTGAAAAACTGTCTCACACAAGGTTCCCTACCGAGTGGGGTTCCTGATGCGACGGAAAAGCACATCCATCCACATTTCTGTACATTCCTTTAATTAAAATCTGACAACTTTTGATAATATTTTACGGTACTGCAAATGAAAAATTAAAGGTTTTGACATAATGAGAATATTGATGTAATGATCTTTAAAGGTTTTTTTTTTTCAAAATGCACTGAAAATTGGTTAATTTTATTAAAAAAACGAACAAAGGTCTTCGTGAAGAAATTATTGTGAAATGGGGTCCTGGCTATTACCAAGTACAAATGATTTGGATACAGCTTCCTATATTTCACAGATTTGATAATTAATTTCCAGTAGTGGAGCAACAAGATAAAATTAAAATCTGTTTTGTATTTCAAAACATAAAATATAAAGTAATTGAAGACAATTCAATTACTAGCATCGATCTTATCAGCCCAGAACACTGAAGGGCGTGATGCATTTCTTTTGAAGTAATTCTTTACAAAACTGAAAAAGGCATAGTGTGAAATATGAACTGACCTCTTGAGTTTTGGCTTTTGAAGGACTGGTCTCTAAAATCAATCGTGTAAGATTAAATTTATGATATTTTATTAAGTGAGCGCCTATAAATATCATGACAATCTCGTACTAGAATCTTATCCCAGAGACTAAATCAATTTCAAGAGTCTAATTCAATTTCAAAGTCCATTTCAATTCAAAGTATTAATCCAACCTAAAAGCTCAATCCGATCTCAGAGCCAAATTATTAACCACATTGAAGAACCCAATCCAATGTCAGATCCAAGTCCAATTTAATGTCAGACCCGAGTTTAATTCAAACATTAATCCAACCAAAGAGACCAGTCCTATTCCTGAGTCAATCCAAAGTGTTATTTCAACCAAACGTCTACTCAATTCCAAAATCCAGCTCAAATAAACGTTATAATCCAACCCAATCCACGAGTTGAATTAATCCAAAGCATCAAGTCAAATCCTATCCAGATTTTACTCTTTGTCTCTGGGAAGGGTGTAGTTTATTTCTAAATCTTTAACAACTTGGAGTCTGCTTTAGTAAACTGAACCAAGATTTCTTGTAACTGAAGACAACAAAACATTTGGTTATTGTCATACAGGTCATTGTTAGACGAAGTTAATCCCCAGATAATCTCCAAAACGTGTCTGTCTGTCTATAAATGCTGTATAAAGCTGTTAAATTGGTACTGTCGTGTAAATCAGAGTGTATGCACCAGATCATGATAAAATACAAATGTTTAAAAACAGGTTTAACTAATTATCAAGGTTTTTATGTATAAATTTAATACATACACACATCTGTTTTAGTCAAGTGTTTATCTTGTCATTATTGTTTCCTTACTCGTTTGACCCTTACACCACTGCGGTAACTCAGTTGGTAGAGCGTTCGCTCCGTAAGTGGGAGGTCGTGGGTTCGAACCCCGACCGGGTCTAACCCAAGACTTGAAAGTGGGTAGTGACTGTTCTTTCGCCAAGCATTCATCACGAAATGAAAGCCACGTGTCTTTCGGATGGAAACTTAGAATAAAAGAGGTCCCGTGTCATGGTAGTATTGGCACGATAAAGAACTCTGAATTACTTCCCTGCTTGGTGGAAATGCACGTTTTTAACTTAATTTGCAAGTTTTCAAAGTTTTTTGTAACTTTGTCTTTAAGTATTGTGATTTGAACATGAACCGATTTGCTTGTGTTTGATAGTAAAGTTCTAAAATCCAATGTAGGCTCATTAGTTCATTACCTTACGTAATAGTAAAAGCCGGTTATCTTAATATTGTTATTTATAAGAATGACATGACTGCTGCATGTTGTCGGTGGTATGATTTGGACGCGAGCCACATAAGACATAATCCGATATTGTTACAAATCATAATAAACATTTTCTGTTAGTTGTAGTGATATACGGTACAGAACTGTCGAAAGTTTAACACTGAGCTGACGAAAAGGAATCGAAGCTTGATTGCCGAGTGACCCAGATATAGATCCGGATAGCTAGTTATAGATAACAGCTATCGTGATATGCAATACAGACCTGTCGAAAGTTCAACAATGAGCTAACAAAAAGGAGTCGAAACTAATCAAAAGGGGTTGAAACTCCGAGCTGCCGAGTGTTCGAGATATGGATCCGGATTGCTAGTGCAACGTTTTAGATAAAAACTACTAAAATCTTTCGAGATATGCGGTACAGACCTGTTGAACGTATTGCATTTAGATAAAGAAAAGGAATCGAAACCTCGGATGTCGAGTGGCCAATATCTCATCAGTTAGAAAAGCTGTCGAGAGACAGATAGCAGCTGTCGGAAGGCTGTCAAGATATAGCTAACAAGGGGCTGTCTATTCGGTACAAATTCTATAGCCTAGCAATAAACTTAGGACAGACTTGTACTTACAGGTAACGAAGAGCAGAAATGAGCCGCCAATACGGCACCAGTTCGCTAGTACTATTAAACTTTCGAAATGCTTATAACCTGTATTGTAGCTAACGAGGGACAGAAATGAACTGTTGATTCGGCACCAATTCGTTAGCTTACTGTTAAACTTTCGACAGGCTTGCACTATAGCTTACAAAGAGCAGAAATAAGCTGCCGATTTGGTACCAATTCGCTAGTTTACTATTAACTTATTGCACTGTACCCAACGATGGGCAGAAATAAGCTGCCGATTCGGTACCAATTCGCTAGTTTACTGTTTAACATTCGACAGGTCTGTATTGTAGCTTACGAGAGGCAGAGATGACCTGCCGATTCAGCATCAATTTCTTAGGTTACTGTTAAAATTTCGACAGAATGTTCTGTAGCTAACGAGGGCAGAGATGAACTTTCGATTCAGCGCCAATTCGCTAGCTTACTGTTAAACTTTCGACAGGCTTGTAATGTAACTGACAAGGGACAGAGCTCCTGATTCGGTACCAGTTCGCTAGCTTACTGTTAACTTTCGACAGGTGTGTACTGTACCGAACGAGGGGCAGAGATGAGCCGCCAATACGGCACCAGTTCGCTAGCTTACTGTTAAACTTTCGACAGGCTTATGACCTGTATTGTAGCTAACGAGGGGCAGAGATGACCTGCCGATTCGGTTACCAATTCACTAGCTTACTGTTAAACTTTCGAAATGCTTATGACCTGTATTGTAGCTAACGAGGGGCAGAGGTGACCTGCCGATTCGGTTTCAATTTCTTAGCTTACTGTTAAAATTTCGACAAATATGTTCTGTAGGTAACGAGTGGCAGAGATGAACTGCCGATTCGGCACCAATTTGCTAGCTTACTGTTAAAATTTCGACAGGTCTGTATTGTATATTGTTACTAGTTATAATAAACAATTTCTGGTAGTTGTTGTGATGAACAAACTGACAGGTACATAGTGTCATTCTGTAAAGAACACAAGAGTCTTCAACAAGGATTAATTATATATCCGAAAATCTTGTCTGCCAGGTCAAGAAAGTCAAAAAATCTCGTCAGTCATAATTTCTGCCAGTTTTTCTTTTGGGATATTTATAGTTATTGTGGAACTGTTACAAGGCCACAAATAAATATTTAGGTTGATTTTTCCCTAACCAAGATTTGTTTTTCAAATCCTTTAAGATAAGTTAAAAATGATTAAAATAAATATACTGTCATATACCTTTTTTGTTTTTATCATTCAATAATTCAATACATTCAAAAAATGGTATTTGACAATATCATTATCAAAACTTTTAAGATTTTTCAAATATCCGATTGAAAATAAAAGTAAACATGGAGCTGAAAGACTTTTGTGTTTATTTTGCTTATGCATAGGTAAAACTAACTAATATTTATGCAGAATGAAGGTTTTTGTTTTTGTAAATACTTTGTTTCAGATCAATTATCTTAACTGTATTTTAAGTTGTTGAATATCAGTTGAAAACTCGGAAAACACAGCTAAACTCAGTTCAGCCAAGCACAACTTAACAATAAGATGACCAAAAAAGTTCAAATATTAATCAAATGAAACATATTTGACATTGTTTCGAAAAATTGCTGTTTAATTTAGAGGTTTATAGAATATATCTGTAGTATATATTGACTCAAAAACAAACATACTAATCCATCCAGACGCAAAGTAAAAACTTTGGAACTGGCAAATTAGGTTAGACACGTGGACTTCCACCAGGGAAATGAGGCCGGTTGCTCCGGAAGGGTAAGCACCTCCTGTTTAGCTAGCTACACCCGCCACATGTGTAATCAAAATTGCGTGAAAGGAACATGGAACTATGTGACGTCAAATATATCCTGGGCAATCCTGGACACAGAGACACCAAACTTATCAACAATACTGTGATGACGGCTATAAAACGGCAATTAAGTATAGGCTTGCAATATCCCTGAGTCAACAATTTATTTGCAAGCAGCCTGCTTCGTTGTACAAAGTCCCTGTAGTGGGAACAAGTTCTGGCATTGAAATTATTAATGGTATTTTGAACATTTATTTTTTTTTTTAAAAATACAACTATTTTAATCTGCAATAAGCAAATTTGTCCAAATAAAAATGCACCTAAACAGAATAACTTGGCAATAACCAATGCGACCAAAAACAATGAAAGAAACAGTTTTGTTTCGATTTGCTATCAAAACAATCTTGTTCAGCTTCAGTTGCCGCATGTTCATTATGTATAAAGACATTATGTTGCACTTACGGTCACACACACACACTATTTAGTTAGAGGGTTTTTATCTTTATTTATTTATTTTTTTGTTAAAACTTGCTGAAGCTGTTTATTTATTTATTTATTTATTTATTTATTTAAATATTTATTGAAGAGGGAAAGAAAATGAAACGCAAAAGAACAAAGCACATTGATATACTACTGATTATTACATTGGACGACCACTAACTATGAAACGTAAGTTATATCTATTGGATAATATCTTGTTTTTATCAAGTTATATCTATTGGATAATATCTTGTTTTTATCGGAATTTTCAGAATGCATGTCAGAATTATATGCATTTCATAATTCTGCTTTATTGAACTTTTATATCGCAAAAAATGTCTAAATAAAACAGTTTTCCTGAACTTTGTCCATTTCACCCTATCTACGCCATTATACGTCATCTCCGCAATTTATGTTACACATGCGTTCGATTTTATTTCAAAAAAGTATTATGGTATTATTAAGAGATAAGGCAACCTTTTGGGCTATCAGTTATCTCATTTTTATTTTGATAATTCAGATAAAATTAGATAGATATACCGAACAATTCATTGCCTTTTGACATATAAACTTTGTTTTAAAACTTAAAGATCTGTCTTGGTTGGCAGATGGTCTTCATAATTAGTGGCACACAGATAACCCTGCATTGTTCAAACAAAATTCGGACGTAAAATCTATCTTTAACGGCCAAATATAAACAAAACAAGCCTTCTGTTTTATTGAAGAACGGTTAAATTTGAATATTGTCGGTAGAAAACGTATCCTGACATAACGGCTGCTATCTAACAATACTGATAATGAATACATTTTATAATTTGACATCAAAATTAAATGAACACCGGAAGTGATGTGCATATCGTCTGCTTAATGTCCCTCGTGTACAGTTAATTTAATTTTCGTATAAAAAAAACAAAATATTGAATAGACATGAAATATAATCTTTTGATAAGATATCTCAAGAGTTCCAATTAAGAATTAACTTACCGAATGACTTCTGTGCAGAAAAACACTGTTCTTGTCAAATTTTGACTTGCCGATGCAGTAAATCAAGAAATCAAGAATTGAACTAGGTATTATTGTTATACAGAAATACTTAACTTTGTGACTTCCATGCAGAAAAAAAACATCGTTCTTGTCAAATTGGGACGTACATGTAGAATCGATCGAACTGAACACGCTGATGCGAAAACATCTGATATAGGTACTTGTCTTTCCGAGGCACCCGGTCTCACTTCCGCGGTGCTGAAATTAACGTGTTTGGTTTAATTTTACTGTTTTAACTTTGCTATTGGGAATGTGATTTGAACATGGACCGGTTTGTTTGTGTTTCATTATACCTTTTGTATAAAGTTGTATATGCCCAGCCTCCCTTCTCTGGTGGAAGTTCATGTGTTTCAAAGTTTTTATCTTGTTTTTTGGGATTGTGATTTGAACATGGACCGGTTTGTGTTTGTTTCATTATATCTTTTGTATAAAGTTTTATATGCCCAGCCTCCCTTCTCTGGTGGAAGCTCATGTGTTTCAAAGTTTTTATCTTGTTTTTTGGGATTGTGATTTGAACATGGATCGGTATGTTTGTGTTTGATTGTCGTATTAGCACCTATAGAGAAGGACATTACCAAACGTTCTCGCCTTTTTTAAGTTGTGTCCCACTAAAACAGTTAAAAAAAATAATTTTGCAGATTTTATAGAAAACTTTCGATGAAAGATTTTTTTGTGGTTTAGATATGCTTATCTCAGACTAGAGGCCAGTTGTTTGAAGCTTAATTTTAAAATTTAAAAAAACACCAATTAAAATCAAAATATCATTTATTTAATTAATATTTTTATAACAATACGCTTTCAATTTTTTAAATTCTATCCATTTTTAAAATTTTCAACTTTGATTAAAAAAATCATTTGAAATTATGCCAAAATCAAATTATGACTAATCGACGGATTAAACCAATCAAGCTTTGGTCAAACTGGTCCCAGTTTTTTGCACACATTTGTACCCTAAAAACATCAACTTGTCAACAGACAAAATAATTGAGAATAGAAAAAACAACAACGTATTTTATATTTATAGGTTTACTCGGCCGTATGACATTTGCGCCGATTTTTTAAAATTCCATTTTTTCATTTGCGCCGATTATTTTTTTATTTATTTGCTGATTTAGAGTGTAATTACCTGTAAAATGTTTTAGGTATAATATTTTAAGTAATGACATGTCTTCATTATTTATAGATGGTACTTTTAAGTGTTGTCCGAAATACTTTTATCAGTTGTATACCATACATGGATGCAAAAATGGCAACTACGTGCCACTCATTTATGCCCTCTTGCCAGCTAAAGATCAACAGTGCTATGAAGTAATGTGACAAATGATTATCAGTATCTGTCGTGAAAAACGTCTATCTTTTGCACCTGATGTTATTCACATTGATTTCGAACAGGCAAAGAAATAATAAAAAAATTACCTATTTTATCTGTGATTTACCTGCAAAAAAAATCGACGCAAATGAAAAAAAAATCGGCGCAAATAAAAAAAAAATCGGCGCAAATGAAATGCAAATCGGCGCAAATGCAAAACGCCGGTTTACTCTGTGGCACAATAAATTGTTGACAGAGGGAAACAGTGAAATATCTTCTATATTTCTCAATTTTCATTTCACACGGGGCAGTTTTATATAGTTAGGCAGGTGGTTCTAACCTATCCGGGGCACCAAAACCTCATGCTCCTGGTGAAATGTTTTTGGGATTGTTATTTGGATATGGGCCGGTTTGTTTGTTTTTGACGTTTGAGTTTGTGATTTGGACGTGGACCGGTATGTTTGCGTTTCATATTGTTCGAGTTAAATATTATTACTCTACCTGTTTTAATTTTGCAATTGTTATTGATATCTTATTAAAAACTGAAACAATTTGGATGGAGAAGAACCTACATTACAAAATTTTTTCATAAAAAATGTTAAAATATTCAGTTTTAGTGGAGATGTTCATTTTTGCACAAATATGGAAGTTAGTATGTTTGGGTTTCAATGCAAAGTTTTGAGGGAAAAAATGCGATGAAACTAGAACCGCAAAAATAATTATTTAAACATTTAAAAATGTTACAATATCCAGTCTTCGTTGAGATGTTCACTTTCACAAATAAATGCATATAAGGCAAAGGCGAAAGTTTAAGAATAGAGGATAACAACCTATAATATACCAGTTGATTTCAGATGTTTATTTTCATTGAACAAAATACACCAAATACATACATACAAGCCAAATCCCAATCCCCCAAAAGCATAGCAAAGTTAAAGTTAAATACGCGCTCTATCATCTGGGAATTGAGACTGGGTGATCAGGCAGAAGGGCTAGTACCTTCTACCTTCTGCCTAGCTAAACCCGTAACATGTGAAATAAGAATAAGAATAAAAGCAACATGGAGCTATGGAACGTCAAAAATGTCGAGGGTAATGTTAGATACAGAGACATCATACTTATTAACAATATTGTAATACGGCCAAAAGACATTTTGAGAGTCGGATGGGTAAGTACCTCCTGTCTGGCTAGCTACGTTCGCCACAAGTGAAATAAAAATTTGAGAATAAAGAAACATGGAACTATGGAACGTCAAATATATTGAGGATGATTTGGGATACAGAGACGTCATTTTTATCAATAATGCCATAAAGCTTTTTGAGTGTTGGAAAGGCAAACACACCATTTTAAGCTACAACCGCCACGTCTGAACTGAAAAAAAATTAGAATAAAGGAACATGGACCTATGGGCATGGAACGTCAAATATATTGAGGATAATTTTGGATACAGAGACACCATACTTATCAACAAGATTGTGATGACGCCCATAAATAATTGGATTAATATAAGATGAATTCTAAGTACAACTAAAACAATTATTGAAGATGTTTGTCTTTGTGTATATGACATGCTGTTATGTTTTCTTTGTAAATTGCAAACAATATATCCCCACGCCATTAACATTCACAAAGAAATTGTATTGTTAATTACATTCATATATCCATAACCCACACGCAAAAATCCAAAAACTCGGTTTATTTACTGAAACAAATATACTCAAATACAGAACAGGCCTGTCGAAAGTTAAACACAGAGCTAAGATATTGATGCCGAATTGACTGCTCGTCCCCAACGTTGGTTACCTATTTCTTGCTAGTTTTTAGGCAGTTACTGTTGATATTTCGGTAGTTTTTCCGGCACTAGCTATCAACATCTCGGTCACTCGACAACCGAGCTTCGGTTTTTCGATACCTCAGTGTTATACTTTCGACAGGTCTGTAGTGCATATTATTTAGTGATAACTTGGCAAGCTCTGAATGAAAGCCAAATCATTTCTATACAACCTGGCACGCGACTTATGTCTCGGTTTCCATTTGGCTCAGTGCCAACAGTGTGGGCAGACGACATTTCATGCAAATTGCATTAACAACGTCATTGTTTACGTCATGGATTCTTTGGATTGCAATGTGCATTCGTCTTCTATCTGAATGAAAGCTTTTAATTTGGAAAAGACATAAAAATGTCTGTGGTTATTACAATTCCTAAGACAGCGTGCCGTTAATGCACTAGTATTAGCATTTTAGTTTTATTCGGGGAATGATAAAAAAGTTAAAATGCAACATTTTTGTATATCCCACTATATCATAAAGCGCTGAAGTGTTAAAATTTTAAGTTTTAAATTAAATCAAAAGTCTTTCAAATTTAGTCTGGTCGATTATAAAAAAATCAAGTCGGAAGACCTTAAATGTATTTCATGTACCACGCATGTGGTACGCTAAAGAAACCTCCATGCATATTGTCTTGAGCACACTGCAAAGGCCAAACTTCGCCTATAGATGGCGGCATCTCGATTTAAGTGAAATATATTTGGCGTTAAACCTCAATTAATCAATTAAGCAAGCATTCTTAAAGATCTTCTGAACATCTTTATAAACTATGATATCCCTTAAACAAAATTATCATATTTGTACAACGAAGTAGGCTGCTTGCAAATAAATTGTTGACTCGGGGATATTGCAAGCCTAGGCTAATCAAGGCCCTCAAAAAGTTTTATGGCTGTCATCACAGTATTGTTGACAAGTTTGATGTCTCTGTGTCTAGGATTGCCCTGGATATTTTTGACGTGTCATAGTTCCATGTTCCTTTTACTTACACAATTTTGATTACGCACGTGGCGGGTGTAGCTAGCTAAACAGTAGGTGCTTACCCTTCCGGAACACCCGGCCTCGCTTTTCTGGTGGAAGTTCACGTGTATAACCTAACTTGTCAGTTCAAAAGTTTTCACTTTCCTTCTGGATTGTGATTCGGATATGGATTAGTATGTTTGTTTTTGATACATATATATCGTCTAACTGTTCCAGGCTCCTCTATTCTCAATTATGATTTCATTCGTGGTGGGTGAAGCTAGCTAGCTAGACATAATTTGCTTACCCTTTCGGAGCACTTGGCCTTACTTCACTGTCACATGTTCACATGGTTTACCTTATTTGTCAGATTTTGCTTTGTTTTTAGGAATGTAATTTGGACAAGTGTTTTATTTAAACTTATACAACTATTATGGACTGTGTTTGGACATGGACAGATGAATTTGTGTTCGCTGTTTTTTGTTTTATGTCCTTTGTTACCTTGTCCATTGCAAAGAACATGTACGGGCTATCTTTCGTTTGATTGGCGACATGCAATTAAAAAAGAAACATTTACGTTGTTGCTTCATTGGAGGCTTTCTGACGATTGTTTGAAAACCATGACTGTTAATTTTGTGATGCACTAATCCTAATCTTGGCGGCTCAGCAAACCTCGTTTTTATTATTTATTTTAGTCGAGTTGCAACGAATTAGTTTTTCGGACTTTCTTACAATGACTTGCGGATATTGAACTGATATTTGGTATGTGATTCTAACATCATGAGTTACAGATAAAGTTTGAGTTTCGTTCCGATTTACTGATTTTGATGAAATATTTGGCATACATATAGAATATGACGTTGCAACTCGGCTTATGCACCCTGGTGCCTATAAATTTTTATAAGTGCATTACAACAAATTGTAACAGGGCAATATGAATAAGCGGAGGAATATAGGCCTAATTATCAAACTGATATTATGTCAGAAAATAGTTTCATTAAGATAACTAACAGCATGATATCATTAAAACCACGTATCACTGGTATTCCCGCAAGATTTTGCTAATTATGATAACACGTGTCTACTGTGTCGATCACCAAACGATATCAATATGAATGGCGCAAAAATCGGGATCATGAATATTCATGAAATCGATGAAACCAATCAAATCCAATATAAAAGGCAGTTGGGCAACTGCGTAAATACACCAATCACAACCCTCGTTAGTGACCGATATCAGAGCGACAGTAATATTGCACAGCAGTAGTGAAACACGAGCTCAGCTAATTTAATTTGTACAACAAAGATAAGAGGGACCTGTATAAAGTAAAATCTTTATCTCAACCAGTAGTAACAGCAGCAATGTTTATTTTAATAAAATAAACTGGTAATTATTCTCATTAAGATCATTAGAAGAACGCAACTTAACGTAACAAATAGCAACAATGAGCCATGAGTCCAACCACTTTTGCTTACACTGCCATCTATGTTTAAAATTGATCCTATCATTACACACTGAAAATTTGAAAAACATGGGGTAGATGAAAGCAATATTCTGCTAAAGCTGGTTGTTTAAAATAAGTGTGTAGATATCGAAGAATATATTTTCCAACATTTTTATATATTCCTCCAAAATGATAAAAAGAATCCAAGAATAATGTTTTTAACAACACTATTACATACAATTAGATCATTAAATATAAGTTAAGATATCACTTTCAAATACATGTACTGCAAAAATTCCAATATTTCAATTGTATGAATGAATAGTGACATAATGATTATTGTATAAACCTTTGACAACATATAGTTATTCATGGATGGCAGTGTACATAAGTTAAAGTATAATTTATATGTCTGTTACTGAATTTGGAAAATTATACTGCAGTGGTGGATTTAAGGAGACTCGGGGTTGTAACCCACCCCTCTCTCCCCCTTAAAAAATTAACAAGAGAGAGAGAGAGAGAGTGTGCGCCAGCCATTGACCAATGTGACCCCCTTATGTTAATATAACAATCCATTTCTGTATACCTGTTGTTCCGGATCGCGTTCATCGGGGCTCTGTCCTAGACCCCTCGTCTCTGGAAGTTCGCGCATTCGGCGCTCGCACCTAGCATTGATTGATTCTCAACCCCCTTTAAAAAATCCTGGATCCGCCACTGAATACTGTACAATACAAAAATTCCGCGTCAGTTAATTTTCGCGATTTGTGACATTTCGAGTTATTCGCGTGTTTTAATATGAAATATGTATGCAAGTCTGATGGAGTGAGAATAGTCGAATGCTCGATCAACTTAAAGCCACAATCGTTAATGGCAACCATAGCAATGACAGTAGCAGTAAATCTAGAGAAAAGACTGTCGCCAAATCATTCAACTCAACAAACAGATGTATAGATAACGTTATGTCTCTAAACAATTTTAAATTTGGAGACTATGCATGTGAATGTCATCTATCCTAGTGAGATTGAAATAAAAGACACGACTGATTCCTCAAGTTCTGCTTCATATTTAGACCTGAATTATAACGCCAACGAAAGGCTACATTTGAAACTCTATGACAAACGTGATTACTTCATTTATTCTATTGTCAATTTTCCTTTTCCATGCAGCAATATAGCTGCTTCTCCTGCTTATGGTGTATTTGTTTTTATATTAATACGCTATGGTAGAGCTTGTTCCCACTAAAGGGACTTAATACAACGAAGCAGACTGCTTGCAAATAATTTTTTTTACTCAGGGATATTGCAAGCCTAGGCTTATCAAAGCCCTCAAAAGGTTTTATGGCCGTCAGTACAGTATTGTTGATACTTTTGATGTCTCTGTGTCCAGGATTGCCCTGGATATATTTGACGTACCATAGTTCCACGTTCCTTTTACACAATTTTGATTATACACGTGGCGGGCGTAGCTAGCTAAACAGGAGGTGCTTACCCTTCCGGAGCACCCGGCCTCACTTCCCTGGTGGAAGTTCACGTGTCTAACCTAACTTGTCAGTTCAAAGTTTTTACTTTGCTTCCGGATTGTGATTCGGATATGGATTAGTATCTTTGTTTTTGATTATACAGAATTTGATTAAATTAAGTTTTAGAAAATACCTTGCATTTAAACGAAATAATTGATTGTGTCCTTTCGAAGCACCAAAAGTGAAGGTTTTCCTGTAAGTATTTCAGACAAACTACTTCTTAATTTTCACGTAATTCCTTCTCGTGCTAGTCTGTTACGTAGCTAAGTATGAGGCAACCGAGGCAACTGCCTCGGTAAAAGTTAGAAAGTATATTATATGTTTTACAGAAACACAAAAACTTAGAAAAGGATAAAAAATAATTTATAGAGAACAGTTACACTGGTAGTTAGTAAATATGATAAACTGCTGTATTTCCGATGACTGACTTAATGAAAATCTCCAGTAAAACTTGAGATACTATGTTGTTTTATTTGTTCAACTGTATGTGCAATGTTCGGTTTAGTCAAAGTTTTGCTTTGCCTTTTTGATAATGTTTATATATATAAGCATGGGGTGATATGTTTATATTTAAATTTATAAGTTTTATTTTGTATTTATTAATATCATTTAACTGCAAGTGTCACTTTCAGGTGTTGCAAGAAAGCACTATTTATTGCCATTATTTTATTTTTTTGGGGGAAGCATGCCCCTGGACCCCCTACTTCTATTTTTGCCTCGGTTGTAATTAGGTCCTATCTACGCCGCTGCTGTATGACTGCACTGTCGGAGAAATCTCCGATGGCGGAGTTGGAGGGTGGCTTGATTAGTAAAATAACCACCTACCTACCCGCCCTTACGAGGGCAAACCCTCTCAATTCTACACACCCCGATTAGTCTCAACAGCTCCTCTCACAGCGCGGTGGCCTAATGGATAAGACGTCAGTCTTCGAATCCAGGGTCTCTCACCGCTGTGAGTTCGAGTCCCGCTCGGACCACATGTGGGAAAGCGAATTTTCCTTGCCGTTGGCCTTTACTGATTCACCTGGTATCAGTATAATGGACTGGGGGAGTGGTACGCTCGTCTGCGGCGTACTGACTCTGTGAGCTAGCACGGTAAAGTCGCCCTGAGTGCGCGCTAGTACAAGGCAGACCATACAACACACTCGCACTTCACATGCATCCACAAAATTGTTCATAGATTAATCCATAGAGATTAATTAAATAGTTCTCGTCGCCAATAGCTAAAAAATTGCTGATGCGACGTTAAGCAACATTCAACCAACCAAACCAAATCCTCTCACAGCCTAGATTCGAAATCCACCTGGGTCTAGTGTGAGAAAGTTTGTCAATTTACTTTCCGGAGGTGGTTGGTTGATTTGCTCCATCACCCCAGAACTATAATGAAAGAAAGACTCGCACGGTTACCTTTTGGTAGTCGGAGTCCAGTAACGGGCCAAGAATGTCCACGTCTGTTTGCTAGACTATGGAATTCCAGACTAACAAAAGAACACTAGATTGATTTATATCGTGAATGGGATCTCTAGATCTCTTGTTTGTGTTCATGTACTGTTTTTTTTTATTTTTGTAGAAAGAAAATATCCGAAAACAGCATTAGTTCTATGTGTCATGTGCAGTTTTGAACGTACTAGTACATTGTTACGTAATATTTCTTCGTGTGTTACTTTTGATTTTTTATGAAATAATGCATTCATGTGTTACTTTTGAATGTATTATTTTGTAAAATAACACATGCCATTTCGATAGAAATTAAAAAAAAACAGTACGTGACAAACAGAATGGAACGTTAAGAAAATGTCGTTAAGACGCATTCTTTATTAGTAAAACAAAAATAAAAAGGTTAGGAAAAAATGAAAAATGAGCATAGCAAAAATTTTACAACAATGTTGATCAAAATCTTTATCATATCCTGTTTGATTGCAGAGAGACATCTACTAGTAGTCAGTCATGATGAATTATTTGTCGTTCAAGTGGCTAACTGCTCCTAGCATAAAGGATAAATAAATTGAAGTGCAAAGAAATTATTTTTAAATACAAATCGCATAATAACCTGACGGCATGACAGAAACTATTTCAGAAGCATAGCCGATAATATATAACGCCTCGTTTATGTGACTGTTCAAGTTTGTCAAACGTAAAACCCTATACAACTCAACATTCAGGAATCAATCTGAAAGGGACTGACTAGATGAACATCTCCAGTCAAACGACAGATGAATACCATTAGATTTAATTTGCGTAAAGTGGTAAATCTGTTCAGAATTCCATTTTTCTTATACTACATTAAGCTGTTCATGTGTTCCCTACTTTCTTTTTTTCATACTGATGATTTTTGTGTATTTTAATTTTGGCCCCTCCACTTTTAAATTTGCTGCTACGGGCCTGTTTAATCATACGATTCTATATTATTGCCAAATGTTTGGTTGAAATGGTATCAATTTATATATTGTCAGGTTAATCAGGGTATAATGTCAAAGTCTGTTTGTAATACAATTTAGCTTTTAAAATAACGAATTTACGAATTAATAATTTGAAATAACGAATTAAATATTTCGTAAAAACGAATCAAAAACAATCATACCAAACCATGTCAAAAGCAACATCCCAAAGCAAAGTAAAAACTTTGAAGCCGGAAAACAAGTTAAACACGGAAGGGAAGTGTGGCCGGGTACTCCGGAAGGGTAAGCACTTCCTGTTTGGCTAGCTACATCCGCCTCGTGTATAATAAAATTGGCAAAACATTACAAACAGCTCTACATTTCTTTATTTGTGAGAATTTAAAGGACGTTGAACTTTGGGACGTCAAATGTATCCAGGGTAATTTTGGATACAGAGACATCATACTTACCAATAATTTTGTTATGACAACAATAAAATTTATCGAGTGCATTGACAAGTCTAAGCTTGCAATATATTTGCATCAATGGTTTATTTGTAGCAGCTTTCGTTGCTGTATAAAATTTCCCAACTTTCTTTCTATGCAGTAATATACCTGCTTCTCCTGCTTATGGTGCATTTGTTTGCCAATTAATACGCTATGGTAGAGATTGATCCCACTACGGGGACTTTGTACAACGAAGCAGGTTGCTTACAAATAAATTGGGATATTGCAAGCCTATTCTTATCAGGGCCCTAAAAAGTTTTATGGCCGTCATCACAGTATTGTTGATAAGTTTGATGTCTCTGTGTCCAGGATTGCCCTGGATATATTTGACGTCCCATAGTTCCATGTTCCTTTCACTCACTTTTGATTGTACATGTGGCGGGTGTAGCTAATTAAACAGAAGGTGTTTACCATTCCTGAGCACCTGGCCTCACTTCCCTGGTGGAAGTTCACGTGTTTAAACTAACTTGTCACTTTCAAACTTTTTACATTGCTTGATTCATTTTAAGACCCCAACATTATTTTTACAGACAATGAGTGGTCTCTAAATGTAGCCATATAAATAAAACAAACTTTAAGAAAATATTTAAAAAATCATAAAAAGTTTCTTTCCTTTTTCTTTTCCCCCCAAAATTCTAACTTTACATTAGTAATACATGTATGTAGGTAGAGTGTACAGAACATTTTGGTATGCCAGAGCCATCCTATCTTGCTCAGTCCATTTCTAATTGTAAGCGTCCTCTGTAGCGGCAATACTATTTTTTTAAAACTCTACAGAGGTGTCTTTAGCATGCACTGAGACACGGGGCCTCAGTCTTATCCGAAAGATTATTTTTAAAGACATGCATGTAAAGATTATTCTAGTACTTTAAACTTTTTACAGCTCTAGTACGGACAGGAGATGAAAATTATCTCGGAAAATTTCCAAGTCCCGAGTGAGGCTCGAACCTATAACCCTTGACTTAGAAAGCCGGTGACAGTACCACTCTGCCATGTCCGCCCACAAGCCATGTTATGGTTTGATTGTACAAAATAACAAAAATTCTATTTAAGATAACCAAACGTTAAATTTGATTATTTTGATTATTTAACTGATTTTATTGCACTACAGAGTGACAGAATATATATACATTTAAATTTATAACTATAAATTAACAAGAATTAATTGTAACTATATATGCATCCATCAGTCCCTTTACCTACATGGTAAGAAACTGCAAGGATCTGAAAATTCTTAAAAATTATGTATAACTTGAAAAGATCTATAAATAGAACACAAATGTCTATCCTGGGCTCAATCATCAAAAGCTTGATAAAAATTATCTGATATAAGAATGGATTGAGATTATGGGGTTTTGGGTCACAGTCAAGAGTATTTTCCTTATATCCAGACGGATAGTCCTGGGATGGACTTCAATATTTTAGCTTGAAGAAAATTATTGTACAGCAACAAAGCAAAATTTCCATATACAGAAAACAAAAAATAAAATAGAATTCTATATTTCCTAACGTTTCTAAACAAGCACCAAAACTGCTTAATCCTGTCAAAATTGATCTCTCACAAGATAAAAAAATAATTTTAACCTTAAGAAATTCACCCATGGTACAATATACCAAGGTCACATAATTTCATCAGACATGTTGGACTGTACATGTACACTAAATTAGATTTTACACCAAAATCTTTAGAACTAAGTCAAAAGTATACCAGTGAAAAGTAAGCAATGATCTTGACATGTGGGATTAGATTCTTCCTCCATTCATTAAATGTAAAGCTTTTAAAGGACAAAGGGGAATAACTCCTACGACAACGGAGACACAGGACTAAAACTCTACTAAACACAAGATATTTTTTCTGAGAGCTTGACATTGACATTCTAACCAGAAAGATGGATTTGAAACTTTCAAGGCAGCCATACCAGGAATGAACTCATTTCAGAAAAAATGTAACAGTAATAAATAGCAGCTAAATAATGTAACATTTACTGGCCAAGCCTTATTTTCTAGGAGTCATGGTCTACTGGGGACATGTTAATATAAATGCCTGTCGTACAACAAGCACTAACAAGCTATAGAAAGAACAAATTTTACAGTATTGAATAAGAGTTATTTTATTTACTTCTACCTAAACTGCATTCAAAATGACAATCAGAAAATTTATAAACAATCAGAAAATATAGAGGTATTGAAAACCTAAAAACCTAAATATTTATCCAATGGAAATGTTTTCTAGAGGCACCATGAGAAATGTGTTTGCCAGCATGTCACACAATACCCTTAACATTTGTGTAGAACATTTTCAGGTCTTCCCATAAATACCATGTTATTCTGGAAATTCTTGCCTTAAACATTTTCTTAAATGTCCAAAACTAACATTTCCAGGTGTTGCTCACACAGTGGTGCGACTTAACTTAACTCTTGATCTGACCAGACAAACAGTACGGGACATTTTTTAATTTAAATTCAATTAAATTTTAATTTAAACAAATTTGTTTAAACACTGCTGTTATTTAGGACAATGGATATGGCAATCAGAGTATTTGTACATTGAACAGTGTTGGTTACCATGACAACCTTATTTATAAATAATCATTTCATAAAATCTCACATACTGTTATTGCCATTTTTTAGTTTAAACAAATTTGTTAAACGCTAGTGTTCTATAAAAACCATAGATATGGTAAACAAGAGTATTTGTTTGATTTATGCATTGAAAAGTTTTGGTTACCATGACAACTTTGTTTGGAAATTTATAAATATTTTATTCACAGAATCTCACTTACAGTTTCTGTTATTGTTTAACTTAAACTAACTTGTTTAACCTCATTACTTACACTTAGGTACTAAGAAATGGTAATAAGAATATTTCTTTGGTTACCATGACAACCCTATTCAAAAGTTCATAAATATCTAATTCATAAAATGTATATAAATAAATTTGTCATAAAAACTGAACAGCAGAGAAAAAATATATATACTGTATATACATGTAATCTGAAAATATCTACAATGAAATTTTCCACATTCCATCTATTAGCAGTTTTCACGAAAAGTTTGTAGATAATGGGACTGCAAAGTTGTAAACCAGCAAATTTGCTTGATACTACAACTAGAAAAGAAAGATTAATACTAAAGAATGCAAAATTGCTTAATATCATGACTGCAAAAGTTTATTTCAAAGAATTTTTTTTTACCAAAACTTCAAATGTTTATACATGTACATGGGAAATTTATCAATATCAAGACTTCAAATGTTTATGTCAGAGAAATTGCTTGATACCAAAACTACAAAAGTTTATACTAGGGAAAATTATTGGTACCGAAACTTCAAATGTTATATACCAGCGGAAGTGCTGAATATCAAAACTTTAAAGTTGTATACCTGCAAATTTGCTTGATACTAAAACTACAAAGTTTATACTAGAAAAATTCCTCGATTCCAAACTTTCAATAGTTTATAACAGAGAAATTATTTGACACCAAGCTGTAAAGTTTATACATGTACCAGTGAAATTTTAAATTTGATGAATAAAGTATTTTTAAAAATACCATACACTGTCATCCATAAATAACTATACAAATTTATATTTGCCATAGGTTTATATTACAATAATCAGGCAAAGTTTAATTCATAGAATTAAAATTAAGTTTTTGCAGAATTTCATAATTTGAAAGCAATGTCTTTACTTAATGATCTAAATGTAGGCAACAAAGTTCTTTTTTTATAAAACAATTTTCTTGGATTTTGTTTTAAATATTATTATCATTTTTCAGATAATTTCTTTACGATCTGATTGGATAATAAGGTCTTTGTGAATACCGATGTTACAATTTTACAAGGGTGATAAATAATTCACTTGGGTAATAAATAAAAATTACACGGCCTCAGGAAATAAGAAATTCAGAAAGGTTGTAAAATTCCATATCACCTGCCTAAAAACCAGATAACTAATAATATTGGGGAAAAATATAAAAATGTTGGAAATAAATATTTTTAAGATGAAAAACACTACCTGTATTTTAGCTGGAAAAGACTAAGCTTTAGTGGAATGATGTCTCCAACAATTTAATTTTGTGAAGATTTCCAATCTGTAATGATATGTTTGACTACCGGTAGTTTAAAATTTGTATAACAATTTATGAATGGTAATGTACCTAAAGATATATATAATATATATACAATGTATATGTATATATATATGTGTGTGTGTATCTTTCATGGCTTATTCAATACAGCCATTGTCATATATTCTTCATAATTAAGGCGAATATTTCCCGACATTGTTGAGTCTCTCGCTTTGAACATGTCCGTTAATGTTTTCAGCATAACACAAGCCTGTATAAAGTTATCTAACGTAAGACATCTTCTAGCCTGGTTGTCAAATTTACAAATGACGATGTTTACAAACTGTGGAGATAAATTGTATCCCATCTGTTGGAAAGCTAAAAAATAAACAGATATGAAAATTACAGACCTGGATGGATAAAGCTTTATAATTATTGTGAACAACAAACATCACAATTGAGGGATCGCCGACCACGCCCACAATGTTCAATCAATGGCCCGCATGCTTGAATTATACACAAAAAGAATAAAAACTCGGCCTGAATTGTGCCATTTAATGATGTCACTGATACTAGTACGTCATTAGTTGCTGTGACGCTGCTATGGTACCATGATGACTGTCAGTGTCAGAACATAAAAGGCATGGCCAGCTTTATGGCACATCACAGAAACTTGATGTAACACAAACATGATGTCACAAGAAAAACATTCATTTTTACATTTATATTACATGTCTTATTGTCACTGTAAAAGTTGCCAATGGGGTTCGCCACTGTACCATATGATACCCTTTAACATTTGTGTGGAACACTTATTTCAAATGCATATGGAAACGCATAAGATGGTGTTTTCCAGTGAAAACAACGTCATTCCAGGAATTTGTGACACTGACATTTTCCAAAATGTTCCACACAAACATTAAGAGGTATTGATCATGTGGTACAGCTGCAAACCCCATTATTTATGTTCCTCCCCTTTTGGTTCCTTAGTTGACAAACGTTTGTCCTTAGCCTCATTATTAGACATCTATGACAGTAATGGGCAAAGGGGAATAACTCTAGACACAATAAATTCATTATTTGTGTATGTTCAAATATGGCTCTGCTTTCCAAAATGCTCACATGGACTATGTGTGTATCTTTTAAAACTGAAATGGTGGCAAACCATATATTGCACTGTGTTCATCCACAGTTAACAGTTATCTCCCTTAGATTCAGACATAATGTGTACTTTGTAATGTCAGATTTAGGCTAATATTTCAGAAGGCATCGAGACTAATGTCAATTTTAACTAAATTTGTGTTTATGTATGTTTTCAGGTGAGCTAGAATTTACCTTGTTGTAGCTCATGATGTTCTATGGAGCCCGACCGATTGCTATCTATCCGTTCAAACACCCCTCTCCACTGTTGGATATAGTTCCAGAGACTCTGGAATTCGTTTAGGTCTATTGTTCCACTATGGTCTCTGTCAAACATACCTAAAAATAACAAAGTTATATCATTTCAATATTAAAACCGAAATATGGGTACCAAATGCAGGAAAGGGGATTTATTATCTGCCTGGATTATGAGGAACACCAGATTTATCTAATACATAATATCAACAATGTTTCAGTTAATGAAAGTCAAAAAATGCAACCCCCCCCCTTGAAAAATTTAAGAGAGAGAGAGAGAGCTATTGACTGATGTGACCCCCATATGTTAATGTAACAACCCATTTCTGTATACGTGTTATTCCGGATCGCGTTTACTAGACCCCACGTCTCTGATATCTCGCACCTAGCATTGATATACTGTATAATGCTCATATTTCGCTATGGTTTTATTTTCGCTATATTCGCGGTTAAGTGTATTCCCGCAAAAATTTAACCACTGTGAATAGACACTGGTATTACCAGCCCAATAATCTTCTAGTCATTTTCCTTGAATCAGATAAGACACAAAAATATGACACCGCGAATACACTAGTCATCATCAAACCGCGAAAATTTGACACAGTGAAAATAAAGCAATATACAGTACTAGTAATTCTCAACCCCCCTTTCAAAAAAATTTTGAATCCACCCCTGAAACATCATTACTCCACTCCAGTTCCTTGGTAACATGATTGATTATTGGATAAATGGATTATGTTTTAGGTCCAAGTCTGTATACGTCATGTATAATACACATACAAACAAATACTGCTATAACATAAACTGACAAGCAAGAAAAAAGATTAGCCAGGCTTCCATTTCATTGTGCCAGGTCTAACACACTCACAAGGGAAGCTAGTTTTAAGGTCCCATCCAAATGACCTGCCACTATTACTTCTAAATCTGGTAAAAGATCAGCTACTAGCTATTCTAGTATCAGACTACCTTGACCTGGTATTTGACCGGATCGCCGGCCACGCCCACAATGTTCCAACAAATCCCTGTCATGCTTTAATTACACACAAAAACGAAAACTCTGCCTGAATTGTGCCATTTAATGACGTCACTGATACTACAATGTCATTAGTTGCTGTGACACTGCTTTGGTACCGTGATGGCGGCCTTTTTCGGAACATTGTGGGCGTGGCCAGCGAAAGGTCAATTGGAGCTTCCCTGACCATTCTATCAATATGCATACGGTACTGACCTGAAAAAAACTTCAAACACTAAGCTAAAAAATTACATGTATATCAGAATCAGAAGCTCATACCGGCCCTCATTAGTCTATATCTTAACATTATTTCCACAGCTGCTCTATATAATGTAAAAGGGGGGGGGATTATCGTGTGGTTAAAATTTTGTGGTAGTTTCTGTAGCGCGAAATAAGCGGAAATTTTACCCACACGAAAATGTCTACCATACAGGTTAATATATCACTTATATAGTATATACACCCACTCATATAAGTTACGCGAAAATTACACCCACGCGAAATGCGAGATTTCGGAAATTGCGAAATTTTCACCCCGCAAAAATGAACCCCTTTACAGTAAATTGAAATCTCTCTGCAGATTTTTGGCCACTAGCTATCCATATCTGACAATTAGCAACCATGCTTTGACTCCTTTTTCGTAAGCTTAATGTTAAACTTTCACCAGGTATGTACTTGTAAGTCAGGGATTTATCAGGGTCTTTTGGGAAAAGGCCCTAAACTAAAAATTGGGAAAAACTATCAACTTTTTGCTCATTTTGGGAAAACTTTCGACATCATTTATGCCATTAATGATTAAATCTAATTTTTTAGTGTATTCAGTTGATTGAAGATTGAGAAAAGCAGCCACATTTATGGCCAGACTTAAGCTATGTATCTGGTACAATTTTCTGATTGGGAATTTTCTCAGCCCATTTTGGGGAAAAATCAATGTTTTTCCATTGGGAATGGGACCGAATTTCGACCCTAAATAGGCCCTTGATTAATCCCTGTAAGTGAATCAAAATCAGGACTTACCTATCATTAGCCTGCATGTTTCAGCATTAAAATGTGACCAGTTAGCATTAACAAGTGCTTGTTGTAACTCAAAGGCCGTAATTTTACCACTCTTGTCTTGATCAACGGCTACAAACCAGCTGTATATCTGTGGATCAATTCCTGGAGGAGGCCCTCCCCATGCTGTAATGTATAAACAAAATTATTTCAAAAAGAGGCACCTATAGCTAGAGGCAGTCCTCCCCAACCTGCAATGTATATACAAAACAATATCAAAAAGAGACCACTAGAGATGACAATCCCCAACCTGCAATGTATATAAAATTAAATCAAATACAAAATTATATCAACAAGTAAATTCAGTGAAATAAGATCCCCCACCAGCAGGTTGTTTTTTTTTATTTTAGTGATTTGCACTTTTGTTCAAAGGGCAATAACTCCCAGGAAAATGAGCAAACCAATTCAGGTTAACGATATGCACATCTATCAATGCTGATTCTTTGCAACAAGATTTACAAAATAAAACTTCATAGTTTTGGAGAATTTGCACAGACAAGAATTTCGAACGCAAGGAAACTCGAATTCAATATACGCCTTTTTCTTCAAAAGACAGGGAATAAAAAGTTATCCCTGAAGGCAGCCCTACCCAACCTGTAATACAGTAAAACCTGCCTTAAAAGCAGCCTCTACATAAGGGCTACCTGCTTTTAAAGGTCAGTAAAATTTTATCCCAATTGCTATTTATTCAGGTTATTTGAGCCTGTGTATGAGGGCCACTTGCCTATTAAAGCCTACAGGGGTTCAAAATTCCCTGGGTCCGAGGTCCGGGACCTATTGATTTTACCTTGGGACCATTAATATTTAAATTGTAAAAGTCCGCTGAACCTGCCATTTTTACCAGAATAATTCTACTTTTTCAATATAATTACATAATTGCACATGGATCTTTCAATGTTGATATTGGACTTTCAAAACTTTATGTGGGACCTGCCAAAAATAAAGGCAAAAGGTCCTGGACCTTCCATTACAAAACATAATTTTGAACCCCTGGCCTATTTACAGGTTCCCTGGAGTCAAACGTGTCTATAGAAATTATAGCCACCCAACGGAAACCTGTAAAACTTGCTTCTGAAGTAAGCTGGGTGTTTCTTACTCAAAATGAAAATAGATTAGCTTCATCCTGGGTTATAAAATCACAAGCAATTTTACACGAGTCTTATACATAAGTCTAATTTTAGCCCCATATCAACTTAAACTACCGGTAGGAAGATTTAGAATATTTTATTTCTCAACATAGTTCTTAAGACAAATACAGTCGAACCTGCCTTGACGGCCACCTGTATATAAGGGTCACTTGCTTATAAAGGCCAGTAGACTTGTATCCCAATTGTTCTTTATTCATATTATTTGAACCTGTATATAAAGGCCACCTGCCCATAAGAGCCACTTTTACTGGTTCCCTTGGGTGGCCTTTAAAGACAAGATTGACTGTAGGCACGTCTGAGGACCCTGGCATGATCAGACTTGCAACAGTGTAACCAGGGCTCTCTCTCACACTTTTGTGAATGGGGCCAGGGCCCTTGCAGTTGTAAAAATAATGGCCAAAATTGTGAAAAATGTGATAGGAAACTCCAAATATACTGGCTTTACAGCTGAAATTTTCAAAATTGTGAAAATTGGCAAAGTGATTGTGAAAAAACCATAAGATTTCGAATTGTGAAGGGGCAGAATATCGGCCCCAAAAGTGACCCAGCGAGAGCCCTGGTAACAATACACAGCTATACTGAAAATCTAAAACAGAATAGCATAATCATAAATCACCTGGTTGCTGTCCACCAAACCCTGGTGCCCCATATCCTGGCTGTGGTGGAGGTGCCCCTCCATATGGAGGTTGGCCTGGTGGTGCACCATATCCAGGTTGTCCTGGGGGTGGGGCACCATAT
The DNA here is from genome assembly GCA_021292105.1 of Anadara kagoshimensis. Lineage (NCBI taxonomy): Eukaryota > Metazoa > Mollusca > Bivalvia > Arcoida > Arcidae > Anadara > Anadara kagoshimensis. The sequence goes on along the minus strand of CM037863.1, from coordinate 15,009,376 downwards.
CCTGGCTGTCCTGGGGGTGGGGCACCATATCCTGGCTGTCCATAACCAATTGGTGGTTGCTACAAAGATTAAAAAATATTTTCATAATTACCTCTTTTTTTTTCCTCATTTAGAAAGGTACCTGCAGTTATCAAAATGAAAACACTACTTTTTCCATTAGTCATAAAAATCTAAGCCCCTCTACTCAACAGAGAGAGTGGGAATCTGTGAGGGAAAGGGAAAAGATAGCCAATCAGAACATGTACCATAATTAGGTGTGGGATCATCATTCACAGTTGACTGTGGCTATGTCAGAAAATGCAATGGTCAAATAAAGTTTAGGTCCCATGACATGATTTAGAGACGACAATGACAGACATTTTATTCATCATTCTTTTGCGGAATATATGTAGAAACGAATGGTATATGTTGTGTTTTTGAATTCCCAAGAATTACATCAAAACCAAAGGGGGTCAACACTTTGAATAGCGTGAAGATGGATACCTTGTGTTATGTTTAAGTATAGAGTGTTATTTTTTAATATCAGAAACAATAGTCTAACTAATCAGTCCACAAAACCCCCAACAAGTCAAAATTAAAACGGGGGTTCACACAGTGAAGACATTACTTATCTGCGAAAGTGACAGAGAGCTGAAGAGACATTAGAAAACCATGGATTTCCCCCAATATTGACAGATTTTAATTAAAAGTCAAGCATGGATCGAAAAAATAATGTCTTAGGACGTGTTCTATGCTGTCATGAAGAGCAAAGTAAGGAAATACTGGAAGCTATTGATGCATGTTTTCATTTCTGCTGTTTTCGACAGAAATTTCAAGAATTCAATAATGGATGATGTCAGACTACAAACCCCCAACAAGTCAAAAATTAAAATGGGGGTTTAGTTGGCTGATTAGTCGAACTACAAAAACAAGTGACAGGCAACTACGGTCTTAATAAACTTATTTATAAAGAGGGTTCTCTGTAGTGTATACTACAATTTACCAATGTTCTAAGAATCAATATTTAATGATTGGACATCTAACAACAATTTACATTGTAAAGAGATAGCTCTATTCCCACAATAGGTTGAGCTACATGCTTTAACGATTGTAAATTGCTACCACAACCAGGGTGGTTGCAATGTCAAAAAAAAAACTGATCAAGGCAGACAGCTCGGTCTACTTCCGCATTTGTCAATGCAAATTCTAAAACTATCAAACAGAGAAATCAACAGACAGAACGTTGACTTAGAAGATACAGTTGGGTCTGCATATTTCATTATTTATTATTTATGGTTTCACCCAATCTGGGCATGATCACCTAGTGAAGCAAAAACAAGTACCTGTCCATAGGGATACGCCATTTTGGGTTTATTAAAATTACAGAACATGGACGACAACTAAAATGGGTAACCTTATCTTGCGCTGCAAATCCCTCATATGATCAGAGAACCTAGAATAGCTAAAAGAGTAGAACTGTTCGATAATTTAAGGTTTTTAATCATTTTAGCACATATTATGACGCATGTTGTGACCAGAAAAAATATGACTGGAAATATTAACTAACCACCTTTACATTCGCAGACTTTTGTCACATGATTGCTAAAATCCGCTAGGTTAATAAAGGACAAGTTCTAGAATTGCCATAACAATGCAAGTTTTCTACAACGTTTGTAACTAGATGTCGAAAAGTTCTAGTCTAATAAAAAACACTATGCATGCATTAACATTTAGTCTGATTAAAAAGTGAATGTTGCCATACGGATGAGTAAATAAAAATGATAATAGTGATTTTATTCTGACTCTAGTATATGTACGGGTCTCCTCGTCAGCAGATGCCATCTAAAGATGTGGGAGGTCACGGTTACGAACCTCGGCCTTATAAAAACCGATGCTCCATTTCACGGCAGGCGTAGTATAATAAAGAAACCTCACTATACATTGCCCTAAGCACGCTGCAAAAGTCAAAATTTCTGCCACTTCACCAGTATAACTGGCGACGTCTCGATGTAAGTGAATGGTATTCTTGACTGGGGCGTACAACTCCATTCAATCAACCAATCAAACGTCCGAGCGTTCAAAATTGTCATAAACTTGCTATTATTACGGCTTCTTCAAATTCAAGTTTAATGACACGAGGAACGCGAAAAAGTAAAATGCCCAGTGTGGAACGCAAAAATAAAATAAAATGACCATTTAGGCGAATTTAAATTATTAAAATTTAATTTAGTCGAAAATGGGAAAATTTCATAGATTCAAATCATTTGAATTCTCTTCCGTCAGTCAGTCGGTTCGTCGTACGATCAAATCAGTCCGATATTATTCCAATTCATTTCTAAAGTTATTTAAAAGCTTAACAAAATTCTAAAATCATGATCGGACAAACACACGGATGGAAAACGATACCACTTTATGAAGAACTTAAGGGAAAATTCAAGTGCAAACAATTTGGTTGAAAAACGTAAAAGAAGGGTACAGTTATGAAATTACCTACACAAGTGTGAAGATTTATAAATAAAAATAAAGCAAGAATTGATAATTTAAGAATTTTTAAAATATTTGTTGCATTTTTTATGGAAATTGTGCAAAAATACACGTGTGAAGGTAATTTCATAATTGTACCCCTCTTTCACGTTTTTTCAACCAAATGGGTTTCACTTGAATTTTTCTACTTAGATGACCCCCAAGTTGTATATTGTAAGGAACCCTACATCCTGTTGATAGCGTCTTATAAAAAGGGTGTTTTCCCAGGTGGATGGTCGATCGATACTTTCTAATTATTAGTATGCCAGAATCGGATGTAAATTCCACTAAAAAATCGAGATCGTAAAAAAAATCGTCTGATAGGCTCTTTTGAAATTCACGCCTCGGCACGGTTTTTTTAAATTCATGTCTTAAAACTGATTTCATTTTTTTTTACCGTAATTCATATCTTGATTTTTTTTTTATTTTACTGATTTTGCGTTCCGAAAAGGCATACTGAAAGCCGTTTGAGGGATCATTTTAAAGATGCGTGTCAGTCACGGGTTTAAATTGTCATCTTTGGAATTCGCCGGGCCCCTGCTGCTTGGGGCACCAGTTTAGCCTGAACAAATAAAGTTTATATTTATTGCTGTATTGTATTGAGACTTTATAGCCTTGAATTAAATTAAAACTTCAAAACTTGCATGATGTACTTGGAGCGTATATATCGCACGATAGGGCTAATCCTTGTTAAATGTTAATAAGCTGAATCATAATCTAAAACCATGTATACTGGAAAGATTTATAGAAATCTCTACTGTCACTGTACATTATATACACGCGGAACTATGCAATTAGTACATTGAGGACTGGCAATATGAACTTTCCGGTTCAAACTAAAAATGATTTGGGTTAAACATATGAAAGGGTCCTCTATGTACTTTAGGCATTGGGAGTGAAATGCATTATTTGTTTCAATGTGATTTTTTTTTATTAAATATCATTACCAATGCATTATATACAAAGTACTTTAATATAGAAAAATGCGAGGTTTATTAACGTATTGTAACAAAAGTACTTCAGTATTTTTAAAAATGGTATATAAAACCAGGGGCAGATCCAGGATTTTTTGAAAGGGGGTTGAGAATTACTAGTAAATCAATGCTAGGTGCGAGCGCCGAAGGCGCGAGCTTCCAGAGACGTGGTCTAGTAAACGCGATCCGGAACAACATGTATACAGAAATGGGTTGTTACATTAAAATATGAGGGTCACACCAGTCAATAACTCTCTCTCTCTCTCTCTCTCTCTCTCTTTTAAATTTTTCAAAGGGGGGGGGGGGTTGCAACCCCCCCCCTTAAATCCGCCACTGAAAACTTTAAATAAACATAGGCATGCTCAGTTTGTTAGTTTGTCGTTGTCACGTTATTTTTGTGTGTTGTATTATCACCTGATGTACCAAATATGTGGCTCAGTGAATAAAGAATCGGTAAAATTGAATCGAAATTGAGCATAAAAAGGTAAAACATTCTAAACGAACTGTTCGAAAATGCTTAGGACCAATGGGTACTCTTAAAACGGAGGAAACTCTTGTAACAAGTTATTGCTACACCAGTTAGCCAGAGACATGGCACTGAGTTAGCCAAACCGCTGTCATCAAACAATAATATAAAACAAGAAATAATTAAAAGAATTGTTTATAATTCTGAAAACTAAATAAAAATAAAACACAATTGGTAGTAGCAAATTAGCGAATTTATATAATCCAAATTTTAGTTTTCGTTTTTCATTTATATGTCAAAATACCGATCATATTTAAGTGCCGACTTTATCTTCTTACTAAATTGAATAGACTTAACTTTAGGTGTTCAATGGTTAAGATCTAAATCCAACTTAAAACAAAAAATTGAAATTAACCTGAAAATCGTATTTATACTCCTGATTCAATTTCCGAAATGAGATAATCAAGATTAAACTTGGACATTGACCCACGCACCATAAAATCTGTAAATTGTATAAACCCTATCATCCTGCACGTGATCGTTCGATCTCTCGTATGATACACTATTATGAGTGTACACTGGTTTCTAGGACGCAGCAGGAATTTGAACTACTAACTACTGGGTGGTGACTTCATTTAAACACTGATCATGAAGAAATCGAAAATGGAATACAGCGTGTTAGGATTATTTCTGTTACTAGCAATATTTAATGGACAGGTTAGTATTGAACTGATGAAAATTCATTGTCAACTGTCAAAACGTTCTGATCATGTGAACCCAATACACTGAAATTTTTGTCAGAAAGTTTTGAATTGTTGTTTTGACTTTCACGCATGAATGAGTAACTATTGAAGTGTTTAGATGTTTCTGATCGTTAAAACCAGGCCCAACAGATCATCTAAAATAAGGTAATCACTGAAAACGAAAGTAGGAAATAGATGTAGAAAGAGCTGAATTATGTAATCATATGGATCGTGTGGGTAGGTTTGTGTCTTGGGGAGGGGTACCTTGCTTCTTTTTCCAATGTAACTGTTTGGAGGAAGTGTCAGTCCGTGTAATTATTGTTTCAATTGTAAGACTAATAATTAAGTGAACAAAATGCTTAACAAGTAGCCCACGATTTCTTTTCCTGATGATTGATTTTGAGAAAACATGATTGACAATAAGTTAAAGTTAAAGTCTGTCCCGAGCCATTAGGCCCATCAGGCCGGAGCTTATCCCGGTTTCGGTGGCGTTAGGCGACTGAGAGTACAAGACTCTCCCCTGAATGGGACGCCGGTCCATCGTAGGGTTAACCCCAGCATTTGGCTGGTACTGATTTATTTTTCAGCTGAGTGAACTGGAACAACGTGAAATTAAGTGTCTTGCTCAAGAACACAACACTTCGCCCGGTCCAGGGATCGAACCCACGACCTTCGAATCATGAGTCCAACGCCTTAACCACTAGGCCACACGCTTGATTGACAATAGGTTGGCTTTAACTCATCCTGAATTAATCTTCCTGATTATTTTGCTTCATCACAACAGTCTAATGATGTGTGTGTGTGTGTGAAGGAAAATGTTATGATTCTAAATAACATTTCACCTCTGCACTACCATTTGATACACCCAAATGTTTCTGCGAAAGAACTATTTTCATTGGATATGGAATCATATCACATTTCATGTTTTCCCGTAAATAAGATGTTATTTTGGTAATTTGTGATGTAAGTTTTCCAAAAACATCGCACACAAACTTTAAGGGGTATTGTCAGATCACATATTACATCGGTTAACCCCTCCCATTAAATCAGTGAATTAAAATTTGCAACTTTTTGCTCTGATTTTGGGAAAACTTTGACATCATTTTTGATGCCATTAATGATTAAATCTAATGCTTTTAGTGTATTGAGTTGATTGAAGATTGAGAAAAGCAGCCACATTTATGGCCAGACTTCAGCCATGTATCTGGTACGATTTTCTAATTGGGAATTTTCTCAGCCCAGTTTGGGAAAAAATCAATGTTTTTTCCATTGGGAATGGGGCCGAATATCGGCCCTAAATAAATCCCTGGTCCATCTCTCTTGTCTGTAATACATTGGTTTCTACACAGCAACCCAATCTTGAAAACTATGACGTCATATATTTTTGTTCGCGTGGGCTGGTGATTACAATTGTATTTCCGTACATAACTTGATCAACATTTCTGGTATTTGATACTTGGACAATCTCAGAAAGTGAAAATTTAATGTGCCCGTTTCGGACCAGGGGACCTTTCCCAGCACATCAAACTGACAAAAATCGCTAGAATGCTGCAATGGTGCGCTCTAGATTGAAGACTGGCTTATCAGTCTTGAAAACCACAACATTCAAACAGATGTTAAAAGACTGAGTGGTCTAAATCCCACACAGATCACAGCGTCTGGCACCACCTAGATGCCAATCCCACAGACAGGACAGATCTATATGTGAGAAATTTTGTCAGTTGGCTTGCTGTAGGTCTGTGATTTTTTCCCCGTGTACTCCAGTTTCCTCTCCCATCTCAAATATGACCACCTTGATATAAGTGGGAAAAAAACTTGATTGGTACCAAAAATGCATTTAGTCCATTCTATAGCAATCACCTGAACTTATGACTTACCACAATAATGCAAACCATTTTAAGTGAGATTAAAGACCAAATTTACGGAATGGATAGGTCTATACTGAAACTGATGATTGTATTTAGTGTTGAACTGATGGTATAAAAGTTTTAAGTGTTCAGGGGGGGGGGGATTTGTAAAGGATTTTCTCTAGCTCACTACCAGTATTAATATTGTTGATATGCACCATGTTCTAAGGGAACTTTAATTTGTTTAAACCAAGTTGACATGAATTTATGTAATTCAAATTGCTTCAAAATGAGATTTAGTGGATATGCAGCATGTTTGCATTGGTTAAAATAAACTTTAATTTGTTACACAAGTTTGACATAAATTTCAATATCAAACAGGAAAAATTGAGTCCTGTACACCATCTGATAACCTGCTCAGTCTGGCTTCTCTGATTTACATGTTTATGGTACAGGTCTTTGTAATTCAAATTTTATAACTTCTAAAATGAGATTTAGTTGATATATGCACTAAAACATGTTGCTAAAATGAACTAATTTGTTACACAAGTTTGACATAAATTTCAATATCAAACAGGAAAAATGAGTCCTGTACACCATGTGATAACCTGCTCAGTCTGGCTTCTCTGATTTACATGTTTACTTTACCTATGCAGGGTAGAAGCTTACGGTAACTATTTTGAGTTAGGGACCCAGTTCACTTCAGAAAAGAAGTTATAATAGTAATAAATAAGTAAAATGTGTGAAAATTGAGGCGCCCAGACTGATTTTTAGGAGCCATTGGCTACTGGGCCCCTGCTTATTTTCATCCCTGACTAACTCAAATTGCTTCAAACACGAGGTTAGGTGGATATATGCAACATGTTATGTTGGTTAAAGAGACCTAATTTGTTACACAAGTTTGACATAAATTTCAATATCAAACAGGAAAAAATTAAGTACAGGATAACCTTCTCAGTTTAACTTCATTGATAGACCTTTTGTTTGATCTAAATTTCAGTATCAAACAGGAAAAAGTAAGACATTATGTGATACAGGGATCAGATAGAATTTTGTACAGTACTCGACACTGTGCTTAGCTGGTGAATAGTTCAGTTGAGTAATGGTGTTTACTGTCCCAGTCAAGAATATTTCACTTATACTTAGACCTCACCAGCTATAGGCGAAGGTGCAGAAATTTTATTAGTGCATTGCGCAGATGACTTTATACAGCATGGTTCTTTATCGTGCCATGCCTTTTGTGCAAATTGACCTTGTTTATTTTAAGTTCCCATCTGAAAGAACTGACTCTCATTTTGTAATGCCGAGTGCTTGGCGAAAGAACAGTCACTTAAGCCACTTTCAAGTCCTTGGTCAGACTGGTGAGAAAATCAATTATTCGGCACTTAGAAATTTAGCTTAGCATCAGCAATAGAATGAGTTAAAAATATTTTGACACTTGTAAATGGTTTGATATAAATTTAATCTTATTCAATTTCTACAACTATTGGGGTAGAAATGATATTTTTTAACATTCGATATACCTTCACATGGTACATTTTGGACAATTCATGTTTGAGTGATAATGATTTTACGGAGCAGCAAGATGATCACATGCTGGATTCAGATATTTAAATGTAATACAAAAATTCAACTTGACATTGTGATGAGTAACATGTACAATGCCATTTGTCCAAAGACAAAATCTGAGCTCCGATTATAACCTGCACATTCTTACTTCAATGATTTACTACACATTTTGTGTACATGAGTTAATCAACTTGTTGTTTTCTTAAATTGAGATTATTAAACTCAAATCTATCACCTGACAATCTCCACATCACACAGTACACCTGTAATCAACATGACCCGATTGATATACAAAATAAGGTCAACTAACCTGATATTGACATGGGTCTATGATTGAGTTTAAAGACTTTATGGGAATTTTGACTTGATAAGAATGTACTGTAAACTAAGTCCAGTGATATGGAGTAAGTCTCTTGTTGTATGTCCCATTTAAGTTTCTTTTACTTATATCGAGGGAGTGAGTTCAGAGATGGCCATGGAAACTCAGGAGTGTCCAGAGAAAACCACTGACCAACCTGCTGCAAGCAATTCTGGCTCTAGAATCTAGCTGTCTGAGTTTGAGAATTGAACTCAGTCAGTGACACTGAGAGACGTTGTAATCCATTTAAACCAATGCATTAGATCCACAGGCAAAGATGAACAGGGATCATGTTGTCCATGGCACCTAAAACTAAGTCTGGGCCTAAATATTTTACACATTTTAGCTATTTAAATTATTGTCATTACTAGTTTTTTCTTAATTGAGCATGGTGAGCTGCACCCCAAAACTCAAAATATTGAAGCTTTATTTTATCCTTGAGACCACTTAGTCACTGAAGATGTTTATCATTTAGTGCATTTACATGCTTGTTATCATGGATATCTACTTGACTAATCATTATCATTATTGTCTATTTTTTGTCTATATTTCAAGGCTAGTGATCTATCCTCTTTGTTGTATCTTTAACCATGTAGCCACTAGTTTATTCACCCTGTTAGTGTCAGAGTCTGTATTTTTCCCATGCAGTGATATACGTGTACAGTCAAACCTGTCTATAAAGGTCACCCAAGGAAACCAGTAAAAGTGGCCGTTATAGGCAGGTGACCTTTGTATACAAGTTCAAATAATATGAATAAAGAACAATTGGGATACAATTCTACTGGCCTTTATAAGCAGGTGGCCCTTATATAGAGGTGGCCTTTAAGGCAGGTTGGACTGTATTTCATAAGTTAACTGGTAGTTGTTCATTAATTTATTCACCCTGTTATTGAGTCTGTATTTTCTCTGGTTGTGACATGTACCGTACATTGTGTATTTCATAACCAGTATTTATCCATTAGTTTATTCACCTGTCAACATGTATAGTTAAGTCAGTACTTTCCTTCCAATTGTGACCACTGCGATAGCTCAGCTGGTAGAGTGCTCGCTCCATATGCGGGAGGTTGTGGGTTTGATCCTGAGTCTGACCTAGATTTAAAAACAGGTAGTTACCAGTACTGCTTTTTGCCAAGCACTCTGCATTTAGAAATGAAGAGACCTTAAAAACCAATGTCCAGCGTCATGGCACGTTACAGAACCCTCTGGCACATTGCACTTAATGCATTGCAAAAGTAAAAATTTCTGCCAGGTGACACCTTGATATGAGGGAAATATTCTTGACTGGGATGTAAAACCCCATTCAATCAATCAATTCTTCCAACTGTGACGAATTTCATAACTGGTATAAATTTATCCATTAGTTTATTCACAGTGGTAAGTTGGTACTCTCCAAGTCTAATTCTGACGTATTTCGTAACTGGACTTTGTCAATGTCATAAGTGGGTAAATATTTGACTAGCTGTTACTATCAGTTATAGTTGGTGATGACCTTAGATAACACCAATTGACATGTTTAGTACAGTAACTTTTACCTGGGTAGATGACCTTTATATCTGGTTATTTAACACCTTTGTTATCCAAGTTTGACTGATTGTGAGATTTTGATAAAGGACATGTCATTGTTCTGTTTTTACTCATCAATATAAATCCTTGAAATTTGAACTTTTAGAAAACACACCTTTCCCAAAATGTTACAAAATTTGTTTTGGCAGATATAAACAGTTCAAATGAGTTTATCCTTCAAAACTTTTAAATTGTATTATTAACTTTAAGATGTTCAGTGTTCTTGCTGGGTCATATTCCGGGACAATATTAGGCCCATTCACAACATTATACAATTATGGACTTTTCAGTGGTTGTATATGTGTTATATTGACCAAAAAATAGATATTGACCGAGGCGATGCCGAGCTAACCATTTTAGCCAATCATAAAGATGGAATGGATTAATTATATAATAAAAAAAATCTTATGGGTTTTTTTCACAAATACTAGGCTGATTTTTATAATTAATAAAATGTAATAAGGAAATAATTTGAGATTCAGACACCTTTGAAATAAAAATTTAGGGTAGGCATGAAAATTTAGGAAATTATTATAAAATGATAAGTAAATAAAAGTATAAATAAATTCATGTCAAAAACTAATCCGGAAACAAATAAATTTATGGTTTACCGTTATATATATGCGAGTAAGTTAAGTTCATTCAACATTTTTTTACCTGACTGTTTTAAAGTTTTCTGAAAAAAAGAAAAATTGGATAAAATTTCTTTTTTTCAATGTTGCTCCTTTAAACACTGCAATTTTTTACAATAATAAGGGACCTTGGATCAATTAACAAATCATTAGGCAGCCCTGATGTTAACCTAATGCCATCATGATCTTATTTGTGATCATCATCAAATAAGAATTGATGACTCTAAAATCCATTTGGTCCATTTACCATGGTTACCGTAAATATGCAGAAATATTTCTTTTAGATGTACTTATCTTTTCATTTCTTTCTTTTAATTAATAAAATAAATTATTATATGGCAGATGATTATGCCCTTTCCTGATTGGCTTAGAAGGCATTTGGCGAGCCCAGTAAATCGATATGTTCACCGCGCAATAATGCATGCAACATACAGCCTCGGTAAATCTAATGTGTTTGAGGTTGATAAATCCTTATGTCTACCTCATCAAAACTCAATAATTGTATATTGTTTTGAAGCATCAGCAATTAATTTAGCCTTAAGTGCTTATTTTGCTAAAAGAAAGTTACACAAAGTATAGCTTGAGTGCTCTAAAGAACTGGATTAGTGCATCGCACACCATAGTTCGAAAACTTCTCCGAACAGATTGTGAGATGTGAGAAAGTTTGTCATATTGCATGTTGTAGGTTGGTGGTTTTACCTCAGCACCTCAGTTTTTCTCCACCATCTCAGAAATGATCACCTAGTGACAAATAAAAATCTTGACTTGGTTGTAAAACCCCACTCATTCCAAGCAAATGAATGAAATAAGAAAAATATGGGGGTGAATTGAATAGGATAATGAACTTGTTGTTATGTACAGTCAGAGCGGGAGCTTTGGCAGCTTTTGATTGTTGTGAATTTTTTACTCCCTGCCTTTGGGAGAAAGAGGGGGTATAATTAAATTAACTCCCTTTGAATCACAAAGAAGTACATTCTGACAGAAAATCCTAATTCACTAAATTTTCTTACTTGTAGGTATTGAGTCAAGATGAAGACGATGGTCATTGTATCTGGTACGATGAATGTGGAAGATCTGCTACTGGAAAGTTAAACTGTTACTATAATGGAACGGCTAAACCCTTAATGGATCCTGATGCCATTGACATATTAAAAACACTATGTCCGGATTTATATCAGAAAGGTTTGTTTTTGTGGAAATATTGGGATACTTAAGGGCTTTTGTTGGGCCATATTTGGGACTTATATTGCAGGGCTCAGTGTTCCTTAAGAAGGTCTAATTTAAAAAAAAAATCCACTTAGACACCATAACACCAATATTTTTGCATTCATGTAATGTTAAATAGACCCTTTAAGACTTTTACAATGGGGTCATTTGGCAAAATAAGAAATCAGGGGTCCTATGGCTTTTCGCCACCCACAAATCAACCTTCCACATAATTCCTTTGCTTAATGGACATACTTCTTTTCTAGTTTCAGGGGGTAAATATCCCATGACCTGCTGCTCAGGAAACCAATTAAAGACAATGAACGGGCAGATGAGTTTACCAAACCAGTTCTTCAAACGATGTCCGTCATGTTACCACAATTTTGTTAACTTATATTGCTATAGTACATGCGATCCTAAGCATAGCAAATATGTTAAAGTTGAAAAAACACAAAAGGCTAATAATGTCACTCTTATCAATTCTGTTAAGTATTTTGTAAGCACGGATACCGCTAATGGAATGTACAGGTCATGTAAAGATGTGCAGATGCCAAGTGCCAACGAGAAAGCCATCAGCATATTTTGCGGTCACCGGGCCAAAGATTGTACAATTAAAAAGTGGTTAGATTATATGGGCACAACAACTAACGGACATACACCATTTCAGATAGATTTTAACATCACTGACGCCCATGATTTAGCTGATCCAATGAATTACACATCGTATAAATGTGACCAGGCGTATGGGAATGCCTCGCCTGTAGTTGTCAGGACTGTGAGGCTTCTTGTGCCCCGATTCCCCCACCACCAAAACCAAAGGAACCATGTAAAATTTTGACCATGGATTGCAGCTATTTCATTGCTGGCCTTGCTTTCATTGTTTTCTGTCTAGTTTTTATGATTTATGTCATATGTTATAACATTATGACCAGAAATGCCCTCGGAGTCGGAAATACGGAGAACGATGAAATGAATGAACCTCAAATTCATGATGTTTACAGTGTCAGTGGACAAAGAGTTTACGTTCGTGGGAAAACAAAACGAGAAAAAGTTATGTCCATCAGCCAACCTAAAGTGTCTGCTTCAGAAATTAGTTGTTTGGAAAAAGCCGGCGCAAAAGTTGAGACATACATGCAGATATTTTTCACAAAATGGGGTTTCTGGTGCGCAAGTCATCCTGTTCTTATCTTGGTTGCTGGGTTAGTCATATGTGGTGCCCTGTCAGCAGGTATTGTCCTGTTTCAAGTGACTACAGATCCAGTCCAGCTGTGGTCAGCGGATAACAGCAGAGCTAGAACAGAGAGGGACTATTATAATTCACATTTTGTGTAAGTAAATTTAGTTTGATACCTTAGACTTATATCAAAGCAATTTTAATTTATTTGTTGAGATTTTGAGTTATGTTCTGTGTATCATACAGGGGTTCAAAACTATGTTTTGTAATGGAAGGTTCAGGACCTTTTGCCTTAATTTTTTTCAAAACACACAATATGTTTTAAAGTCCGATATAAAAATTGAATGGTCCATATGCAATTGACATATCGTCCGGCACGCCCACAATGTTCCAACAAATGGCCAGATGCTTGATTTACACGCAAAAAGAATGAAAACTCGACCTGAATTGTGCCTTTTAATGACGTCACTGACACTAATGCGTCATTAGTTGCCGTGACGCTGCTTTTGTACCATGATGGCGGCCAGTGTCGGAACATTGTGGGCGTGGTCGGCGATACATCAATTTTATTACCATATAGAAAAATCTAGGATTAACCTGGTAAAAAAATACAACAGGTCCATCAGACTAATTTATCATTAAAATATCTAGGGTCCCAATGTAAATCAATAGGTCCTGGACCTGGGACCTTGGGAATTTTGAACCCCTGTCATAGCAAGGTCAAACTGCTCCAGTTCATTCGCCCTAGACCCCCTGCTGTGGTCTTATTTGATGATTGCTGTATGGGTTTTCTTTGAACTATCACGCTCTTGGCACCTTACAAAGACAGCTGTTGTGGTAGTTGCTGTCCCATGATTCAAAACCTTGGGTTAATCGGCAGTCATTTGAAATGAAGCTGTGCTAAAACTCCCTGTCGGGTTTGGAATGCGAATCGTTTGGATTGGCACCCATGGCTTCTTATCATTCAGTGTACACATGCATGTCATGATCATTTACTGGATTCACCATGATGTTTCAGTCGTGTGAAATGAAGCTAAAAAATCTGCCTGAGAGGATATGAAGTCAAATCCTTTGGTTCTCGTACCCAGCAGTTGTTAAGTTTTTAAGCACATACAAATTGTGCAGGGGTGGGGTGGGGGCTTGATGGCTGAATGGTATAAATCATGTGCTTATGAAGCCCAACACCTTTAACCACTTATATTCAAATGTAACTGTGAACAGATCCTAGTGAGAAAGTTTGTCAGTTGGCTTTACCAAAGCTGGATGGTTTTCCATGGGGACTCCAGTTTACTCTATCATCTATGAACATGCTGTCCCCATATAAATGAAAGATTCTAAATCAGACCCAGGGGTTCAAAATTATGGTTTATAGTGAAAGGTCCAGGATCTGTTGCCTTTATTTTTGGCAGGTCCCACATAAAATTTTAAAAGGTCCAATATCAACACTAAAAGGTCCATGTGAATTTATAATTATCATATAAACATGAGGGCTCCATCAGACTTTTACAGTGTAAATAAAAGGGTCCCATGTAAACCCAACAGGTCCTGGACATATGACCTTGGGAAGTTTGAATCCCTGGGACCTAAAACTCCATTACTTCACTTCACTTCACTTCACTGCTGTTGATTCATCATAGTTAAACCATCAGCACTTTTAGTACTTTGATTAAATCTTTTTTTTCTTTCATCTTTTCAGACCATTTTACAGAACAGAACAGTTGGTGATTACAAGACCAAATAATTATACATTATTTCCACACAAGAACCCTCCACCAAGTACAGAGTCCACAAACTATTCATCGCTTTTTGATAAAGCATTTTTACATGAGGTAAATATTTGACTTACATGTACTTGACTTATTCTTCTTGATTCCCTTGGGAACAATGGGCCACAACAACACCTTTCCATCTGACACAGTTTTAGGATAACTTCTTTAGCTCAGTCCAGGTCTTTCAAGCTGCTCATGCCTCTGTGTCGGTACCTCGGTGCCAACAAGTCTGTTTTGGCTAGCCCCTTTTCCTTTCAGTCAAGAGCCTGCCTGGTGACATTTGATGCAGGCTTGGGTGTGGCTAATCAATCCCCATTTTTGTTTCCTGAGGTAAATTATACATATACAGAACATTAAACCCTGTGATTAGTCTTATGCAATTGGAAAATTTTCAAAATCGATCATTGAAAAATAATCTGTAGACAAAAACTGATAGATCATCAATTATAGGAAATTTAGATTTTAGCATTTTTTCTTCAATCAGAGATTGTACAGTCCATCCTGCCTTAAAGACCACCTGCTTATAAAGGCCAGTGGAATTGTATATTCAACACTGAATTGTCCGCTCGTCTCGGCTAATCCTTTACAATATTTGGGCATCTGCTAAGATCTATTTCTTTGGAGCTTTTCACCACTGTAGCTATCTATATCTCTGCCACTAGCGAGTGGAGCTTAAAACTTGTTTTTGTTAGTTCATTGTTAAACTTTCAAAAGGCCTGTACCGTATGATCATTTCAAAAAATATATAATTAGTGTATGATTTTTATTTGACAGGTGTTAGATCTTCAATTGGCTGTACAGAATATAAAAGCAGAGTACAAAAACAGGACCGTGACATTACAGGATATTTGCTTCCAACCACTGTACCCAGACAACAGAAACTGTACAATTCAGAGTGTCCTAGAATATTGGCAGAACAGTCATGAACTTCTTGACAAGGAAATATGGGACGAATATCATTTCTTCGTGAATGCTGATTACATTGGACACTTAGCTTACTGTCTGAAGTGAGTAAAAGATAAACACTAAGTCCATCTCAATAAAGTGACCAGGGCCTCAGTAACAGTAGTCTATCTCGTTAAACTGACCTAAAGGCCCATTGAGAAATCACACACACTTTCTGATGAAGCCTCATCTAAAGTTTGCTAGGCAAATGTCAAATTTGTGATTAGTATTCATTTATTGATTTATTTTATTTATTGATTTATTTTGTTTTTATTTATTTATTTATTTTTATTGATTGATTGATTTATTTATTTATTGATTGATTTATTTATTTATTGTTTATTTAATTTATAATTATTTATTTGTTTATTTGTTTAATACATGTATATTTTATTTATTTATTCATTTATTTATTTATTTATTTCAGTGCTCCGGCTTCTACATCTGATACACTCGGACTCAACATCTCTTGTTTGTCGACTGGTGGGCACCAGTATTCCCATGGGTTGCTATTGGTGGATTTAATGGTAAAATTATATATATACATACTATCATGCTATGGTTTTAGGTCACACCAAATTAATTTTTTTAGTTTGTTGGATATTAATTTAGAGATAAAAAATATAAAGGTGAGTTTGTGATCTGTCCAGAGTTGATTCCAGCCCAAGTGATCCATAAGCCCACATCTTAGACCATTCGCTCACTGAGGCCCCTCTTATGACTGTGAAGACATTAAGATTTTTCTGTCTCATATCAAGACTGTCAATCTGCATATTTTAGAGTCGAATTCCCATGGTTCAAAACTAAATATTTTTCCCAAATATTTTAGTAAATTTTCCAATTTGAAAAGAGAAAAAAAAATGGATTCCTCTGGTTCCATGTTCAGTTCATTCTTAATTTTGATTGCTAAAGTGGCAGGTGAAGCTAGCTAAACAGAAGGAGCTTTACCCTTCTGAAGCACCAGCCTCGCTTCTCTGGTAAGTTCAAATTTGTCAGTTTTCATAGTTTTTGCTTTTCTTTGCCTGTTGGGGATAGATTTTTCCCCAAAATTATTTGAAATGGTTCTTATTTTTCCAGTATCGAAACTGTGTATGACAGCCCTGTGTATTGTATTATGTCTATTTCCAGGTACTGATTACAGATTGGCCAAGTCTCTTGTCATAACAATAGTCGTTAACAATCATCTTGATGAAGAGAAAAATAAAATGGCTGAAGCCTGGGAGAAAGCGTTTATAGAGTTTATGAAAAAATTCTCTAGTCCAAACATGACTATAGCATTTTCTGCTGAGGTAAGAAGTTCAGGAATTTTTATACTTCAATCAACTCCCCCCACCCCATTCCCGTAACAAAATGGGGGGTATACACATGATACATGATACTAGAATCACATCATTCATCTATTTGTCCTTCCACCTGTATACATAATTTTTTTCTGGAGTTATATTCAATTTTGCAAAATCAATTTTTTCTGAAATAATTCAAACATTTCATTTGTGAAAAGAACCTGTGCACCTGCAGTAATTAGAATTACATGTATTTTCATCAGATTAAATTTTCCCTTATTCCACCATTATACACATACTTACTTATACACATATCACCAGTATGATTTTGGCATAAATTGTATGATTATGAAGCTAAAAATCCCACTGTATGGTGTCCTGTTAAAACTTAACAATAATAACAAAAATTATGGTAATTTCTGGAGTTGAATTCATTTTCTAGTCTATGTACGTGTATATAGTGAATTATCAACTTACTCCAATTCTTTTTGAGAGAATGGTAATAGTTTAATACTGTCCAAGAGCGTAAGAGAGGGATCCGGTGTTGTACATTTGGCTTCTTAACGTCATGGTCATGAAAGTGACGATGATCTGGATCTTCAGCCACCTAGGAAGGTGAAGAAGAAACAATGGGATAAAAAAATTTAAACCCTTATTTAGAGTTTGTGAAACTTGCTATCGAAATTTACTCAAACTTACTTTTAGTCTAAAAATGCCTATGGACCAACATGGACACATTTGCTTTTATATAACTAGATGTGTGATGGGTCTGCAGGCTTTTCATCTGAGAGCACTTGTTTTAATTTTGATATTTATAAATGATTTTTATAGAGATCCATCGAAGATGAATTGGAGAGAGAAAGTGAATCAGATGTTTTGACCATCCTCATCAGTTACTTGATTATGTTTGGATATATAACCTTGACCTTGGGACAGACCAGAGATTGTCAGCGACTAGAGAGAATTTGTGTAAGTATAGTTTTGTTTATATAACCTTGACCTTTGGACAGACTAGCGATTATATAGCCTTAACATTGGGACAGACCAGAGATTATTCAAACTTTACATTTGGACAGACGAGTGAGTATATAACCTTGACCTTTAGACAGACTAGATATTATGTAACCTTGACCTTGGGACAGACCAGAGTTTGTCAGCGACTTCAGAGAATCTGTGTAAGTATAACTCGGTGTTCAAATTAAAATCGAAGTTTTGGAATGTTGGACATTTTGTCACTATGTTTGACACTTGAAATGCCTGACGTCAAGGGTCCTCGGTGGTGGATTAGTCAAAAGCCCATACTTTCAGATCACAAAAACTCTGACCTTCGGTGGCTTAGTTTGGTAGTAGCGGGCACATCCATTTATTTGCCCCAAAAAAAAAAAAAATGAATTTGCACAGTTTTTGACTTGTCAACTCTTTGATTTAAGAAGTTCTAGCTTTAATATTTCAGTTATATCTTGTTTGTTAAAAATACATTAATTCAAAAGATTTTTTTCTTCAAATTATGCTTCATAGACATTTATTTGAAAATAAATTTGGTGAGGGTTCAGATCTATGCTTCAGATCTGTTTGGAATTTCTTACCTACTTTGTTACTCATACCTGTGGTACGAGGGAGGTACATAGGCCACTGACAACACTCCTCCATCTAGTTCTGTGCTAGTCTGGCCAGATCTTGCTATTTGAAGGCCTTTCTGTCCATTTCTGTTTGCAGGTTTCTGTTTGGAATTTACAGTCAAACCTGTCTATAAATGCCACCTAAGGAAACCAGTAAAAGTGACCTTTATGGGCAGGTGGCTTTTATATACAGGTTCAAATAATATGAATATAGAAAAATTGGGATACAATTTTACTGACTTTTATAAGCAGGTGGTCCTTATATCATGTATATAGAGGTGGCCTTTAAGGCAGGTTGGACTGTGTAGGTTTTACCTGAATTTATTGCGCTGATAATTTTTTGTTTCATTTTCTTGCTATTTGTAGGCCTTTCTGTCCATTTCTGTTTGCAGTTTTCTGTTTCGAATTTATTTCAATTTACTAATTTAATTAATTAATTAAATTTACTTTAATTTAATATTTCTTTTCCAGATTGATGCCAAGATTACATTAGGTTTAGCTGGTGTTTTAATCGTGCTGTTGTCAGTATCCACCTCATTAGGATTTTTCAGCTATATCGGACTTCCTGCCACACTGATTATCATAGAAGTAGTTCCTTTCTTGGTACTAGCTGTCGGTGTAGATAACATCTTTATATTAGTACAAACATACCAGGTAAGATAAAATGAGAGAGATAAAGAATGAGAGGGAGAGAGGGTAAAAAAAAAAGAGAGAGGTAAAGAGGGGGAGAGGGTAAAAAAATAAGAGAGGTAAAAATGAGAGATAGAGAGAAGCTTCTTTCATCCTATACACGAGAGAGAGCAAAAGAATTTTGAAAGGGATGTCTTTCATCCAATTCATAAGAGAGAGAAGTCTTTCATCTCTGCATTTGAGAGAAAGGTGTCTTTCTTCCTATGCATTTTTTTGGTAAAATTTTGTATAGATTCATCAAATGCCAAAACATGTATTGTTTAATGTGTGAGTATATTTTATAGTCTGCCTTGTACTAGTGTGCACTCGGGCTGCTTTTAAGTTGCTAGCCCTCCACAGTCGTGTTGCTGTAGACAAGCATACCACTCCCCTAGTCATATAATCCTAACAACGAGTAAACTAGTAGATACTCTATCCTCTTAATACTGTGGCCAGGTGAGGAAGCAGTATCTCAAATTTTAAAGCCTTACATTTAATCCAGCCATAGTTTTAGCCCATGACCTCTTGTTCTCGATGCTCTAGTCTGTTGAGCCACTGAGGCAGTTTCATCACTAATGTACATTTTATGAGAATGCATGTTTACAGAAGCTTGTGTAATTAACTGATTAACAAAATCTTAATTGAACCCTAATTATAATATGTATAAATGCTAAATATGCATGTATGTATGATTAATTTTTTTTTCTCTTCTTTAGAGAGATGTTAGAGGTCCCAATGAAAGTCTAGAAGAACAGATTGGTAGAATTGTGGGTAAAGTTGGGCCTTCAATGTTGTTATCAAGTACATCTGAATCACTAGCATTCTTTCTGGGTAAGTCACAGCGCGCACTAGGCTATTTTTGGAGCTGATATTGTTTCAATTCTTCATTTTAGATATTTACAACAATATTACTATTTTTATCCCTTGCCTTTTGAAGAGAAAGGGGGATATTAAACATGTTAAATTAAAGTTTCCGTCCTTCCATCTGTCTGAAATTCTTGTCGCTAATTTTCCAAATCTGTGAATCTATGTCACGAAACTTGGTGCAAAGTATCAACATAGGTAGGAAATGCGCATATCGTTAACCCAAGTTGGTTTTTCTCATTTTCCTTGGAGTTTTGTCCCATTGAACATTTATGTAAGTCCAAATCACAAAAAGAACCTGCTGGCAGGGGATCCTAATTCACTGAATTTGCTTGTTCAGCCTCTAAAATTTTTGCTACTTGATTGCTTAATTTGAATTACTAGAGACCTTTTTCCCATTCATGCACAAACGATTGAGATCGAGGCAATCCTATAAGTACGATATATACTAAAGACTCTCATATCAGTTATAGGCATGGTTTATTTAGATTTATCTGCAACATACTGTATCAATTTTACCAAAACATAGTTGATGTGTTTGCATTAACTAGACGTACATCTATGTGTGAATTATCAAAAAAAAAGTTAGTAGAATTTAAGAAATTGTCAATTGTATATTTAAAGTTTAAAGAATTTCATGAGCCTATATGCTTGACAGGCCAGTTTTTATACTAGCTTCAGTGGCATGAAGCAGCCACTCTCTAGAAATGACAGATATAAACAAGTGACATCAACCATTGAGTGTAAATAAGTGGAATAATGAGTCTGTGTACTTGTTTTTCATTTTGATTTTGTTTTTTGACAGGTGCCCTGACAACTATGCCAGCAGTAAAAGTATTCTCACTGTATGCAGCAGGAGCAGTTTTATTTGACTTCCTGTTACAGATAACCTGTTTTGTTGGTTTAATGACACTGGATGCTAAACGACAACAGGTACATGCATATGTGTGATAAAAAATTAAATAATTAAGACAAAACAATTGTAAAAATGTTGATGAACCAGAACTGTAGCTAATAATGAAAAACCACATTTAATTTGTGTGTGACTGGCTTTGGCGCATTTGGCCAGGACAAAATAATGGAGAAAATTAATGGTCACAAACTTACATGTATTTCTGAAAATGTATTTATTTATACAAAATAATCAGCTATATGTCAGTCCATATAGTAAAAGTTAATAGTTGGAAATTAATTATATGAGAATTGTGAAATTTTAATATGGCAAATAAAAGTTGGTTTAACTGGAGATTAGACAAGGCATATGTGTAATAAAATGATTTACTTATCATGTTCCCAAACATATAGTGTTTATCCCATTTCTTTAGCGAATATTTTGTCTACCACTTTTCTGATACACTTTAACAGATCATTATGAAACTTCACAGGAACAATCTTTGGGTGGAGTACATGTGCTGTTGGCTATTTATATTTTTATCAAACTGATGATTAAAAAAAACCATGGATTTCTGAGTTGGAGTTTGTTTTGGGGTCACTTTTGAAAGTGCTTCCAATAAGTTTTATGTTTTATATTTGTAGGCAAATAGATTTGACATGTGCTGTTTTGTAAAAGATAATAATAAAGAAAAACTAGATGTGTCAGAGGGATGTCTATACAAAGTGGTTAAAAATTACTACTCACATTTTATACTGAAAGAATGGGTCCGTCCAATTGTTGTAAGTATTACTTGAGTACGGTGCCAGGGTTGTCTCAACCCAATTTGGTTCTGAGCTTTATGGTAACTGGAATTGCAAGAATCTTGTATAGGGAAAAAGTCAGAACCTAGATATACTATAACACTATTCGCAGTAGGTGATTTAAAAAGTTAAATCCGATATTACCCTATGTGCTTAAATGATAAGTGTTGGCCTAAAAATAACCTTAATAAAATCAAACCAAATGTGAACAGATGTTTTCATGAGTACATTTTGGACATAAGTGTGCTAGTTTATAATAAGACTGCAAGTTGCCAATACAACAATTTTCTTATAAAACAAAACAACCATATAGGCAAACAACATTGACCTGTCCGTTTGACCTTTGATTTAAATATTTATTGTGAGCGAGTAAATTTTAGTAATAGGGATCAAGTGTGTATATTTCTTTAATATGATGTGAACACTAATCATAGGCAATGTGTATATGTATGAACTACCCTGTATTGGTTTGACCCTCCTATTTGAATATTCCTAATGAAAGGCGAAACGGACAGGTCAATGTTGTGTATCTATACCAAATACCATAAACTGCTCATACTTGTGACAATTTTTTTGCATATTTTTTTCTTGCAAAAATAGCACAAAAAAATTGCTCATGAAAATAAGTTTCTTTACAGTATACAAGCTATATTTGTTAATCTTTATTTTCAGATGATTGTGTTTGCTGGTTATTTCTGTTTTAGTGCCGCTTTAGTCAACAAAATAGATATCGGTCTGGATCAGAAACTGTCAATGCCAAAGGTAAGATCATATTTCAGAATTGTTGAACTGCTTAATTTTGAGTCCAATAAATGGGTTCCATTCCCAATGTTCAAAACCTATATTTTCCTAGATAAAGTGTGAATTTCCCAATTGGAATACTGTAAATCTGGAATTTTTCACATTCTTTTTATTTCCAAATAAATTAGGGACAGCAACATCACACGAAAATAAAGCTTTAGCAAACATTTTATTTAGATATACATGTAACCTAGGTTTCCACAAATTTAAAATATTTAGTAGCCAAATTTCCAAAATTTGTGAAAATACAGTCCTTTTTAAAGTTTTTTCCACAAATTTGCTAAAATAGGTTACTTTTTGAAAGAATTCCTCAGAAATTAGTAGCCAATGGCGATTTTGGCTACCAGGAATGGAACATAGTGTAACTCATATACAGTGACTCTGAGAAGAGTCCAACAACACAGAAATAAAATTATGTGATTATATTGAAATGACGATTCTCCTGAAAATTATCACAGGCAATAAATTTCCTGATTTACAGTAAATTAACTAAAACATTGAAATTTTACATTTCTACTACATGTATGTTTTCTTATAAACAATTTACAAAATTAATCTTGTCATATTTATCAGTGGTGAACAGTGGCACTTTCAGTACTTTGATTTATTCAGATTTTCTTTGCTAATTTGTTGTTATGTATATTCACAGGACTCCTATGTATTAGATTGGTTAACTAATCTGACAGAATATTTACATGTCGGACCACCTGTTTACTTCGTTGTCGAGGAAGGACACGACTACACCACACTGAAAGGGCAAAATGGTATTTGCGGTGGCAACGGATGTCCGCAGGATTCTCTAGTTGGTCAAGTTTATACAGCATCACTACAGCCTAACTAGTAAGTCATAGTAAGATTCAACAGATACAACTGGGTTCTCACTTGGCCATGTTTTGGGTGCAATATTGGGCGCCATTCACAATTAAAAATATTATGGTTTTTATACCATTCATACCAAGCTGATTTTCACAACTCAAATAATAAATTTTAAAAAATATGACTATGATTTTATAATTATGAATTCTCCAGATTAATTTTGGTGAAACATTTCTGCTATTGTCTTGAAACAAATACTGTTTAAAGTAATCTGTGACTTTAGTTTAAACAATATTTATTCATCATTAAATACAAATAATACAACACAAAACAAACTTTAAACTGGATTCAAGAACAATCTGTGACTTTCTAATGTTATTATTTATTTTTCAGTTCATATATAGCTCAGCCAGTGTCTTCGTGGTTAGATGATTATTTCAGTTGGCTGTCACCAGGTGGAGATCCACCATGTTGTCGACATTTCAGTAACAACTCATTTGTCCGGCTGAATGTAAGTATTAGAAAAGTACAATGGAATTTTATGCCCCAGTCAAGATTCTTTCACTTATATTAGCTTATATTGAGGCTGTCAGTTATGGGAAATGAAACCAGAGTACCCAGACAAAAACACCAACTTTAGGAAAGCATACTGACAAATTTTCTCACCCCAAGTGGAAATCAAATTTAGGTGGTGTGACAGCTAGGGTACCACAGTTTTCCTGACAATTAACTCTTTCAATTCATCCTGTCTCCACACATTCCTTATGGTATCAACCATATATTCTGCGATGTAATACATGTACTTCCATCTATTTTTATACCCCTGCAAATTTAGTTTTGGGTGGGTACATAGAAATCACCATGTTTTTCTGTCCATCTGTCTGTATATCTGTTGGTATGAAATTGTAGCAACTCAAGCTTCTACATCTATGGAAGGATTTCCATCAAACTTGGCACAAATGTATATCAACATAAGATGATGTGTCAAGTAACACATTAACGTGTGTAGGTCAAAGGTCAAGATCACAAGGTCAAATTTTAGTTTGTAACTGGCACTGTCATTATGAACTTTGAACTCTTGTATTTTATAAAATCAGTGATTCACATGTTATTTGTTTGTGTTTTGTTTTGTAGATAATGGTACAGGCTGTGCAAAATGTAATGTGGAAACTCAGAAAAATGGACGTCCTTCACAGAAAGACTTTATGAAATACATTCCTTGGTATTTAAAAGATAACCCAGGTTTAGCTTGTGCTAAAGGGTAAATATTTTATTATCTTTGGCTTTGGCAGAATTGTTTTCTAGTGGTAAAGACTGCAGCCTCCTTGTTCAATGATTGTGAATTTGATGACTAGCTAACAGACTTAAATTGTTAGTGGCCAAATTAAAAAAATATATGTGAAAATATAGTCCCTTTTAAAGTATTTTACACAAATTTGTTATATAAAGAGGTTACTGTTTGAAACAATTTCTCAGGCATTAGAAGCCAAGGACGACAATCTTGACTACCAACAATGAAAACACAGCATTTCCATGATAAAATGGGTGGTTTTTTTTATTGTTTTTGATTTTTTTTTTTTATTTAAACTAATCAAACTTTGTATTATTTTTCAGAGGCCATGCTGCATATGGAAGTGGAGTTGATTTGTTGAAAAACAAGACAGAAGTTGGAGGTAAACTTTCAATTTCTACCCCTACCACATGGAAAGGGGGTTTGGGCCTTGGTGGGAATTAGACTTAAAGTCTGCTTACATGTTATGTTGTTCCTGGATCTCTGTCTAGGTTTGATACCCAATCTTACAATCCTTAAGAGGAGAGTTTTTGGAAATGGCCCTCTCTAAAAAAAATTGGTAGATTGAACACTATAAGACAGCTCTGATATGTTTGTTTTCATGGTTACTGATCTGCCATGATGGACTAGTATGCTGTATTTTTGACAGCTCTGATATTTGTTGTTTCCATGGTTACTGATCTGCCATGATGGACCAGTATGCTGTATTTTTGACAGCTCGATATTGTTGTTTCCATGGTTACTGATCTGATTTTATGGACTAGTATGCTGTACTTCTGACAGCTCCGATATTTGTTGTTTCCATGGTTACTGATCTGTTGTGTTTTTTGTTCCTTAGCAACATACTTCATGACATACCATACCATACTTAAAACATCAGCTGATTATATAGGAGCATTAAAAGAAGCCAGAAAAATAGCAGATAATATCACCAGTACGCTGAGAATAGCCAACCCCAAATCAACATCTAAAGTGTTCCCATACAGGTAAATATTAGACTTTTTAATCACATTGTTTCTGTGCTTTACCAGGAATAAAGGGTATATATACATGTTTATTATGAAATCATTTATTTTCGTAGTGTGGAAATTTTCATTGTTTTGGAGGACACCCCTGACCAACAAAACCACATGCGTGTCAACTTAAATAGTACAAGTATATAAAACAAGCTTGTGTTAAGCAATAATCATGGACCAGAAATGTTGTCACCCAACAAAACAGTATTTTTAAACCCCTTGAAAATAAATGATTTCACAGGAATGGAAAATCGTTCTATAATCACTATTAAATCTTTAAATGATGTAATTAATAAATTGGTTAATAGGTATACATGTGTATGTATGTATAGGTTGAAAAGTCTCTCAAAGAAACATGCACACACCTCCTGATGCTGGAAATTTGAAAAGGGACAAAAGCAAATAATAGCTACTGAACTGTTGGCTACAATCTATTCAAGCATTTACGGTTTTCAGAAAATTGGTTAAACTGTTTCACCAGCCCCACTTTCCTGGTGGAAGTTCACCTACATGTAATTTATGTTTCAAAGTTTTTACTTTGCTTTGGGATTGGTATTTGAACATTTTGAATTAGTATGTTTGATTTTGAGTTGAACATTTTATTGAAATAATAAATATATTTATCTGTATTTCAGTGTTGTGTATGTATTTTACGAGCAGTATTTGACCATCGTTACCGACACAGCCATACAACTTGGTATATGTGTAGCTGCTGTGTTCTTGGTGACCTTCTCTTACTGGGATTTGACCTGTATTCTGCCATTATGATCCTCATCACCATAACGATGATCATAACAGACATGGTGGGAATGATGGTGTTATGGGATATATCGCTAAATGCTGTTTCATTGGTCAATCTAGTCATGGTAAGTTATAAACATGTATCTGTGGCTGTTTAGACTTGATATGATTGTATTGAGATGTCACCAGCTATAGGTGAAGTGATAAATTTTTGCCTTTGCAGTGAGTTTTTGCATGCATAATATGAAATAAAGTATAGACAGTTTTTGGTAATTTCTTAAGTAAAATGTGTTACAGCAATTTTGTTACATTTTTTTTTTTTTTTTTTTTGTAAATACCTTCTACTTTTAATTGGGAAAATTTGAAGGTTCTGAATAAAGTGAACTTCACTATGACATGCTTTCAGGATTTTCGATACAAAGATGTTTAAAAATTGTTACAACATTTAACATTTTGTGTGTAAGGACATCTAGATTTAACTTTCTCCAGGCAATAGGTATATCATTAGAATTTTGTGTTGAATTATATTTTTGATGCTGGTTAATTTTTGTGTCTTTTCTACAGGCAATAGGTATATCAGTAGAATTTTGTGCTCACATTACTAGAGCATTTGCTGTTAGTTTGCTGCCTACAAAAGTTCTACGAGCAAAAGAAGCTCTCTCACAGATGGGCAGTTCTGTAAGTATATACATATAACATGCTATTTTCTGTCATACGAGTATAGGGTTCTTTTTTGTTGTTGTTGAAGCTTAACTCACCCCTGTTTTCACAGTCATATCTTACATGAACCTGATATTGATGAATGTCGGAAGCCTAGAAAAATCTGCATTTAGGTGTCATTTTAGATGACACTATAAATTTCTTTAGTGTCTTGAAAATTGAACATAATTATATAATTCAAAATTTAAGTTTCATTTGTCAGATTTAAGTTAAAGAAAATCCTTGATGATGATGATGAAATAATCATGATCTTTGATCATAGACATAGCTAGCTAAACAGGAGGTGCTTATGATAGAGGAGCACCAAACCTCTCTTCCCTGTTCAAATGTGTGTGTTTAACCTAGTTTCAGGGATAAAGCTTAACTATTTTTAGTTGGGGGCCCAGTTTACTTCAGAAAAGTAGTTGTAACAGTAATAAATACATGTAGCATAAATGTGTAAAAATTTAGGGGCCCAGGCTTACTTTTAGGAGCCACGGGCTACTGGGCCCCTACTAATCTTTATCCCTGTAATTTGCCAGCTTCAAAGTTTTTACTTTGCTTTATAATTGTGATTTGGACAAGGATTTGAATATATGTTTATGATCCATAACTAAATATTCTCTTCTTTATTTACAGGTACTTAGTGGTATAACATTAACTAAGTTAGGAGGAATTATAGTTCTTGCCTTTTCAAAATCACAGTTATTCCAGGTGTTTTACTTTAGGATGTACCTAGGAATGGTCGTGTTTGGGGCCACACATGGTCTCATATTCTTACCAGTATTACTTAGTTATATAGGTAAGTCTTACAGTTTTAACCCTTCAGTAGATATAGAAACTAACATCCTTCCAACAAAGCAAATACAAAAAATGCAGTTACTGTCGTCTTTGGCCGGTTAATTTATAAGATTATTGCTTAGAGAATATCTATTTATTTTCTTAATGATGGACTTTAAACAAATTGAAATTTATAATCTTTCTTGTGGACATACACATGTACTTTGAAGCTTGGCTTGAGCCAAATTTTAAAGTCATAAAGCCATCAGTTTTCATCTTTGGATTCGGCCAATGTTCAACCTCGGCTTCTCTGACCATGCTCAACATCAGCCTCTGGCCATGCTCAACCTTGTCCTGTGACCATGTTTAACCTTGGCCTTTAGCCATGTTCAGTCTCTACCTTTGGCAATGTCTGTATACTTTCCAAGGATGTTGTCAGACAAATGTTATGGTTATTGATAAGTTTTGATAACTTAATGGAAGGATGGCAGTTTTTTTAGAATGAATAGACATGTACATGTGTGATTTGCTTATATAATTCTCATACTGAACAATAAAAGAAACCACCTGCTTAATGAAATCAGAAGTTTAAAAATATGGTTTTATACTAACTACATGTACATGCACATGATGCAGCTTAACATCATTGGAAGGAATCTGTATTCATAGATTGAAATAAAAAAAAGCTCAAAATTACAATGTACATTTAGATTCTGGAACATCTTTTAGCCTTTTGTGTTACTTTTAGCAGCAGTTTTATTTTGGTGTTTTACAGAGTTTGACATTTATGCTAAATTAAAACAAAGAAATTAAGTATGTGACTGGCTCTGTTCACAAAAAGTTGGCGAGCTAATATATAAAGCAGTTTACAATTTGGCTTTTTTCATGTTTATTGTTCAGTGTAGAACTTCAAATATATACTGTAAACCATTTTTCTTCGCAGCTAAGAGTATTAACTTTTGCAATTCTCTTACCAAAACCATTTTATGACTATCAACTTTCGTGATATGGACTATTATATGCTAAATATTTGGTATACGTGATACCATTTTGGAAACAAGTTGAAAACGGTTTCCATTATTCTTTTGTGCTCAAGGCACATGCAAAAGTTATTGGCAAATGAATAAAATTTGGTTTACAGTATTCATTTTACTCATTTTACCTTGTGTGTCATGCTTTGGTGATGGGATTCATTAAAATCTACTTAACTTTTCAATATAATCTATGCCTACAGGTATAGGTCATTCACAATATAATGGCAAATGTGGCAGTGTATGTACACCAAATCTATTTCAATAACAGATAAAAAAGTGGAAAAAATATTACAAATTAACTGTTATTATAGAAAGTGTGAGTAAGGGATACTGCTGATCCCAAACCTTGTACAAACATGTACTACCAGTAGCTAATGAACTACTAATTGCCAAAATTCAACAAAATCCCACTGTGATAAACTTACTATGCATGAAATTTGATAAACTTGCTGTACATGTATGTTGTCAAATGAAATTGACTAGATGTTTTTATCGTGTAGATCCATTGACACAGTTATGTTTTATTGGCATTTATGTTTGTATCAAGTATTTACACTGCCATTAATTAGATTATGAAGGACCAATATCATATGCTTTTTTAAATTCATTACTGTCACAAAAACAAAGATATCCATGGTTTTACTGATATAATCTCAAGAAAATTGTTTTTATAAAATAATTTCTACATGGATATAATTCAATCATGCTATTTGGTAAATATGAAACAAGAATTCTTGAAAAAAGCTACCATGGTTACACTGCAAAGTTGTATAAATTTTAAAAGAAAAAAATGTTTCTGAATTTTGTTCAATTCACAAATGGATATTGTAAAAACATTCAATAAAAGACAACTTTGTTTCAAGGTTAGATATAATTTAATATGTATAACGATTTTAATGTAACAGTTGTCGATAATTCATATGATAAATATTTGTTTAAAAATGTTGAGGACTGCTTTGAAAATATTACCCAAGTTGTAAAAATGGATGTAAAAATAAGACAGTACAGTAAAACTTTGATAACTCACAATGCATTGAACACAGAGTGCAGTTGAGTAACAAATTTTTATACCCCTGCTCAGACATCTTTCACTTATATTGAGGCAGTCAGTTAATGATTGAGGAAAGAAACTGGAGTACTCAGAGAACACCACCAACCTTTGACAAGCAAACTGATGGTTTACTCAACGGTGTGCTCGTGGTTGCTCCACTATCCAAGAACTGACTAACTAACATTACGCCACTCCTAGTATACATGTCTAAGAAACCAAAGTTTTACTGTACTAATGTCAGCCTAATGGTTGAATTAGAACTATGTACATTTTATTTTATTTTTGTAACCAAAATGTTTTTGAAAAAAATTCTGAATTTATTTGATTTTTAGTTTTTCATTTTTCTAAGGAGTTGTATCTTCATTTCAAATAAAATAATTTTGAAAGCGGTCCACATCATTTTAATATAAATACTGTATCACATACGGTAAAACCTGTATATAGAGATCACTGATAGAAGTTGTCACTATAGCAGGTTTTACTGTATATAGAATTTACCATCCATATGCAAAAGGGTCTTTAGGTAAAAAAATTTTAAGAATTTCACTATTTTTTATACTTTCGAAGCAACAATATTTGGTTGTGCAAAAACAATAAGAAGAGTGAAATCTACACACAGTAGTTGTGGAGAAATTATCAAAAACACAAATCTGTGTTTTCATGACAAACTATATTTATTTTCTTTATTTACAATTTCTGCATTATGATCGGAATTCTTCTAAGGACCCGTTTTGCTTACGGAACCTCAAAATTATATGACTAATAACTGCTTATATTACACTGTAGATATGCTAGAAAATTGTCCCTATGTCCAACTCTGCAGCTGATTTTTGTATAAAGCTTTTGGAATGGGGTTGCTTTTATATCCTTTATACCAGATCTCTGAGTGTCTAATTCACATCTCATGAAAATGTTTATGACATTGTATTTATGTAGTAGAAATTTTGGCTAAATGCAAATTCAAGGACATTGATTTTAGCAGGTTGTTGATTGTTGATGTAATATAGTAAGAGTGGTCAATTGCTTACTTGGGGGAGAAAATGGGCCTTATTCCCAAATTGGATTAGTTGTTTAATAGACTGGCTTCTAAGGAAAAAATGCATATTGTAACTTTAAGGACATTTATTTTAGCAGAATAGCTAATTGTTGATGTCTTTGAACATGTAGAATAAGGTCTAAGAAAAAAATGCATTTGTTTGTAAGTGTATTTCAGTGTTCAATCAAGAATTGTAGTTTGTGGGGTCATCCTGACCCAGGCCTTGAAAAAATAGGGGTCATGCCTTCAAAAATGGGGTTGACATAATGACTTGACCCATTTTGAAAATATCGGCATGGTATAACATTCACACCACTTTATAAATGCATGTCATATTATGTAACCTAGTTCAAGTCAAAAACACAATATGTACATGTATAATGGAAGAGAGATAAAACCAGATTTACTTAAGACTGAAAAAACAGGCCACATTTGACCCACAGATAGTATTTTTGGGGGATAAAAATTTTTGGGGGCCAATGGCACAAAAGCCCCTTCTAGATGGAACATTTTGGTAGCTGTATTTCCAATTCAAAATTTTATGAGGTGTGAATTAGATGTGTTTTGATGGTAACTGATTGGGATTCATTTTTGTTATTCCAGGTCCGCAGATAAACAAAGCTCGACTCCATAACTATCAAACTATGGAGAAATTACCACCAGATACTAACAAACTTAAGGAAGTGTATCACACACATTTATAATAGACCATAAACTTAACATGACTAACATCATCATCATCATCTTCCAAAAAATTAACATTGCATGGCTTTAAAAATTGTGAATTTAACCTGGACATTTTTTCTGGATGCTCCAGAATTTTCAGTATCAGGATACTAACAACTGTTATCATCATTCAAAAAATTAACCATGCATGGGTCTAAAATTTTGAATTTGACAAAGACAATTTTTCTGGATACTCCAGAATTTTATTTATCAGAATATTTTTCTGGACGCTAACAAACAATTTCCATAATTCAAAAAATTAACCATGCATGGTTGCCTCGGTCTAACAGGTTTGTGGTGATTTAGCATGCTGCATGAGACACTAGAAATCAAAACAATTGGGACATTTTTCTGGATACTAACAAACAGTGAAGTTAAAAAGTGTGTCAGGAAAATGTATAAAAAAACTCATCCATGTCAAATTTTTATACTTTTCTAGGTCCGTCAGTGAACAAAGCAAGGTTATATCATTTTCAGAACAAAGATGAAATTCGGGATGTTATTAGTGAAGGACATTCAGACAGAGATGTGTTAGTTAATAATGAGCATAGTGACAATCCACCTAGTTACGCTTCCGTTTCGCAGGAACGATAACTTATCTGCCGGATAGATGCATGCATTTATATCTGTCAAACTGTTGAAAGAAATATTTACTGGGAAAATGCATGTGTTCATGTTAATATCTCAGGAAAGTTGATTTGCTGGGTAAATTACCAAGGGTATACAGTTGTCTTGCCAAAGGGAGATAATTTACTGGGTTAATTACCAAGGGTATACACACAAGTGGTCTTGCAAAAGGGAGATAATTTACAAGTTAGATACATACATTTACATCAGTTCTCCATGAAGAGACAAACTATTGGTTAATACATTAATTTTTATCATTCTCCCAAACTAGACACAAATTATGGGTAAAATGCATGCATTTATTTTCTTCTCCCAGAAGTACAAATTGCCGATTAGATGCTTGTATGCATTCAGTTTTGTATTTTCTTTCAATGTTTACCAATGAGATTAAAACAACAAGATCAAGTGATGCGATTGATGATAAACATAGTGTGATATTGTTCTAATTATTTATTGAAATGAAACTTGTCTTGTTATGGGATCAAAATTGACATATCGCCGGCCATGCCCACAATGTTTGATAGATGACCGGATGCTTGATTTACTCGCAAAAAAGAATGAAAACTCGGCCTGAATTGCGCCATTTAATGACGTCACTGGCACAAGTACGTCATTAGTTGCTGTGATGCTGCTTTGGTACCGTGATGGCGGCCAGTGTTGAAACATTGTGGTCGTGGTCGGTGATACGTCAATTTACAGAGAATGGACAGTGTTTTCCCTGTGTTCTGATAATAAAACACACAATTTGTTATGCTTGAAACAACCTTTTTTTTAATTCAGTCTAAATTCTGAGAATTAGTTGGAGAAAATACTGTGCAATAATGTTCTAATTATTTATTTTGATGAAACTTGCTACTAGATTGAAATTTATAGAAAGAATAAATAATAGACAACAGACAAATTGACATGCTTGAAACAGCCTTTGTACTCATTTCAAATTGCCATTTTTATTCTTTCTTTGTAACAGTTGACTGTTGCAAACAACATTTTAAACTGTTTTCTCAATCAGGGAAATTAGGGAAAACACTATGAGATTAAAAAGAGGCTATCACATGTATCAATTAATCATCCGGTTAGATTGAAATACAAAACAATAATGCTATGATTGTTCATTTAATTAAGTTTGTCAATAGATTACTGGATCAAATGTTACCAACATTGGAGAATTGAAATTTAAAAAAAAAAGTTTACTGATATTGCAGTAACTGGTACAAATGATTGACATGCATCCAATTTTAGACAGTATTCAATAGTATTAGCAGCAGCGATGCACGGTTACCATGGAAATAGCCATTGCCACATGGTTACCATGGATATGGTCATTAATACATGATTACCATGGAAATAGTCATTGATACACAATTACCATGGAAATGACCATCCCAATATGATAACCATGGAAATGGGCATTAATACATGTTTACCATGGAAACCTGAGTTAATTTATCAATACAGAGTATTGTAAACCTTGCTGGATGAATGTGTGTAGAGTATAGTGTATAATGTATTAAATTCATTGTTAATTTGTATGTCTGTATTACAAATGTAATGGGCTTCACCACCATACAAGGTTATTGATGCCCAATTAGGTTTGTGCAATTGTAATATTATTTGATTGAGTAAATGGTGATTGATGTGTGTCATAGAGTGAAAAGTTATTTGAGATTATTATATTGCAAGAATCTGTTATGAATACCCATGTAAGAAAAAGGAAAAATGTCACTAACTGGGTTGAATATGGCGTGCAGTCAAAGGCCAGGATTGCGAAATCTCTGACTGCCTGAGTAAGAAAACTTGCTGAAAAGTTCAGCTTCAACATGTTCAAGGGTGATATTTCCCTATCCTACATGGATACTCATAATGGAATATTTTTCTTCCAATTTAATGCCAGTGTTTGGCTTCAAATATAACATTCATAATCATTACATTGTCAAGGTTTCCACAAACCTAATATAGTCAATATGTAGTCAGAAAATTAAAACATATAAATGATAAACGCAGGTACTTGTTATAATTATGCAAGTTTTTTGTTCTCAAAAATTAATAGATATCTATTGGTTAATTTACATGAAGCTGCCAGATATTAACATGGTTAAAATCAAGCTTGTATGGATGTGTGTGTGTGTGAAGCTGTCAGATGTTAAAAGCTACCTTGTATGGCAATCTGTGTGTGTGTGTGTGTGTGTGTGTGTGTGAAGCTGTCGGATGTTAAAAGCTACCTTATATGGCAATCTGTGTGTGTGTGCTGCCAGATGTTAAAAGCTACCTTGTATGGCAATGTGTGTGTGTGTGTGTGTGACTTAAATTTTGCTCAATTATTTACATTGATTCCAGGGTTTTAATATGAGTCATTTTAATTTTCAAGGTTGTATATATATATATATATATACACAGTAAAACCTCGATTCATCGCCACCCTTTGTTCAGTAAAATTTTGGCATTATAAAGGGGTTTGGCGATAAATTTAGGGAGGTGGATAAAGAAAAACATAAACAAAATGGATTTTGGGACTTCAAAATAGTGTGGCGATAAGCGAGGTGGCAAAGTTATTGAGGGGCATTATAACGAGGTTTTACTGTATACATGTACATATGTGTATCTTTTGAAGTTACCTTTGGCCAATTAATTGCCATTTTCAGCATACAATAACTATGAATCAGTAAAAGGCAATGATTCCAGTTATGTTTATATAACGATGAAACGTCATAATGTATTGCTTTGTTATTATTATTTATAATTCTATTATTTAGATGTTAATATTTTTATGATAATAATCATGTTTTAAATTATAAAAAAATATATATATACACTGCCATCCATAAGTTATATTATACATGTCTGAAACTGACCATATCAATACAAACTTAAAATCTTCCAAAAAAATTAAATTGTTGAAAACATTAATCTGCTGACGCTGATTGGGTGTCTCCAGTTTAATAGTGTTTTTATTTTGAAAAATATATATTTCCCACATTGTTATATTTTTTTCAAAAATTAAAAAAAAAATACACAAAAATTTGCTTTTTTTAAGAAAAAAAACAACAACTTTGTTAAATATATTTAGATCAATAAGTTAATATATCACTTTTAAATAATGGAAAATCTTCAATATTTCAATTCTATACATGAAACTTGACACAATGGTTATAATATAATCCTATGGCAAATATAAATTTGTATAGTTATTTATGGATGACAGTGTATATATGCCATGTATATTTGGGATCAGTGCATAAAATAATTAAATCACAGTCATACTTATCTGGAAAAATTAAAGTTGTGTATAAATATGTTATATTTATATGTTTATTTGTGTTTCAGCAGTTGTTTCTTATTAACAGCATACAGTAAATACAAAAGATAAAACCAAATTGGCAGTGTAGCCTGATTCTATAATGCAGATTATCAGACACTGGTATGCCAATCAAGTGATACACCATACTTAGGAATGGGGTTCGCTGCTGTACCAGGTGATCAGTACCTCTTAACGTTTGTGTGGAACATTTTGGAAAACGATAACATTGCAGATTCCCAGGATAACATCATTTTAACAGGAAAACATGATGTTATGCGATTCCATATCTATTGGAAATAAGTGTTCTGTACAAACATTAGAGGGTATCACATAGTACAACGCAAACCCCATTGCTTAAGTTTGTGTTTTCCCATAAAGACATCATTAGGTACTTTTGTGCATGGTGCAATTTTATTTATTTGAAAGGTAAAATTTGTCTTCTATTTAACTAAAACAAAATATTCTGATACAGTTTTGGCTTATGTATACAGTGACCACCTTTATATAAAATCCAATATTGCTATATTACTTCTCCATTATCTGTACGTATGTGAATGCTTTCATTCACACCATGGCCTGTCAGCCAATGTGCAAACTGGTCATTTCTTTTTCTACTCCTTTCCCTTATTATGTGAATTGAACATGTTTGCATATGATTACAGTATTGTATATTAACATACTTACCATGACTTAAATTCTGTCTTTATTAAGACATACTGTGATACATCAATGACTTTTATCCTCTAGTTGTCTCCCCTTTGATTACTACAGTCTCTTTTAGAGGTACAATGAATGTCAAACTACTACTTGAAAATTATAGGAATTTCCTTTGAAAAGTATTGGTTACTTCCCTTGATAATTGTTCTTTTAAGTAACACATATTGTAATTTTTATGAAATAAACCTCCTAGTTGTAGTTGGCTGACAAATATAGTTATTCTGTTCGAAATATACTCAAGGTTAGTCAGTCACCTTGGTAAATTATGCTGTTCCAAGCTAACACATATCTCAGTGTGAATGAATTAAAAAAAACCAGACGTGTTAATATTAGATGGCTACATGGGCTTCCCTTTATGCTATACATATTAAAAATCATCATTTCAATTAGTCTTAGTCCTGCTGTATTCCGCGAACATTTTAGGCACTTAATATCATTTTCAAGTGAAAAAAAATTAAAACATGTATTAAACTTTTCTATTTGACTAATTCTGTCAACTATATATACACATTTACAGTAAAACCTTGTTAAAATGTCCCTAAATAACTTGCCACCATGCCATTGCCAAGCTGTTTGGAAGTCCAAAAAGCAATTTCCTCTGTTATTTTTTGAATGACTCCTCCAATACATCGCCAAACCCCTTCATTACAGTAAAGTTTGACTGAACAAATGGTGTTGGTGACTCAAGGCTTTTACTGTATTATTTTTGCTTGTTATATGCTTGTTAGATTGATGCCCAATTGGTCACCTGGGCTGCAGGTGGCCAATTATTTTTGTCTGGCGTTGTTGGTCACTTTTGTCTGAAATTGATGGTCATTAAATAACTTTTGTCTTAATTAAATTGTTGTTGTTGATTTGTATACATGATTTGTAAGTGCTGAATTTTGTTTTTGAAAAACTATTTATATAAACATTTTTAAATAAAAAATAAATCAATTTAAAATGTGTCTTGTTATTGCTCACCTTGATGCTTGGAGTTTGTTGTACAATGAAGCAGGCTGCTTGCAAATAAATTGTTGACTCAGCTATAGCCTTATTAAAGCCCTCAAAAAGTTTTATGACTGTCATCACAGTATTGTTGATAAGTTTGATGTCTCTTTGTCCAGGATTGCCCTGGATATATTTGACGTCCTGTAGTTCTATGTTCCTTTCACACAATTTTGATTGCACACGTGGCGGGGGTAGCTAGCTAAACAGGAGGTGCTTACCCTTCTGGAGCACCCGGCCTCACTTCCCTGGTAGAATTTCACATGTCTAACCTGATTTGTCAGTTCCAAAGTTTTTACTTTGCTTCTGGATTGTTACTCGGACATGGATACGTATGTTTGTTTTTGATTATACAGTGGCTTTATATATATACATGTATAGCAGCAATTTAAGCCACACAGTTGTATATATATGGTTGAAATTTCAGCCACACATATTTCATATATTACTAGTGTATGATGGGGATTATAGTCCTATATACATGTACTTGTATCATGTCACATTCATGTGTATATAGGAATTGTAACCACACATGTATGTGTATGGTGGAAATATTAGCCACATGTGGCAGGAATTTCAGGCACACAGTAATACATGTACTATGTATATGCAATATGTATGGCCAGAAATTTAGCGGCACATATTTCATAATATATTACTATTAAATAGTGATAGGGATTTTGGTCACACATACACATGGTACACATATATGGGAATTTTAGCTATACATAAATGGTGGGAATATTAGCCACATGTTGCAGGGATTTAAGCCACACATTTCATTAGTATATGGTGGTAGGGATTTTAGTCACATATATTATCTATAGGAATGGTAGCTACAGATACATGTATCTGATGGGAACATTAGCCAAACATATGTACATGTAGCATGCACATTTTAGCCAAATACAGTCAAACCTGTCTATAAAGGCCACACAAGGGACCCAGTAAATGTGGCCTTAATGGACAAGTGGCCTTTATATACAGGTTCAATTAACATGAATAAAGAACAATTGGGATACAATTTTACTGGCCTTTATAAGCAGGTGGCCTTTAAGGCAGGTTGGACTGTATATATATATATATATAATATTATATATATATATATATATATATATATATATATATATATAATGTATAAATGTATATTTAAACCACATGCATGTATACAGTGTGGATTTTAGCCACATATACATGTATGGTGGGGAGTTCAGCCAGATATATGGCAAAAATTTAAGCCACACATATTTGATAGTAATGGGTTATGGTCGCATATGACAGATTTCACATTGTATGGGCAGGAATATTGGCCACATAATATGAAAGATTTTAGCCAAATATTATATATTTACCAAGCCACATCAATGGCAGGAGTGGAGTGGAGAAATGGAGTTTTATGTCCAAATCAAGATTTTCACTTGTATCGCAGCAATCAGTTCAGGATTGTGGAGAAAAAGAGTGCTTATAGAAGACTATCATCTTAATGTGGGTAGTGACTGTTCTTTCGCCAAGCACTTGGCATTATGAAATGAAAGTCACGGTTTTTTCGGATGGGAACTTAAAATAAACGAGGTCCCGTGTCACGGTGGGCTTGGCACGCTAAAGAACCCTGCTGTATAATGCCATAAGCGCAACGCACAGGCAAAATTTCTGCACTTTCGCCTATAGCTGGCAACGTCTCGATATAAGTGAAATATTCTTGACTGGGACGTTAAACACCATTACTCACTCACTCACTCTTTCTGGGATCTGACCCAGGTGCAATTCAAACCTAAGTGGTGAGAGGTGATGTTATTGATAAGCCAACATTAGAGCACTAGACCATCAAAGCTGCTCAATAATGGAATGGACTTATCAACAAGTTCAAGTTTTTCACATCAAAATATTACTATCTGTATATACATGTATATACGGTATATCAAAAACTTAAAAATAAGTTAAAATGTTTTCTAAAACATAACTGAATTTATTATTTGTAATTAAAATTTGTACGGTTCTTCTTGTTACATATAGAGGAATGGTATAAAATAATATAAAATGGCTTTTACATACATAAATATTGTTATGACATACATACTTAACATTAGACAATCTCTAATTCCTGGACAATAGGATATTGGATAATGGGATTAACATAATAAATTCAGTTATGTTTTAGAAAACATTTTAACATATTTTTAAGTTTTTAATATATAAATTTACCTCACACAAAGGAAAAACTTTATCGACATATTTGGAATTATATATATATATATATACTAATCATATTCGAAACTATGGTAATAAGGGTCATGTGAGGATGTGGGTTCTGTCATTAATTTGTGTCATGCCCTTTCATACTTGCATCATCTTCTGTCTTGTACCACCATGATTGGGAGATTCCTCACTTCGTATTAGGGATGTTAGGGTTTAAACCTGGGGCCAGAGTCTGACCAAGACTTGAAAATAGATAGTGACCATTCTTTCATGAAGCATTCAGCATTTAGAAATTGAAATAACAGAGTCCTCTACAACTGATGCTACCTAGCATGTTAAAGAACACTCCTTGCACATTACATTGAGCACCCTGCTAAGGTAAATATTATGGCACTTCATCTATAGTTGATCATGTCTCGGTATAAGTGAGATATAATATATTCTTGACTGGGATGTGAAACTTCATTGAATCAAGACCACTGTGGTAGCTCAGTTGATAGAGTGCTCACTCTGTAAGTGGGAGGTCAAGGGTTTAAACCCCAACCGGGTCTGACCCAGGACTTGAAAGTGGGTAGTAACTACTGTCACCAAGCACTCTGCATTACGGAATGAAAGTTATGGTTCTTTCGGATGGGAACTTAAAATAAAAGAGGTCCTGTGTCATGGTAGGCTTCGCACGATTATAGCTGTTGACGTCTCGATATAAGTGAAATATTCTTGACTAGGATGTTAAACACCATTACTCACTCACTCACTCCAATGAATCAATCTTTGGGCTTGCCCGACACTTTCATTCTGATACAAACATACAAAAAACAACCATAGTTACACCTTGTTTTTTCTTTTAATTTTTTTGACCTAATGACATATTTGAACAAAACTCTTTTAACTACTTTATGGTACACGTATATACAATTTACATATATATATACCGGGTATTAAATCTACAATACACATACATTTACACTGTCATTCAATACATGCAACTGTATAACCAAGAATGTGATCATTTGTGAATTAACTACATGTACATGTATTTTATGAGGAGAAATATCTTCGCAGTATCGATGAAAAGGTTGATCACTACAGATACAAACTGACTAAGAATGATTGTATCTACAATAACCAAGAATATGGGAATTCCACATCTTTCACTTGTATTCTCCTAGAAATTCCTCAATTTTCTATCTGCTTTTCTCCTGGAAATTTCACATTGTTCGCCATGGATATTTCACTTATACAGAGCTTGTGATACATGGTAATTTCAACATAACAGTCATAAAGCATACATATTTCATTATCAATATGAAACGAGATTCTTACTTTCCATAAAGGGGGAACTTATCTTCAAATACCAATAACCTGAGTGATATATATGCATCAAACTCAATAAGAAGTACTTTTGCACTATTCTATTTATATTTCTTTTAATCTAATTTATTAGATATACTGCAAGTTTTGTCTCTTGAATCTAGTGATATATATTAGAGACTAATAAATTGTTTAAAATAAATAAATATACAATATTAAAACAAATGTTCATCCAGAGATATGTGTACACAGCAGAATTGTTAAAGCAATAGATTTGTGAGTCAAGGGCCATGCATTTAAACTCCAGTCAGGAACATCTTAAGAAAAACATCTTAATTTTTTGAGTCCAGTTCCAAGGGTCTTGCCAGGCTGAATGGCAAGTCCTTGAGAAAGTTATTCAATTTTACATTGCCCTGGTTGATCCAGCTGAAAAATGAATACCTGGGTACAGGAATAAATGTCATGGCTGAACCAAATGATGGATGTATCCTTTTCAGGGGAGAGTTATCTACCCTTAGTTGCATAATGCCACTGAAACAGCTGTTTAATCACCTGACTAATTGTTCTATAGGATGGAATAAAAATTTAATTTTAACTTAATACACATGGTATTCTGTGATATGCTTGGCTGTATTAAAATTTGCTTAAACAATTTTTAAGATTTTATGAAAACAACATGTGACACAATTTCTAATATTGCACATTTTCATAAAGGTATAACTACCAAATTACTGAAAATAGAAACGTTTAATATTTACGCATTAGGATTAATAACTTTAAAGCTGTTGTACTCCTGTACACAGTCACAACATTTTAAGATAATGTATGTGTCGTTTACACTTGCATGTAAATATAACAATGCCCACAATAAACAATTGTATATCAAATCAATATTCTATACAGTGCTCTAAAACAGGTTTACATAAAATCAAACTTATCTACAAAGACCACTGAAGCTTTTTAGAGTGGTGTGGAGTTTTATGCCCCAGTCAAAATTTTATCAATTATATTGAGGCGGTCAATTTAGGGATGATGGAGGAAATCACAAACCTCTGGCAACTTTCTCGCATTACATTAGGATCTGTATCAATTGGGATTTGATCCTAGGCAATAAGAGACTTTTTGATACATAAACACATGCTTTAGACCACTGCAAAGAGGCCCCTGAAGCTTTACAGACCAAGTTTTAAATACTGACCAACCTAAAGAAATACTTTCTAAGTACAAGTGTTCATGTAAGTGGTTTTTGTACAACAGTTTGATTAATATAATCTACAAAATTTCATTTATTTGCCTTTAGAAGCAGGTGGTCTTTATACAGAAGTGTGACTGTACTGAAAAAAAACAGGTTGCATTTTTCCTGTGATAGTTTTTAACTCTGTCTATCTCGCAATTATTCTGTAATTTCATTCATACATGTACCAATAAAATAAACCTTAAGCCATTTACACATTACACAAAAAAGTTAACAATAATTTCAGAATTAAACATAATTCTTAAAATTTTCTATAACATTCGTCTTTATAAATAGTAAACATCCCATAATTCAAGTACTAATAATAATTACATTTTTTTCTCAAAATGGAAATTTTATCCACTTTTTAAGTGCCTGTCATACACGCAGTATAGGCAAATAAAATTGACCTGTCTGCCTGACCTTTCATTATGAATATTCATATAGGAGGATCCACCTATTACACAGCTAGTATAGTCCGTCAGCAATATTGTGGCAGAGTGCTTACAAACACAGGTGAATCTAATATACACGAGTAGGTATTAATACTTTGTTATCTTATGTGTATATTCACACCTGTATGTGTTCATTTGTCAAAATCGTGTTCATATGATTCATTTTATAGACTCATCCATGTTTATAAACACAATATATCGCCGACGGACTATATTAGAGTTTGCAGTTAACACATACACAGTGGACAGTTCTCGACACCATTTGTAAGTTTTTCAAATGTGCCAAATGACACTGTAATCTCTCTTGTACGGTAGTTTGGATATCACTTCTGGATGACACTTCTCCGAGTCACATTTTTAGTGCTTAAATCATTATTAAAGCATTTGAATTATTTGGAATTTTACCATAGCACTATTATTA
Organism: Anadara kagoshimensis; assembly: GCA_021292105.1. Lineage (NCBI taxonomy): Eukaryota > Metazoa > Mollusca > Bivalvia > Arcoida > Arcidae > Anadara > Anadara kagoshimensis. The sequence goes on along the minus strand of CM037863.1, from coordinate 14,966,264 downwards.
AAAGCAAAAACACTTGATCAACTTGTAATAAAAATTGTTCATTCATAAAACAGTTTTATTATAACAACATTCTTTCTGGTTTCTCCATGAATTTCTTAAATTCCGCTAACCACTGTGCCCCTACCGCTCCGTCAACCACACGGTGATCACAACTTAATGTTACTGACATCATATTGGCTGATCTGTATCTAAAAATACACACAAGAAGATTGATTGATGATTGATTAAACGTCAAGATTATTTCACTTATATCGAGAGGTCACCAGCTATAGGTTAAGTGGCAGAAATTTTTAACTACCTATTTTTAAGTTTTGGTCAGACCTGGCCATAGTTCGAACCCATGGCCTCACACAAAGGAAGCCACACACAAGAAGAGTGGAGAGTGGAGTACATGTAATTGAGCTTTATGAACCATTTCAAACTTGTTTTATTTATATTAAAGGAGTCATTTCTGAGGGGAGAAATATTGTTTTATATCCCAGTCAAGATTAATATTCATATCAGATAGGGAAGTTTTACCCAAGCAGTTGAATATTTAAGTTAGAGTAGCAGCTTGCCAATGCTTGACTTCAAATACAATTTACAAAGACACTAGTGCCATGTTTGCAAAGTTTGAACTTTGTAATCTGATGTAAAAATAAACATGCCATTGGAAAGACTGTAGCTAAATTTGGTTTGTACGTATGTTTTACATGATATGAAACTCTATCTGTTCATGAGTAAAATGATATGGAAGAAAAACATCAAAGACCACTTAGTTATACTGGTATCGAGAAAACATGTAGAGGCATAAGTCCAGGAAAAACATTTTCTTACTTGTGTCCAATCTGAAAGAGCACAAGAGTTGGTCACAATGGCTTATATACAAGTTAGTTAAAACTGAAATGGGATGTCACTTCAAAGCTACATGTTTCCCCCAAAGAGACTTCAGCTGAGAAATCCCCAACCATGTCCATGATTGAAAGACGAATAACCAATGACACATCTAGTCCACCCCAAAAATTTTTTCCTGCTAAGTTACATAAAGATGTGTTAAAATGTCTTCGTTAAAAGGGGGGATGTCAACATGTTGGCAGAATAAATGGAGTAAAAATACAGATATGTGTCTGACAGTCACTTTGTATGTGGGTCATAATTAAAACATTTGTAGACAATTATGACAAAGATATATAAACAAAACTTATCTTACCCTAAGTCACTATCTTCATCTACTACTAATCTCTTATCTGCCCCACCTACAGCTAGAATACATGCCTGGAAATAAACAGAAAACAACTCATAAGAAAATTTATTAAAATATTAAACAATAATTCATCAACCATGTGATATCAAATAATGACTCATGCAACAATTTGATTTACATATACGTTTTTATCCTCATATCTTTGCCAGTTAATTTCATATTGAGAATGTCAAACTCTCTCAGATATAAAACTGGCACATTATATCCATTACTTATTTGGCGGTGGCCATGTTGTTTTTTGCTGTTATATTTAATCGCTTCCAGTGTGTATAAAAGTTGAACCAAACAGAGAAACATCAGGAAATCAAAGTGCCGAAAATTTATTGGGTTTTTCACAGCTTGTATTAAATTAATACAAATTACATTGTACAATTAAAATCAATTATCGATAAATCGTCCCACTCCTACTCAGACAGGCTGGGCCTCATATTGACAATTCCTTTAAGTTGGCAACACTTTAGAAATTCATTGATTTACTCACGAGAGACTATACTCACCTGTGGTGGATTAATAACTGCGGAGAATGATTTGATCCCGTACATTCCTAAGTTTGATATTGTAAAGGTACCACCCTGGAATTCCTGTGGTTGAAGTTTTCCTTCTCTTGCTTTTGCTGCCAATGCTAACACGTCCTGATTTATGTTAGAAAGACCCTGAAATATGTAACAAAATATAGCCATGTAATACCATGATGTTTTGTAAGGAACAGAAGAAAGATCTACGGCACTTAAAAATGTGTATACAACATGTACATAAACAGAGAGAGAGAGAGAGAGAGAGAGAGAGAGAGAGAGAGAGAGAGAGAGAAATATATATACATTATGTAGAGAGAGAGAGACCAACCCAGATGTGCATATAATACATATCATATACAGAGAAAAAGAGACCAACCCAGATGTGCATATATATACACATCATACACAGAGAAAAAGAGACCAACCCAGATGTGTATATATATACACATCATACACAGAGAAAAGAGACCAACCCAGATGTGCATATATATACACATCATACACAGAGAAAAAGAGACCAACGCAGATGTGTATATATATGCATCATACACAGAGGAAGAGAGAGAAAGAGCAATCCAGATATACATATATATAAATACATCATGTAAAGAAAGAGACCAACCCAGATGTACATATATATACGCATCATACACAGAGAAAGAGAGAGCAACCTAGATGTTCACATGTCTACATGTTCATATAAATCATAACATGCATGATGAAAGAAAGAGAGACCAACTCAGATGTAGATATATATATATACATGATGCAGAGAGAGAGAAAGAAAGCGAGACCAACCCAGATGCACATATATGTACATGTACATCATGCAGAGAGAGAAAGAGAGAGATCGTGTGTTGCTTTGTGCATTAATCTGCCACTAAGACCCCGATAGAGAGAATGAGATAATTTACATGTATGTTACAAAGTAACCAAAAGCTACTAAGCAAGAAAACAAGAATACAGCATGTACTTACCTTAATATCCGCTCTAAATACTATTGGAGTTATAAGTCCTGAAGATGTTGCCACGGCAACATTAACATCAACTGTATTATATCTGTAAAAATAATAATAAAGAATTTTAAAAAACTATTATACACTAATTCTGTGTAGAGGGTCCCACTGGACACATAAAACAATAGGTAAATTTTGAAACATTTATGCTTTGCTAAAACACGGCAAAATATCACATTTTTAAACTGAGATTTATGAAATAGGCAACCATTAGAATCTCAGTGGTTTAAGTGCACACTAACGGGTCACATTGCCTCTCAACACCGAAGTTCAAGTCCCACTCATGGTTGAATCGGTAGATCCTAGTGAGAGAAAGTTTGTCAATTCCCTTGTTGATGGTCAATGTGTTTTTTCCAGGCACTCTAGTTTCCTCAACCAATCATGAACTGACCAATTTGATATAAGTGAAAGATTCTTGACTTGCACATAAAACACCATTTATTTACTCCATTCCTCTCATTAAGTAAAAATATATATATTTCACAAACCGGTGGTTTTATTTGTGCACTCCAGTTTCCTCCTCAATCCCTGAACTGACCACCTTGATATAAGTGAATGATTCTAAAATGGGTGCATTGCAAGTCTACTTTACTCCACATCATTCAACTCTACCATCCCTGAACTGACTGCCGCTAACTACATGTAGTTACAAATTCTAGACAGAGGAATAAAACTCCACTCCACCATCCCTTAACTGACTGCCTTGAAATAAGTTTTTCTTGACTGGGGCATAAAACTCTATTACTCCACTCCACCATTCCAGAACAGCCTCCTTGTAAGTGAAAGAATCTCCTTAACTTGGAGGAAAAACTCTTAACCCATTCCACTCGGTTCAACTCTACCATCCCTAAACTGACTGCCGCTTGATATAAGTGAAAGATTATTAATCCACCCCACTCGGTTCCATTCTAAACTGACTGCCTCAATATAAGTGGTAGATTCTTGATAGAGGTTTAAAACTTCATTTATCCACTCTACTCTACCATCCCTTTAATAACTGACTGCTTTGACATAAGTGATTCTTGACTGGGGCATAAAACTCCAATATTCCACTCTACAGTGATTTCCCTAAAATTTGTAGCAGGAGGTAGATTGACTAATCCAGCAGGCCAGGGGTCAAGGGGGTTTCTAGGCCAAAAACATTTTCAGGTCTTCTGAAGGCAATTTTATGAATTTTAACCAGCCAATTAGGAGTTTTAGGCAGTCAAATCTGCCTGTTGCCGCCTCATTCAAAACACTGACTCTACCCCTTTCAACTGACTGTCTCCATAGTGACAGATTCTTGCCACAGGCATTAAACTCCTTCCCACTCCACTCCATTATTGAACAACTAAACAAATTTTAGTACTTACTGTCTAACAAAGGAATCCATCCATGATGAATTAGCCTCTGGTACTTTTTTACACGATAAAGCTGAAGCTTTTATAATGAAATCATTTACAGATAATTTAATATTGTCTTTAGATAAAATCTCATTTAGTTCTTTACGCAATCTGAAATAAGAAAACAGCATCATTACTATAATTATGATCCAGACATCTGGTCATTGTGCTGGCTAAACCAAAAGGAATTATTACTTGCATGTTCCGACGTAGCCATTTCTGATTTTTGATGGAAAGAAAAATCTCAATTATACTATGACCATTGTTGCTTCTCTAGAAATGTGCCAGTTAAACTAGGCTAAAAGGCATTTCTGAAATTTCTTGAAAACAATGGGGTTCGCCGCTGTACCACGTGGTCAATACCTCCTAACGTTTGTGCGGAACATTTTGGAAAACGTCAATGTCACAGTTTCCCGAAATAACGTCGTTTTTATGGGAAAACATCATATTGTGCGATTCCATGTCCATTGGAAACAAGCGTTTCACAGACACGTTAGAAGGTATCACGTGGTACATCGGCGAACCCCATTGTATTGTGTTGTCATGTTAATAACCATATACCGGTAATTACATTTCGTAAAATTCTAACAATTTTATTTCCATCAGTTTTGATTAAAACCAACAATTTGGTCATGCCCACTTCCAGAACAAATTTACTTTGACATACATGTATGTGCAACACAACGAACTACAAAAACAAGAGCAAATCAATGACATAACAACTTGTCTGTGGTCGCCATGGATGTAAAATATTTATGCACAACATTAAAAATATTTGGTTTTTTCCTTGATTTAAATAATTTTGATGAATACTGTATTTAAATGTTCGTATTATTCTTGAAATTTAATGAATTTAGTTTTTTTTTCATTCAAAATTATTATGAATGGATGCTGTGTGTACTCTGCGTAATGACACAGATGTCCTCAGCATCTACTGTAGATCACTTTTATTTCGCGAGAGATTTATTTTCGCGTAAATTCGCGACTCACCCCATTCGCGAATTCAATTATCACGCGAATATTTCCAGCACACAGATATTTCTATGTTGACATACATATGCTGTATTCAATAAGATTCAAAACGCGAAATTAAATATTTGCGAATAAGGCCAAGATGGTCTTGACGCGAAATTTTCTACTCGCGAAAAATAAGTGATCTACAGTATTCATATTAATTTTGAGTGAAATGTTCCATGATACTTACTGTAAAACATTATCTACATTTAAATCTATGGTTAAATAATAATGAGGAATTGTCTGTTTGGATTCTAATAATCTCTTTGCTATAGTCTGAAATTAAAAAAAGAGTAAAAATACATGTACTAATATTCATTGTTTTGTTATATTGTTCAGGTCAAATAAAAAGTATGTTTACGGTCAGTAGGTAGGCATTTTTAAGCAATGCAGTAAGAGGTACTATGATTCATAAATGCAGTGATTTTGTCACATTTTTTAAAAATTACCTTCTGCCTTTTAAATTGGGAAAATTTGAAGTTGTGAAATACTGTAAACTACATGCTTGCACCTCAATACAAAGATGTTTTAAAAATTGTTACAACAACTAACATTTTGTGGGTAAGGACAACTAAATTTAATTTGCTAGCAGTGTCCATTTCAGAATATGAAAAAGGGGGAATTCCCCCCCCCCCCCCCACCTTGCTTTGAAAAATAGGGGGGATTTTAAATACCTGGGGGAATAACAAGACCTTTTTTGCAGCCGACATTTCGTTTAACAGTTTTATTCGGAAATCACTCAGAATTATTCATTAACTTGTTAGCATACGTACTTTGTACTAGTTACCTCCCTTTAACTGTTTCTAGATTCATCGGAACAATCAAAGGGAGGGAACTAGAACTCATTTTCTGCACGTAACAAAGTAAACAACCGGCAGATTGACTAGGAATGGGATATAATTCAACACACCATGGTCGCTGATAGACAGATTTATTGCAATTTACATTTCACATTAATAATTTTTATGCGAGACGATCGCGCATTCATCCAAAAAGTATGCGTAATCTGCAAAAACTTAGCGGGAATCTCGCAATCGCGCGTCCTAGAATAGACACTGTGCTAGTATATCACTGTTGTTTAGGGAATTTTAGTGGTCAAATTAGGAAATTTTAGTCATTTTTCCCCAGGGGAAACTACCTTTTTTCGGTAGTAATTTTAGGCAAACAAAATCGCTGGAATGTGTATGCATACTTTAGACCACTCATTCACCCAGGTTCCAATTTCACTTCATGAGATTGTTGTTGCGATAACTGACTGGTGTCTGTGTTATTGAACCCTATTATGGTAAATGCATGGCATGGAAGCATATTTTTTTTGTCTTTCAGTAGGTTACTTCACAGATAAGATCAGACTTCTGTAATTTAGAGTAAGAATTCCTAAAGATTACACAATCTGTAATCAAGTAATGGTTGGCATCTCTGCAAAACCTATTTAAAGAATACTATATATTTCCTTACAATTTTGATCTTCAAATGTAGGTGTTTCAAAGTCATAGTAATAAAATTAAAGGAAATTTTTTGTTATGCACTTATTTCATACATGTAAAACACAACTGATACTTATGACACAAAACTAGCATGCATTTAAAATATTTGAAAAATTAACCTTTCTCATGCCAGTAAGAGGGATATCTGTAAATGCTGCTCCTGGTGCTATCACTGGGGCAGCGGCTGACACTGGGGCTGCTGCAGATGGGGTATAGTTGATAACATCATCTGCTTGTATGACTCCATCAGGTGCTGTTCCTCTAATTAGCTGAAAAATGGCCATAGAATATATATTAATGATGTTTCTGCCTAGTGAATGTTTTATTCATGCACAATAAACTTTTGTTGGTTTCTTAAGGACAAAAAAAATCATGAATGTTAATCATCACAGACTATTTCACAGAAATTGCATTTATCTATTTTCAAACTATAGTCCAAACATTTACGAATAATAATAGTCACAATATGGTATTGATGAGAGAATCACAAAATAGCCGCCAATAAAGTGAGTTATGTAATGTGACCTAGAAAATCAACAGTATGGCTCAATGATAACTATAATAATATTACACAAATTTCACTGATCCATTTCTTGAATATTTTTCAGAGAAATTTCATATAATTAAAATTTTCTCACTTAAAATAGCATAAATATGATCAAAAGTAGTAATGTCCAATTGGACAAAAATGAACAATTGATAATCGGAGATAATCCATTAATTAAATGATTAGTAATGAAGAATTCTCTGTACATTTTTGCATCTAATTTATGCTTGTTTATCTGTAACAGATGGAGCTGTCAATATCATTATATCATAATAAGCAGTTTAATTTATGTTTAAGAACCATGTGCTCTTTCTAATTTTGATCTTGCCTATTAATGATACCTCAAAACTTTAGACCTTGCGGTCCCTGCATACAGATAAATCATCCTATCATCATCCGCCATATAAAGGAGGACAAAATGGAAATAAAATGGACTTAACACCAATCCGGAAACTACTTGCTGATGGTGGCAATGATCAATTACTAATTTTATGATCGATTATTAAAATCCCTGCTCTGACAATGACACACAACCGATCATTGTCAATAATTGTGACATAACTAATCAAAATTGTTATAAACATTTACAATGTGCCTGTATACTTACACTAAGGTCAATTCCTTTTTCAGCAGCTAAAGTTTTTGCATATGGAGTTGCCAATATTTTTCCTCCAGGTGGAGCTACTGCTGGTGCTGCCATGGTGACAGGTTGTGCTGCAGGTGCTGGAGGTGGAGGTGCTGCTGCTGGTTTAGGTGGTGGGGGAGGGGGAGGAGCAGCAGCAGGTTGAGGGGGGCCAGAGTCAGCTGGTTTTCCTCCGGGATACTGGTCATCTCCTGGCTGAGTTGTGTAGTCTTTGAATGCTGCAACGTCTGCTTCATGTTCTACTATTATACATAAGAGCTGAAAATCAAATAAAGAAGGTAAGTGTTTTTAACATAATATTAATTATTCAGAAGGACACTGTGACTTTAATTTTAACATGCTGATTGCTTCTCAAAGGAAAAGTCACTACCTATTTATGAGTCTTGGTCAGACCAACCTGGTATTCAAACCCATGGCCTCCCACAAACGCAACAAACACTCTTCCAATTGGACTACAAAAGTGTTGAAAGAATATGACAACATGAAAAATTTACATGGCTTATACAGAAAATTTGAAGAAAATGGAGTTGGCAGTTATACCACATGATATCCAATAACATTTGTGTGGAACAGTTAATTTCATTGAATAGGGAATCGCATAAGGTGATGTATTCCTGTAACTACTACAGTAAGGCCTAAAAAAATATGTGTGTTTCCGCTAACCCAACCAACCCAACTAAAATAAAACCGACTCCAGTTTTTTTCTCTCGGATTTTTAAAAATCCGTTTTCGTTTTACGTTTAAAACTCTATTATATCAAAAACAAGTCAGCAAAACGTTTGATTTGTACATGATTTTGATATGTAATCATTATAACTGTTTTGACCACGATAAGCAAAATAACTTAAACAACACATTTATAATATAATTTTAACATAATACATCACATACACATGCATAACATATGCTATTAAAAACAAATCGACCTACCGACCCTTTATATAAATTCTATGTTAGCGGTAACACACATTTTTTTTAGGCCTAATGAATTTGAAATAAATCTCAAATATTATGTCGCTAAAATAAAGTGTTTTACAGTAGTCAGTTCTTCCTAGTTTATTTACAAATTTTTACCTTTCCAATGGGGACATCTTTTGAGCCTTCAGCTATCATAATTTTAGCTAGATACCCTTCTTCAGAAGATTCAAAGCCCATGGTAGCTTTATCTGTCTCGATTTCTGCCAATAGATCACCTTCTGAGACTTTATCACCCTCTTTCTTTTCCCATTTGACAATGGTTCCCATTTCCATGGTGGGTGATAATGCTGGGAGTACTACCTTGAAGCTGTCTGGGTATTCTGTTGAAATACAAAAACCAAGGAAAGGAGTATATAATTATGAATCTTATATTGAGATATCACTTAACACTTTCAGGTAAAAAAAGCCAAGTCATGGATGGAGATTAACAGGGGCCCAGTAGCCCATGGCCCCCAGAAATTTGTCTGGGCTCTCAAAGTTTTAAAGATTTTCGCTATGTATGGTTATTACAACTTCTGTTCAAAAGTTAAGTGGGCCCATGACTCAAAATAGTTAAGCTTTGTCTCTGCAAGTGGTCCTGGTTCCAAATAGTATTTCTAACATCCTAGTGCTAATATTAAGAGGTACAGCTGATACAATCTGATGCATAAATCGTTTTGGTATAATAATCAATGATATTCTTGTTGCTTTGGATACATGTTTTCGGTTGCAAATTCATAGACAAGAATGTATAAAAATATCTATGTACAATGTCAATGGATATGAAATACCGGTACATTTCAATAACATTTTTTTTTCTGTAAAAAAATTGAATTTATTCTCATTTGTACTCATATTTTCAACAGTCAAATATTTGTCTAAAACATATTTGATTTAAATCTGTGATCTGTAAGTAGCCTTAGTAGCTTATTATACCTGAGCTGTAAAATCTTCTTGCTTCCCATACTTGCGGACAATAACGCTGGTTCCGAAAACCTGGTTGTGCTGAACAATGTCTAAAATATATAAAACAAGAGTGAGTGACTTGACATTCACATCCAGGTCTTAATCATATGAGGAGAACTATAAATTTTCATTGGGACCAATTAATATCCAGGTCAAATTTATTTCACTGATTTTGAGAAATATCCAGCAAGGGATTTAAAATTACTGATCAGTTCTTGGACCAAAGACCTTAAACTTTTCAGCTGAACCTCTAACATTTGGTAAAGTTTCTTATTGTTAAAATATATTTGGATACAGAAAACATTGAAATTTTAAAAGTCTCGTTAGAATTTCAGTCCAATTCTGGACACTGTAGTCAGCTTCAATGAATCTTCGGTATTATATACCTTTGCCAATGCAATGATGTCATTAAAAAGCGAGTTTTAACATTGCCCTAGCAGCTATTATTTAGTTGTGGCATTTAGCTATCACATATATCTGTCCAGTGTTCATTACCCTACACCAGATACATAAGCAGTAAACTCAATTCAGATTTGACATGCGTTATAAACAGAATGGTCCTATACGTAGCATTCTAGGTTAGCAAATGTTGACAGTGCTGAGGGTACAGAGTTTGTTTCTTGGTCTGAGACTGCATTTTTCTGAATATGGGGTTCTAACGATTGGCCTAAATAATGCAACATAAATACTAGCTACAATGACAATTTCATCTTCCCCCGACATCAGAAATCTATCCTGGGTCACTCATTTGTAAAGCAACAATTCTACTGATTCACATAAAAGGTACACCATAGGCGAGACAGTAGCAACATGCACATGGGACATTCTAGAATCTACACCATGTAGCTGTCACTACAATTATAATCCAATTGCATAATGTCATTAAAAGATATGGATCTATATTTGTTAAAATAATGTGCATGTTACTGAGCCAAAAAACGAATCACTGCAAATTCAATGTAACCCATGCCATAGCAGTAACAGTGACCCTGGGCCGGCAATCAACTCCACGGGACTGACAGAAATTTATCATTAATTATGCTATAAATTTAACCTGTACAAACTGTGTAACTTGTGATTTTTGGAGCTAATGGGTCTGATGATTTCTGTAGTTGTTTTTCGACATCGTGTCAAAATTCTAACAAAGCGAGGTGGCCGAAACATGATCAATGGATGAGCAGAAGTACCCCAATGTCAGCTCCAATGACACCGGAAGTAAAGTTGTTGTCGGTCAGGTCACATAGAAGTATTTTTCAAACCACCGATTTGTATTTAAAGCAATACTAATTTAAACTTAAATATCCTTTTGATTATTAATCTAAAATCATTTGATAATGTTAAGATGAATTTATTTGAACATTCGCTGTCTTAACTTAATGTTTTTCAAAGTTCGAAACTATCGTAAAATTGATCACCATGGACATTGTTTACAAATGGCTGGTATGAGAGCTAGAACCTAGCAGAAAATTAGAAAAGGATCGGCAATAACTTATCTAAAGGACAACATGCCAGCTGGTAAAATATTCCTCTGTCAACCAAGTTAAAAACCTTTCAGTGACAACAAGTCAACATGTGATCCCAAACATTAGACAAAACGAATGGACTGTAAAAAGAAGGGGGGGGGGGCTAGCAAAGATGCATTAGTGTAGAAATTGACAGATTAAATAGTTTATAATTGTTGTTCAACTATTTACACACTTTCAAAATTCCTTTGCATACATCTTTGAAATCAAGTCTTTTGGGGTTTAATTTGCACAATTTAACTTGTTTTTGGCATACTGAACATACTGTTGATGTCTTTTAATCTGAACTATCACACCAATACCCCATAAAGACCACTTGAAACATTACATTCTTCAAAGGGGAATGGGGATTGTACACTGAACCTAGCTCATGTGATGTACCATGTTGATAGGTAGCTGAACGGCTCTGTAAGTATTGGAAAGGTCCTGGGATTAATTCCTGGCTTGGCCACAACATTTTTTTTCTTTCATGTTACATTTGGAGGGTTACTGACTCAGGGAATGTACTGACAACAGGTTCCTTGGTTGGTCCTGGTGTGGAACTTAGATAGTGGTTTCGATTTACCATGTTTACGGAAGTTGAATCAAAAAAGGATGAGAGGAATGTGACACACTAGGCTCTATGGGTAGCCATGTAGCTGAGTCTGTAGAGCATCCCACTAGTATTGGGAAGGCCCCCAATTTGATTCTCATTTTATCCCCATTTCCTGCATTTTTCTCTTTCACATTACACAATGAGATACTTGGTTAGTAAAGGGTATGGTTTGGTTTGTATGTTTTCTAGAATTGTTAGTATAGATCTTCTAGTTCTTCTCATGTGCAAGATGACACTATAATCTTTCTTGTATGATGATTTCAATATCACTCTGGTAAAAAGTTCTCTCAGTAAAAATTCTGTAGGTGGACACTACTACTAAATCTTTATTTAATATTGATCAAAATTTTTTTTGTGTGTGTATCTGAATTCACTTAAATTGATAAGAATGCAGTCTCTTTGAACTCATCTTCTTCTCGTCATAGCATGTATATTACCTTTACTGTCCTATAGAGATTATTTTTATATATATCAAGAAGAGCTCAATTTGAAATTCTTTTCAGAACTACCATTGGGTAGTGATGGTGATGATATTGTGGATGTCGATCAATCTGATCAAACTCATAGATCAACAGAAAGCATGGAAAAGATTCCTGGTATTTCGGTGAAGGTCATTTGGTGATAGATCAAATCTGAAATAACATTAACCATGAAAAATCTAGAAAGAAAATAATCTGAAATTTTTTTTTTTTTTTTTGTTGTTGTTGTTGTTGTTGTTGTTGTTGTCATTACTCTAGTATTGTCTTGAAAAAAAAAAAAAAAACATGAAAAATTATATATTTGGGATGTTAAAGGGAAAAGGGTCTGATATTAAAATGAATACACAGTAAAGCTTTGATAACTCAGATTGCAATGGTGGATGTAAAAAGAATTACAAAAATTTGTCGCCATACCGGCCCAAATTTTTCTAGGAACATTAGAAGAAACACATATTTTTTCTTTGGCCTTATATATGATGTTTGGGATAATGCTGTTTAAGTTATCAAAGTTTTAATATAGGATATGGATATTGGGATATGACAATGGCATAACTAACAGTGAAAATGGATCGGATGGGCAGAATCTTAAAATCATTCATATACGTTGCATTTGTAAAATGTATTTTCTAAAATTATATGTTTGTTAACTAATACAGAGACACAGAAAATTTTAACAAAGGGAAGCATCACTGGTACATTACAATGATCAGCATTCTTGACATATTATAAGTTATACATATTTTTGCCAGGTTACAAAGCTCCATGTACCCAGTCAAAATGTATATACCCTGAGCCGCAGGTTAAGGGTATAATTTTTTTGACAGGGTACATGCAGCCATGTAACCATACCAAAAACATGTATAACATTTTTGTCACCTTTCAAAGTTGCACTAGTTTTGCATTTCTAACTGCAATTTAATATTTTGTGTGACTCGCATACCTTGTTGCTATATTTTTGTTTACCATATCAGACTTCGAAGAGAAAGAAGTTACTTCCCTTTAAATGCCAAATTATGTATGTTAAGATACTCCAGCAGATTTACATGTACCCCTGGCAAATTAACCAGTTGCTATGCATAAACATTCTTTGAAGGGTGACATATATATAATAATATATAAGGGCTTGGAGCTTCAATAATATAACCAATATTATTTGAAGGGAGTTTTTGTATCATGACTGTATGGTATTAAAAAATCAATTGCATATATTGTGTTCATGGAATTTAATTTTCATTAGGGACACACTTTGATTTTGATCAATTGATTGATTTGATTTGGTTGGTGGGTAAGTAATTAGCTTCGCACAGTGCAAACTAATAGGTGCTGTGTACTTCGCACCGAATATTCTTATTTTGCATTAGAAAAAGCTGTAGTTCTATTATACAGTCTAACCTGTCCTATTTAAGGACCACCTGCTTTTAAAGGTCGGTAACATTTTATCCAAATTGCTCTTTTTTTTGTTATTTTAACCTCTGTATAAGGGTCACCTGCCCATAAAGACCACCTTCAGGCTTTACTGGTTCCTTTGGGTAACCTTTATAGACTGGTTTGACTGTTTAATATTTCTATCTAATTTTAACATTACATTTTGACAATTTGATTAGAATCAAGGAAGATATCTGACAAATAATACACTTGGCACTTGGCCGAGTGTGAATAAAACTCCACTTGTCATTCGGCTGTTTAAACTCAAGTCAGGATGAGCGGCCAAGTGTATGAATGAAGTGATGAGAGTTAAATTAACTTTCTTTATACCATAAGTGGATGAGCATTTAAAAGATTGTATGATTACTGCAGGCTGACCAATGAAATTTATTTATTAATAATTTGTCCCAATGGGTACATATTTAGAGTGCAAGGTTGCCATTTAGGCACATTTTTATCGTTAAGTGTTTGATTTTGGTACAATTTCCATACAAAAAGTCTTAATTTTTAGTACTTTTAATTTTAAAAAATAGTGTCAAAATGGGAAAAATTCTGACCTTTGATAAAATTTGACCTTTTCATTTATCCGTCCATTTATCTGTTTTTATGGTACAAATCTGTCAAAAACGGTTAAATCTGTCAAATTATTCAGTCTGTTACTGTCCCTTTTCTGTTTTTTTTTTTTTTTCAGAAAAAGTGGCCAGGGCCATTACTTCATAAATTTAGCACATTTAAGTGGATGCAAATAGGGAATTTCAAATTTAAAAATCAAAACTATTTCATTCAACATGTCTAAAGAATTGCATTATTTATATAATGAAAGTTGTAAATAAAATTGTATAATTTAAATGATCATGTAAGTACTGTGAACATGAATTTATAATTATAGAACTCGTACTTTGGGTGAGATAAACAGTAAAAAGTAAGGTACCTAAAGATCATTGGAAAATTAGCTTAAATTTTGGTAAAATATTAATGTTTTGCCATTGGGAATGGGGTCCAACATCATGGAACATAAATCAAGGGTAGAAAAGGCCCTGGATAAGACAAAGCAATAGACAGAGTGAGAATGTTAGGAACTGATCAAGTAGTTGATGAAAGGGTAGATTAATAGGTCAGTGGGTAGATGAATGGTTGGATTTCTTGATTAGTAGGTGGATGGATGAATGGGTAGGTGGGCAGGTCAATCAGTGGGTGGGTTATTTGAAGAATTAATGGATCAATGAGACTGAATAAGGACAGGAATGTATGTAGCAGACTAAGCTTCATAGATAGGCATATACCTTTTGATAGATCATCCCTCTGATATTGAAAAGGTCTCCATTTTGATTCTTATTTTACCTGTAGCCCTTGCATTTTTCCCTTTCTTGTTACACAACCTTCATTTGTAATATTGTTTATCAGGTCAGCTACAATGGGGTTTGCCACTGTACCATGTGATACCTCATACAGTTTCTGTAGAACAATTATTTCCATGGAGATGGAATTGCCTCAGATCAATTTTCCTTTAATTATGACCTTACTCCAGGAAGTTTTGATGTAAACATTTTCCAAATTGTTCTGCACAAGCGTTAAGGGATATTGTTCATGTGATACACTGGTGAACTCCATTTACACCCAATACTGCATATTATGAAGAAACTAAAACAGCATATTTATATGTCAAGTATGGAGTGAAAATTTGTTGCCATTTTTATCAAAATAACTTTAATTTTTCTTTTCAGACAAAAAAGATAAGAAAAAAGAGGGGGATTCTCCACCAGAAATTCTGAGAACAACTTATATATTCTCTAATGGAGACAGATATGGTAAGCATTGCCTAAGTTTAAATCCCACTGGACAAGAAAGTTGATCAGTTTTGCTTGCCAAAGGTCATGTACTCCTCTTTCCTCCACCATTCCAAAACTGACCACCTCAATATAAGTAGAAGGACCTTGACCTACCTACCTAACCATCCTCTTTGCTTCCCATGGAGCATAAGATCAACACAAGAACTCGTCACTCAGCTTTATTCTTGGCTTTGGCCTCTGCCTCCCCCCTTGCGAGTTCAGTTCTTTTAGTTCTGCTTCAACCGTTCTGTGCCAGGTTGTTTTTGGCCTGCCCCGTGGTCTTTTTCCAGGCGGTGTCCATTTAAGAGCAGCTTTGGTGATGTTACTTTCTTCCATTTTAAAGACTTCTTTAGAAGGACATTCACTTAAGCTATTAATCCAGTTATGAATATAATACAGTAAAACCTTGTTATAATGCCCCTCGATAACTTTGCCACCTCGCTTATCGCCACACTATTTTAAAATCCCAAAATCCATTTTGTTTATGTTTTTCTTTATCCGCTTCCTTCAATTTATTGCCAAACCCCTTTATAACGCCAAAATTTGACTGAACAAAATGGTGGCGATGAATCGAGGAGGTTTTACTGTATAATGAATATTTCCTCATGGCAGCAGATATGGTAAACACTGCCTAGGTTTGAATCCCACTAGAGAGTGAAATAGAGTAATGAAGTTTTATGTCCCAGTAAAGATTCTTTTACTGATATCAAGGTAGTCATTTCACAGATGGTGGAGAAAACTGTAGTGCTTTGAGAAAACCACTAACCTATAGCATTGGGGAACTAACAAAATTCTCACCCTACGATCTGTCCTAAGTGGGATTTGAACCTGGACAGTGAAATGCAGGTTGTTTTTTTTTCAAATACTCCAGGTTTCCTTCAAGATTCCAGAACTGACCACTTCAGTATAAGTGGAAGAATCTTGACTGGACGCAAAACACTTTTTTTTCAATAATGAATATACTCCTACTGCAGTAAAATAAATATTTTGGAACATATATTGGTATTTTGTTTAGTTTAACTTGGACTTTTTTATGAAAAATTTTCATAAAGGAATATTAATTAAGTTTTAGTTTGAAGGGCATACCAGTATATGGACTAGATTAGCAGGCAAGATTTGCTGTTTTATCATATTTTGTTTTCTAACTACGTAAATTGAACCCATCTATAATAAAGACTACCAGCAAATTTCAATCTAGATCGAGGCCCATGGTGCCATTTACCCCTTACTTTGCCAAATTACCCTATTATCAAGGCCTTAGTCATGTTAGTTGGTTATATTTAACATTAAATAAAAATATTTATAGAACAGTCACTACTTTGTCCTCTTAATGCTGAGAACCAGACAAAGAAGCAGTAACTTATTTTTTAAGTCTGAATTATGGCCTTCGAAGGAGTTCAAACCCACAACCTCCAACTCTTGACCCAGACACTCTATATGGTGCTAGCTCACAGAGTTGATATGCTGTAGACAAGCATACCACATCCCCAGTCATGTTATACCAACACTGTGAATCAGTTGCTAATTCCCCCTTTTAAGGCTAAGCACCAGGTAGGAAAGTACCTCAAATGTTTAAGTCTTAAGATGAAGGGGTTCGAACCCATGACTTCTCAATCTCAAGGCTGACACTCTACCCATGAGCCAATCTAGCTACTATGCTTTTCATTAGACTGGTTCTTTACTTCTAGATGGAGAGTATAAACATGCCAGTGATGGCTCATTAGAGAGAGATGGTCAGGGGACCCACACTACAAAAGATGGAACAGTGTATGATGGGAGCTGGAAGGAAGACAAAATGAATGGAACTGGGAGATTAGTCCATCCTAGTGGAGCTGTATATGAAGGGGACTTTATCAATAACCAGTTTCATGGAAAAGGAAAATATTCATGGCCAAATGGATCCTGTTATGAAGGAGATTTTAATGAAAACAGGTATGTTTTGTTTACTTGTATCTTGGGTAGGAAGGATTTCGTTGTTTGATTTAATCACCAAGTCTTATATTGTAGATTTGTCTAAATAGAGTTTTCAGCTTGGATAATAAGGAAGCATATTAGGGCCACTTTTTTAATGGGGTTCGCTGCCGTACCACGTGATCAATACCTCTTAACGTTTGTGCGGAACATTTTGGAAAACGTTAACGTCATTTTTACGGGAAAACGTCATATTGTGTGATTCCATGTCCATTGGAAACAAGCGTTTCACAGACGCGTTAGAAGGTATCATGTGGTACAGCAGCTAACCCCATTAATTTTTATATGTAAATTTTATACATTAATCTGTAAATTTTATACTTTAATCATAAATTGTACATTTTGGGGTGTAAATTTTACAGATAAATGTGTCAATTTTACAGATAAATGTGTCAATTTTACAAATTAAAGTGTAAATTTCACACCTTAGAGTGTGTAAAACAGCTTTTCTAGATATTCATTCATTTGGTAAGACTTAACCTAAATACATATATCATAATATACATACAAGCTTAAAAGTGTCTGAATGTTGTAGAACTCTTCTGTATTTCAGATAAGAAAGTTTAAGTTTACTGACTTTCCTTAATTTCATTTTTATTATTTTCTAGAATGGAAGGTGATGGTCAGTTTACAGACACAGAGGGACAAATGTGGACCGGTACCTTCAGATACCGAGCGGCTCCAGGATTGAGATTCAAATTAAACATGGACTAAAAATAAACTATTACTCATTGTAATCATGAATTTATCACTAAAAAGAAAAATACGAAACTTAAGCTAGGAATGGAGCAAAAGTTTATAAAAGTGGGGACATAAACAGATAGCTGTCACCATGGTCACTGGATTGTGATTCTGATATGACTGTTTGGCTTCCTGTTTTGAACTTGTTCACCCCTATATGAAAAAATGTAATGGTCCATTTAATTGATGTAAGGATCAAACCATTAATCTAAAGGATACAGATGAAGCAGTTATTGAAAGCCAGTTCAGTATCTCATTTGTGTATATACTTGTTCATATTTATGTAAAATAAATTTTTTAATAAGAGATAGCTGGACATTTGATTTTTGTTTAAAAGTGCAAATCCATATACAGAGAGCAGCCTACTTGATCTGATAACTTTAATTTTCCATGATTGATTGAATGGGGTTTTACATCCCAGTCAAGAATATTTCACTTATATTGATATGTTACTGGCTGTAGGTAAAACGGTATAAATTTTTATCTTTGATTTGGGCTCAGGCCAATGTGCAGGGAGGGTTCTTTAATGTGCCCTGACTGCCGTGGCATGTGGCATTGGTTTTCAAGGTCTCTTCCTAAGAACACTGTTACTTTCATTTCTAAATGCTGAATGCTTGGGGAAAGAACAGTCACTGTCTATTTCAAGTAGTTGACAGACCTGGCTGAGGTTAGAGCCCAGGGCCTCACACATATTAAGGAAGCACTATACCAACTGAACAACCATATTTTCCCAGATGGTTGGTTAAATGTTGTTTTACAATGCATCCTTTATTTATATAACACATAAATATAAATGGATGGTTTACAACTGTTTGAAAAAAAGGATTTGTAATGTGGAAAATACAGTCAAAACTGTCTATAAAGGCCACTCGAGGGAACAGTAAAAGCGACTTTAATAGGCAGGTGGTCCTTATATACAGGTTCAAAAATATGAATACAGAGCAAATGGGATAAAAGTGTACTGGCTTTTATAAGCAGGTGATCCTTATATAGAGATGGCCTTTAACACAGGTTTGACTTCATGCAGATCCAGAATCTTATTAAACCTGAGTAAACCCCCACCAAATAAAGAAAAAAAACAAAAAGAAAAAAACCTAAAAAAAAAAAAAAAACAGAATTGCAGTGGAACCTATAGACACTGAATCCTGAATAAATCCATCTTCCTTTTCCAACACCCATTCCTGTGTACCAAACAACTGCCCACAATTGTAATACATATACAGTCAAACCTGCATTAAAAGTAAACTGCCTGTAAGCACCGCCTGTATTTCAAACCCGGTAAAATTTTATCCCAATTGCTCTTTATTAATGTTACTTGAACATGTATATAAAGGCCACCTGTCCGTAAAGGCCACTTTTACTGGTTCCCTTGGGTGGCCTTTATCGACAAGTTTAACTGTATTTTAATGTTTTGCAAGTGAGAAGTTCAGTAGGAAGACACAAAGGACCGTTTACTTCCTCAAGTCACAGGGCCACAGTAACTCGTTTTGTATCTTCAAATCCGCACACTCGCCTTGTACAGTATCTTAACCATAATTCACAAACTGTTTCTTTTTCTTTACCGGGGAAAACTGATGCTTTATCATAACATCATAATACAAAAAACCTGCCTTAAAAGCCACCTCTATTTAAGGACCAGCTGCTTATATGGGCAATAGAATTGTATCCCAAATGTTCTTTATTTATATTATTTGAAGCTGTATATAAAGACCATCTGCCCATAAAGGCCAGTTTTAATGGTGTCCCTAGTTGGTTTTAATACAAGATAAACTGTATTTGTGTGATTTAAGTGGGAAGACACAAAGGACCGTTTACTTCCTCAAGGCACGGGGTCAACCTCGCATCATCGCTTTGTACCGCCTAATGTCTACTCACGTTATCTTAGCCCTACTTTAAATCACTTCATTCACAAAGTTTATTTTTCTAAACCGGGAAAACTGAAGATTTTGGGGTAAATGGCTTGAATATGTCATTTTTAGACATTTTTACAGTCAAAATTAAAATTTTAGTGGAGGGCAAAAATGGAAGTCTTTCCAAGATTTGTCATAATACCATAATATAATGAACAGAAAAAATAAATAAATAAAAACAAAAAAAGGAGGACCATATCAAAAACATTATGTATTTATTTTGGTAGATCATAAATAATATCATTTTATTCTCATTTTTTTCGTAATTTTATTAAGGATATTCAATTTAATGCACAAAAATTACTTCATTACATCATTTGACAAGAATAAAGTACAGATTGATTTTCTATTTTACACGTTTTGGATTTTTACATGTCTTTAAAATTTTACATCGGGCCCTTACTTTTTTGTTGAAGTCAACTATAATATATAGAGTGCTATAAATTATCTATTTATTCACACACACACACACACACACAAACACACACACACACACGAGAGAGAGAGAGAGAGAGAGATAGTGTGACACACACACACACACACGAGAGAGAGACATGTATGCATGCACGCACGCACACGTACACACACACACGAGAGAGAGAGAGACGTACGTACACACACACACACACACACACACACACACACACACACTTAAAGTAATTTCCAACGTGTCGTCCTTCAAATGACTTTTCAAGAATTAAATATGAGAGAGAGAGAGAGAGAGATCCAAACCATCGTAGTGTCCATTGGCAAATTTTCTGTAATTAAGGAACAATACTAAGTACTAGTAGTGCTTGGACCAAAATCATAATTGTGAAACCAAAAATTTCTTCAAGGGGTTGAAAAAAAACATCAAAAGGACAAAATATATTTTATCAAATTTAGCTAAAGAAATGATTTTGTCTACACTATACCGATTTCAATAACAAGTGATTTGCATTTTGTTGACCTTAGTTGTGCATATAAGGTCATCAAGGAACGCATTACAACTGATTTTTAGTAGAAAAGACAATGTAAAATTGTGTCTATGTGGGAAAATAATGCAAAAAAAGTAAGTAAAAATATTTTTGATGCGCTTTTTATTTTCAAAACAAAATAGTTAGGTTTCAAAAATTTAAAAGGTATATAAAATTTATTTATATAAAGGACTGTCTCTAAACATTATCATGAGATGAACAATAGTTGATTTTTACTAACTAAGGAAGTTTATATTAAACTGAAAGTACTCAAGATCAGAAGTGTTATTATGAATGTACAGTACAGACCTGTCGAAAGTTTAACACTGAGATAACGAAAAGGGAGTCGCGATCGAAGCTTGACTCGAATGATAGATACAGTACAGTCCTGTCGAAAGTTTAACACTGAGTTAACGAATAGGAGTGCAATCGAAGCTCGACCCAAATGACAGATACAGTACAAACCTATCGAAAGTTTAACACAAAGTCAACCGAATTTATGCCGAATCAGCAGTTTATCTCGGTCCCTCGTTAGCTATATTCCGAGAGTTCGACCCGTATGACAGATACAGTACAGACATATCGAAAGTTTAACACAACGTCAATCGAATTTATGCTGAATCAGCAGTTTATCTCGGTCCCTCGTTAGCTATATTCCGAGAGTTTGACCAGTATGACAGATACAGTACAGACATATCGAAAGTTTAACACAAAGTCAACCGAATTTATGCCGAATCAGCAGTTTATCTCGGTCCCTCGTTAGCTATATTCCGAGAGTTTGACCAGTATGACAGATACAGTACAGACATATCGAAAGTTTAACACAAAGTCAACCGAATTTATGCCGAATAGGCAGTTTATCTCGGTCCCTCGTTAGCTATATTCCGACAGTTCGACCCGTATGACAGATACAGTACAGACATATCGAAAGTTTAACACAAAGTCAACCGAATTTATGCCGAATCAGCAGTTTATCTCGGTCCCTAGTTAGCTATATTCCGACAGTTCGACCCGTATGACAGATACAGTACAGACATATCGAAAGTTTAACACAAAGTCAACTGAATTTATGCCGAATCAGCAGTTTATCTCGGTCCCTAGTTAGCTATATTCCAGTTCGACCCGTATTACAGATACAGTACAGACATATCGAAAGTTTAACACAAAGCCAACTGAATTTATGCCCAATCAGCAGTTTATCTCGGCCCCTCGTTAGCTATATTCCGAGAGTTCGACCCGTATGACAGATACAGTACAGACATATCGAAAGTTTAACACAAAGTCAACTGAATTTATGCCGAATCAGCAGTTTATCTCGGTCCCTCGTTAGCTATATTCCGAGAGTTCGACCCGTATGACAGATACAGTACAGACATATCGAAAGTTTAATACAAAGTCAACCGAATTTATGCCGAATCAGCAGTTTATCTCGGTCCCTCGTTAGCTATATTCCGAGAGTTCGACCCGTATGACAGATACAGTACAGACATATCGAAAGTTTAATACAAAGTCAACCGAATTTATGCCCAATCAGCAGTTTATCTCGGTCCCTCGTTAGCTATATCTCGAGATCAGCTAACTATCTCTTTAGCAGCTTTTCGGTCGCTAGCTATCCATATTTTGGCCAATCGACTGTTGAACTTTGACTCCTTTTCGATAGCTCAGTGTTAAACTTTCGACAGGTCTGTACTGCCGAGAGACAGATGGCTGCTCTCGGGGGGGGGGGGGGGGGGTCATACAAAATGAGGCGACACTGATAAATGATGCGACATTCTACATTAAACAAAAAGTTGTGTGGGGCAGCCTTCTGTGTCGCATTATTTAGCAAATTTGGTAAAATATTGTTTGTCCTTTGGATATTTTTGAAAAAAAAACAAAACCTGCCTTAAAGGCCACCTCTATATAAGGATCGCCTGCTTATAAAGGCCAGTAGAATTATATCCAAATAGTTGTTTATTCATGCTATTTGAACCTGTGTATAAAGGCCACCTGCCTATAAAGGCTTCTTTTACAGGTTTCCTTAGGTGGCCTTTTTTGACTGTAATGGTATTTTAGTATGATTGGCCGGTTGCCGAGACCAGCTGTCGGGATATATAGCAAACGAGGGACGAGGATGAGTTGAGTTGAGAAATGGTGTTTAACGTCCCAGTCAAGAATATTTCACTTATATCGAGACGTTGCCAGCTATAGGCGAAGGTGCAGAAATTTTGCCTGTGCATTGCTCTTATGGCATTATACAGCAGGATTTTTTATCGTGTCAAGCCTACCGTGACACGGGACCTCGTTTATTTTAAGTTCCAATCCGAAAGAACCGTGACTTTCATTTCGTAATGCCGAGTGCTTGGTGAAAGAACAGTCACTACCCACTTTCAAGTCTTGGGTCAGACCCGGCCGGGGATCGAACCCACGACTTCCCACTTACGGAGTGAGCACTCTACCAACTGAGCTACCGCAGTAATTACGAGGATGAGCTCAATAAATTCGGCAATAATTCGTTAGTTTTGTTAAATTTCCAACAGGGCTGTTCTGTATGACTCATTTAAGATGACTCCTTGATGTTTTGATAGGAAAGTTCCACTTTAGTATCCACTGTTTAAATTATAATAATAACGGAAATATAAATAAGGAAACGCAATTGTATGTCTCTTTAGGAAAGATGCGCTCATGAATGTGACAGTCACGATGCAGTCAGCATCTAATATTTTAAAGTCTACAGTAACTGGATGGGTCAGATAGTCATCAACAAATACACGCGAAAGTTGGCTTCATATCAGCTATCACTGTGTCGCTTTTTCAGATATGTGCTTAGTTACACGTGAACAAAATTTAACTGTTTGTTAAGGAAATATGTGCGCATGAATGTGACAGTTAAATAACCAGTATCTTGTATATGGAAAGTTTACAATTGTGAAGTCAGATATCCAGCATCAAATACAAGTGAAGGTGGACCTTATAACAGCTATCACAGTGTTGCTTTTTCAGATGTGTGCTTAGTTGCAAGTAGACAATATTAACTTTCTTACGAAAGACGCTCACATGAAAGTGGCAGTTCTTAGTTACAAAACACTATCCGTCAAACAATGTGCCGAAAACACTTGTATGTGAAAACGTTTTGGGAACAGTTAGGCTGCGGTAACGCACTCCTTTAACGATTTGGGAACAGGTTTCAGCTTACGGGACCGCAGGTGCTGGACAAACCGGGTTAGAGCAGTACTTGTATGTGAAAACGTGCTAGGAACAGTGTATAAATTACTGGAACACAGCCCTTTAACAATTTGGGAACATGTTATAGGGAACGCACGTGCTGTACAGACAAGAGTAGAGCAGTACTTGTATGTGAAAACGAGCTGGGAACAGTTTATTGGCTACGGGAACCGATGACAGTCCTTTTACAATTTGGGAACAGGTTGTAGATTACGGAATAATTCCTTTAAACAACGTGCTAGACAAACAGGACTAGAACTGTACTCAGTGTAAATTCTTTAACAATTTGGGAATAGGTTATGGGTTACGGGAACACGATCTTTTAACAACTGCGTGTGAAATATCCAGAAGCAGTGACTTGTTAAACATTTAATGGACGTAATTATTTATATATGTTTACCTGTTTTTGTTTTCTTTATGCTTGGATAAGTTACCACCTCTTATAAACAAAACGGTTGTAGGTCAAAGTTAATAGGTTAGCCTGCATCAATTTTTTTAGACATAGATACATGAACTATTTAAAACATAATGGAGGTGTTTTACTTGTTAAATTTAGCTATCACTTCTGGGATTACATTTTGTATTATATATGTGATAATGTCATGCATAGGCAGACGGAGAAGGCCGGGCCAAGTCCCTGGACCCTGTACACTACCCTTGATCGGAAATTTAAAACCGGGAATAGCCAAAAATTTTCCAGCGACATGTTTGAGTCTAAGCGACACTTATGGACCAGTTTTTCGGATGTGTTTTGGACAAATGGAGATGTTTATAGTAACGGGACATACTACTATCCAGGGGATGTTGGAAGGTGATAGTGTGACATATACTGAGAGACCGAACTGGTTATATATACCAGAAAAAATCTTCAATAAAAAAGGTAAGAATTATAGTGAAAATACATGATGATGGCTACTATTACTACTACTACGATGACGACGACGACAATGATGTTGTTGTTGATGATGATGATGATGGTGGTGGTGGTGGTGGTGGTGGTGATGATGATGATGATGATGATGATGGTGGTGGTGGTGATGATTCTGCTGTTGTGGTATTAATATTGCTGCGGCTGCTGATGATGATGATGAATGTGGTTTTACTATTACTACTACTACTACTACTACTACGACGACGACGATGTTGATGATGATGATGGTGATGATGATGATGGTGATGATGATGATGATGATGATGATGATGATGGTGATGATGATGATGGTGATGATGATGATGATGATGATGGTGATAATGATGATGATGATGGTGATGATGATGATGATGATGATGATGATGATGATGATGGTGATGATGATGATGATGGTGGTGATGATGATGATGGTGATGATAATGATGGTGGTGATGATGGTGATAATGATGATGTTGATGATAATGATGATGATGATGATGATTCTGCTGTTGTGGTATTAATATTGCTGCTGATGATGATGATGATGAATGTGGTTTAACTATTGCTGCTGCTGATGATAATGATGATTGCGGTATTACTATTGCTGCTGCTGCTGCTGATGATGATGCTGATGCTGATGATGCTGATGATGAATGCGGTATAACTATTGCTGCTGCTGCTGCTGCTGCTGATGGAGATGATGATGATGATGATGATGATGATGATGATGATGATGATGATGATGATGATGATGATGATGATGAATGCGGTATTACTATTGCTGCTGCTGCTGCTGCTGATGATGCTGATGATGAATGCGGTATAACTATTGCTGCTGCTGCTGCTGATGGAGATGATGATGATGATGATGATGATGATGATGATGATGATGATGATGATGATGATGATGATGATGATGATGATGAATGCGGTATTACTATTGCTGCTGCTGCTGATGATGATGATGAGTATTATTATTGCGGTATTATTACTGCTGCTACTGCTACTGCTACTGCTGCTGATGATGATGATAATAATAATGATACTGCTGCTGCTGCTGCTGCTGCTGCTGCTGCTGATGATGATGATGATGATGATGATGATGATGATGATGATGATGATGATGATGATGATAATAATAATGATGATGATTTTTGTCTCTTAAATTCAAATTTAGAAAAAAATATCAATATTTATTAAAATAAATAATTTTTTAATATTTTTAATATTAAATCCTTAAAACGGTAAGTTTTTTTCATTCAGTTTGAATCGAAGCGCACGCGCACGTATACATGTATGGAAGCCAACTGCTATGTTTTTTTTCATACACCCTTTGTAAAATCCATTCTTTCCGTGTACAATCCATGCACCTCGCGTTATTTCAATACACCATCTTTAAAAATTATACACCATGTATGGAAGCAAACTGCTGTGGTTTTTTTTTCATACACCCTTTGTAAAATGCATACTTTCCGTGTACAATTCACGCACCTTGCCCTCTGTAAAATTCATACACCCGTGTAAAATCAATGCACCTCGCGTTATTTCAATACACCTTGTGTAAAATTCATACACCCCGTGTAAAATCAATGCACCTCGCGTTATTTCAATACACCTTGTGTAAAATTCATACACCCGTGTAAAATCAATGCACCTCGCGTTATTTCAATACACCTTGTGTAAAATTCATACACCCGTGTAAAATCAATGCACCTCGCGTTATTTCAATACACCTTGTGTAAAATTCATACACCCGTGTAAAATCAATGCACCTCGCGTTATTTCAATACACCTTGTGTAAAATTCATACACCCGTGTAAAATCAATGCACCTCGCGTTATTTCAATACACCTTGTGTAAAATTCATACACCCCGTGTAAAATCAATGCACCTCGCGTTATTTCAATATTACACCCTATGTAAAATTCATACACCCCGTGTAAAATCCATACGCCCCGTGTAAAATTAAGTGAATGAGTTTAAATACATCTGGGTGATAAAGTAATCAGCGAATTGCGAACGTTTTAAGGGTGTCTTCCTACTTAGCCAACATTTTAAGATTTCCTATTCCCACTTAGCCAACATTTTAAGATTTCCTATTCCCACTTAGCCAACATTTTAAGATTTCCTATTCCCACTTAGCCAACATTTTAAGATTTCCTATTCCCACTTAGCCAACATGGTTAAATAAACATTTAAGATTTCACCTGGAAAGATTTTGCTATAGTCTTTTTCAGCAAACTTGTTTTGTAGTAAATAAAAAAAGTGAATATTTTAAGTAGAATATCATAAATGTCACAAAAATTAAACAAATAAATAAATAAAGTATATAAAAATAAATATTTGAAATAAATAAATAAAAATAAATGTTTTGTGGTGCTGAATGTTTTAATTTAATATATGTGTCTGTAGAGGTTTGATCAATTTAGGCAATTATATTTTAAGATTTGTAATGTTTGAAAAATATTTAAAAATCTTTATTTACTGGCTACTCATGATCAAGTCTCAACTTCTCAACACCTGACTGTTCTCTGTTATTTATTTGTTATTTGTCATGTTGTAACATAATTTAATACATTCTGTAATGCTGTAGCAATTTATTGTTTGTTGTTTGCAATAAAGTATTAATATTATTACATTGTATTATTATTATTATTTACTGAACGCTGAACAAAATATCATACACAATTAATAATCTTATAAAAATATCAATAAACAAAAACATTATCATGTATGTATTAAACCTTTAATTCATTTCTGTGTAAATATTGCAAGTTTTAAACATTTTTAATTCATTTTTTCATTAATTGAAATAAGGACGTTTGCCTGTTTCAATAAGTTAAATATAAAGTTAAAAAGTAATACAACTGGGTTTTTTTTCTCAAAAAAAGATTAATATTATAAAATTTATTATTATTCTTTCTTAAATATTATAATAGCTTTGTTGTAAATATTTTTCTCTAAAAACTTGAATTCATGTACCTAAGGCTTCATGACTTCTTAACAAACGAGAGAAGAGAGAGAGAGAGAGGTCTAATATGGTTCTTTAGTAGAGGAATTATTTGATAATCCACTTTTTAAAGACCTTTTAAAAAAACATGAAACTCCATAGACATGATCAAATCCTCTAATGTGCTTTTGAAATATCATACAATGCAACATAAAAAATTATTTAAGTTTTCATTTTGCCACATCATTTTTTAGGAAATTTTAGTTTTTATGGTGGAAAAATGGTAAATTTATATCATCTCCTTGTAAACAAAATCAAGTTTGAATTTCTAACAAGTAATTTTATCGATATAGTTCTTAATTCTGTAAATAATTCCACATCTAATTTAAAGAAATATTTTTATTCAGATTTTATAATATTGTTATTGATTTTCTGAAACAGACTTTACCCTCACCTGTAATTAATACCTATTGTCTTTGCTAATCCTACAACGAACATCAATTCCCACTCAGCCAACATTTAAAATTTCACCTATAGGTACAAAATTTCAAAATGTTGGCTAAGTGGGAATGAACCCGTTTTAAGATACATGTATGGGATAAAAAATATACTGGTCTTTAAAAGCAGTGACCCCAATACCCCCCCCCCCCCCCCCCCCCCCCCCCCCCCCCCCCCCCCCCCCCCCCCAGTTGCCCCGACTTTTCCCCCTCTCTCAGCTAATTGTCAATCAACCAGCGTAAGGACCAGTTAATTAGTGGTACTTATTAATTAATTCGTGTACACAGGTAGGAAATTGAAATCAGGTGATGATGTAATTTACCAGTTCTGGTACCAGTTCCATTTACTTAATAAGTAATATGGTACAATAAAATCAGAATTTAAAAATAATGTATATCTATACCTCTAGAAGAGTTATTACAATCGCTATTTCATTTTTGTAAAAACTGGTCGCATAATTTAGACAACCATATATTATTTCAACCACACTCAAAAAAATTGCTTGTACGTTTTACATCCATTTTGAATTAAAACCATTCAAAAATTTATTCAATAAAAATCTGAGTAGTTTAAATTATAGTGTTCGATCTAGTATGAATTACTTCCCCTTAGTACTTTCTTTGGGTTTTTAAAAATACAACTGATTTTTTTTTAACTGAAACTTAAGTTTACTTTAGAAAAAAATTGATATTTAAAATATAAAATAAAACATTCATACATAAATAGTATTTTAAAATCAGACGAACATTCTGTTATAGATTTTATTTAAGATGTTTCACAAAGAACCTACTGATTCTTTTTATGGCATACATGACTAATCTGTAACTATATTGTAAAAGTAATCGCGATTTTTTACTTAGTCGTATGTCGAGCAAAGTGTGTAACGGTCATTTTTGACCACAATTTTTGACACCACAAACTTGTTTGTGGTCATGTAAACGCGAGTCTAGGAAAACAATATCGACCTGTCCGCTTGACCTTTAATAAAAAAAAATCATCACAAACTAGTGTATTTTAAAGTATCAGGAACACATGTGAGTTGAGTAATGGTTTTTGACGTCTAAGTCAAGAATGTTTCACTTAAATATCGAAACGTCGCCAACAACAGGCGAAGGCAGAAATTTTCCCTGTGCGTTGCGCTGATGATACAGCAAGGTTCTTTAGCGTGCCAAACCCACCATGGCACGGTACCTCGTTTATTTTAACATTTTAAGTTCCCATTCGAAGGAACCGTGATTTTCATTTCAAAATGCCTAATGCTTGGCGAAAGAACAGTCACTAGTACCTACTTTCAAGTCTTGGGTCAGACCCGCCCGGGGATCATGGCGAACCCACGACCTCCCACTTACGGAGCGAGCAGCTACCGCAGTGGTGTTTGTTTCAACCTAATGAGAATACTATATGCCTTGTGTATACAATATACAGTACAGGCCTGTCGAAAGTTTAACACTGAGCTAATGAGAATGAGTTGATGTTCGGTTGTTGAGCTAATGAGAATGAGTTGATGTTCGGTTGTTGAGCTAATGAGAATGAGTCGATGTTCGGTTGTTGAGCTAATGAGAATGAGTCGATGTTCGGTTGTTGAGCTAATGAGAATGAGTTGATGTTCGGTTGTTGAGCTAATGAGAATGAGTTGATGTTCGGTTGTTGAGCTAATGAGAATGAGTTGATGTTCGGTTGTTGAGCTAATGATAATGAGTTGATGTTTGGTTGTTGAGCTAATGATAATGAGTTGATGTTTGGTTGTTGAGCTAATGATAATGAGTTGATGTTCGGTTGTTGAGCTAATGATAATGAGTTGATGTTTGGTTGTTGAGCTAATGATAATGAGTTGATGTTCGGTTGTTGAGCTAATGATAATGAGTTGATGTTCGGTTGTTGAGCTAATGAGAATGAGTTGATGTTCGGTTGTTGAGCTAATTGAATGAGTTGATGTTCGGTTGTTGAGCTAATGATAATGAGTTGATGTTCGGTTGTTGAGCTAATGAGAATGTGTTGATGTTTGGTTGTTGAGCTAATGAGAATGAGTTGATGTTCGGTTGTTGAGCTAATTAGAATGAGTTGATGTTCGGTTGTTGAGCTAATGAGAATGAGTTGATGTTCGGTTGTTGAGCTAATGAGAATGTGTTGATGTTCGGTTGTTGAGCTAATGAGAATGTGTTGATGTTTGGTTGTTGAGCTAATGAGAATGAGTTGATGTTCGGTTGTTGAGCTAATGAGAATGAGTTGATGTTCGGTTGTTGAGCTAATGAGAATAAGTCGATGTTCGGTTGTTGAGCTAATGAGAATGTGTTGATGTTCGGTTGTTGAGCTAATGAGAATGTGTTGATGTTTGGTTGTTGAGCTAATGAGAATGAGTTGATGTTCGGTTGTTGAGCTAATGAAAATGAGTTGATGTTCGGTTGTTGAGCTAATGAGAATGAGTTGATGTTCGGTTGTTGAGCTAATGAGAATGAGTTGATGTTCGGTTGTTGAGCTAATGAGAATGAGTTGATGTTCGGTTGTTGAGCTAATGAGAATGAGTTGATGTTCGGTTGTTGAGCTAATGAGAATGAGTCGATGTTCGGTTGTTGAGCTAATGAGAATGAGTCGATGTTCGGTTGTTGAGCTAATGAGAATGAGTTGATGTTCGGTTGTTGAGCTAATGAGAATGAGTTGATGTTCGGTTGTTGAGCTAATGAGAATGAGTCGATGTTCGGTTGTTGAGCTAATGAGTTGATGTTCGGTTGTTGAGCTAATGAGAATGAGTTGATGTTCGGTTGTTGAGCTAATGAGAATGAGTTGATGTTCGGTTGTTGAGCTAATTAGAATGAGTTGATGTTCGGTTGTTGAGCTAATTAGAATGCGTTGATGTTCGGTTGTTGAGCTAATGAGAATGAGTAGATGTTCGGTTGTTGAGCTAATAAGAATGAGTTGATGTTCGGTTGTTGAGCTAATGAGAATGAGTTGATGTTGGTTGATGAGCTAATGAAAATGAGTTGATGTTCGGTTGTTGAGCTAATGAAAATGAGTTGATGTTCGGTTGTTGAGCTAATGAGAATGAGTTGATGTTCGGTTGTTGAGCTAATGAGTTGATGTTCGGTTGTTGAGCTAATGAGAATGAGTTGATGTTCGGTTGTTAAACTAATGAGAATGAGTTGATGTTCGGTTGTTGAGCTAATGAGAATGAGTTGATGTTCGGTTGTTGAGCTAATGAGAATGAGTCGATGTTCGGTTGTTGAGCTAATGAGAATGAGTTGATGTTCGGTTGTTGAGCTAATGAGAATGAGTTGATGTTCGGTTGTTGAGCTAATGAGAATGAGTTGATGTTCGGTTGTTGAGCTAATGAGAATGAGTTGATGTTCAGTTGTTGAGCTAATGAGAATGAGTTGATGTTCGGTTGTTGAGCTAATGAGAATGAGTTGATGTTCGGTTGTTGAACTAATGAGAATGAGTTGATGTTGGTTGTTGAGCTAATGAGAATGAGTTGATGTTGGTTGTTGAACTAATGATAATGAGTTGATGTTCGGTTGTTGAGCTAATGAGAATGAGTTGATGTTCGGTTGTTGAGCTAATGAGAATGAGTTGATGTTCGGTTGTTGAGCTAATGAGAATGTGTTGATGTTCGGTTGTTGAGCTAATGAGAATGAGTTGATGTTCGGTTGTTGAGCTAATGAGAATGAGTTGATGTTCGGTTGTTGAACTAATGAGAATGAGTTGATGTTCGGTTGTTGAACTAATGAGAA
This sequence comes from Anadara kagoshimensis, assembly GCA_021292105.1. Taxonomy (NCBI): domain Eukaryota; kingdom Metazoa; phylum Mollusca; class Bivalvia; order Arcoida; family Arcidae; genus Anadara; species Anadara kagoshimensis. The sequence continues at coordinate 14,933,778 of CM037863.1, read as the reverse complement.
TGAGTTGATGTTCGGTTGTTGAGCTAATGAGAATGAGTTGACGTTCGGTTGTTGAGCTAATGAGAATGAGTTGATGTTCGGTTGTTGAGCTAATGAGAATGAGTTGATGTTGGTTGTTGAGCTTATGAGAATGAGTTGATGTTCGGTTGTTGAGCTAATGAGAATGAGTTGATGTTCGGTTGTTGAGCTAATAAGAATGAGTTGATGTTCGGTTGTTGAGCTAATGAGAATGAGTTGATGTTGGTTGTTGAGTGGCTGAAGTATGGATAGCTAGTGACCCAAAAAACTCCCAAAGTATTGATGGTAGCTGTCTAAAAAAACTGGCATGATTACGCTAAAGATGGACCGAGATGAGCTGTCGATTGGATAGCTTAGTGTTAAACTTTCGGCAGGTCTGCATTGTAGTTTTGTAACTACCTAGTTTGTCCACGATATGATGACAGAGTGTTTACTTTTTTCTTCTAAATTCAGGGTAAAATTCTTTTGTACTGGGATGGATATTTCTCGCATATGTGACATATAAATTTCACGGAATAGGTGGTACGATTTTTTTTCATATCACACCCGCGTTAGCACGTGTAGGGTATCTCGTCAGTACAACGGGGAATACTTTCTCAATAATATAGTAAGGGACGTAATCCATAATGCGAGGGGTATCATAAAATAAAGCTATTCCCCTAGCAAATTATTTCTATAAATTTTTAATTTTATTTTAATATTATTACTTATTATAAAACATTATTTTTATCAATAAGTGTTTAAAGAAGAAAATGTATTTTGTTGTTATTTATAATCGCGTACTGGTCCACATTTCTGCTCTGAGCGACACGTTAATGATGACGTTATATCATTACGTCATACATAAATTCATCCGCCAGCAACATCTTGCTTTGTAGTAGAAGATGTCAATGTCTTTAAGCTACAATTAGAATCTTTATGTGAGAAAAATAATCAATTACCGGTACTCGTTTCAGACAGACATAATGAAATTCCAATCTCGTGGTCAGATATTTTAATTCTCAAACTCATCAGAGCCTCGTTTGAGATGAAAATATCTGACCAGTGGATTGGAATTTCCTTATCTCAGTCTGGAACTTGTTATTAGTTCTCCAAGTTTATCCAAGAAGGTAGACATTTCATTTAAATAACCTTTCACGCCTTTTTCAATGAATGAACTTGTGTTTACTGTGCCATCAGATCATGGACAGACTATATGGCCTATAATAATATTACTCGTGTCCCTAACTACGTATAGAGAAACAACATTGACCTGTCCGCTTGACCTTCATTAGGAATATTTATATAGGACGATCCACTCAGTTCATGGGTAGTATTAAGATTATACAGTGTTCACAACATACAGACGAAGTTTACATGCGTGGTCCCTATTCTTAAATTAACTCGTCCATAATCAATAATTTAATCAAATGTCAAGCGGACGCCTACCGTGACACAGGATCTCGTTTATTTTAAGTTCCCATCCGGGGAACCGTGACTTTTATTTCGTATTGCCGAGTGCTTGGCGAAAGAACAGTCCTTCCCACTTTCATTGTATCATACCCGGTCGGGGTTCGAACCCACGACCTCCCACTTACGGTGCGAGCACTACCAGCTGAGCTACCACAGTGGTCTCTACAGAATTAGAAACTAACACGTCTTAACTGCACATAAATCATGCTCTAACCGTGTTTGCATTGGTTGGATTGTCCTAGTATATATATGAATATTCCTAATTAAGAAATAAGGTAATTTGTTTTATTTTACAAAAAGATTATAAGTATATCTTCGTCTTTTATCTAAGAGTTGTCAATTCCGTTGAAAGGACATATGTGTCCGTATGACAGGCTGCCGGTAGATGACACATATGTCCGTGTGGCAGCAAGAGGGTTAAAATGCGCTGTTTGTGCACCTTCTCATAAAAATAGGTCGTCTCCTGTCAGCCAACAAGCATTTGACATATGACGTCATCACGCCAGCACGTGGAGCATTGTCTCTATGTAGTGACAATGTATAGTCGATGTCAAATACTTTATTGAAGGAAAAATATTGCAATCGGATCGCCGGTCACACCCACTGTGTTTCGACAAAGGGTCGACATGCTTGAATTACACGCATTAACATTGTGGCGAAACGTCAATTGTAAATATTGAGAAGGTATACCGGTTAGGTCAATGGTTGCCCAGTTGTTTCAATCGTTTTTTAGTAGCCTCTGCAAGTGACCTACTCCTTTTTTACAATCTATAGAGGTATCTTTAGCGTGCACTGAAACACGGGACCTTGGTTTTGAGAGACTTCTCTAGTAATGAGTTTTGCATAGCTCTACTAGTATGGACAGGGATGAATATGTTATCAGATTATGCCAAGTTCCATGTGAGGTTCGAACCCACAATCCTTGACATCGAAAGCCAGTGGCAGTAACACTGGATATGTTCGTCTGTATGCCCGTACCCATCAAAAGGAATTGTCTATGATGATGGTATTTGTAAAACGGGGATAATTTCAATGTATATGCACTTAAAAGTTAATAACATGCAATGGTAAATAACATTTATGGCGAAACCTAGTGCACCCCGGGAGAATTTTACTACCATTGTTAAAATGTTAAGAATCCTTTTTTTAGAGTTGCAAGTTGAGTAGAGAAATTGTGTTCTACGACGTGTTTTTGTTTGAATTTTGTGGTTGTGATTTGGACATAGACCGGCATGTTTGTGGTTGACTTTGTGATTGCGACTTTGGACATGGACTGGTATGTTTGTGTTTGGTTTTTGTGATTGTGACTTTGGACATGGACTGCACTATTTGTAATTTGCTTTTTTTGCTTGTGATTTTAGACATGGACCGGTATGTTTTCGTTTGCCTTTTGGGATTGTGATTTTGGACATGGACCGGCATGTTTGTGGTTGACTTTGTGATTGTGACTTTGGACATGGACTGGACTACATGTATTTGTAATTTGCTTTTTGGCTTGTGATTTTAGACATGGACCGGTATGTTTTCGTTTGACTTTGTGATTGTGATTTTGGACATGTACTAGAATGTTTTGGTTTGCTGTTTGGATTGTAATTTTGGTTATGGATCGGTATGTTTGTGTTTGACTTTTGGGATTGTATTTTTGACATTGGTTGTAATGTTTTTGGTTGACTTTTGTTATTGTAATTTGTGTATGGACGGGTGTGTTTTTGTTTTACCTGAAATTGTGATTTGGACCTGTACTGGTATGTTTGTGTTTGATGTTTTGGATTGTGATTTGGACATGGGCCAGAATGTTTGCGGATGGCTTTTTTGGATTGTGAGCAGGAGATTTGGACATTGGTCGTTGTAATGGTTGTATTTGATTTTTGGACATGGAGCGGTATGCTTGTTGTTGAATTTTGTTATTGTAATTTTTGGCATGGACGGGAATGTTGTGTTTGGTTTTTGTGATTGTGACTTTGGACATGGACTGGAATATTTGTAATTTACTTTTTTGATTGTGATTTTAGACATAGACTGATATGGTTTTGTTTGACTTTGTGATTGTAATTTTAGTCATGGATCGGTATGTTTGTGGTTAACTTTGCGATTGTGACTTTGGACATGGACTAGAATGTTTTGGTTTGCTGTTTGAATTGTGATTTTGGACATGGACCGGTAGACTGTGTTTGACTTTTGGGATTGTGATTTTGGACATGGACTAGAATGTTTTGGTCTGCTGTTTGAATTGTAATTTTGGACATGGACCGGTAGGCTGTGTTTGACTTTTGGGATTGTGATTTTGGACATGGACTATAATGTTTTGGTTTGCTGTTTGGACCTGTACTGGTATGTTTGTGTTTGATGTTTTGGATTGTGATTTAGACATGGGCCAGTATGTTTGCGGATGCCTTTTTTTTTGGATTGTGAGCAAGAGATTTGGACATTGGTCGTTGTAATGATTGTGTTTGATTTTTGGACATGGAGCGGTATGCTTGTTGTTGAATTTTTTTATTGTAATTTTTGGTATGGACGTTTATGTTGTGTTTTACTTAAAATTGTGATTTGGATATTTTTTTTAAAATAAAAACGTTTTTAAAATTAACAATTAAACTTAAAATTACATCTTAAAGAATGAGGAGTTAGTGAGGTGGTTGTTTATTAGTAGCACTACAGTAGACCACTGAACCTGAAAAAGTTAAATCGCTTCAAAACAAATACATACAGGCAAACAACTTTGACTTGTCCGTTTGACCTTTAATTTTAATATTAATAAATATAGGAACCACACGAGTTAATTTTCATACATAATTGGAAGACCAATTATATACCCTGTCAGGGGTTCAAAATTATGTTTTGTAATGGAAAGTCCAGGACCTTTTGCCTTTATTTTTGGCAGGTCCCACATAAAGTTTTGAAAGTCCAATATCAACATTGAAAGATCCATGTGCAATTATGTAATTATATTGAAAAAGTAGAATTATTCTGGTAAAAATGGCAGGTTCAGCGGACTTTTACAATTTATATATTAATGGTCCCAAGGTAAAATCAATAGGTCCCCGACCTCGCGATCGGACCCAGGGAATTTTGAACCCCTGCCCTGTGTACACATTGTTAAGTGCGGATCCTACTACTACCTATGTATAGAGTGGACTCTTCTATTATGAATGTTCCCGATGAAAGGTCAAACGGACAGGTCAATGTAGTTTGCCTATACCTTTAGGTCCGTGTTAAATATATTTATTTCACCTGCATTTAAGTATACATTTTAGTGGTTTGTTGTCATGCATCGCCGTCTGTTATAAGTGATTTTATTTTTAATTCTTAAAAGTGTTTTGTGTGTAACATATTAATAAGAAAATTCTCAAACAGCCCACATAAATAATCTCGACCCATTTGTGTCTGCAAGTCAATGACACCATAATACAAACATTTTACCTGAACCAAAGGCTCAGTTGAGCTATTGCAATCTATCACAGTCCGTCGTGTGTCATGCGTTGCCCGTCGTGTGTAAACTTTACATTTTAATCTTTTCCTCCAAAACTACTGAGCCAAATTTGAAGAAACTTGGTGATTATTATGCCTGGGTAACAGGCTATCAAAATTGTGTTTGGGGTTTGGCCACGCACAACAAGATGGCCACCGTTACTAAAAACAGCCAAAAGACAAAAAAATCTTCTTCTCTGAGTGCAGGCAAATTTTGATTGAATATTTGGATTCAGGATACCTGGGGGCATTAAAATTGTGTTTTTCATGAAAATTGGATGAAAAAATAGGTCACACACACACACACAGAGAGAGAGAGAGAGAGAGAGAGAGAGAGAGAGAGAGAGAGAGAGGAGAGAGAGAGAGAGAGAGAGGTTTGTCGTAAGTTTAACACTTAACTAAACTAACGGTTCGGAGTCAAAGTTCGGCTGTCAAACGACCAAGGTTTAGATAGCTAGTGGTTGAAAAAACTCTGCCGAGAGATATATCTGCTGAAACTGCTGAGGTATGGCCAATGAAGGGCCGAGGAAAGCGACATGACGATTCGGTACTAATTTTATAGCTTAGCGTTAAATTTTTGACAAGCCTGTGTCATAAATATAGACAGTTTATAATGAAATTTTAAGTATACAATTTCAATCATACTGAAATACTTCACTATAATAATAAAGCTTCTGGGTTTATTTGTATGCATGAGATTGTTAAATAGTGCACAAAAAACTTATTTACCGTGGGAGCAAATATTGTGTATACAATACAGTCCTGCCAATTGTTTAAAAATAAACAAACGCACTTGAGTCGAGGTTCTGTTGCCGAGTGGTCCACGATATGGATAGCTAGTGGCCGAATAGTTGTGCTCAGCTTCCGAGAAGTAAGTAACATGGTCCGAGATAAGCTGTCGATTTGGCACTATAATGCGTTATCTTAATGTATGTTAGATTTTCGACAGACCTGCACTGTGTACGGTTTGTACAGTACAGACCTGTCTCAAGTCTAACGCAGAGCTTACGAAAAGAAAATGGCGCTTGTTTGCCCAGCGGCCAGTGTATGGATAACCATTGACCTTTAACCTGTCGAGCTGCCGAAAAGCTGTCGAGATGTAGAAGCTGCCGATTCGGTACTTATTCGTTAGGTTAGTACATGTTAAACTTTCGACAGGCCTATACCGTAAATTCACTATCCCCTTTTTAACCTTCCGGGAAAACTGTTTGCATGACGATTGGACTTAATACGGCATATCCATATAATATATAGTCTTGATTGGACTGAAGTTTTAATGACTATTAACGCGTCTATCAGGTTGCAATAAGGATCTAATCTTTTAATGGGACTAAGATTTTACCTCGTCTATCCGGGTGCAATTAGGACACGAACTCTTCCAGATGTTAATGGATTTGGTATATAGAGCGGGAAATGATTAAAATGTCAATTAGACCGGAATCTAGACATTGGATATATATTAATTTCATTTTTTAAGCGAGTACGTACTTGAAAATTGGAAATTTGTCTTCGTTATGCGGGTTTAAAGACATGTTTCTAGAAAAGTTGACCGTGTTTTGTTTTTATCAAATTTAACAGAATTTAAAATCTAAAGCTTTGTACATTCACCAGGATTTGTGAGCGAGCACGCATTAAAAAATTGGAAAATCGACTTCAGGAGTTGTATGCGATTTAAAAGACATTTTTTTAAAAGAAAGTTGACCGTATTTTGTGTTTATATAACTCAGGAGTATGTAAAATCCGACTTGTAAGAATTAAGGGCTACACTTCCACGAGGAACGATTAAATGAATAGAACTAGTGAAAAGAAAGTGCTACACAAAATGGCGTTCGTTAGCTATACATGTATAGGAGATATGCGGTTTTAAGGAGATACTTCTATAAAAGATATTTAAATTTAAATTTATTTATATATAAAGACAGTGTTTAACTTTTATCTAATCTAACAGGATATAAAACGTAAAGTAGTATTGTTCTTAAGGGTTATACATTCAATAGGATCTTAAAATAGTTATGAAATAGATAATTGTTACACAATCCCTGACTTAATAATATTTACAACTAGGAACTAATAATAGTAATGAAATTGTAGAAGAATAGTGTTACACAAACTTAAGAATACGCTCAACTAGGAATTTAATCAAATAGTGAAAGGAAAGTGTTGCACAGACTTTGCCTAAAATATTTTTAACTAGGAATTTAAAATAGTAATCAAATTGTGAAAGGAAAGTGTTACACAAACCTTGGCTTAATAATATATTCTAGGAACTTAAAATAGTATTGAAATTGTAGAAGAATAGTGTTACACAAACTTAAGAATACGTTCAACTAGGATAGTAATCAAATAGTGAAAGGAAAGTGTTACACAAACCTTGGCTTAATGATATATTCTAGGAACTTAAAATAGTATTGAAATTGTAGAAGAATAGTGTTACACAAACTTAAAAATACGTTCAACTAGGATAGTAATCAAATAGTGAAAGGAAAGTGTTACACAAACTTCGGTTTTAAAATATATTCAACTAGGAATTTGAAATAGTCTTGAAATTGTGAAAGGAAAGTGTTACACAAACCTTGGCTTAATAATATATTCAACTAGGAACTTAAAATAGTACTGAAATTGTAGAGGAATAGTGTTACACAAACTTAAAAATACGTTTAACTAGAATAGTAATCAAATAGTGAAAGGAAAGTGTTATACAAACCTTGGCTTAATAATATATTCTAGGAACTTAAAATAGCACTGAAATTGTAGAGGAATAGTGTTACACAAACTTAAAAATACGTTTAACTAGGATAGTAATCAAATAGTGAAAGGAAAGTGTTACGCAGACCTTGACTTGAGAATATTTTTAACTGGGAAATTGAAATATTAAACGGAATAGTAAACTGAGGAAGGTAATACAAAAATTTTGACTTAAGATTATTTTCAGCAAGGAATACATGGAGTAATAAAGTAGTAAAAAATAAGTGTTGGACAAACCTTGGGTTCATAATAGTTTCAACTAGGAATTTAAAATACAATGTAGTAATAAAATAGTAAAGGAAAGGTGATACACAAACCTTGGCTTAAGAGAGGGCGCGGTGGCCTAATGGATAAGACGCCAGTCTTCAAATCCAGGGTCTCTCACCGCTGTGAGTTCGAGTCCCGCTTGGACCACATGTGGGAAAGTGAATTTTCCTTACCGTTGGCCTTTACTGATTCACCTGGTATCAGTATAATGGACTGGGGGAGTGGTACGCTTGTCTGCGGCGTACTGACTCTGTGAGCTAGCACGGTAAAGTCGCCCTGAGTGCGCGCTAGTACAAGGCAGACCATACAACAACACACTAGCACTTCACATGCATACACAAATTGTTCATAGATTAATCTATAGAGATTAATTAAATAGTTCTCGTCGCGAATAGCTGAAAAATTGCTGATGCGACGTTAAGCAACATTCAACCAACCAACCAACCTTGGCTTAAGAATATTTTTAACAAGGACTAGATAGAGTAAGGAAATGGTAAAAGATAAGTGTTTGACAAACCTTTGCTTTAGAATATTATAACTACTAAATTAAAATATTACACTTAATAGTAAAACGAGGAAAGGAATATTTTCTAGGAATGAAATAAGTGAACATAAGTATGACAATAGGAGTTGGTCAGTTTCTTTGTTGATGTGTGGACCAACGGGAAAAAGGGACGTATGATTTGATAGTGTGATAAAATTGAAAACTATCAGCGCCACAGAACTATCCAAACACTGATAAAACCTCTTGAGTGTGGTTTTAAATATTTATGAATGGATAAAGAAACGCAAAATCAACGTAACACGATTGGACATTGATCGAAATCAAGTTTTGTTTACCCGTGCCTCCCGACTCTACAAACAAGTAATTATAACTAAGCGTATCTTTAGATTTCGCCAAAGCCAGAATGTCTTTTTTGTCCTCTTACCACAAATGCAGGACATTATCCTCATTTTTTAGCTTCAAAACGTTCAACCAAGCCTTCAGATTTGAAAGCTCTTACAGTAAAGTGAAGTTTGAAAAGCAAGAACCAAAACGGATTCCCGGTCCGAAGGGTCTTCCGGTTATTGGTAACGCTAACCAGGCTAGGAATGGGGGACTTCCGGTCAATGTATGGAGCCTCCGGAAGCAATATGGAAATATGTTCAAGTTGAATTTCGGAAAGCTTTCAATGATCGTAGTTATGGGACATAAAACAATAAATGAAATTCTGGTTAACCATGGTGACCAGTTCAGCCATCGACCAAACTGGTTATACATACCGGATAAGATATTCAATAAGAAAGGTAGGGCGAATTGTTTTATTGTTTTGTTCCAATCGCTATCTAGTTAAAAGCGTCCTCTGTAGCGGCCACAGGTGACCTTCTCTTAATCGAACTCTACAGAGGTGTCTTTAGCGTGCACTGAGACACGGGATCTTACTTTTGAGTCTCATCTGAAAGACTATACAAGTAGTTTAGGTTTTTACAGCTCTTGCATGGACAGGAGATGAAAATCATCTCGAAAAATTTCCAAGTGTCGAGTGAGGTTCGAACCCACAACCATTGACTTCGAACGAAAGTCAGTGACAGAACCACTCGGCCTTGTCCGCCTATCATCAGTTTGTTTGACATGTACCTTGTTGATCTGTACAAAGCTATATGACTTGTGCTATTACAGTAACTTGTCAATAATTCACATAATTTGTGGCTATAATGATTTGTGGAACCCGCCTTAAAGGTTACCTCTATATAAGTGCCACCTGCCTTTAAGTCCAGTAATAGTTTATTCAAATTGCTCTTTATGTTATTTGAACCCCTGCATAAGGACCACCTGCCCAAAAATACCATTACTGGGTGACAATTATAGACAGGGTTAACTATAAAATTTAAAATGTTTTGTAGCTATGCTATTTATAGCTATTATGATATGTAGCTATAACATTTCAAATGATTGGTAGTAATAACACTTCATACTAAATTCCTTTGTGTGAGGATACACATTCGTGACGTCATAGATAAAAAAGACGTCAAGGCAGACATTTCGACCTTACGCACAAAACTACGACGTCGCCATGGTAGGGATCTACCTTAATTATTTGAGCCTAATCATAACGCGAAATTTCTGTTTGCATCCTCGATTACCATAGAATATATCAACACATGTACAGAGCGAAACGTTGCCGCTATTGGGATTTTGCTTGTTGGAAATATAGGATTGTATGAAGGATCTTTTTGCAATTACGACGTAATACGTCATCAAAAATATCAATTACCATGTAAACATCGCCATTTTTCACATTTAACAACCTCCGTAGTGGGATATATTAAATTGGTAATTGCGCATTCATATAGTGTTTTCTAGTTACAACTAGGCTCAAGCAAGTGACTATAAAACTTTATTCATCTTAATTTGATTTTCCATGTAAGTTAAGCACAATTCCCTATCACAAATGCAGTGGTTGTAATAGTAAGTGATCACATTACATTACATTTCATTTTGACACAAATTAATCCCTGAAGATCAGAATATCTCGACATGATCATTAAATCACCAAAGTCACTAGATATTACAACCGTTTCATGTTGTTTGCATTAATCTTTGATGTTTGTATTTGTACGGTTTTCTATCGATTAATTTTGTATCGTCATGCCCATGACACCACGACGACATGCTAAATTATTCATAAAAACAGACAAATATAAACTATATATTGAATACTGTATCTATGTACTGCTTATTTTTAGTACAGAAAAGCCTTTCAACAGTTTGGATGCATACTTTTTCGAATTTCCGTGGTGGTTCTGAAAAATACCATTTTGTGGGGTACATAAATTTGTGGGGTTGTATTAATTTGTGGTTTGTAGTTTCCGTTTAACACAATTTTTCAAATTGTATATTATTTTGTTGAAATGGAAACTGGCGGGGCAGGGTATCCAAAAAAACAACAAAAATTGCCACATGACGAAAACTAATAACAACGAAAACAATACATCATTTTTTCAGTGCCATGAAATGTTTTGACATCCGTTTTTGTTTACCGGTAATCCATGTATGCCGTAAACCTTCAACGTGCAACCAGCTGTTCAGGTCGTTTTTCGGACTACTGCATCCAAGATCAATAAGGTGTCTGATTTATCTCTTACGAAATGGGTAATGTAATTGCAAATCCGATGTTTATTCAAGATAATTATAACAATTTACGTTTTAACGCAATAAACATGTCATTTAACTTAAACTTGACACCGCTAACAGACCACGTTTTCTAATGGTGTGTTTTTTACTCATGTATGCAGCTCCCAGTATGTGTTAAGAACGAAATAACATGCCACACAAGTTCCTAGGCCATGCAATTGGTAAGAATTCTGACCTTATGCAAAGAAGGATGTTTTCTAACCAGATGTTTCAATCTCGTATCTTAGGCTCTGGTAAATGGAAAAATGGTTGTGCATATTTTACTTGTTAAACGAGTAGTCTTGCTAACAAAGATGTTGAATTTGTACAGCAATTGACGTCATTGGGTAGTTGGAATGGTTTTAACAACGACTCATATCGAGGATGTCGGTGTTTGAATGGTGTAGGAATCTGAAAAACAAATCAACTTCAAATCAACGGCAATTACCTAGAGCAAAAGCTTGATAGTATAGATGTACTTAGATTTAGTGTTTTAAAACACACTTAAAACTTTTAAAATTATGTAATTAAATGGGTGTCATGTTTTACTTGCTTGCTGTGTTGTTGTTACTCATATTACGATTATATTTACCTGTTTAAATTGAATTGACTGTTGCCATGACAAACAATATTTTTCAGGTAAACGGATATCAAACAGATACTGTGAAAACTATTTACATATGCACAAACACACTTAACTATGTAAATATATGTCGTTTTTATATTCTATATCGATTACTTCTCTTGGCCACTTTTTGTTGTTGTTTCTATTTTTTCTTTCTTTTTTTTTGTAAAGACTTTAATAATTCCTTCTCTTCCATTCGTTTAGGCCTTAATATCTTAGTTTCGTGCGAGTAATCAGGTATAGTGCAGACCTGTCTAAACTTTAACACTAAGCTCACGATTAGTGTCGAATCAAATCTCATGTCGAATCCTCGTTTTCTGTGTCTCAACAGGTTTTCGATCGCTGCTGCCTGTCTCTCGGTTGCTTTTCGACCACTAACTATCTTTATTAGCAGTGTTATGAGAGTAGATATATGGAGTAAAGATATTTAAAAAATTAATGACGTCTCTGTGTCCAGTATTGCCCTGGATATATTTGACGTCCCATAGTTCCATGTTCCTTTCACACAATTTTTGTGTGACGATTATATTTACCTGTTTAAATTGAATTGACTGTTGCCATGACAAACAATATTTTCCAGGTAAACGGATATCAAACAGATACCGTGAAAACTATTTACATATGCACAAACACACTTAACTATGTAAATATATGTCGTTTTTATATTCTATATCGATTACTTCTCTTGGCCACTTTTTGTTGTTGTTTCTATTTTTTCTTTCTTTTTTTTTTTTGTAAAGACTTTAATAATTCCTTCTCTTCCATTCGTTTAGGCCTTAATATCTTAGTTTCGTGCGAGTAATCAGGTATAGTGCAGACCTGTCTAAACTTTAACACTAAGCTCACGATTAGTGTCGAATCAAATCTCATGTCGAATCCTCGTTTTCTGTGTCTCAACAGGTTTTCGATCGCTGCTGCCTGTCTCTCGGTTGCTTTTCGACCACTAACTATCTTTATTAGCAGTGTTATGAGAGTAGATATATGGAGTAAAGATATTTAAAAAATTAATGACGTCTCTGTGTCCAGTATTGCCCTGGATATATTTGACGTCCCATAGTTCCATGTTCCTTTCACACAATTTTGATTACACACGTGGCCGGTGTAGCTAGCTAAACAGGGGGTGCTTACCCTTTCGGAGCACCCTGGTGGAAGTTCACGTGTCTACCCTAACTTGTTAGTTCCAAAGTGTTCACTTTGCTTCTGGATTGTGATTAGGACATGGATAAGTATGTTTGTTTTTGATTGATATTGAGACTATCAGTGCAGAAATGATTAAGACGGTTGATAAACCCGGGGAAAACCACTTTTTTCGGCAATCAAACCAACAAACTATTTAACACTAGGATCTGCCTTAGGTGGGATTCAAACCTTGGCATTGAGGCGCTGAAATCGGTAAACACAGGACCCCTTGGGGTCAAACAGACTAAGTAGCTAGCTAAACAGGAGGTGTTTACCCTTCCGGAGCACCCGGTCTCACTTCCCTGATGAAAGTTCGCGTGTGTAGCCTGACTTGTCAGTTCCTAAGTGTTTACTTTGCTTCTGGATTGTAATGCGGACATGGATTGGTATGTTTGTTTTTGAGTATACTTTGTGTTCAAATGTGTATTTGCATTGTCATTTCTCGTTGGTTACATCCTTTTGTTTATTATACGGCTCAATATATATTTACGATGATGTCGGCCGGGAAGTTCCATATCTTGCGGAAGAGAAGTGGATTTAGGCATTGTAAAGTTTTTATTGTCAGTTTACACATTTCTCTGACGTAATTTATTGTAGAAAGATGACAAAACAATTGTCACTTTTCTTATCATATGGAAATTTACAATAAAACACTTTTCTTCCACAAAAAGCACTTGGTGACTGATACATCATAAACTTGGTCTTAGGTAAAAACTAAAGGTCGCATGCGCTTTTGTTCAAAACACAAGAACAGGTAACAATCAAATATGTCCTACGGTACAATGTACGCATTTTTTACAAATAAACTGTGTTTTGATATAATATATGGATCATTAGTGTTTCTACGTGTTTGTACCAGGTGATGATTCGTACGGATTTTCTTTATAGCATTTAACATACGTGTAACACATGTGTTGTTATATGTTGATTGTTTCATGTTTATGTGTGGGGGTGGGTGTTGCACTCGACTAAATCCTTATATATTTAAATAAGGAATGTTACATATTGATAATTTCATAATGTTCTTTATGTTTATGGTTTGGTGCTACACACATCTAATGTGCTTCGGTATTTTGTCCAATAGTGATATTATGCGTATAAGAAAACTATTTAACTGTTATTGGTTTTGTTGTAATTGTTTTTTTGGAGGGGATGGGGAGTGGAAATAGGCGAAGCGCCTAAAGAATACTTGTTACTTCCAGGTTGTAGCATTGAAAACGTATAATAACAATAATTTTAAACATATAATTAAGTGGAAATCAAATTATTAACTAACGATAAACTTCTTAGAACCCGGACCACAATATTAGTTTGAAAATTAAAAAAAAAAAAAACAAAACAAAAAAAAAAAAACCAAAAAAAAAAAAAAAAAAAAAAAAAAAAAAAAAAAAAACACCCAAAGTAGACACGATGTCAAAGCCCCTTGTAACTTGTAATTAGTTCCTGTAGTAAGTTGGGCATTGTATGTATTTTTATTGTTATGTCATCTGATTTGTTTTGGCTATTACTTTGTACATGTACAATGTTTCATCTACAAGTTTCTTTGCACTTTGTTTTATTATCTGACGATTTCTCTTTATTTTTATGTTTTCCATAGGTATTATTTGGACCGGAGGAGAGGAGTGGGACAAGCTTCAAAGACTCATTCTGAAAGCTGTACACGACAAACAAATACAGTCCCGGATACACAAAGAGATTTTAGGAGAGTTCGATGTTGTCTCAAAAATATTTGAGAAATCTAATGGACGTCCAGTTTACCCCGAAGATCAGTTCTGGAAGGCTGCTCTTAATGTAGTTTCTAGTTTTATATTTGGAAAAAGGTAATTTATTTTATAGATTCTGTGAAATGAATAACTTATATTGATGGTTTTTCTGATTGATTGAATAATTTATTGACGCCGATCCATCGTTACAAGAAATTTCTTAACAAACTATTAATTGAATCATTGATTTTAATTTCATGGTGACCACTTTTTGAGGTTCTGATAAAAATATGTCATTTTTTGGGGATGCAAATTCATTGTTTTTGTAATTAACCTACTTTTGTAACATAAGTTTTCGTTAACATGTAAATATTTTTGACTTAGAGTATTCATGACAAAACTTACCACACCACGAAATTTAACGATTTCACAATATTAAAGTATAACCCACAACGTGTTGAAAACATTTTTAATCTGTTAAGCTGATTTCACAGTTTTAAAGAACTGACACCGTATTTTCTATCTTTCCCAGTTTCGTCAAAATTAAACGAAACAATGTTCGTCTTTTTACGAGAAGAATTGGCTCGAAACAATCGGACATTTGGATAGAAATTAGACCATAATAATTTCACGGTTGACAATTTTCATTATTATACCTCACATATATTAAAACACTTTTCATTGGATGTTTTCCAATCACATGACATGTAACAAATGAGATATTCCTCGCAAAATTACTGTCAGCGTGTGACAACCTCTTACAGCCATGAGATAACCTCTTACAGCCATGTGATAATACTATTATCACCCGGTGATAACCCGGTACAAGGGAAAAACCTCATACAACAGGACTGTGTTGTCATTTTTGTAAACAATAACAATGGCGGCCAGTCGTTTAAACTGGCAGCATTGAATTTTAATTTAAAATTAAGATATTGTTTGCGTCCGTCATTTTACACGGTAAGTTTTGTTTCGGTATAATAAAATAATAGATGCCCTCTGGTGACAACACTTCTGTCGGGTGACAATTCTGGATGTCCACATACCTAGAGGGCAATTATTGTATATTGTTTTACATTTTAACGTCACTAATACGCTGTCGTACTTTCTACTATATACCAAATAGAGCTTTATATCTATTTTAGATTTCATCATGATGATCCCGAATTCCAAAAATTCCAAGACACAATGCAGTTTGTTGCTGTAAATTCTAAAACTCAAAACCTTCCACACTTGTTTCCGTGGTCAGCAGTGTTTTTGAAATCCAAGGTAAATACAAATTTCTCATGATTATTGTTCAGGCAGTCCGTCATCATTTTATGACAGCTCGATGAATGCATTTAAAAGTAGCTTAAGTTTTTAATCAGATGTCACACACAATTACAACTCAATATGCAACGCAATATACAATGTTCAATAGGAAAAGGGGAAAGTAAGCATATAAACGAGACTAAAACCGAATCAAAAACATACTGTATGACATCTTTACCGATTTATTTGGAAAACGGCAGGTTATTCGTCTCTCCCTTATTTTAAATTCAGCGTACCTGTTGGTCCGCCCTTCCAGGTCGCTAAATATAAGAGAAAGGGTAAAATCCACTAATTAAGCGTACCTGTTAATCCGCCCTTCCAGGTCGCTAAATGTAGGAGAAAATGCACTGATGAAACGTGGACTCGAACTCGGGGTCATCTACGAATTGAGGTAGTAGGCCAGTTGTCGAACGTGATAACAGTCTTTCACAAGCCGAGGTAGTAGGCCAGTTGTCGAACGTGATAACAGTCTTTCACAAGCCGAGGTAGTAGGCCAGTTGTCGAACGTGATAACAGTCTTTCACAAGCCGAGGTAGTAGGCCAGTTGTCGAACGTGATAACAGTCTTTCACAAGCCGAGGTAGTAGGCCAGTTGTCGAACGTGATAACAGTCTTTCACAAGCCGAGGTAGTAGGCCAGTTGTCGAACGTGATAACAGTCTTTCACAAGCCGAGGTAGTCGGCCAGTTGTCGAACGTGATAACAGTCTTTCACAAGCCGAATAACATGCCTGTGTTGTGTACTTGGTTACATTAAAAGTCATCAAGAGCAAGACATATTACTATGTTTTTTATATAATAATAATAATAATAAAAATAATAATAAAGATTTTGTAATTAAACGTAGATCAATAAACTGAAACAACAGAATGAAGAAATCAGCAAGTTATTACGTGTCCAATTGGAGCTACATGAACAGCAAAGAGGGGACAGTGGCCAACAACATGACTTCATAGATGCGTTTCTCAGTCTGAGTCAGGAGGAAAGACAACATTCTGCATATTTAGGTATATTTTTGGCCACTAAGAAATAAGTGAAAGAACATCAAACGTCATTACTTCCCCCCACTACCACTTTATACCTGTAAATACAATGTATTTTAAAAACAACAAAAACAATATTTCATTTCCAAGTCACAATCCCAAAGCAAAGTAAATATTTTTAAAAAAAGTTACATGTACAGTTCAAACCTGTCAAAAGTTTAACCCAAGCCTAACGAAACGAAAAGGAGCATGACGGCTGAGTGCCGAGATGTGGCCGAAACTCTGCCGAGAGATAGATAACAGCTGCCGAAAAGCTGTCGAGATATAGTTGGCGAGGTGCGATATTCGCTTCCGATTCAACATTTATTTGTTACCTTTAACTTTCCACAGGTATGTCTTGCAAACCTTATTATCTCCCGCTGAATAATCGTCGGGGAGGGGGAGGGGTCAAAGTAATACGTTTCATACTTCCCTCTGTCACTTCTTTTATGGTCCTGTTTTCCGATACTGTCGATCAGATATCTATGAAATTTAACATAATTTATCAGTGGGTATAGTTAAACATTCCTATTCTGGTTCAATGGCTTTTGTAGAAGTTATGTCCCTTTATATCCTTTAGTTAATTCAGGTTACAGATACCTGCCGCCCATGATCTTACTTTAATTGAAAGCTCTTGTTCTATTCGTTTCAGAGGACAGTATATTTAAGACTATTGTTGACATGTATCATGGCAGTATGGAATCAATACCTGTCAGATATTGATAGTACCTCACAGGAGCGATAAGTTAGAGGATTTTTCTCCATTCCGTTTTTCTGTTCCGGTTCAATGATTAATGTTTGTAGGAGTTATGGTCCTTAAATTCTTCAACAATTTCATGTTACAGATGCCTCGCGTCTTCAATTGAATTATCTTGTTTTATTCGTTTCAGAAAAAGTATATTGAAATATCTTGTTGTATTCGTTTCAGAGGACAGTATATTGAAATATCTTGTTGTTTGTTCTTTTCAGAGGACAGTATATTTAAGACTATTGTTGATATGTATCATGGCAGTATGGAATCTATGTCTGGTTTATTGTTGTGGACAGTAGTATACATGTGTAGATTTCCTGATATACAAGAAAAATGCCAGGCAGAACTTGACAAGGTACTTCTACCTTATTTATATATGGAAGTTCGAAAAAATAAATAAATAATCCCCCATGCGTCTACCCATGAAATCTCGCCCTTCTGATCGAACAAATTTATCAATATCGATATACAAGAAAAATGCCAGGCAGAACTTGAAAAGGTATTTCTACTATATTTATAAATGAAAGTTCGAAAAATCAGAAAATAATAAACAATGCGTCTACCCATGAAGGGGAATCTCGCCCTTGTGATCGAACATATTTATCAGACTTGGCGAGCCTAGTTCCTGGCTGAAATGTTCCACCCCTCGCGTGGGATTTTCCTATACTACATAGATACTCATAATTCATATAACTTTTTTCGCTTGCTACACCCGCCACGTGTGTAATCAAAATTGAATGAAAGGCACATGGAACTGTGGGACCTCAAATATATCCAGGACAATCCTGAACTCGGAAACATCAAAACTTATCAACAATAATGTGGTGACGGCCATAAAACTTTTTGAGGGCCATGATAAGCCTAGGCTTCCAATATCCTTGGCCAACAATTTTACTGTAAGAAGCTAGCCTTGTTGTATACTATTTTACTGATTTATAACAACGGTGAGTAGGACACCGTGAAAGAAAATAATTCCACAGTAGCACAAATTGACGGATAGCCAGCCACGCCCACTATGTTTCGACAAAGGATCGACATGCTTGAATTACACGCAAAAAAAAAAAAAATGAAAACTCGGCCTGAATTTCGTGGTTTAATGACGTCACTGACACTAGAACATCATTAGTTGCCGTGACGCTGCTTTTGTACCGTAATGGCGGCCAGTGTCGGAACATTGTGGGCGTGGCCGGCGATACGTCAATTTAGTATGTATGTAACACCTGTTATTGTCTTTTAGATTTTAGGAGACAAAGATGATTTTGTCATAGATAGACTAAATGAAATACCTTACACTGAGGCAACAGCCAAGGAAATCAGAAGAATCTGTGGCGTAGGTAAGACAACGGATTACCATAGTGAAAATAACAGGAAGTGAAACACAAACTTACCGTCCCCTGTCATAACCATAAACCAAAAACAATGGCTAGGAAAATAGTAAAATTAGTCAATGAGCAAGAGTGATCTTAAATTTATTTTTGCTTTTTAATTGATATTCAGTTATGTGTATGTTTTTATGATTTATATAGACATTGTTACCCAGTAGGGTGGTAAAGAATATTATCATTGTAATTAACAATTGAACTGCTATAACTACCATTGCCGTGCAAAGCAAACTGAATAACGCACACTATATTTCGCATTTGTGATATTCTTATTTCTGTTTAATGAAAACATTAAAAATATATGCATTTTCATTCACTGGAACGTCCATTCAATAACGTCAGGCGTGTAGGCATATGCAAGAATCGAGTGACGTCATAATAGTAATGGCAAATATACTTCTATAATTACACTTGGTTTAAAACTCATTTTAAAAAAAACTTTTGAGTTGAACACAGTAAAACATTACAAATTTGAATATATACATATTATATACACAGTGTGTATGATATTTTCATCTAACATTTCCAACTAGGTTATTTAAACAAATAAAAAATAACACTTTATGTGAAAATAATTGTTTACCACAGAGAAACACTGAACTGTGTTATGACATCTGTTCTGTAGTAATCATCGGACGCCATTATTTACATTTGACAAATCGGAGACTCCCCAATGACGTCACAATGAGAATGTGCACGTGTATTTTACCGCAAATGTTGTGCCACACAGTGTGGCGATACAAGATTCTGTATCATGCGTGTTCGATAAAACTTGTTTATTGTTATATCAGATAGAAAAACTAGTCTAAAGTTAGATAAAACCACTTTAACGTTTGTGTCTATCTAAAGTGAGACGTTTTATTATCGGTGACCCCTTTATGTGTTCACCTTTTTATCTGTTTCTGTCACATTAACCTATTATGTTATGTTTTACTTCAGTCAATGCCTGTCCAAAGCCAGTGGTTCCATTATTAATTGCTTTTTGTCTTCATTAACTTACTTGGATATTGTCGTGTCTTTGGTTGCGTAGATCGTTACATGCAGGTTGTACTCAAATCCATATGGCGAGAAGATTTAGAATTGACACTACCTCTTGCTTTTTGTCTTCATTAACTTACTTGGATATTGTCGTGTCTTTGGTTGCGTAGATCGTTACATGTAGGTTGTACTCAAATCCATATGGCGAGAAGATTTAGAATTGACACTACCTCTTGCTTTTTGTCTTCATTAACTTACTTAGATATTTTCGTGTCCTTGGTAGCGCAAGTCGTTACATCCAGGTTGTACTCAAGTCAATATGGCGAGAAGATTTAGAATTGACACTACCTCTTGCTTTTTGTCTTCATTAACTTGCTTAGATATTTTCGTGTCCTTGGTAGCGCAGGTCGTTACATCCAGGTTTTACTCAAATCCATATGGCGAGAAGATTTAGAATTGACACTACCTCTTGCTTTTTGTCTTCATTAACTTACTTAGATATTTTCGTGTCCTTGGTAGCGCAGGTCGTTACATCCAGGTTGTACTCAAGTCAATATGGCGAGAAGATTTAGAATTGACACTACCTCTTGCTTTTTGTCTTCATTAACTTACTTAGATATTTTCGTTGCGTTGGTTATTATAGGTAGTGAGCAATTATCATAGTCCCAATAATTTTTTTATACATACCGACCAATATTCAAATCACAATAAAAAACCAAAGTAAAAACATTGAAAACTGAAACAGTAAGTAAAAACATTGAAAACTGAAACAGTAAGTAAAAACATTGAAAACTGAAACAGTAAGTAAAACATTGAAAATTGAAACAGTAAGTAAAAACAGTGAAAACTGAAACAGTAAGTAAAAACAGTGAAAACTGAAACAGTAAGTAAAAACATTGAAAACTGAAACAGTAAGTAAAAACATTGAAAACTGAAACAGTAAGTAAAAACATTGAAAACTGAAACAGTAAGTAAAAACATTGAAAACTGAAACAGTAAGTAAAAACATTGAAAACTGAAACAGTAAGTAAAACATTGAAAATTGAAACAGTAAGTAAAAACATTGAAAACTGAAACAGTAAGTAAAAACATTGAAAACTGAAACAGTAAGTAAAAACATTGAAAACTGAAACAGTAAGTAAAACATTGAAAACTGAAACAGTAAGTAAAAACATTGAAAACTGAAACAGTAAGTAAAAGCAGTGAAAACTGAAACAGTAAGTAAAAACATTGAAAACTGAAACAGTAAGTAAAAACATTGAAAACTGAAACAGTAAGTGAAAACATTGAAAACTGAAACAGTAAGTGAAAACATTGAAAACTGAAACAGTAAGTAAAAGCAGTGAAAACTGAAACAGTAAGTAAAAACATTGAAAACTGAAACAGTAAGTAAAAACATTGAAAACTGAAACAGTAAGTGAAAACATTGAAAACTGAAACAGTAAGTAAAAGCAGTGAAAACTGAAACAGTAAGTAAAAGCAGTGAAAACTGAAACAGTAAGTAAAAGCAGTGAAAACTGAAACAGTAAGTAAAACATTGAAAACTGAAACAGTAAGTAAAAACATTGAAAACTGAAACAGTAAGTAAAACATTGAAAACTGAAACAGTAAGTAAAAACATTGAAAACTGAAACAGTAAGTGAAAACATTGAAAACTGAAACAGTAAGTAAAAACATTGAAAACTGAAACAGTAAGTAAAACATTGAAAACTGAAACAGTAAGTAAAAACATTGAAAACTGAAACAGTAAGTGAAAACATTGAAAACTGAAACAGTAAGTAAAAACATTGAAAACTGAAACAGTAAGTAAAAGCAGTGAACTTCCATTCTTGGTTATTACATGTACCAAGCACATGCTTATTAGATACCAATACTCAATAACTCTCATATGTACAGTATAACATGTCTTAAAGGCCACCTCTATATAAAGGCCACCTGCTTATAAAGGCCAGTAAAATTGTATTCCAATTGTTTTTTATTCATAATATTTGAACCTGTATATAAAGACCGCCTGTCCATAAAGGCTATTTTACTGGGTTTTTTTTGGCGGCCTTTATAGACAGGTTTGACTGTATATTATTGTTTTTTTATTTCTTTTTATATAGTACCATTTAGTGCTTTGCACACAAATACCAGTGACGTCACTATTTCCGAAATGACTATTCCACGCCATTCCATCTTACTGTTCCATCTTCAATCTGCCTGTATGGACAAAGATTACTGGGAAAATCCGGAAGAATTTCAACCGATAAGGTTTTTGAAAGAACCACAAAGTCAACCTGCATTTAAACCTTTCGGATATGGTATGTGTTTATTGTTATAAAGAAATTCACTATGCAGTTGAATCTGCCTTAAAATTCACCCCTGTATGAGTACCACCTGCTCTTAAAATTCAGTAAAACTTTATCTCACTTACTCTTTATTAATGTTATTTGACATGCGTTAACTGAGAATTCTAACACTACTCATGTATTGAGCAGATCCTCTTGAATGAATATGTTTAATGAATAGTCAATTGAACTGGAGATTTTACTTGCTAATTTACAGTACATTCACGTCTATGCCTTTCATGTGAACAATAAGCATATCCAATCAAACCACCAACATAACGGTCCGTGTTAAAAAGGTTGTCCGTTGTTAGATAGCATCGGTATGTGAACTAATACACTTTCTGATAATAAGTTCTTGTCTATTTAAATCGGATCCAAGGCTGTGAGATACACTGTTATCCGTAAACCAGTGCTTTATACCACTTGGCAACGTTAAATGTTTATCCTTTTTATGTTGCAGGTCCTAGATGTTGTAAAGGCACAGACATAGCCATTGCTACACACGTGACTTTCCTTGCCAACATGCTACGCAGATTTCAAATTGTACCAGCAGAAAAAGACAAGCCTCCTTCTCTTGAAGGAGCCTACACTGGTGTTACATACAGACCAAAGAAATTTGAAGTCAGCTTCATCTCTAGACGCAATACTTGATTAAAAAGTGATCCAGACTTTACCGTAGTCGGTTTATGTCCATATGACAAGATTTCGAAATGGCGCTAGCTCTAGACCAGCTGTATATACCTGGATAAAGGTATCCTCTATTTTACATTTCAATCAAATGCGGATCAGAAAGTGATCTAGACAGACTAAACCATGATCGCTTTTCTGTCCATATGCCGATGATACTACCTGCTTTTGGCTGGATAGTATAATCAGTTTAAGAGTTCAATCAAATGGGAATCAGAGGTCGTATTGACGAAAAAAATGGATTAGAATTGAACTGACTTGACAAGACTGGATTAATGTACATATGAGCGAGACGATTTCTTATGACACTGCCTGTTTTGAGGTTAGTAAATAGATACTAGCCTCGCCAGTATTAAAGGTATATTCTATTTTCGATTTTCGACTTTCGAATTGAATCAAATGCGAATCAGAATTTGTATTGATGTAATATTTGATTTAAAAGTTATCTGTGTTTTTTAAAAGGTTTTCATGCTTTAACATTCTGGGTTAAATTCCATATGGCGAGAAAAAATTTGAACTGACACTACCTCTTTTCCTGTTGGACAAACAAGTATAAAGGAATAGTCTATTTTAGATTTTAACCGAATGTTTGATTTCACGTTCAGGGTTTAGGTCCATATGGCGATAAGATTTCGAATTGACACTACTTCTTGTTAGTCTGGACATACCAGGATATAGGAAATTCTATTTCTGATTTTAATCAAATGCGAACGAGAAAAAATATATTTACATTGTGGGTTTAGGTCCATATGGTCAGAAGATTTCGAATTGGCACTACCTCTTGTTCGGCTGGATAAACCAGGATAAAGGAGTCGTCTTTTTCCGATTTGAATCAAATGAGGGTCAAAATTTAACAAAAAACTATATACAGTACAGACCTGTCGAAAATTTACACTTACGAAATATTATTATTGCCATATTAGCTGCTCATTTCGGTCTTGATTTACCTAAATCTCGAGAGTTTTCGACAGCTGCTATCCCCATAGCGGTCATTTCGGCTGTATTTCATTAGTTGCAGCTTAAACGTCAGGTATGTACTGTACTTTTGTTGCTTTATGTAATATTATTGAACTTTTTGACTGATTTTTGTACAGCGTTCACGATAGTGAACGCGTGTACATTGCTATCACTTTCTTCCAAGATATCGAGCTTCTTTGCTATGAAATTATAAGATATGAGTACACCTGGAAATAGTGCGCCTGGTAAATGAGCGTGAAAGAAGTATATCTGTTTACAGATTTGGTTACATATGCACATTTGGAATAAATCTTCGGAATACATTTCGGAATCTAGTGAAATATTGCGACGGGATGCATCTAATAATTTCTGCAATTTGGCGAACTGATCTTATGTTTACAATAAAAAGTAGTTCGAGAAGTTGGCGTCCTACGATGTAAAATCATAACTTTTTATGAAATGAACAGCAACGGCAGGTTGTTTAATTCATTCTTCGTGACATCTACGGAAATTTAAATTTATTTTGAAGGTTATGATAACGTATTTTGATGTTAAGGCAATTGTGTCATATTTTAAAACTGTTTATCGATTAGATTTTACTTTCGTGAAAGGGAGATAATTCGTACAGTTGTTGTGTGCAAATTTTAAATAGTCTTTTTACCAGTTCCGAACAGGGTTTCATATAAGCGCTGCTGCAGACGTCATCCACAAGCAGAGGAAATAAAATTTATGTGGTGTAATAATACAAATGTTTACCGATTCCAAAATATCGACACCTGTCCTCAATAACACGTGGTAGTATGTTTTCTTGAAAAAAGCATTTCCGTGATCACGATTTGTTTACATCGTTAAACTAGGTCACCAACAATCTGTCGACCTGTCGTGCACATACATTAAGGAAGCGGTTGAAGTTTATATTATTTAAACAATTAATGCCCATACATATTGAGAAAGTTATTTTGCGATTCCTTTAATTGAATGGGATTGAAATTTTAGATTATTCGGTAGTAAAAATTCGGAACTGGTAAAACAACTGTACTTCACCATTAACATGAAACGGGAATATTGTGAGTGATAATCAGCAGTTAATTAAAACCCAGATTAACAGCAAATGATCCAGTTACACATACAACCGCTACAGGGCTCTCAAGTACTGAAACTGCAAATGCAGGTCATGACCTGCATTGGATTTCACAAATGCAGGTCACTGTGCGGACGGACTTTTCCAAGCTTAACAAAATCAATAATTAGACTTTATAAATTTTATTTTCCAAAAAAACAATAGATATGTTTGTGCATACAATCACATGATAATGCCAATACTTCTATTTCTTGCCTTCTCTTTTTTCAATGTTATATTCATGGCAAACTTTTTTTGCCCTTCTCAGTACCTCATCACTTGGTTCATAATTGAAACATAATTCATCAGAATTGTATTTACAACTTAACAGTGAGTTTATTGTGTCCTGATAGACTAGCTCTAAATTCTGTAAAAATATGTTTTACATGAGAGAATAGTCTTTCACAGTCTGAATTACTGTTTGGTAAAATCAAAAACACTTTTAAATAATATTTACAAAATGGTCATAAGATTGAAAAACTATACCCACTGACTGCATGTTTACTAAAACTATTTTTTTCATTTTATTTCACTCTGTATATTGTTAAAAGTGCATAAGTACTTTATAATATTAAGCTTCTGATATTTTTCATGTCATAGTTGAGCAGGACATTTTTTAAATAAATGAATAATTAAAAAAATTTGTTTGAAAATAAACTAAAAGATAAATAAAATTATGTTGTTTAATATCATAATGATGAATGAATCAAATACAACATATTCTAGAAATCTAAATATAGACTGATAGATTGCTGTTTGAGTTATCTCCCTTTTGTAAAGACAGATGCACCACTGTGACACTGTCACTTTCCAGTGATGATTTTCACTATTTAACATCATGCAATCGGATAATGCTTTTATTTATGGATTATTTCATGAAAACGGAACATTCTTAGTGAGTCTGTTATATTATTAAAGTTCTATTTAAAAAATCGAAGTGCAGTTTATGTTTGTTCCTGTTACCTATGTATACACTATATACCCGATATACACAGGTGTTAATCCAGTACCTGTGCTAATTATTTAACCATGACTGATCAATCACAGGTGGATAGATTCATTAGTGTCTCTACACAAACAATCATTGCCCAGGGACTTGAAAATTAGAGTAATTAAGGATTACTTTACGCAAGACTTCGAACTTCAGGATTCCCGGGTCATATGAAAATTTGCGGGTGATTCAATGGATGCGGGTGTTATGCGGGTCATGGTCTTAATTTCCGGGTGTGACCCGCACGATCCGGGTGACTTGAGAGCCCTGCCGCTAGAATGTACCCCCTCATAGCGGCGGTAGGATCTGCAAAACTCTACTTTCTCTCTATCCGAAATGACAAAACGATCGGGTACAACTTTTTTAAATTTTAATTACCGATTGTCTTTTTCAAATATTTATGAAATTATTATTTTCTACCATTTAATTCAGCAATACATGGTTTGGTACATTGTTTCCTTTTCCAAAAAAACATCCGTCGGACTATGCATAGATCGAACCCCCCCCCCCCATATTTTCGGTTATATTCTGTCTTGCCACAACACAATTTTCCCAACTACGCTGTACAACAGCACGACAGTACTATGTTTTTCGCTGTTGCGCTAATCTTTAATCGAAACTACTTCCGTTCCATTTCTCCTTGGTATTTTTTATGTGCCATCAGAGGAGAGACAACTCGATAAACCATATTTATAAAAAGCCATCGAGAAAAAATTAATATTTTTCTTAATCATTATGTAAATACATGTATTGTAATATAAATTAATTATTCTTCAGTATATGTCAATAAATTTTTCCTCTTAATTTTGTTGATTGTTTTTGATAAATCTGTACAGTTCAACCTGCCTTAAAGGCCATTTCTATATTACGGCAATCTGTTTATAAAGGCCAGGAAAATTGTATCCCAATTATTCTTTATTCATATGATTTGAACCTGTATATAAAGGTCACCTGCCCATAAAAACCACTTTTACTGGTTTCCGTGGATGGTCTTTATAGTCATATGTTTCTTGGGAATTTCCAAAATAATACCTCAGAGCACAATACAAAACAGACACAATATGAACAATGATGTCATTGTTTACAACCAGTCTGTTAGGGGTATACAAATCCAACCAACACAAAAAAAATCGGTACATGTCCAAATCACAATCACAAAGCAACTAAAAACTGATGAATTAAGTTACACACAAACTCGGGAAATGAGTGTTTCAGTAGGGTAAGCATCAAATGTCTAAATCTAAATATCACATCGGACACACGTAAAATCGAAATTAAGAATGGAAGAACAAAACCAGGATAATGTTGGATACAGAGCAACCACACTTGGTGAGTGAAAGAAACATGGAATTATTTATTTTATTTATTATTGGACGTCCCAATCCTGGACATAGAGACATCAGACATATCAACAGTACTATGATGACAACCATAAGTTCCGTCAGGGTCATGATAAGCCAAGGTTTTAAATCGACGAGTAAAGAATTTATTTGTAAACAGTTTCTGCCGTTGTATAAAATCCCTATAGTTGAAACAACTACCTTAGAAAATAACTGTGGAACAATATATCATAAACAGGAAAGGCAGGTTTACATTGTTGCATAAAAAAAGAATGGCAGCATAGAAAAATTAAAGTAATTTTGTTTGTCATATACGAGGATTGGTTAATATATTAGAGTCCTACAATTCCCTGAATATTTATATAGACAATGCCTGCTGTCCAATTTTTTTCAACATTTTTGAATAAAATATTGTTTAAATTAATTAAAGTAGAAGTTATAACTCTAAAAAGCCATTTTAAGATATTTCAAGGGTTTATTTTATTTTACTTTCATTAAGTGAAATCATGCATATCGAATAAAAACAAACCAAACGTATATTCATAAGTAAATCATGTCATCAATTACATTTATAGATTATATATAAACTGCCATTCATAAATTGTTTTACATGTTTGAAACTGGCAGTAGCATTACATACTAAAAATATACAAAAACATTTAATTTTTGAAAATATAATTTTGCATAAATGTATTGTTGTATTTGAATTTTGAAGAATATGTTTTGCACAATTATTTTCATTTTTCGGCAAAATTTCAAAATATTCCAAGATTTTTTTTTCAACAAATTTGATGCATTAGTCTGGTAGAGGATTTTAAAAAAAACGCTTATTTTTCGATGTAGAGAGGACAACGTGTTCAAAGGTGGCAAGTTATGTCATAACCTTCTTTGAACTTTACTTTGGTAGAATCGGCTTGTTGATGATATAAGACAGCTATGTTGCCAGCTTTGAACACTCATGTCCCCCTATTGTGAAATTTCATTTTTTTCCACCAGACTACATGCATTAAGGGAATTAAGAAAATTTCTCACATTCAACTACTGTTAAGAATTCAATATTATATTTTATGATCGAAATTTAATATAGTGCCTATGACAAATATAATTTTGTATAGTTATATATGAATGGTAGTGTATATAATATAAAAACTATTAATCTCAACTAAAGTCTTATAGAACTACAGTGCAAATGTTAGTATTAAGTATTACATTTATTAAAAACAACTTTTTTTTCTTGTCACAATAATTATATGTTAAAAATTAAACAGTCAAAACCCATTTTAAGTCAAAATCCGTCAAAACGCCAAAGCACCAATAACGATTGCTACCTAGACAGAGATCCATTAACATGGTTACATACGACGACACGACATACATACACGGCTGTACCAGACATTGAAGATTGTTTTCTAATATCCATTCAGTAGGGTATCTTCTCTCTATTTTCAAGCGTAGGAACACTATAAGAAATGTAAAGCTATTTTCATCTATGCGGAAACTGACCAGCACATCAAACCAAGTCAACACTGTTTGTTTACTGCTTTACTCTGTTTAACTCTGACGTCATTTTGACGCCATCACACTCCATTTCCTAAAAATAAATGATAAAATAATAAACATGTTAGTATAACGGACGAACAGGGTCAAGTGATATTTTCACTGCATTTATTAGTCAAGGATTGAGGCTAAAATTCTTTTTTCGATACTGACGTTATTTTGGCGCCATTACACTCTACTTTCTAAAAATAAATATATTTCTTATGATTTTTTCATTCGTTAAACCATGTTAGTATACTATAGGGGGCGATCATAATCGAGACAAATTGACAAGTCAATTCGCAAGTCAAAGGTTGAGGCTCAAACGTAATTTTATTTCATACTGACGTCATTATGACGCAATCACATTCTATTTACTGAAACTATGCACAAAATTTAATCTTTGAAGCATGCCAATATCCTAAAATGGGTGCATTACGTCGTTTGATATTATCACTGAATTTCGAGGTCAAGAGCCGGTGTCCAAACGTCATAGGCGCTTAATTTATCATGTCGTGTTCCATTGGAGACTTAGATTTATTGTTATAATAGGATTTTCGTTTGATTTTAGACGCTTAATTTTTCACTTCTTGTCTCCATTGAAGAGACGTGGATTTAATTTTATTATAGGATTTTTCGATTGATATCTCCTTTAGTGGTGTCTGCAAAAGAAGTTGGACACAATACAGACCTATAGAAAGTTTAACACTAAATCAGTGAAAAAGAATCGAAGCTATGGTGACGAGTGGTTGAGATTTAGATATAACAGCTGCATAAAAGCTGTCAAGATATTGCAAACAAGGAGTCGATATGAACTGTCGATTCGGCACAAATTCTTCAGTTTAGTGTTAAACTTTCGACAGGCCTGTGCTGTGGCTCCTGCTTCCACCAAACATATTCTTGACAGTCCAGTTTCGCATGCAACTAAGAAGACATTAAAACAGATTGGATGCAGTTTTAATAATATGTTTTTTAATACTTTTGTACTGTCATAAATATACTTTTTAGTTAAAATCTGAAAATCAAAAAGTAAGATATTTTGGTTATATGATTTTGGTCCAAGGACTTCTGATGAAGAATTATATTCCAAAAGTGCAGTCTAGTGCAGTAAAATTAACACTGTGTAATAACTTTAACTTTTTAAATATTAATTACTCTTTAAGTTCTACCAGATCTTTTGTCGACATATTAAGGTTCACAGTGATTTTCTTGTGTTAATAATTCCTTTAAACTATTGATCGCATAATTTTGAAAGTTTTAATCAGTTGTTGTTAATTACAATTGTGTTATTCTTGGTAAACCCCGGGTTCAATGTTCTCATTGACACGAACTCAGCACTAACAAAATTGAATTTTACAGGAAATAATTACTTTGCATTATGTTGCCTAAATTAATGTTTCAAAAATATACAAGTTATTAGTTTTGTTTGGTCGTTTTTGTCTAATTTTGTCCAAAAAATCATTCCTTATAATAATTTATTGAATTTTGAAACAATCATTTTAATAATAATACAGCCATAGAAAGTTGGGTAACAGCATCACAATGTCGCCTAGGGATAAAAATTAGTCCATAATAACAAGACGCAAATGAGAGTCAATCCATTCATGCAAAAATAATACAAAAGGTCTGGCCAATCAAAATGTCCGAAATCAAGAATAAATGAATTATTGACTTTTATACATGCCTTTTAAATATGTGGATTGGTTGAATGGGGTTTGGCATACCAGGTATGAATATCATACTT
The DNA here is from genome assembly GCA_021292105.1 of Anadara kagoshimensis. Classification (NCBI taxonomy): domain Eukaryota; kingdom Metazoa; phylum Mollusca; class Bivalvia; order Arcoida; family Arcidae; genus Anadara; species Anadara kagoshimensis. The sequence goes on along the minus strand of CM037863.1, from coordinate 14,903,021 downwards.
ATATCGAGACGGCACCAGTTGTAAGTGAAGTTGTAGAAATTTGGACATTCAGGGCATTTCGCAGGGAGTGTTTTTACGTGCCTCGCCTGCCGTGACTCGGAGCAAAGGTTTTTTGCGGTATCTTCCGAAGGACCCCGTGACTTTCATTTCTAAATGTCGAATGCTTTGATAAAAAGTCACTACCTATTTTGAAGTCTTGTTCAGACCTTGCCATTTGATAGGACTTTTTTCTGGTTACCAGTGGAAGGATTCAGATGTCAAATGTAAAAACTACATTTTAAAAGATGATTTTGTAACTACACTGTAAGACGTAGTTATTTTTTAAGTAAAAATACTCACAGACGTCATGACGTCACCATTGACCGTTGTTCTAACGTTTATTTTAAGTTCTTTGTCATTCGTTGTTAAGTTGTGGATTTCCACTAAAGTATTACCTTCTAACTTCGGTGTGGCCTAAGAAAAGAAAATGGAAAAATGTAAGTAGTCCATTATCATATAAATATACATGTAATAATTGAAATTGATTTCATTTCTTAAGTGCCCACCAAACAAACCCAACTTGGTTTATCCTAAAAGATGGCTATGATCAAAATACAAATAGCTTATTAGTCCATGGGCTAGGTGGGTCCAACCGAGCAGCACTAAATGATCCTCCGAAGCCACTTTTTGGTACCTACATGTACCTAGTAATGAATTCAGGATGTTCCCCAACACTAAATTAGGCACTACAACATAGACCTAAAGCTTCCATTTTAAGAGTACCTAATAAATTGATAAAACTAGAAAAAAATGTATTGGCTTGGGAAAATCCAGCAAATTTGGAAAGGTCCAGGATTCGAGTCTCGGTTTTGCCGCTGAACTTTTCCCTTTTCTGTAACATGGAGAGAGGGGGCTCGTCCAAATTGCCGACCAACAGGTGGATTCAAGAGTGAAACATCATGGTTTCGATTAAATGTACTTGAAAAGAAATAAGAAGCAATGCATGTGGATAATTTGGCTCATTATGTGGCCGGATTATGCAGACTCAGTCGGTAGAGCATTCCACGAGTGTTGGGGAGATCCTGGGTTCATCTCTTACATATAACAATACAGACTTGTCAAAAGTTTAACACTGAGTTAGCGAGTTAAACGACAATGCAGCTAGGCCGCCCATAAACAATATACCAACAGCTGTTTCTGTCTCAACAGGGGAACATTTTGGTCACTGGATATCCAAACTGCGTCCACTCAGCAGTCGCAATTTGTCTCTTATTCGATGACTTAGTATTAAACTTTCGACATGTCTGTACTGTATACATACAATGACATCTAACCTTTGTCAATACCACTGCGTTAGCCAAGTTGGTGCTCGCTCCATAAGGGGGAGGTCGTAGGTTCGAGCCACGACCAGATCTGACCCAAGAATTGAAAGTGGGTAGTAACTGTTCTTTCGCCAAGCAATCGGCATTACGAAATAAAAGTGACGGTTATTTCGGATGGGAACTTAAAATAAACGAGGCCCTGTGTAACGGTGGGCTTGGCACAATTATAATGCCATCAGCGCAACGCACAGGCAAAATTTCTGCACCTTCACCTATAGCTCGCGACGTCTCGATATAAGTGAAATAATCTTGACTGGGACGTTACACACCATTACTCAACTCAACTCTTACCTTTGTTATTCCGCCTAGTATAGTCTTTGTTTCATACTCCTCGTCTATTTTCCACTTCACCTCGTCCTTATAGTCTCCGATAGTCATTGTGGTTATCCAGTAGCCATCATCTAACTTTTTATGTGTCGTTGTAGTGTCATTATCCCTCAACTGTTGTGTCGTTTTCTCATCTTCTTTAAATCCTACGGATAGAAAACGTAAACTGAGTCCAAGCGCAGGCCCCCGTTTCACAATCATTCCTTAGCTAAGATTTTCCTTAACTTAAATTTTGTAAAATTGCAAGTCTTTATAATTTTGTTAATTTTCAAGATATTCAGGAATTTAAGGTGTCATTTTTAAGATCACTTCTAGATTAAAACACTTGCATTAGTTTTGACAAAAATATCCACCAGTAGTTCCAAAAAGGGATTACCAAAATTTGAGATAAGGAAAATCTTAGCTAAGGAATGATTGTGAAACCGCGGTCTGGTTTCACAGTCATTCCTTAACTCATATTTTCCTAAACTAAAATTTCACAAATTTTAGTAATCTCTTTTTGGAACTATGGATGCATAATTTTGAGGAAACTAAATGCAGATGTTACAAGATTGACCTTCAAATTATATATTATACCAGCTTTAATTTTACAGCACTAGACGGCCATTTGGAATACAATTCCTCATCAGTAGTACTTGAACCAAAATAGTGGAAACATCTTAACGATTTGCAAAATTATTTAGATTTTAAATTTGCCAGATTTACTTAAATAATAAGTAATAGTAAGATGTAATTACATCTTCAAAATTGCGCTTTATATTCACGAACATCATGTAAACTAACAAAATTACTTATATATCTTCATGTGTGTTCCAAAATGTTTATTGCACTCTGATACATAGAGCAAATAGCGCACACGTATTAAAAACTGTTATTTGATTGGTTACAAACATTTCGTTTCACTCTGTTGTCATGAAAATTTAAGAAAATGGTTAAACGTTCATCTGGTTTTTTATTTATTCTTGAAACGTTTGTCAATATTATAAAACCATTTTTTAAATAAATGATAAATAAACATAATTTTACCGTTGGCAATGGAGTGGGTTGAAATATTTTTAACCAATGAAATAGCAGTTTACAATAACGGCATGAGTGCGGTACTTGCTGTATGTATCATACATAGTTCAAGCTTAAGATAGAGGTATGATAGAAGAAAGTCGGTCCGTGTTGGATCAAAATTTAAGACGTGATTTGATTTAGTTTTTCGATCCACATCAGCATTTGAAGTTTTCACGGACGCTGATGGTGAAAAAAAACCCAACCGTTAGGCAAAGGTTTTAGGTTACTTTTACCAGGACGAGCTTATGTTAGCTCAATCGGGAAAACAACGTTTTTCGCCGTTCTCTGTGTAAATATTTTAATAAAATAAAATTTAACCTAAACCGCAACATAAGGAGGGGGGAATAAACCCGAGACCTTCTGGTGCGCAAAGTAGTTTTATTGTCATCATAACGGGAAGAAGACATAGACATAGATAAATGCTCTACTAACTGAACCATCATCAAATCTCATCAGAGTTTCAGTGTGAATACGATGTACCGAAAATTCTTTGGATCTTTGGTGATCTTAGATTATGAATGTCACACTTTAGAAAGCGAATCTCACATTTGCCGTACGCAGGGGAACGCGGTGAATGTCAATTAAAATCATAATTTCAAATATTTCTCAAAAATGATTTTAAATACAGACAAACCTGTTTTAAAGGTCACCTCTAAATAAGGGTCACCTGCTTATAAAGGCCAGTGAAATGTTATCACTAATTCTCTTTATTCATATTTTTCACCTCTGTATATAAAAACCACCTGCCTATTAAGACCACTTTAAATTGATCTCTTGGATGGCCTTAAAAGACAGGTGAATATATTATTTTCTGTTACTATGTAACATGTATAGCGGTATATTAATTTTAAAAAAAAATATATATACGAAATTACCACGAATCTGTTCTTCGAGCTGAATCGTATTTTTTCCCTCTGTCATGTGGTACTTTTGAATTTATTTTAAATAATACATTCAAAAGTAGCACATGTGGGCTATTGAAGGCATTTAGAATGCACTAACGTCTATTAAAATTATCAAAAAAAACATGTGCTACTTTTGAATGTATTATTTCATAAAAATTCAAAAATACATTCAAAGTTAAAGTAGCACATGACACCTCTTAAAACTAAAATTAATTAAACGGTCTTAAAATGTCTGCATACACAGTAATTTATTGGATTTTAAGTACTGTAATTTTACAAAATGACTCATAACTGGGACGTTAGTCTGTCTGTCAGGATTATGTAACCTGGGTATGTTGTATTGTTGTGTCTAAAAAAATAAAATGACTCACTGTTTGCACGTACACCATGCACATCACAACATGCATACGCACACACATACAAAAAGTAAATCCTCCTGGCAAATTTAGGGCTGTAACGATACACTCGCATCAGATAATGTATTGTGTTATTTGATTACGAAACACTTATATCATGCAATGTGATATGTATTGTGATATTTTATTACGACACACTCATCTAACAATAAGATATGTATTGTGATATTTGATTCACGATACGTATCACCATACACTCACTTCACAATAAGACATGTATTGTGATATTTGATTCACGATGCGTATCACGATACACTCACCTCGCAAGAAGATATGTATCCACGAAACGATACGTATCACGATACACTCACTTCACAATAAGATATGTATTTTGATATTTGATCCACGATACGATACGTATCGCGATACCTGACTGTTGCAAGTAGCAAGAAATACTCTGAGAATGCAAATTAAAAAAAATAATAATAAAAATCTTATAATTTAAACTTTCAAGTGAAGTAGTTATGAAAATGATCCCAAAGTCATTAAAATATAAATGTCTCTGATTTTGGGAAATGCTATCATGGTCTTAAACTTGGCGTATCGTGATACTTACTTGGGTGTATCTTGAACAGTATTATACGAAATGTATCGTGATATCTCGTTTGACGATATATCGTTGCAATCCTACAGTGGCGATACAACTATTATGTCAATATCTAATTTGATTCATGTAAAAATTTAAAATTAAACAAGGATGTGAATCCTGCATATTAAGGTTGAATTCTATACCCCTATTTCGAAGTAGAGGCGTATGTTTATGTTAATACACGCCAATGGATAACTTCAGTGCACATCCAAAGACGTGGATTAAATGTTTCCCACTACGGGAATTTATACAACGAAGCAAGCTGTTTACAAATACATTTTTTTACCCCCAGGCATGGCCGTAACTAGGGGTTGGGTGTATGTGAGGCAAAAATTTGATGCGCCGTAGGCGCCTCTATGTAGGGGGGGTCCGGGGGCATGCCCCCCGGAAAATTTTTTAAATCTTTAAGCCAAATTCCTGCATTTTCCTGGCATTTCAAAGGCTAAAAGATGTTTACTCAATTCATGTATTTTGATATCAAAATGGGGTTGTAACTGAAAATAAAATATTTGATAGTCCCAAAGTCAAAGAAGCCCGGTATAAAAAAGAAAGAAGGGAATGATCTGAAAAATAGATCAAGTTGATAAAGCTTCAAGTGTAATGCCAAAGTTTGAGCTAGCATCTCCGGATGTATTGGATATGTTCATCTAGTCAGTTGTGGTGAAATTCTTCAATGAGGCACCGAAGTGCCGCCTACCAAAAGTGACTTAACGTCCTCTATAAAAATAAAGTTTGTGAATGGTGTAGTTAAACATCATGTCTTGCATTTAAATCTTCCCTTATGACTTTTTTTACATACATAAAGAAAAAATGGGTTTTTTCAAAGTTTCAGAATATGTAGATAAAAAAGACCAAGCTGAGTTACTTGTTGGTGACAGATATAATTATGCATACTAATATTATTACTACAATAAATGAAAATGTCGACGACTGAAGATTTTCATCTAATAACTACATGACACTAAATCGGACATACTGATCGAGTCGACTAATCCATTCATCAATGTCAAAAGCAAGTGGGATTTTTCTAATTCCAGTACTGTCCCACTTCTTAAGGACTTTTTCAGGACAAACGTTTCCAATAACATCATCACAATGAATATGTAACAGTGACAGGCTACAGAACCGAGTTCCAGTCATTGTTGATCTATTCCACACTTTCAGTCGTCTCATGGCAGAGAATGATCTCTCGCATGAGCATGAACCTGCAGGGATAGTGAGTAAAAGTTTGACTATAATGCAATGTCTTGTCTGCTAATGGCATGGTATCTAGCAGAGATTTTGCATCTAAATTGCCGTTTCTGCATCTAGTTAACCACCTATCAATCTCTTGGCAAATCCGCACCATAGATGTCTCTTATACTATCAACTATCTCTGGGGTAATCTTGTCAATGTTACATGGGATCAAATACGACCCATAAAACAACGGTTTCATTTCCTCTGATAATTTATATGGGCAAGTTTTTTTTATTGTTATTGTCTGTTTCCCATAAAATCTTAAATCGGTTAAAAAAAATCTGCAGAATTCTAGGTGAGGCAACTGCCTCACTTGCCTCAATGGTAGTTACGGTCATGCCAGGGATATTGCAAGCCTAGACTTATCAGAACCCACAAAGAGTGTTATAGCGTTCATCACAGTATTGTAGAGAAGTGTGATGTCCAGGATTACGCTGGGTATATTTGACGTTTCATTTAACCATTGTACTCTCTAGCAATGACATTATAGTCCTATAACTTCCATTGCTAGCGCGTTATGATTAGTTTGCTTTGCACGCGATGTAAGTAATAGTATTATAAACGTCATTTCTATACAGTTCAATGGTTATATTTACATTTCTCATTTTGATAAAAACTTATTTTGGTTTTTAAAGCCTGAAATAAATTAAAACAATGTCGTGTACGGCATACATTTCCAATCGTTGGAACAGCCATTCTATGGTGACACGCGTATATGCACAAGCAAGTGACTATTTTAGCACCTATAATTACATTTGGTCTCAAATAGTTTCATATTATAAAACATCACACATGAAAATACTTTAAGCCTGATTTTGCTTACACACGTGACAGGTGTATCTAGCTAAACAGTAGGTGCTTACCGTTCCGAAACACCCGGTGAATTGTCATTACACTTTTTACCAGATCTAGATTTACTCACTACACCAGCTTTTCTTTGATTAAAAGAGTGAATCAAAAAACCTTTATTGGTGGCTAAGTGGTCAGTATCGCCGACTCAAGGATCACATCGCCTAAGTCTGAATTGTCGCCTTACCGACCACATTGCCTGGGTTCGAATACCATGCCACTTAGGGCAAATTCTGGTGAGAAAATTTTGTCAATTCGCTTGCTAACTAATAAAACGTACCTATTTTTGCCATAAGTTCGTTAAATCCTTTTGTTTTGGATCTATCAGTTGTCCAGGTTCCTTCCATTTGGTCCACCATATTTCCAGAATGCTTCAGTCCCAAGAATAATTGTCAACTGCTCTCTTCAAAGTCAACTTACAACTCATGGAAGTAATTACCCTACGTGTGCATGTAAATGTACATTGCAGAATTGTCTAAAGTTTAACATTTTACAAGCTGGCGAATTAGTGCCGAATTGGCAGCTTATCTGGCAGCTTTCTTAGCTGCACCTCGACAGTTTTTCGGCAGCTGCTTTTACATCTTTCGCCATTGTTTTACAAATAGGTATCCATATATTGGCCACCCAGTTGCCGGAACTCGACTCCTTTTCGTTAGCTCAATGTTAAACTTTTGACAGGTCTGTACAGTAAGGTAGCAACCCAGAAACGCCAGTTTTTTGTCTGTCTCTCTTCAAATTTAGTACACAGTTTAAAATTGATGATTGGACTTGTATCAATCGATACCGGTATACCTAGTCCAACATTTAAAATTACATCTCGTTTATCATACAAAATAAAACCTTATCAAGGGGAATAGTGTAGAGTATGGTGTTTTACGCACCAGTCAAATTTTTTCACTTATGTCGAGTCAATTTATGAGGAAACCAGAGTGCCCGGAGAAACAGCTGAAGTACGGCAAGCGAACTGGCAAAACTACTTGCACAAGGATCTGCCCTCGTAATTATATTGAGGCAATAAGAATCGTTGTGGTCTGCAAGAACGCGAAATTGACAGGCAGGATTGTCAAGTGAAATTTTAATCGCAGCGGGCACTTTGAAACATGCAACCTGACGGCCTAGTTAAATGAACAACTTGCAATTGACAGTACGAATGAGATCATATATATAAATTATATACCTAAGTTATACATCTTTAACTCTAAAAAAACCGTTGTTCATTGAACAATATCAAACACATTGTTGGCATATTACGGCCAACCATAGCATTTATTAAACCAAATTTTACAAAAAGTAACCAAAAAAAAAAAAAAAAAAAACCCATTTCACCATAACTCTGGGTTACAACATTTGATCCAATGATCTGAAATATATAAATATATATATTTTTTATAAATCAATTTAAATGGTAGACCACAGAATTGAAACCACCCGTGATACACGCATTTATATAACATTGTGACAAATATAATAATCACCCTGGAAAAATAGTTCCGTTTATTCAATTACAAACCCAAAAGAAATTAATTTGTTTCTAATTCATTTCATTTAAACTATAAAAAATTATATTCTAGACAACTATGTGACGTTTTAATGCAAATCAGATGTCGCACATACCTCAAAATTTGCTGACGTAATCAGAAATAATCGCTTACAGAAATCCTAACAAAATTTATCTACACAAGAAATTTATTTTAATACATTAGACAGAGGTATTGAGGAAATAGTCTCTTATACAACGAATCTGAGTATTTTTTTGAATGAAAAACGTATTCACCAATTAACTTGCGGTTTTATTTTCACCTTTATAAATTAATTCCAGAAATTTGAAGCAAATAAATTATTTCAAGGAATTTAGGAATCAGCAAACACTTGAGTTGTGTTCTTGCTTTGATTTTGTTTAAGGTTGTATCAGCTATATCAACTTTGATTATACAAGTGGCGGGTGTAGCTAGCTAAACAGGAGGTGCTTACTCTTCCGGAGCGCCCGGCCACACTTCCCTGGTGTAAGTTCGCGGTTTTAACTGGACATGTCAGTTTCAAAGTTTTTACTTTGCTTCTGGATTGTGATTCGGTCATGGATTAGTATGTTTGTTTTTGACTAAATATTCGCGACGAATTCTCTAAGGATTAATCTCAGTGTCATACACCATTTTTTTAAAATGTATTTTATGATTAAATCTAAAAAAATGGCATATGACATAAGAACAGATTCGTTTATGCTGGAAATGTTGAGAATGTTTCCTGATCTGCCTTGTACTAGCGCGCACTTCAGGATGACTTTAAGGCGCTTGCTCACAGAGTCAGCGAGCAGCAGACAAAAGTATAACACACCTAATGACCAGTCACATTATACTGAAACCGTTTGACAGTGAACCATTCAAAACTGTTCAATTAATGCCGAGCTCCCAAGATGGAAGCAGTATCTCAAATTTAAAACATGACTCGGCCGGGATTTGATCGAACCCATGACCACTCTAGCCATAGGGGGTGGGGTGGAGTGGAGTGGAGTGGATTGGATCAAGAGCTGTTTACTCTCCAGTCAAGATTTTTCCCACGAATATAAAAAGTCGATTCTGGGATTAAGAAGAAACCCGTTTTGCTTGGAGAAAACCATCAGTTTCGCCGAGTGAACTGACAAATAAAACTTTTTATTACAAGAATTCTGCCCTAATGAATTGTAACCCAGACAGCCATTCGTTAGAGATTTGAATCGTTAGTTTCCGTTTGAATTAAAAGGAAGAATCTAAGTTGTACAAAGTGATTTAAAACCAAAACTCCGTTCATTTGGACAATCATCATTTTACTGCATTTTACATTCCGAAATGTTTTGAAAGTGCAAGTGTGCATTCCAAAAATGTACCAAATATACAATGTATGGAACTTGTTCAATTAGAAAATCGTTATGTTACTGCAATTTATTTTCTTCACTTCGACAGACAATCAACATTTAACTGCACTGTATTGCCATAAATTTTCAAAAATATGCAAGCATGCACTCCAAAATTATACAAAATGAATAAATGCATGCAACTAGTTCAATAATAATTTTACTGCCTATTACATTCGAAAATTCATTAAAATTGCAGAGAGAGAGAGAGAGAGAGAGAGAGAGAGAGAGAGAGAGAGAAAAGTCCATATCAAACATATAATATGTACGATGCATGTAAATTCAGACAATGATTAATTTAGTATTTTTTAATGCCGGAAATCTGTAAAAGTGAAAGTATGCACTCCAAAAATATATACACATGTTGTCCATTACAATAACTTAAATTATTACTTAGATTTATTACAAAGTGGATTTAACAGACATAAGGTGTCTAGAATAGGCCGAATTGTCTGCCTTAACGATGATCAGTTATTTTTATATGAAAATCGATGGTAGCGAAATAAAATTAACTTAGCATCATAAAGGCAGATTCTTCTGCCTTTATTGCATAAGGGTATTGTTCCACATTATATAAAATAGCTAATAATTTATACACTGAGATAAGAATGTTTGAGAATGTATTATAGCACACCTCTGTACATGTATTTGATATAATGGGTGAAATCTATGTCAAGGCTTAATTTAACCTGGTCCCGGTTTCACAATCATTCCTTAGCTATGATTTTCCTTAACTTATATCTGGTATAATTCAAATCTTTATAATTTTGATGATTTTTAAGATATTCACGAATTTATGATGTCATTTTTAAGACCACTTTTGGATTTAAACATTTGAATTGAGTTTTGACCGAAGTTTTTATCAGCAGTTCCAAAAATGCAGCTAAATAAGGCTTGATTTGATGAACAAAAAAGCAATCAATTCATCCAATTTCTAAAACCTTGAGACAAATCTAGACTTTAGAAGTCTACGTTTAACATCTAACTGAATTACACTTAGTGAGAAGAGATGCGTTCATCAAATTGTCTTTGAAACAACCGAATCTTATACTTAAATTGACTACTGTTGTAATTACGACTTGTAGTTTGTTAATAGAATATAGAATTTGTATACTTATACAAAACATGTTATTGGCATTTAATTCAAAGCAATCAATGCGAGAACAGGATACACTGAGAGAGAGAGAGAGAGAGAGAGAGAGAGAGAGATTAAAATAAATACGACCAATTAAAATGTTAGCGTCGTCCTTATTGACACTGAACTCTATCAAGTAGATTACTTTTGTATTAGTTAGTCCATAACATTTAGTTTTGCAACAGTATTTATAACAACGCTTTCGTTTTATGTAGTACATCAAATACCGAGGTTGAAAAACAGCCATGTAAACAATCTGTTTACTAAAATACTTTGATGAAGTTAAACAGTCAAGTTTGTTTTTGTAGAAGTTATATAAAAACAAACATACTAATCTATGTCCAGATCACAATTTCAAAGCAATTTTTTTAAAGTTAAAAAAAAAACCTTTGAAACTGGAAAATAATTTTAAACACTTGAAATTTCACCTGCTGGTAACTGTGGCCGATGGTCCGGAAAGGTTATTACCTCTTGCATCAGCCTCGTGTCAAAATACTCTCAGAAAAATATGCAGGGACGGCAACGTTCTTTAACAAGAAATGCCTACAACGGCACAGAATATAGCTTTTAAAGATTTTCTCCTGCGGTACTTTTGACCTTCATTTCTAAATTTCGATACATTGCTTAGCAAAAGATCTTTGCTAAACCATATTCATTATGACTAAAATCGCGTTTTTCAGGAGATTGTAGCCATATTTTTTTAAAATAAATACTGTTGTGGCATCATTTTATTAGGAAGTGTCTAATGTACACTGTCAGTTTGGTCACAGTCTGTTTGGTAAACCCCTGTTCAATCCATCCTATCAATACTGCGTTAAGTTACTTACTATTTACTACTTACGGTACTATAATATATTTGTTTTCTTTCGTAATATCGACAAAATCAAATACTCGCTAAAAGCGATTTACGGAATGTCGATATTAGTGATTTTAAGAGAGTAAAAAAAGACAACTACTTAGACAATAAATCTTACAAACTTATGTCCGCTTTAAAAATCAAAGCAATTAATATTTGCATCATGATTGGTAAAACACCAACAAACTTGTTACCATGACAACACCGTAAAGACAGTAGCCATTAGCGCTAAGTAACAACTCTGTAATATAAACCCAGGAACCATTAACTTGATTTTATAATGTTACAAAACTAATGAGAGTGGATAGCCGTAGTCGCAAAATGTCGGTTAAAATCGGTAACATTACTCGCTTTCAAATATCTTTTCTTTGATGAAGTTGAGAAAATGTGAATCGGAAAAACCCATGCCTGTCTGAAATAAACATGTTAGCTTGACATTTTTATTAATTGGTTTTCGACAAAAGATATAAATTTCGTTTCTAATGGAAGCGTTATATAGCATTTGGTTATAATTACAACACTTAAGATCAAATCCAACACACCGTTCCATCTCCAAATCACAATTCCATTTAGCAAAAGCTTGAGCAAAAACTTTGAAGCCAGCAAATTAGGTTATAAACGAGTTTCTACATGGAGGTGAGGCCAAGTGCTCCAGAAGGGCAACAACCTTCTGTTGAAGTAGCTACACCCACCATGTGTATAATCAAAATTGAGAATGGAAGGAAAGGAACTATTGGACGTCAAATTTATCCAGAGAAATTATGGATAATTTTGAGACATCGTACTTATCAACAATATTGTGATGACAGCCATAAGACGTTTTGAAGGCTTTGATAAACCTAGGCTTGCAATACATTTGAGTCAACAATGTATTTGTAAATGATATTTCTTCACATAAATTCGCAAGTTTTTTTTTCTAGACATCTCAGTTGAGCCTTCTGCTAAGTGTTTATACATGTGGAATTCATTTTTCGAGAAAAACTCGCTTAAATAACTTATATTGTTCCTCAGCAATAAAACTTAATTCGAGTAAAACGGTAATGAAATACTTAAGCGTTTTGTTCCTCAGCAATAAAACTTAATTCGAGTAAAACGGTAATGAAATACTTAAGCGTTTTGTATTATAGTGTAAAACAAACACACGGTATAAAACACTTAGAAATGAGAATTGCATTTTGATTTTAGGACAAATGTATCTAATTGAATGTTTTATGGTAGCAAAAACATTAAATAAGGTTCTGAAAATTGAAAAATTGGAAATAGGACCTGGCCCCGGTTTAATTTCATAATTATTCCTTAGCTAAGATTTTCCTTGATTTAAATCTAGCAAATTTTGGTAATTTCTTTTGGAACTAATGAGGACTAATTTTGTAAAAACAAAGTGCAAGTGTTTTAATTTACACATGCCCTTAACAATGACACTTTAAAGTCCCGAATATCATGAAAATTAACAATGTTATAAAGAATTGAAATTTTGCTATATTTAAGTTAAGGAAAATCTTAGCTGAGGAATGGTTGTGAAACCGGCAGCAGCACCGCAATAAATAATATAACTTATATAAATAACTTTTCACCTCCGATTTGATTGGAGTAAATTCACTAGCCGGTTTTACAAAATCTGCTATGTTGCAATTGTTAACGGAGATATTAACGTCTGATAATTGCCTTCACAGGCTTAAAAGTCAAGTGCAGCGAGCGACTTAAAAGGGTGTAGTTTAATGCATTTCGTGGGCTTTCATTTGAATCATTGAATATTTTTCACACAAAAGCAACTTATAAACTTAAAATATACGTATTTTTAACCAGAAAATTTCTAAAGATTGCATCAACTTATATTGGATTTTTCAAAGCGATCTGTGGTCAGCCATATTTGTGTAAAATGTCTATTGATTCTATGTAAGCGCTTACATGGGTCTAGTTTTTCATATTAACCGTTTTTGTGTCGTGTTTTGGGTGATTTTGTAAATTAGACCTAAATAAATTTTAGATTTTAAAGGACTTGAGGTTTAAAAACATACTATTTATTTTGTTTGACCTTACTTTTTTTCTGTTGGTCTTATAATTACATCTGGTTGTGTCAGTATTGTAACTAGGTTTTATTTTATTGCATTATGATCACATGTACATGGATCTTTGTTTATCACTGTTAAACATTCTAATTGTTTCGTTTGGCCTTATGTTCTGTTGGTCTTACATCTGGTTGTGTCAGTATTGTAACTAGGTTATATTTTATTGTATTATATACACATGTAAATGGATCTTTGTTTATTACTTATAAGTTCTTTATAGTTATATACAATTACTTTTAATTATTGTTTTTCTTTATCAGAGTACTAAATTGTGTTTTACACCCCAATCAATATTTTTCCACTTATGCCGGGTTGGTCGGTTGGTTCTAGATTATCACCAAACTTCAAGTAAACTGACAAACTTCTTTTGATTCACAGTTGTAATATTTTTGATTTAATGAGGCTTTTCGTCCCAATCAAGAATATTTCACGTATATTGAAACGTCATCAGCTATAGGTGAAGTGGCAGAAATTCTTACCTTAGTGACGTTAGGTTTCCGTGGCGTGTGACGCCTACACGTACCATGACACGCTTTTAAAGGATCGCGTTAATTTCATTTTTGTATGTTTGGTCATTGGCGAAAAACAATTACTACATTCTTGGTCAGATACGACCGCTGTTCGAACCCCGACATCCAGATTTGAAATGAGAATGTTCTTTTATCAATTGGTTTCAATTCTATCTTTTCAGTGAGTTCGATACGGTACGGCAAATCTTTAAACAATACAGACCTGTTGCAAGTTTAACACTAGACTGACAAATAATTGCCAAATTGACAGCCTTGGCTCATTTCGGCTTCTCGTAACTTCTATCACGACAGCTTTTCGACAGCTGGTATATATCTATAGCAATTTTGCCTACTAGCTATGCCATACTCAGCAACCACCTTACTTCGATCTCTTTTCGTTAGCTCAGTGTAAGAGTCTAGGTAGGCCTGTATTTTAAATCTACTGCAAATTTCACCTGAGATAAACGACTACAAATTTAGTCCGTTACTATCAATCATTGCCGTTATCAATGCACAGAATGCAAAGTTAAATTAACCAGTGCACATTTATGTCGTGTCATTTCACTTTATTTATCTCCTCGAACTGAAGAATTCTTCCGTGTCAATTACCTCCACTGATAAAAGAGCTAATTTCCGCTTAATTTCAAATCATCTGAAAAAGTACATGTTTATTAGGTACTAGAAAAATTCAATTGATAGACTAAGTTAGACAAAAAGTCAAACGTTATCTTAAATAAAAGTCCAATTTAAATTTTTTCTCATTAACGATAAAGAAATTCTTATCGACCAGATTTAACTTGATTTAATTTGTCACAATTAAAATGAAGCGAGTCGTTTACGATCTTCATTGTATTGACATTCTACACGTGCGCTTTCATTGCATTGTCAGAATCTCGAACAACTTCTCCATTAAAATGGACTAATTATTACAATTATATACAAACTATATTATTCATATTATTCCTGAATCTATATATCTACACGTAACAATTAAAGGCACTAAGAAGCCCGTATGGTGACATGCGTAAAAGAGTAATTTCGTATCGAAAAAAAAGTTTTTTTTTGTATTCAAAATAGTTACTAGTTTCTAAAATAAGAGCTGGTTTCCAATTTTAATATTATCTGAAAAGTACATTTTCGTTAGGTACTAGAAATATTCAACTGATAGACAACTTTAGATAAAAGGGCAAAAGTTATCTTTAATAGTCCAAATTAATTTTTTTCTCACTTAAATTTCACTGATCCAACTGATGTAAAAAGTGTATATCAGTAGCGGTAATTTAAAAATGATCAGAGGAGCTTGCACGATCGTCGCGAATTTGTGGTGAAAAGCGGCATTTGGCGTTTCATTGCAATATCAGAATCACGAACCAACGAATTGACCGTATTTTAAAACAGTTACAGTACTATATTCCATTATCTTCCTATTAAAACAAGGCAAACAAGATTTGAGTCAAAAACACATAAAAAAAAAAAAAAAAAAAAAAAAAAAAAAATCACTATTTGGTTACAAGGTTCCTTTTGTTCTTGGCTTTTGTGTGCGAGCGGCGTAGATACGTGTGTGTGTATATAAGGGGTTATTTACCCTCCCACTCTCCAAATTATTCCAATCGATATGACGAAATATCCCCATGTCGGAATGTCGGATATGCAACCGGTGTACATTGTTATAAGATTATAAAACATTATCTTATTATATATTCTCAATCATTGCTTCTTCTTTACGGTAGTCTGGTACGTGTGTTTCATGAGTATTACTGACCGTGCAATGTCAGTAAAAACGTAATACTGAAGGTATTAAGAAAACACACTGACAGATCCCTAATGTGCAGATAAAAATACCAATAAAAATACATATTGTAGTTCAAAAAAAAAAAAAAAAAAAAAAAAAAAAAAAAAATTGAGTAGAGTGGAATAGGTGTAGAGATGTGATGAAGTTTTTTGCCTCAGTCAAAAATTTTCCCTTCTATTCGGAAGCAGTCAGTTTCTGGAATGGTGGTGGAACCGGATTGTCCGGAGAAAACTATATCGACGTCGGTAATCAACGACAAAGTATTGTATTATTGTGTACAAATAGAGATGAAATAATATAACATTACATACTGAACAAAGAACAACAACAAGATGTAAGTAATATATAAAAATTCAAAACATAAATAATTAAATAAATAAACAAATAAATATTGCTGTTTCAACTACAAATTACTTTATTTTACTTAGGATTTAAGACATTTTAAACTAGTTTCAAAGTTGTACAGTAATAGTACGGAGCTGTCGAAAGTTAAACACTAAAATAGCGAAAAGGAGTTGAAACCCAGCTATCGAGAGAGATATATCACAACTGCCAAAAAGCTGTAAAGGAATAGCTATCGATCGAGGGTCCAAGATGAACTGCTGATTCAGCACTAATTCGGTAGCTTAGTGTCAAACTTTCGACAGGTCTGTACTATATATACCTGATATAATATATAGCCTTTATCGTATCAAATATATGTCTTCTTTGTGTTCAATACGGACATAAATCTAACAAAAATAAGTTAAAAATACAAAATTATCAACATTTATAACAAAATTTACTACCAGGGACAGGTGAACAAATGCTATTTATAAAGGAAGAAATTTAATCGAATTTTTTTTTCAACACATACATGTAAATAATGATAATTATTAAAAGAGTATCGACTGTTTTATTTATTTTTTTATTTATATTTTTGGTAACATTTTTACAAACGTATAAGGCAATGACACCATTCACGCACAATTATACTTCCCATATATAGGAACCACCTTTACATCTATTCTTAATGTAACTCATTGTGATAAATTATATTTGATCAACTGTTTTAGTACAGGATCGATATTTTATCAACCATCAAACTTTTAGTTACTGCTGATCATGACTTATAATATATTTTTGTTATCATATAATAGTGTTTTTATCATATCAAATAAATTTTCTCTTTGTGTGCGATAGTGTAAATAAAATATTGAAAAACGCGAAAATACTAAGATATCTTGATTTATAACACAATATCAGAAGAGCATCATAAAATCTTATATTATGTTTTGTGTGATATATGGTGAATCATCTAAAAAGAAATCCGAAAATAAAAATGAATGAATTGCATTCCATACGAATGAATGAATGAATGAATGAATGAATGACCTTCCATATTAATGAATGAATAAATTATCCAAGTTTTATATAAATAAATGTCATTTCAAATGCTTTAATAAATGAATGTATCAATGAATGATTGAAATTTATTTTGAATGAATAAATGAAAATATTTTCACATTTTTTACACAAAAACAAACTATGAAAATATTGGTTACCACTAACGTATATCGATATGTTTGTTGTTATCATAATTATAATAGTGTTTATATCATATCAAAAAAGTTTTCTCTTTGTGTACGATTCTGAAAATAAAAATGTTGAATGAATGAATGATGTTCATACGAATAACTGAATAAATAAATATAGAAATCTGAATGAATAAATGAATTGAGAATGAAAGAATGAATGAACAAATTTATGACTGAATGTATGAATGAATAGAATTTGATCTAAATAAGTGAATAAATGAAAAAATGAAATAATTTCATATGAACGAATGAATGAATAAATGAATTGAAATCAATATGAATGAATGAAAATAACTATACTTATAAATTTTACACAAAAACAAACCATCAAAATATTGGTTACCACTAAGTTACAAAGATATGTTTGTTGTCGTCATATAATAGTGTTTTTATCATATCAAATAAATTTTCTCTTTGTGTGCGATACTGTAAATAAAATATAAAAAACGCGAAAATACTCAGATAGTATGATTTATGACACAATATCAGAAGAGTATCATAATTTATTTTTGTGTGCAACGTGGTTAAATATCCGAAAAGAAAACCCCAAAGTAAAAATGAATAAATGAATCAATAACATTCAATACGAATGGATGAAATAATATGGATAAATGACATTTCAAATGATTTAATTAATGCATGGATTAATAAATGAATGAATTTCATATTTAAATGGAATCTCAGTTGAATATGAATAAATGGATGAATGAATGCATTTCATATGAATAAATGGAATAAATTCCATATGGATGAATGAATGAAGTTCATATGAATAACTTAATGAATAAATGAATGAATACAATTTGATATAAATAAGTAAATAAATGAAAGAATGAAATCGCATATGAACGAATGAATGAAATCGCATATGAACGAATGAATGAGTAAATGAATGGAAATCAATATGAATGAATGATTTCATATGAATGAATCGAATGAATGAATAAATGAAAATAACTGTTTATTTATAAATGTTTCACAAAAACAAACCACCAAAATATTGGTTACCACTAACGTATAACGATATGTTTGTTGTTATTATAATTATAATAGTGTTTATATCATATCAAAAAAGTTTTCTCTTTGTGTGCAATTCTGGAAATAAAAAATATAGAATGAATAAATGAATGAATGAATGAATAGAATTTTATCTAAATAAGTAAATAAATGAAAGAATGAAATAATTTCATCTAAACGAATGAATGAATAAATGAATGGAAATCAATATGAATTAATGAATGAATGAATGAAAGAATGGATGAATGAAAATACCTTTTGCAAGTTTTACACAAAAACAACTCATTAAAATATTGGTTACAACTGAGTTATAACGATATGTTTGTGGTTATCATATAATAGTGTTTTTATCATATCAAATAAATTTTCTCTTTGTGTGCGATACTTTAAATAAAATATAAAAAACCTAAGAATATTCAGATATCATGATTTATAACACCATATCAGAACAACATCATAAAATCTTATATTTTTTCTTGTGTGCAATAAGGTTAATTGTCTGAAAAGAAAAGTCCGAAAATACACATCAAACATGACAACATTGAACTGTCCACTTGACCTTTTTATTAAACATATCCATATATGATGATCTACCCAATTCATTGTAGTTTTAGAAATCGCAGTTAATACTTAAACAATGCCGGAGACGAAACAATCACGTATTTCCCCTATACATAAATGCTCTGATCCATAATGCATATCTTAATGAAAGGTCAAGCAGACAGGTCAATGTTGTTTGCCTACATCATGAAATATCCATAAAACCCAATAAAACCCAATATTAAATTTTTTGTCAATTCGAGCCGTTTGACCAAAAAATTAGAAAATAAATAAAAACTATGCCATAGAACCTTTCTTTTGTAAATTAAAGACGTTTTATCAAAATATAAAAATAGATATAAAAAATGTATGAACGTTAATTTAACATGGCATGTTAGTTTATCAGAATTTATCTGTTTGCCGATAAACTTGTGGTCTTAATGTTTAGAAGAGTAATGGTCCATGACAAGTCTGCTGCTACATTACGCTGTATAAAATGGGGTTATAATTGTTTGAAGGTTGGTTATGTTTACAATGTTTACAAAGAAGATGTTAGTACTCTTTTCCTGTTTTTACATTCCGAACACATGTGAAGGGCAATTTGGTAAAAAAGAGCATAAAAAAGAAAACACAGTAGTATGGAAACTATTTTTAGTCTTAGATTGCAGGTTACTATTTCGTACATTATATAATGATGATAAAAAACAAAATAAAATAAAATAAATAAAATTATTTCATACATAAAAATACATAAATTAATAGTAAAAATATGAATAACATAAAAAACCCCACACTCGTTCTTTCAAGGAATCTATTCTTTAAATACAACTAGACCACTTTGTGTAACCAGCAACATTTAATACAGTACTTAATGTCTCTGGCACAATTGTACACTGGCTATATATATCGACGTTCATATAACTTCACGAGTCACTTTTTTGCACCACTTGATAGCAAAGTTTATAGTACTCGATTTTGCTGTTTGCTGAGAAATCATTTATTTTGGAGGTGTTCAGTTTTCGTGGTTCTAACAAAAAAATCGCGAGGGAACAAAATTCGTGGACCGCGATTTTCGTTTGATACATTCTGATATAAGCTTTATGTATATATTTCGTTGACATGTGAATTCATGGGTTGGAATATCTAAGAGAACAACAAAACAATTGGGTAACCACGAAAATTTGATCACCAATAAAGTTAATGATTTCATTGTATGTCAGGGAAGTTGGAACCACCAAACTTCCAAAACTAGATGCGCTTTAAAAGGTAGGTTAATATTTTTAATGGTTCTATTTTTTATTCATGCCTCGCCAGATTAAGGTTACACGTTAGAGTTAAGTTGAGTAATGGTGTTTAATGTCCCAGTCAAAAATATTTCACCTATATATCGAGACGTCGCCAGCTGTAGGCAAAGGTGGAGAAATTTTGTCTGTGTGTTGCGCTGAATGCATTATACAGCAGGGTTATTTTTTAGTGTCACCCCTACCATGACACGGGACTTCGTTTATTTTCAGTTACCATCTGAAAGATCCATGACTTTCATTTCGTAATGCCGAGCACGTGGCGAAAGAACAGTCACTTCCCACTTTCAAGTATTGAGTCAGACCCGGTCGGGGTTTGAACCCACAACCTCCCACGTACGGATCGACGAGCACTCTACCAATTGAGACATCGCAGTAGTGGTAACACGTTAAAGGAATACGGTAATATTATCCTTTAAATGCGGAAAAGTCACATGAAATCTTGGAAATGAAAAGCAACGTACAAAAAAAGGTATGCATTAGAGCACCTTTTTCTTAACGCTTGCAGATATTGAACTAAATTGTGGTATATGAGTCTACCATCATGAGTTACTGATCAAGTTTAGATAACTGCATAAAAAACATAAAATCTGCATCATGATTTCTGACGCTGTTCATTTTCGTGGCAATTTATGCTTTAATTTCCGTCTTATGGAACATATCATAATCTTTGATTGAATTATATATTGTGGATATATGATTTTCCAATAAAATTCAAGCTTAATGGAATCTTGGATAGCTAAAACATCCAAGAACGAGGGGCAGCAAAATGATCTAAAACTAAGCCATAAGACATGTGATCGATACATATTGATTTTTGAAATCAATATTTATATAAAACTAACGTAAAGGAAAGAATAAAACATTTTCTTTTATCATTATTGTTATTTCTAAAGATTGTTTACAAAGATAAGAACTAATTAAGCATTTACATCAAATATTTAATTGTTGTGATGTCATTGGGTACCGAACATTGTTAACAAACCAATCAAAATTTGGCTTACATTGTAGTACCGTTATTCTGGTGCGTGTTCAGTTGGTATCGGAGGGATGTGCAACAATCACGTACAATGCATTCTTCTGATAAAATACATAAGTTACTGTAAGACAGTTTTAACTGATTTGTAGTGTATATTTGTCCTGGCGCGCGGTGTTCAGTTGGTATTGGAGGGATCTACAAGAAACACGTACAGAACATTTTTCATCATGTTACATCATTAAAATGAATCTGGGTTAATAAACGTTTTTAAGTTCTTTACCTTTACAAGATGTTAAGGTGTGTGCACACCACACGCATATGGATCATTAAAATCTGGAGGAATCTAAAGTTAAATTATTTTCTAAGGAAACAGGAGGTGTTTAACAGCCTCGGGTTCAATTTTTTTTAAATCTGGGATTAAACAGGCATTTTTTTTAGAATCTGAAAAATCCACAGTTAATGGACATTGAATTTTGTTTTAATAAAATGCGGGATTAAACCAGAATTTTGAAACAGATGTTGAAAATTTGAAGAAAATCCAAAGATAAATCATCTTTATGAAACATTACCGTGAAAAATATGTTACAACGCAATGTTGAATTTAAATCTTGAACAAAAAAAAAAAACAACATTTTTCCATATGCTGAATATTGGAAGAAAGTTCTACAGTTAAATGATCTTAAGCAATACTACAGTGAAAAGGACAATTGTGCTTAACACTAATACTTGCACTTTAACTAGCATTTGTTGGAAGAGATACTGAGATTTATATTAACGTTTAATGAACTGAAACCCACAGGATAATTGACTTGCAAAGTACACGTGTATACATGTTTTTCAGGACAATGCTTTAAATACCCAGTGTAATGAAGGACATGTATCCATTTTTATAGTTACATTATTTTATGGAACTTTTATATACAAATACTTAATAATTTTAGGTAAGTTTTTTTATTTTGTTCTTATTCTTATTTAAAATATGTTGTATTTTTGTATTTAATTTGTTGTATTTTTTCGAATTTGTAAAAGCAGACATTGATCTACCCAGCGTTTGGACAAAAAGTGTTCATTTATATCAATGATTTTACAAAGTTCCTTAACCGATTGGATTTAATAACACTACTAAAGAAGTCAGGCAAGATTTAAAAAAAAAAAAAAAAAAAAAACATATATTTTTTAATTCTATATAAAACATATTTTATTTACAGAATTTAACAAATACGTGGTTTAAAACATATTGAAATTCAAGGTAAATTAGAAGTCATGATTTCAAATGTTTAAAAAAGTATTTTCATTCAGTTGATTAATTTATTTTTTGATTTTTTGAAACAATTGGTAAAAAAAGAATAAAAAATATTTGGTAAAAACATTTCATTATGAGAACTTAAATATTTTAAATTTTTGTCTATTTTATATACAAATGTTTAAAGATAGACAGTCAAAACTGTTTTTAATTTCAAGATGTATAGGACGAAAAATTGAAAGTTACACTGTATTTAGATATTGTTATATCAAAGGCATTCCACACCGAGATAATAATCCGAAATGATATTGAAATAAGGTAATGTCAGTAGAGAGATGAATGAAATAATGGTGTTTTAGGCTTCAGTCAAGATTCTTCTGGTGGAAATGCTCGTATTTAACCTAATTTGTCAGTTTTTATTTCTTAATTGTTTTTACTTTGATTTTGGGATTGTGATTTGGACACAGACCGATATGTTTGTGTTTAACATTTGGGATTGTGTTTTGGTTATTGTGTTTGCCATTTGGATTGGTGATTTGGAAATGGACCGGTATGTTTGTGTTTGACATTTTGGATTGTGAATTGGACACGAATTGTTATGTTTGTGCTTGACTTTTGGGATCGCGATTTTGATATGGGTCGGTTTGATTGTGTTTGACAATAGCAAAATAAAAATAAAAAAATCTAAAAAAAAGCCGAAAAAAGCTGAACACATGAACTTCTACCAAGGAAGTCAGGCAAGGTGCACCAGAACGGTAAGCAACTCCTGTTTAGCGAGCAACACTCACCATGTGTGAAATGATACTGAGAATGAAGGAACATTAAACTATGAGACGTCAAATTATATATTTGGGATAATTTTGGATACAGAGACAAAATAATTATTTATCAAAAACAAACATATAAATCCATGTCCGAAATACAAAACTGAAGCAAAGTAAAAATTTTGGAATGACAGGCCAGGTTAGACAAGTGAACTTCACCGGAGAAGTGAGGCCGGGTGCTTTGGAAGGGTAAGCACCTCCTGTTAAGCTAGCTAAACTCGCCACGTATGTAATCAAAATTGTGTGAAAGGAACATGTAGCTATGGGACGTCAAAAATATCCAGGACAATCCTGGACACAGAGACATAAAACTTTTCAACAATACTGTGATGACGGCCATAAAACTTTTTGAGGGCCTTGATAAGCCTGGAATAATATTGTGATTGTCATACTGTACTGTTTATGTTCAATTGTTGTAACATGGGATTTACATTTTTTGTTTATACTTTCATATGATTTTTCTGAAAGTTTTATTCTGCTTTATTCATTTATTTTTTTAAATTTAAATTGCATTTCTTATTTCCTCTTGTTTACCATTACGTGTTACCGATTGCTAAGACTATTGCTAAGTACGTGCTTCATAAAATGCCAATTTTATAGGAAATTATCTCTGTATCCGAAATAACCATGGGTATACATTACGTCCAAAAGTTCCATGTTCTCTTTCATTTACAATTTTTATTACACAGATGGCGGTCGTAGCTAAACAAGAGGCGCTTACCCATTCAGATCACCCGGTCTCGCTATCCTAGAACAAGTGCACGTGTTTATTTAATTTGTCAGTTTCAATTTTTTAACTTTGTTTTGAGATTCATAATTAGATTTAAACATGAATGAGTACGTTTGTTTTTTATTCAAGTTATGTTTTGTCTTCAGCTGAAAGAAGCAAAATGGTGGAACATTTTAAGCGGAAGTGTGCAGAACTCCATTACGATCTTAGTCACGAACTCTCTTTGTCATCAGACAGGTTTTGTGATGCCACACACGATCGTTTTCTATGCTGGGGACCAACGGCTGCTGGGAAAAATGTGTCTCAAATATGTCCAAGATTACGTGGGTTTAATCCCGCGAACTTTGCATATAGACAGTGCGGCCATGATGGACAATGGGTGACCTGGAACACCTCTGACTTTATTGTAGAGAAAACTAACTTCCAAGAATGTTTAGTATTGGAGAATCAGGAGAAAATCCGAGAGACTGTAAACATACACAAACAAGTGATGGAGAACGCGAAGCCATTAAACATACTAGGACTTTCTCTACTTTCAGTTTCATTGCTATCAATTTGTGTCGCATTCTTCTTGTACTATGTTATCCTTCCTAAATTCGTGAACTCCATTTTACATGTCTGTATTCATAAACAGTTATATATGGCTGTTGTATTTGATGCAGGTGCAAAGATTGTGTTTCGGATCATGGTAGCTATCCAGTGGCAAACAGAACAAATTAATCCGCTGTTTTCACAGAATGTTATAGGGGTTTGCGAAGCTCTTACTACTGTTAGTCAATATGCTGAGTTAGCAATCTTAATATGGGTTGTATTAGATGCTCGTTTTATCCAGATAACTGCACGTTCGGGACAACTCTGCGCTTCAGGTTATCTAGGATTCTGTTTGATTGGTTGGGGAGTTCCGGTTGTTCCGACTACTATCTGGATGGTGACCTTGACCGTCAGTCACAAGGTCAAGTGTTGGTCTGGTTACAGCAGGTTACCTGTTATTTGGGTCATGGAGATCCCTAAGATTCTTTGTTTATCAACAGCTTTATTTTTGCTGTGTGTCTCGTTTTGGACCTTGCACGTGAATGTTAAGAAAGGCAAACATTTGAATGAACGTAAAATAAGACATGATATCATTATGGCGGGAATATTTCTAATGTTCATCTTCGTGTCCGTTTCATTGTCGGTTATATTTACGCATGCGCCAATGGACAATAAGTATTTCGTTTTCTGTCAGTATGTTGTTACGATTTTGACGTCATCACGTGGTTTGATCATGGCCATCTGTTATACGTTTTTAAACAAGGATGTCCATACGTACGTAAAATATAACAGAAGTAATCTGCCACTGAAAAACGGAACAGAGTTTGAACAAAATAACCTTAAATTAAAAAAGGAAACAGTTTGTTGTGACATTTGATTTGAAAACGTAACAAGGCTTGAAGAAAATTACTTAAGATTAAAAAAGGAAACAGTTTGATGTGAGATTTGATTTGAAAAACGTAACAAGGTTTGAAGAAAATTACTTAAGATTAAAAAAGGAAAGTTTGTTGTGGGATTTGATTTGAAAAAACGGAACAAGGTTTGAAGAAAATTACATTAAATTAAAAAAGGAAACAGATTGTTGTGAGATTTGATTTAAAAAACGGAACAAGGTTTGAACAAAATGACATTAAATTAAAAAAGAATCAGTTTGTTGTGAAATTTCATTACTGTAAATCGATGGATTTTTGCGAGTGTTTTATTTTGCATGACGCAAAAAAAATCCTCTTGCGAATGCTTTTGTTGATGTAATTATTGGCATTGGCAATTCTATTGACCATCATCTGAAGATGTGGTTCGCCGCTAAACCACGTGATCAACACCCCTAAACGGGAATTTTTGAAAACGTTCAGGTCACGAATTCCCGGGTTGATGTGGTTTTTATAGGGAAATGTGAACTGTTATGATTCTTTTACACAATACAAATTTTTGTTCGGCACAAACGATATTGGTATCAAGTGGTACAGTGGCAAGCCCCATTCGCGAGAGTAACATGACACACCTGTATTCAAGGCTGTTTTATTTAATGCAGGTGTAAAGTTTGTAATTCATATCATGATAAATATCCAGTTGCAAACGGAACAAATTAATCCACTGTTATCACAGGATGTTATAGGCGTATGCGAAGCTCTTGCTACTGTTAGTCAATATGCTGAGTTAGCAATCTTAATGTGGGTTGTATTCGATGCTCGTTTTATCCAGATTACTGCACGTTCGAGACAACTCTGCGCTTCAGGTAATATGACTTGAAGGAAACCTTTTGCGAAGATTTTTGTTGATATGATTTACTTGTATTTGCCTATATCATAATTCGAGGACGCGTAATTATGTTAATTATGTTTGTAACTATAACTCCGATTTACAGATATTAAATCCCGCATCATAATGACAATTAATGGTATAATTGGAGATCAGACTGGTGGTCTCCTGCAATAATAAAAACTGAAAGCAATACAATTTGAGCAAAATGAAAACATTAATTAAATAATGTTGTTTTTTCTGAGACAGGATTCACAAAATTAAAAATCATTCTCAAGTGACAAAAATGGCATATGCTCGACTTGACTGTTATATGTAATAAAATGGAGTTAGACGGCTTACAAAGTGTTTATTAATTAAGCAGTTATTAAAAAATGGAATAAAATATATTCAATCTGTATCAAATATGACTTGTATCTTTTAATGAACAGATATACAATTTACACCTGTCGAATGTTTAACACTGAGCTAACGATGAACATTTGAAGCTTGACTGTCAAATGGCCGACATATGAAGAGCTAACCAAACAGCTGCCGAGAAAAAGCGGAGATGCCTAGATGAACTTCCGATTCGGCAATAGCTGATTGTTAAAGTTTCGACAGTTCTGTGCTGTAAATGTTGTAGAGTATAAAAACAGGAGGTCCTTACCCTTCGAGAGCACCCGGCCTCACTTCCCTGGTGGAAGTTCACGTGTTGAACCTAACTTGTGAGTTCCAAAGTTTTTACTTTGCTTCTGGATTGTGATTCGGACATGGATTAGTATGTTTGTTTTTGATTAACTGTATGAATAACATACTTTTGATACAATTAGTATGATTGATATGATATCCAAAAAGAATGAACAACTTTGATATAAAGCCAGGGGTAATTCATTATACGTACAAATACAAAGGTTATTAAACTTCATAAACATAAACTTAGCCTTACATCACTCAAACTACTTTAAACTAGGTACTACATACAGTCAAACCTGCCTGCAACTCAAGGCGATTGGTAAAAGTGGCCTTTATAACCAGGTGGTCCTTATATGCAAATAACCTGAATTAGGAATAATGCAACCAAGAACACAAGAACACCAAATGTACTTGGTAAAAACGAATGCAAACAATACATGAAATGTAATATCAACAACGGATGTAGCTAATAATACAGATTGTGCATTGCAACAATGAATGCAAAAATGTGTTTGACAACAACGAATTCGAATCAAGAACACGAAAAATGACCAAGTAAAAAAAGATATGATATTAGAACTTATTCTCAAATGTTGGCTTTGATCCCAACGTGGTTTAAACCTAGTCAACCGTAAAAAATCAAGTTACATAAATATGATGGAGATCATATCTTCAAAAATATTTATAAAATTGAGTTGTTATCATTATTTTATTACCTTATTGATAACGACATTATTTTGTTAAACATTGTAGTGCTATATACAGTGCAACACGAAAGTTAAACACGCAGATAGCGAAAATGTCGCACCTGAGCTGAAATATAGATAGCTCATGACCGTAAAAATATGCAGAAATACAGATTACATCTGACAAAAATTGTCGAGATATAGGTAACAAGGTCGAGGGACAGAAATGAGCTGCAGATTTGTAGCTTAGTTTTTAAATTTTTCGTCAGGCCCGAATTAGAACCTGAAAATTTATTATAACTAAGATATACAATGTAGTACAGACATGACGAAAGTTCAAGACATAGCCAACGAAAAGGAGCGGAAGCTTGACTGTGGCTGAGATACATGTAGGTACTGACCAGAAAAGCGATGTAGATAGCAAATGTCGAGATATAGAAAACGATGGGGTTGAAATGAGTTGTTAATGGGGTTCGCCTCTGTACCACGTGGTACCTTCTAACGTGTCTGCGAAACGCCTGTTGTCAATGGACATGGAATCTCACAATATGACGTTTTCCTGTAAAAACGACGTTATTCCGGGAATTTGTGACGTTGACGTTTTCCAAAATGTTCCGTACAAACGTTTAGAGGTATTGACCACGTGGTAGAGCGGCGAAGCCCATTCGGCACTAATTCGTTAGCGTAGTGTTAATTTTTCGACAGACCTGTACAGTAATTGTAAACTGACAATCGATACACATTATAGGCGGGTCTAAAATTTTAGCACCGAAGTAACAAATAGGAGTCGACGATCGCTTGTCAAGTGGCAAATACATGAATCGCCAGTGGCTCAAAAGTTGTAGAGAAGTACATACAGTTGCAGATAGGCAGCCGAGAAATAGCTTACAAAAAGTTGAAATGATCTGTCGATTTTGGCAATAATTGGCAATAACTAGTTAGCGTAGTGTTAAACTTTCGACAGGCCTGTACTATAATTTGATATAACCAAGATATCATACAAATATCAAATCTGTATCTAAAATTAAAAGGAAATTAAATCTTTTATGACATCTTGAGACATAAATAAGCAGCTATCTTTAACCTGTCTCCTTAAATCATCAAAAATCCACAGGAGGGTTGCCTTCGTAAATCTATCTCTATAACCTGAACAATTTTGTTTGATATTACCGGAATGTTTGAAAACATCAACATGAACTATTAGATAAAACAAAAACTTCTAATTTCTAAAACGGTTACAGATGGGCTCGAATCATGAGACGTGAACTATTATTCAAATCATACCATTAATTTAGGGTTAATTAACGTAGAGTACAGACCCGTATAAACTTTAACATTCAGCTAACGAATTAGTGTTGATAAGATGGAATATCTTACCCTTATGTCGAAAGCTTTTCGAGAAATACGCGAGTTATCTATCTATCTATCTATCTATCTATCTATCTATCTATCTATCTATCTATCTATCTATCTATCTATCTATTTATCTATCTATCTATCTATCTATCTATCTATCTATCTATCTATCTATCTATTTGCAGCTTTTCAGCCATGCAACTTGCTATCCGTATCTTGGCACCGTGATAGCAATATCTAAACAGTGTTTGGTAGCTGTTTATCTGTCTATCTCTAGGCATTTATTGGCCAATAGCTATCCGTATCTCATATCTCCACAAGCCATCCATCTTTTGACACCATGGTAGCTTTATCTCGACAGCGTTTCAGCAGCCACATCTTGGTCACTCGGCAGCCGAACTTCGTAGCATTTTCTTTAGCTCAGTATCAAACTTTCGACAGGTCTGTTCTGAGGTCGTGTTGTGTCGTTGTATTGATTGTTACTTGACTTGGTATTGTATAGACCTGTCGAAAGTTTAACAATAAGCTGGTGCCGATTCGACGACTAATCTTGGTCCCTTGTTAGTTATATCTCGACATCTTGTCAGTAGCTGACATCTATCTCTCCGTAGCTGCCACTAGCAATTCATATCTCGGCCACTCCTTGTCGTAAGCTCAATGTTAAACTTTTGACAGATCTGTAATGAAATGGTGTTGTTGTATTTAAGAGTACTTGGTATTCTGTTTGTGTTTATGTTTGTTCATTTTTCCCGTCTAATTTTCGATAGATACAGTACAGACCTATCAAAAGTCGAAAGTCGAAACTTCGTTGTTGATCTCAGTGACAAAGATAAGGGTAGCTTATGATCCCGAAAATGTCAAAATCTGTATAGCAGCTTCTGAGGTGTAGTTAACGAGAGCCTGCGATGATGTTCCTCGCCAGTTTGTTAGCGCTGTGTTAAACTGTCGATCGGTCTTTACAGTATTTGCATTCAATGAAGCATTTCATTAGAAGTCAATATGTCATTATGTGTAATTATGGTGTTTTAAGTTGCTGTTTCTAATGAGTGTTGATGACACTATACACAATATAAAATCAACAATTTCTGTTTATTTTGTTTTTTTTCGTTGGCATGGTGATACATTCAAGAATCAATCTCAGAAACATGCTTTAAAATTTATTTACATGGAAAAAAACCTGAAATGATGGCATTACGCATGCAAACTTCCGGCACATTTCATTTCCGCAATTTGATAAGATATGCCTTTTGTCTTCAAAGAATGAGTCTTTGATTTAGAAAATTTAATTTCGAAATATTTATATTATGATGTTAAGTTAAAAAATTGAATGCTATTTTTACCATGGAAACGATGCGGAAATGAAATCTGTTTTAGTGGAATAGTCGTATCAAATTGCGGAAATCAAATAACCGGTAGTTTGCATGCACCATTTCCTTTTTTTTATGTCTCGACAGTAGGTATCAACATGTCTTTGGTAGCTTTTTGGCCATATCTAGGTTAATCTGTTGCCGACCATTAATGCATATTTTCGTCAGCTCAGTGTTACAATGTGTATTGTACACCAAATTTACTTTTTTTTAAACTTCAGTATTGATGTACTTTGCACTTAGTGTCTCAAAATAGACAGCTGTTCACCACCTGAATGGCTTATTATAATTAGAAACATTTATTTCAATCATGTCGTGGATTATTCTTATATTTGATATTAATTAATGAGCATTTATATGTAATTAATTCAAAAGTCATATGGATATCTGAGAAAGTTATGTACAGTACAGACCTGTTGAAAGTTTAACTCGGTCAACGAAACGGAGTCGTAGCTCGGTTTGCGTGTGGCCAAGATATTGAAAGCTAGTGAACAAAAAAACTGGCACGAGGTTAGATAACGGCAGCTACAGAAAAAACCCTTGCAAGATATAACTGTGGATACCCCAAAACTGCTGAGAGTTGGCTAACGATGGGACCGAGATTAACTGACGATTTAAAACAGTTTGTTAGATAAGTGTTAAACTTTCGAGAGTTCTGTACTACTTATTCTTCCAAATAAAACTTCTTAGTTATTTTGTTATAAGTATCATATAAAAATAAGATCCATGATAGCATAATAATAACTTTATTAAGATATGCTTATTAAATTGTTGACATCAAAAATAGTAAGCCAGCAATAGGACGTTTCTGGGTTACCTATATCCGGTCCGGTTCTGTATTTTATATTAAACTTCCGGGAATAAATTTTAGGCATACCTACTTCCGGTTTTTGTTGTCAAGGACGCATAGTCACACATACCGGGAAATTCGGTTGATTAATAACATGCAGAGAGCAAAGTATTGGTGTGCGGTACCGGGATGTAATTCCGATGGAAGGAAAGATCCCCAAAAATACCCTTTCATGAAAGATGTTAATTTTTTACCGTTTCCCACTAAGAAAGACGCGAGAAAAAGGAGGAAATGGTTGAATGTAATTAGACGCCCTCTTGATTATGATCCAAAACCGTGGCACAGGGTGTGTAGTCGGCATTTCAGTGGGTCTGATTGTCCAGAATTATTCCCATGGAATAATTACGGCGATGATGCACCAACCAGGGCGGCCACCTCAATTTTAAAAAGAAACCGCCAGGAGACCCAAGACGTGGATGATAATATAGAAGGTAGGTCATGCCAACTTAAATTTATAAGCAAATTTCAAACCAAACGTTTAAGAAAGCCATGTTAGACACTTAAAGGTCCTGATTATTTTCAAATCAATATTAAATTAATCCCATGGACTCCATCCTTGACAAATTTTAATGAGCTGTAAGCATTTCCATAAGGATATTACACTAATCTGACTATAAACAAAATACTTAGAATTTTAAAAAAATAAGTGAATATGAATTGAGGTATATTTCCCAAAGAATTTATTTTCCAAAGTCAATTATTTCAATAAATTTGATAATATAAATCATATCAAGTTTATACTGACCATAAGTGACCATTACTCATCTATAAAAAGTAAATTTACTAGATCTAGCCTCTAGACATTTGCTTACTTTTTAATGTTGAATTATGAGCTGTTGTTTATGGCTTTCAGAAAACGGTGACAATATTGTTGGAGAAGATGTATTGGTGTTGGAAGATGTGCCAGATTATTCAGAAGAAATTATTATTGACCATAATTCAAAACCAGGAGGTAATAAAAATGAATGTCTGAAACTACTCAGTCATAAATTATGTATTTCTTAGTGCAGTAATGACATCAATCTCAAAGTTATAGAGGGATGTACATGTAATTTATATTTTAGATCTTAAGCTTTCACTTAAAACAATTAGCTGTTTAAGTAATTGTAAGTCTGGGTGTATAGTCTCAATTGAGTCCTATAATTAGTAATAATTAATAATGTCAACTGATTTCAAATAAATTGTATATATAATGTTATACTGAAATCTAAGAGAGAGCCATGGTTGTATAACAAATGGTCTGCTTCAAGGCAGATATCCCACAAAGCTTCTTGTCCCCTTCAAATTTCTATTTTCATCATGATTTTAAACAAACATTTAAATTTCATTAATGGTTCAAATAAGTAAACATGAAACTCCTGGCATTTTGTTTCATAGTATTTATTATTTTTTACAGAGTTTCAAACATTGCCTGACCATACATATCATGGAGATAAAGAATATGACTCAGTTACTTTGGAAACTACTGCAGTGCAAACTGATATAACATTAGAGGATATGGATAAAATCTTTGAACAGAAGGAAAGTTCCTTAATGTCAACCATTACATCTAGTGACAAAAAAGTGCAATTTTACACAGGTTTTCCCAATCTTTCCTTCTTTTTTGGTATATTTGGCATACTACAGAACATCAGTATGAAATATTATACAGGAAAAGACAGCATTACTGAAAAAAGATACGAATTTTTTGGACGGAAACCAGGTCCAAAGCGAAAACTATCAAAATTACAAGAATATACTCTAACACTTGTAAGACTGCGGCACAATCTCCCTGTAGTGATATTAGCTGATTTATTTCATGTTTCACCATCACGTGTTTCGAATATATTTACTACATGGATCATTCATATGTCATTAGTTTTTTCAAAGTTGCTTATCTGGCCATCACGTACCCTTGTAACAAAACACATGCCAAAATCAATCAAAACAAAGTTTCCAAAGTTAAGGGCTATTATTGACTGCACAGAAGTATTTATCCAAAAACCAAAAAGGCCCAATTCACAATCAAAAACTTACAGTGCATATAAATCACACAACACCAGCAAAGTGTTAGTAAGCATAACACCATCAGGGGCATTTAATTTCATCTCTGACACATGGGGAGGAAACACTTCAGATCGTTATATTACCATGCACAGTGGCTTTTTAGACAAGATTTCACCCAGAGATGAGATCATGGCAGACAGAGGTTTCCTTATAAAAGATTTGTTAACTGAAAGACATGCCTATCTGACAATTCCACCTTTTACAAGAAAATGTTCATGGGGAAAAGGAAAAACTCTCAATGCACGAGAAATAAGACGTACCCGTAACATTGCAAACATAAGAATCCATGTTGAGAGAGCCATCCAAAGACTTAAGACATTTAAGATGTTATCAGGTGTGATAGAATGGACACTTAAACCATTAGTGAACCCTATGCTAAAGGTGTCAGCTTTTCTATGCAACCTTATGAAACCACTAGTGACAAAGTAATTGTGATTGTAATTGTGATACAGATGACAATGTACTTTTTTAACACAGTGTTATAGGGTTTTAGGAGTAAATTGTGTTACAAACATTCATTTCTACATAATAACAGCAATCCCAATACTGAGACAGGTGTTCTTTAGGTAGTTTAGGAAACAAAAAGATGAACTAAAACAGAAGAATTTACATTGTTCAACATGATTTATTAAATAAAATTCCAAATCAGCTGTTGCTGTATAAGACAAGTAAATAAAATATACAGACTCTCATCTCACAGTTCAAAAATATTGCGTATATAAATAACATGATTATGCAATTTAACATTTGGAAAAATAGTACCATGATTTAAAACATAGCTCTAGCTGATACTAATAAACAAATTTCACAAAAATATTCAAGAATTCAAAAACTGTTTGAATAAAATATGATCAATTGTGGTTATTTGTTATTGCTTTTTAACCCCATCACAGTCAGTGATTTTGTTTACCTAAAATTACTACCACATACTGGTAGTTTCCCCTGGGGAAATAACTTAAAATTCCTAATTTTATCAATAAAATTTCCAAAACAACAGTGATGATACACTGGCAAATCAAATCTAGTTGTCCTTTATAACAATACATCTTTGCCATAAGGATTTTATCTATTGCAAGCATGCTATAATGCAGTTTGCTATATTTCAGAGTCAGTTTTCCCAATCTTAAAGGCAAAAAGTAGTTTTTTTTTAAAATAAGAAATTCACTGACAGTGTATCAGCTATGACATAGTTTTTGTTTACATGTTGTTTTACTTAATATCAGTAATTTACAGTCATTAGGTACATAACCACACATTTCTTTAGATAAATGTAAAAGTAAGTTTATGTCATTTATCTAACATTAGACTACCGGTAGTTTTTCTGTCAAATTTGACAAAATAAAAGTTTTATCAAACAAGCATGATACAGAATCTTGCATCACCACACTGTGGTGATACAACATTGGCCGTAAACTACATGTGCAGTTTCTCATTGTGATGTCATTTTGGATTCTCCGATTTGTCAAATGTAAATAATGACGTCATTACTACAGAATGTATGTCATAACATAGTTCAGTAGTTTTCTGTGGTAAAATGCTATTCTTTCACAAAAAGTTTTGTTTTTTATCATTTTAAATAACCTGTTTGGAAATGTTAGATAAAGATATCATATACACAGTGTGTATGTACAACCCTTCTTATCTGGTCTCGTCCTTTTTTCGTAGTCATATCACTACTTGCACGACTTATAGTGATACGACCACGAAAAAAAGGACTCGACTTGATACTGAGGGTTGTACATACAACAATATGTATGTATTGTTTTAATCTGCTTTGTACTAGTCTACACTAGAAGCTTACAATCAATTACAATTTACTTTGTACAACACTACATTAAGTACTTGGCCAATAAAGCCTCACATTACAGCAACATTTTTTTCAATCTATTGCTAATACAATGTAGTACAATATAGTATAGTGTAGTGTTGGAAAACATTTCAAAACTGATGGCAAAAAATGATAAACTGGACATTGCTAGATCCTGCTAATGGTTAGTTCATAGGATTATAAATGCCAAACGATTGCATCACTGCATTTGAATATTAATATTGGCAATACACATTCCCTGTAACTATAACCTGGTAACAAAATGGCTGCCTCTTTGTTCATAGGTTGTTTATTTCTTAGGGTATTGAATGCCTTTGTGGTTGATGATCAAGTTGTTTTTTAACTCCACAAAGTCTATCAGAAGTTTCTGTGTGTAAATAAAAAATGTTCCTGCCTCACCAGATCAGATCCTGCAAATGGTAGGTCATAGGACTATAAATGCCAAATGACTGCATCACTGTGTTTGAATATTAATATTGGCAATACACATTTCTGGTAACTATAAA
Organism: Anadara kagoshimensis; assembly: GCA_021292105.1. Taxonomy (NCBI): domain Eukaryota; kingdom Metazoa; phylum Mollusca; class Bivalvia; order Arcoida; family Arcidae; genus Anadara; species Anadara kagoshimensis. The sequence goes on along the minus strand of CM037863.1, from coordinate 14,867,216 downwards.
CCTGTGTAAACAAAATGGCTGCCTCTATGTTCCTAGGTTGTTTATTTCTTAGGGTATCGAATGTTTTTTTTGTTTGATGATCAAGTTGTTTTTGAACTCTATCGGAAGTTTCTGTGTGTAAATCAAAACTTTTTCTCACCAAATTAGAAAGTTCCTCTTACACTGTCTGATGCATGTTGTAATTTTTTCAGGATAATTGGACATGCTGTTGGGTCCATCTAGTGGATGTGCACTGAATGAAAGACTAAAGATCCTAACATTGATTTATTCATATTAAGAACTTATGAAAAAAATGATCAGCTTTATATTGTAGTTCCTTAAAATATGAGTGTCAAATGGTATTCTGTCAATAATAATTCCCTTTAATGTGAAAAATACAAAGTCACAATAATGTAGATCACATACACCAAGTTGTGTCTGAATCTGAGTGTACCATGAAGTGTTTTTTTTAAATTTGATTTGACCATCCTGCAAGTGTATGAAATAATTACCACACTTTGCAACGTCAAGTGGTGTCCGATCTTTATGTGTGTAAGTACATTTAATCTCCACTACTCCTTTACCACAACACAAACAATCAATAATCTGATCTGGTGAGGCAGCTAAATAAGGAAATTGTCTGCTAACAAATAACCCACAGTCTCTGTGTGAAAACTTCTTATGTAAATGCGAACATTCGAAACATACAAGTTTAAAGCAACTTTTTCCATATCCTGACCATATTTTGTGGCTTCTGTTGAGAATGGGAATACTATTACCAGTAATGTTCTTGACAATGTAATTTTCAGATTTAAGTTTGTCCATATTACAATGTAAAACGGAGTGAGCTAATGATGCTGTTATACGTCCTCTTCTATGTTGTTTCCAAGAAGGAATATCAACCTGACTCTTGTAATTTCTTCCAATTTTCCTATATATTCATTACTATGCCTAACTTTAAAAATTTAAAATACTACCTGTGTCCAGTTTATCATTTTTGCCATCAGTATCATATCGGGTAAATGTTTGTAACTCTTGTTCACTATCGTCTGAAGTATCAGACTCATCAGATGGAGGTTCAACACATTGAAGGAACAATGCATTGGTTCCCTTGCATAGCCTGTACATATCTTTTTCCAGACCACGTTGTTCAATTCCAGTAATGGGCTTATACAGTTTCCCTATTCTGCTCCTGATTTCCTGAAAACAAAAACCAAAGGGAGATAAATCTATTATGCAACTTTCAGAAGAAGCTGCAGTGTTTATAAGGTTTAACTTTGGCTCTTCAGATTTTAAGACCACTGTGGTAGCTCAGTCCGCAGAGTGCTCGATTCATAAATGGGAGGTCATGGATGGGAGGTCATGGGTTCGAACCCCAACCAGGTCTGTTTCAAGACTTGAAAGGGGTAGTATCTGTTCTCTTGCCAAGCACCAGCATTTTGAAATGAAAGTCATTGTTCTTTAACATGGGAACCTAAATTAAATGAGGTTCTGTGTCACAGTAGGCATGGCACGATAAGGAGCCCTAGTGCATAACGCCACCAGTGCAACGCACAGGCAAAATTTCTGCACCTTAGCCTATAGCTGACAACATTTCGATACAAGTGAAGTCCTAGATTAAAATTGTGCTCATTTCATCATAACCACAAAACCCATAGACACTAACATACAAATAAATAAATAATAACAAGTATGAAATAATATTATTGTTTAAAACTTAATGCCTTGATACAGTTTCTAATCACCATTTGGTTAAATCTTGTCTTTTAAATAATAAATATGAAACAGTTTTATGAAAAATTAACTTGCATTTAACCATAATATCATCATATTACAATGGCTTCATTAAACTTGAATATAGTTTTCATGAATTACTGTCAGAAACAACTGATGAAAATCAGAATAAAATCATTACCATATTGAATGTGATCCAACTTGAATGGTTCAGATTTTTGCCTTGGCTTATCCCACTTGCAAGCCACATCCGTTCCAGCTTCGGTATTCCTGTCTGCATGCCTTTCACAGAATTCTGCACACTGAACAACAAGGCTACACAATGTTTGCAACCACCATCATCTCTAAATGCAAAAATAAAAAAATAGTAACATATGTAAAAGCAAGAAAATTTCTTCTTTTTGGCAAAATTAAAACTGTGTTACAGGACGAAGCAATACAAATCTTATTGTAGCCCAATCAGTTAATATGTAACATTTATCGGCCCAGACTTATTTTTAGGAGCCATGACCTACTGTTCAATGCTAATCCTAATCTCTATGTTGGAGTAATGATAATTATAACAATAAAACATTAACATTGGTTGTAATTGATTTATTGATGAATGACTATTTGATCACAATCAATTTTAATAATAATAATAAGAATAATATTAATAATAATTATTTAATAATAATAAAAATAATAATAATAATAATAATTGTTATTATTATTAAGACATGTATAGTATTTATAATTAATTTGCCGAAGTTTATTGACATTTTTACAGGACTCAATAATTATTTGTTTTATTTTGCCATTAACATAATTATGGGGTTAACCATGTGCATTGCAGTGTGCAGTGTTTGTCAAAATTAAGCACCCAATGATCACCTTGTTTAGAGTATAACACAGTGAGGTAAAATATATTTAATACCGAGAGTGAGACTCTATGGTAGTACAAGGATTGAAATTAATGCATATATTTGCAAATTTCTGTAATTTGAAGGGTGAACAATATCTTGCACTTGGACTGGAAATAACCAGAAAATTGAAAACTAATTAAACTGGGTCTTAGCTGTAAATTATTTTGAAATTATACATACGCAACACAAGTACACTCCTGATTGTATGGATCCAATCTTGTCTAACAACACCCAGGTGCTGTAAGGCTCTCACTCTGTCTGGTTTCTGGAATGCAACAGGCTTTCACATAATAAAATCCCTGTACTGGGTGTAGCTGTACGTCGGTGATATGGTTACACATATACAACTGATAACCGTTGTCTGCTTTGTAGGATTTTAGTCTATCCGCTGACCAATCGCATCTATTTAAAAGATAAACCATTATATCCCCTATTTCTACCGTTGGCATCAGGTTTAAATCATTACCCCATTCTCTAATGCTAAAACACATCTGGTAAAACATGAGTGCTACCACCAACAATTACTGTTCTACGGTCTTCCAACGAATGTTTGTGGTCAGCCACTGTATCAGGTTCCTCTTCCTCAAATCGAAGGTCATGGGCTGCCTCTGCTAAACGTACAAGTGCCTCCTTTCTATAAACTGCTCGACTGTATGCCCCTCTCTCTCAAATTTCTTCAATTCCGGGACTTGGAGTTGACGAAATGCATGATAAAACGATAACTTGAGGAAAGTTTGCGAAATTGTGTAAAACACGGAAGTAAACCGGAATTACGGATGCCTAAAATTTTGATCACGTGACCGATATTATACTATACAAATGGGAATCCGGACTATCCCAGAAACGGGCTATTACATACAGGTCTGTCGAAAGTTTAACAATAACCTTACGAATTAGTACCAAATTGGCAGCCAATACAGTGCAACTTCCGAAAAACTGGCCGCCCGTGGGACGAGGAATTTGGCCGGTTTTTAGAGGGACCGGTATTTAAAGGGCCTATGAATCCGGTAGGTCCGATCCGGTCCGAATCTCATCCATTTCGAATTTTATCAAACTATGTTTTGACATTTTTAAAACGTTAATGTCAGTGGATTAAATTTAGCATTGATCGTAGTTGTAACCTGAAATTCCGTTCTTGATTTTTTCAAGTAACTTTAGTTTAAATCTAAAACTAAACATCTGACAGATTAATACATACAACTGCAGTTCTCAAAATGTATATTGTAATAGGACGTTTCTGGGTTACCTAATATCCTGTCCGGTTCTGCATGTATACCAGCAGCCGTTATCGACTAGTATCTTTCTCGGAAGCTTTTCTTTAATTTCACAAGTTATCCTTATTTCGGCCACTAGGTAACCGAGTTTCGATACTTTTTGTTAGTTCAGTGTTTAACTTTTGACAGGCCTGGCCTCGGTTTCACAATCATTCCTTAGCTAAGATTTTACTTAACTTAAATCTTGCAAAATTTCAAATATTTATAATTTTGTTAATTTTCAAGATATTGGGGAATTTAAGGTGTCATTTTAAAGATCAAATCTAAATTAAAACATTTGCATTAGTTTTGACAAAAATATTCACCAGCAGTTTCAAAAAGAGATAGCAAAAATTTGTTAAATTTAAGTTAAGGAAAATCTTAGCTAAGGAATGATTGTGAAACCGGGGCCTGTACTTTATAATATCCCAAAATCAAATTAGTTACAAATACAAATGGGTAGACAAACTCAATTATATATCCTTAATAAAGTTCTATATTAAACGATCGAAAGTGAATGGTACAATTAAAATAGACATTTACAATAACAAAAAGAAAACAGTCAATGTTTTTCAGAGTGATTGGTGTAGATATTATAAAATATACACGTACAGTCAAACCTTCCTTTAATGCCACCTTTATAGAAGGACCGCCTACTTATAAAGACCAGTAAAATTGTATCCTGGTAATTCTCTATTTACATAATATTTGAACCTGTATAAAGGTCACCTGCCCATAAAGGCCACTATCACTGGTTTTCTTGAGTGGCTATTATAGACAGGTTTGATTAATATTAACAAAATGTCAGTGATACACCGGAAGTAGGTACTTTTGTGATTTGCACTTGCGTTCAAAGGGTGATAACTCCTTGGGAAATGAGCAAACTATCTCGGGTTGTAATATGTAGATGCTTTGACACAAGTTTCGTTAAAAAGTGTTTCATGATCATTTTTTGTAGAATTACTCTAGAAGAAAGTGTCTGAACGGACGAACCGGACAGAAGCAAGAACAGACGGACGGAACTTCGATTTTGCAATCACCTTCAAAAGCTGGAGTTATAATTAAAAAAAAATACACCCATGATATGTTCATTTGTCTATACATGATAGGTGCTATATTAAGATTTCATTAATGTCTTACAATTAGAGTGATTTAGAATGCTCCATTTATTCAAACTAGTCAGCAACCAAAAATATTGATATCACCCATGAATACAGTCGTTGAACTGTTAGAAATGACGTAAATAGTTCTATAATCAAAAACAAACATACTAATCCATTTCCGAATCACAATCCAGAAGCAAAGTAAAAACTTTGGAACTGACAAGTTAGGTTAGACACATGAACTTCCACCAGGGAAGTGAGGCCGGGTGCTCCGGAAGGGTAAGCACCTCCTGTTTAGCTAGCTACACCCGCCACGTGTGTAATCAAAATTGTGTGAAAGGAACATGGAACTATGAGACGTCAAATATATCCAAGGCAATCCTGGACACAGAGACATCAAACTTGTCAACAATACTGTGATGACGGTTATAGATTGCAATGTAATGCAAATTGAATAACACGCTATAGCGCATTATGCATAATTATGATTAGTTTGTTTTGCACAGTAATGGGAATTATAGCACTATAAACGTCATTTCTAGATTGTTCAATGGTTATATTTACATTTTCTATTTTTTGAAAATATTATTTTGGTTTTTTATAATTTGAAATAAAATTAAAAAAAAACCTGTCATGTATGTCATGCATTTTCATTGGCTGGAACACCAATAACGTCACACGTATACAGGCAAATGCAAGCAATGACGTCACATTAGAGGTGGTAATTATACTCCTATAAACAGAGTTTAATGGAAAAAAAACATAAAATATTCCAGTTCATATCCACCATTCCAGGTCTCGTCACCACTGAATAATGTTACACGTATAAATAGTCTTAAGTCATAATTTCCTAACGTCATATATAGATATCCTAGATCATTCGTTTGCCTGTTTTTTGCATTTATGAGGTCAACCCTGAAACAAAAGATATCATGTTGAAAATAAAGATATTACATATTTTCTTTCTATCTATGAATTAGAAACGAAAATAACTATTTATATCCAAATAAAAAGGCAAAGTGAAAATTGAAAACTTGCAAATTAAGTAAACGAGAAGTGAGACCGGGTGCTCCGGAAGGGTAAGCACCTTCTATCTAGTTAGATAATTGTATAAAAATCGCCGGATTTAAAATAAAAAATTATAATGAAAGGTAAAAGGAACAGGCTCCAGTTTCACAATCATTCCTTAGCTAAGATTTTCCTTAACTTAAATCTTGCTAATTTTTAAATCTTTGTAATTTTGTTAATTTTCAAGATATTGAGGAATTTAAGGTGTCATTTTTAAGATCACTTCTAGATTAAAAAATTTGCATTAGATTCGACAAAAATGTTCACCAGTAGTTTCAAAAAGAGATTACAAAAATTTGCTAAATTTAAGTTAAGGAAAATATTAGCTAAGGAATGATTGTGAAACCGGGGCCAGTACCTCTAACCGCCTAGGCTCGGATCTCACTGGAGACAGATCCAAGTGTGAGAGAAAAATTGTCAGTTCGCTTGCTTACAGTTAGTGGTTTTTCAAGGCATTCTGGTTTACTTCATCACCATCCAACTGACCTCATCCATACAAGTAACTGGGGAGAAAACTTACTCCACTAGCACTAGACTCTAGAGAGTTTAACATAAGTAATGTAAACATTCTTAATTCATCCTACAAAATCCTTTATTTGAACTATAAGATTACGTGTATAAATAAAAAAAATATCCGATTCATATATTTAGTTTTTGATTATGTATAACTGATGCCAACTGCAAGTTTTATGTGTGTGATGGAGTGGTGTTATTGATACTTAATATATGTAATAAAAATAAAAAAAATATTTTATAATTGATATTATATATGCAAACATTGAAATATAATTAAAATAAAAATAATTAAGCATGGTAAAATCCATTTATAAGCCCTCAGCCAATATCAGACTTCGGGGAAAGTCCTCTGATATAGGAATCTCGGACCGATATAGCATGTGATATGGATTCAACCATGCTTTATTCTCTATATAAACCACCACTAAAGCTCAGTTGGTAGAGTGCTTGCTCCGTAAGTGGAAGGTCGTGAGTTCGAACCCTGACCGGGTCTGACCCAAGACTTGAAAGTGGATAGTAACTGTTCTTTCGCCAAGCATTCGGCATTATGAAATGAAAGTCACCTTTATCACGGTAGTCGTGGCACGATAAAGAACCCTGCTGTATAATGCCATTTCAGCAACTTCGACTTTGACTGGCGACGTCTTAATATAAGTGAAATGTTTTTGACTGGGACGTTAAACACCATTACTCAACTCAACTCAACTTTATTGTCTTTATTAAATACCTGTATTTTGAGTTATCCAACTTAGATATTCTGTTATTACTAAGTATGTTCCCGTCTTTCCACAGTTTCTCCCGGTCATTACCACTCCGGCTAGTGTTTTATTTTGCTGTCCACATACTATTGCACCACCAGATTCGCCCTAAAATGAAAGAATGTGTGTTGGATAAATAGCAATTTGCATTCTGTTGCGTCATCATTAAATCTCAATTCATCGCCTTCATTTGTTCATTATTAATCTTATTATTAAAGTATTAAAGGGTTTGGCGATAAACTCTGCCGGATAAATTTGACGTCCTATTAGTTTCATGTCCTATTCATTAGCAATTTCTATTACATAGGTGTTTGGTGAAAGGCGCTTACCCTTCGGAGCACCCAGCCATACTTCTCTGTCGAAATTTCACGTATATAACCTAATTTGTCAGGTTCAAAGATTTTACTTTTGGACATGTTTGGGATTTATTGTGCTCTCTCTCTCTCTCTCTCTCTCTCTCTCTCTCTCTCTCTCTCTCTCTCTCAAACGGTTACAGTCCCATACCTTCAGTACGTCGGATTTTCGTTCATTGGTACTTGTCGGGCAAACTCCAAGATACAAAGGTACGGAAACTGCTGCATGAGATAAATCCGTCCCGGTTCTTCCTAATTTAAAAAAGGTAAACGCTTGTAATGTTACACAACTCTGATTACCCTATATACCTTAGCTCCTAGGAAGGGTACTTTTTTACACTACTGTAGCCGATGAAAGTACGCGCGTTTAACTTAATTTGCCAGTTTTTAAATTTTTTTCTTTGTTTTTTTTTCATGTTTATGTTGTGATCTGTTGGTTTTCAAATTGTTTACATTACGTTTTTGATATTGACTTGGACATGGACTGATTTGGTTTTTTTGTATGTGTAACTAAATTTGCAAGTTTTCAAAGTTAAATTTTGATAATTTAATTAAAATTTGTTTATACAACAGAACACAATACAAAACAATGGAGACCACGTGACCAATTTTTTTCTTTATACCTCAATACAATTTTTTTAGATTAGCTCCGCCCACTTGCCCTGTTTTGGCGGATTTAACTGGAACTTCTTCATTGTTTACATCTGCAATACACATCACTATGAATGAGATCACGATTATAAAAAAACAATCGGGTCATATTCATCCGCCTCATGATGACTATCGATGTAGATATTATTAAACTTGATTTAAATGTTTCAGATTCTTTTTTGATTTCTTGAATAATTAAAGAATTTCTAAATTAAATTATAAGGAATAACTGTGATATTATTTTTTTAATGGTGTATAAAAGAAAAAACGATTTGCACACTAGATAATGCGTGCAGTGTGCAAATCGTTTTTTCTTTTATACACCAATAAAAAATAATACCACAGTTATTCCTTAATTGTTTTTGATTGTGATCATTGTGTTTATTTTTATTTCACTAAAATACCATTTTCACATTTGATAAAATTTCCCTATACAGTGTACTAAAAGATACACCTTTTAGAAGCAAGATTTATCATGTTTGTTTAGTGAATTTGTCAATCTTGTATATTGTGAGACAACTGAATAGACCCAAACATAATTCCATGTCCAAATCGAAATCCAATTTTTTGAAACTTTTATTCACAATTTCTAAATGTATGCAACAAAACTGTCTTTCTTGATAAACAAGTTTCTTTTTTTTTTTTAAATTAGGTAGAAAATACAACAATTTTAGCTCAAAATACCCAGCAGAATGATGTTTTCACAGATTTTGCGAAGTTTTTTTCAAGTTTATAATGATATAACTAGTTATATATTATATTATAGTTATTATATTATTAGTTATATTATACATATATGTGTAATAATTTATGGAGGACAATGTACTTTAAACGTATTTATTTTCGCGGTATACTAATTTTCGCTTATTTCTCGATCGTTTGTTTTACGCGAAAATTAATTAATACCAAGCGAAAATCATATTTTAATACTTAATATCTTAATATATTTTTGTGGATAATTTAAAAACGCGAAAATTTAACTACGCGGATATGTCTTTTCCTATACCGCGAAAATAAATACACGCGAAATTAAATACGTTTACAGTATATACTCACCATCCCAGTCAGTAACTGAACATCGCCCACCAACATAAGTATCGTCTTTCGGAAGTTGTATGGCCTTCACATGATTATTGTCGATTTTTGCGGTCTCTTCAAGCTCGATAAGGGCGATATCATTATCACCCGGAACACACGCTTGTTTACTAGGTCGATATCCATCGTGTAAAATTATATTTTTGGCTTTGAACATTTGCCTCTGCTTTCCAGCCGACATTCCTAGAACAAACTGAAACTGACTTTTTCTCCTAGGACTAGACACGTCATTTCTGAAAGTAAATTTCTTAACTTTAGTAACTTCCCTCGTTTTAACATCTTTTATGTTGAATATATACGTTGAATATATACATTTTTTCAGAACAACTTAGATAGGTTTTTTCGTTGATTCTGAAAAAATAGCCTTAATAATTTTTTGTAATAATTTTGTTCCATAAAACTAAATGTTATTATATGAAATGCTTACCTCTCATAAAACGATGTCCATCATTTTACGGATGCATTAAGTGTGAGGCATTTATTGGCTGTTTTAGCGTCATCTAATTTTCGCGAATTTTATTTCCAGATACTTGCGTACATTTATTATAGCCCAATCGGATGATGGCCAGTAGAATTGCAAATAAATAATATCAAAATTAAATATATTTTCCTTACGTGTTACTCGCGTGAATTTATGTGAAAATCACACGACCCCGAAAAATTCTCACTTCCCAAAATTAAATATATTTTCATTACGTGCTACTTGCGAGAATTTATGTGAAAATCAAACGTCCCCGAAAAATTCTCACTTTCCAATATTACATTTCATCGATCAATTTTTATTTGTAATTTTCCATAATAATCATCATTGAGCTTAAGATTGAGTAGGTAGCCTCAAAACATTTACCCTTTAATAGAACAGCAATTAAAACGTGACAAAAGGAGTGGAAAAACACAAAAAACAAAGTCATTTTACACCTAAAACATGATAATGAACACAATGTTGGTGACGACGATGATAATGATGACGACAAAGAAGAAGAAGAAGAAGAACACGACGACGACGACGACGACGACGATGATGATGATAATGATGATGATGATGATGATGATGATGATGATGATGATGATGATGATGATGATGATGAAAGTTTATACTTACGACCGGAAACAATGCGCACTAGATATAACCCATTTTGGACTGACGAGGATACCTCCACAGTAACATTTCTGCTTAATCAAAGAATCTTCTCCAAGGAAATTCACACAAACCTGTAAGAGTGCAATAACAATACTTAAGATAATTGAAACACAAATATGCCCATACATGATATGCTATCAGTTTTGAAACAATCTATTCTATTGGATAACAGATGATCATGTGGTACAAAATGCTGGCGTATATGGACCAAGCAGGCAATACATAACCTGCGTTTGGTCAAAATGACGGTCAAAACATATTGTTTTCGTTTTCAAATCAATTGATTATAAATCTATGAAATAATTAGACCTCAAATATAATAAATTTCAATAAGAATTGTTTTAGTCATGACTCATGACAGTAACATTTATTGGATTTGAAACATCGGTGCCCAAGTGATCTAAAGCATTCGCGCACTTACGCAATCACAGTGGCTACCACCACCTTGGTAAAATTCTTGTGAGATAGATCATTCGCAGTTTGCCTACCGAAAGTTGGCTGTTTTTCCTGCGGTTTCCTGCACAACATGGAACTAACAATCTGAATATGAATGAATGGTCTTTTTCAATGCGCATTGAATTAACACAGAAATACCTGTGTTCCCTAGTAATTAACGTACTCTTCCATAACGCACATTTACGCTAAAGGTCCAGCAGAAATGTCATTATAGTTTGCTTAAATATCATAACGTACCTGCCATGGTGTCTGGCTATCCGAGCTGTCCGTCACAGCCCGACGGTGTTTAGCAGCGATGCCACTTTCATTCTTGTCACAATCAGTACCTTAAAAAAGAAAAGTTGTATTCACATAATTATGACGTTATTTAAGCGAAAAAAAATCCTTACAGCTTAAAATTAATTTGGTATGGCCTAAGATAGATTTTGAATGAAATAAGTTGAAAATCAAAATATTTTAAATTTTATTATTAGTTATGAGTAGTACGTTAAATAAAGAAGTCAGAATTTTATAACATAATCGTGTTTTTATTTTATATTATTTTATTTTGTTTTGTTTGTACTAGTACATGTATATGATACAAGTTTGACCTGTACGCTTGACCTTTCACCTGGAATATTAATTACAGAAGACCGTGGGTCCATCCAATAAAAACAGGTATTTACTATTCGCAGTTTATGAATGTACAATGTGTTTTTTATGATGTTGACGAAATAACACATGTATTGTCTGACTCTTATTAAATATTTGAATTGAAGTTCAGGCGGGCAGGTCAATGTTTTTGCCTCTATACCCTTCGCCTTTAAAATTTTTCACACACTGTATTAAAAATAGTACAGTGTTTAATACTGAATACAAACTTAAAATTATCCTTGTGTACACATTGAATAGAAAGCTTTTTTGTACAGAGATTTTAAACATTTGTATACTGATTATAAACTGTCATGTTGGCTGTTTGAAACCGTAACTATAGACAAACAACATTGACTTGTCCGTTTGACCTTTCAATAGAAATATTCATATATAGGGGGTCCACCCAATACAAAGCTAGCGTTAGGATTCGCAATTAATACATACATCCATGATTAGTGTTGATCAAATCAAATAGACGAAACAACACGCCCTATCCCTATTAATTAAGTTTACTCGTCCATAATGAATATTCGAATCAAAGGTCAAGCGGACATGTCAATGTAGTTAACCTATACATTTCCATCAAATAGTATGGAACACATGGACATATTTTAATATGACCTACAGCGGGGCTTGCGGATCACAGCGCCACTAACCGCCTAGCTATATAAAGGTTCGAATCCCAATTGAACAGATCCTAGTTTGTTAAATGGCTTCCGAAGTAGGTGGATTTCTCTGGGCGCTCCGGTTTCGTCCACCATTCTAAACCTGACCGCCTTGATACAAGTCAAAGAATATTGATAGGGGTAAAACCATTAGTTTTAAGCAACACTATACTTTAGATTTTAACATTTTTTCAACATAAAAAGTCTAGTGCGGTATATTTTGTTGTTATATTTTTTTATTCTAAAGTAAACGTAAAATGTCATACTTTAACATATTTACATTAAAGTTTTGAATCATGGCTTATAATATGAATAAAGTATATCTTACCGATACCACTGCGGTAGCTTAGTTGGTAGAGTGCTCGCTCCGTAAGTTGGAGGTCGTGTGTTCGAATCCCGGCCGGGTCTGACCCAAGACTTGAACGTGGGTAGTGACTGTTCTGTCGCCAATTGCAAGCACTCGGCATTACGAAATGAAAGTCACGGTTCTTTCGGATGGGAACTTAAAATAAACGAGGTCCCGTGTCACGGTGGGCTTGGCTCGCTAGAGAACCCTGCTGTATAATGCCATAAGCCCAATGCACAGGCAAAATTTCTACACTTTCGCCTATAGCTGGCGACGTCTCGATATAATTGAAATATTCTTGACTTGGACGTTAAACACCATTACTCACTCACTCTAACCGATACATTGTCTTAAAAAATTATTACTTTGTTTTTGGAATTATTTTTATTTAATGGAAATATAAACATGTATGTTTAAGATACTAGCATATGTAAACATAAAGGTGTATTTGTTTATCAAATGATATCGAGTTCTTATGTTAATTTTACACTGGGTAAAATGTATGATTCGAAATTTAAATAAAACACCGGGCCCATAAGAGACCTGTCGAAATTTAAAGTTAAATACAACTTTAACAAATTTGAGAAGAACCGGCTGCTTATATTACCTTCGTCGAAAATTTAAAAACTTGGCTAACGGATTGGAGCCGAACCGACTGCTTACCCTTGCCCTTTGTTAGCTATATCAGGACAGATAATTGGCGACTTCTATCTATCTCTTTTCAGCCACTGGCTATCCATATCTTGCTCACTTGGGAGCCGAACTACGACTCCTTGTCAATTCATTAGCTGTTTGGTAAATTTTTGACATGGCTGTACTGTATAAGTGTGTGTGTGTGTGGTGTGTGTGTGTGTGTGTGTGTGTATGTGTATGTGTGTGAGAGAGAGAGAGAGAGAGAGAGAGAGAGAGAGAGAGAGAGAGACATTGTTAACGGTACCCTCCGTTCCACTCCCTATTCAGTCAAAATCAGTCAAAAATGCCCACATAACATTAATATCTTGTATCATGTACCTCAAAAACATACCTCAACAATGGTGTCATGTTGTAATATTATGAAATGACGATAAGCGATTTAACTATAAAAATGACATTTTTACTTACATTTTTGCCCAACCACAGAACAAAACGTTATAAAAAGTACCAAAGTTGTAAAGTTTATCCGTAGTTCCATGTCTTGTTAAAAAATAACTATATGATCAGCAATCGCGAGTCCGATAAACCTGGCCTAAAATCTTTACGCAATGTCAAAACATTTCTAATCTTGGTTAAACACTGATTTTTAAGAAAATACTTTAAACTTCCCCTTTTCTTTAAATGACAACTAAATCCTTTGGTGTAGGAAAACGACATTGACCTGTCTGCTTGACCTTTAATTTAAATACTTTGATGGATCAATTCATTTATGTATAGATGGTATTTTTTTCTTATACACGTACATTAAGGTAACATAAACTGCTTATGTACTATCTGCGGAACATAACTTATACTCATGTCTTGGATGGATCATACTACATGAATACATGTTGTATTCCCAATTACAGGTCAAGCTGACAGGTCAACGTTGTGTGTCTACCAGTTGACCTTAAAATTAAATTTTGATATAGAACGATCAGTTGTTACGTTTAGTTAAGAGATTCTATTCAAAGACAAGTATAAACCTAAGTGATATAAAGTACAGACCTGTAGATTTTGAAACTGTAATTGATTTATTAAATGAGATTTAACCTACCAGCCAAGAATATTTAATTATATCGAGACATCACCAGCCATACGTGAAGTGGCAGAAATCTTTACCTTTGCAGTGCGCTATGGATAATGCGCAAGGAAAGTTCTTAGTGTCACGGCAAGGGACATAGGTTTTTAAGGTCTCTTCCGAAAGACCCCATAACTTTCATTTTTAAATGAAAAAAATCTATTAACAAGTCTTGATCAGATCCCGACCGGGTTCGAACCAACAGCCTCTTGCATTAGAACCGGGCACTAACAACTGTACAATAATTAAAACCTCTTTGAAAGTATTAATTATATGTTCTCAATTATATTTAGATCACCGGTTATTACGTGTCCAGCTGTTCCGTGTTAAAGAAATTTAAAACGGATATGATATCCTTTTCTGGTTTTTCAAAGAATCTGTAAAGTAGCCTTTCCGAGAAAGGAAATAACAATTATCTTTCTCGTTAAGTATAAATTCCCTGTAAACGACATCCGAGACCTATAACCCTTATAACTAGGATTTCGCTTTAGTCCTTAAATTTGATATTTATAAATATAAGTACATGAAATTCAATGATGTATCATTCCAGAACAGGAAAGAAAATAAATGCCATCGTTATAACTTCCGGTTTTTAACACTTTGTTTTGTGGTTTAATTTAATCATTTTAATTTCAATTTTGCATAATATTCTTTTCTCAATATTTACCATACCTTGGCTTTTGATATTTACACAATAAAGCACACGATATCAGTATTTGATGTTGTTGTTGAATGTTGCTTATCGTTGCATCAGCAATATTTTTAGCTATTTGCAACGAGACCTATTTTAATATAACATCCGGTTTATAACACTTTGTTTCGTGGTTTAATTTAATTATTTTAATTTCAATTTTGCATAATATTCTTTTCTCAATATTTACCATATCTTGGCTTTTGATATTTACACAATAAAGCACACGATATCAGTATTTGATGTTGTTGTTGAATGTTGCTTATCGTTGCATCAGCAATATTTTTAGCTATTTGCAACGAGACCTATTTTAATATAACATCCGGGTTATAACACTTTGTTTCGTGGTTTTAATTTAATTATTTTAATTTCAATTTTGCATAATATTCTTTTCTCAATATTTACCATATATTTGCTTTTGATATTTACACAATAAAGCACACGATATTGGTATTTGTTGTTGTTGTTGTTGTTGTTGTTGTTGTTGTTGTTGTTGAATGTTGCTTAACGTTGCATTAGCAAATTTTTTATTTAGCTATTTGCAACGAGAACTACTTTATAAATTTCTATGGATTAATCTATGAACAAGTTCGTGTATGCATGTGAATTAAGAGTACGTTTTATTGTCTGCCTTGTACCAGTGCGCACCCAGTGCGACTTTAAGGTGCTAGCTCACCGAGTCAATACGCCGAAGATAAGCGTGCCACTCCGTCAGTCACATTATACTGACACCGGATGAACCGGTAAAGACCATCGGCAAGGGAAATTCACTTCCCCACAATAAGTCTGACTCAAACCCACAGCTGTTAGATATCCTGGATTTATGAACTGACGTCTTATCCACTAGGTCATCGTAGTATTTGATATCATACATACTTAATTTCACCGGACCATAAACATAACGCTGGTTTTTGAACATGAATGCATCATCGACTCAGTTTGTGATGTTATTCACGTATCGGAGTATCCTACCTTGGTTTGTAAGTCTTGCAACTAAATGCTACGTATTTTCGACAGTGCCAAGCATTCGCTTTTTGTTAACAAATACTCTAATGACGTCCTAAACAACAGTATGGCGTCATAACAATTTGTGATCACTGATATACACACAGTAAAGCACATAGCTTCGTTTGTTTTCTTATCTTGCTCAGTTTGTTTCATCTTTTTTTAAGTTGTAAGTGTTTTTTGTAGTGACCGCCTACTCTTTTTCGAAATCTACAGAGGCATTTTTAGCGTGCACTGAGACACGGGAACTCTGTTTTGAGTCTTATTCGAATGAATACTCTAGTACTGAGCTTTTCGCCGCCTAATATGGACAGGAGATAAATATAAGTCCTGGGTGAGGTTTTAACCCCCAACCTTTGACTTCGAAATCTAATGACAAATACCAGTTGGCTATTTCATACATAAATCAGACTTTGGTTTGTTAGACAAATGTGTTGGTCACTACGTCAAATGAAAGGAAACCCTTATTAACACTGTTTAGTCCTATCTTCATCAAACTTGATTAAAATAATCTTGCAAAAGTAATATGTTTAGTTCATGTTGGGTCAATAAATTAGGTCAATTTATGGAGAAACAACCATGTAAACACTTTTAGCGACATTTTTATGGGTCAATCTCCATCCATCTTGCTCAGAATGATCCTCTTGACAAGAGGAAGGTCAATTTTGTCGAGTAAGTTAGTTTAATAAAGTCACTCGGTCAAACCATAGACAACCCTTTAACACACAACAGACGCCCTAATTTTTATCATATTAAAAATGCTTGGTTAACACTATTATTTGGAAATTTTTTGCGAGATTCGCTATTTCAAGTTATTTGCGCACATTTAACTAAGCGTAATCTGATGACAATCAGTACAAGCGAATCACATTTTTTAGTATTGTTACTTTCGCGAATACAGTTCGTCAGTAAACCACGTTATTGATAACCCTTAACTTTTGTGCGGAACGTTTTGGAAAAACGTTTACGTCGAAATATCTACGGCGTTACGCCATTTTTACGGGAAATGTGAACTAAAGCGATTCCATTGCCATTAAAAATACATGTTCCGCAGAAACGCTATGGGTTATCACGTGGTACACTGGCTAGTCACATTTACGTAAAAATAAAATATTCGGATAACAAATACATAAGTCAATCAATCTTTGCAAATGACGGATCAAACATTTTTTCACTATTGTTATTTGTCCCATAAAACTCATCCTTCCAAGGGTCTGTCCATTTCTGCGGATGAATTTTGTTCCATCTGTCGGGTAAATCCATACGGATTATTTCTTTGCCGCCATATGATGGTAAATGCACCAATGTTTTCCTTCGCATCTCTTCCATGTCTGTTGCTAAAAATAAAATCAAGATATCAAAATTAACATTCTTGCCGCCAAATTGAATTCCAAATTAACGTTGGCAAGTTCATCATGCTAACAAATTTGCTGTCAAATGCGTTTTAAATAGTAACCTGACATCAATAGTTAAAAAATTAAATGCTACATTATTTTTTTACCTTCTTGCTGCCACACGCACGCACATACGTCCTCAAACGATAGCCTCCACACGGACATGCAGTGCAGACCTGTCGCATTTTTAATACTAAGCTAACGAAAGAGAGTTAAAGCTCGACTAACTTGTGTCCAAGATATGGATAGCTTTTGGCCGAAACGATTCAGTCAATGAGGGAGCGAAATAAACTGTCGTTTCGACACTAGTCTGTTTTCTTAGTGTTTAATTCTCGACAGGTCTATATTGTATATGTCTTCATTATGAAGAAAATGTTTTACATAATGTATAGTAAAATATGTTTAATAACTGAATTTATCACGCACTGTTTTGTTTCTTGGATGTATACGAAATTGGAAGTCTGTGGGTAAGCAGATTTGGCTGTCCCCGGTATTGGATTTAGATGACTGACGATGACCATCAATCCTTAGTTCGTGAAATTCTATTTCAGAGTAGTTATAACGGTTTCGCGGTTTATCAGATTTCTGGTTCATTACTTGATTACTTTTAACAGTTGGTATATCAGCAACGCCATGTACACGTTTTGGCAAGCTGTGGAAAAAATCATGCAAATAGTGCGTATTTACGTTGGACAACATTGCTTATTTTTTTTAAATAACATAACAGGGTGATGGCATGCGCAATAGCAACTTCCGCCTACGCCTATAATATTGGCTTATCTCTCTACGGCAAAAATCGACATAGCTCGTAACAGCCATTCAAGTTTAAGGAAAAACATTGATCGCGGTCGATTTCTTAGAGAATGTTGGCCAAACTTGTAATAGTCATTCAAGTTTAAGAACGAATATTATCGGGATCGCTTTCTTTGTCAAAAGTCGAGCCAATTAGTAACTAGGACGAATATTGATGTTTTTGTTACTAACCAGTAATGTCGGTCTGTAGTTTTCTGTTTACCCCCGTGTGAATGGCCCCAGTTCCTCTTGTGATTCGTCTAATGTGGGTTTCCTCTCTAAAATAAGACATAGACTTATACTATATCACAAAGAAAAACTTTAGATAATTACATATCATACCAGTGCTAATTTAAGAGTACT
The DNA here is from genome assembly GCA_021292105.1 of Anadara kagoshimensis. Classification (NCBI taxonomy): domain Eukaryota; kingdom Metazoa; phylum Mollusca; class Bivalvia; order Arcoida; family Arcidae; genus Anadara; species Anadara kagoshimensis. The sequence goes on along the minus strand of CM037863.1, from coordinate 14,848,562 downwards.
TGGTAGCCACATTGGAACACATTTCCTCACCAGCAGCGCCCGGATTTAAATTGTGAAACCAAAACTTTTTCAAAGGGGTTGAAATAATATCCAAAAAAGAGAAAGAAACTGTTCTACGAGTACCAGCTAAAAATATTATGGAATGCTGATGATATTCTGACGGTAGATTGTCTCCACAAAAATCAATGGCTACCAACAGAAAATCTGAAAATGGTTCAAATTTCTTAAACTACGATGAAAAAACAACGGAATAATGTATGCGTGATGTGGCATTTTGTAGGATTGCTTTGGGATTGTGATTTGGACATGCATCGGCATGTTTGTTTTTATTAATAAAATTCATGTTATATTTAGTTAAGTTACATATAATACCAGTTTTATTTTACAGCACTAGGCGGTCGTTTCGGAAAACAATTTCTCATCAGTAATACTTGTACCAAAATTATGAAACCAAAACTTTTTTTCAAGATGTTGAAAAGACACCCAAAGGACCAAAATATTTTTTTCAAAAGTAAGCTTAGTTTCGGCCAATAAATCAAAAAATTGTTGGTATTCCCCCTACCCCCCAACGCCAATAGGGTTGGGGGATTTTCAATTGTAACAAATTTCAAACAAAACAGTGTTTATATTTGACTTTAAATACATTTTAAGGATCATGGATAAAAATTGTCTGTTGAGTGGCCGAAATAGGGACATCTAGTGACCAAACAGATGCCGGGAAATAGATAACATTTGTAAAATAATAATTATAAAAAAATATAATCTGTGTAAATATACAGGTAGCTTAAGAAGGACGAAGATGAGTTACCGATTTAGCACTATTTTGTGGCTGTTCGTTGTATCTTGTTAACAAGGTGGTGCTTACCATTCCGGAGAACCAGATCTCACTTCCCTGGTGAAAATTGAGGTGTTGAACTTTTTTTTTGTTAGTTTCAAAGTTTTTACGTTGATTTTGAATGGCGATATGGACATGAAATGGCAGATTTTGTTTGATTAAGACAAGGTTGTACTATATGTTTTTGTGTTAACTATACTTACTGCTTTTCTTGCATTTGTTGGTGTAGTTTACGAAGGAAGAAAACAATGGCAAAAAATCCAGCGGCAAGTAGAACGAGCAAGGCTATGACAATGAAATCAAAATATGGAATTGACATCTCCGGCTCTGACTCCTCTCTATCTACAACGAAACCAATTTAGGCAATTAGATACCCCAAGTAGACTACAGCTACACTACAGCTCACTTATTTTTCGCGAGTAGATTTTGCGTCAAAATCATATTAGACTTATTCGCGAATATTTGAATTCGCGTTTGGAATCTTATTGAATGCAACATAAATTTGTCAACATAGAATTATCTGAGGTTTGGTAATATTCGCGTAATATTTGAATTCGCGAATGTGATGAGTCGCGAATTTACGCAAAAATAGATCTCTCGCGAAATAAAAGTGATCAGTAGTACTTTTCAGTCAAAGGGCTATTACTCCCAGGCAAATGAGAAAACCAACTCAGCTTAATAATTCATATGCACATCTCCTAACAGTATAGGAATAAAGTCCAATTATGACAACATTTGACACCGTTTTCTTTGTTCTGCACAAACAGATACAAACCGAAACTAGAACTGTCTGTTGAGAGTAAAATTCCCCCGTCCCCAACATTTATAAAGATGACACTTGGCATCGGGTTTTTAAGGTCTCTTCCGTAGTATCCGTGACTTTCTGAATACCGAGTGATAATCGAAAGAACAGTATCTATCCATTTTAAAGTCTTGGCAGAACACCGTCCAGGGTTCGAACCCACAACCAAACACATATGGAGCGAGCGCTCTATCAACTACCATAGTTGTGATTACCAAAACAGGAAAGAACAGTTAACACTAAGCTCATGAATTTCTGCCGAATCGTTAGCTTATCTTGGCCCCTCATTTGCTATGCATTGGCAACTGCTGTCTTTATCTTGGCAGGTTTTCCGACCACTAGACAACAGAACTATGAAGTTAGCACATTGTTAAACTTTCGACAGGTATAGGCAAAAACAGTGACCTGTCCGTTTGACCTTTCATTAGAAATATCCATAAGAAGAGTCCACTCTATACATAGGTAGTACTAGGAGTCGCAGTTAATAATGTATACACAAGATAAAAAATTAGTGTTTTTCATTATGTATATAATATAAGCCCGTGTGAGTCATATATATATAAATGCAGTCGTCCATATTAAAGGTCAAACGGACAGGTCAAAGTTGTTTACCTACATGTAATGCATATCGCAGCATAGAAGAGGAAACAACAAGCTCAATTTATCCTTTTGTAGAAAAAGCTTAATAATTCATTAAACGTGTACGTATATACTTACTGAATCTGGTCGTTTTTCCAGTCTGGTAAAACCAGTTCTGTTATAGAAATTTTTATTATCAATGTCTGTCCTTTTTTGGTCTCGTTACTGGTAATTGGATGAAGTCATACACTAGTTAGTGCATGTTATAAACAATCCAGAAACGATCAAATCAAATAGAAACTGGTCACTACAAATCGCAGAATCTGGCGGCTTATGGCTTATACATCAGTGTATATAATGCACAAACAAATAGAAACTCGTTATTACGAATCACAGAATCTGGCTTATGGCTTATACATCAGTGTATATAATGCACAAACAAATACAAACTCGTTATTACGAATCAAGAATCTGGCTTATGGTATACACATCAGTGCATAATGCACAAACAAATAGAAAGTTGTTTTTACGACTCACAGAATCTGGCTCCATAAGGTCCCTCGACGGACCTTAATTTTATCTCGTTAAGACATCATAAAGTTTCCAGCTGATTCCATAATCTGTTGTACAATGCTTCACACATATAAGTAGATGGTCAAGTTCTTCTATACCAAATGTATGAAAGTTAAACAAAAATAAGTATATCGAATATCCTTAGTAAGTAAAGAAAGTTCCACAAACATGCACAATTTCCTTTTTTTTTTTATTTCCAATGAATTTTTAAATACTTAATATCAGGTCAATATAATGCTTGCAAGAGCCAATATGCAAAAACTTACAGTACAGACCTGTCAAAAATGTAACACTAAGCCAACGAATTGAATCAAAATGGCAGCTTGTCTAGGCCCCTCGTTAACTTCATCTCTAATGTTTAATACAGGTTTTATCCCTCTCTCGGCAATGTAAGGTCACTAGTCGCCAATATCTCGGCCAGTGTGCAGTTTGACGTTTTTGTTAGCCCAGTGTTAAACTATCGACAAACTTTACCCTGAATGAAGATACCTTTTCTCGACTTTACTATAGCTGTGTCGAACGTTTAACACTTAGCTAACGAAAAAGGGATGAAGCTCGACTGACCAGTTGCCGAGAAATCACAACTACATGTGTAGCTGCCGAGAAATAAAACACAGTCGCCTAATTCGAAAAGCCGAGATAAACACGTAGGCAACGAGGAGACGAGATTTACAGCAGCAGCTTTCGCAACAATTCGGTAGCTTAATGTTAAACTTTCGACATGTCTTTACTGTATATAGACGGTATGTCAAAGATTTTAAATTGCAAATAAAAGTGAATTTTATCAACAGTGGCGATTATGGAGTTATGTTACTTCATAGCTTACGATAATAAAGGATATTTCAATGTTTTAGTTTGATAACTTAGTTATCAAACAGACCTGTCGAAAATTAACATTGAGCTATCGAAAAAGAGTCGAAATTCGACATTCGAGCGGCCGAAATATTAGCTTGAGGCTCAGGAAACCTGCAGAGAGAATGATAGCAACTGCCGAAGATGTGGAGATTAAGCTAACGAAGCAGTGTGCCGATTTGGCATTATTCGTCAGTTGAACGTTAAACTTTCGACAGGTCTGTACTGTATATTATTATCAGGTTAAATATATTACTACCAAATCCTTTATCGGTTTTCGTAACTTGGACTGGAATCGTTGTATAAAGTGTGAAGATATATTATACCCCGTGTACACTGTCAGCCAAAATTAAATAAAAATTTATATTTGTCATATATTTTTATATCGTTTTGAAAATTATATCTTAACTGTGTAAAACATTTTTCTTTGTCTTAAAAAAATTTTTTTCTGAAGTTTTGTGGAAAACAATATAAAAAGGAAAAAAAACTTGTTTCAGAGAAAACTGAAACACACTCAGCTTTATCAAAATGTGATTTTCAACAATTTTATTTTGTAAAGATTTCCATTTTTAGTCAATAATAATATGACCAAATTTAGCATGTAAAATGCATGGGCGACAGTGAATAAAAAAATTGATCGATAAATATATAATAAATTGAAACAATTTTATTTTTTATAAATTAAATTTATTTTGTTTTATTTCATTTTCTTTTATTTTTTATAGGTGTTCAAGGAGACTTGAAGTTTACTGAGTTTCACACAAAAGTTCATACAGCCTATCAAACTCGTACCAATCCAACAATTAAAGTCTTGCAGCAGTCAAAACAAAAACCCTCCCTTGCTTACAGTTGATCGGGTTCAAACCAACTGTGGTGACACACTAAATTGGACTTTAAAGACTTAACCACTTCCACTTGTCCACCATAAATTCTCTTGACAAAAAAAATCAACTAGCTCCATATTTAAATGTCCGTGCAGAACATAATTATACAACTATTCTTGAGCTAAACTGTTTACTTCGGAGCCCAGACAAAGGCACTGAAATAAATATATGTTTGCGTTCTAATTCAAAAAAATTCTTTCCCATGCACAGATTTTTTGTTCTATGCAATTGTTTTACATTTCCATAAAATAGTACTGTATAGTTTTAAATTTCACGTGTATTGATTTTTGCGGTATAGAAAATTTGGACATATCCGCGTAGTTTTATTTTCGCAAAGGTTCCCTTACAATGGAATCCCGTTCCACGCAATTTAATTGCGTTCCTACGCAAAAGAATTTCGTTCCCAGGCGATGCTATTACATGGGAACGTTTTATTGCTTTATGGGGGAACGCAAACAAATATTTATTCCAATGTCACAATTCGCAGCCTACGTACTGCTTTTACTTTTTACCACGATAAGTGTTGCGTTCCTTTGCAATATAATTGCATTCTTATGTAATGGTGTTGCGTTTTATTCCCATGGCATTATACAGCAGGGTTTTTTATCGTGCCAAGCCTACCAAGACACGTTTATTTTAAGTTCCCATCCAAAAGAATTGTGACTTTCGTTTTCGTAATGCCGAGTGCTTGGCGAAAGAACACTCACTGCTCACTTCTAAGTCTTGGGTCAGAAGCGGCAGGGGTTCGAATCTACGACCTCCCACTTATGGAGCGAGTACTCTACCAACTGACCTCCAGCAGTTGTTAATTTTAAATTCGTCATTCCAACTCTAAAATCATTTTTCATGATGATATACAACAACCACGCATGTTTTAGACATTTGCTGTGTTTTTTCTTGTGATTTATAAATGTCGATGCTTATATAACTTCCTCAGATAATAGCACTTTATACAAACAATAAATTATAACTAATAATTCACTTTGTAAATTTGTGAATAAATTTTGTGTTATTTCAATAAATGCGGAGTTGGTTTCACTTCTGACATTTCATTCCACAACTTTTATACACATTGTACATGACTCCAATGGCGTTATTACAAAAAGTTAGCCATTTATGCTTCTAATCTTATATGTTCATTATAACTATAAAACGAATTTTTGGGTTTTGTGGAGTCGGTTTCAATTGACGTATCGTCGGCCACGCCCACAATGTTCCGACAAAGGCCGTCATCACGATACCAAAGCAGCGTCACGGCAACTAATGACGTTCTAGTGTCAGTGACGCCATAAAACGGCGCAATTCAGGCCGAGTTTTCAATCTTTTTGCGTGTAATTCAAGCATGCCAGGTCTTTGTCGAAACATTGTGGGCGTGGTCAGCGATACGTCAATTCTGACATGTCCGACAGTAAGTTCCTATCATACCACAACTTTGAAACACATTTTACATGACTCCAATGGCATAAATACAAAGTTTAATAGAAAAGAAACATACTAATCCATGTCTGAATTACAATTCAGAAACAATGTTAAATCTTTGAAACTGACAAGTTAGTTTCAACACGTGAATTTTTACCAGGGAAGTAAAGTCGGGTGCTATGAAAGGGTAGGCACATCATGTTTATCTCACAATACCCGCCACTTGTGTAATCAAAATTGATGGAAAGAAACATGGAACTATGGGATGTCATATATATCCAGGGCAATCCTGGACACGGAGACATCAAACTATCAATAGTACTGTGATGACGGCCAAAGAACTGTTTGAGAGTCGTGATGAATCTAGGTTTGCAATATACCTGTTTCAACATTTTATTTTAGTAAGCAGTTTGCTTCGTTGTTTAAAGTTCCCAAAGTGGAAACAGGCTCTACCATGGCTTATTAATAGGGAAACAAATACACCATAAGCAGGAGAAGCAGGTATATTGCTGCAAAGAAAAAGGAAGTTGACAATTGAAACGTCATCACTTATTTTGTACAGTTTCAAGAATAACCTTTCGTGTATGTCGTAATTCAGGTATAAGGCTAGATATGAAGCAGAATTTGGGTAATCAGTCGTATCTTTCACTTAAAGCTCGCTCAGATAAATGACATTCTTAGTCTCCAAATGTAGGATTGTGAAGAGACAGTACGTCATCTATATATCTGTATGTAGGGTTGAATGATTTCGCGTCAATTTCTCTCCTGTTTTAAAAAGGTTTTTGATAAATTCTGTTTTATAAGAATAAATAAATAAATTAGCAAGCAATGATACACAGTTTATACCCTTTGGTATACCGATTGTTTGAAATGTATATTACCTAACACAACAAATATGATGTCTAAATATAATTAAAATGTTTTGGAGATACAAACAATAGTAAAAATCTAAAAACATAATCATATGGAAAAATGTTTGGGATTACAACCCACACATATAAAGAATAACATTTGGTTATAATTTAGTAGTGTACATACTTTACTTTTTCAAATGTTTACCATGTTGGCAGGCATGCCCATGGATAATCTTTAGGTCAGTAAAAACTAAATAAAATATCAACATGTTAATGTCCGATTCGTTAACGGACTTGCCTGCAATCATTTTTATGGATAGTTTTGTTATATTTTCCGTATACATCCACTGTCAAGTTTAAGGGTCATCTAAGTAGGAAAATTCAAGTGAAAACCATTTCGGTGAAAATCTTAAAATAGGGGTATAATTATGAAATTACCTACACAAGTGTGGAGATTTTTAAATAAAAAAACAGAAGGAATTGATAATTTAAGAAATTTTAAAATATTTGTTGCATGTTTTTATAAAAATTGTACAAAAATGCACGTGTTGGGGAAAATAGCTTACACCCTGTATAACGAATTGATTTTAAAAAATGAAAATATATTAAGATAGTCAACGTCATAGAGCAGTGCAATAGGCCAGAGTTTGTTAAAGAAATACGAGGTTTTTGAAAACTCGACAATTTACGGTTGAGGTTATCTACGATTTATTATCCTTTTAAAAATGCGTGTACCAACCAACAATAATTGTATCATATATTATAGATAAGAAAAATGTCAATTATGATAAAATGACAAATGAGCTCATGATGACAATATTTTACACAATACTGACGAGAAAAGTAATTTGATATTTTTATATTTTCTATAAAACGCCTCTGCAATGTTTTGTTATATCGTCAAAAACAATCATTAATTAAATAGTGGAAATTCGTTTTTCTAGGTGCAACAATGCATATCTGCTGATTTGTATCACTATGTTAGTGTCAACTAAAATTATTGTTTCTTGATAGCATTCCCTTTTAAGAGTTTTCATGTGCTGATTTTGAATGCATTATTTTAAAAGATAAAATTTGATAAAATAAATTTAATTTTCTTGAAAGCCAAAATGCACCTTTTAATTAAAATTTAAAAGTCAGAGATTTTGAATTTTTATTACAATAATACATTCAAAATCAGCACATGACAGAGTTGAACGCATCTCTTCAACCATCTGTGTAATCTAATAAAAAAGGAAACATTCAATTCTTAACCAAATCACAATCACAATGCAAAGTAAAAACTTTAAAACTGGCAAATAAATCTAAACTCACAAACGTCCACCAGGGAAGTGAGGCCAATTGATCAAGAAAGCTTAGAACCTCCTGTTTTGCTAGCTACACCAGACACATGTAAAACCGCAATTAAGAAAGAAAGGAAGTATATTTATCTAACATTAGACTAGTGTTTCTGTCTGATTTGGCAAAATACAAGTTTTGTCGAACACGTATGATACAGAATCTTGTATCACCACACTGTGGTGATACAACATTGGCGGTAAAGCGCACGTGCACTTTCTCATTGTTACGTCATCAGGGAGTCTTGGATTTGTCGGTCATAACATAGTTCAGTGGTTTTCTGTCGCAAGCGCGACTCGTAGTGATACGGCTACGAAAAAAGGACTCGACCTGATACTGAGTGTTGTACATACACACTGTGTATATAATATGTATTTATCTAACATTAGACTAGTGTTTCTGTCTGATTTGGCAAAATACAATTTTTATCGAACACGCATGATACAGAATCTTGTATACAACTATGGCGGTAGAGTACACGTGCACTTTCTCATTGTGACGTCATTTGGGAATCTCCGATTTGTCAAATGTAAATAATGACGTCATTACTACAGAACATATGTCAAAACATAGTTCAGTGGTTTTCTGTGGTAAAATGCAATTTTTTACACATAAGGCTTTGCTTTTTATCATTTTAAATAACATGATTGGAAATGTTAGATAAAAATATTATATACACAGTGTTTATGCACAACCCTTCGTATCAGGTCGAGTCCTTTTTTCGTAGTCGTATCACTAATCGTCGTGCACGCGCGACTCGTAGTGATATGACTAGGAAAAAAGGACTCGACCTCATACTGAGGGTTGTACATACACATTGTGTATATAATATGTATGTATTTCCAAAATATTACGCTATGTTTGAGCTTGGTTTCACTACAGGAACAACTAACGAAGCTACTTCCAAAAAAAAATGACCCTGAGATTTGCAAGCCAAGGCTAATAAAGCCACAGAACGTGTTAAGGTCGTCAGTATAGTATTGTTGATAGAACGATAATAAACAAGGGTTAAATTTGACTTCCAATAGTTCCTTCATAGGCAGGTTTATTGTTGCATTGTAGAGACGACCCTCAAAGTGGATTAAAAACTAAGTGCCAAGCTGGCCACTAATTTAAATTTGCAGATGGCCATTGGATATTCAAAGTTGCCGGGCAAGCTTTTCTTTCAAATGAAGGAAAATTAAGACATCTTTTTAGTATGTAGAACAAAATGCACATTATTAAAATTGACTTACAATTATTTACCAAGTACATATCTCAGTAATATAAAAAACAATAAAATAAGTGTCTATTATATGGCCTGTATTAGTAACAGTATTATGAGAATTTTGTGACACAGAAATAATATCTGTTCTCTGGTCACAAAAGTGGACATGTTGGCAACCATTTACAAATTTAGTGTTGGCAAACACAATTCCAGATTGGGCAACCCTTTTAGCAGACAAAGTTGAGGGCTGAAAAGAAAAATGAAGTCATCATGTTTGTGAAACAGCTTCCAATAAAGCTTCTTTTGGGCCTCATAAATCAGTCATATTTGTTATTTAAAGCTCACTATGAAGCTCATATAATCTTTAAGATTAGAATGATAAAGATATAACACACACACACACACATATATATATATAATTGAATAATTAGGCGATAAATGTCTCTCTAGATCTAAGCACATCATAAAGCAATAATTCACAGTTTGTGCCTATCTGTAAAATTAAAGATAAAAAATGTTACACAAACAAACTAACTCATAATTTTAATGTCATTGCATAATTCTAACGAGGAAAATTTTACATCATTGTTTACAAGACTATGTTTTAATTATTTAGCCTATTCAATACCTTTCGTAATTATTTGTTTATATCGTCAATAACAATAAATATTTGATAAGTGGAAAATCGTTACTAAACAGGAGGTGTTTACCCTTCCGGAGCACCCGGCCTCACTTCCCCGGCGGACGTTCACGTGTCTAATCTACTTGTCAGTTCCAAACTTTTACTTTGTTTCTGGATTGTGATTCGGACATGGATTATTATGTTTATTTTTGATTACTAATACGCATGTGGGAATTAAAAACAATTATGAATGCATCTGCTGTTGTTTGTGTTCTTTTGTTCGTGTCAACGAACATTGCAAGTTTTCATCTAAAATCATTAATAAATGTATTGTTTTTTTTGGTAGCATTCCCTTTTCTAAACTGGGCAATCCCCTCCATTATAATCAAAAACAAAATACTAATCCATGTCCGAATCATAATTCAGAAGCAAAGTAAAAACTTTGGAACTGACAAGTTAGGTTAGACACGTGAACTTCCAACAGGGAAGTAAGGCCGGGTGCTCTGGAAGGATGATCATCTCCTGTTTAGCTAGCTACACCCGCTACTTATAATATAGTCAAACCACAATGATTTGCTTTTACGTTTACTGGGTTGTACACTTTGCTGTTATAGCTGACTAAACAGAGGTGATTCCCTTTGGGAACACCCGACCTGACTTCCCCGAAGGAAGGTTATATGTTAAAGCTCATTTGTAAATTTCAAATGTTTTGTTTGCTACCGGATTATGATAAGGTCATGGCTAAGTTTTTGACTGCAAAAAAATGCAAATAAAAGGTCATGGACTGGTATTTGAAAAACAAATTGTTTTTCACCAAGGCGCTCACCGTTGGGTTAAACACCTTTTAAATTAATAGGAAATTTGTAGAGATAATTGATATGGAACGTTATCAATGTACTTATATATTATTTTTGTTTGAATTTTATAGTTAGGAGTATACTAAATATTGAGAAAACTTAAAACGAGTTAAACTGGATAGTCCACCAAATGAACGCAATTTTTCCAATAAAAATTATTATCCCACCTATTTTTTTCAATATCCAATGACCAAGAGACTTCAGCAATCGTCAGACTTACATAAAATATATTGTTTATCCAGCTGACTAAACGTCCAACTACTGGCCCGAATGGAAAGTTTGGATGCCCCCTTTAAATTGATACATCAATGTAGTAATATGTAAGATATACGATAAGTCGAGTAGGTATTTTATGAACCTAGAAATTATAATTCCTATGGAGTTTTTTTTATGTTTTGTTTTCCTCATGGGTCCCTGACCAAAACTAACTTAGTTGCCCTTTGGGCAAATTTGGGCAACTTGCACAATATACACAAATCCAAAATGGCCGCCAAACGCCGAATTAAAGTACATACTGCGATATAAAATATCTTCCAGTAGCTTGTAATAACAATGGGTAACCTAATTTGGTGTAAAACTTGTAACACCCACTTTCTCTATAACAGTTACAAAACTATGTTCATGACATATTTCTTTATGGCAAACATATCCTTGTGTGTTACACTTATGATTTTGAGCCTTACACTGACAAAATATGGCATAAAGAAGTTCTGGTGGCACAGGTCTTGCAGTTCATATGAACTGATCTTTGGATTTCAATCCGAAGTCAGTTATTACCTTATACTCTTGAGGCAGTTCAAGACATATCAAACCAAAAACCATGGGATTTAGAGTATGCATGCATGCAAAACATCTCGACCAAGAGAATGACACTTACATCATGCATGCCTGGCAGTTCAAGGCATCTCATACCAAAATCATGACCTTAGAGTATGCGTGCCTGACAGTTCAAGACATCTCAAACCAAAACCATGACCTTAGAGCATGCATGCCTGGCAGTTCAAGACATCTCAAACCAAAATCATGACACGTAGAGCATGCATGCCTGGCAGTTCAAGACATCTCAAACCAAAACCATGACACGTAGAGCATGCATGTCCGGCAGTTCAAGACATCTCAAACCAAGACCATGGAACTTAGAACATGCATGCCTGGCAGTTCAAGACATCTAAAACCAAAATCATGACACGTAGAGCATGCATGCCTGGCAGTTCAAGACATCTCAAACCAAAACCATGACACGTAGAGCATGCATGTCCGGCAGTTCAAGACATCTCAAACCAAGACCATGGAACTTAGAACATGCATGCCTGGCAGTTCAAGATATCTCAAACCAAGACCAAGGAATTTAGATCATGCATGCCTGGCAGTTCAAACATCTCAAACCAAAACCACGACACTTAGAGCATGCATCTCGAACCAAGACCATTGCAAGTTACATTGATGTTCATAACTGTTCTATCTCATCACTCAATATGTACATCATCATCGCATTGTATTCATGTTTATACACACAATACACTAGAAAAACAAAAACATCTGTGTCGTCCAGCAGCACACAAATGATGTCATGACATGTTTGTGCAGCATGGAGGACATACGATACATAGTTATATCGGATTCGGCCGAATCCACATTGCATACATTTCCTTGTATTGTTTCCTCTCATGGTCCTTAGCAGATATGACATGCTATTTGTCGAAAACCAAGATTTTCTTTGAAATGCCTGTATAACAATATGACCTTTTTGGGTTGATGCTATGAAATCTGATTGGTTATTGCCATGCGATCACTCGATGTGGTGAACAAATTACAATAAGCTGTTTGACTAGAGCTGACTTCATACCTTTTCAATGGCAACCATTTTCATCCACAAGTGAAAAGAACAAAACCCATTTGAAATGCCAGTAGAAAGTTAGCTTAAACTATCCTTGCTGTTAAAATTAATGGTAACACAAGAAACATGTTTCAAGATCAATGACCAGCTTTGTCTTTGCATCTAGACTGCACCACTGTGAAACTAATTGCCTTTAACGAGCTAATGGTGGCATTATATAATCCATCAATTAGACTGGAAATATACTCGTAAATTACAACTGAATCCACCACAATAACACATTAGAAGCAATTTGACGAGCGATTGGCTTATGACCTGTTTTTATTTAGAGGGAATTTGTATTAGCAATAGATTTCGGTCACATTTATCTAAGGAACATCGATGATTGAACTCTTCTGTGAGTTAAGGTTCGTATCACACTCAGAATATCTTCATTCAAATCGATCAGAGTCTGAATTTACTCTGACGCACCAATCTACCCACTAAAAGGACCAGACTAACGAGTCTTGTTTTTAAAGGCTCCTTTTTAAATTTAATAGCTTTTATCCAAACTGTTCAGCTGCGAGAGCATCTTCATAAACACCATAGTTTTGACATGCAAGATCTGCCATATATCTTCGACAGGACATTCATGCGTTTATAACAGACATATACGTTTATATGTCCAGCATCCGAAAAACTCATTAGTTGGGTGTGTTTTATCAGATTAAAAATAGTTTTGGTGGTAGACAGCGCAGGGGTATTACTTTCTGCAGTCCAGTATAATTATAAGTGAAACTGTACTGTCGAATCTAGATGTTGAGATGTTGCTTAATGGTAATATGGGTAAGATGAGACACCGTTAGTCAGCCAAATCTAGACTGCATTACCTTTTTATTTATACCAGATTGAAGGACCTGGAAGTCTGTCGTCATAGCACATGTTTTATAGCGTGCATTTTGAGTGGAAATAGTAGATAAAAATATTAAAACTATTTTAAAACAAAACATTAACAAATGAAATATTAGTTCTACTCAAACCCATCAAGGTTGCTGCATTATCGGTGATAAATTTCACTGCAGCTTTCCGAAACGATAAAACTTCATCATATGACGTAATACTAGTATATCAATGTTCATGTAAAATTCCCAATTCACTGCTGCTAAACTTCTTATTTATTTTGATAAAAAGTCGGAATGTAGTTTGGTTTTCATTCATGTAATATGTACCTGAATTAACTGTGATGGCAATAATGAGGCTTTGAACATTTATTCGTTGGTTACATGCTTAAAAGAAACCTTGGCAAAGTGGAAATAACTTTTTTCTTAGATTTAGTAAAGCTGTATTCACTTAGATCATTCTTTTAAATTTGTTATTAAAAGGAATTGTTCAAGCTTCATTGATGACCTTTAAATGTATCAAAATGTATGATTAAATTCTGCAGCTAAAAATCCTGTTACTCCTTTCCTTATCTGGTCAAAATTGTTAAATACACCTTTAAAGTGTGCTAAATGTTAATAACAACAATAAAAATGAGTTTCTCATCCCTGAAAACATATAAAACAACATATTAATAGCTATTGTTTAACAATTCCTACGAAAGATAGATTTTCAATATAGCATCAGGCAGCCATCTTGGATATATGCAAATTATGCAATTTGCCCATAGTTTGCCTGCAGGACAACTAATCTAATTTTACTCTAGGGACCCTAAGTAATACAAAACAGCAAAAAAAAAGCTGATTCATCTTGTTCTAGTCTAAAAACCCTGAAACAATATAGAAATAGTTAATTGCATTCGCTGCTTCGATTTAAAATATTTATGCATTTTGGATTTTGTTGTATTTAATAACTACACACATAATTTTAAAACAATAAAATGTAATAAGTCAATATTAATTATTATTGTCTATGATTGTATCTTATTTTCGCCACGGATTCTAAATTATTTATTTGTTCCATTCAAATAAAACCTACATAACAGTTAACAAAACATAATTTTAACAGTGAACCTGGTGCTGTTTCACGTATCTTCAACGGTATTGTATAATGCTTTTAACTAATATCGATATTACAATGTATGTTATGATTATTGTTATTTTTCAAGTTACACATTTTTCTTATTTTGTATATTCGAAAGAAACATGTGAATTTGAAGGAAATAAAACAGAAAACAAACAACTAATAGAGAAAAACATTGTATCTTTATCACCAATGGGCATCCAACATTGCTCCAAGCAGTGCTCTACTACAAGTGGATGTCTGTCTTTCAATTTTCATCGTGAGCATTTAACATGTGAACTTAACTTTGCTAGCACAAACACCGAGGTCTTGGTCACAAATGACCAATATGACTATTATGAGATCAACGATCAAGAAACGGTAAGTTAAATTTAAATTATTACTAAAACTGTTTACTTTTCAGTAGTGACTTAAATATCTTTAAGCTAGCTGAAAGGTGGCTTAAAGATGGCCTAAATGTGCCTGTTAACTACCTTTGAGCTATCTTTAAATTGCTTAAAGATTATTTTTAAGCCACCTTTAATTATAAGCTAGCTTTAAGGCGCTTAATGGAACTGAAATTTTATGCCATCTGTAAGCTCCTTTTAACACTGGATTTTTATCGTTTTTTTTACACATAAAACATTTTTTAAAAATATTTTTATAATGAAACACATTTTAAAGTAAATCAAATTTAATTTTATATTTTTATTATTTATCTTAAATACAAATATTTATTGTTGTTTTTCTAATTATATCTGCAATGGTTATATTTTTTCAATAATTTTTTTTTTGTAATTGAGATTTTATTTTTCCCAGTTTACTGCATTTTTATTAATTGAATTATCCTGTAATTTAAATTATCAATTTTATCAATTAACTTACTCAGTATGTCCTCAGGGGGATTGGAACTCGCGAGCTATGGCTCACATGATTCTGGTTTTGCATTCTTTTACTTTAGGCTATAAATCTATCGATTATTGATTCATACATGTATAAATAACCTACACGAAATGTGATTACGTGACTAGCTCTAAAACTTTGTTTTTTGGAAATTTTTAAATAACCTGTTTTACCCATTTTAATAGTTCATTTTATTATTATTCTCATTATTTTTAATTTTGTAATTATTACTTTAGCCAATATTTATTTCTAAAGAAGAATATCTATAGGTTAACTGACATCAAAGGAAGGCAAAAATATCAAACCTCAACTGTAATAAACTTATTTTCTGACCCGAAACCATCAATATCACTAGAAGGGGGTTTAAGCGGAATAATTGCGAAATTTTTGAACAGTTAGACACTTTCCGTAATCTTAGCAAAAAATTCGGAATAATCCGGCAAAATCCTAATTAAACCAGATAAATCTGAAATTATCAAGCAAAATTCGGAATAATCAGAATAGATCAAGGATAATCAGGCAAAATCTGGAATAATGAGCCTACTTTTAGTAAAACTTTTTGAAAAAAAAATTGCGGTAAAAGTCTGCTTTTTCCGAAAAATGTCCAATAATTACGGTAAACTTTTCCATACACATACCGAATGATTTAGACTCCGTAAAATTTACAGGAAAATATTATGATTATTCCGGATATCGTCGGATTATTTTGAATTTGGACTGAAAATTCCGGATTTCAGCGGATTTTGTCTAAACGTTACGGATTTTCGCTAAGTATACAGAAAGTGTCTAAATATTCAGCAATTTTGCAATTATTCCAGTAAAACCAGCTTCTAGGGAGTTTTAATGATTATTTATTGATTAGATATTAACATGTAGTTGCATAATCTTAATAGAGGAACACGTCTTTTGGGTGAAATTATTCAGTATATTTTAAATGCTTTTAGATTGATTTTATTTTTTTTACTGTAATATTTATTTTTTGATATTGGAAACATGTATATTGAGAGAGAGAATGAAAGACAGAGAGAGAGAGAAGAGAGAGAGAGAGAGAGAGAGAGTTTTATAATAATAAATAATTTCAATTTATCATAAGTAAACTAAAAGTGTCTCATGAGTCTATTTAAGGCTGGATGTCATATGTTTTATACTAATGGTAAACATTGTATTTATTTGATGTTTATATGACTTGCCACTATAAGAACATACTCATTTCATAATAATAATAATTATCAACGAGAGAGAGAGAGAGAGAGAGAGAGAGAGAGAGAGAGAGAGTTGAATATAATACTAATAATACTGTCAAACATTACACTAAAATATAATCTAAAAGTAATTTGAATAACCATTTATTACTATAAACTAGTGTCATACATTACTCCCCCCTCTTCCCCCTCTCTCTCAAATGTTTTAGCCGCGGAAATACCTTGTTTTAGGAACAGCAATTATGATCTCTCTCACTTTCCTGACAATGATCATAGATACGAAAATACCTTGATTGAAGAACAGGTCGTATTCTCTCTCTCCAATGTTCTTAGCAGCGGACGGAAATGCGTTAATGCTGCTATAAACCAAATCTCTCTCTCTCTCTCTCTCTCTCTCTCTCTCTCTCTCTCCAATACTCTTAACCACGGAAATACCCCCTCTTTCTCTCTCTTTCAATTATTCTTAGCCGCGGAAATACAGAAAAAAAAAATGTTTGAAGAAAAGCACTTATGATCTCTCATTCTCTTCTGACAATACGCTTAGCTGCGGAAATACCTTGATTGAAAAACAACGTATTCTCTCTCTCTCTCTCTCTCTCTCTCTCTCTCTCTCTCTCTCTAATATTCTTAACCGCGAAAATACAGAAATGCTTTGTTTGAAGAATAGCATTTATGGTATATTTCTCCTCGCTCTCTCTCTCTCTCTTTCTATCTCTCTCTCTCTCTTGACAATATTCTAAGCAGCGGAAATACCTTGTTTGAAGAACTGCACGTATATGATTTCTCTCTCTCTTTCTCTCTATCTCTGTCTCTCTCTCTCTCTGTCTC
Organism: Anadara kagoshimensis; assembly: GCA_021292105.1. NCBI lineage: Eukaryota > Metazoa > Mollusca > Bivalvia > Arcoida > Arcidae > Anadara > Anadara kagoshimensis. Next base: position 14,830,990 of record CM037863.1, on the reverse strand, counting down.
TCTAACCGCGCTGTATAAGGATTATTTTACTTCGTCGAGATGTGGTGCAGCACACTTCCAGTTTGACGCGTACATTAGCAATTACGAATGTGAATGACAGTGGAACTACTCTACCAGGTCTCGGATCCACTCGAAACGATAAAAAACAAAATATACCGATCGGGGGATAAAACGTCGAAACTTTTTTGCGATTATAACATCACGCATGCGTATTTCATTTGTTTGCCTAAAAACGGGTTTAAAAATCGAGTAAAAATGATTATCTTTTTTAAAGACGACCGCGGGGTTTTATTTTTCGTAGGGGAACTTGAATTCGGAGCAGTTACAGTAAACATACATGTCCATCCAGAAAGTTTTGACATCCGCTTTTATAACCTTTGTAAAAAAGCAATTTTGATGGTCTTGGTACTTGGTGTTTTGTAAACTTATATTTGTTGAAAGACTATTTTTATATACTACCTAGATTGTTATTTAAATGGCATAATTGATAAAATTTTCAATTTTAGTTTTTAGTGAACAGTGAGTGATAAAAAAATGAAAAAAATTGGGAAAAATCGTATTTCTTCAAATATGGACTTAATAAATACCGAAAACGACTTTAAACACTTAGTTCCAAGTGATTATTTAGCACTTTCTAAGTAAAATACGTCATTTTATCTGTTAAAATTCCTCCTGTATTGAAAAAACTAAAATATTTAGAAATACGGTAAAATTGGACTTTTGGTTAGTGTATTTAACGATTATTATTTTGTTTCGTATAACATCCATTTCCTACTACAAAAATGTTTTATAGTATTATTTGACTTAGAAAAACATTTTTACTTATGTTGTGGAACAGATGCTTTGTTCTCATTGTTTAAAATTATTTTTGCCAAAGAACCCGTTTTTGTGTCTGGAATATATAAAGGGAGATAACAGTATCTTTTGCAATTTTATTGTGTCCAAGTTATATCTATTAGATCTAGTGGTATGTCACATGTAACCAACTATTTAACAAATCATTGATAAAGCATGTCAAAAATTATTATAAGAAACAAATTTGTCGCTAGCTATGAATCACTTTTATGGAGTGTCCAAACTTTCTAGATGGACCTGTATATACTTACTACTAAATATGGCTTTTGAAATTTAATTTCACCATTTATTTGACAATTTATGACTTAATAAAAATGATTTAATGTTTTCTGAAAGCGTTAATTTAGCACAATATACACAGTTTATCATAAATTTAATTTTTGGATCTCTTTTAGACACAAATTTTCTTACATTTCCTTATTTCATATTATTATTTAAGACATTTTGCAATACAGTCCAACCTGCCTTAAAGGCCACCTCTATATAAAGGCCACCTGTTTATAAAGGCCAGTAGAATTGTGACCTAATTGTTCTTTATTCATATTATTTGAACCTGTATATAAAGGCCACATGCCTATAAAAACACTTTTACTGGTTCCCTTGGCTGGCCTTTATAGACAGGTTTGACTGTAATTTAAATTAGCTGAATATGGTTTGACTTTATACTCACATTAAGTATGATTATTTTATTCTTTAATAAAGTTATACACCTTAAGTTAAAGGTAGATTATATGTAATTACCTATTATACCGGTTTTAATATTTACAGCACTAGACGGCCGTTTCGGAATACAATTCCTCATCAGTAGTGCTTGGACCAAAATTATGAAACCAAAATTATTTTGAAGATGTTGTAAACTTACCGAAAGGACCAAAATATATTTTACCAAATTAAGCTAAGGAAATACTTTGCATGAGGGAGTACACCTTATTATTGAGAAATTTCAAATTTTAACTTGCAGGAAATTTAGACAATTATAGTAAATTACAGGTAAAGCATCCTTTAAAAGGCCCATTAATCTCCATCTCTAATGAGGCGAAGCTAGAAATTTAGTACACATTACCATAGTTCGCAGAATAATATAAAACAATTAATAAGTAAATTCGTTAAAGTCATCAATAGAAACTGCTCACCCGATAACTGTTTTCAACGTACTTTATCATATAAAAGATACAAAAATAAGTTATATTGTTACCTATTTTACTTATTTATGTTAATTTGATTTAAATTGTTTTTTCCTGACAACTCCTCATTATATCATATAGCTTTAAAAATGTGATATAATAACATATATCTATAATTAAAGAAGAAATCCCCAAAATCAATACACAACGTAATGCTTTACTTGATTAAAAAAAAAATGTTTTTCGTTAATAAAAAAGAAAAAAAATTTAGTATTAAATTTATCTATTTTTCAACAATCATTTTATATCTCTCTAAAATTATGGCCTTTCTGAATTTATCTCTGCAAATCTATAGAAATTTAAATTAAATATAATTTGATGAGAAATATCGATTTTCAAAAAATGCCGTACAAGTATACCTGTGCAATGAAAATTTACATTTGTCCCACTAAACACCGTTTTCACATGCTTTTGCAATCCAAAAGAGGAAACGACTTTTTGAAAGATATCTTTATGATTTAAATATTTGTATTTTCAAGACGATTTATATTTTCTAGTGGTGACTGGAAAGGTTTAAAAAGTTTTTTTTTAATTGTGTTTAAAAATGAACGGTTTTCAAAAAATGACGTACAAGGTATACCTGTGCAATGAAAATTTACATTTGTTCCACTAAACACCGTTTTCACATGCTTTTGCAATTCAAAAGAGGAAACGACTTTTTGAAAGATATCTTTATGATTTAAATATTTGTATTTTCAAGACGATTCATATTTTCTAGTGGTGACTGGAAAGGTTTAAAAAAGTTTTTTTTTAATTTTGTGTTTAAAAATGATAGGTTTTTAAAAAAAATCACGGACAAGGTATACCTGTATAAAGAGAATGTTCATGTGCCCCACTAAACACCGTTTGCACATTCAACAAAGGAAACGACTTTTAAAAGATATCCGTATGATTTTAATACTTGTATTTTTAAGACGATTCATATTTTCTACTGGTAACTAAAAAAGTTTAAAAAAACGAACGATTTTTAAAAAATGACGGTCAAGGTATACATGTGCGAATTTAAATAAGGTTTTATGAGCGTGTCACCTAAATTTGTAATAAAAATAGAACAGGTTTTATCAAACATAACAGAATCATTATTATTTGAATGTTCATGACGACTTGCAGTTTTATGGTAACTGGAAAAAAAAATAGAAAAATAAATATTTTAAAGACGATCACGAAGATTTAAAACTTCACCTTTTACTTTCCCATGGTAAAGTAATGTACGAGTGTGACCGCTGGAATAATTGTCTTAAGAATATTTCACGCATGCGTAGGGACGGGTTTATTGGAATTTCTGACTATGTACAAACAATGTTTTTGAATTATTGAGTTTATTAAACTTTAAAACAGCATATTATTTATTTATTTTATTTATTTCCATGCTATACAGTCGATAATACTTAAAAATCCACTATTGAAATCCGGGATATTTTTAGGTTTTTGGATCAATCAACCATACATAACATAACTTTAGTCAGTTGTAGCTACCTATATCAGACGCAGATACATTTCATCATCTATGATTTGTTATTTCCTTTAATTACATTAGTACTACCGGTACAGAATTAACAAGTACCTTGGTTCATATTTACTTGTACTTTGTGATATAAAGACCGGTGTTTTTTTTCATTTTTCATTCAAATTCAGATTTGTTTGTTTATTTTATTTATTTATTTATTTATTTATTTTATGATTTTTTAAAATTTATTTCATTTTATTTTTATTTTATTCATTTTTTATTTGTTTTGCATAAATATACATTTACAAAGTACATATAGGCGAAACCTTTTTTCATGAAGACCATCAAATAATAGGTAGATTCAATATACAATGCCAACACACATGTATACAATCTATAAGCCAAACGGTGTAAAGGAGCTTAAAATTCCAGTACCATTAAGCCACCTTTGAACCCTAAGTGGCGTTAAAAGGAGTTTAATGATACCTATGTTACCTTAAATTCACCTTTAAGCCATCTTTAATCATATCTTTAAGCATGTTTAAGGTAGGCATAAAGATGCTCTTGTATATATATTTAAAGCCCTTAAAGAATTTTGGTTCACAATTTTGGTCCATCACTACTGATGAGGTAATGTATTACGAAACAGTCGTTGAGTGCCGTAAAAATGACACTGGTATAATATGTAATTATGATTTCTTTCTAATAAAACATTGTTGTATTTGTTACGCTACCTCCTTCAAAAGCACCACACTCTAGAAAACGACGATCATAATAAAATTGAGTTTAACGCTATCTCGTTCAATTGCACCACAAAATAGAAAATGACGATCTGGATTAAAATGACTTTAACGCTACCTCCTTCAATATAACCACACTCTAGAAACCGACGATCGGGATCAAATTTACTGTAACGTTACCACCTTCAATAGGACCACACTCTAGAAAACGATCAAATTGACTTTAACGCTTTCTCCTTCCAAAGCACCACACTCTAGAAATCGACGATCTGCATCAAATTGACTGTAATGCTGTCTCGTTCAATAGCTGTAGCACCACAATCTAGAAAACGACGATCTGGATCAAATTGTTATGAATAATGTCATTTGATATATATTAAAAAAAGAATTAATCATTTGCACATTTCAGAATCTGAAAACCTTTATGCAATATCTTTTAATACGTTTTAATTTTTTTATTGTTTCTTCGTGGGACAGAGACTAATGATAATAATGATATTATTTAAAATTTACTTTATTTAGACTGGACCAATATGACCCTAATAAGTGATTGCTAAAATTGGTTTTAATAAAACACAAAAATACCCATCCATGTAAATGTTAACGTGAATAACACGTTTTTCGATTTTTTCATGTATTTCTAGTAATAGAATATACAATATCAAATGAAGCCTTTAAATTAAAAATTACAGTTGAGAAATGAAATATTTAAACGCAGTACTAAAACAAAGCATCAAAATTATGAGTAAAACGTACATTTTATAAAACTTTTTTTTCAAATTTGCAAGAAATGTTGCTTTTAAATTGTGATGGTATAACTCTTAATTTACTAAATACTGACCTCTTATATAATTTATTCGGTTTTTTCTAATTCTGAAATAGGTATATGTAAAATATACTGTTAGAATTGTAAATCGAAGTCAGAAGGTATTGCAATTAAACACGATTCAAACAATATATCTAATAGCTATTGCTCAATTAATATACCTCTGGTTTTGTTACTTTAATCATTGACCGCAAAATTAATGTCGAAAAAAATTATACTATGTTGGTGAACAAAAAGTAGAAATCTGGTAGACTTGAACACGGTTATTGCGACATGGAGCCTCATTCTAAAATTCAATACAAAATTTCAAGTGGCTGTTTTAGTAGTTGCTGAAAAAAGTAACGATTGATTGGGACTCCTCTTCGTCGAAGCGAGGATGTAACAAATAGAAAATTATTACAGTGTCATCCATTCATCATTAAAACTTGTCATATTATTACATACAGACAAACCTGTCTATAAAGGCCACCAAAGGGAACCAGTAAACGTGGCCATTATGGACAGATGACCTATATATACAAGTGCAAACAATATGAATAAAGAAAATTGGGGAAACAATTCTTCTGGCCTTTATAACCAGGTGACCCTTATACAGAAGTTGAACTATACTGGTATTAGATACACCGTAACAAAATCCCCACAACATTCTGTTATACCCGTGTTCTGCAACAGAGTTTCTGTTCTTGAATTAATTAGTATTATAACATATAAATTTATTAACATTCAGTATAACATCAGACTCAAACTTGTCAGGCCTTCTTCCAAACAATCACAGAAACAAAAATTCAAACCATCAAAAAATGCAAATTAAATCGAATTTTGGACATCGCTTAAGGTGCTGAATGGTTATGCTTGGTATTTTACACTGCATTAACAACACTTATTTCATTTATTCATTTTCATTTTTTTATTACATTCATTACTCTTTTCATCTGACGATTTCTGTAATTTCAAACTCTGCATGTTGTCCATTAGTGTTGAGATAACCTTCTATTATATTTGCCAATGTGATTGGTCATTAAACAATTGGTTTACAAGTGGTCAAAAACCGTGCATATTTGCTTACAAAAATATTTGACTCAGGGACATTGAAAGCCTTGGTTAATGAGGGCCCTCAAACAGTTTTATGACCGCCATCATAGTATTTGTGATAAGATAATGTCTTTATGTTCAGAATTGCTCTGTGTATCCTTTAAGTTCCAATGTTACATGTTTCTTTCACACAATTTTGATTACACGTGTGGCTGGTGTAGGTAGCTAAACAGGAGTTGCTTACCTCTCCGAAGCACCCGGCCTCACTTCTCTGATTGAAGCTAACGTCTAACACTAATAAGCCAGTTTCAAAGTTTTTACTTTGCTTATGAACATGGATAGGTATTTTTGCTTTTGATTTGATTACGATCATCAGAAATATACAATTTATATAAGGCGTTCACTTATATGATTTGCTTTCAAACGTTTCAAGACGATATTTTTATGGACAACATTTGTATACCAGTACATCAGAGGTCACGGACATGTAAACGTACGTTTTCTATTATTAAAGGTGGAATAAAACAAGAGTAAGCATGTTTGTTTAGGTAAAGTTTTTCACGTATCAGATCATTATTGACAACTTCATTCATAGAAATACAAAATACATAATTGATAGGGTTGGTGACCGGTGACCTTTAAATTTCCCACATATCTGCCGTCTAATTACGTCTAAAGTTTGTTGCCGCATACATTTATTTTCAAGTAAACGAACGTTTTTTTCACTTCATATAATTTAGTTTCTGTTTTTTTTCTTAATTTGAAAGAAATCAGATTTCAAAATGAATTCTAAGTAATACTTTGAATTACTCATTTCAATTTTACAGCACTTTCGCCATTTCGGAAAACAATTGCTAATAAGTAACGCCATGACCAAAAGTCTTTATAACATGTTTAAAATGTACTAAAAAGACTGAATATATTTTATTCTACCAAATTTAGTTAGGGAAACATGAATTAGATAACACTTAACATTGTCTTGCTAATATATTAAATGCTCTGTCAATATGTATCTGAAGGCAAGGCAAGAGGTATTTATTGCAATTTGTAATAAAAAAAATCCAAAACAAACATACTTATCCATGTCGGAATCATAATCTAGAAGCAAAATAAAAACTTTGGAAGTTATAATTACAAGTCAGGTTGGACACGTGAACTTCCACCAGGGAAGTGAGGCCGGATGCTTCGGAAGGGTAAACAACCCCTGTTTAGCTAGCTACACCTGCAACGTGTTTAACAAAAATTGAGTGAAAAGAAGATGGAACTGTTGAACGTCAAATATATCCAGGACAATGCGGACACAGAGACATCAAACGTATCAATACTGTGATGGCGGCCATAAAACTTTTTGAGGGCCTTGATAAGCATTTGTAAAATGGATTCCGTTTCTCTTGTGTCGTTTTCTATTTATACGTTGTTTCTTGTTTTTTGATTGCAAAATTCATATTTCTTCAAGTTTTTAAATTTATATAAAACTTAATAAAGTCCTGTAAATTAATGTATTTATGTTCAATAATATTGCAGGCTGACATTGAAGGGTGTTCAAACATGAATTGTTCATTGCGTTCACGGTGTATAGATATTAAATACTATGGACCGTATTGTACTACATTTGGTAATGTATCATACTCTCTCTCTCTCTCTCTCTCTCTCTCTCTCTCTCTCTCTCTCTGATGTTTTTACTGTGTTGTTTGTTAAGTAACGTACGTCACACCTGTCTGTCCGTTTAACATTCTACAGCCCGTTTAAAAATATCCCAGTAAAAGCATTAATGTTTTAATTTCTTTGAAAATAGCTTAATATAACGAAAACTGATTTTATTGTAGGAATTCAAACTATGCTGTCATTGTATATTTTAATTTATTCCAAACGATGGAAATTTGAGAATGATAAAAGCCATTTAAATTTTCATTTTCTATATTACATTTCACTTTTTTCTATTTTTAATCCACAGAAAGATTTAAAACATCATTGTTGCTGATGAAATACGTGTTTGGTTGCTCGAACAACCAATAAAAAATGTCACGTGCATTTTTATCAGGGAAAAATTATTGACGTCACTCTATCAATGATTCTGATATATTATCAATTACTGGTACTTCAATTTTAATATATAAATTTCCATCAGAAAAATATGAAGTGTATGTAGAATGAAAAAAATGCAAACTAACACGTGCTAATCCGTGTCAAAAGAACACTCCGAAAAGCAAAGTAAAAAAATTGGGTTAAAACTTCCATCGGGAAAGTGGGGCTGAGTGCTCCGAAAGGGTAAGCAATTCATGGTTAGGTAGCTACACCCACTTTAGGTGTAACTAAAATTGAGAGTGAAAGGAACCTGGAATTTAGGATGTCAAATATGTCCATGGCAAACTTGGAGACGGAGACAATTCTGAAACAAATACATCATATGCAATAGAGTCATGTTAATTGATGTATAGGAAATGAAAGTTGACAACAAAGTCATTTTATTTTTTACCAGCTTCAAAATCTCTTATTTGAAAAAATAATTATCATATTTTGTTTTTAAAATGGAAGCGATTGGTGCTTTTGTTTATCACTTGATTTTTTTAATTTTTTTAATAGAATGTGAACGTCTAACTGAATGTAGAAGAATATCACGATTATAAAATATATCGAAAAATTTGATATCCTAGATACATCAAAAACAAACATACCAATCCATGTCCGAATCACATATAATTGATTTTAACTTAACAGAAATTGCTGACCCTTCCAAAACATAACGTCTCACTTCCTTGTAGGAGGTTCTTGAAAATGTGTTACTTCATTTGCCATTTTAAAAATTTTCCCTTTCATTTGGGAATGTTGCTTGGACATAGATTGGAATGTTTGCTTTCGATTTGAAAAGATCAGTATTTCCTCAACATTTAAAATTGACTTGAAAACTGTTACAGAATGTTCGGAACCCTTACCAATCAACAATGCAATTCTGCATCCTGGGACCAATTTAGTTGGCAGTACACGTGAATATACCTGTTCAAATTTCCCATCCTGTTCAAAGTCCATAACTTGTCAGTACAATGGTAGTTGGACACCTATCAGCCTCAGATGTGAAATAGGTATGATTATTATTTGACCTATTCATTACATTTTATACCAATATTAATTTCACAGTACTAGACGGTCGTTTTGTATTTAACTCCTTATTAGTGGTATTTAGACAAAAATTGAAAACCTAAAGTTTCTTCAAGGGATTAAAAAGATATCTAATAAACCAAAATATATCTAACAAAGAAAATATTTAGCTAAGAAATTATATCTTATGACAGAGTATAACTAAGGTTTTTATGCTTTCAAGATTTTAACTAACACTAGCTTTAAAAATAGTATAGTTCTGATAATGCAAAGATATTACCCTACTGATTTTGTGATATTCAATGAAAAAATCAACCAGCAGAAATACTGGCTCAGTGGTTTAAATTCCTTTTTCATAGCAGTGATATTTCTATCGTACATGACGGACGTTGAGTAACACAATAACTCAGTAGTGCTTTGAGCAAAATTATGAAACCAAATTTTCTTCAAACGGTTAAAACATATCCAAAGGACCAATTAATTAACCAAACATAGCTAAGAATAGTTTTTTTAAGAGTGAATATTGGTGATTTTATATATTGACACAGTACGGAGAACTTGATTTTTGACATTTAAAAAAAAAAATCTGATGTCAGACGTCGGACTCGCAAGTAGCAAAAATGTACTGTCAATTCAAAATAATATAAAGTATTTGCTTGCTGTTTTTTTAACGAAATGTTTAAAAAAGCTAGAATGTTTTGTTTCTTGTTTTTTTTTTAAAATATAAAAAAATAAGATGCGCTGTTGTCAATCTTACAGGAAACACTAGACGGTCGTACTTTGACCAAAATTGAGACATTAGAATTTCTTAAGGGGTTGAAAAATATCTAGAGGTCCAACATATATTGAACCAAATTCATAAGTATTCTCTTTTTTAAATGATTATGCTTGTTCACAGGGTGATTTCCATTTCTCTTTTATATGCCTGTAATATAAAAACAAATTATTTTCATATTCTATCTTTGCTATGCATTTTAGTGTCATTGTGTATGATTTTGTTGATTGTGAAAATTACCATTGACTTTTTTAGAATTTTACTGTGATGTAGACTGGAGTTTAATTGCTAATAGCTGTTACAAGATCCACTACGACCTAGCAACGTGGCCATTTGCACAGGTATGTATTTTATAATCGAAATCGCAGAAGATACAAATCGACATTGCAGTAATTAAGTGGTATAATGGTTTTTTATTGGTTATGCTTGCATCACATGCTAAAACTGTAATATTCTGCGATATAAATAGCCGTGTAAATGGTAAAAGATATTTGAAAATTTCCATAATCGGCTAAATGAATTATGATAATAGATTACCTTTTGTCAAATAAGGTTATGTCATAGTGCAGCAACTGCGTATGCATGTGCACGTATGTGTTTGTGTGTGTAGGTGTGCGTGTCTGTGTGTGTAGGTGTGCGTGTCTGTGTGTGCAGGTTTATGTATCGCAAAATTTTTGGATAATTTAACGGATAATGATTGGAGACAAATATACATAATAATTCACCTGAATACTCTAAATTCTAAAATACAGTGATTCCAATACATAATAATTCATAATATAATTGCTACAAACACTTTTCTGTTTCAAATAGGCATTTAAACAGATGCATTTTGTAGTTTTTTTAACAAAAAGTGAAACAGTTATTAAACATCTTGAAAATAATTATTGTTTCATAACTTTGGTTTAAGCACTACTGATAAGGAATTGTATTCAGAAACGGCCTTGTAGTGCTGTAACAATAAAACTAGTATAATCTGTTATTAGGAATGCAATATGGTACACAAATTTTTGAAGATTTTGAAAATATCGAATGGTAGTTTGTTAGATCTAACAAAAAATGAGTTTAATTGCGGGGCCAGATCATTTGATAAAGCTAAAAAATTTCATTATGCATGTTAATCAAAAACAAACATACTAATCCATGTCCGAATCACAATCCAGAAGCAAAGTAAAAACTGGATTTATTTGACGTCTCATAGTTGCATGTTCCTTTCACACAATTTTGATTACACACGTGGCTGATGTAGCTAGCTAAACAGGAGGTGCTTACCCTTCCTGAACATCCGGTCTCACTTTCCTGGTGGAAGTCCATGTGTCTTACCTAACTTGTCAGATCCAAAGATGTTAATTTGCTTCTGGATTGTGATTCGGACATGGATTAGTATGTTTGTTTTTGTTTAGAAACTTTTCGAAAAGAATGGCATCAAATCTACCGTATTATGACATAAAATACAGAGAACAATCTTGTTATTACAGAGTACTCATCAAAATATATGTATTGTTGTATTATCATTATTTTTGTGTTAAATATATACATTGAATATGAAATAAACAAATAAATATATAAAAAATGTTTTCCAGGGCCCTGATAAGCCTATATAGTTATACTGTATGGTATAGAATATATAATGTTTGTATGACCGTTATTACATTTTCATCCTGACGGGTGTAGCGTCCTAGAAAGAAGGGAGCAACGCTTCCAGAAAATACGACCTTAGTTCCCTTGTGGAAGGTAAGGCGCATAACAATTTTGCAGGTCTGGAGATGTTTACCCTTCCTGTGACCTTGTCCCCACTTCCGTGACAGAAGTTTAAATTTTACCTTATTTTACAGCTTTACGTTTTTACTTTACTTTTACATTGTGGTTTGGACATCGATTGGTATATTTATTTTAAATGTATTACATCAATATATAGTTAGTTTTACTTTATTTATAGCAACTTTTAATTTCAAGCCAAAATTTATAACTATGATGGTTCTGGTGTTTTTTTCAGAGTATATGCAACAGTAAGGGTGGATATCTTGTAAGGGTAGAAACTTCAGCCGAGAATGAATTCCTCAAACTTATGGTAAATCCAACGGGTAAGTACGATTATTGTTTTTTAGGTTATTAAGTACGAGTTCCATTTTAAACAAATGTTGAGTTCCACATATGTTTATTTTAACACTTCTATTTATTAGATGCTATCGGGACCGAGGAAAGTATAATCAAAACCAAGCATACTAATCCATGCCCGAATCACAAACCAGAAGCAAAGTAAAAACTTTGGAACTAAAAAATTAGGATAGACACGTGAACTTCCACCAGGGAAGTGAGGCCGGGTGCTCCGGAAGGGTAAGCGCCTCCTGTTTATCTATAAGTTATAAAATATGAATCAAAAACAAAGATACTTATTCTTTTACAACTCTAAATCTAGACGCAAAATAAAAACTTTTAAACTAACAAATTAGGCTAAATACACGGGATATCCTGGGTAGCAAGGCCGTGTGCTTCAGAATTGTACAGCATCTCCTTTGTACCTACCTACAGCCGCAACGTGTAATCAAAATTAAGTCAGAGAAACATGGAACCATCGGACATCAAATATATCGAGGGTAATATACAAGTGTTTACGTTATATTTGGATATGATAATGTTATTTATTGTCCCCCGCCACAACCCGGAGCGGGGACATAGAAGTGCCGGGCGTCCGTCCCTCTGTGTGTCCATGTGTCTGTGCGTCCGTGTTTCTGTCCGTCACACTTTTTTGTAAGCGCTCTCATGTCTACAAATTTTGACGGATTTTCATGAAATTTATACCAAATGTTTATACCACTGATACCTTGGTCAAGTTTGAAAAACAGCATTGACCGATACTTTTTGTTGGAGTTATGGGACTTTGACCACAATAATGACTCTGTTTTATTTAAAACTTGACCTTGTAATCGCTCTCATGCCTACAAATTTTGACGGAGTTTCATGAAATCTATACCAAATGTTTATATTACTAATACCTTTGTCAAGTTCGAAAATCAGCATTAGTTATACTTTTTGGTGGAGTTATGGGACTTTGACCACAATAATGACTCTGCTTTATCCAAAACTTGACCTTGTAAGCGCTCTCATGCCTATAAATTTGACGGATTTTCATGAAATTTATACCAAATGTTTATACTTCTAATACCTTTGTCAAGTTCGAAAATCAGAATTAGTCGATACTTTTTGTTGGAGTTATGGGACTTTGACCACAATAATGACCCTGTTTTATCCAAAACTTGACCTTGTAAGCGCTCTCATGCTTATAAATTTTGACGGATTTTCATGAAATTTATACCAAATGTTTATACTACTAATACCTAATCAGGTTTGGAAATCAGCATTGGTCGATACTTTTTGTTGGAGTTATGGGACTTTGACCACAATAATGACTCTGTTTTATTTAAAACTTGACCTTGTAATCGCTCTCATTCCTACAAATTTTGACGGATTTTCATGAAATCAATACCAAATGTTTATATTACTAATACCTTTGTCAAGTTTGAAAATCAGCATTAGTCGTTACTTTTTGGTGGAGTTATGGGACTTTGACCACAATAATGACTCTGCTTTATCCAAGACTTGACCTTGTAAGCGCTCTCATGCTTATAAATTTGACGGATTTTCATGAAATTTATACCAAATGTTTATACTACTAATACCTTTGTCAAGTTTGAAAATCAGAATTAGTCGATACTTTTTGTTGGAGTTATGGGACTTTGACCACAATAATGACTCTGTTTTATCCAATACTTGACCTTGTAAGCGCTCTCATGTCTATAAATTTTGATGGATTTTCAATAAATGTATACCAAATGTTTATACTGCTAATATTTTGATCAAGTTAGAAAATCAGCATTGGTCGATACTTGTTGTTGGAGTTATGGGACTTTGTCCACAATAGTGACTCTGTTTTATCCAAAAATTGACATTGTAATCGCTCTCACGTCTACAAATTTTGACGGATTTTCATGAAATTTATACCTAATGTTTATACTACTAATACCTTGGTCAAGTTCGAAAATCAGCATTGGTCGATACTTTTTGTTGGAGTTATTGGACTTTGACCACAATAATGACTCTGTTTTATTTAAAACTTGACCTTGTAAGCAGTCTCATGCTTACAAATTTTGACGGATTTTCATAAAATTGATACCAAATGTTTATACTACTAATACCTTGATCAAGTTCGAAAATCAGCATTGGTCAATACTTTTTGTTAAAGTTATATGTCTTTGACCACAATAATGACTCTGTTTTATCCAAAACTTGACCTTGTAAGCGCTCTCATGTCTATAAATTTTGATGGATTTTCATGAAATTTATAACAAATGTTTATACTACTAATACCTTAGTCAAGTTCGAAAATCAGCATTGGTCGATATTTTTTGTTGGAGTTATGGGACTTTGACCACAATAATGACTATGTTTTATCCAAAAATTCACATTGTAATCGCTCTCATGTCTACAAATTTTGACGAATTTTCATGAAATTTATACCAAATGTTTATGCTGCTAATACCATGGTCAAGTTTGTAAATCAGCTTTGGTCGATACTTTTTGTAGGAAATATGGGACTTTGACCACAATAATGACTCTGTTTTATCAAAAAATTGACATTGTAAGCGCCCTCATGCCTACAAATTTTGACGAATTTACATGAAATTTATACCAAATGTTTATACCACTAATACCTTGGTCAAGTTCGAAAATCATCATTGGTCAATACTTTTTGTTGGAGTTATGGGACTTTGACCTCAATAATGACTCTATTTTATCCAAAAATTGACATTGTAAGCGCTCTCATGCCTACAAATTTTGACGGATTTTCATGAAATTTATATCAAATGTGCCACTAATATCTTGGTCAAGTTCGAAATGTTCCTCTCGACCTCCCCACACATTTGATTCTGGAACAGCCTTGAATGTTTGAAAATATAGCAATTTCATATACAGCATACTGGTATACTGTTTGACCGACGGGGGACCCAGGAATTCTATTCTTGTTCAAATGTAGATTATAGTGCGATCACATTTTCAATGATGAAAAAACATGTTTTGGATGGGTGGTGTGATTCAAACTTAGATATGTCACTTGATATAACATCAGTAGACTTGAAATTTCACATGTGTTATTAGAACATATTTTTTTCATATTTTAAATTTTTTCAAATATTCTCAGCTTTTTCATTTTTTTTAAAATTTAATTAATATGAATAAATTTTAATAAACTTTTTCGATAAAAGTTTGATGAGAAATTAATACTTGTTCGTTTGCAGTCTTGTTTTAAAAATAAGTATTTAAAAATACTCTTTTTCTATCTGCATGGTTAAATTTTAAATATCCACTGTAGTAGTTGAGTTTTTGGGAGTCAAAATTGAGCAATTAATTGAAAGGTAGCTGTTGTCCCTCTGATATTTTGATATAGCATATTTGATAGTTTCATTCATGTAAGTCATTCATTATTGGGCTCTGATTGTCTAATAAGTATTCACGAGATACGGGTTTATACAGGTGTTTCTATTCCTAACTAGTATACGTCACGAACGAACCCAATGCACTTGATTTGAGCGAACAACAAGTAGAACAGCACAGACATCAAAATAACGAATAATAATACAATGTTTTAATCTAATGTTTTAAAACTACAAAACCTTCAAGCCCATCTAACAAAGCCGTAGTTTTTGTCTCAAAAGAGGTAGGTTTTGGCGATAAAGCATTTTACTACTTGATACATATCGTCTGAATTCGGATGCGCGTCTGATAAAAACAAGTTTTATTTTATTTTTAGATTTAATATAAGATATTTAATAAAATTATTTAAACGCAATTTATAAAAAATAACAAATCTACATATACCATCAATGAAATTTGAGGTATGTTATTCACGATCTTTTTTAAACCACATCGGTTTTCATGACTGAATAAGTACTCGTACTATTGTCCTTAAAGCAATTGTTAGGTGATCTTGTATCGGGCCCATCTTTACGCAGTGAGATAATGAGGGAAAAACACAAGAAAACATATACTCCATTTAAGAGTATAAAACATATGAACATGTAGCAATATTTCACCAACATTCATCAGGCATATTCATATTGTTATATAGTATAGACATTCAATGATAAACCTCGAAGTGTGAGCTTTTAGTATATCCCAAAATTTAATTTTTCATATTTGCATAATTTATCATGTGACACTGTTGGCTGAATCATGACTGAAGAATCATGTGACACTGTTGGCTGAATCATGACTGAAGAATCACATTACAATAGTTCTGAATCAAGAACTAGTGCAATCTTTATGTTTGGTGAAATAAAAATAGTAATTTTAGGTGTAATATTAATGGGAAATAAATGACATGCATTTTCCTATATAATAAAATCGTTATTGATATTTTGAAATATCAAATAATCACAAGACAATATCAGTAGCACCAGGCCTCACTTCCCTGCTTTCAGGGACTTCAAGTTTCGATATCAAAACAAACATACTAAACCATGTCTGAATCACAATCCAGAAGCAAATAAAAACTTTGGAACTGTCAGATTAGACATGTGAACTTCCAGGGAAGTGGGGCCGGGTGCTCCGGAAAGGTAAGCACCTCCTGTTAAGCTAGCCACGGGTGTAATCAAAATTGTGTAATAGGAACATGGAACTAAGGGTCGTCAAACATATTCAGGGATCCTGGATACAGAGACATCAAACCTTTCAATGATACTTTCATGACGACCATAAAACTTGTTGATGGCCTTGATAAGCCTAGGCATCCAATATCCCTGGGCCAACAATTCATTTACAAGCAGCCTGCTCCGTTGTAGAAGCTACTTTGAATCAGGATTTTGAGTTTAAAATAGTGTGTTTGTTTTTGACTCAATATCCCCAATTTTGTAATATTTTATCTACGTATGAGATTTGTAGTAACGACGAATTATATTTACAAGACAATATTACTAAGAGCCTCTATCAGGAGATAGTATTCACTTTGCTTTGGGATTGAACTGGACATAGATTAGTATGGTTTTTATGGTAGGATGCAGCGTGTGTGCGTGCGTGTGTGCATGCACCGTTAACACACATTTTCGACTTCTCCTCTGAAAGTACTTTACATATTTCAACGAGACTTAGTCAGAAGCATGTCTGGGTTGGTGCAATTTAGATTGTTCATGACGTTGCCATGGCTACCAAAACTAGGTCACAGTGACCTAGGGGTGCAAAACTCTTGAAAAATCTTCTTCTCTGAAACCGATGATGGGAGAAAAAATCTGATGTGATCTTTGGCTTCTCTAGGGACTTAAGCCTGTGGTGAGTGCATTTCGTGAAATTTGGTCGAAAAATGGGTTACGCGTTTTTGCGTTTAATTTTGAAAAAAATCGTAAAATAGTTTCAAATTGTTATAACTTGACTATTTGAACAGATAATGACATGGGGTTTTCAGTTATGACATCTCCTTGTTAATATCTTCAAAATGAGTTCAAGGTCAATTGTGAAGGTCGTGACCTAATTTTTTTTACCTCTGATTGTAATTATTATCTCAAAAACTATAAACTTTTTGTATAGGCATGTATATCAGAATGATGTAGTTATTGATACAGCGATCATTTTGATGTATAGAAAAAGGTCATGGGTTCAAAGGTCAAGGTCACAGATGCGAAACAATTCTGAAATTGTTAATTATCTCAAATACTATAAGCTTTTTGTATAGGCATGTATATTAGAATGTTGTAGGTATTGATACAACGATCATTTTGATGTATAGAAAAAGGTCATGGATTCAAAGGTCAAGGTCACAGATGTGAAACAATACCAAAATGGTTAACTATCTCGAAAACTATCAACTTTTTGTATAGGCATGTTTATAAGAATATTGTAGGTATTGATACAACGATCATTTTGATGTATAGAAGGAGGTTATGGGTTCAAAGGTCAAGGCCACAGTAGCAAAACAATACCGAAATGGTTAATTATCTCAAAAACTATTAACTTTTTGTATAGGCATGTATATAAGAAAGTTGTAGGTATTGATACGACAATCGTTTTGATGGATAGAAAATAGTCATGGGTTCAAAGGTCAAGGTCACAGATGCGAAACAAACTAAATGGTTAATTATCTTGAAAACTAAAAACTTTTTGTATAGGCATGTATATGAAATGATATAGGTATTGATACAACGATGTTTTTGATGTTTAGAAAAAGGTCATGGGTTTAAAGGTCAAGGTCACAGAAACAATACCGAAATGGTTAATTATCGCGAAAACTATAAACTTTTTGTGTAGGCATGTATATTACAATCATGTAGGTATTGATACAACGATCAGTTTATGTATAGAAAAAGGTCATGGGTTCAAAGGTTGAGGTCACAGATGCTAAACAATACCGAAATAGTTAATTATTTGAAAACTATAAACTTTTTCTATAGGCATGTATATTAGAATATTGTAGGTATTATTACAATAGTCATAATGATGTAAAGAAAAAGTCATTGCGGTTTAGTATTTATGTTTTCTTTAAATCTATCAGCTAGCCATTAGTTACCAGGTGAGCGTATCAGGCCCATAGGCCTCTTGTTTATATTAATATATTAAATTCAAATTCCCTTCCTTTCGTCTTTCCTTTTGTCCGAAATTCTTCTCTGTGCCTATTCTCCTAAACTATGAGACACTATTTCACCATAAAAAGCATCAGCAGATTGGAGATGCGCATGTTGTTAACCTGAGTTGCTTTGCTTATTTTCCTTACGATTATAAACAGTTGACTGAAAAAAATCTAAAGGAGTTCAGTTTTCTACAACGTAGAACTGTAGCCAATATCTGATGTGATATTTACCTTCTCTATAGTTTTTAACAAAATATTTGTGAAATTTTCTCGAAAAAATCGGTAACGAGTTTGAGGATTTTAATTGACTAAATTAAAAAATGCCTTTAGGATGCAATATTTACAATCACATTGTTTTTGCTTCAATGCAGTGTTTGACCTCGATTCTACTTCATAACTCGATGCAGTTGAATAGAGCACAGGAGTTCCACATATGTCAATCGTTCTGTGTGGGCGTGGTCTATTCAATGATCAATAATGTTACATTTGAAACAGTCAAATGATGTTACATTTGAAACAGTCAATTTTTAACGAGGTAGTTATAGTTGTTTTTCTTTTACGAAAAGTGTAAAAATGTCCGCTTTTATTTTGTGTTTATTTGAAAAACTTACAAAGGATTGTAAATATAAGAATGTCCGGCTTTCATTTTATTTGAGACAGTCCATTCGACTGATAACTCAATGCAGTACAGTCAAAGCAAATGTCATTCCTTAAATGTCCAGATACAATTCTTGTCTGGAGTAATTCTCCAAAATTATGAAGCGCTTTTTACGGTTTGTTAAAAAAATCAACATAACAGATGCACATATCATTAAAACGGGGTTGTTTCCCATTTTCTAGGAGTTATGGCCCTTTGATTGAAAAATTTAAAATGATAAAATTTCTAAAACATAACTAGCCTAGTTCTATGCGAAATTGGGTTTTCTATAGTTTAAACTAATAATTCATTCTTTCCTTGCTGCGGGGATCCTAATTCACTGAATTGGCTTGTTTGATCTTACAATGCTCTTAAATTTGACAACAGCTTGTATTAGAATTAAAATATTGTAATTAGCTTTATCCGTTATTGTGGATCTATATAGTGTATCGCAGAATAAAGATATTTTTATACAGATAAATTAATTGAATGGGGTTGTATGTCCCAGTCAAAATGTTTCTATTATATCACGACAATGTCAGCTATAGGTGAAGTGTCAGACATGTTGACTTTTGCAGCGCTTAGGGCAGTGTACAAGGAGAGTTATTCAAGTTGCCACTCCTACAGGATTTCCTTTTTAAGGTATCTTCAAAGTAACCCGTTACTGTCATTTCTAAATGCCAAGTCTTGACATAAAATAAAAATTATTACCTATTCTCAAGTCTTGGTCTGACTCTGCTAAGGTTCGAACCCACGACTTCCCACAAACTACGCGAGTACTCTACCACTGACCTATTGTAGTAATGTAAATACAGAGATTGCGATTATTGTTATGACTTTGATAATATTGAGTTTTATATTATTTTATGCAGTTTTAAAATTCGCGTCATCGGCACATCATCCACTTTAAATGATGTTTTGAAAATTAGGTTTTGTACTTAACAAATATTTTTACCGTAATTGCCCTGAACTACATAATAGATCATATAAAATGCTTGTAAATAAATTGTTAGGATATTGCAAGTCTAGGCTTATCAATGCACACAAAAAGTTTGATGGCCGTCATCACAGTATTTTTGATAAGTTTGACGTCTCTGTGTTCAGAATTGCTCTGGATATATTTGACGTCCTATAGTTCCATGTTCATTTCACAAAATTTTAATTATACACGTGGCGTGTGTAGCTAGCTAAACAGGAGGTGCATAACCTTCCGGAGCTTCCGGACTCACTTCCCTGATGGAAGTTTATATGTTTAACTAACCTGACGTGTCAGTTACAAAGTTTTTACTTTGCTTCTGGATTTTGACTCAGACATGAATTAGTATGTTTGTTTTTTATTTACTGTTTTAAATTTTGAAAACGGTTACTATTCTACTGTTTATTGTGACTTTAAATTACATTCATTTCTTTAAAAACAACCGAAATTAGGAGAAAACCCTGGCGTTTGTTTATCTCAGATTTCAATCTGATGACGTCATAAGTCAAATGTTAAATATTTTTCGAACCATTTGAGGTGATCTTGTATCGGACATATGCTTACCCAGTCACCAAACTATGTTAAAAATAATAAAAGTATATAAAATTACCCTTGATAATTTGACGTCTTATAGTTACTTGTCAATTTTGATTACACACATGGCAGGTCTAGCTAGCTAAATGGAAGTGCGTACTCTTTTGTAGCTCTTGTCGTTACTTTCCTGGTGGAAGTTAACGTGTTAAACAATTGCAGTATACAGTATACAATATACAGTACCAATTTCCTAAGTTTTTTCTTTGCTTTTGGATTGTGATTTGGACTTAAATTCGTACGTTTGTTTTTATTCTTTTCAAAATATCTTTATGGTTCAAACACCAAAGTACATGTATAATATTTAGATTAATTACCATAGTTTTATTTCAATGTATTTACTCAAATGACCTTGACCTGTCCGGTTTACCTTTGATTAAAATATTCATAATGGACGAGTAAATTCAAGTTATAGGGAAAAAGAATGAATATGTATTTACTCGTATGTGCTAATTTTGTTTTAACACCTAATCCTGGGCAATGTATTGAATACGAATCCTTACGCAACCATGAATTTATGGAGTACAAAATGCTGCTTAATGAAAGGTTAAACGGACAGGTCATTGTTGCTTGCTTATATGCATTGATATGATATAATATGATACGTGTAGTAATTATAATTATTATACCTCATACATATTAAATCGTATTTTATTGGATGTTTTCAAATCACATGACATGTCACAAATGAGATATTTCCCCCAAAATTACTGTCAGCGTGTGACAAACTCTCCCATCTCGGCACAGCCATGTGATAATACTATTATCACCCGGTGAAAACCCGGTACAAAGGGGATAACTCGTATAACAGTGTGTAGTGGTTTGATAAACAATAACAATGGCGGTCAGTCGTATTTTGTAGTTCGTTGGGGGCGGACTTGCAATGTAATTATGCATGCCAAAGATGCAGAAAGCACAAAAGGGCCACTAAAGCTTTAGTAAAAATACTGGTAATGCATTTGATGGAAACGAAAAGAGCGGTAAATCCAGATTCTCACTCCAAAGCAACATTGTAATTTTTATGCTGACGTGCGTAAAATTATGGTCAAAAGTGTAAACTGGCAACACTTAATTTAATTTAAAATTTTAATATTGTTTGTTTCATTGTAAATGATAAACTCTATTTTAGTATAATAAAACAATAATAGCCCCCTATTTATCTGGACATCCAGAATTGTCACCCTTCAGAGGAGTTTTTACATACATAGAGGGCAATCATTCTATAATGTAAATATTATACTTTCGTGTTAGATCTGAGATTTACACCTTTGTCCCAGTACAATAGGCATGAAAGTATTGTTCTTCGGCGCTGTAGAATCGGCCATAGTTATTTTACACATTCTTTTATATTGAAGGGAGAACAACCTCCCCAATGTATTCCTTGTCAAGGTCAACAATCTATCCAACACATTTTGCTGGATTGTGTTGACTTTGCATATACAAGGGATATTTTTTATTCAGCATTATCTTTGCAAGATCTTTTTAGTAATGTCAGTGGACATAAAATTTTAAACTTCCTTCGGGAAATGTACTTGTATCATAAAATATAATTGTTTTATCATATATAACCCAGTGTTTTATTTATAAACTGCCTGTGATATAACTGGTTTTATCAGTTTAGAAATAGTTTTATACAAAACTTATTAATTGTTATTTTTAGTTTTACATTTTAATACTTTGTGTTATTGATACTATTGTATCTTTTACTTTTTCTAGCCGCGAATAGCTGCAATAATGCTGATGTGGCTTTAAACAATAACTAACTCACTCACTCACTTTCGTGGTAGAACAATAAATATCACGTGTATGTGTGCTTGGTGACCTATCTTAAAACCAGTTTGTCATCGTAGCTATTAATGTACAAGGTCATGATCACGGGTATAGGCCGTACAGTGTTTTGATAACATAGACACTGGCTGCCTGTACTGGTGTTATATTAATAATTTAAATTTGGTTTAATTGTATATTATGTATTTTATGTCGTATTGTTCTTGTGTTGTTGTGAAATGATATAAATAAATAGATAAAAAATAAATAACACGTGTATATTCATTGTAATATTTGTTCCAAGATACTTGATAAGGTGAAGTCGTTATTGTACTTTTTAGCAATAGCAAGTTACTATGTAGGCGCTACAGAGGAGGATGGAACAGATATCTGGAAGTATGGATTATCAGGTTCGAATATTGTTTTTGCGGATTGGTATCCAGGTGAGCCAAACGATGGGATCAACGCACAACGTTGTGCAGCAGCGCATCGCTCCCTCAATTTTAAATGGGATGATGGTTACTGCAGTTTGAATATTAATTATATATGTGAAAAAAGTGAAAACGTGAGTATATATGAGACGTAGTAGTTAAGAATACAAAACAAACTAAACAATTACATATTATACCAGTTCTAGATTTTCAGCACTAGACGGTCGTTAAGGAATACAATTCATTTTGAGTAATGCCTGAACCAAAATTTTGAAAGCAATTTTTGTTTTAGGATGTTGAAAAGAAACCCAAAAGAACCAAAATATATTTTACCAAATTTAGCTATTGGAATACTCTGCATGAGGAAGTATAACTTAAATTTAAGGAATTTCAAATTTTAACTACTGTCTGAAAATAAAACAAAATAACTATTGCCTACTCAGTTTGTAATATCATGGGGGAAAAATTCAAAAGCGGCGAAATCGGCTCAGTGGTTCAAATTACATATTGCACCAGTTTTAATTTTACAGAACTATACAACCTTTTCGGAATGCGATTCCTCATCAGTAGTGCTTGGATCAAAATTGTAAAACTAAATATTTTTCCTCAATCCATGTCCGAACCACTATACCAAATAAGCAAAGTAAAAATTTTGAAGCTTGAAAATTAGGTCAACATATATACTTCTACTAAGGAAGTGAGACCGAATGCTTCAGAAGGGTAAGAACATAAAAGTATTACAACAACGAATTGACGCGATGAAGACAAATTAAAATCAATTGTAAACTTAACACATGTTGAAATGTATAAATCAGGTTAAACAACTGTTACAATTAGGTCAAACTATACACTGAATGTAATACAACTATGCATCACACATCGATGAAAGTTATGCCTCAAACAATTTAGGTAAACAAAATAGTATAGCAATATCAAACAACGTAACCCCAGTTATACAACCAAGTCAATAATAATTGAATAATATCAAGACGTCAGCCGCTATAGGTGAAGTGGCAAAAATTTGACCTTTGCAATGTGACCAGCGCAATGTGAAGTAAGGGCTCTCTAACGTACCACGCCTACAGTGACAAGGGACCACAATTAAGTTTCAATCCGAAATAACCACGAGCATTTAATAATGTAGCGAAAGAAGTCAATAACCACTGTCAAATCTTGGGTCAGACCCAATCGCGGTTCAAACTCACAAGCTCCCACATACGGATCAATCAGCAATGGTCAAGCAGGAGAGTAGAAGTGTGTATTATTGTATCACTGGTGGTATAGTAGGAACGTCGATACGGCAATTTCCGAGATTTGTGTTTAGGTTTTACAATTTTGTTATCCTGCCGTTGTTTTGAAAATTTGGATTATCTTTTGATAAAAAAGTCACAAGCGTTTTACCCATGATATAGCATTTTTAGATATAATATATCGCTGTGCATCAATGAGTTATATGATGTAACAAACAAAAAACAAGAATTGAAGTTTAAGTTTGCGATTGTTTTTTGAAAAATCGATTATTTAATAGAAACACTATGCATTTCTTGAAAAACTTTGATACTTACAAGTTATGTTAAACACGTGAAGTCGGGTGCTCCGGAAGAGGAAGCACCTCCTGTTTAGCAAGCTACACCCACCACGTGTGTTATCAAAATTATGTGAAAGGAAAATGGGACTACGGGAAGTCAAAAATATATCCAGGGCAATCCTGGACACAGAGACATCAAACTTATCAACAATTTTTTCGGTGACGGCAATAAAACTTTTTGAGGGCCATGATAAGCTTAGGCTTGCAATATCCCTGAGTCAATAATTAATTTGCAAGCAGCTTGTTGTAAAAGTTCCCGTAGTGGGAAAAAGCTCTACCATAGCCTATTTATTGCGAAACAAAAACAACATAAGCAGGAGAAACATGTATATTGCTGCATAGAAAATGATGTCCCGTCAGTTCGTTACATCCGCGACGTGTAAATCTTATAGGTGCTTTAGATATAGATATTAACTGGATGGTACTTTGAGTTTCAATGAATACAAATATGGTTGCGCTTATATTTTATTCGGACCATTAAATTCTTTCATTTATCATTGTAACACTGTTTGTTTCATTGATATTTTTATTTATTTATTTATTATTTCAGGTTCGGCTTAGATACGGCTGCTGAAATTGGAAAGGCACTTCTACAAAAAGTGTGTTTATAATTATGTGTACTAAAACAGCATACCAACATGATCAAAGAGTTAAAAGACCTTTTAAACATTTTTATCAATCTCGTTTTGATGTTCGTTCTGTAATTTGACAAATCCATTGTATATTATTATGGATGCACAACATTCTTTAAGAAATAATATATTTTAATTGGTAATCATTTTATAAGTAATCGTTTTGGTGAAATGAATAGTACAAACGCGATGACTTCAATTTTTCTATTGTCACTTTCCTTTTCTATGCAACAATATACCTGCATATATCGGCTTCTTCTGCTTATTGTGTATTTGTTTCACAATTAATGTGATATTGTTTGTGCTTGATCCCACTACTAGAACGTTATAGAATGACGCAAGTTGCTTGCAGATAAATTGTTTCAGGTAATTAATTTTAATTTACCAGTAGTTGGCTTTAATCATTAAAATAATAACAAGTATATCAACAAATTAGAATGGTTACGCGAAAATTGTTTATTTTTTCTGTGATGTCGGCAGCATAATATACATCCTAAATATTGACCTCTATAATGATCTAAGCGGCTGTTATCGGGATACCTCGACAATGTGTCGAAATATTTGTAATTAAAAAAACGGTATTTAAATGAATAAAACAGTTATTATTGATTTAAATATTTATTCAGTAAAAGTCTAATCGGTGAGAGAACCAAATTATGATGACATCTGTCTGTCTAGTGACTTCCTGGGTCAGTTACGGAGATTTTCACTCACTAAAAGTCAAATAAATTCAAACACAATTACATAGTTATTTTTATTATTTTCTTGTAACCTGGCATCCCTTCTCAAATTTTATTTTTTGGCTAAAAGTTGTGGGTTTTAGACGAGAAAATACGATATTATAAAGAGGTATAACACAGTCCAGACTGGAATTAATTACGCTAAAATTAAACTGCGCTAATATGTTTACCAGTCATCAATCGCTAAAATAAGTATGCGCCAATATAAAGCGGTTTACAGTAATCAAGAAACATTGCATGGATATTGTAAGCCTAGGCTTATTAAGGCCTTTAAAATGTTTAATAGGCGACAACGTGATATTTCTGGTAAGTATTCAAAATTACCCTGGCTATATTTAATGACTGAGTTCATTTCATTCTCAATTTTGAATCAATGCGTGAAAATGGTAGCTAGCAGAACATAAGTTGCTTTGCCTTCGGATTTCGTGTACCTGTTGGAAGCGTACGAGTAAAACAAAGTTTGTCACTTTACTTTTTAAGAATTTACTATAATTTTTTTGTTCTTTTTATGATGAGGATCAAGACCCACTGAAACAAAGGAATAATCTTGTATTACTATTTCTTCATATCCTAGGGGTCTTAAGGCTCTCATTACTAACAGCGTCTTACATCGCATTTGGAGAGATACAGAAGTTTGTCATTTCATTTGCCAATGTGAGCCTATTTCTTTTATATGAAAGTGAAAGAATTTTGACTTGAACGGGGTTCGCTGCTGAACCACATGACTAATGCATATGCCTCTTTACGTTTGTTAGGAACGTTTCAGAAGAATTCGCGTACGTCGTGGATTTCTTAAATAACGTCGTTTTTACGGGAAAACGTCATCTTATGCGATTCTGTATATATTGGAAATACTAGTAAGTGTTTTGCACAAACTTTAGATGGTATAACATGGTACAGTGGCGACCTCCATTGGTTAAAAACAATACATCCATCATAACATCATAATATAAAGAATCTATAATCACAACACAAGACATTTTACGGTCAACACGTAAACGTTAATTTTCTAAAGAGAACCACTTCGGTTGTTTAGTAGAGTGCTCGCTCTATAAGTGGGAGGTCGTTGGTTCAAAACCACACCGGGTCTGACCCAAGATTTAAAAATAGATAGTGACTGCTCTTTCGGCAACAATCGACATCGGCAATACGAAATTAAAGTCACATTTTTTTCGGAATTTAAAGTAATTAAGGTACCGTGTCAGGCGTGGCACAATAAAGAACCCTGTTGTCATACACGCTACGCACAAGCTAATATTAATAATAAGACATGTCCATGTCTATTAGTCATGGTAAATTCTTGACATACGTATGTCTGTATGTAGTGTTATTTATCTCGACTTTTTATTTTACTATCACAACTATCAATCATTTTATACCGACTTGTTGTGATATTGCATCAACATGTCGAGATAATTTTATATTCTACATCTCACTAGTTTTTGTGAATTTTATTCGACAATATCGGTCACGTGGTGACTTAATATAATCCATGTCGGGCAGGCCTATTCCATATCTAGTCAGTATAAAAGTTACTCCCCCTGACCATGTCCAGAAATCGAGGCCAGATCTGAAGTCGTCCTATACTGACCATCTGAGGTGTGATATATTTACAGTTATAAAGATGGTAGTGTTGTTCAGTCGAGCGTGACCTGTTAGATAATTCCAATTTGGGATCAACGAAAATCCAATTGGGGTTTTATATGTCTCTGGCTAAACGCAGACAGATTATAATCAGTTTTAGACACTAATGACTTAAATGCATCTCGTATTAAAATGATGAAAAAAAAAATAACATCCATATGTACCAGCTTATTGAAAATTTGCACGAAATCATAATTTTATAAATGTTTCAAGTATTTGTTTTAAATACGATTTGTCGGGGTCTTATATGCTTACTCTAAGTTTAAATAAAAATTAAATCAGCGTTTTTAAATATTCTATTCTAGCTATAAATATATAATAAAAATTAATAATAATAATAATGGTTTAAGATATTTTCTCAGCATCAACAATGCAATCTAGCAGACATTTAAATAAGAAATAAATCTTTGTTTTTTAAAAATTTCATTTTAGCTTCATTAAATAAATAAATAAATAAATAAATAAATAAATAAATAAATAAATAAATAAATAAAATCAGTTCTCTTATGTTTATTTTTCATAACTAATGATTTGATATTCATCTAATTGAACCGACAAATCCAATGCTGAATAGTTAATTACAATATTTTATTTTATTTTATTTTATTTATCGACCTGAACCTGGCACTGGTAAGGACAAAGTCATGTGTGAGAGAGAGAGAGAGAGAGAGGAGAGAGAGAGAGAGAGAGAGAGAGAGAGAGAATTATCACTCTCAAGTAACAAATATTGTTCAATAAATATGACCAATACACAATAATATTACTTTTTTTTTTAAAAATCAGGACATGATCGGGACATGGTCAAAATGCAATATAATATTCTAAAAGTTTACGTGAACTTAAAAAAACTGAACATAACGTTCCTATTGAACAGTTTGAACAGTAGGGGCTCATGCGTGACGGTTTACCGACTTGATTCGATAATCAATTAATTTCCTAATCAACTAAAAATCGAACCTTACTAATCATTTTACCTAGATCATGTTATTTGTGTCCAGACAGGCAATTAACATCGCAAAGTAATTTAATTTAGAGATAGTGACTGCATGTTTATTATTATTATTATTAAATGTAATGTATTTGAATGATAATTTTATCACGAACCGTTTGAAAATCTAATAAATATTACATAAAAATTAATTTTTCGTCACTCTTTTTTGTTTATTTTATTATAATTAAATCCGTTCAATAGACAACTATTTAAGTTTTTATGTAATTGTTAATTTTCAAACTAAGACATATTCAATGTTGTTTCTTTCAATTTTAGTGTCAACATGGCTGGAAATAATCATGTTGTATATCATTTAGGTTTAAACGCATTGATAACTTTTGAAACTTTAATATAATAGATATTATCATAATTATTAGTTAAATGAATAAGAAAAGAAATAAATAAAAATGTGCATTTTTCCCCTCTTTAAATAAATTTCTGAGCTTTTTATAATTTAAAGTCTCATACTCACATAAAAATGTGCACATTTCATTACTTCCTATTTTTCTGCCTTGATTTAGTTTTTTAAATAATATTTTAAATAGAAAAGGGCACAAACTTGTATTAGATCCAGTAAGCTTGTATTTGACAATGATAGCTTATCCTAATGGCCCTTATCGACTGACTGAAATATTACAAATATTGTACCACCTAATTTTCAAATTAAAATTGGAATGGAATTTTCATCACGATGGAAATTTTATCATGAAAACCAGACATTTACACTTTTCTATTTCTTTAATAAGAAATAGGTTGTTTATAAAAACAGTGCTGTCTCATTTCTAATGAGTTTCATAGGGAAATTAAGTAAAATGTCACCATATTTTAAATCAAAAAAACGGAATTAATTTTTTTCAAGATATTTTAATCATTTTTATATTTGAATATTCGTGACAGTATGTATTTTTTTTTTACTGAGAACCATTTTCAGAGAGACATTTTCAGAAAATAATATTGTTATTGGTGAAATTTAAATTTGAAAATCGGGTATATCTAGTTCCCATTGTAACTTTATATAAAGCTATACAATTACAGTTATAGGATCTACGTTTTCTGTTTTGTTTATTCTACCTGAAGTACGACAGTAGAAAGAATTATAAAAAAATTGTTGAGAATATTATTTTCCAGTAAATTAAAATTATCCATTTGGAAATACATGTATCTACATTTATTAAATGAGTGGGAATCTAGCTATATCTAATGTCACTGATTCATTTATCTACTGAATATTTCGGATTTATGGAGAAATTTTAATTGTTCAAATTTTAAAGTTCTAATTTATACGAAATTTACCAGGCCCGTAAAAATTACTGGAAAATAATAATAAAACAAATCAGCAAATTTTCTTATGAATTCTTCAAATCATAATGCCACTGTTACAATCCAACAATTCCCGTATAGCAGTTGGTTGTACACTCGACTGAACATCCAACTAAACAGTTGTAAAACCCGTTTTCACACAATTTTCAATTTAAAAGTGGAAACGGTTTTTTAAAGTTATCTTCATGATATGAATTAAATATTTGAATATTCAGGAAGATTTATATTTTCCAGTGGTAACTGTAAGATTTTCCTAAATTTTGTCTTTAAATTAATAATTTGTGTTCAAAAACACAATTTTCAAAAATTCACCTAAATTTGTAATTAAAAGTGGAAATGTTTTTTTTAACACAACTTGATCATTTTTATATTTGAATGTTCATGACAATCTGTAGTTTCTTATGATAACTATAAGATTTTCATAAAATTTATTTTAAAAACGAAAACAAGGTATAAAATATCCACCTTTTATTTTCCCATAGTAAAGTAATGTACAGGTGTGACCGCAGGTATAACTGTCTTAAGAATATTTCACGCATGCGCAGCTACGGGTCGATTTTGATTTCTGCGTATGCAACGTCAATGGCGGTCGCTTTGTAGTAAATACGTACTGTCACTGTGTTTCTATCTCAAGGGTTGTGGGTTCAAACCTCACTCTGAGATGATTTTCACCTCGTGTCCATACTAGAGCTGTAATAAGTACTAGAATAGTCTTTCAGATAAGACTCTGTGCCTCTGTGTACGTTAAGGTCACCTTTGTAGAGTTCGAAAAGAGTAGCTAGGCCGCTACAGGGGTTGCTTACAACTAGAAGCGATTGAAAAAGACTGAGCAAGATAAGATAGGATAACATTTATATAAACAGCCTTGATTGTATTGAAGTGGTAATTAAATACTATGCAAGAACATTTACATCGTTAAACAGTTTTGTTAATGTGTTTGAGTAGACATAATAAATTTGACGTATTTTTTCCTGGTACGTTCGAATATAAAAATAGAGCCGAAATCAGTTGCTAAGTGTTCAAGATATGGATACCAAGTGTACTAAAATCTTCCGAATGATATATAACGTCTGTCAAAAAGTTATAACTTACGAGGAACCGAGATGCACTTCTGTTTTGGTACTTATACGTTATCGTAGTGTTAAACATCCCACAGGCCTGTAGTGAATGTAAAGTTAGGGTGGCTTATTTCTGACATCCAGATAATTTCGGTCGACGTAAAATCATCTCGACATGTTCAAGTAATATCACGAAAAATTGATATAATATGATGGAACGTTGTGATTGTAAAATAAAAAAAATGGGATAAAATAACACGACGTGTTAGATACGAAGGGAGGTCAAAAACTTCATAGAGCGGGGTATATATTGCCGCAACAAACCACACATTTTATTCTTATTTTTCAATATAGTCCACATTTACCCAAATTAAATGCACTTAGGCCACTTTTCTTTCAGACTCTATAGTTTAAAATAAAAGTCTTCGGTTTGGTCCTGAAACCATGCCTCTGTGGCAGCCTTAAGTCCATCATCATCAGGAAATCCGCCAGACTGTCATAAAACTTCACATGAAATAATTCCTTATAGTAAATGTGTTTTACGCTTGGCTGAATACACTGTTCTATGAACTTTCTGACTTCCTCTCGTACTTACGTCGACTAGTCATTGTAAATATCTCGACGTAAGTGTCTCAATATGTCGTGTTATTTTATCTCAACTTTTTTATTTACTATCACAACTCAACATCATATTATTTTGACTTATCGTGATATTAAGTCAGCATGTCGAGATAATTTTAGGTCGACCTAAACTTATCTGGATGTTAGAAATAAGCCACTCTATATTCAGGCATTATTGCAACATAATCAGTTAACTACGGTGGCTTATTTCTGACACCGACATAGTTTCAGTCGACATTCAATTATCTCAACGTGTCGACAAATATAAATTTTCTGAGCTACCGTGGTGTTACAGACCTGACGAAAGTTTAACACTGAGCTACAAAGTAGCAATCGCAGATAGATAGCTAGTGACAGAAAAAAACTGCTGCAAGATAGACAGTAGTTGTAGAAAAGTTGTCGCAATAGCTCGAGTGACCTTTATAATGTTTGACTAATTTGATTCGAGCCTCCCTCTTTAAAAATATCATTTTTCATTTATTTGTAAATTTTACGAGGATATAGGACATCAATTTATACCAAAACTATTTTTTCAATCCCCAAATGTTTTAGATTTGCTATTCTCTTTTCAACCAAAGCAAAGGAAAACGGCGTTGATGCAAGGAATAAAGAAAATAACATTTACTGGCCAATTGAATTTGTTTTATATACATTAGATTATGGAGACAAATGACTGCCCTAGATATTTAAAGATTAAATAGACCTATCAGAGAAATGTAAGTCAAATACATTTGTATTTATTTACGTCTCTCAAATTTATTGATTTACAAGATAATTAAAAAGGCCATACTAATCCATGTCCGAATCACGACCCAGAAGCAAAATTAAAACTTATGAACTGACAACTTGGGTAAGACACGTGAACTTCCTCCAAGAAAGTGAGGCCGGGTGCTCCGGAAGGGTAAGCACCTCATGTTAAGCTAGCTACACACGCCACGTGTGTAATCAAAATTGTGTGAAAGAATTGTGGAAGTATGGGACGTAAATATATCCAGGGCAATCCTAGACACAGAGACATCAAACTTGTCAACAATACTGTGATGACGGTCATAAAACACTCTGAGGGCCTTGATTAGCCTTGGCTTGCAATATCAATGAGTTTTTAAGAACTTTAAGGTCTTCCTGTTCTTTGGTTATTTATTATTCAAATTAAAACAAACAATAAAAAAAATTAAACTCTAATTGAGCTGTGCCTATGTACATAAGTGGATCTCCACATGTACACCAGCAAACATTGTATACTAAATACGCAGATACAGTGATGTAACGCCGCATAGCGGTGTTTGCGCATAAACACGCCCGACATGTCTATGCGGGGTATTTCAATGAAAGAAACAGGTCGGCCACGTGTATGCAGTGGCGTTTAACCCATACAGATAGTGTTGCTTAGATGCAGCGTAAAGGTGTCTTTTTGACGCAGAAAAAGAACCTTATTTAAACGACTTAGTATGAATCTTAAAAAGGGCTTATATATCGGCAAAAACGGTGGTGGTGACATTTATTATGACGATGGCGGTTATGCATCGTTTTAATAATAAATATGCATAAGCATAAGTGTTGGAACAGGTTAATGCGGCAACACCGCTATGCGGCGTTACAAAGAGAAGTATTTCTTCTATACGTGTATAAAAAAAACTAATGAACACCTTCTAATCAACATGGCTTGTATTTGCAAAAACGTGAGTGTCGTTTTTCTCGAAATCTTAGTCGATTTTTGTCCCGTCGTGTTTTCAAATTTATCATTGCATTTTCGATTATTTTGGGTACCCGAAAATTAAAAAATTAAAATAATTCCTAACAATAATATAAGCCTCTTTAGTCTGTTTTAGTTGTGCTAACCTCTCTCTACCTATTAGTCGCGGTTTTAGCTGAAATATTCATCACAATAATATAACCTTTTTTGGTTTTCTTCTAGTTGTGCTAACCTTTCTCCACGAATTAGTTTCCTTTTTAGCTGGAATATCTGGATCATTTTCTCCTAAAAGTTGAGGTAAAGGGTCATTCCTAGTTCTTGGGTCAAAAAAGGAACTCGTGAATCGATCCCCTTTTCTGATTGGCGGACGCTCACTAAAATCCGGAGGTCCAGATTTAGACCAATCTCCTAACACTGAATAACATTTCTCAGTTGTAGTGTTACATCGCAGGTATTTAGAGCCGCATGAAGGTCGAGCTCTGCTGCAAGTTGGTCTGGCCTGACACGAAAATTTTATAAGTTCTGGCAAGTATCCTTCTCTGTTTGTATGTTAGCCAGTGGTTCTAACAATGCCCAGGGATCCATCAAATTATCAGGTGCGTCATTCCCTGTAACGTTCGGATAGTCGTGATAAGGGCTGTGTATATTATTTTCCTGTGTCCACCAGAGCCAGAGACAGTCCACAAAGGAATGTAATAGGAAAAATACTGGATCTTCCGTTGCACTGGACAACACGGACATCTGGCCATCTACCCAAGAGTGGACACCGCCGTGCATATTCTCAATAGATGTGTTACGATACTGCTTAAAGTCAGTGACCTCTGCATGTTTAGTTTTTGTAAATATTTCTTTTATCGTCTCGTCTTTTATAAGGGACCCATGAGACGCAATGTGTCTTGTCAATCTGTCTCCTTCCCCTGTTATCCAATTATTAAACGGTCCAGTCCGAACATATCCGTTCCCATTTCCGATGAAGTGTTCAGTGAAGAGGACGGTCCAGGAAGCATTGTTGAGAACATAATCCATAGTGGAGTCCCAGTACGGTATGGTCACACATGGCTCTACTCTGCGTAATAATTCTTCTAACCTGAAAACAACGTGTGAAGAAATAAATATCAATCCATGTCCAAATCACAATCACAAAGCAAAGTAAAAACAAACATATCAATCTATGTCCAAATCACCATGCCAAAGCAAAGTAAAAACAAACATATCAATCCATGTCCAAATCACCATGCCAAAGCAAAGTAAAAACAAACATATCAATCCATGTCCAAATCACCATGCCAAAGCAAAGTAAAAACAAACATATCAATTCATGTCCAAATCACCATCCCAAAGCAATATAAAAACTTTGAAACAAGCAAAGTAAGTTACGACACCAGGAAAAATAGCCATGTGATCCGGAAGGGTAAGCACAAATTAATTTGTAGATTCGTCGTTCTGGTCTTTAATGCAAACTTTAATGATGCAAGAGATATATAGGGCAGTTACAATTGTTATCTCACTTTCTGAGATTTACGTCAACAACTATTTTCTCTCTACCGTAACCTATAACTACATTTTTTTAAATTATACCCCTCGCAAACTAGTTTGAGGGGATATATAGGAATAACCATGTACATGTATGTCTATATGTCCGTCCATCCGTTTGTATGTCTGTCTGTTTGTTCGGGTAAAATCGTGTCAGGGTCATATCTCATAATTGGTTTGAACGACTGTCATAAAACTTCATATGAATAATCTTAATGGTCCAAAAGTGTGTCAAGACCTGAAAATTCGCGTTCTTATTCATTAATTAATATTCATCGTTACATGTCATACATACGCTAATAGATATATGCGATGCCATCCCAGAAAATTTGGTCCACCATGCGATTTTCTTAGACGCTGTTTTCCTCTATGTATTCTAGCTAATCTGTCAAACTCACCCTATAAAAGAAACATTCAATTTGTATATAACCAGTAACATTGATCTGTCTGTTTGGCCTTTAGTTTGGAACATTAATATAGAAGAGTCCATCCCACACATAGGTGGTAGCAGGATTCGCACCTAATAATGTGTACATAAGATAAATAATTAGTGTTCTCATTATGTATACAATATTAACCCGTGTGATTCCTATATATAAATACATTTGTTTATAATAAATATTTAAATTAAAGGTCAAACGGACAGGTTTGTTTACCTAAAACATCGTTATTTTTCATGTCCCGATCACGCATCCACGAATAATCTGGCTAGTTCCACTACGGATTAAATATCAAGGATGGTCCTATGAAAGCGAATTTTCGTAACAACAACGTTCCATCTCATTGGTTTTATTACGGATTAAATATCACTAATGGCGTTTGTTTGATTTCCATATCCCGGACAGAATGTCTGTCATCCCCAAGACAGATTTTATTGAACTTTGAAGTGGCAGCTAAGAACGCATTAAGAACTGTGTTTCCATTGACAATTGTGACCAGATGTTATTATTTTTCATTTTGCACAGGATGTTTGGCGTAAAACGCAGGAATGTGAACTATCAGTTTTATATCGCGAGGATGACATCATAAACAGATTAGTTAGAATTGCTGCGGTTCTACCTTTAGTTCCTTTGCAAGACGTGGAGGATGTTTGGTTCCATGCCCTAACAGAAAATGACAGCAGCAGTGCTAAAGGAACCCGATTTACGGACTATGTGACTGTTAATTATATTGAAACGCGCTCAGAATTCTGGAACCATTATGTTAACAGCGGACAACAAATCATGCTGAATGTTTCCATAGCAAATTTAAGAGACTTGCCAGAAAAGCCCATCCAAATATTCATGAAATGCTAGAAGTAATTAAAAACATTCAGGCAACAAATGAGGCCAAGATCATCCAAATTAATGCTGAAGCTAAAAAAAGACTAAAGAAAAGAAAATAAAGAAATCTTGATGCCATATATGAGTTGTTAACATGAAGATTTGTGACCAATGACAATAAAGTTCTGCAGTATGCTGTTGCTTTATCACATCTCATCCATCTGGAATAGACTACTTTGACAACTTGAACCGAATATAAAGTGACTTTTTTATTCATATCATATTTGTTATCATATTGTATCATATGTAAATTCATTCATGATAGTAATTTTAAGATCAATCTAAATTATTGCTAAAAATGTATAAACAGCAAAACAGCAAAACCTGTCTTTTTGAACAATAAGCATTGCAGGGACTTGTTAATATGGAATGACCTGATCACTAGTCACACTATAATGCTTATGATTTATTTTGCATAATTATATATGTATTTATATCATATCATTTTTGCAAGGTTTGTTAACATGAACGTTTAAACTATGACTATTTATTATTATATAATGATTTTTGTAAATGCTATATACTGCTATATTCTTATTTATCATATACTTTGTAGTAAATACGTACAAAATGTAGTTTCTGCACGCTAAGATACGGCTAAAATGACGTCATCCATATCACCGACCACACGCACCCTGTCGAAAAGCCGTATATTGTTATCAGACCGGCAACTCAAAACAAATAGATCTAATCACTATACCAATTAGAATATTTTTCGATGGCAACCTTACGTCTTATAAATAAAGATCGTCCGCGAAGAATATTATGCGAATGGGATTATTTGGAGGAATGCATTTAAACTAGTGTAAATAGTCTAATTGCCGCCAAGTTGAATTTTGTGTTATATTCTTGATAAGCGTCTGTATTTAATGCATGCATTTGTTTTTAAATGGTAAAAAAAATTAAGTTTATGATAAACAGAATAAAACATAGTGAAATCCATACCATATGCCATATCTGACCAAAACCTCCCATATCAGACCGAGGGCTTTAATATGTACAATACATATTATTCTATATGTATTGTTAAATTGTAAAAGGATGTCTTCGGAAAATATAAGGAAATGACCCATAGGAAAATTTCATGCATGTCAAAATTTATATTAATAAAATATTGGTTAAAAGTACTTCCTATCTATTGAATAAAGTGCATGTGTTCTAAAGTGTCATGTCAAAAAAGATATCTCTGGTAACGGATAAGGATTTCTATATGTACATAAAAAAGGTGATTCAAGGCAAAAATGGATATTTCCATATATTTGACTGCATATATATTGCAATTACATACTGATGACAGGCCTACCCGTGAACAAAACCGATATTAAAATGTAGGTATTTAATGTAGTTTTCACTGACCTAAAGATTATTCACTGGCATGCCTGCCATCATGGTGAAAAACTGAAAAACGCTTAAAAATTAAACCATTATCCTTGTACGCACTCGTATATTATAGCGTATACATAGCCTTCGTAAGCTTCGGTAGCTCAACGGTAGAACATTGGACTGCTACGATATCACGACATATTATTTTTATGTGTGTGTTCGAACAGAACAGAACAGAACATAAACTTTATTGCATAAAGTACATGTACAAAATACTTATTGCAAAACAGCATATAAAACATGTGACAATATGGCAATTATGATAATAAGTCAACATGTGTATATATAAATTTAAAGCATGAATAAATCACACAAGCAGCGGAAGAACATACTAAACTTTGATAACCAGATAATTAAATGCGCTCTTTTAAAGCAAAATAAATGTATTTAGCGATATTATACTGTTTTTTAATACTATTTGGAGATATTAAAGAAAACAACTTAGATATATTTGGCCAATGGCAGTAGTAACTAGAAAAATACTTTAATCTTAGATGTCTATACTTAGGACAAACCAGTAGAAAATGATATTCATCTTCAATAACCGACATAGTACAATTGCTACATAGACGAGCATTTCTATTAATATTAAAATATCTTCCAGTTTCAACATGTAAATTATGTGAACTAATTCTTAAACGTGTAAGAGAAATTCTATATTTTGGTTCCTTTATGTTTAACAAATAATTTTCAAAAACAAAAGTACATTTGATTGAATTATAAAAAGATAACTTCAGTACTGAATTCCTTTGTGTTTCCCATTTTTGAATAAACTGATCATAAATTCTTTGTTTAATTAGGGGAATATTGGGAGTATTAAAATCCTGTGTATACCATATTTCTGAAAAACCTAAATTACATAAAATTGTTTTTACATGAAAAGCCCAATTCATTCCATTATATGTATTATTATGTTCAACATCATGTCTCAACATTTGATATACCCTATATTGCAAACTGTCTTTATCACTAATTACTTTTGACCAATAGTTTAAAATATATTCGTAACGCTTGCAATAAAGAGGAAGTCTAGCCAATTCTCCATAGATACACACTGATGGTGAAGACAATTTAACACCAAGAATTTTTTTACAAAATTTTAAATGGATCTTTTCCAAAGTAACTGCATCACAGTAACCCCAAACTTCACTAGCATATGATAATACAGAAACAACCAGTGAGTCAAAAAGCATAAGTTTTCTATTAACATCTAAATCAATTTCAGAAAATAAACCAAAAAGACCACCCATAGCTCTATTACCCCGTTCATATAGCTTATCAATTAAAATATTAAATTTACCATTACAATAGAAATCGACACCTAAATAATTATATGAATTAACAATATCAAGTCTGACATTACCATAATAGAAGTCAGGTCTATTTGTAATGGTTCTACCCTTCTTGAAAATCATGACCTTGGTTTTATCAATATTAACTTTCATCTTCCACATATTGCAATAATTATATAGAGAATTTAGCAAATTTTGTAACTCAAGCTGAGATTTACAAAATAAAACTGCATCATCAGCATACAATAAAGAATATAATATAATTTCACCATAGGTAACACTGTTAAGGTCTGCTGGTAAAATGCTTTCAACAAGATCATTAATAAAAAATAAAAACAGGGTTGGGGATAGAGGTTCACCTTGTTTAACACCAGAGTATGAATCGAAAAAGTCACTGTACAAACTATTGTATTTAACACATATTTTAACATTAACATACAATGATTGCAAAATTTTTAAAAATTTTGAACTTATACCATATGACTGTAACTTAAGCCATAAAAGACTACGTTCCATGATATCAAAAGCCTTACTAAAATCAACAAAGGCACAAAACAATTTTTTACCACTAGAAATAGTTTTAGAGATTAAAGATTGAAGAATAAAAATACTATCAATGGTACTTCTTTTTTCTCGGAATCCATATTGATTTTCACAAAAAATATTCATTACATCTGACCAATGCAATAATCTTCCATTTAGTATGTTTGAAAAAATTTTACCAATTGTATTCATTAATGTAATACCTCTATAATTATTGACATCTGAAAGATTACCTTTTTTGGGTACTGGTACAACTGAACATTCCGACCAACATTTCGGATATAACCCACTTATGAAAATATTATTAAAGAGATTACATAAAAGAGGTGTAAAAATATTCATATTATTCAAAAATATCTCAGGAATTATTCCATCCATACCAGAGCTTTTACCAGCATGTAATTTTTTGATAGCACAAACAACTTCTTCATCTGAAATATCTTGATCTAGAAGATCTAACCTGATATCATTTAAATCATTAGCATCAGTATGAACAACAGGATCACATTCACTGTATAATTTTTTAAAATAATCAAAAAAATCACTACTATTAATATCTGTACATTGATTATTACCTTTAGATTTTTTAACATTATACCAAAATTTTTTGGGGTTTGTTTGGGCTAGTTTACTAATCTTAGTACCCATATAAATCTTATGCTTATATTTGGCTTTCTTTTTAACTTTATTGTATTTAGCCCTAGTGTTAACAAATAACCGTCTATTTGTATCAGTTTTGTTTCTGTTATACCTGTTCCTCATTATATTGAATTCACATCTTGCTTTTTTACACTCATTATCAAACCATTCATTATTTTCAGGCTGCTTTGGTTTAAGAACACATGGTGAATGCTTGCCCATAACAGAAAAACATACATCAAAAAGTTTACCACTAAACTTAGCAACAGTAGAATCTATATTTACTTGATTAAAAATATCAAAACCATCAGAAATTATAGATGAAAGTTCATCATAATTCTGCTGTAATACAACATCAAGCTCCTCTGCCTTTTCATTAGACCAAATTAATTTTTTATAAAATCCCGAGTTATCATTTTTAGATTTTACATTATTTAATACTTTAAACGAGAAGAAAACAGGTGCATGGTCAGACCAAGAATTAAAGTCTTTAATTTCAAATTCATGTAAACAATCTAAACAGGAAACTAAACAATAGTCTATTAAACTTTGACCTTGCGGTGTAATACATGTAACACTACCTTTACCTTTATCTTTATCTATACGTCCGTTTGCCACCAATAACCCTGTACTGTTGCATAACTGAACTAGTTTCTTTCCGTAACTGTTAACAAAAGAATCATCCGTGGCACGCTCCACTGAACAACCTTCATCAATGCTCGTAACATACTTGTTTACCTGCAGATAGTCATACATACGTCCAATCCGACTGTTAAAATCACCACAGAGAATAAACGAACCTTTGCTTTGATATTTAAAGAAAACATTTTCCAACAAATCAAAAAAATCAACATCATAACTTTTATAAAAAACAGATTTTTCGTGAGGAACATATGTACAACAAATATACAAATTTTCAGATAATCCGAGCTTATGTTTATCTAACACACATAGGACATAACCGCACTCATCGTATTCAACCACTTTAAATAATCCTGAAAATTCTTTCCGATAGAAAACTGTCAATCCACCACTTTTAACACATTTTTTCCGATTAACTATCGAACAGTTATAACCTTTCAGATCACATTTCTGTAAAACTTTTCCAGAGTGAATAATAAAAATGATATCATACCTGGATAAAAAATTAACAAAATCCACATCTTTCAATTTTCCAGTTAAACCACCGTTTATATTCCATGAACACACTGATACTTTCTGTCCTTCCTTCCTGTCCTAATCTGTGCCTTGAATGTCATCCGCTGTATACATGGCTCCATCGATGTACAATTTGTCTTTAATTAACCTGGCATTCTTCATTTCACGTTTAGCCTGTTTAAATTTTGGCATCAACACACGGCGCCTTCTTGCTATTTCCGCCGGAAATTGTTCAGAAATTCCGAAAGTAGTACCTCCGAGTTGTTCGAATCCAATACATTGCACGGGATTTTTTTTTAAAGATTTTCCCTAATTTTTGTATTTTCAAAATACATTATTTAATAAATTATATTTAACTCAATTGTAAGTAAATAAGTAATAATTCTGTTTTCGTAAAAAGTTAATATCTAAGCAAGTTGTATAAGCATTGACATTGATATACTAACACTATTAGTACATGTATATGACAAGACAAAGCAAAGTGAAAGTCTCGTTTTAAACACGTGCTTGTTGTTGTATACTGGCATATGTAACAAAAGAGTGTCATGGCTGTA
The DNA here is from genome assembly GCA_021292105.1 of Anadara kagoshimensis. Lineage (NCBI taxonomy): Eukaryota > Metazoa > Mollusca > Bivalvia > Arcoida > Arcidae > Anadara > Anadara kagoshimensis. The sequence goes on along the minus strand of CM037863.1, from coordinate 14,789,308 downwards.
GGTCTGTTTGTAATCTGGAACAACGAGTTGAAAATGCTGCTGCGGCATCGGTAAATCACAAAAAATACTTTCGGTTTAAAGTATCTTTATTCATTGTACAGTCACTTTTTATTACGGATTTAAACTGAAACATTATCAACGATTAAGTGACAGAAAACAATATTTTATATAACAGTGGCCTCATACAGGTAAAATCTTAAAGCCATACCAGAGATATTCCTGTGGGTCGATCGCTCGCAAAAACCGAAGACATCCTTTGTTATTGTTTTGTTGTGCTACTGGTGTATTTCATATTTAACTCTGGTATAAAGCGAGTAAACGAACTTAAGTATATTTTTGGAAATGTATCAATTTATTTATGTATTAATTATTTTTTATTTAACAATTAAACCAAAATAGAAGCTTAAATGCAATAGGAACTGTTTATTTATTTATTTATTTATTTATTTATTTATTTATTTATTTATTTATTTATTTGCAGTCAAACCTGTCTATAAAGGATACCCAAGGGAACCCGTAAAAGTGGCCTATATATAGGTTCATATAATATAAATAAAGAACAAAAGGGATGCAATTCTACTGGTCTTTATAAGCAGGTGACCCTTATATAAAGGTGGCCTTTAAGGCAGATTAGACTGTATTTATTAAACAGCTAGTTGAACCGAAATAGTAACTTAATACAATATCAACTGTTTATTTATTTGTTTATGTATTAAAATAGTAGCTATTTTTTACTTATTTTTTCAATGCATCAATCATGTAACTATTAATTTTCCAACTTATCATTGCTATTTTATTTATATGTATAACTCTGAATAATAAATGTACACTGTATAAATGTGTTGTAACATTATGAACTAAAATCATTTTCATTGCATTCTAACCAGCAGTCTTAATTATATTGTACTATTCTCCTTGTTATGATATGTAGCTCAGTTGGTAGAATACTCGCTCTGTAAGTGGGAGGTCGTGGGTTCGAACCCCGGTCAGATCTGATCCAAGACTTGAAAGTGGGTAGTGACTGTTCTTTCGCCAAGCACTCGGCATTACGAAATAAAAGTCACGGTTCTTAAGGATGGGAACTTAAAATAAACGAGGTCCCGTGTCACGGTGGGCTTTGCACGCTAAAGAACCCTGCTGTATAATGCTATCAGCGCAACGCACAGGTAAAATTTCTGCACCTTCGCCTATAGCTGGCGACGTCTCGATATAAGTGAAATATTCTTGACTGGGACGTTAAACACCATTCCTCAACTCATTCAACTACTCCTTGTTATGATATGATATTTAACACATGTTGTAAAATACTGTACATTTTGTACGACCGTTTACCAGTTTTGGATATAATGTACACTGATGAATATTATTATTCAAAGTAATGAAGTAATAATAATAATAAATGTAACATATGTTGGACTTTTGTATTTATGAATAAATTAACTTTTATTTCTAAACTACTTAATCTTTTTCCTGAAACAGACTATGTCCTCACCTGTAATTAAGACCTATTGTCTTTGCTAATTCGACATCTAACACCAATTCCACTTAGCCAACATTTAAAATTTTACCTATAGGTACAAGATTTCAAAATGGTGGCTAAAAATAAAAGTGGGAATGAACTGTCAATTGCTGATTTTGAATTTTTTTACTAAAATAGTGCATTCAAAATCAACGCATGACAACTAATTTTGAATGCATTATATTAATAAAAATTCAAAATAAGCACATGACTGTCACTCCTGTTTTACCCACAATGCCGAATAAAAAAACCAGTCATTTTTGTAATTTTTGGTACAAAGTATGGTTATTTCACAGACAAGGACCGGGTCAAAACTCTGGTTTACTCTTAATTAATGATTATGCTCACCGTTTGTTTTATCGCAACGATGGCGCTAACAAATTCTCTCCATTCATAATCCTGTAACTGTCGGATTTCCTTTCTTACTCTCCGTCCATCAGGACAATAACTTCTTCTTTTTCTTTCTATCCTTTTTTGTTCGTTTGAATGCAATTCACGCTTTGAAATTCCTCGAAATTCTCTTAAAGTATGCAAGCTATCAACTAACTTATCGGTATCAAATCTCCTAAGGGCCGAGACAGAAAGCAGAAATGACGCCGCTAGAAAAGTTGTCACCAATAACGTATACATCTGAAAATATCGAAATAATTCTTTATTTAATACCCATTCTAATGAGGTATTGATGTATTGAAACATTCTTACAGAAGCTTGAAACTTCTTCCTCTGAAGAAACACTCATTTTTACAGTACAAGCATGTCGAAAGTTTAACACTAAGCTAACGAAAAGGAGTCGAGACTTGGTAGCCGAGGGGCCGAGCTGTGGACAGGTAATGACTGATACTGTCCATCTCTCAGCATCTGCTGTCTATAGATCGGCAACTCATTCGGTCTCTCTGTACTTTTAGTATTAGGTAATGAGCAAAACATTTAATTATTTAAAAGTATATGGCTCAGGTGAGCTCAAAACATAAATAAATACATTTCATCAACTGGTATATAACAATTAATGATAAGCAATTAAAAAAAATAATATAAATAAATATATAAAAATAAATAATAAATAACTTAAAAATATAAATAAATAAATAAATAAATAAATAAACATTAACAAAATAAATAAATTGTTTGTCGAGATCAAATGCAGTTTGACATAATGTATGGAAATTTTGGGTAAAAAAAAGAAAAAGCACATGTCAAAGGCTTGGTTGTTTAAAATTCCATCGACTTATCCAGACAGTATTTTGAAAAAATGGAGATTTTTTATATAATTTTTCCGAATTTTTTATAATAAAATATATCTACCTTTTCAGTACTTCTTCTTCTCGTTTACGACTTGAAATGCAAATGACAACATTTTTTCACGCATCCATGAATAAAAAATTAAATTTTTTAGGGTTGTCACCCATATGAACGACGTTTTTACATAAATGCATGTTTTTAATATCATTTAAGAGGTATAAAATGTGTAAACATTCACACACTTAACTAAGGCCCTACCAAAACTAAGTTTTGTAGTTCGTCGCAGCCGTTTGTCTCTGAAATAGATTAAGAAAAAAAATCAGTTTCCAATCGTTTTCCGCCAATCCAAAATTTCCGGTAAAATCCCACGTGCCAAGTTTGGTCCATTTTTTGATTTCGTAACATAGAAGTTACCAACATTGTATAGTTTTACCTTTTGTAAAATTCTTGAAATTTGATTGGTTAATAAGCGCTTGGGTAAATTTAATGTCACCCTCGGATTCCATAATTCTTACATCACAGGGTGACCTAAGCTGTTGAGATTACGAAAAATGTCACATGCACAGAAAAAATGCGTATGCGGTTCAAACGCATTCGTCTTTTAAATCAGTAAAACAGTTTTCTAAATTAATGTTTAAATATAATAAATGTTACAAGCGTCTCGCAAGTTGCTTACAGACTGATTTTTAATCCAGTATACATTCGTTGCACAGTTTAATAAACACCAACAAGCGGTATAATAAAATAAATATTACATTTCTAACTATAGGGTGACAGTCCATATTCTCACCCCTCGAAATTCATTGTCAACCGAGGCGAATCAAATGTCTAAGGTTGACAATATGAAGTGTCACCCTATCAGAAATGACATGGTACGCAAATCTTACAAGTATTTGTTGTTTCGGCAAATTCATCGATATCACTGGGGCTATTGAATTTGGACCCACGGCCGACATCTGTAGAACTGTTCGAACGGCATATGTCAGGGAAAATGTGTCAAGCAGTTGCGCGGTAATATATAGTTCAGTATTCAAATCCGGATTGGTGGCATGACCTCAATCTGTTATAGCTTGCTTACAAAACTTACAAAAACCCGTTGACCTGAAAATTAATTTTGTGTGGCCTTAGATTTTTAAATGCTCTTATATAGTGGACCTTCCGATGACTTTATGCATAAATCGTCAGTGATTGACGGACAGTGCGTTTGATGTCTTACAACTAAAGTCCATTACCGTCATATGAATATGAATAACGACATTACTTGGTCATAGTTTCTGTCTAGGGAGACAAAGAGTGGGAGACACTGCGTTTGATAATTGGCCGGGTCGTACATGTACATTCGGTTTAAAAATTTAATATGTTGGTTCCTCCTCTGACACCTTATCATAAAATCATAATAGTCAACTGTCATCTGTATATAACAACTTTCACTAAATGTGAAAATAACGTGTAAACCAACTTAATGTAAAGGTACACACAGACATGATTCCAATATCTAAAATAACGAGGAAAAGTCCAGAAAGTGTTGGTGGATAGACAGACGGAGAAAACACTTAAAAACCTCTCTCGGTTTTACCAGGAATGTATGGAACGCCGTAACTGTCTTATATATGATATAATTATATTGTGTAGTCTGCATGTTTTAACGTGGTGTTACAACATCAATATTCGATGTGGTTAGATCATTATGTTAAGTTGAAAATTTGTTATCTAATGTTGACTTATCATGAGCTTATAATTAAGTTATTTTAAGTTTATACATGATTATGTTGAGCCAGAACTTCAACATGATAAGTCAAATAAATACTATCCAATGTTACTGCACTATAGAGTTAACGTATCATCTCATTAAATTGAGTTCATTTTGTATATTCAATGTTTAAACTTCATAAACTTATGTTAATAACTTGTTAAGTACAGTTAGAATATTATTAAGTCATTAAAATATTTCTAATTGGCCAGTTCGTTGTTTTATTACGATTTAGCATTACTGTTTGAAATTGCGTTATTTCATATGGAACGCCGTAACTGTCTTATGTATGTGTCATGTGCTGATTTTGAATTTTTATAAAAATAAGTTATTCAAATTCAAAATCAGCACATGGCATATAATATAATTGTGTTGTGTAGTATGCATGTTATAAGCGGTGTTACAACATCATTATTCGATGTCGTTAGATAATATGTTAAGTTGAAAATTTGTTATCTAATGTTGACTTTGATGATAAATAAATGTCAATTGATAGTACCAGAAAATTACCATCGGCGGTGATGTTTTTTTTTCGGAAAGTAAAGTGTAAACAAAGACGTGCGCGGGGACACGTTTACATTTGTAAAAAAATAGAAAGTTAAAAACCCGTTTTTTGTTTTTGTCTCATGAATTCCTTGACGTCATATTTCTACGCATTATGTATTTACTTATATTAATTGGTAAATAAACGACGAAATTGCTATAATGGTCACATAAAACTGTAAAAGATTGAGAATAAACGATAATAATTTCGAAATAACACAACGCAGTTCTAACGGTTTTGTGCAATATATGAATAGCACATTGAATGTTCAGCACACATAGACTTTTGGTTTCAAAACGACTGGATACATCAAACGTGTAGCATGCAACAAATATAACGAGATCAACCTTTGACCTTAAACTCCAATATGGTATGACTACTGCTATAGCTCAGTTGATAGAATGGTTGCTTCTTAAGTGGGAGGTAGTGGGTTCGAGCCCCAACCAGGTCTGATCCAAGACTTGAAAATGGGTAGTGTCTATTCTTTCGCCAAACATTCGGCATATCGAAATGAAAGTCACTGATTTTTTAGATGGGAACGGCGAGCTTGACACGATAATATAAAGAACTCTGCTGTATAATGCCGTCAGCGCAACGCACAGACATATTGTCTACATCTTCGCCTATAGGTGGCGACGTTTTGATATAAATGAAATATTCTTGTTTGGGACGTTAATCACCATTACTCAACTCAATTTCAATATGGTATTAAATATTCAATTATCGACTTTTCTTGAGGTAGACATATGGATTTATCAACTTCAAAAACACAATATTCACCGAACAATTATCACACTCTCTGATACGTGTAGTAAAATGCAGAAACAGATTTTGTACTATAAACGACAGTTAGCTAATATACATGTATGTTATAAAAGATTTTTGTTATGCGTGTCCAAGTGGGTTACTGAACCCGGGTCTTAGGATCAAGTAGATGCCGCGGTGGCCTAATGGATAAGACGTCAGTCTACAAATTCAGGGTCTCTCGCCGCTGTGAGTTCGAATCACGCTCACGACACATGTGGGGAAGTGAATTTTCCTTGTCAATGGCCTTTTCTGGTTCAGTCGGTGTCGGTATAATGTGACTGGGGGAGTGGTACGCTTGTCTGCGGCGTACCGACTCGCTGAAATGTGAGCGCTTATATAAGGCAGACCATACTCCACACTCGCTTTCTACTGTACATGCATACACGAACTGGTTCATATATTAATGCAAAGAGATTAATTAAATAGTTCTAGTGGCGAATAGCTGAAAAATTGCTGATGCGACGTTAAGCAACATTCAACCAATCTTAGGATCAAGTCCCACTAGGGCACATTGTAGTGTGAGAACGTTTGCTTAGTAAAGTTAGTTAGGGTTTTTTCCTTAAATACTCCGGTTTTTGTCAACAAACCAAGTACTCGCTCATAAATGCTTGATAGTAGTGATACAAGATTTAATGGGATGTAAAACACCATACCTCTGTTCCATTTTGTATGCTTGCAGTAGTGTATAAACGATTAAATAAGGACAACCTAGTCCATGTCCAGATCACAACCCCAAAGCAAGTTAAAAACTTTGAAACTCGCAAATTAGGTTAAATCACAATCCCAAAGCAAGTTAAAAACTTTGAAACTCGCAAATTAGGTTAAACACATGCACTTTCATCTGAGAATTGAGACCAGGTACCCTGGAAAGGCAAGTACTTCCTGTTCACTACGTGTGCAATCAAAGCATTTCGCTCAAACAATAACCAGTCAAAGGGAAGTGAGACCGGATGCTCTGGAAGGACATGCTCCTCCTGTTTAGCTATCTACACCAACCACGTATGAAATCAAAGCAGTCATATTCCTGTTCATGCTATTCCTTGTTGAAATAAATCATTGTGTGCAAAAGGAAGCGCTTGGATTGAAGTCTTTAACTGGAGGAGTGTTGAGTTGAGTAATGGTGTTTAACGTCCCAGTCAAGAATATTTCACTTACATCGAGACGTCGTCACCTATAGGCGAAGGTGCAGAAGTTTTGCCTGTGCGTTGCGCTGATGACATTTTACTGCGGGTTTCCTTATCGTGTCAAGCCTACCATGAAACGGGTTTCGTTTATTTTAAGTTCCTTTCGGAAGGAACCATGACTTTCGTTTCGTAATGCCGAGTGTTTGGCGAAAAAAACAGTCACTACCCACTTTCAAGCCTTGGGTCAGCATTGGTCGGGTTTCGAACCCACGATCATCGTTAAACTGGACTATTTCTGTCCAAAAGTAATGGTTGTAAATGCATTTTAGTGGAATTGAGTAATGGTGTTTTACATCCAAATCAATATTGGTTTTACTTATATCGAGACGCTTAGTTAGGGGACGGTGAAGGTAACCAGAGTAACCAAAGAAAAACTACGGAATTTCCGGAAACTGGCCAACCCTCTCACACAAGGACTTTCCGGAGCGAGATTAAAACTAAACAGCGAGAGGCTCTGTGATACGTATCACATGAGCACCCAAGGCCCTAGCACATCGGCTTAAGAAGAATGGTGCAAACATTATTAAACATAAATTTTATTATTAATTAAATTTTATTTTCTCACAAGTTTTGGTAAATGTTCTACTGGGAAATTCATTGCTTGGAAAACTTTCGTTTTCACTGTGCCGTTTTGGACTGCACATGAGTCCTCGACAGACGCGTACGGACCAAATAGCAGAGAACTTGATTCTTCATTTTTATCCACGTCCTGATTCCCTTCAATGGATACACAACGTCCTCGTTTAGTATCACAATACAAATATGGCGATTTACAATCCGGATAATCACTGCTACATGTAGGAAAATCTTCACATTCGTAAATTTTTAAATCGTCCATGTAACCGTCATTATTTTTGAATCCCAAAAATGGCGGGATGGATGTAAAAGGTTCCATTAGTTTATCCGCCGCGTGCTTACCTTTGACCCCTGGATAGTCGTCTGCTGAATGGATGCCATATTTCCTTAATATCTTTTTCCGAAATTTTTCCCACAGACAATCAATATAACAATGAACAGTCCAAAATGCCGGATCTTCTGCTGCGCTTGGAAAACATCCCATTTGTCCACCGACCCATGAGTGTAATAGGTTATGTCCAAATTCGATGGAAAAAGGCGAATCTTTAAAAACCGTAAATTCCGAATGGTTACGATGGGACAAGACGCTGTTGACTTTTGTTGGTGAAAATAATTCCCCTTCTCCATTTTCAACAAATCGTGTTAAGTTTTGACCTTGACCTGTGACCCAGTTTTTAAAAGGCCCAGTTGTTACATTGTCGTATCCATTTCCAAAGAATTGCTCGGTCCAAAGTACTGACTTTTGTGGCTTGTCCATAGCATGGTCCAGCGTGGAATCCCAGTAGGGTATGGTTACACAGGGGTCTATTTTTCTTAACAGGGACTCAACACTAAAAAAATAAAAAATATCATTTACGTCTCATTTAAGAATATTCCACTTATAACGGGTATTAAGCTTAACTATTTTGAGTCGGGGACCGAGGTCACTTGAAGAAAGAAGTTGTAATAGTATTAATTAGCTAAATGTAAAAACCCAGACTGATTTTTAGGAACGGTGGGCTTCTGGCCCCCTGGCAATCTTAATCCCTGTTATATCTAGACGTAATCAGCTGTAGGTGAATTGGCAGCCGGAATTTTTTAACCTTTGCAGTGCACTCAGGGTAATGCACAATATGCAAAGAAGGTATTTTTATAGTTTACTGCGTCTTTAATAACATGGAAAATCAGGTTAAAGGACTCTTCGAACGTACATCGTGGCTTTCAGTTCTTAATGCCGAATACTTGGCGGAATATCAGTCACTACCGTTTTCAAGTCTTAGAAAAATCCGACAAAGGTTTGAACCCAATCCCCCACTTGCGAAGTGTGCAATGTACCAACTGAGATACCGTAGTGGTCTTCTGGGAAATCTCTCGGTATACATACATGTAGGTATAATTTTTCAAACGATCTTTAGATTTAACTGCAGGATCTTCAACTTTCCTTTCTAAACGTACATTGCTCAGTCTATTCCAATCGCCTTTAGTTGTCAGCGTCATCTGTAGCGGCCAAAGATGGACTATTCTTGCACCCCAGATAGAAAAATCCATAAAAAGACAGGTGCAAGATTACTCCATCTTGTACCACCCTGTGCAAAATAGCCTACACGCCGTTTTTCCCGCAAAATTTTATCAACAAAATCAGAGGTGTATCGAAGGTTGAAATTGATTTTAAATTGAAAAATTGTACTTTTTGATGCAAGAAATATAATCAATCACTACTTGTAGTGCCAGAAAAGGAAATCTCAACCATCGTTCTAATATATTTCGTCCAGAACTCGGCAAGCCTCGTTCTGGACCAAATATATTAGAACTCGGGTTGAAATTTCCCTATCTGGCACCACAAGTTTTGATAGATTCTATTACTCTTGTTCGAACTCTACAAAGGTGTCCTTAGGAGCACTGAGACGCGGATCGCGGATTTCAGTCTAATCCGAAAGACTATCATTAGGCTAAAAATAAGCTGTTATAGCTTAAGTATCAGCATGGTATGAAAATCATCTCAGATTTCCAAGTTCAATTTGAGAGACTATTATTAGGCTTGTAATGAGCTTTTTACAGCTCAAGTATGAGCAGAAAATGAAAATCAAATCAGAAAATTTCAGTCTCGAGTTAGAGTAACAAGTGACAGTACCACTCTTAAATCACATGTTTACATTATCAAAATCAAACTGCAGCAAAAACTCACCATAATAGAAACACACGATGCCAACCAAGAAAGCCGGGTCCAAAATGTGTGGATTCAATTCTGTGTTTACCTCTATGTACAGCAGCCAGTTTATCATAATCTCCCTTGGAAATAAAAAAAAATAAAGTAAAGTAAATTTAAAATCACATTTAAGAAATCGTTCGTTAAATAAAATTATATTTATAAAGTTATCAATAACTAGAACTGTCTCTTGAGAGCCAAATACCGCCGCCCCAATATTTAATGTTTTCTCGCGACCTTGGCCTTTCGTATATGATCTTGGTTCAAGGTCATGACAAACCTTTCGACCATGAAGATTATTCATGTGAAGTTTTATGACAGTCGTCCAAAGCAATTATGAAATATGACCTGGACAATATTTTACACATACAGACATGGTCATTCCTATTTACCCCCCCCCTCCCCCCCGCCCCCTCAAACTAGTTTGCATGGGAACAAAACACATTATATTATGAGATTATAAGGTATGACCCGGATAATATTTTACACGTACAGACAGACGGACATGGTTATCCCTATATACCCCCCTCAAACTAGTTTGCATAGGAATTTATTCACACCTATGAACATTTAACATTTTGCATAATTTGCTGCCACAAGCACTATGACTCAGGGAGTAAAATGTATATTTAAATCAAATTTAATTTAGACATCCTTACGTTTTCTTTAAGGACATTAACAGCGCTTGTAAAAGCTTTCCATTCTTCTGGCGACATTCTCCGGATTTCCTTTCTGATCCGTTTTCCAGCACATGATTTTATGTTTTCTTTATTGACTTCTGCACTAGTTTCGTATTCTTTTTCAAATTTGTCGATGCCATTATTTGTATTTTCTTGTAACCAGGTACATGATACGAAATGATAATGATTTATGAATACGAATATACTCCAAATTCGCATCTAAAAAAATAACCAACAAACTAATAAATAAACAAGCAAATTCAGTGAATTAGGATCCCGGTCAGCAAGTTCTTATGTTCAAAGGGCCATAACTCCGAGGTAAATGAGCAAACCAACTACATGTAGGGTTAACGATATGCGCATCTCCTATCTTTGCTGATATTTTGTACCAAGTTTCTTGTTGTGAAGAATTTGTGCAGACAAGAATTTCGGAGGGACGGAGGGAAGGAAACTCGAATTAAATACCTCCGTCTTTCTTCACAAGGCGGGAGATAAAAACAATCCCCCGATATTATTTTTGTGATGTTCAAACGTTGCAGTCAAAGGGCCATAAATTCCTGAAAAATGAGCTAACCAACTCGGGTTAGTGACAATTGCACATCTCCTTCATCAATGTCGTTGGTTTTCATCAAGTTTCGTATTATAGTTCTTCATAGTTTTGGATAAATACTCGGTACAAGAAAAGTGAATAAACGATTTTGAAATGATAGAAAAGGGAAATAAAAATTGAATTTAGAATATATATATGTTAAATGGTGTTTACATCGCATAAACAGTTCTCTGTTCATTTCGTGTTTCAGTTTTTTACACGTGTTTATGGTTTATAGTTTGACTCAGGAAATTGCAAGCCTATGCTTATCAAGGCCCTCAAAAAGTTGTATGGCCGTCATCACAGTATTGTTGATAAGTTTGATGTCTCTGTGTCCAGGATTGCCCTGGATATATTTGACATCTCATAGGTCCATGTTCCTTTTGTAATTTTGATTACACACGTGGCGGGTGTAGCTAGCTAAACAGGATGTGCTTACCCTTTTGGAGCACCCGGCTCCACTTCCCTGGTGGAAGTTCACGTGTCTAACCTAACTTGTCAGTTTCAAAGTTTTTACTTTGCTTCTGGATTGTGATTCGGACATGGATTAGTATGTTTGTTTTTGATTACCAACGTCAACTCTTTAAAGTATAGACATACAAAATTTACCTGTCCACTTGACATTGAATGAAAATATTTATCATGCACAAGTACATTTACGTATAGTGAGCACATGTATGTTTGGATCCTCCTATATGAATATTCCTGCTGTTTATTTAGCCCGTTTCAGAGAAAACAAGATCGCAAAATACTCTAAATTTCAATACGACGGTTACAAATCAATGATTCTTTTACTTACATGAGCCGAGCCGTAACTGAAAATTTCTTTTTCGGTTCCATCCTTGCTTAATATACCAATTTATGCGACAAAATATAACCTGGGTGGGTGTTTACAATGGTAATCTTTTTTACGAAATGGCAGGTTTTAATGTAGGTTAGTGCAGCTCAAGAACGGATTGATTTTTGCGTAACTATGATGACCAAAATCGATTTAATAAAGTGAACTACCTTTCTGCATTTTCAAACTTAAGGTCAAGTGGACAAGTCAATGTTGTTTGCCTATACCAGTGCAATAGTCTGCGTGTTTATGTAAGATAAACATTGCAATGCATTATACTACGGCGAGCAAAATCCTTTCTTACACGAGGGTTTGAAATGACAGCAGAAAAACACCAATTGTTAAAGGCCAAGTCCTTAAAGATCTTGACAAGAGCTTACCTTCCCGGAGCGCCAGGTCTTAATTCCGTGTTGGAAGTCCACATGTACATGTTTGGCTTGATGCGCAGGTTTTAAAAGTAGTTTATACTTTGTTTTGGGATTGTAATTTGGACATTGATTGGTATGTTTGTGTTTTAATAGATACACTACAGTGTTTCCTTGTTATTTCATTTATTTATTTATATTTCAAAACAAATATACCAATCCATGTCCAAACCTCAAATCCCAAGGAAAGTAAAAAACTAAGTTTAACATACACGTGAACTGCCACTAGGGAAGTAAGACCGGGTGCTCCAGAAGGGTAAGTACATCCTGTTAAGCTAGCTACATCCGCCACGTGAGTGATAAAAAATTGGAATGAAAGGAACATGGAGGTATGGGAAGTCAAAAATATCCAGAGTTGTTTTGGATACGAGAAAAGCAAACCATAAATTAAAACAACATTTTGTAAACATACGAGGGCCGTTCAAAAAGTCTTGTCCTTCATAAGAAAAACACAAATTAAGACGCGTTATTTATGATATTTTATTTTCATTCCTCCAAAATAATCACTTTTAACGGCTACACACTTTTTAAGACGCTGAATCCATTTTCTAAATACATTTGCATATTCTTTTTTTGGATATATCATTGAGAAACTGATGAATTGCTGAACCTAGCGATGAACGAGATCTGTATCGACGACCAGAAAGGTGTTTCTTAAGTTTAGGAAAGAGATAAATGTCACACGGTAAAAGATCAGGTGAATAAGGTGGATGAGGTAAAACAACAACACGTTCCTTGTACAAAAATTCAGTCACCAACTTAAATTTGTGAGCAGGAGCATTGTCATGGAGTAACCGAATACACGAATTCCTGACTTTGGTCTTTTCTTTTCATAACTTTTTTTTCATTTTCTTAAGGATTTTTTTTTATAAATGTTTTCCGTGATACCCTGGCCTTTAAGGATGGGAATGTGGGCAACTATGTCGTTACTATTGAAAATATAGCATAAAGAATTTCTTTGTGCGTTGAGTGCATGCGCCTTGCAATTTCAGGTAGTTTTCCTTTTCTGGTTAGCCATATTTTATTATTTATCTTTCTATGTGGCTAAAAGTAATATACCCATGTTTCGTGACCTGTAACTATATCAGCCAGACGCCTGCTGTTACAATTACCATATATTTTCAGCAGATTTTAGCCATTTTGACCCGTGTGAGCTTTTGCTCTTTTGACAACAAATGAGGGATCCACCTAGCACAAATCTTTCTCATGACTAGTTTTTTTCTGAGAATGAAATGTACGGCCCCCATTGATAAACCAACGACTTAACAGTAAACCTTCCATCCCTATCGACCAGTTTTTCAATTTCTGTAATATTTTCTTTGGTGCATGCTGTTTTTGGTCCTCCAGAACGGGCCTTATCAGAAATGTCGTTAACACCATTTTTAAATTTACGTATCTAGCATGAGATGGACCTATATGACAGCTTTCGCTTACGAAAAACATCTTGCATTTAAATGAATGTTTGTTTGGCACAGGGTTTCATGAAGTTTCTCATTTCAATAATGTTTTTACCTGTCACGTCCGTCATTTTCCAAGCAGTGTAACGAGTGTTATGATGAAAATATGGCAAGAAAAAACTAATTCTTTTGCATATATAATCTAAAATTTAAATTTAATTTTCAATCAGGGAACCTAAAACTTAGTTCGACTTATCCAAAAATTCGATATATCTGAGTTCGAGATAAGCGGAGTTATTCTGATTAAAGAGTAACTCATTCTGGACTTCGGAAATTCGATATATCCGAGTTCGATATAAGCGGAGTTATTCTAAAAAATAAGGAGTAACTCATTCTGGACTTCGGAAATTTGAGATATCCGAGTTCGAGTTCCAGATAACCGGAGTTATTTTTGTTAAATAAAGAATAATTCAGGTTCATTCCTGACTTTAAAAAAAGTTAGATTTATTAAAAAATTCGAGATATCCGAGTTAAAGATCGAAATAACCGGAGTTATTTTGGTTAAATAAAGAGTATAATTTATGGTCATTATGGACTTTTTAAAAAAGTTCGACTAATTATCCAGAAATCCGAGACATCCGAGTTCGAGATAACAGAAGGTATTCTGGTTAAATAAAGAGTAATTCATTCCGGACTTTTAAAAAAAAGTTCGACTTTTCTGGAAATTCGAGATGTCCGAGTTCGAGATAACGAGGTTCAACATACTTGTAATTTTCATACTACTTACAGTTCACAAACAAGTACTAAAATGTTCAGGTTCTAATGTTCATGTTCAGCTTCTGTTCGACTCCATTTTGAATTTGTTCCAAATGGACGAAACTATCAGATAATTGCCCATAGAGGGTAATTCATAACGATTTGACAGAATTGGAATATTTTATCATATTTTATTTGATGATGAAAGCAGCTAGAAAACAGGTGTTACATATAAATACGTGATAGATCTATATAGATATACGGTGTGCTTGTACGTAAATCTGATTTATCCCTTTTATTTATACTTTGATATATATGAGGTGCCATTATACTATTAATTCAGTATTTTGTGATGTCACCAGTTCTATTTTTTATCAACTAATAAATGAAAAGTACATTACAGGCATGTCAAAAGTTTAACACTAAGCCAACAAACTGATACCAAACCGGGGGTGTCGAACCCCTATATGACCAGTAATTACGCTTTATGTAGTGGCACGGCTATATGTAGTAAATAATGTACGCCAGATGTGGTAACGGTACGCTATATGTAGTAAAACTTTCCACCATATGTAGTTATGTGTAGTAAAAATCTCCGCCATACATATAATTATATATACATCTATACATATACATGTAGTAAGGAAACGCGATATGTAGTAACATTTTTGGTAGCTCCCTCGTAGTATGGCACGCCTCGACAACAAAAGTTCGATAAAGTGCTTTAACGGTCGTTAAAGCGCTTTAACGAGTTTAATGTTGCATTGGCGTCGATAACAAGAACAAAATTTCCACTATTTTTATTTAACGAACGATAAATGGATATAGATTTGATAAAGCGCTTTAACGACCGATAAAGCGATTTAACGGTCTTTAAAAATTATCGAACGGTAATGAAGAATGTGTCCGATAATTCGTTAATGCGATATGTTCGATAATTCGTTAATACGATATGTGTCATGGTTACAGATATGTAACGAGCGTTTTGATTGGCTAATCGCATGATTTACATTGATTGTCCCTGGATACCACTTCATCAACACGATAAACCCTCTCTCTCTCTCTCTCTCTCTCTCTCTCTCTTGTCTGCTTTTAATAATATGGTAATAGTAACTTTAACGGCATTTGCATCCACATGGACCAAGCCGGTTACAAAATAATAATAATAATAATAATAATAATAATAATAATAACAGATACTGTAGTTTTTTGGCGCAAACATGGTTACAAACCTGTTTCAAATATGGGCGATCATTGTATCTTTCCCGCAATTCTTGTTGATTTTTTTAGTTTCGCCTGATTTAATTGACCTATTAAAATCACAAGAGTTATTAAAAACTTTGTAATAAGACAATCAATCATCGATTGGTACATTAGTGTTCAGTGTTGTCGATGTATGGTCAATTTTCGTAATCCAATCGGCTGTCATTCCAAGGTAGATCTACTCAAATGGCTTCATTACTGGATACAAAAGTCGTGGGATTTTTTAATCAGGAATCAACTACTAGTAACAGAGAATTGTGGAGGGACAAGGTAAGATTTATATGTATTAATTTATCGCTGTAGCCGGCGCATTATTATTTTGACAAATTTCCTCGATTTCAAAGATGGCGGTAACTTTCACATTTTGTTACACGCCCTCTGATTGGCTGAATTTTTCGATAAACGGTAATAGACTTTCTGTGAGTTCGATAATTCGTTAATGCAATATAAATATCGTATGGCACGCCTCACCAACAAAAGTCCGATAAAGTGCTTTAACGGTCGTTAAAGCGCTTTAACGAATTTAATGTTGCATTAGCGTCGATAACAAGAACAAAATTTCCACTATTTTTATTTAACGAACGATAAATGGATATAGATTCGATAAAGCGCTTTAACGACCGATAAAGCGATTTAACGGTCTTTAAAAATTATCGCACGGTAATGAAGAATGTGTCCGATAATTCGTTAAAGCGCTTTAACGAACGGTAAATCGCTTTATCGGTCGTTAAAGCGCTTTATCGAATCTATATCCATTTATCGTTCGTTAAATAAAAATAGTGGAAATTTAGTTCTTGTTATCGACGCTAATGCAACATTAAATTCGTTAAAGCGCTTTAACGACCGTTAAAGCACTTTATCGAAAAAATGTTGGTGAGGCGTGCCATATCGTTAGCTATATTATATTATCTTATCGGTAGCTATTATCTATCTCTCGGTAGCTTTTTAAACACTACCAATCATAACCCATCCACTTGAGAGCCGAGCTTCGACTCCTTTTCGTTAGCTCAGTGTTAAACTTTTGACAGGTCTGTACTGTACGTAGGACTGGTACAGACATGACAAAAGTTTTATACAGGGGTAACGGAAAGTTGAGTTGAGTTAAGAAATGATGTTTAACGTCCTAGTCAAGAATATTTCATTTATGTTGAGACGTCGCCAGCTAAAGGCGAAGGTGCAGAAATTTTGCCTGCGTGTTACGCTAATGGGATTATACAGCAGGGTTCCTTATCGTGCCAAACCTACCGTGACACAGGACCTCGTTTATTTTAAGTTCCCATCCGAAAGAACCGTGACTTTCCTTTCGTAATGTTGAGTGCTTGGCAAAAGAACAGTCACTACCCACTTTCGTCTTGGGTCAGACCCGGTCGGGGTTCGAACTGAGCGAGCACTGTATATTGTATATATTAGGTGCCATAACAAATGTGTTATTACCACGTATTTCATTAATATTACGTTTTTATATAATAACGTTTTAAATGGCTTAAATACACAAATATAGCGATAATTAAAGTTTAACTAGAAGGAATATGTCATATTGGCTCAAACAATACATCATTTTTATCAAAAACGTAAATAGTTTTTAGATCCGCCATTCTGTTTTCACTATACGGTCGACTCGTCCATCATTTCAACCAATGAGTTTTTTTATGGCTATTTTTTATTACAATTCTCAACAGGTGTAAAAAAATAAAATACGTGTACGTAATAACATTTAAGGAAAGTTACCGGTTTATGCATACGCGTGCACTAAATAATTTTATCTATGGCCCCAATAGATAGAAAAAAATACAATCATTTCTTATAATTAAATTTAAAAATAAGTTCAATATTCATAACACATTAAAACAAAAAATGGCGCATTAATCTAAAAGCGGAACACAGCTAATTGCCGATGGCAACAGCCGGTAGCTGGAATTGCATGAACATTTTCTGCACAATATGACGTCAACAAATTCTGTCTATGGGATCATAGATATATAAAATTTACAACACTGGATAGTATTAAAATTTAATTATTTGTTGTCATTTAAAAAAAGAAATGTTTTACACACCCATCCGGCCTTGCCGTTACTGCCATAACCATATTTTACTTACGTATATTAGACATGATACCAGGTGCCGTTTTAACGATAATTATTTTCCATGTTTTAACAATTTGTATTTAGTATTGTCAAAATTGTATTAGTAGTTCCCAAAGATTGGCAAAATTTGCTTCAATACTGGAAATGGTGGGAAATCATTGTAAAACTGCTTGGCGCTTTGTCTTTTCAACGGCATATTATACAAAAGCGCTTTCTATAAACTCAAAAAGTAAAAATAAACTACGTGCCAAATTCGAATATTTTGTCTAAAGTTCATCTAACAATTTTCTTGGTTGCACATTCTGAGACAAAAGTTTAAATCTTTCTCCTATCAGCTTCAAATTTGTTCCCTTGTCAAAAGCCAGATAACCTGATGTGGATCCCAAATGTTTCCCGATATCACTTATAGTATTAATCAACGGTTCTAAGGAGAAAACAATACTAGCTGCTTCACTCTTAAGAACAGCTGTTTTTCCAAAAGTCCCTGAAATAAATCCAACACATTTCGCCAGATTTATTCTTAAACCATTTATATCCGATTGTAAATCCTTCAGATCCTTGATTTTGGATTTTAAATCTGAAAATTCTCTCTCTTTGGTATTTTTCTGGGATTGTACGTTTTTCAATTCAGATTGCAGGTTTCGTAACTCTTCATTCCTCTGATTAACAACCGCTTGGAATGTTTGGACTTCTCTCTGAGCTTGTTCAGCGTTCTTTCTTGCATGCTTTATCTGTCTGTCCAATCCTGCTATTGCAGCCGCAATGTCTCCTATGATTGGTATCCCGAATAATCCCTTCTTTTTCTTTCTCTTGCGTCTATGAAGTTCCTCATTTGCTGCGTTCATATTGTTGGTTGCTGCTGTTAGTTGGTCGTTAGCAGTGTTGACGTGGGATATAGCTTCACTGATTTGACCATTCTTTGCATCTATATTAGTCTGGTGTTGTTTAACCTTTGTTTCTAGTTCACTGAGGTCTACTCTATATCTTCCTTCTTTTTCCACATATGATTCAAGTTGATCATCAACTGTCGATTTATGCCGAACAGCCAACTTCTCAGCTTCAGAAAATTTGTTATAAGCCTCTTGGGCGTTCTTTGACAGTGATTTAAAAACGTCCTCGGTATCTTTTTTGTTTAGGGTGTTCCAATTTGTTTTTGTGTTTAGTAAAATCTGGAACAGAATTTGAAGACTTTGGACACCGGAATTAAACGGTGGTGTAACCGACTGTATAAAATTAGACTGATAAATTTCAATTGTCGTCATCACGGCGATAAAGACCTGCAAATAGAAAAAAATTAAATCAGGGTTCTTGACACTAAAACTGGTATGAACTGTAAAGAATTATACTTTTACCATAACTGTATGTACTTTTTCTCAATTTTAGAAATGTATTCTCTTACAGAGAGGTTCAATGGTAGACCGTCCGGCTCCAAAGCAAGAGGTCGTTGGTTTGAACCCCGGCTGGATCACACATTAGACTTTAGATAAAGCTTCCTTGTCTGGACAGAGTATCGACTGGTCCAACCAGACAGGGATTTATGATTGGGGATTGGTATGCTTGTTTGCGGATTCATCACAGTATTGTTGATACCTTTGATGTCCAGGATTGCCCTGGATATATTTGCTCAAAGCTCCATGTTTCTTTCGCACACTGTTGATTACACACGTGTAAACAGTGTTACAAGAACAAATCTTTCAGAATTGCTATTATAATGAAAATTAATGTTATAATTTATAGAGAGAAATGACTAAACATCACCAAAACTGAAGATTTGGAGGACGTGGCTCTTTGGTTTGTATGTAACATTTAAGGTAATCAGTTTCAATTGCATGAAATGGACGAGCGAATGGACATGGGTTCTATCTTTAAACCAGTGTGGTGAGTGGTTGATTAGACACTGTCGTATCGATGAATGAATAGGCACATAGAATTGAATAATTGACTTACTGAACGTATAACAGAATAATTGAAAGACTTACAAACTGATTGATTGGCTGACTGACTGATTGACTTAAATCACTGACGGACTGACTGACGTCATTGTGAGAAATTGACACTAAATGACAACTGGACTGAGTGACTGACTTAGCGACTAACTGTCTGACTGACTGACTTGAATGACTGCCCGACAGACCGACTGACAGGCTGACTGACTCTACTGACTGACTGAATGAATGACTCTACTGACTGACTGAATAACTGACTGACTGACTGACTGACTGACTGGCTGGCTGACTGAATGGATGACTCTACTGACTGACTGAATGAATGAATGACTGACTGACTGACTAGCTGGCTGACTGAATGGATGACTCTACTGACTGACTAGCTACTGACTGACTGAATAAATGACTGAATTAATGACTCTACTGACTAAATAACTTACTGACTGACTGACTGACTGACTGACTAACTAGCTGACTGACTGACTGAATGAATGGCTCTACTGACTGACTGAATGAATGACTGACTAGCTGGCTGACTGAATGAATGACTCTACTGACTGAATGAATTAATGAATGACTCTACTGACTGACTCTACTGACTGACTGAATAACTGACTGACTGACTGACTGACTAGCTAGCTGACTGAATGAATGACTCTACTGACTGACTGAATGGATGACTCTACTGACTGACCGAATGAATGACTCTACTGACTGACTGAATAACTGACTGACTGACTCTACTGACTGACTGAATGAATGACTCTACTGACTGACTGAATAACTGACTGACTAACTAGCTGGCTGACTGAATGAATGACTCTACTGACTGACTGACTAACTAGCTGGCTGACTGAATGAATGACTCTACTGACTGACTGAATAACTGACTGACTGACTAGCTGGCTGACTGAATGAATGACTCTACTGACTGACTGACTGACTGTCTGACTCTACTGACTGACTGAAAAACTGACTGACTGACTGACTAGCTGGCTGACTGAATGAATGACTCTACTGACTGACTGACTGACTGACTCTACTGACTGACTGAAAAACTGACTGACTGACTGAATAGGTGACTGACTGACTCTACTGACTGACTGACTGACTGACTATCTGGCTGGCTGACTGACTGACTGACTGACTGACTGACTCTACTGACTGACTGACTGACGACTGACTGAATGACTAGCTGGCTGGCTGACTGACTGACTGACTGACTCTACTGACTGACTGACTGAATGAATGACTAGCTGACTGACTGACTGACTGACTGACTGACTGACTCTACTGACTGACTGAATAACTGACTGACTCTACTGACTGACTGAATGAATGACTCTACTGACTGACTGACTGACTGACTCTACTGACTGACTGACTGACTGACTGACTGACTAGCTGGCTGACTGACTGACTACTAAATGACAACTGGACTGACTGACTTTCATGGTTGGAAGAGAAACAGTCACTACAGTCATGTAGATCTGTCTATTTTTAAGTCTTTGTCAGACTCGGTCATGGATTGAACACTTACCTCCAAGATACGGAAAGAATACTCTACTAATTACGCTGCCATAGTGGTAACTGCTTGAAGGATACACTGAAGAAATGAATACCGATCGTTTATCAACTGTCGAGTAAAGATTAAATTAGTGCGACCATTTTAACCTGATAGTTTGACCTTAATATAATTACATAAAAATTACTTATTTAGGAAAAGTACACGTACATATAGCTTCAAACAGTATGTATCGTCTTGAAATTTTGTAGTTTTAGTTTTTCAGTAGCGGACCACACTGTGGTTCTGATAATTTAAAAATTTATAGGACCAGGTTAAATATGTTTACATTTTTCTGGTTATAATGCATAAGTTTTCGGAAATCCATAGTTGGAAATCCCAAGATATAATAATAGATATATTGTTCCGCTCTGTTTATTTAATGTAACAGACTCGTACCGATTTAAAACGTGATATCGGTATTAGGGCCCGGTTGTTCAAAGTTCATATAGCAAAGACATTGAAAATTAGGTGTATAAACTTATAACAGTAATTAATGTAGGATAAATAGATAAATAAATAAATAAATAAATAAATAAATAAATAAATAAACAATCATGTCTATAAGAAGCACCAAAGGGAACCGGTAAAAGTGGCCTTTATATACAAGTTCAAATAATATTAATAAAGAACAATTGGGATACAATTCTACTGGCCTTTGTAAGAAGGTGGCCCTTATATAGAGATGACCTTTAATAAAAAAAAAGTAAATGTTATGGAGCAGGGTATATTTTAATGGAGAGAGGCGCACAACTCATATTTTGCTTATATCGAAGCGTCACCGGTTATAGACAAAGATGCAATTGTTATAAAGATGTGACTCTATATAATGGGAATGCTTTAAGTACTTCACATGACGCCATTACTCCGAACACAAAGTACAATTCTTAAGAAGCACCAGGCAATTAAAATGACTCACGGGGTCCTTCGAAAGAGGTCTAAGAAACCGATGCCCAGTGTCACGGCAGACGTTACACGTTAAAGAACCTTTCCTGCACATTGCCACACTAACCGCAAAGGTACAAAATTTCATCTATATAGTTGGTGGCGTTTCGATATAAGTGAATTATTCTTGACTGGGATAGTAAACCTCTTTTCAATCAATCCATTCTTTATTTATGTAATGGTTTTTTGATATGATTAACTATGCACGTATCTAGTGGTGAATGTTGAGAATGGGGCTTGTAGGTGGGAGGGAGTGGTTTCGAAGCTGGTAGTAACTGTTCTTTCGCCAAGCACTCGGCATCACCAAATGAAGGTTATATATGGTTGTTTTGGATGGGAACTTAAAATAAACCGAGACCCCGCGTCACTTTGGGCGTGGCACGATAAAGAACCCCGCTGTATAATGGCATCATCGCAACACACAGGCAAACTTTTTGCACCTTCGCCTATAGCAGGCGACGTCTAGATATTAGTGAAATATTCTTGACTGGGGCGTATATCACCATTACT
This sequence comes from Anadara kagoshimensis, assembly GCA_021292105.1. Classification (NCBI taxonomy): domain Eukaryota; kingdom Metazoa; phylum Mollusca; class Bivalvia; order Arcoida; family Arcidae; genus Anadara; species Anadara kagoshimensis. The sequence goes on along the minus strand of CM037863.1, from coordinate 14,766,507 downwards.
TGCTCACTTACTTAGAATTTTGGCAGTGCACTATCCTCTAATGAAGTACGTGCGTACTTCCCCTAAACTACAGTACATACCTGTGGGAAGTTTAACACTGAGCTAACGGAAAGGGGTGGCTTAATGTCGGCTGTCGATTGCTAGAAATATGGATTGATGGTGACCAAAACGCTTCAGAGAGAGAGAGAGAGAGAGAGAGAGAGAGAGAGAGAGAGAGAGAGAGAGAGAGAGAGAGAGAGACTGGTGGAAAGCAGTTAAGATGCAGCTATCAAGCGTCAATTCGTCACTATTTTATTAACTTAATGCTAGACTTTAGACTTGTATGTACTCTAACTGATTATTATGTGCACACAAGGTTACATTTGTGCAAATAACCTTTTTGATTAAATCGGATTTTACACCCCAGTCAAGAATATGCACTTATATCGGATCGATTCTAGCTAAAGGTGCTAAACATTACAAAATATTTCTCTTATACAGTGCGCTCAAGGCAATGTGCAGAGAAGGTTTCTTTACGCGCCACGCCGACCGTGACACGGGACATCGGTTATTAAGGTTTTTTCTGAAGTACCCCGTGACTTTCGAAATGCGAAAGAAGTCATTAATCATTTTCAAGTTTTGATCAGACCCCGCCAGTGTTCGAACCCACGACCTCCCACATACGGAGCGAGCACTCTACCAACTGTGCTTCCGTAGTGGTTCCAGCCAATTTTGAACTCTGATATAATCACAATTTCTGAAATAAAAAAAAATCAATACGGAAGGTACCGGTAGGCATATCCACATTTCAGAATTAATCATTCGCTGTCTTGGCCTAAGACTACAAACTAATCGCAACACGTGTACAAAAAATATTTATGAATAAAGAATAATGCCTCCGAGAAAATTTATAATTTTGTTTTCATGGAAACAAAAACATGAAAAAAGTAGTGTAGTTATAGGTCAAGCATCAGTTATTAAATTAACTGATTAAATCCTTAACATACATTATAGGCCTATCGAAAGTTTAACAGTGCGATGATTTTTTTTAAAAAAACAGAAGCACATCTTGGCTTCTCGTAAGCCATAACTTTTCATCAGTCGCTATCTATCTTCCCTAAACTTTTCATCAGTCGCTATCTATCTTCCCAAAACTTTTCGGCCGAGTTCGGCTCGTTTTTGTTAGCACTGTGTTACTCTTTCAGTGAAACAAACACACTCAAACGACGTCATAGCGCAAACATTGGAATGTTCAGGTGCTCCGGAAGGGTATAGGAAGAACCTATTTCCAAGCTACCAACAGCTGCCACGTGTGTAATATTTGACAAATTATTGAAACAGTTTGTTTAGTGATGACAGAAATATTTTTTCAGTAAATCACACACATATCAAAAGAGTTGAGTTTACGATATTATATACCGTTGAATTTGATATTATGAAAACCGTAATGCTTAATATCGGTGGAAACTAACACAGCGATAATAAAATAATGTACGGTCCAATAGCTGGACTCTAAAAAACAAACATACTGTTCCACGTCCTAATCAAAATCTAGAGGCAAAAGAAAAACTTCAAAACTTGCAAGTCAGGTTAAACACGTGAATTTTCACTAGGGAAAGTAGATAGGATGCTCTGGAAGGGTAAGCGCCTCCTGTTTACCTAGCTAGACCCTGTTTGTGTGTAATCACAACTGAGTTCAATCACCAACGGAATACGTTCAGGGCATACCTTGACACAGAAACATCATATAAATTTTGTTTTTTTCTCTTAATTAATCGATGATTACCATAATGCCCGAAGATATATTATAAACATGATGAATAGTTGGCCTTTACACAAGGTCAAATACATAACAACGTTTGGCATTCGACTTCTTTAACATTAATGCATCTGACAACTGGGGGCAGCATTTGGGTTAATACCATATTATACCAGTTTTAATTTTAGAGCACTGGACGGCCGTTTTGGAATACAACTCCTCATCAGTATTGCTTGGACCAAAATGATGAAACTAAAATGGTTTTCAAGATGTTGAATAGATTACCAAAGACCAAAATATATTTTACAATATTAAGCTAAGGAAATACATTGTATGAGGGAGTATACCTAAGTTTTTGAGGAATTTGAAGAAGGTAAAGGATTTTGCAATTACAGTTATTTCGGCGACATTCTTATGAACTTGTGACCATTACATTAAATATACAAGAAATAAATAATTATGGAAGTGTTTTTTACTTTGTTTTACAATTCCTTTCTTTTTTTATGCAGAATATACATGTACCTGTTTCTCCTGCTTATGGTGCATTTGTTTCACAATTAATACTCTATGGTAGAACTTGTTCCTATTAAGGGGAGTTTGTACAACAAAGCAGGCTGCTTGCAAATAAATTGTTGACCAAGGAATATTTCAAGTCCAGTCTTATCAAGGCCCTCAAAAAGATTTATGGCCGTCATCATAGTATTGTTGATAAGTTTCGTGTCTCTGTGTCTAGGATTGCCCTGGATATATTTGACATCCCATATCCCCATGTCCCTTTCATACAATTTTGATTATACACGTGTCGGGTGTAGCTAGTTAAACAGGGGGTACTTACCTTTCCGGAGCACTCGGTCTCACTTCCCTGGTGGAAGTTTTACGTGTCTAACCTAACTTGGCAGTTCCAAAGTTTTTACTTTGCTTCTTGATGTGATTCGAACATGGATCAGTATGTTTGTTTTTATGGTGTTCGGATTAAAAAAATCTTCGAATGTTACTGAGAAAATGTCCAAATCATTATATCTACTAAAATGCATTACAAAAAACTATTTAACAATACGAATTGTGTTGTATTAAATTACCAAAGCAAAACAACTAAGATTGATTATATCTGGCTTTATTTTTTTGAATATTTTATAGTGGTACATTACATGAATAGCTTCAGAAAATGAATGTTGACGTGTTAATCAAAACAAATATACTTATCCATGTCCAAATAAAAATCCAAAAGCAAAGTAAATACTTTTAAAACTTACACATTAGGTCAAACATTTGAATTTTCACCAGGGAAATGGGGCCGGGTGGTTCGAAAGTGTAGAAATGCATTGTATGGTGATTGTCTAATCATTCCATTAAAATGTATCATCTAATGTGTTTTGGTTGTAATAATTCCAGTCTAAATTTTTTTCACTTTCTATTTGAACTACTAGAGAAATGAAGTCACCTTTCTCAAATTTGTATTAGACGCTTAAAATATATACAAGATATTTCAAAATAATAAGTATTTCTTTGTTTTGATAGGTATTAATCATAAAAACAAACATGACAGTCAATTTTAAAATCCAATACTAAAAAAAAGTAAACTGACAAAAATGTGTTTTATATTTATGTTTTGAACAAGTAACTGAAGCCGGGTATCCCGGATTGAAAAAAAAAACAACTGATGTTCGGCTAGCTACACCTGTATTGTATGTATTCAAAATTATGAATAAAAGAAACATTGAATTCGAACTGCGGGATATTAACCATATATCCAGGGTGAGTTTGAATACAATGACATCATGCTTATTATGCATGAGTGAGTAAACCAAATTTTTTGAGGCCGTCATCACAGTATTGTTGATAAGTTTGATGTCTATGTGTGCAGGATTGCCCTGGATATATGTGACGTCTCATAGTTCCATGTTCCTTTCACACAATTTTGATTACACACGTGGCGGGTGTAGCTAGCTAAACAGGAGGTGCTTACCCTTCCGGAGCACACGGCCTCACTTCCCTGGTGGAATTTCACGTGTCTAATCTAACTTGTCAGTTCCAAAGCTTTTACTTTGCTTCTGGATTGTGATTCGGACATGGATTAGTATGTTTGTTTTTGATCATTAACAGTGTTATGATGACCTTGATTACTAATGGTTGTATATCACTATGGTCAGAAGTACTGTATGACTGGAAATTTTCGCGTTAATCTTATTTTCGCTATTTTTCGCTATGGAAATGAAATCACGAAAACTAAAATCGCGAAAAATAATGGGGTTTTGCATTTGAGAGTATTGCGAAATGTAACCTGGAAAACTTGTTTAAAGTTAATTACAGGTGACCATGTATTTACTTCTTTTCCGACGGCTATTATTACACGTGACAACTTTAAGAAAAACTCATACTCATCGACTAATTATATTAAAAAGGAGATTCGGCAGCCTCATCGGTTATATTATATTTACAGTCATTCAATTGCGAAAATTAAAAACGCGAAAATTTTTACATAGGTATATTTTCATAAAATCGCGAAAAATTAACACCACAAAAATTTCCATTTATACGGTATGTAGTTTAACCTGTATATAAAGACCACTTAAAGGAACCAGTAAAAGTGGTCTTTATGGGCTGGAGGACCTAATGTAGGTGTTTAAAGAACATGAATAAAGACCAATTGGGAAAAAATTACTTGCCGTTAATAAAAAAGCCGGTCTCCCTTATCTTTAGAATTGTGCAATGTATATAAGCCTTTTTCGTATGTGTACACGCTTATAATAATAGTTGATTTGAATGTGTGTTGATTGGGGCCAAATGCACACACTAGTCACCCCTTGAAGTATAATTTTTCTCCAGAGTAAGAAGTATTAATGTACATATTATGTATATAGTGCCCACAGTGTATATATAACCTGGTGGAGGATTTTTATGTGGTTTATAAGAGGAAGTTTTATCCAGTGGAATTCTATTAAGCTAATGGTGGACTTCACTACATTAACTTCTATCTCAATGTTTGGAGCTGACCCGACAGTCACCGGCTGAAGCAACAGATATACAGAAACAGATGGCTTTTAAGGCGGGTTTTACTGTATTTACTATTCACACTAGTCGTAACAAAATATGGATCAGCAGTGATAACTTTGTCTTAACTTAAATTGCAACGCTATAATAATCCACAGCTTTTGTTTTATATAATACTTTAAAGTGGTAACTTTTTATTTTACCAAAACGAATACAAATTCAAAAATTAAAAATAAAAGCTTCGTAAAGAAATATCCGAAATAATATGAAAATTTTCTACAATTACAAAACAATTTTAAGCAAAACTGGGTTGACTAGAAGTTGTTATAAAGCTAATAACTCAATGGTATGCTGTAAATGTACACATAGATATACTGCTGCATAGGAAAGGAAAGTTAAGAATACAAAAATGAAGTCATCGTTTGTACTATATATTTCACAAAAAAAAAAAAAAAAAAAAAAAAAAAAAAAAATACAATTTAAACAATTAAAAAACTTTCCTGAAACAATTTCGTGCATCCAAAATAATACGCAAAGGATTTTACCGACAAACAACTTAACGAAATTTACTAGAAGTTGTTATATGTTTTTTTAACTCAATAATAATCATTATTATAAGCACAAATTTGTAGTAGCTCTTTTTTCAATTTCAGCAGCCATATTTAAGCCGAACCTGAAATACATAAAAAAGACTTAATGAACAAACATTATTTTACATACATGAAATATTTTACTGGTACGAGTGAAAAATTTACGCAGCCATATTTGTATTTATTAAAAATCAATGTACCATCCAAATTTTATCTTTTTTTAAGATATCCATATCTGATGCACCAGAAAAATTTACATGTAGCGGGTGTAACTAGCTAAACAGGAGGTGCTTACCGTTCTGCAGCACCCGATCTCTATTTCCTGATTTCCACGTGTTTAACCTAACTTATTTGTTTAAAGTTTTTCAAGAAATGTCTAGTGTTTCCGTCAAATAATCTATTGGTTTCAAGAAATCAAATATTCTTGTAAATAGTATTATTTTAGCACAAACTTAAATCAAGTTCCGAGTTAATTTTTGTCACAGGAAATAATTTATTGATGCACAACACTGGGTGATTTATTCGACTATAAGCATAAGGTACTTGGCAAAATGTAATCACAATTTTCAAAACATTGGAAGGATAAAAAATTGTAAAATTTGAACAAAAATCTTATTGAAATTCCCTTATCAACGTGCCTACTATACTGTCATTTATAAAATATTACATACAACATCTACTGTCCGGAGTTATCAGTGGCTCAGTTGCTAGAGTGCTCGATTCGTATGTGGGAGGCCTTGGTTTAGAACCCCGACCGGTTCTTACCCAAGACGTGAAAGTTAGTAGGGATTTCTCTCGCAAACCAGTCGGCATTACAAATCAGATGGGAACTTAAAATAAACCAGGCTCTGTGTCATAGTAGTCATGGCACGATAAAAAATCCTGCTGTGTGATAACCTTGGCGCAACGCATAGGTAAAAATTTCTGCACCTTTGTATAAAGCTGGCGACGTCTCGATATACGTGAAATATTCTGAACAGGGACGTTTAAGATCATTATTGAATGCTGATGTAATTTGTCCGGAGTGTGGTCGTTTAATATCGCTTTATTATTTTGTAAACCTTACATGATTTATTTGAAATATTAATTACTTTCACCAGTTTGTGTGTTTTGTTAAATTACATTACCTTCAATATATTGTTTGACCTAATTATCACAGGTCAACATATATTCTGCTTATAATTAGATTAAATTTTGTTACTCTGTCAATTTGTTGTTAATATATTATTAATTAAGTACCTATCGTTCTGGAGCACTACGTCTTGCATCCCTTGTAAAAGTTCACGTGTTTGACTTGTTAGATAAAAATTACTTTGCTTTAGTATTGTGGTTTGGACATGGATTGGTGTGTTTATTTTTTATTCTTAAATACTTAATCCCATATATACTCACCGTTGGACTCTTTTCACATATATAATTATAAGTGGCGTTACATTGAAAATCATCCCATTCAAAATTGACGCCATTGCGACGCAATACTAGACAATCTTGGTTTATCGCATTGTTTGGCTCACCTGGATACCAATCCGCAAAAACAATATTCGAACCTGATAAACCGTATGTCCAAATACCTTCGACATCCGCATCTGTAGCGTCTGTCCAGTAATGGGTAATTGCTACAAAAGTAAGTTAATGAGTTCCTTGAAACGCATATTTGAATAATGTACACGTGTATATATTGATATATAAAGATAGTTATTATAAATCTAAATATTATTCTTTCCTGTAAGAGCTTTTAATATATTTCAATCAGAATAAAAAACACAAATGAGCCCGTCCAAGTAGAAACGTCCCTTATGGTCAAATTTTGACATTTTCAGATTTTGTTAGATTTTAATAGAACATTTCATGACCTTTCTAATGATATATGGCATTCCCTACTTTACAAGTGTAAAATATATGTATTTTGGCCAATAAAAAGGAGTTATTGTTGCCATTTTACATTTTTTGCCGCCATAACGTCATGATAATGTCGCGTTTGAACAATGTGCCTAATTTCGGCGTTTTGTGATAAAAAAGTTGCAAACGGTTACTGGGTTATTCATTCCTACGTCTCTTGTAACGTTTCTTATATAATCCATGATTTATGTCAATAAGGGTCTATTGTTCAAGCAAAAACATCAGAATTTTTGTCAAAGAGACTGCAAGGTAACAAACCATTTTGCCTCGAGTTTAGCGACTTTTTCCTGCGCATTCATTCTATGAATGTAAAAAAAACTTTGAAAGTGAAAACTTAGTATTACCAGATAACAGTACGAAAAAAAATAAGATGACGACATTGATAAATTGATTGATTGAATAGGATTTTACGTCTCAGTCAAGAATATTTATACTTATATCGAGAAGTCACCAACTTTATGTGAAATGGCAGAATGTTTTTTTTACAGTGCGCTCAGGGAAATGTGCAGGGAGGGTCTTCCGTGACATAGAGCATCAGATTTTCTAGTCTCTTCTGAAGAACCTTTTGACTTTCATTTTAAAATGCAGTGTGCTCGGCGAAACAGTCACTGCTTATTACCAAGCCTTGTCAGAGCCTGCCGGGGGTTCAAATCCACGACCCTCCCCCCCCCGGCAAACGGAACGATATTGTGAAATGATTGTATGTGAAAAACAAAGAATGAGAGCCGAAAATCTAGGGACCGGTTGTTTTGATACCGACTTTCGGATTGTGGCGTCTTTTATCGCCTGCGCTCTTGATTGATTTCCACTGAGGCAGATCCTAGTTCGAACAAGATTTTGTTAATTTGCGTTACTAAAGATTCACGACGGCTTATTCCATCAACACCACCACCCCTTACAGAACTGACTGTCTTGTTATAAGTGAAATATTATTAACTACACACGGGGACTGATTAATCGTGTATAAATATGTATCAATCGAAAAAAATAGTGAATAATTTGGTTCCAATTAAAGATTGCAAGCTTGAAATTTCTGCATGTTGATCAATTTATCAAAAACTTGACAAACGGTTAATTTTACAGGATTCCAATCCAAGATCATGAATTCATATGCTGTGCCTGTATTGAGCTGAATTCATACCTTATATTTTATCATTTTAAAAATGTATCGTAGGTTTGATGGGATTTTATCCTAAATGGGCCGATTTGGTTTGTTTAACACACATTTCCTAAATATTCTTATAGTTATAATTTAAAAAAGTAATAGTATTACTAGTATATGAAGTTTTAGATTTTGGCTCCGACAAATGTATATTTTATTTGCATTTCTTTGTGCAACTACATCTTCATTCTATTACATGTTAAAATGAGGGGTATTTCCCGCTTTTGCTATTTGTTTTCAAATCAAGCTTCGATGGTCATTAAAACTTGCCATGCATGTATTACATATAATTGATGTTATACTATAAGCTTAGTTAATCTGTAGGACAGGGGTTCAAATCTGAATAGCTACATGCATTACATGTATTTATTTAATTTGTAATATCCTTTAAATTTTTCTTTTCTACAAATCTGTATTTTTATGTTCTTTTCTTTGAAAACACACTCATTCTTTTAGGTCAAGCCACTGGCAATATTATTTTGATTACACATATCACCCCCGTGAATTCTAAGTGGACCGTGATGTTAATACTTTATCACTTATCGAATAAAGATGAAAAATGAAAAGTATGGTTTTTAAAATTTACAAATCGGCACATTACTTCTATACATGTATATGAGGTAATTGTATGTGGCCCCACAGTGGGTGCCCTTTTGTCTTTGGTGTGTTCATAATTATGCATTTTACAACCGTGTTCTATGCAAAGCTGTTTAATTGTGTGCTTCACAACGCTGAAATAGCAATCGGACAATTTTGAGTATACATACATGTAAAAAGCTACACTTATCGGTCTGATTTAAAAAAAAATGTCAAAATTTAGATAATAAGTAGATAATTTAAAAAGCTTAAAAACTTGTTTAGTAAACATGTTCTCTTGTCATCAAAAAGAAATTGTTTGATGGGTTGAGTTTTATGTATTTGTTCACGGAAAAATCAATAGCTGATCTATCTATTTTGTAGAATTTCGTTAAAATGATGTGAACATTACAGTTTACAACGATAAAAATAAAATGTTTTTTTCATTTTCCTTACAAGCTGACAATCGATTCTGGTAATGCCGACTTTAATGCTAACTTCGGTCAGCTCGGTTAAACGGTTATAAATATGTACTGAATGCAGTGATGAAGAAGGTGGGATGTCGGCATTGAACATTTTTAAAATTAAAAGAATGGACATGCGTGGAATGCAAGTTAATTATGTACTAAAGATGTATTCCTTAATTTTATTTTTGCCATGTACCAACTGATCACTAGATTCATGATAAAAATGCATTTTTCTAGCAAAGCATATCCCCAAATCCAAAGGACACAATATGGTACTAGCCAATAGATTCATATTATTTCATAAAAAATTCAAAAGTAGCACGGGAGTGGTGTACATGTGTATGTGTCACAAGAAATTTTAGCTAGCTCCAATTTTTTGTATTTACCAAACAACATTAATATTTATCACAGTACTTAGCAATTGTAGGAAATAAATGTGCATTCAAATCGTATAAAATTGATGTCGTCACGCATTACAAAAATATAAAAAAATGAAAATTACCAAAATGATTACTTTACATTTCAAATTCTTGAAAATTTGAGCTAAAAATAATACGAGTAATAAAAATAATAGCCAGTCTAGAATTAAAATAAGAAAATCGAAAAGGCCGTCAAATTTAAATTATCCGACAAAAAAAAGAAGACAAAAGAAATTGGATAAATAAATAAATAAATTTATCATAATGTAAAAAAAAAAATATGCACCCGTGGTGATTTGAACTGGCAACAGACATTTTTTTTCAAAAACCTAAATCTAGAACGCTATCCATTGCGCCACCAACGCCAACGTCAAATGGGATTGTTATTCTCAAATACATGAAAATGCTACATTGTACGGTAACTTTGTGACGTCATGTTGTTTACATTTGCCCCTCAAAACACAATATTCAGACAACGAATCATGTTTATAATAGCCGAGGAACCCATTCCATTCTTAAACCAAAGGTAATCTGCTTAGAGACATATCAATCGCAAATAACAACACTCGAAAGAACGTGTATTGTCTAATAATTCTTCACCTGCGACAATTGTGCTTTGCCTTTGGTTTGCTGTCAAATTTGACACGTTTTAATTTTATTCCATTTTATATTACCCCATTATTAAAATATTATTATCATTATGTGATTTACAATTAGGTGTTTTCTGCTAATTTGGATAAAAAAAACCTTTCCGAGTTAGCCTACTGAAGTTATTTTTTTTTTCATTAGTTGAGTCATTTTGCGCAGCGAAACACACTTTTGTCTCCCGAACTTTCGACGTCATTTTCTCCGCTTACGTCACAATGCACATAAGGGACGTTTCTACTTGGACGGGCTCAAATGTTTTTGATTGTTCCGTAAATGGGAGGTCGTGGGTTCGAACCCCGGCCTGGTCTGACCCAAGGCTTGAAAGTGGGTAGTGACTGTTCTTTTGCCAAACACTCAGCATTACGAAATGAAAGTCATGGTTCTTTCGGATTGGAATTTAAAATTAACAAAGTCCCGTGTCTTGGTAGGCTTGGGACGATAAAGAACCCTACTGTATAATGCTATCAGCGCAACGCACAGGTAAAATTTCAGCATCTTTGCCGATAGCTGGCGACGTCTCGATGTAAGTGAAATATTATTGACTGGGACGTTAAACACCATTACTCAACTGAACTCAGCAAATGTTTTTCATTTATTTTTTTCACTAATATTCCACCTAATCATATAATTTTTGTTTCACAATACATAGGTATAACACTAGTTCTTGTTTTAGAACTAGTGTAAAATAATTTATCGTCTTCAGCTATAATTCAGCCGACAGTATCACGTGAAAAAGTAAGCAAAGATGAAAAAAGTAAATTCAAGAAACTTCTTCATATTCAAAGTTTACGTCGATGTATATTCGTACGCTAACAATTCGGGATTTTTTATTAAATGTCTTTAACATATTATAATATTAATCTATCCGATGGATGTTAAATATTGCAACATGTTTATATGGTTCATGCTCTAAAATGAAATACTGTAGATCAATTATTTTTCGCGAGTTGAAATTTCGCGTCAAGACCATTATTCGCAAATATTTGAATTCGCGTTTGGAATCTTATTGAATACAAAATACGCATGTCAACGCAGAAATTCTGTTTGCTTGAAATATTAGCGTGGCATTTGAATTCGCAAATTGGATGAGTTGCGAAAATAAATCAATCGCGAAATAAAAATGATCTCCAGTATCTGTTTACTTGTTTATCCTCTCATTAAGCCAAAGTAAGTATAGGCCCGATACAAGGTCTCCTGAATTACTTTGAAGTAATTTGAATTAATGACGTAATCAGATTCATATGTTAACAGAAGTTTGATGTCTCTGTGTCCAGGATTGCCCTGGATATTTTTGACGTCTCATAGTTCCACGTTCCTTTCACTCAATATTAATTACACACGTTGTGGGCTTAGCTAGCTAAATACAGTAGGTGCTTAACCTTCCGGAGCACCCATCATCTCTTGACTGGTTGAAGTGCACGTGTCCAGCCTAAATTGTCAGGATAAAGTTTTTATTTTGAATCTTGATTTTTAATTGGACCTGAATTAGTATTTTTGTTGATGATTCATAACTTATATATATTATAACTTATACACTTACCTTTCATCTAATAAGTGAAATAAAAGAATAAACCTATGTGAAACCCAATCTCTGTTTAAAATATAAACTTGTACTTTATATCATAAATATGATAAAATTACTTACATGTTGGACGTACCAGAGACTTCAGGTATTCATTCTCAGTTGATGTTTCTATTCTTACAAGATGTCCGCTACTGTCGCCACACATACTTTGAGAAAAAAAACAAGCAAGTATTGGCTTAAAATTAAAGTTTGCAGGTAATAAAGTATAACTAACGTTCTTTCTATATTTTGATCTAATATATCAAAAGCGAAACTATCAATCCATATGAAAACCGCAATACAAAAGCGTGTGTGTGTGTGTGTGTGTGTGTGTGTGTGTGTGTGTGTGATATTAACTAATAACACTCACTGTTTTTTGTAATTATTAATTTATGGTTTATTATGAAAATGCCTGCTATTTATGTTATTCGGTAATCATGATAATGTTTCTATTTCTAATTTAATTATACATTTTGTTTCTATTTCTTATAACATACTTAGATGATTTAATATAAATATAAAATAAATTTTTGACTCATGGATTATATGCGTCATTTTGCGTCAACAAAATAACAAAAAAGGAGAAAAAAATAAAAATAATAATATATTCTTGAATAAGACGTGACAATCACATTTAATCAATGATTCAATCTTGCAGAACTTCAGCAGTTGTTTGAGTTACAGAGACAAAGTAATTACAAAATTCTAAAGTCTCTTCTTTTCATTCTTCAGGATCACGCAAAGATCAAATTCAACACGCTAGACTTAGAACGAATTGTTGTATCTTTTAAATAAACATCTATTTGACAAAAATGCCATTTACAATTCTCGGTCTTCATGTGGTGAAGTAGAGTCTACTTTTCATTTTTTGCTAAACTGTCCAAAAATACAACATTATTCGCAAAAACACAATCTCCAAAATTGGACAGAGTTATATTATTTTCACTGATTTATTATTATATATTGAACTCTATGCGTTTTTGATAGATTTACTCGTATATTTATGGTACACTGATTTATTATTTATTTATTGTTTATTGGTACACTATCTTACTTATTCATAATTTATGATATTTTTTCTCTCCATATATGTAGCAGACTTGAATTTATTGTTAAATATTGTATATAGTTTTAATAAATAAATTATCTGTTTTAAACTTGAAATTGTCTTGTTGAATACTTTTGTCTTGTACTGTACTCTGATGTCTTTTGTGTCACCCTGTATTTGTGTTTGTTTACTCTGAGTTATCTTTCTTGGTTCACTGACCATATATCCTTTGGTCATCTAAAGTCTATTTTCATTGGTTCATTACAAGTTGTATTTCTAGTCAGTCTTAAGAGTAGCTTGTAGTGCAGTCAGACATAGGCTTGTTTTGGGTGTTGCATTTTTCATAAAGAGATCTACAGATTCATCATACACATATTTAAAAGGTATTTACATAACATTATATCACACACATATCAATTAAACTTTCTATAAAGTTCATATTTACAACTTGCTACTTTATTCTTCTTTTTGTCCTACTGTTGTTTTTTTTTTTTTTTTTTTTTTTTTTTTTTTTTTTTTTTTTTTTGTCTTTTTAATAATTACTAATTTTATGGTATGAAAGGTAGACAAGTGTGATATGGCTTTTCTTGTTAGATGTAAAATACTTTAATTATAATTTCCCTGCATATTTCATACAAAATATATACAATATATACAATAGTAACCTTCTGGTTAACTTGTAAATTGAATTATTTTACACTAAGTTTAAAATATTATGAAGTTATTGTGTAATAAGTATTTCTAATCCATGTTTGAATGGGCTGTCCTTATGTGCACATATTTACTTGTATTTATTAGGTGCACAATGTGAAGTTGTGTTTGGCAGTCCATAGTTTTTATTATCTTTGGACTACGTATACATCCATGTAAGTTAAGCCACTGTAAATAGTATTTTTATTTCCATATTGAAACATTACTTTGTGCCGCTTAGAATACATAATTTATGAATGACCAAAGTTGTAAAGTACATTTCGTTTTACGTTAAAAAGTCAATAGACATAAGTTATTCATCAACTATTTTTATAACTGTAATGTTTAGAACATATTCCTGGATTCCGTCAAGTATTTATAATTTAATTTCAGAACTCCAGTAATTTTCCGATTGTTGTACATTGTGAAAAACGTAGTATTTTGCGTGCCATGTTGATTATTTTTAAGTCACATGATGTATCACGTGATAGTGGACTGGAAATGGGACGGAAGGTTCTATTTAATGTTTATTGTACATAGGTTGTGTGATCTCAGTGTTTATTATTGTTATTTGTTTTAATTATAGTGATGTGAATCATTCTATAAAAATTGTGAAATACCACCAAATAAACGATATACAACAACCCACTGGATCGTGTAATTTCTGTCAAAGAACCACGGTTACATAGCGCATTATTATTCAAAAGTATGCAAATCGGTTTTTTTCCCTTTCATACACCATTAAATAAATAATATCACAGTTATTCCTTATAATTTTATTTACACATTCTTTCAAGAAATTAAAAAAAAACAAAAATTTGAAACATTTAAATCAAGTTTAATAATATCTACATCAATAGTCATCATGGGGCGGATGAATATGACCCAATTTTTTTTTATAATCAGTCAATCAGTGTTTAAATGACGCGTGATCAGTCACACATCTGCTTTCAGTTGATAAACGTGGCCACCACGTTGGATGTGCTCACACATGGATTATTTATTTTTGGTTATGGAAAGATGAATTAGAAATAAAACCAGATGACATTACACTGTTAATGGATGTGGAATTTACCGATGAGATTGCCTTGTGTACGTGATCTCATTAATAGTGATGTGTATTGTAGATGTAAACAATGAAGTAGTTCCGGTTAAATCCGCCAAAACAGGGCAAATGGGCGGAGCTAATCTGGATTTTTTTTATTGAGGCATAAAGAAAAATAAATGGTCACGTGGTCTCCATTGTTTTGTATTGTGTTCTGTTGTATAAACAAATTTTAATTAAATTATTTATGAATTAAACAAATATTGTTTAACCCCTTCCCGTTCCTACCGTTACAACATATTTTTAGCCTATGCGTCATAGAAAAACTGCGATAATTTGGATACTTCTGAAGCGATTTTCTCGCGGGATATCTCAATAAAAACGGCAAAACATGCAGAAAACAATGGTATAATTGTTGAAATTTCATTTTCAATTAGGAATCTTCAGTTCAAAACGCCAACAAAGAAATATTTTCTTCACTTTTTATAAGAGAGCCGTGATTTTACATAGATTTAGAAAGAGATTACTCACTTCGCCATTATACCAAAAGTAAGAGACAAATATCAAAAACGTGTATATCACGGTATTCACAAGAATTTACGAGTTTAACAAATATAATTTTTATTGTAAAAGATTCATAAGCCGGGTCATAAAACCGAAATTATAGAACGGTCATATTTCCAAGGTTGAAAATTTAGGTTACACGGTCGATAAATGGAAAAAAAATTCTTCTGTTGAATTTTTCTCATAACTAAAACCTCAAATAGGGAAAACAAAATCCAGTTACAGAAACTTCATCATTTTCGCTTTCATTTGATATAATTTTGAATATGTCTTCATCACATTTAAATCATCGTGTGAAGTTGCGACCCTGACGCAAATTTTTTTTAGAAAATATGGCAAAAGATGACCTAACACGTTACGCAACTTTCTTGTACATGCGGCTTATCGCGTTACTTTAAGATTACCACAATTCAGTAAATATTCCATAAATCTTGGAAAAATTCACACCACAAGAAACAAAATGTATTGTAGTTCATTTTATGTAAAGAAAATGTTGATTTCCGATCACTTCTGAGACAGTACATTGAAAATAAAAAGAACCATAATTTCAGTATAGAACTTGCTAGGTACACATCGGTATTTATCTAAGAAACGGATACTAATCGTGTGTCATGGGATGAAAATAAAAATAAATATAATCCAATAACAAAAAATAATAAAAGTCCTTAAATAATGACAAGAATATAATGTTGTTTTGATGGCATTATGTGAAAATCGATGGAAGCTCTGTGCATACTGCCACTGTACGGTCAAAGTATTCAGTATGTCGATCACATGTCTTCTACTACGTCCGTAACATTTATAAATAAACAAAAATAGGGGTCAAATACTAGACGGCTGTTTGAAAAGATTTTGTGTTCACTATTCAGGACAATAAAATACCAAACAAACTCATATAAAGTCAAAAGTCACCATCAGTTAGAGTGATTTAAACGGTAGGAAAAAAACCAAAAAACACGCATGAATGTATGCTAATGGTGTTGCGGTCGAGGTTAGTCTTTAAACTTAAGGCATCTCACTGAGCAGTTCACAGCACTGTTGGTTTGATGGTCCAAACAAGTGCTTTAAAAGAAATTTATCCTTGTCGTATATCTCTAGTGCATGATGAATCGAGAGAGACCATGTTAACAAGAGTGTTCACGGTAACAACTAACACCAATTATGTAAATGTAATTCATGTATAAAAGTGCAGTACAGGCCTGTCTAAAGTATAAGACTGAGCTTACGAAAAAGGTCGACGCTCGGACTCGGTAGCCGAGATATACTAGAAGATAGCTAGTTGACAAGAGATAGATAATAGCCGTGTCGAAAAGCTGTCGAGCTGAGTCATGGTGTTTAACGTCCGAGTCAAGAATATTTCACCTATAATATCGAGACGTCGCCATCGATAGACGAAGGTGAAGGTATTGCCTGTTCGTTGCGCTGATGGCATTATACAGCAGGATTCTTTAGCGTGCCAAGCCCACCGTGACACGAGGCCTCGTTTATTTTAAGTTCTTATCCGAAATTTCTCCTGAAACTCAACCTTCAGTCTCTACATAAGATTATTACAGTTAATGTTGATTTTAGTTAACAGGTAACTTTACATTCATTATAACACCTTTTAAGAATGAAATTTGGTAAAAAGAACACGTGACCTTTGACCTTCTAGTTGCTATTGGCAATGTCTCATTTTCAAAATTTTATAAGTATTCTTTTAAGGACTAAATATGTGTTAAGAATCAAGAGTCACTTCACCCTATTTGTACAAAGGGTTGACAGAATTGAGATATTTGTTACAAAAAACGATTATTTTCGGCTAAAAATCGTGATTTTTATTGACTTTGACCCCAGGTCACGTGACTTATTTTCTATTTTTAGAATCGGCAATCAATTTAAAATCTTGCCAGACGTATATGCTCTACAATGGTACCAAATACCATAGCACTGTCCCTTTCAATCATCTTGTAATTTACATTTATTAAACCGCACCTGAAATCCCATGAAAACCTGGCATTTTATCCAGAACGGGAAAGGGTTAAACATACATATATATTGCCAAATAGAGAAATTTGAGATACCCCCACAAGTTTGACCCATATCCCCGTTTTAAGCCCACTGGTAGGATTTATGCATGTTTGACAAGTTGTTTAGTTAAATTAACATTATACGTTTAATTGCACCGAATATTCAACAAGAAATCAGGACTTTGACCTTTGATCCCAATTTTAGAATTAATTTAATAAAATATGGAACCTGAACATCATGTCATTAGCTTTTCAGATAGGATAGTTAAGAAAATATGCACCGCATTTCACAAAATAATAATTAAGTAGTCTTTAGGTTCTACGAAAAGAAAACAACACGTCATCTATTATTCTCAAAAAATCACAGATCATGTCTTTTGTACCCCTAGATCAACTTAAAAGAGTTTTTAAAGAAACCATTGCATCGCCACGAACACATCTGAATTACGCTTGCCTATATATTCTTCTGTATTATTTTCATTGAAACATGTTCTGTAGTTCTGAGGAGAAATCGTAAATAGGTAAAAGCGATAAATTAAATTAACATGCACACACATATGCTGCACACTAATGACATAAACTCAACTGACCAAAAATATCAGTATAATTATGTAGATTATGGGAATCTTCAAGTACCTTATGTCATTTCACCGGCTATTTATTATGCAGATAAATAGCCACCCCCCCCCCCAAAAAAAAAACCACAACTATTTTAACACGTTTATTTACTGCTATGTCGATTTGTATATCCTGTAATTTCAAATTTACATAAATCTACCTGTGCACTGTTCCAAGTTGCTAGGTCATGATGGAGCTTGTAACAGCTACTAGCATAGGAAATCCAGCCTGCATCACAGACTTTTTCTGAAAGAACAAAGAAGAAGAAAACTTAATAATAATTTAAAAATTAACAAAATGGTATACCATAACACTAAATTAATTGACAAAAATAACATAAAAAAGTATGTTTTCTTACAGGCATGTGAAAGAGAAATAGAAGTCATCCCTGTAAATAGCATAGCAATTGATATGGTTAAATAAAAAACAAACGTGTCTGAATCGCAATTCAGAAGCAAAGTATAGGTTAGACCAGGGAAGTGAGGCCGGATGCTCCGGAACGTTAAGCACCCCCTGTTTAGTTAGATACACTCGCCACTTGTGTAATAAAAAATTGTGTGAATATATTTTGCTACTTTGGGTATTTTGTCAACCTTTTCAGAAATGTTGGTTTCATAATTTTTGTCCAAGCGCTAATAATGAGGAATTGTATTCCGAAACGGCCGTCTAGAGATGCAAACTTAACACTGGTGTAATAGACATTTCCCACTTCAATATACTGCTAACGCTGACTGTATACGGTGTACAGTTGAGTGGGGGTCATTTCAAAGATGTAAATTATTTAGTTGACACATAAAAGTTAAATACGAAAATGATGTACGGCTTGAATATACACATGTTCTTCTAAAAATTAAACCAGAGGTATATGCCATTACGCTTTTAAAAATTAAACGTGGGTGGCGTCAGATAGCGTTTAAATATTCTGTACACTTTAATTTTCATCTTTAACATTCTACAGAGTTGAACAGGGTTATTTTATTTCTTTATTTAGAATAACGTGACATTTTCCGAGAACCGTTTCTGTGTGTAAGGATATATTTTGTCACTTAAAATACAACAGTGAGAAAGAAGGAAATGGTAATGTTGTTCCTCCCGGTTGAAATTGTTGTGTATGATTTTTGATGTCACAAATACACACACCGTATTACGAATTGGATTAGTGTTGTCCACTGTATCTTCAGGGGAAACGCCAAGAGCAAATTGTGTTTCGGTTTTGTTTGTTTTTTGAAACCTTCCGCGGTCGAAAAAAAACGGGATTATTTTTTTGTCAAGTGTCCGAAACCGGAAAACAATCGGTCACATTCAGTTTCGTATTTTAACGGTAAAATTTGCATGTTTTGGTGAATACGCAATATAAGCACATGTATCATAAACTTAAAATTTCGTATGTATTATAAAATCTTAGATAACATATCATACTTATAAAAAAAAATCGCGATTTTCTGACGGCACCCGATTTCTCTTGAAAATCAGCACGAAATTCAACTCGATTTTTAAAACTTGAATATTTCTGTTTGAAATTAGGACACAATATTACAATATCAGTGAAATTTATTTTCTTAAAATATTATACCTGGTGCATAAGGTGTAGATATCTGAAAAAAGCAAAAAACCATGAGCCTCCATTCGTCGTAAATGAAAACAAAAATGGCCGCGAGCTTCAGTGTACAGTAAATTCAGTGTCGTATTTTAACATTAAAATTTGCATTTATGGGTGTAAACGCATTATCAGCAGATTTGTCATGAACCTAAAATTTCGCAGTATGAAAAAATCCCAGATAACATGCATACAAACAAAAAATTCGCGATTTTCTGACGGCACCTGGTTTCTCTTGAAAATCACTGTTAATCAGCACGACTCAATTTTTAAAACTTGTACGTTTTTTGTACCATGAGTAATTTTCTTTGAAATTTGGACATAATATTACAATATCAGTGAAATTTATTTTCTTAAAATATTATACCTAGTGCATACGGTGTGGATATCTGAAAAAAGCAAAAAACCAAGATCTTTCATTCGTCGTCAATAAAAACAAATATGGCCGCGAGCTCCAGTGTACACTAAATTCAGTGTCGTATTTTAACGGTAAAATTTGCATTTATGGGTGTAAACGCATTATCAGCATATTTGTTATGAACTTAAAATTACGCATGTATGAAAAAATCCTGGATGACATGCATACTCACAAAAAAACTCTATTTTCCGACGGCACCTGATTTCTCTTAAAAATCACTGTATAGCCTATTCAGCATGAAACTCGACTCGATTTTTAAAACTTGTACGTTTTTTATACCATGGTCTTTTCTCTTTGAAATTTTGACATAATATTACAATATTATTGTAATTAATTTTATCAAAGTATTATACCTGGTGCATGTGGTGTCAATATCCGAAAAAAGCAAAAAAACAAGAGCCTTTTATTTGTCGTCAATAAAAACAAATATGGCCGTGACCTTCAATGTACACATACATTGTACATACGTCTGACGTAGTGACTTCAATATCGTGTTTCGCTTCATCACACAGTCATGACTGTTGCATGCATTATCGATTTTTCTACCTACATGCACTGTCAGCTGCCCAGCATGTTTACATATTGCGCTGACTTCTAATCGTTACATGTTGCAGGGATCCTACCATTTTGAGGTCCAAAATATAGAAAAAATAGGAATGTGGCATTAAAATTATAGGAGTTTTATAGAAAATTATAGGAGTATTATGGGAGTTTTATAGAAAATTATAGGAGCTTCCACTAAAATTATAGGAATATTTTTAAATAATTTGCACAAAAATATACATCCATGGCCTCTCCTACAGCATTTTTTGTTCACCCTTTTACTAACAAACATAAAATATTGGCAATTGGCTGCAATGTAATTTTACTGGTGAATGTTGTTTCATATATGTACTAAATGCAAGAAATGTCCCCATTCTAAATTTCAGTAACAAAAATATAGAAAAATACAAGAAAAGGGTAAAAAATAAATATTAGGAAATACAGTCCAACCTGCCCTCAAGGCCACATCTATATAATGGTCACCTGCCTATAAAGGCCAGTATAACTGCATTCTAATTGTTCTTTCTTCATATTATTTGAACCTGTATACAAAAGGTACCTGTCCATTAAGGCCACTTAAAATTACTGGTTCCTTTGGGTGACCTTTATAGACAGGTTTAACTGTGTAGGAAAATATAGGAATGGTAGGATCTCTGATGTTGACCTCCACTCAAAGCAATATGTCTTGCTGCTCCAAATAGTCAGCATTAATGTGTGTGTGTGTGTGTGTGTGTGTGTGTGTGTGTGTGAGAGAGAGAGAGAGAGAGAGAGAGAGAGAGAGAGAGAGAACATGTGTGTTATGGGAGGGTAGAATTTGAAGAATTTTAATACTGCATGATTATGCAACAGATTTACCCATCACAAGCCATATGTGTTATATACATGTACATGAGTAGTCTACCACAATATTTGACTTATTTCAAACCACCACCAGAATATAGAGGTGTGCAAGAAAGTATTTATAAATTGAAAATGAAATGCATACATTAAACAATTAGAATGCTGCATTAAAACTAACCAAAGATAAATCTCACTTTTTTTAATTTTAAAATTAATTGTACATGTGAAGTAAATACAATTTTTTATAACTTTATTTGGAATGGGGTTACTCATAGAATAAAAAAAGATGTTATTGTAAAAGAATATGAAGAAGGTGGTTTAAAATGATCGATTTGATCCCATATATAAATGCTTTAAAAACAACTTGGAATAAAAAAATATTGCATACAAAGGGTTCCTGGTGTAATATCTTAGAATGTTACATAGATACAGGGAGATTTTTAGCGTAGGAAATGAATTGATCGTAAAGAACATGAAATACTTTAAAAATGACTTCTGGACAGATATGTTTAAGGCTTGGATACTATTGACAAACAATATTAAAAAACTAAGAATATTCAAAAACGCAGCTGAAAGTTATCTTTGGTATAATAGTGATATTATTATTGGAAATAGTTTTATTTACATTAAGAAATTATACGAAAAAAGGGGTTATATTTATCAATGATCTACTTGATACTGATGGGCAATTTTTAAGCCTGCAAAATTTTATTCGGAAATATAACTACAACATACATTATGTTCACTATACTGGAATAATTGAATCGGTTAAACATATGCTGAGAAAAAACAATGAGTATTGTCTGTCTAAATCTGAAACTCCTTTCATTCCTAACATTCTTAAGATACTATTTAAAAATGAAAAAGGCTCGAGGGACATGTATAAAATATTGAAGCAAAATAATATCTTACCTACTTCACGGCAAAAATAGCAAAGCATTTTTGATAATTTAACTGAAAATTATTGGAAACAAATATACAAAATAATTCACCTGACTACTATAAATTCTAAAATACAATGGTTCCAATACAGAATAATCCATAATATAATTGCTACAAACTCTTTTTTGTTTAAAATAGGTATTAAAACAGAGGCTCTGTGTAGTTTTTGTAAACAGGAAAGTGAAACAGTTATTCATCTCTTTTGGGAATGCAACATAGTACAACAATTTTTAGAAGACTTAGAAAACTATTTTTTATCGAATGGTATTTTGTTAGATCTAACAAAAATTAGTTTAATTTTTGGATATTTCAGATCGTTTAATAGAGTTAAAATTTTATCCTTATGCATGTAAAATATTACATTTATAAAACCCGTTGTACTGGTAAAAAACTGTCTCTTGAAAAGTTTAAATATATTTTAAAAGATGTATATTACATCGAAAAAGAAAAAGCAATAGGCAAAAATAAGTTAGAAAATTTTCAAAGAGAATGGCAACACATTCACCGTATTGTTATATAGAACAAAAAGAACAATCTTGTATCATAATGTGAAAATCTATTTCTCTCTCTCTCTCTCTCTATCTCTCTCTCTCTCTCTCTCTCTCTCTCTCTCTCTCTTCTCTCTCTAAAAACTATTCAATATATATGTTAATCAAAATATTTGTAATGTTGTATTATCGTCTTTTTGTGTTATGTATATATCAAAAACAAACATACTTATCCATTTCCGAATCACAATCCAGAAGCAAAGTAAAAACTTTGGAACTGACAAGTTAGGTTAGACACGTGAACCTCCACCAGGGAAGTGAGGCCGGGTGCTCCGGAAGGGTAAGCACCTCCTGTTTAGCTAGCTACACCCGTCACGTGTGTATATATTGAATATGAAATAAAGAAGATAAATATAAAAAAAAATTGTACATGTGAAGTAGTCATGGACTTGACATTTTAATGAGGGGAAAAGCATAAACTATATCATGTTGAGGCAGTGCTTGTGAAAACAATATTCATTAACCTGGGTTTGAGCTTAGCTGTGGATTGACATCTTTAGACATTGCTTCAATATTTCTTATCACAAAATTTCATATATATTTTAGTTGTTTAATGTGTGATTTCAGTGTTCAATCATGAATTTTATTCTTTCCTGGTCATTTTCAACTTATGAGGGTTAATTTGAGGTTGAATGTTAAACAAATAAAAGTGTAAATAAGATTTACATCAAAAACTTATTATAATTCCACATCAATTTAGTTTATTTTATATAGTTTTGATTTTAATACTAATTTTACCAGTCTAAAAAATGGGTTTTATCATAATTATAAATGAAAAAATGCACAAGTCATGAGGTATCAGTGAAAACGTGTTAAATCCATGGACTGAAACAAAATCAGCAAGGAATAATATAACATACCAGAAGTGAAATAAGGTGTTTGTTGCTGAATAAGTGCCTTACATTGCATGTGCCAACTGATCATGCACCCTAGTTGCAGGACTTCTGTCCAGTAAAATCATTTTTCACATTGAAATAATCAGTATGGGGGATCTTTCTTGTTCATCATCTGAATTAAATGACAACTTATGATGGGCCATGTTAACTTAAATTTGAGATACTCTGGCTTTTAAGTCAACATCAGATGATGGACAGGTATGGTATGACTATGTGACTGTAACTGGCATCTAAAAAAATCTGTCAAAGTGACTTTAATGTGGGTGTTGAATCAAAATTATAATGAACAATTTGCAATATTTTAGACCTATCTGTTTAGGGTTTAAAATAAATTATAGTGTCATTTCATTATCTAGCAATTTCAATTATTACATTAGCAAAAAGATGCTGTCTCCTCTAAAGTTTCAGAGCAAAAAAATAGAGCTATTTAGTCATGTGCTACTAAAATAATATAATTCAAATGTACTGACTTTGAATGCATTATTTTAATAAAAATTCAAAATCACTTTAATCAGCACATGACAATTTTATTAAAATTCAAAAGTAGCACATGCCAGAGGTAATTACAATAAAAATAACTTAGTAGCTTAGATCATAGATGTATACACACTGTATGAGTCCAGTTTTTATGCAAATTTTCAATTTGTATAGGATTTCAAATTATTTTTTTTCTGTTAAAATTTGATTAAACAATTAAATGGGACTGTATAATAAACCATGAATTCATGGTTTGTACCAAAGTAAGGAAGCCGGGGTTTTTATTACATTAGAATTTGAAAAAAATATACAATTAAGACTAGTGCCAATCTTGTGATGAAATTCAAAATGTACATGTATTGAGCTAAATTTAAGTTTAAAGATGTCCCTCATCTAAGGAATATTTCATGTAGAAATCCACACTCCTGGTCAAATGTTAATGGTAAATATTTGAGTAAACCCATCCCTCATGTATTTAATATAAAATAAAATAAAATACGACAGTTGATTGTTATTTAGCAGCCAAATAATTTGAAGGCCTACAAAGCCTACAGGCCAATGTGTCCTGAGTACATGCACACTGATGCAGGCCAGTGTATTGGTATCCATGCAAACTTCATATATTCAGTGGTACCACAAATCAATCCTGCATGTTTTATGGTGTAAAAACCATGACTGCCATGTACACAATACAGAAGGATCGTTCGGGAATGCAAAAATAACTTTGAGGCGGTGACGGCACTTTTCTAAGATGGCTGCCTGAAAGTAGACCCAAAATTCCGGCAAAATCGGCTTGAAGTGTGAAGAAAATCCCTATATAAATGGAAAAACTTGCTTTATTTCAGCAAATAAATCCAAACAGCGTCTCTGTATTATCAAATTTACACATTGTGTACCATGAGAAAGCTGTCGTTGCATTATTTTTGGGTCAAATGAGCCGGAAAAGGGACCGACCCATGATCACATATCCGACATTTTCATCGATTTTTTTGACTTTAAAACTTGTTCGTTTTTTGTACCAGAAAATTTAACAGTCGAATTATACATCAAAATAAACACGTGAAAAAGTTCTTTCCATTCATATTAAAACATCTTTGGTGCATGGGCAAATGATTGAATGAGATCACATTTTTCAAAAAAATAAGTTTCGATTTTAGGCCAGTGTCTCACATTCAATCGGTATTTAAATGGTAAAATTGCCACCAAATTTGAGCAAATCTCCCTTTAATCAATTACAATTATCCAGAAATTTTAATAAAATGCCATGTGTTTCAGTAATAACAGTCGGTAAGACAAATATTTCATTATTTCCACGCCTCGCGTGTATGCCGTTTTTGGCCATTTTTTTCACCCCTTCTGCGCGTGCAAACTTGTTTAATGAATCAATGCGTAGGCCGGGTTGGCGTTTCCCCTGCTTGGATGATATTAAAAAGAAAAGATTCAATAAAAAATTGAACTTCTATCCAAAAAAAAGGACACTAGTGGGCAGCATCTAATGATAAACGTATTACGTATAGAAAGAGAACCAAATCGTCGTTTATAATGGAAAGTGGTCTGGAGTTAAAAAAGGCTAACAATAATGATATAGAAATAAAATATTAAAATGTAATAAAATGAAAACGCAAACCTGCCGAAAGGATAATCTACGTGAGGACAAGACAGAGTCAATAAAATTGATTATTTAGAAAATTCCAACACTATCAAACACTTTGGCTTTTCATTATATGCAGAACCTGACTAATTTCATATCACAAATTATTTGCATTTTTTCTATAGTTTTATGGCAATTGCATATTATGATTAAGATTTATTCGTGCAATCTCGTATAAATACTCAAGCATAATGTCTAGCAGCGCATGTTAACAGTTAGGGCTTGAGCCACTGTTTGGTCCGACCAACAATAGAAAATATAACTCATTTTGCCAAGTAATCTACATTTATATTTACAATTGTAATATGTTTCCTTCAATAAAGTATTTGACCACGATTATACTTTGCAACTTTATTTAAACACTGCTCTACGCGCTATATTATGACGTCAGATGTCAAATGCTTTCGTTAGCTTACAGAAACCGACCTATTTTATGAGAAGGTGTACCAACATTTTATTTCAAAATTGTTTTCGCCTTTTATGGAAAAATTTGAGACAGGTCATTATACTTCGCAAGTTCATATAGAAAATTGGAAATTTACCTTATTTCCTAAGAAACGACAGTAATAGGGTCATCTGGACACTGTACATGTATACCTTAACATTAAATGTGTATTTTGTGACAATACGGTATCAATCACGCCGTCTACATTCAAAGTGCTTTACATCGGTCAAAGATATAATTATATCAAGCCGTCAGTATTATTATAGGTTTCGCTGGAAAATAGAGAGCACACTAAAAGACAAGTGATTAAATTGTCTTATGGATACAACTGTTCTGGGAAGTGATTCCAAATATTTATGTTTGTAAAAAAGCGTGAGAAGGCGTGAATGTAAAGATATACTAAGACTTTGAAAATTTTGAATCAACCCCTCAACAGTATTTCGTATACCGTCTGTGTGGACATTATATTGAAGTGAGGAATGTCTAATATGGAATTGAAACCACTGAATCGTTAACTGTACTGGTTGATTTTCTAAGTGGATATTACCAATTCAGTAGACAAAATTTATATCGAGAAAAATGTATTATTTTCTAAGTTCTTTGTTAGTTAAAATCTTAAAAGCATAAAAAAGTTATACTCCCTCATAACAAGTATTTCCATAACTAAATTTGGTTAAATATATGTTGACCGATTGGCAATGGATATTTTTTCAATCCCTTGAACAAATATTGGAATCTCAATTTTTTTTACAAGTACTACTGTTGAGAAGTTTCATTCAAAAAGACAGTCTAGTGCTGTAAATTAACATGATACTATGTAATAAATAAGATAAATATTCATACCTGTTTCACATCTAAGGCTGATTGGTGCCCATCTACCATTGTACTGACAAGTTATGGACTTGGAACAGGATGGAAAAGTTGAACATGTATATACACGCGTACTGCTAACTAAATTCTTCCCAGGATGCAGAATAGCATTGTTGATTGTCAATGGTTCCGAACATTCTGTAAAAGTTTTATAAGTTAAATAAATTTAAATTTTGAGAAAAAAATATCTTTCAAAATCGAAAACAAACATACCAATCCATGTCCAAACCACATTCCCAAAGTAAAGGAAAACTTTTGATGTGGAAATTAAAAACACACTTTAAAGAACTGCCGCCATGGAAGTAAGGCTTTCGGCTGCGAAATTGTAAGTCAATTCTGTTAATTGGAAATCGGTGAAACAACTTATATGTATCCAGTAAAATGATTTTTTTTTCGATATATTTTACAATTATTATATTTTTCTACTTTCAGATAAAATTTCATGTATTATTTAAAAGTCAAAACTCGAGTGATATGCTCAGATGCATAAATCACCTTCATTTTACAGAGAAAATATGATGAATAAAAGAGTTTTAAGCTGTTGCAAGAACCTAGAAAATTTGAAGCAGAACGGGCTTTACATACAGATTAGAATTTTAGTTATGTGTTATTTCACACGTTGTGGATGTAGCTAGCTTATCATCATATCTCAAGTCATCTCCTTCCGAAACACCTAATCTCACTTTTGTGGCATAAGTTCACGTGTTTAACTTAATGTTCAGTTACAAATTATTTCCCTTGTTTTTGTGATTGTGATGTTTAAATTTTTAACACTTTAAAACTTGAAAATATTTAAAACTCATCATTAAGTTTTACAACAAAAACTGGTGGTTTTTGGACATCACGCAATTATAATTCTAAAAGAAATATTCACATGAAATCTGGACAATGGTTAAAACCAATTTTTTTCCGTGTGTAAAGAAAAAATACACACAGTTCGCTAAAATTGACAGACGTTAGCGCGACAAAGTTACAATGATTTAGGAATATTCACATTTTGACACTAAAAAGGCTGTAATTAATTATCAGTTTCATTGATAGAGTGACGTCACTAATTTTTCCCTGATAAATTCCACGTGACATATTTTATTAGTTGTTCGAAACACCAGACACGTATTACGTAAGCACCAATGTTCTTTTTTAAATCTATTTGTGAATTAAAAAATGAAAGTTTAAAATGACTTTATTTTCATTCTCAAATTTATATCGTTTGGAATATAATATACCACGACAGTATAGTTTGAAATTCTATATTAAAATCGGTTCTCATTATTTTAAGCTATTTTCAAATAATTAAACATAACTGCTTTTACTGGGATGTTTTGAAATTGACCACTCTATTTAAAAACAACATTGGGAAATCACATCAGAGAGAGAGAGAGAGAGAGAGAGAGAGAGAGAGAGTAAGAGAGTATGATACATAACCAAGTATAGTACAATGCGGCCCATAGTCTGTGATACTAATACACCCTGAGTGCAATGGACAAGTCATGTTTGAACATCCTCCAATGTCAGCCTGCAATTATATTGCAAATAAATACATTAATTTACAGAATTGCAAATAAATACATTAATTTACAGAAATTTATTCATTTTAATATAAATATCAAAAAATTGAACAAAGCTGAACTTTGCAATCGGAACAACAGATCAACGCATAAATAGAAAAGGACACAAGGGAACGGAATCCATTTTCAAATGACAATGAATACCTCTTGCGTTAAGGTACATATGGACGGGATATTTAATATATTAAAAAGATAGTGTTTAGTGTTTACTTAGTGATATTACCCTAGATAAATTTGGTAAAATATATTTCAGTCCTTTTAGAACCTTTTTCAACATCTTGAAAACGATTTTGGTCAAGGCATTACTGATGAGGCATTCATTTTAAAATCTGATTTTTTTAAAAATAAATTGCAATTTTTATTTCTTTGAAATTTTGTTGAATGATAAATTAATCACAAACATACCAATCCATGTATAAATCACAGGGATATTGCAAGCCTAGGCTTACCAAGGCCCTCAAAAGTTTTTATGGCCGTCATAACAGTATTGTTGATGTCTCTGTGCCCAGGATTGCCCTGGATATATTTGACGTCTCATAGTTCCTTTCACACAATTTTGATTATACACGTGGCGGGTGTAGCTAGCTAAACAGGAGATGCTTACCCTTCCGGAGCACCCGGCCTCACTTCCCTGGTGGAAGTTTACGTGTCTAACCTAACTTGTCAGTTCCAAAGTTTTTACTTTGCTTTTGGATTGTTATTCGGACATGGATTAGTATGTTTGTTTTTGATTAGAAACTAGCAATTTAAGTTCTACTTATCAATGTTCTTTCTCTAAATAATAGAATAATAATGTTGAGGAATGGAAAGAAAAAACGAAACTAAAATATATGAAGTAAGAAAACGTTGTTTATTTGAAAATGAATAACATGGTTATTTACGCGTAGTCAGATTTTCGCTTTCTAACTCAACAGTACGTTTGGCGAAAGTATCTAGTTGCGAATAATCCCATAGTTCACTTTGCGATTCCGACAGAAATTATAATTGACAGACAAGGATGCCATAACCAATTAGCTCAGATATAAACTACACGTTCTTAAATTATTGAAGAATAGCTGTTATCAATAATACCATCGTCAATGTCGCTTAAATTAAAATTTTTTGCTTTCACTGTCGGTAATTATTATTTTTTTAAACCTGGTTTCCAATTTTAGTTGCGTTTTGGAAATATAAACTCAATTTTTTAATTGATTGATTAATATAAAAGTGAAATTTCTCTATTCCAAAAACACGGAAACAAAACAAACAAATATTGTAATTGTGGCAAGCACAATGGAGGAATTTAAGTTTACCATTCCTGATTTCATGATAACGCCAGACATGTGGGAAATTTAAAGGTCACCGGTCACCAAACTAATCAATTATGTATTTTGTTACTTATGGATGGAGTTGTCAATATTGATGTATTTGACAGTTTTACACACCATACTTTCTACGTAATACGGAAAATGTTACCTGAACGAACATATATACCTTTTTACTACACATTTAAACTTAGAAAAAACATACTTATCATGGCCTGTGATTAACTGGTACAAAAATTGTATCCATTAAAATATCGTCATAAAGTGTTGTAAAGAAAATCATTTAAGTAAACTCTCATTTTTAATGTGAACGCCGTAAATAAATATTGTATATTTTTTATGATCGTAATCAAATCAAAAACAAGCATACTAATTAATGCCCATAAGCAAAATAAAACTCATTAGTGTAAAACGTGAACTTCAATCAGAGAAGTGAGGTCGGGGCCTCAGAATGGTAAGCATTTTCTGTTTAGCAACATACATTCGCCACATTTGTAAGCAAAATTGAGAATGAAAGGAACATGGAATTTTTGGGCGTAAAATATATCCAGGTAAATCCTGGACTAGCATCCATCATTCTTAATAACAATACCATGATTGCAGTCATAAGACTGCTTGAGGCCCTCATTAGCCAAGGCTTGCAACTTTCTTAGGTCAAATATATATTTGTAATCACATATCCACAGTTAATGACCAATTGTAACCCAATTGTTTGTTGGACAATCACGTTGGCAAATATATAAGATGATGGTCTCAACACTAATGAACAATGATGCAGTGTGAAGATACAGAAATCGTCAGATGAAGATTAACGAATGTAATTTAAAAAAATTGAAAATAAATTAATAAAATTAGTTGTTTATGTAGTGCAAAAAACCAAGCATAACATTTGCATTATGCATGGTTTGAATTTTTGTTTTTGTGATTGTTTGGAACAAGACCTGACAAGTTTGAATCTGATGTTACGCTAAATGTAAGCTTTAACATTAAAATATAAATGTTTTATAAACAAACTCCAGTACATGATATCATTTTCAAGACAGAAAAACTGTTGCAGAACACGAGTATGGATGAGTGTTCTGGATTTTTTGTTACGATATATAATGCCAGTCTGTTAAAGGAATAATATTATTTTTTCGTTTTGTTATGGAAGTATGTACTCAAACAAGATATCTATGAACTATTAGCAAGTAGAGCTCATAGATATTTTGTTTTAATCGTATTTGATTGCAATTCGGACTTCGATCTACAATTCTTGCATAGATCTATTTCAGAATTACGAATAACCAAAAAAGAAAAAAAATATCTAAAGTACAATTAATGTCATTATTTTCCTCTCTCTCTCTCTCTCTCTCTCTCTCTCTCTCTCTCTCTCTCTCTCTCTCTCTCTCAGAATCATTCTGAAGAATTAAAATAAAAATCAAACATACTAATCCATGTCCGTATCACAATCCAGAAGCAAAGTAAACACTTTGGAACTGACAAGATACATTAACTTCCACCAGGAAAGTGAGGCCGGGTGCTCCGGAAGGGTAAACATCTCCTGTTTTGCTAGCTACACCTGCCACGTGTGTTATCAAAATTGTGTGAAAGGACAATGGAACTATGGGTCGTCAAACATATCCAGAGCAATCCTGGACACAGAGACGTCAAACTTATCAATAATACTGTGATGACACTTTTAAGATATTGCATAGATGTTTCAGATTCTTTTGGTATAAAACAACAACAAATTACCATTATTTATAAATTTAATCAAGATCGTCGTTTTCTAGATTGTGGTGTTATTGAAGGAATATGCGTTACAATAACTAACTACAAATACAACAATGTTATATTAGAAAGATAAAATAAACGATCGTTTGATGACAAATTGTATTCCGAAGCGAACGTCTAGTTTTGCAATATTAAACGGTTTAAGTAATGATAAAAATATTACCTTACCTTTTTTAATTATCTTTTAGCCACCTTTAAGCTAGCTTACAGATATTTTTCGTCTTGTGCACTGCTGCAAAAGTAAACGGTTTTAGTAATAATTAAAATCTTAACTAACCGTTTCTTGATCGTCGTTCTCATAATAGTCATATTGGTCATTTGTGACCAAGACCTCGGTATTTGTGCTAGCTAAGTTAAGTTCACATGTTAAATGCTCACGTTGAAAATTGAAAGACAGGCATCCACTTGTAGTAGAGCAGTGCTTGGAGCAATGTTGGATGCCCATTGGTGATAAAGATACAATGTTTTTCTCTAATAGTTGTTTGTTTTCTGTTTCATGTCCTTTAAATTCACATTTTTCTTTCGAATAAACAAAATAAGGAAAATGTATAACTTGAATAATAACAATAAACATAACATACATTGTAATATTGATATTAGTTAAAAGCGTTATACAATACAGATTAAGATACGTGAAACAGCACCAGGTTCAATATCAAAATGATGCTTTGTTAACTGTCATGTAGGTTTTATTTACATGGAATAAATCAATAATTTAGAATCCGTGACAAAAAATACAACCAGAGGCAATGATAATCGATATTAGCTGATTTTTTTGTTTTGAAATTATGTTTGTAGTCATCAAATATAACAAACTCCAAAATGCATAAATAATTAAAATACGTGCAGCGAATGCAATGAACAATTGCTATTTTGATTCTGTGTTTCAAGCGAATAAATAACATAGGAAAAATGTATAATTTGAACAATGATAAATATAACATTCATTGTAATACATTTCATTGATATTAATCAAGCTAATTAAACAAGAGCTTTTAAGATATGACAAAACAACACCAGTTTAATTATTAAAACGATGTTATATACTTGCTAAGAGGAAATAGTTAAAAATTCGTGACGAAAATGAGATACAAATGAAATAGTTAGATAATCAATGCCATCTTATATAGTTTAAAAATAATGACTGTAGTTATCAAATATACCAAATTACAAAATACATAAATGAGAAAATTAAAACCGATTTAGTAATACAATACAATTAAACGGTCCAGTAAATATTTTGCTTACATTTTAAATACGTCAGTACTGTGATGATGTCAGTAGAAAAAGCTCGAATAGTAAACATTACCGACAACTATATTTGAGCAGACAAGTATTGTAATCAACCTTTTAGATTCATTCGAACCTAAAATGTAAAAATCATTGCTATCTTTATTATAAAAACTTAGATATTGCATGTCTAGACTTATCAAGGCCCTCAAAAAGTTTTATGGCCGTCATCACAGTATTGTTGATAATTTTGACGTCTCTGTGTCCAGGATTGACCTCGATATCTTTGACGTCCCATAGTTCCATGTTCCTTTCACACAATTTTGATTACACACGTGACGGGTGTAGCTAGCTAAACAGAAGGTGCTTACCCTTCAGGAGCACCCGACCTCACTTTCATGGTGAAAGTTCACGTGTATAACCTAATGTGTCAGTTCTAATGTTTACTTTGCTTCTGGATTGTGCTTCGGACATGGATTAGTATGTTTGTTTTTGATTTTTGACTAATAAGTCTCAAAAGCACGAAGAGTAACCAGGTTTTTGGTTATGACTCAAAATGTCAAAATCAATATCCTAAATCAAATGTCTTTACCAATTTAAATCTTACAATACTAGATGTCCGTCCTTTTGGGAACACTATTTCTCATCAGTAGTGCTTGGACCAAAATTCATTTGTGAAACTAATTATTTATTCCAGGAGGCTGAAAAAATATCCAAAGGACCAAAATATATTTAACCACGTTTAGCTGAGGAAATACATGTACCTTGCATAAGAGAGTATAAATTAATTTGATTTGAAAGACTTAAGTATAGAACATCATAAGAGTTTACAAATTAACATGGGATGAAGTATAAAAACAAGATTTAAAGTAGTACTTTTAAGTTTCAAAACTCAGATTTGAAATTGTGGTTTGGACATGGATTGGTATATTTTTTTTTTTTTTTTTGGTTGATACAAGATGTACATTTGTTCTGCATAAGAATGAAAACAAACTTTGAAGACTGTCAAAATTTGTTAAACTCCCTTATGCAAAGTATTTCCTTTGCTTAATTTGGTAAAATATATTTTGGTCTTTTGGGTAGCTTTTCAACATCTGAAAATAATTTGGGTTTCATAATTTTGGTCCAAGCACTACTAATGAGGAATTGTATTCCGAAACGGCCGTTTAGTGCTGTAAAATTAAAACTGGTAAAATATGTTATTATAGAATAATTGATGGTTATTAAATGGTTAAATAAGAGACACATGACTAAGTATTGATTTTTGGAAGGTATAGAGACCCAATTCAATTAAAGAAGATCAATTTTATTCTCTTTTAGATTGATATCTTACGGCTACCAGCTCAGCTGTGGCTGGATATATTTTTGATAAAAAGTTCAGGTTTACATATCGGGTCTTTTGATGTAAATTCCAAACAGAGCTCCTTAATATGAAAATTCAAATAAAAGGTAGTCTTTCTTGCAATCGAGAAAAATATTGTCGATCGTTTTGTCAGCTGGGACAATAACATATTTTCATGTATGTCTGTGAGGATTGCTGAAATTCCCAAGGCCCTTGCGTATTGATGATTTAAATTGGACAATCGATTTAATAGAAATCTGCTTTCTTTATATGGTGTCAGTGCTAAATGTATATTTTGTAATTCAATAGTCCATAAAATATCAAACAAAGAAATATACTTGTATACGGAGTTGTGTAACGTTCCTTATCAATGTCCTTTTCCCAAAATAACTATAACAATTTTCTGTATTCAGAAAAATTGTAATTTTGTTTTAGATAAAATATTTAATGCTCCGTCCATTATATAATGAGAATTATTTAACCAAGATTTGATTGCCTTAATCACATGCAATCTCCTTTCAAATTTAACAACAAACATATCAGTCTATGAACGTTTATTCAAAAATTTTGCATTCAAAAATAAACATACTAACCTATGTCTGTATTATAATACAGAAGCACAGTAACAACTTTGTAACTTACAAATTAGGTTAAACACGCAAACTTCCACCATGAAAGGTCAGCACCTCTTGTTTAGCTAGCTACACTTGCTCCGTGTGCAAACAAGTAAACATAAATGTCAAATAATTGAGGTTTGACTATAAAGGTATTACATGATGATAATGAAACGGATATTTCCCGCTCAGAAAAGGTAATGCTACCAAGAAACATGCATGCTTGTGTGATTTTCTATGGGAAAAAATCATGCTCGTTGTGAAACAACAGATGTGTTCATATCATGTTTCAATTCCCAAAATGCATACATTTACTTATTAGTTATGTTTTTTTTCACTCAATTAATTATTGTTATTGACGATAAAATCAACTATTTACGGAAGGTATGTAAATAAGCTAAATAATTAAAGCATGTTTTTTTAATCAATGATGTCCTCGTCAAAATTGTGCAATTTCATTGGAGTTTTTTTGTTGTTTCTTTGTGTTACATTTATTATCTTTAAGTATACAGATAGGCACAAGGTCTTTCATAGTTGTAAGTTCAAGTCCCGCTCTAACCATATGTGGGAAAGTGAATTTTTCTAGCTGTTGGCCTTTACTGGTTTACCAAGTGACAGTATCATGTGACTATGGAGTGGTATATTTGTCTGCGGCATACTGACTCAATGAGTTAGCACTCTCAAGTCCCCCGCGCTAGTACAAGGCAGACCATAAAAACATTCACAATTCATATGCATACACGAACTTGTTCATAGATTAATCCAGAGATTCGTCGTCGCGTTTAGCTGAAAAATTGTTGATGTGTTAAGCAATATTTAACAACACCAACAACCAATAGGCACAAAGTGTGCACCATTGCTTGATGATTTGATTCTTTAATAGTAAATAGCAGAATTATTGTTAAATCTGGAGGGACGTTTATCGCCAAAATCATTCAAACTTAATATACAAATAAATATATGGAGCTCTGTCATTTTATAATCTTAATTTCAGAGATTATATGAGCTTCATGATGGGCTTTAAATTGCAGATATGTATAACGCCCAGGAAAAGCTACATTGGAGGCTGTATCACAAACATGATATGAACCAATGCGGTAGCCCAGTTAATGCTCGCTCCGTACGTGGAGGTCGTGGGTTCGATCCCGACTGGATCTGACCCCAGACTTGAAATTGGGTAGCGATTGTTCTTTCGCCATGCACTCGGCATTACGAAATGAAAGTCACGGTTCTTTCGGATGGGAACTTTAAATAAACGAGGTTCTGTGTCCCGGTGGGCTTGGCACGCTAAAGAACCTTGCTGTATCATTCCATTAGCGCAACGCACAGGCAAAATTTTTGTACCTTTGCCTATAGCTGGCGACATCTCGTTATAAGTGAAGTATATATTTTCTTGACTTGGACGTTAAACACTCAACTCAACAAACATGATGACTTCAATTTTTCGTTAACTTTCCTTTTTCTATAAAGCAATTTACCCGCCTATGGTATATTTGTTTCCAGAATATTACACCATGATGGAGCTTGTTCTCAGTACGGAAACTTTATAAGACGACGCAAAGTACTTCCAAACAAATTGTTGACCCACAAGAATGCATTATGAGTATCCATGTAGGATAGGGAAATCTCACCGGAGAAGTCGAACATTTTAGGCAGAGACGTGGCTTGCTGAGACCTTTTTCTTCTATTTTAATGTCAATATTTGACTTCAAATAGGATTAACATCACGCTTTGTTTATAAAATAAGTAGATCGCACAGGTGAGAATGTTTTGATTAAATTTACGCATTGGAATTTGAAATAGGAGGGGGGTAAAAAAATATTGCAAAAATATGAATTAGATTATTTGGACTCTCTGAACAATGTATAAATATGCGTTGTTCATTTTCCAAGCATCAGCATAAAGTAACGCACAACAGAACATGCACATATTCACAAAACTTATGCCCCAACTGACTGTTTTATTGGGTCTTAAAACTATAGAATGGCTGAGAGACTGAGAGACAGGAACAAAAAAATCAGAGACGCTTTTTTAAATAAGTCAGTTTAATCCACAAACATGTATGACAGACATTAGCCTCAATACGTCTACATATATCCTTAAATATAATTTTATTGATTGTCTCCTAAAAGTTATTTTCTGTATTTATATTTGCTTCATTGCATCAACGTTGTTTTCTCTTGCTTTGGTTGTTTTTCAAAAAGGGAGGTCTACAATAAAAAATAGACGAAATTTGATATTAAAAGATTTTGACAGTTATTATTAAAGGTCACCGGTCACCAAATTTATCAATTTTGTATTTTGCATTCCAGTGGGTAGAACGCTTAATATTGATGTGTCACCTAACAGTTACCTGTAATACACTAAAACCTTACCTGAACGAACTGCTAATACTCGGTAGTTTCCGACACCGCTCGTAATTTTCCAGCGACTCTTTATTATGTAATCTTTCGGAAAATAGCACTAAAAAAATTCGGTTTTTGGTGACCGGTGACCTTTAAGCCACTCGTAAGCTATATCGCGATAGTTTTTGTACAACTACTGTGTTGCTCTCTGTATCTTTTAGCCTCTATCTTCATTTCCTTTTCTTAAGCTCTACCTATAGCTGGTGACGTCACGATAAAAGTGAAATATCCTTAACTAAAACGTAAAACCAAATTCAATTCATCGACATGAATGTTTTCTGCGTCATGTGCTGAAATTCGAAATCAGTACATGGCAACTGTATATACTTACTTCATTTCACAAATGCTACCCTGCATATTATTGCAGTTGAAACTACTCCAGGACTGGTCAATAGCATTAACTAAAGCACAGTTAATAGATGTGTTGTTTACAGGGTCCATCTGGTCCCAGTTTGTATAACTTGCGTTCAGAAGCTGTCCGTTACCAATCCAACGCCATTCTCCTGGAATCACGTAGTCCGTGGCACCGATCCAAGGAGCAATGCCTATGAGAAACAATTGCTTATTACTTTATAAGAAATACTAATGTTGGTCGCTGTTCGAAGATTGTGTTCGGCCCTAAACAAGTATTTTTCTGACAAGACCAAATACCTTTTCACAAACTTACGTAGTATTTAAGAATTGTCGGAACACTTTGGTGTTTTAACTCTAGACTTAAATGCGCATACAGGTTGTTTCAAAACTGGGTCTCCATTTTGATTGTCAATAACTTTTTTATTATCA
Organism: Anadara kagoshimensis; assembly: GCA_021292105.1. NCBI lineage: Eukaryota > Metazoa > Mollusca > Bivalvia > Arcoida > Arcidae > Anadara > Anadara kagoshimensis. The sequence continues at coordinate 14,728,233 of CM037863.1, read as the reverse complement.
AATACCACATATTTTAACAATGGACATTAAGTTTTTTTTCAAAACCGACATTAGATGGTTATAGAATTGCTTTAAAAATAAAAAACGGAACACTACACGAAACACTTTGTGCAAACACATGATTTTCATCCGAAATTTTCCTTTGAAATATCAACAGCCATTTTCTACACATGCTAGTCACGGTAAAAACGTATTCATAGCTGGGAACTATCTTTAGTTATCAGTTTTGGAGAGAAATACAGACAAATATATTAAGATACCTTAACTACAGTCAAACATGTCTATAAAAACAACCTAGAGGGAACCAGTAAAAGTAAACCTTTTGGGCAGATAGCCCTTATATAGAGGTCCAAATACCATGAATGAAGAGCAATTGGGATCATTTTTACTGGTCTTTAGACGCAGGTTGTCCCTTTATAGAGGTGGCTATTAAGACAGATTCGACTAACTACCTTTGTTTTTTGTTTCATTCATCCCCATAAAGACGTGTATAAAGTCTCCAATCGTCTTTTGTCTTACTGAAGAATTAACGGTCGCTAGGTAGGCGCCATTTTGGTGACAGTTAACCTAAATAAATAAGGAGTGTATATTTTTTAAAATTGTTAGTTTAAAATCCGATTACATTAGTCAGTAGCTATTATGACCGTATTCTACTGTTAGTTTTCCGTTTCAAGAACATGACATTCTTCCTTTTTTTTCTCTTTTGTGTCCTTAAGATTATGTTTCTCACAACAACTTTACATTTGTTGTTCGATTGTTAAAGTGTTTTCAGTGCATCTTTCGTGAACAACAGTCTTTTAGGGATAACCTTGTATTTTGAACTTTACCAGTCGAATGGCTAAAAAAATGCATTCTGTGACTTGAATCGTAAAAAATAACGGTGAGAAAATATCTGTTAATACCAAACTCTGTCGAAATTAAGCTTAGAGAAGTCTCGGTTAGGAATTATTGTGAAACTTGGACCAGCATCCGAGAAATGACCACATCGATATGCTTGGCATATGAGAAAATCTTGACTGGAGCGTAAAATACAATGTACAATAAATAAACTTCGAACTCAGATGTCGTACGAATAAAATGAACATTGTTTATTTTAATTCGTACATCCGTGTACATAATATTAAAATAAAAATTACCTCTGCATCAAAAAATGACATCTGGTCTAGAACAAACTGATAACAAACTCCGTCGGTTTCCACCCATCCTAACGGGCACACGTAGGCATAGTATAAACCTGAAAAGTAATACTCAAACATCAATTGAATAAGAAAATTTAGAGACCAAGGATCGGTTATCTTAATATTGTTTGCAAATACGCATTGTTGCGATTTACACTTATATTCAAAGGGTAATAACTCCAAGGAAAATAAGCAAAACAACTCGGGTTAATGATATGCGAATCTTCTATCAATGTTGACGCTTTGCATCAAGTTTCGTGAAATAGTGCTCAATAGTTTGAATAATTTTTCCAGACAAGAAGTGTCTGGACTAACGGAAGGACGGAAGTTCGAAATTATCATTCCTTTTTCTTCAAAAAACCGGTTGATAAAAATTAGCAAAGCTCAACTTTTTCGTGTTTAAGATATTAAGGTCCTTAAGGGCGCGGTGGCCTAATGGATAAGACGTCAGTCTTCAAATCCAGGGTCTCTCACCGCTGTGAGTTCGAGTCTCGCTCGGACCACATGTGGAAAAGTGAATTTTCCTTGCTGTTGGCCTTTACTGATTCACCTGGTATCAGTATAATGGACCAGGGGAGTGGTACGCTTGTCTGCGGCGTACTGACTCTGTAAGCTAGCACGGTAAAGTCGCCCTGAGTGCGCGCTAGTACAAGGCAGACCATAAAACACACTCGCACTTCACATGCATACACAAAATTGTTCATAGAATAATCTATAGAGATTAATTAAATAGTTCTCGTCGCGAATAGCTGAAAAATTGCTGATGCGACGTTAAGCAACATTCAACCAACCAACCAAATCCTTAAAAATTACATCACACAGAATAGTCTTGTTTGAGTATAGTATTGTACATTACGCCCATGGCATAAACTTTATTTTGAATAATTCGAAGTAGAATTTCCATTATTTAAACTGTATAAAAGGAAGGGATATTTAATAAGAAGTGATATTAAAACTCGGGTCTGATGTGTTATTTTCGATCAAATAATAGTAAGACTTACCTGTTAAACTCAAAATTATTGAGAGTAAGAATGGTATCTTCGCCGACATTTTTAGAGAAATACTTTAACTTGGAGATAAGTGACGACCTTGTCCTTATTACAACAACAGGTCAAAGATATCTAAGATTTGAAATCAACATTAAATTTATTAATCATAGATGACAGTACCTTCGATTGATTAACTGGATTGTGGATTGATTGATTCTGTGGGGTCTTACGTCCCAGTTAAGAATATTTCACATATATTGAGACGTCATCGGCTGCAGATAAAGTGACAGAGAATTTGTTACCTTTGCAGTGCACCCAGGTTATTGTGCACAGATGGTTTTTTATCCTATTACAAGTCAATGATATCTAATATATGGGATCACCATTGGATGTTTTAATCATACATGTAGATGCAAATTATTTTGATTGATTGAATAAATGAGGTTCTACAACCCAGTCAAGAAGATTTTACTTATATCAATATGGCCCAAATTTCTGGCAACCCGTCCCTAATATCAACCAAATTAAAGAATAGATACACAAGTGCGGTGCTATCCTTTTCATATGAATCGCAACTATATATGTTTATATAAACTAAAGTCTTCGGACACTCCAGTTTCCTCGACCATCCTTAAAATTATAGCATCGATATAAGAGAAATAAATCTTACTTTGGCTAAAACACCATACCTTCATTCCACTTGATTAATCAGTAAAAACAAAATGTTAAACATGTATATTTTTTTACTAAAATAAACATTGTTATTAAGGCCAAGTGGTACAAATGGGCACTATCCTACAAGTTCCTGATTTTTTCCATATCTGTAAAACTTTTTAAGGCGCATCTGAAAATGTAAAAAAATATAGGGGTCGCCTTTTTACTTTTTTAGCTATAAAGCGTCAAAAATGTCAAAAATGTCGGGATTTTAACATTGGATTAATGGGAAATTGCATTTTTTCAGGCTCTGAAAAATTGGAAAAAGTGTAGAAAAATAACAGATTGTCCTACAAGTTTTTAAAAAACTAACATAATGTACTTCTGAATTTAAATTTTCTGAAAATGTATAGAAACACCTTGCTGGATTTTTCGGTATAAAACTTTAAAGACGAAATTTGATGCGAAAATATGACCAAAATTAACAATAACGTCATGATTTTTGACGATATTCCTAAAGGATCGGCAAACTTGCAAAATTTAACGTAAACTAGTCCTGAGTGTTCTGTTTGTGCTTCTCGCTGTTATAGTAAATATATTAATTTTATTATTTGTATATAAATTACTTCATCAATTAGATAATTTATATTAGCAGTCATGGGAACAAATGCTGACGTCATACTTAGACAGACAGCCATACGTCATGATGACGTATGGTCTGTGACGTTCTCAGCTTGTTCAGATTGTTGTATGTATAGGTGTGTATGTGAGAAGTATATGTGAGTGAACGAGTGTGTGAGAATATGAAATAATAATTATGATAGAAATAGTTATATTCAGAAACAATATTACTCCGAATAGAAAAAAGGCCTTATCATCCGAAATAAGATTCGAAAATGCAAGAACAAGGGCCATTAAGAGTCAAGGAAATATTATCAATGGCTACATATTGAACTATTGAGACAAAATCTTGACTAGAGTGAAGACATTTTTATAATTCAAATCATTTTACTTGGCCAAAGTCAGTTACTGTTCAAAAACCACCGAGCTCGAAAATACGTCACTTAGAAATTCCGTACGCAATTCTGCAGATACACCCGTATTTTGGTATAAATTTTCATGACGTCATTGCAAATAAATTTTAAAAGTCATAGTGTATGAAAAAATATGAAAATCTTTAATTTTTAAAATCTGAAAGAATTTTAAAAATCAAAACAATATTAAAAAAGATATCATCAATTAAATTTTGTGAAAAAAACCGTCTTTATCAATGGCAAATCTTCAGGAATCACTGGTATCTTTTGAATTTAGCTGTGTATTGTATTTATGATACTTTTCTTGTATATTTAATCGATGGATATTATGTATTCCATTCCCTGCAAGATATTTATCAAAATTATTACCGTCCCTTTAAGTTAATAAGACTTAGAATAATACCATCAAAGTGCATATATATGTACACGCCATGCGTAACGTCAGCACCCATTTGTACCACTTGGCCTAAATCTAATTAATGCATACAATCAAACACGCCTTAAAGGACACCTTTATAAAAAGGACACATACTTTTAGAGGCCGGTGAAAATGTATTCCAATTTCTCTTTATTGATGTTATTTGAACCCCTATAGAAATACAACTTGCCAATAAAGGCTACATTTACTGGCTCCCTAAGGTGCCCTTTATTGAGCGTATTATTACTGAAATCATTTTGCTAAAGACACCGCATCGAAATTGGAACTGTATTAAGAAACCCCCGTCTTATTTGACCTCTGTGTAATTGCCACTTGGAAGGTCACATATAACAGTTCAGACAGTACAATAATGTCAAGGTCACTCATCATATATTGTAGTATACTGTGTCGGTTGCTTCTTCAGTTTAAAGCACAATGCAAGAAATATCACGAAAACGATAAAGGTAAATCCTGTCGCTGATAAAAACACAATGGCGTAGCTTCCGGTTATGTCATACAGCATACCTAGAATAGAACAAAAAAAAACTGTAATATGTTTTGCATTAAAAGAATGTGTTCTTTCCATTGGCGTTTAAAACAGGTGTTTCATTCAATAGCATTCGTTAATAACGTAAAGCAGAAAAAAATGCAGTAGTGGAACTATCTTGAAATATCGCGGGTTGTGTGTTCTTAATCTTAATTGGAACTTGAAAGATGTCGGACGTGTATTGTTATTCATGTTAGTCTCAGTTAACTTATAGCTGTGTCACAGCTTCTCTCACCGTCTAGTTTCGAATCCCACACGGGAATGAAACGACTATGAGAAGAATTGTAAGTTCGCTTGCCGACGGTCGGTGTTTTTGTCCAGGAACTTCGGTTTCCTCCGCAATTAATAAAATTACCGCCTCAAAATAAGTTAAGAATCTTAACTGGGCGTAAAACTAACTCCAATATTCTACTCATACTCCATTAAGATTTCTAAAAAATAAAGGATTCCCAAAGACCGCTACAACAGCCGCATTATGTCTTATGCTAGAGAAGATTGAAATCAAGTTCAGAATTGAAACTGAACGCACCTCCAACCACTCCGCTGATTGCAAATCCTACACCTAGCACAGATATCAATACGCCATATCCGACTGAGAACTGCTCAATCCCTACGACTTCCGCTGTAAAGGGAGATAACACAGCCGAGTAGACACTGTAACCCATGCCGTATAACAACATTGCCCCAAAGATCGACCAGTAATCTTCAAGTAATGTAAGCATCAGATGTGCACACCCAAGAACAAACATGGCTACAGTCAAATGAGAAATTGAATTTGTGCTGGAAAAAATAAAAGAAAATCAAATATAATTAAATGAATAAAATAGATAGTGAATTTTCTGTTGCTAAGAACTCGGCATGCAGAAATAAAAGCTACATCCCCTACTAAAGAGATCTTAAAAACCGATGTAACGGTACATGTGACACGCTCTTGACTCTTCTGAGCGCACTACAAAGGTAAAAGATTGTGTCATTTCTTCTATAGATGGTGGTGTCATGATATAAGTAATATAACGGTTCGTAAAACCCAACAATAATATACTTTTATATATGTTACTGAATACCCTTATGTAATAATATATATACTAAGACAGGTCTCCGTTGCCGAGTTGTTTATGTATCACAGTGCCTTTTGCCGCCAAGGAAATTTACACTTATGCAGTTAAATGATTATCTAGATTCCCATTTTACAATCTTTCCTTAGCTAAGATTGTTCATAACGAAAATTAATGAAATTGAGACAATCTCAATTATGAATAAATATTTTTGTCCAAAATAAATAAATGAATAAATAAATAAATAAATCCTAGAAACTTGCACATACATTTACCAACTTTCTCTTTAAAGTATACTCATATCATTTAATAATTTTGAATTACTTGCTTGAATTTTATGAACATGAAGCCTTCACCCATTCTGCAGATCAATCCCATAACTCCTGCAATGGTAAGGAGGTATGCACCGGAACTACGATCAAAACCCAGAACAACCACGTGATCAACCAGGAAATATGTCTCCACTTGTACTAAAATTAAGGAATTTAGGTGTATTATAAAACATAAATGTGTAAAAAATAAATTCTCAACCTGAAATTGAACAAATGTGAGTCCAAGTGTTATCCATAAAATAATTGACGTCTCGCCGACCACGCCCACATTGTTCCGACACTGGACGCAATCACGGTAATAAAGCAGCATAAAGGCAACTAATGACGTACTTTGTAAGTGACATCATTAAAAGGCACAATTCAGACCGAGTTTTCATTCTTTTTGTATTTAATTCAACATGCCGGGTCTTTGTCTGAACATTGTGGGCGTGGCCGGCGATCCATCAATTAAAGTACAACTTTGTTTTAAGTGTTATAATTTTTTTTTATGTCCAGTAACATCATGTTATCGTGAACTATACGCACTGAAATTTGTATTCCTACGCACTATCGATGCTATAAATTTTTACCTGCAAATATTGAATGCACTGTTTTAATTCGTTGTTTAAAAAAGCTTTTCAGTTGTTGGTTTTGCAATTTGATACTTGCTTTAGAAATGCCGTTAGATTATTTATTCAAGGGAAAGTTTTTGTGAAAAGAAAATTCTATGACCTTGGTACATGTAGGCGAAAAAATATTAATGCTTAATTTCGTGGTATTTACAAAACGACATAATACCGGCAAATATTTTTTATGTTACATTGCAGTCACACCTGCTTTAAAAGTCACCTCTATATAAGGACAGCCTTTTATTAAAGGTCAGTATGCATTCATGTTATCTATTTCTTTTCTATATGTTATTTGAATATCGATGTAAGGGTCACCTGCCAAAACAGACTTCAAATTTTACTACAGTCAAACTTGTCTATAAAAGACACACAAGGGAACCAGTAAAAGTGGTCTTTATGGGCAGGTGGCCTTTATATACTGGTTCAAATATATGAATAAAGGCCAATTGAGGGTCACTTGGTTATAGAGGCCTTTATAACCAAGTGACCCTTATATACAGGTGGTCTTTAAGGTAGGTTTGACTGTATATATATATATGCTATTGAATCTCCACCTGTCAATAAAGGGCGCCTGTTTTAGGTTCCCTTTTGTGGCTTTTACTGACAGGTTTGACTTTAAATATAAATTGCAAACATTAAAATACTTGCATGTTAATCCGATAAAAGCCGTTGTTGGAATGAGTATAAGAAAATATGGATTTTTGAACAACGATTTGTCAAAGACGGGTACCATCTGCTTAGATTCTACAGGTTTCGGGTTTCTTTTATCTAAGAAAACATAAATAATACAACAGGCAACCAGACAGTTAAAAGTCAGACCACCGCATATTAACAACGTGCCATTCCAGCTTGCAAACTCTATCAGGAGTTCGGTTCCAGCTGGGAAGACGATGTTCCCGACACCAAATCCAACGGACACCAGATTTAATCCAAGTTCTGGATTGTGGCTAAACAATCCTGATACAGATGTATATGAACTTATAAGAAGTAATGACAATCCACAGCCTGAAATGAAAAAAAAATCAATCGTTAATGAATACAATGCATTTGACCTTTCCCCTTCGTCATAGCAAAATAAATCTATTATACCTCAGTAGAAAAATATTATACTATCTGCAAATTGATTAGATCGTTAGATCATGTAATCGGGTGGAGAAAACATCGTGTATCCCTCTGAAAACATCATATCCCACCTTTTCGGAACACGCCATGACGTCGATGGAGAATCGTTCACGACGTTCTGGCGTTTGTCTCCGATGAGTTCCGATAGGAAAAAAAACAAGGCATCAAAGAAGGACTGATGTTTTAAGACTGTCTTTTTTGAAATATTTTCTTTACTTCTGTCTTTCGTATTACCATGGTTTTTTTCGGTATATTAAACAATACATTGCCTTTGTGTGAGGAAGATATAAACTTTTATTCACCCTTAACAAGTTACATTTTCCTCGGGCTTGGCATTAAATGTATAAGATTCCATTACAAATGGGACAATGCGGACTTGTAAGTAAAAACACGTTTTCGTATTTCTACATCCTTTGATAAGCTATTTAAAATCCCCAGAGTAATGTCTTAATAAATATTGAATACTTGTAAGATAAATATTTTTTTTATAAAATATACAAATTATGAAAATATCACAGAAATGTAAAACATTCATGGTACCTGACATCAAACATAGAATCAAAAACATGTTAACCATACTATTTCATGTCCAAATCACAATTGCAAACACGTGAACCTCCACCAGGAAAGTGAGACTGGTACTCCGGAATTGTAAACACTACCTGTTTTACATTGTAGCTAGCTACACCCATAACGTGGGTGATGACATAATGCCAAAATGACTCAATTCAGGATAACTGTTTCCTTTTCAATTCTTTCCCTTGAACCGATGTCATTAAATATCGCAAGGAAAATGGTGAACCCCGTGTTACCTGTAATCACGCCTGTGCATATTGAAATAACGATAATATTTGTCATAAAAGAACTGATGACAAGACCAGCTGTAGACAGTACTGTTCCGGCCAATATACATCTAGTATTCCCGAAACGTTTTAACAGCATTCCCGATATCATACCTTCAAGAAAGAGAAAAGAGCTAAACAATTATATATTACATAGTTTCAAAATACAAGGACGTCGACTAACTTAAACATTGATATCAGTCGATTTTTTCAGCTTACCAATTTAACGACAATATAATTACAGTGTATTTTGCCATAATTTAATGACCGATAGTTCGACCAAAATGTACCGTTCAATATACATCGGGTGTTTCCGTAACGTTTTAACCACATTCTAGATATCATACCTTCAAGAATTTTTTTCTTGTTTTCTAATGCTAGGACATCGACTAATTTAGACAATAATTAATTAGTCGATCTGTCCATCTTAACCAGTTGACGAAGATATAGATAAAACTGTTTTCCACAATTTTGGAGATGAATAATTCGATGAGAAGAAAATCGTTTCTATCGTTCTTATTCTATAAAGCGTTCATTTCTTTTGTAGACATACATGTATATGTAGTTTCAAAATTTGGCGATACATTTATTTTCGCTAGGTAATTCTGAATTACTTCGACGGCTGTGGTTGTTGAACATTTTGTGTCAATTTTGCCCGATACATTAACCAGCAAAATATGATCTACTGAACGCATTTTAATTAATGAATTAATACGACATGGAGTAAAAATGATCACGTGTTCTAAGTCAATATGCTTTTGTGTCCGATTTTATGCAATACAAAAAAACTTTTTCTAAGTGAAGTACAACATGTCACATTAAACTGTATTAAAAATGTTATTTCATTATCTGCAACTGTACGAGCAGTTGATGGGCAAAACAGGTATTTCATGCCAAATTGTCAATGGATTTCGCTAGTGATTCCACATGATCAATACCTGTAATGTTTTGAAAACGTTAACGTTACCAATTCTGGCAATATATTAATAACGTCGTTTCTTCGGAAAAGCCTAGACTAATATGATTATACATGTATATCGAATTGAACTTAAAGTCTACACAAACGTTAAGGAGTCCATTTCACACTGTAGCAGATTTTCTAATTATTTCATTAAGTTCATCACTTGATTGCCACAAAATCTGAAATGCAACTTACCAGCTCCGTAAGTTATCGCCCTTGTTAAAGATTGGACCAGAGATGCTTCAGTACGACTCACACCTAGTGTTCTAATCATCTCGGCATATATATTTCCCAAACCGGTCAAGAAACCTCCAGCGATAAATATCAGATATGACGAAGAGATAAATAAAAGTGTCTTTTGCCATAGTTTTAGTGGTGGATAGTTCGGCGACCTGACAATAATAAAAAAGAAAGTACAAATACAGACCTTTATTGTATTGCTTTTAGTTCTTGTTTCTTAGCATAAATTCCAGTGCCCGTACAAAGTCGTGAATTTTATAATCATATCGGTCACAGGGTTTAGTTTCACATTTATTGATAATTTCTTATTTAAGAATTACTTAACTTAAATCTGGCATATTTTAAAACTGAAAGTATGTAAGATATGTATGAATTTCAAGTTGTCTTAAAGAGCATCTGTTTTCTAGCATTGTTAAAATATTTTATTAATTTTGTGCTATCATGAAAAATTGTCGAGATAAAATTTGCCAAATTTCCAGGTCAGGGAATGGTTGTGAAACATGAACAAGTATTTTCTAATTTTTTCGCTGCTTTCGTTAGTGAACTTGTATTGTATGGTGTTCTTCGTTGCGTAGGCTGTGTGTTTGTTTTTTAACGACTACACATATTTTAGCAAAGTCGCAACAGTTCAGTTTATTTCTTCGATGGTTAATTTTTTATAATTAGTGTTTCTCGGCTTTGGACCAAAATCAAATAAATTTGCAATTAATGATGGAGTTTGTGCAATTATGTGTTGTGCTGTTAAAATGTTTTTGTAAGCCATCACACTTTTTTTTACAACGGACTGGAGTTTTAGATGCATACATATATATGAAAAACGAAAACATAAAATATAAGTATATAAAAGAGTACAGTATGACAATTAACAGGGTAGAGTAAAGGAACGACACACGGCAAACTCAACAACAACCAAGAGTACGACACAATATAAGCAAGACAAGTAATGACACACATATTGAGACATTGTAAAATAATTCCTGACTTTGGACAGGCACCGGAATTAGGGTTCAGAAGTGTTATTTGTTAAAGCAGTATAAAAATGTTTCTAACTTATTGTCCCACTGTTTTTTTTTAAATTTCAGTTTATATATCTGTCACAACTTAGGCCGCTCAGTTAGAAGTGTGCTCGTTTTGTCTGTGTAAGGTCGACGCTCGATTCGAATTCCCGGACGTGGTCTAACCAAAACGTGAATATAAGTGTGACCGTTGTTTTGTCAAGCAATCGGCATTTAGAAATGCAAGTCACGGAATTCTACGGAAGAGACGTTAAAAATCTATGCCTTGCGTCATGGTGGATGCTGCACGCATGAAACTGAATGCTTTCTGTCCTCAGCACCTCAAAGGTAAAATATCCTGTCACTTCACCAATAGTTCAGAACAATTCAATGATATAGGCTGTTTACTAGGATTTGTTGTAGCACGTCAACATTGACATCTTTGAAAACAATTTTGATTCCATAATTTTGGCCCAAGAACTACTGATGAGGAATTGCATTCCAAAACGTCCGCCTAGTGCTGCAAAATTAAAACTGGTATAGTATGTAATATTATATCTATATATATCAAATGTTCGATCGTAAATCTGGAGCCTGGAGCTTACAGCGACTGACCTCACTTTACTGGTTTAACAAAATTTGTGAGTTTTCAAACTTCTTTAAAATTTTATTTTGGATTGTGATTTGAACATGGGGCGGTATATTTGTTTTTTAAATGTGATCTTACTTGATGCTTGCTGTTGTCTCTTTTCTTTTTTCCAATGCATTTATTTGTTCTCTACTATCATTGTTTGAGTTATGAAACCAATACGAGTTATTTCCCTTGTCAGTAGTTTTGTCATTATCGTCTATTGGACATGATACATTGTCTGATAAAAGTGGAACAGTCTCCAAGCTTTCAGGCATTGTCAAGCTTTAAATCTGAAATGAAAAACAAACATGAAAATACAAACATTTAGTGTTTTGAATTTGAAACATTTTGTTTTGTTACACTTCGTAACGATTATCATAAATCTGAAGTTGAAAAATAAGTGAGATGGCTTGGACCATTTAGGGAGGGGTGGGTGCATGCCAAAAAGTAAGTGAATATTATTTTCATATATCAACATATTTTTGTTATTTACTTTTACTTAGACCATGATCAGTGTTAACTAGTTAACGCATTTTATAAAAACATTATACAAGACCTCTAGGTAGCACATTGTCTAGTATCCAAAAACCTAATGTCAATTAAAATTCGATTTGTCAAATTTTTATTACAAAGTTTAGTTTTGTATCATAAAGCACAAGTTGCATAACTAGTGAAATTAACTTTCAAAAATCAGTTTATGTATAAAAATAAAAATAATAAATTATATTTAACTGTTTTTTATCCGGTGCTCGGTAAAAGTCGGAAGTTTTCGTTCAAATTCGGTTGCTTTTGGGTTCAGAATTCGATATATCTGTTTCATTTTGATTAAATACATTCTGTGATAAACCCGCCCGTGTTTATAAACACTCTGCCATCAGATCGCGGATGACCTATAAATGTTTTTATTTTTATTTTTTTTTCTAAATTAAAATCATAGCTGTAGGCTTTTAGCTTCGGTATTCCTGTTTTACCCCTCCTACCTATTAAACTCTATGTAAAAAGTTTGACAAAATATCTTTCAGCAATGTTCATTGCGACTTGATGCCATCATTTAAGATTTTTTTTCCGATGTAGGTATTTTTTCTCAACTATCAATGTTTGTGTTATGTTGTAACAGATATGAGTTATTTCCCTTGTCAAGAGTTCACTAGTTTTGTCATTATCGTCTAATGGACATGATGGACTGTCTGATAAAAGTTTCTAGTTTTTAAGGCATTGACAGACTTTAAAAGTAAAATGGAAAATAAACCTGAAAAAATTTTAATTGAAAACAAATTGTTTCAAAAATTTTAACGATTCATATTAATCTGATTTGTTTTTGACCATTTGAGAGTTTAAAAGGTACAGTGCAGTCGAAAAAAACATATATAAATAAAAAAATGCCCATATTAAAATTAAGAAGCAAAGTAAAAACTTACAACTTAGGTTAAACACGTGAATTTCCAGCTGAAAAGTGAGACCGGGTGCTCTGGAAAGGTAGCGACTCATGTTTACTAGCTTCACTCAACTGGTGTGTTAACACATTTTTTACTTAGAACACGATTTTAATAAAAAAAAAAAAAAAAACACACACACACACACACACCCTAGTTGACGCATTTTAGAAGCCAAAAAACTTATATGAGGCCTCTGTAATTCATTGGCAACTTTTCCCAAACCTCATATTTGTTTTAATTAAAACTAAGAACCCTTGTACTAAAATTGGTTTTTCTTATTAATGACAGGTAAACTAAAATTTTGATCTTTTGTTCAACTTTCACAGAAGAAATTATAAAATTATATGCCTGCGGAGGACATTAATGTCAAATAAAATTCATGTTTTTAACGATTTGTCAAAATTTATCACAAATATAAAGTATTGTTTTTGTATCATAAAGCAAAATTAAGTTGCATAACAAGTGAAATTAAATTCAAAATCAGTTTATGTATAAAAATAAAAATAATAACTTCTGTTTAACTGTAATTTTATCCGGTGCTCGGTTGAAGTCGGAAGTTTTCGTTCAAATTCGGTTGCTTTAGGGTTCAGAGTTCGATATATCTGTTTCATTGTGTTTTAACTTGTCATTAGATTGTTCATTTACTAGTATTGTAGCCTGCAATAGGATGCATTGTCTATAAGGCCTAAAAGACTTATTTTTAATCTTTAATTTTCTATCTAAATTTTCACGTTAAAAGATGTTACCGTCAGTTTCAGATTAAATGTTCAGTGACGTCATTTCAGGAGGTGTCCGATCATAAATTTTATTCTTACACTCAGAAATTGTATAATAACGCTTGGACACATGACGTGACTTACGGACTCTGTTGTCAAGTAAAGGTAGTCTTTGATCTGATTACAAAGTATACAATGGGTTTATTTTGATATTAGCGCAATTAGTCCTCGTGATTAAATACATTCTGTAATACACTACTTACGGCTAAATGCCTATATGCGCCATTTAAACTCGCCCGTGTTTATAAACACTCTGCCATCAGATCGCGGATGACCTATAAAATATTTTTTTTTTTTTTTTTTTTTTTAATTAAAATCACAGCTGTAAGCTTTTAGCTTCGGTATTTCTGATTTCCTGTTTTACCCTTCCTACCCATTAAACTCCATGTAAAAAGTTTGACAAAATATTTTTCAGCAATGTTAATTGTGACTTGATACCGTCGTTTAAGATTTTTAAGATTTTTTTCCAATGTAGGTTATCTTCTGTACAATTATTGTTTGTGTTATGAAACAAATACGAGTTATTTCCCTTGTCACTAGTTCACGAGTTCACTAGTTTTGTCATTATCGTGTGATGGACATGACGCACTGTCTGATAAAAGTGGAACAGCTTCTAGTTTGTCAGGCATTGTCAGACTTTAAAACTGAAATGAAAAACGAACCGGAAAATTTCAAAACCAATTATTGATTTGAATTGAGACAAATTTCTTCAAAACAAATTATTGATTTGAATTGAAACAAATTTCTTTAAACACTTTAACGATTCATACTAATCTGATTGAAAAATATGTTGTATGGTTTTGACCATTTAGGGAGTTTAGAAGGTAAAGTGCAGTCGAAAAAGAAACCATATACAAATTCAAACAAATCCATGTCCAAATCAAAATCTAGAAGCGAAGATAAAACTTACAAATTAGGTTAAACGCGTGAATTTCCAGCTGAAAAGTGAGACCGGGTGCTCTGGAAAGGAAGCGACTCATGTTTACTAGCTTCACTCAACTGGTGTGTTAACACATTTTTACTTAGAACACGATTTTAATAAAAAAAAAAAGAAAAGAAAAGAAAAAAAAACCACCCTAGTTGACGCATTTTAGAAGCCAAAAACTTATATGAGGCTGAAAAGTGAGACCGGGTGCTCTGAAAAGGTAGCGACTCATGTTTGCTAGCTTCACTCAACTGGTGTGTTAACACATTTTAACTTAAAACACGATTTTATTAAAAAAAACAAAAAAAAAAAAACAAAAAAAAAAAACACACACACACCCTAGTTGAAGCATTTTAGAAGCCAAAAAACTTATATGAGGCCTCTGTAATTCATTGTAAACGTTTCCCAAACCTCATATTTGTTTTAATTAAAACTAAAGAACCCTTGTACTAAAATTGGTTTTTCTTATTAATGACAGGTAAACTAAAATTTTGATCTTTTGTTCAACTTTTACAGAAGAAATTATATGCCTGCGGAGGACATTAATGTCAAATAAAATTCATGTTTTTAACGATTTGTCAAAATTTATCACAAATACAAAGTATTGTTTTTGTATCATAAAGCAAAAGTTGCATAACAAGTGAAATTACAATTCACAAATACAAATATAAAAAGGTAGTAGTAAGATTCGCAGTTCACAATGTGAACATACGGTATATGATTAGTGTTTACGTTATTGAGACGAAATGAATGAATAATTCCTATACAGAAATGCATTCGTCCTAAATAAACATTTTGAAATTAAAGGTCACGCGAACAGGTCAAATTTGTTTGGACACAGGGCAAGATCTTTTAAAAAACCACGTAATAAAATGGAAATAACGAAAACTGGATACCATGAAAATAAATGACCCTATGGAATTATAAAGTTTTGTCACCTTTCAAAGAAATTTCTCTAATAGCGATTGGATAAATTTCCGGGGCACATTGAACTATGTTCGGAAATCTGTCAGAGGACCTAAACGCATGTGATGTTTTGCGGTAAAGGTAAAATGACATTTGTTTATTTACAACAAAGGTCGCATTATCATAAATGAAAAACTCATTCTAGATATCGCAATTAAGAAAGCAAAGATTTAATAAGGCCTCTGTAATTCATTGTCAAGTTTTCCCAATCCTCAAACTTGTTTTTATTCAAACTAATGAACCCATGTAATAAACTGGGTCATTCTTATTGTACTTTGACAGGTAAATATAACTTTTGATTTCTTTTTCAACTTTCACAGAAAAAACTATAAAATTATATGCCTTCGAAGGACCTTAATGTCAATTAATAGTAATGTTTCAAACGATTTGTGAAATTTTTATTACAAAGTTTAGTTTTTTATCATAAAGCATAAGTTGCATAATAAGTAAAATTAAAATTCAAAATCAGATTATGTATAAAATAAAAATAATTTCTAAAATAAATAAAAAATAAAAATAATATATTCTATTTAACTGTAATTTTTCCAGTGCTCGGTTAAAGTCGGGAGTTTCCGGTCAAATTCGGGAGTTTTAAAGGAAGGGTTCGATGTATTTGTTTCATTGTGATTTAACTTGCATATTGTCATTAGAGTGTTCATTAATTGTTAGCTACATGTATAATAGGCTTCATTGTCTATGAGACCTACATAACTTGTTATATATCTATAATTTTGCATCTACAGTTTAACGTTAAAAGACGTTACCGCCAGTTTCGGATCAAAAGTTTTTTTCTTATACCCGGAAATCCCAGAATAACGCTGAACACATGCACGGTTTTTGTCGTAAAGTATATGTTTTACAAAGTTAAAACCAATTAGCTATAGCCTTTTAGCTTCGATAGTATTGGCTTCCTTTTTTACCTTCTCATCCATAAAAGTATATGTTAAAAGTTTGAAAGATTATATTTCAGCAATGTTCAGTGTGGGTTGATAGCATCATTTAAGGCTTTTAAAGGCACAATCGGAAGTCTGATAAGGTTGATGTCTGTGTCTAGGATTGTCCTGGATATATTTGACGTCTCTTTGTTCCATGTTCCTTTCACACAATTTTGATTACACACGTGACGGGTGTAGCTAGCTAAACAGGAGGTACTTACCCTTCCGGAGCACCCGGCCTCACTTCCCTGGTGGAAGTTCACGTGTCTAACTCAACTTGTCAGTTCCAAAGTTTTTACTTTGCTTCTGGATTGTGATTCGGACATGGATTGGTATGTGTTCTTGGTTATATAATAATGTATTGAGTTAAAACCTGTGTTAAAATAAACAAATGAATAAATAATCTTAAACAGACACACCATTCCATGTCGAATTCACAATCCCAAAGCAAATCAAAACTTTTAAAGTGGCAAAATAGGTCAAACATTTAAGCAATTCACCAGGGAAATGATGCCTCGTACTCCAGAAGCTTAAGCAACTCTTGTTTAATTAGCTAGCTACATCAGTTACGTGTGTAAATCAAAATTTAGAATGACAGAAACGTGGAAGAACTTCGATATCTCGAATACCACGGATAACTCGAAGTCAGTATTTTGCTCCGACTGGTTTTCTATATAAACTATATAAATGCAACTTCGATAACTCAAACTCCTATAACTCGAATACCCCCGATAACTCGAAGTAATGTTAAGGTGCAAAATTATAAATTGTAAGACAAACAACCTTCTAAAACTCGAAATATTTTTAACATTGAATGAGTGATCAATAGAACGACCAGTGAAATCACATGAATTAATCGGTCATCAGCTATAGACTTGTGTATAATCCTTTAATGAGAGTAGTAGTTGCACAGACCAAAAGTTCTGCTACTGTATTAATTGGTATCAATTAAAGGAATAGTACTCCGTCCCGTAAAGGGCGATGAAGTGTAACCGTGTGCTCTCTTAGTAGTGGTCAAGTTTCGTAATGATAAAAATAATAAAAATTTATTTTATTTAAGTGTCACATATAAAAATTCAATGTTCACATACACATAAAAAGCCTTATAGAATTTTTACATCCGGACACATGTGGCCTACGAGACACTACATATTGTATATCTAACGTCAAAATATCGAGATAGACATCATGTACTTATCAACAATATGAATAAATGAATAAATAATATTGCCCTTTGATATATGATTCTTAGGAGTTTTTCGTATAAACTATCACGGTCTGATTAATTTTAACTTTGAATAAATGTTTATAATTTTCTCAGCTTATTATGAATAATTTGTCCGTAACGACCACAGCTGACCTATTTTTAGAAACCTCAGAAATTAATTATAACTCGACGTGTCGGTTTTTGGACTAAAACACATTACATGTACTAAACCATGTACAAGCCTCAGTACAGGCGGCAGTCGAAAAATTGAAACACTATGCTAACGAACTAGTGACGAATCAGTGGGTTATCTCGGTCCCTCGAGAGTTTTATTTCAACGGTTGATAAATACATATAAGCACATATTCGGTCACAAGGCGTCTCCTTTTTCAGTCTTTGACATATTACATGTACTCAACCATGTACAAGCCTCAGAACAGGACAGGCAAAAAATTGAAACACTATGCTAACGAACTAGTGACGAATCAGTGGGTTTTCTCAGTCCATCGATAGCTATATATTTCAACAGTTGATAAATACCTATGAACAGCTATTCGGCCACTATCTACGTGTATTCATATTTCGGTCGCTAGACGCCCCAGTTTTCGGTCTCTGACATATAACATGTACTCAATTATGAACAAGCCTCAGTAACGAACAGTCGAAAGTTTAAACACTATGCTTACGAACTAGTGACGAATCAGTGGGTTTTCTCAGTCCATCGATAGCTATATATTTCAACAGTTGATAAATACCTATAAGCAGCTATTCGGCCACTATCTATCTATATATTTCGGCCACTAGACGTCTCAGTTTTCGGTCTCTGACATAATACATGCACTCAATCATGAACAAGCCTCAGTACCGAACAGTCGAAAGTTGAAACACTATGCTAACGAATAAAAGACGAATAAGTAGGTCATCTCGATTACTCGTTAGGTATATTTCGATGGCTTTTCAACAGTTGATATCTTTCATTTCGCATCTATTCGACCATTAGCTATCCGTATTTTGGCCACTCATAATCATAATAGTAGCCGAGTTTGGACTTCTTTTTCGTTATCCAGTGTTAACGAATAAGCAGGTCATCTCGATCCCTTGTTAGCTATATTTCGATGGCTTTTCAACAATTGATATCTTTCATTTCGCAGCTATTCGGTCATAAGCTATCCATATCTCGGCCACTCATGATCATCAGCTTTTTCGTTATTTCAGTGTTAAAATTTGGACATGTCTGTACTGTATTTATGGTGACTTTACAAATGTCTAATTTACTTCTAGCATACAAAATTAAGGAACGTCATGGTCCAGGAGAATCGTGAATTTTTTTTTTTTTTTTTTTTTTTTTTTTTTTTTTATTTATTATTTTTTTTTTTGAAGAGCATGAAATTTGGCATGATTATAGTTCCTGACCTTCATATTATATTCAGAAATGGGGCCAACAAAGAAATCAATATGGCTGCCATTTCCATTACGGCGGACAAAATGGTCGCCAAAATTACATACATGTAATATGTATTTTATATCTACGGTCAGCAATTTTATATAGAGATATCATACGTATCAATGATATTGTAATAACGATTTTAAGGGGGCATTGTTTATTTGTAGGCTTGAAATATACTATCTGGTAGAAATCTAGTTCAAAACAGATATTTTTGGTTAAATATCTTTCATATTTCAAATTGAATATTAAAACTCAATATACCATTTATCATGAATTGGTTTTGTCACATAAAGTTATGTAATTCCAGAACTTTTGTTGGAAAAACAAAAAAAGTTGTTTCAATAATCATTACCAATTCCAAATGCCTCAATGAAGATTTGTATAGAAGGTGGAAGTTTACATTATTGAATATTACCTGACCCATTATGCAGATTAAGATTGGGTTCACGACTTGCAATATGTAACCCTACATTTCAAACATGTTTGCAAACACGTATTGGTCTATGTGGATATATATATGTACAATCAATAAGACACATACCAATCCACGTCCAAATCACAATCCAGAAGCAAAGTAAAAACTATGCAACTGACAAGTTAGGTTAGACACGTAAACTTCCACCAGGGAAGTGAGGTCGGGTGCTCCGGAAGGGTAAAAACTTCCTGTTTAGCTAGCTACACCCGCCACGTGTGTAAATCAAAATTGTGTGAAAGGAAATAGAACTAAGGGACGTAAAATATGTCAAGGACAATCCAGCTGGACACAGAGACGTTAAACTTATCAACAATTAATATTGTAATGGCGGCCATATTCCTTTTTTGTACAGTGCAATGCAAATTTTAACTAGCATGTACTTTTGCTATAAAAAGCACAGTGATTAATACGGTATACAAACATGTCTATAACCTTTTTAATATCTATTGTATCTGAATAAGAAATCTAATTTGCATATGAAATGGCAAAATGGCCCGTTGCCTATTTGCATATGACCTATTTCCTGTCCTGTTTGGAACCTTGTCTACCTTTCCACCACAAAGCATGGTTAACAAGAGCAATGTTAAATTATAGTTTTCTTAATCAACTTGTTTCCTTAAATCCTTAATGTTTTTTTTTAAATCTACATAACCTGGTGCGGCAAAAAATTGAAAAAAAATTGATAGATGGCTTCAATTTATGATTTGATAAGAAAAAAGATATATTACCAAAATACTTTTTTTTACTTGTTTTCTGCACTATAGCGTCAACAATTTTTTAAGCAAATTGCTGACAAATATTTTATTCAACAATATATTAGTATTCAGAGGTATAAACAGCAAGGTCTAAATTTTGAAGAATCTAAATTTCACATCCGATACTATTATCTATTAGAAAAGAAAAACATAGAAAATAAGAAGAAACCTAGCTAAATATTTTTTTCAGAAATGGCATAACCTTTTTTTGGTTTAATCAAACTAAGAAACACGTGGCTTTTAATTTTATTCTATTTACAATGATTCAATATTATGACATATTTTACGATTATAGAATGGAAACAATTCAAAATTCTGAGTGTTTGTTGTGTGTATATGTGATGTTTGGTCAAGGTGTGTGTCTACATTTTGTCTCATTGATGTATATGTTTAAAAAATTAATGATATAAAAAATTTATTCGAAGGCGAATAACATAAAACTCGAATCTTGTCATCCAAAACTTATTATAAAAGTCATACCACATGATACTAAAAATCTTCACTCGGTTAAATTCCATAAAGCATCATTCTGTTAAAGTGATTTTTAGAAAAAAAAAACAGTGTATTTTTCCATACATTTTGTATTCTTCTCAGAAAATAAAAAAGTGATTATCAAGAAAAAATTATAACATTAATGATTCTGAGTATAAAAATATTTCCCCCCACATTTAGTATTCTCCTCAAAAAATAAAAAATGTTTATCATATAAACCAACATATCACATTAAAGATTCTCATTAAAAAAAACCTGGTTAAACTAATATATGGTCATATTATCATAAATGATAAACTACATGACTGATTTGTTATGCACCTGTATTTATTACAAAATCATTACAATGTATCATTTTTTTTTCTTAATGTACAAATACCTTAAAAAAACTTAGAGGAAAATACTGTGAAAAATGCAAAAAATCATTGCGATTGCTATTCACAAATTAGGCCAGGTTCAAAAGTATATGAGAAAAATGAAACGGGGTTTTAAGTACCGAGATTGCCATGCGGGGTCAGAAATTTACGGTGGCTGAATGAGGGCATACAGAAAAAATATTTTCCACATGCGCATGCAAAAGTTTCAGAGTCACATGCGCACGTAAAAGTTATACGTGCTTACGTAATAGTTCTATGTGCGCACGCAAAATTTTCATTTGCGCATGCAATAGTTCCACGTGCCAACGTAAAAGCTTCAATTACGTGCGCACGTTGAATTATTTTTCTGCATGGTCTCATTCAGTCACTGTGGAAAGGTCCGTGAATATTATGAACATTTACAGAAAAATGTTTAAGGGCTTTGTAAAATAAAATTCATTTGCAAAACTTAATATTTAGACGAACTACCTTCATCCTCATTTGTATATAGATGTTCATTTGTTTAATTTAATTTGTCACTCTTCAAAGAAATTTCTCGCATAGCGATAAGTTAACTTACATGTTCGAAAATCTGCCGGTGTACATCAACACATGCTATGTTTAGCGGTAAAAGGGAAGTAACTCGTACATCGGAGACGTCTAGTTGCGGTAAATAAACATGGCGACAACATACGTAAATCACACAAAATACGAAATGAAAGTTAAACAGATCCAACTGGTAAGGCTTTGAAGGGTGACAAAAACGTTATACAGGGCTTAGGCAGGTTACACGTTCCCGTGTACCCCGTAAATGATGAATGTACCCTTCGCCTGCAGCTCAGAGTACATACATGTAAGTACATAAGCTCTGTATAACTTACATGTATAATTTTTAACCAAAAACGTGGAGATCACTGATATGAATATACAACTTCAAGCTCCGAAAGTGCGTCTTGCCTATCAGCTCCGTATTTCACGAGGTCATAAAAGGAGATACGGATGTAGGCCGCTGTTCGGAACTCTATATACAGTTTCTGACTTCGGATAATCATCAGATATACTGGCAAAATGGCGTTGTTATCAATCTTATAAAATGGATATTAAGGACTTGCTAAAACACTTGATATTACGTCGCTGCAGCAATTGACAGTGGGTTCCCTAGTGTGCCACGTGATACCCCCTTAAGTTTGCGCGGAACGATAGTATACTTCTATTGGATATAGAATCGCCTCAAACGGAGTGTTCTTCCATATAAACGATGTCAACGTTGCTTCGAAAATTTGAACGTAAACATCCCACACAAACGTTAAGTGGTATACTGGCGAAATCCCGGATTATTCGCGGCGAAGCAATTTTATTATTATCTTAACACACACTAAGTTCATGTCGGAATGCAGTACTGGCCTGTCGAAAGTTTAACACCGAGTCAACGAATAAAATAAAGCATAAAAAACTATAGGCATATATATGCATACGCATAAAGATGGCATAGAGATTGCTCCAAGATGGCATACCGACAGCATGAAGGCATCTTTAAGCCACCATTACACCATATTTGTACTATCCTTATGCATGTTCACATGTTTTCGTGGTGTGAATAAAGCATATTGTTATTCTTAATAAATATAAATGGTTGCTGTGCAAAACTGTGGAACTATTCGTTTTATATAATTCGAATTGATGCCTTATCTCGTACAATGAAATTTCTAAAATTTTGCAAAATTTAATTATCCAACAATGGTTTACTCACATGATTAGTTGAACGGCTTAACTGTAAAATATCGCCCATGTTTATCATGTTTATGTTACTGGATTTACAGATCGTTTATCATTGTATCATTTTACATAACCTATCATATATATAAGTTAAACATGTCACGTAAAGGCACACAACATAAACCTATCCGCTTGACCTTTTATTCGGAATATCCATATAGACGGTTCCAACAAAAGTATGGGTAGTCTTATGATTCGCGGTTAAAACATATAAAAAATGGATGTTTTCTATTATGTAGACACCCGTGTCCCCTAAACATAAATGTATTAGTCCATAATAAATATTTCAATTAAAGGTTAAACAGACAGGTCATTGTTTTTTTACTACATACTTAGTTATATAGGCAAACAACATTGACCACTCTACTTGACCTATAATTCAAATGTACTTGTTATAGACGATTGCTTCTATGTAGCCAATAGGGAACACACAATTTTTATTTCGATGCATTATAGAAACACTATTTTTAAATAGTAAACACAAACAGATTTGATGTAAAAACTATGAATATTAACACCACTGATGTAAAAGATGGGTCCTCCTATATGAATATTTCTAATGAAGGGTCAAGCGAACAGGTCAATGGTGTTTGACTATAAAAACAGATTAAATCGAAACAATAGTGTTAGAAGTAAAACATTATTTTTTCTCAATCTTTTGTAGGTTAGAATTATTATATATTCAAATCTACCCGATAAAAACATCTTAGTTTATTCAATTATGTTATTCATGGTCACGTATCGTACAGGTCTGTCAAAAGTTTAATACTTGGCTAACGTCACGAATTAGTTCCTAATCGACATCGATCATCTTAGCTTTGTCTCGATAGCTTTTCGGTAGCTGTTAAATATATTCCGGTGGCTTTTCGGCCTCTAGCTGTCCATATATTTGACACTTGCAAAACGTTAACACGGGAACTATCACCAGGGAAGTGAGGCCACCTGCTTCTGAAGGGTACGCGCACTTCCTGTTTAGCTAGCTATAGCTACACTCATCATGCGTAATAAACCAGTTTCTAGATATAGAATGGGACATCCCAGCTGATCACGAGGTTATCAATGCTTTTCACCGTCCAAATTAGAATCCATATCATCATGCTCGGGCAAATGCAAGCGTGAAGAAGTTTGTCAGTATCATCTAAGATGGACTATTTGCTCTTTGCAATTAAGTTTAATCCGTCATTTCCCAATAAAATTAAAAGATTTTATTGACTTTGACGTAAAACAAAATAATTAAATCACATCCAGATTATATAAAGACTAACATTAGAATTAATTGTTGACTCAGGGATATTGCAAGCCTTGGCTTATCAAGGCCCTCAAAAAATGTCATGGCCGTCGCCGCAGTATTGTTGATAAGTTTGATGTCTTTGTGTCCAGGATTGCCCTGGATATATTGGACGTCCCATAGTTCAACGTTCCTTTCACTCAATTTTGATTACACATGTTGCGGGTGTAGCTAGCTAAACAGGAGGTGCTTACTTTTTCGGATATATTTGACGTCCCATAGTTCCATGTTCCTTTCAAACAATTTTGATTACACACGTGGCAGGTGTAGCTAGCTAATCAGGAGGTACTTACTCTTCAACAGCACCCAGCCTTACTTCCTTGGTGGACGTTCACGTGTTCAACCTGACTTGTCAGTTTCAAAGTTTTTACATCTGGATTGTGTTTCGGACATGGATAAGTATGTTTGTTTTTGATTAGACAGTTAATGTGCATAAGTACAAAGACTGAAACATTAATCGAAAGCACAGTACAAACCTGTCGCATGTTAAACACTGGGTGGAATTTTTGACAGTGAGCTAACGAAAAAAAGTCGAAGCTCGGCTGAGATATGGATTGTCAGTGACCTAAAACCAGATCTGCTAGCTATAGATAAAATAGGGGTCAAGGGGGAGCATCGATTGGACTCTAATTCGTCAGGAGTAAAAGCACGGTGTCCGAGTGACTGAGATATGGATTGTCAGTAACCTACAATCAGATCTGCTAGATAAACTAGGGATCAAGAGGGGTAATCGATTGGACACTAATTCGTCAACTGAGCGTTAAAATTTTGACAGGCCTGAATGGTATATGAAAACTGCCGGTATAGTGCTGACCTACCTAAGGTGGAGCCAAAAAGAGCTCCCGATTCGGCATCAATTCGTTCATTCGAAAGTTTTGAAAGACCCTTTTCATTTCACCTATTTTACAACCACTGATCACAAATGACGTAGCCAACACAACTTTATTCTATTGGGGGACGTCTAGACGCCTTGACCTCTTGACCTGAATATATTCCGGTAAAATGAAGCCAAACGGGCAGGGTATCTATGTGAATGTTGATCATGTTGATTATAATGACCTATAATATGTCATTAATTATAATTTGTCAAATTAATGACCCCAATTGTCTTCACATTTTTTATGAGGAAACCCTTGACTGATTTTAAATATTTCAGCACATCAATCATCATCATTTATTGATTTCAATGGTGCATAAAATTGACACGTGTGTACTTTTTGAATGGATTTTTATGATTAAATTTAAAGAGTGGTATATGACACGTGCGCTTACGAATAACAACCACTCATACTACCGTCGAAGTTCGAATTCCACTCGAACAGATACAAGTGCGACAAATGTTTGCAAGTTTACTTCGACGAAGGTTTTTTCCCGGTTTTCCCGTTTGCTCCACCGTCCCAGAAATCACCGCCCCGATATCAGTGGAATAATTTTGGCAGGAATGTAAAACGACATTACTCCGCTGCACTTGAAACATAAGCAATTAGTTCACTTTATGGTGTAAATTCCAAATTCCAAATTTAGCACACAATAAACACTAAAGACCGATTGGGTTCTGCAGCATATTACATGGTACTTCATGTAAAGTTTGTATAAAAAATGTCAAATGGATAAGTAGTCGCATTTAAGTCGTGGGTTTCAAGTAAAACATGCGTTATTTCGACATACGGTATAGACCGGTCAAAAGTTTGACACTTTCGTTGGACATGTTTCGTATAATGAAAAAAATAGGGGTTGTGAAAATATGCTATGGAGAGCGTTCGACCAAGCCATTTATCATCTTAGAATTGACATAAGATGTTCATCAAACCAACCATGATATCACCACTGCGGTGGCCTAGTTGGTAGGGTGCTAGCTCAGCAAGTGGGAGGCCGTTGGTATGAAAAACCTAGCATTATTTTCTGCAAGTTTTGTGAATTCCAATGAGACATCTCACCAAGCAAACGCTTCACAAATATCCGACATATTACTGTTTTCCTATGATGTATAGATTATTAAAAAATCTGCTTTAAATACAAAGTACAGGGGTTAATTACTAATCACCCATTTGTATCATATCTAATAACCCATCAATAGTCTAGTAAATCTACGGTTTTACCTCAAACTAATTGCAACAGAATATATTTTGTTACTTATATGCTCTTAAATACATAATATGATTATAGTAATAAGTCTACCAAAATCTGATAAGGGGAAAGGTGTTTTTGAGGAGTTTTAATTTCTTATGGGGATTTCTATAAACAAGGGAGATAACTTTTATAAAACAAGTGGCGTTTTTAGTCCCATTATCATATTTTTTGCAATTTGAACAAAATGTTAAGCAAAGACATGGATTTAATCAACCATAATTGTTTTCATATATACATTTAACGTTTCTGAGTTAATTTAAAGTTAAATCATCACCCCATTTTAATTCAGTTATATTTATTCTTAGTCTTTCACAATTTAATGTTTCTGGCAATAAAGAATTAATGGCAGAATACTTAGAATAATGAAGTAAAAGTAAAGAAAAGTTTGTTTTTTAACCTGAAATGTACTTATTTTATCATTGTTTTCGCATAATAAAATATATCTGAGGTTAATAAATCTTTTTTATCTCTTCAACATGCCCTTATTCAGCGTTTTGCATAGTCTTTCAACAAAATAATTTATTTTTTACATTTCATATACATATTACATTCTAAATTGTCTCAAATGAATTATTTGAAGTTTATGTATATATTCCTATATGATGTTTAGGCCATTCTTCATATAGTAGGGGAGAATACTTGAAGTTTTTGAAAATTTCTGTGTCAAATTTAGCATCCCATTACAGAATTATCTCCCTTTTCTATAAAAAATGCTATTGGTAACTTTAATTGGCAAGAAACCCAAATTCCATTGGATTGAAATTGGTAGATTTTTACGGTAAATGAAAACACCATTCCTCAATCAATCACAAAAAAAATCCTGTTGCAATTACTTTGAGTCATAGATTGACTAGCCTACAAGCTTGCGACCCCTAGACAGCGTTTCGTAATGCGATTTTATCACCAACAGAACGTGTTAGAAATTGTATTGCATAAAAAATAGTTATCTTAATTAAAAAAAACCCAAATATACTTATTCATGTCCGAATCACAATCCAGAAGCAAAGTATAAACTTTGTAACTGACAAGTCGGGTTAGACACGTAAACTTTCACAAGGAAAGTGAGGTCGAATGCTCTAGACGGGTAATGATATAATGATTTCCACTCTAATTTAACTGGAAATACATCGTATTTTGGCGTGAATGTACATAATTTGAGTATTTTTTGACATTTTTGTAATGTAACAGTTTCTCTATGACGTATGTGCTACAAATATGCTTACAGGTATTTTAACGTATGTTTGCCGGTAAAATTGCATTTGAATTGAAATGCCGTGATTTTAACACGTGAAACGAAAAAACAACTTAAACAATAATATTCATTTGTATCACATTTAAAGTAAGAAATCAAGCTATCAAAACCTAACATGTTTTGTCAAATCTCTGTGTATCCGTTTTGGTTTACATTTCTGCGTTTAAAGAATAAAACAATAAAGATGAAGATAACAACAACTGTTAATACAAACGCTGAGAAAAACACAATTTTGTAACTTCCGGTGATGTCATATAAAGCACCTGAAATATAGAAAAAAGAAATACATGTTTCGATTGGTTCAAATTTAAATCGAATACCTGTTCGCCTGACCTTTCTTTAGGGATACAAGTATTCATACAAGGAGATCCATCCTAAACATAAGAAGCGTTACGATTCCCAGTAAATACATACATGATGCATGTTTAACACTATATATATATAGACGAAATGCACGCATGTGAATGAATGAACTGGCCCATAATTGATATATTAAAATGAAAAGTCAATAGGACAGGTCAGTATCGATTGTACCAATCAAAACACGCATACCGGGTTCATTTTGGAATCACAATCGCAAAAAGCAAAGTAAAAATTCTGAGGGCTAGCTAATTTAGTCAATAATGTGAACCATATAAAAATGAGGTAGGGTAAGCTCATCTCCCGTCTAGCTTGTAGCTAGCTTCACAAGCCACAGGATTAATCAGAATTTAGAATAACAGTAACATGGACCTATTGAACGTCAAATATTTGATACAGAGACATTATACTTATGAACAATATCCCTGAATCTTTTATACATTGCACTATAACTACAATTCCTATAGGACAGTTAGGACTGTATCATTGGTGATTTATGTCCATCAGATTTTTCCACTTATATCGAGGCAAATTTACAATATAAAAAGGGGGGTGCTTACACTTCCGGAACACCCGGTCTCACTTCTCTGGTGGAAGTCCACGTGTCTGTTCCAAAGTTTTTTACTTTGCTGTACATGGATAAGTATGTTTGTTTTTGGTTGAAATGTAAATAATTAAACATGTTTCATGGAAAGTTGAAGTAAGACAAATAACTATCAATATGTAAAAAGGACTCTTAGGTAAAATTTATTTGAGGATTGCACTTTTTTATATTTTTAAGCACCAACTATGGTTTCTGTAGAAGTAATTATAATGGTGAAACTAACCAGTAAATGCAGAGGAATTGTCAAAAGGACAAATCAACACTTCCATAATTAAAAGATTATATTTTCTTTTTTTATTTGCCGATTTATGCATCAAGTTTTAATTTTTCTAAGGGACCTATTCATTTACAGAAAAAAAAAAATACCCACCTCCAACTACACTGCTGACAGAGTAACCTACTCCTAAAAGTGTGCTCAAAATACCAAATCCAACTGAGAATAAATCATGACCTATGACCTCAACTGTAAGGGGAGCTAATAAAGCACCGAAAATGCTGTAGCCTGCTCCAATTAGTACCATTGCAATCAATAATGACCAGTAATCATCAAGTATTGCAAATAATATGTGACCAACTGCAAGTACTAATGATCCCACTATCAGATGAGAAATGACGTTGGATCTGAAAAATTAGAAATTTCAAAAGTCAATTACTTCATGTATTGCCTAGGGTGGATTTGGTAAAACAGATTTTGGTCCTGCCTTCAGTTTATCTCATTTCAAGCATTACTGATGCAGAATTTTGTTTCAAAACGACACTCTAGTTAGAAAATACACGGTAACTGTATGACTTCTATATTTCACAAACAAATCTCTATTAACTTAACTCTATACTGAATTTCCTGATGTTCGAAACAATAATTTTAGCTAATCTTTTTGTTCCCTTTTATAATTTAAAATTTAAGACCATGAAACATGCAAAAACTACAAAAATGTGTGGATGAAAATATACTTTGGAAATTAAGACCATTCGTCCATCGAGAACCTCGGTCCTTCATATCAAAAACTTACTTGAATTTTAGAAATAAAAATCCTTCACTGATGCGGGTTATTAGGCCTGCAATACCAGAAATAGTCAAGAGATAGGCTCCGGTTTGTCGCTCGAACCCCAGAAGTTCCATGTGGTCAACAATAAAATACGTCTCTACTTGCACTGAAAATATAACATTAAACATAGTTTGTAGAACGTAGTTCATTTGGCATTTGGTAGTGTTCGAACTCTAGGCGACAGAAAATCAAATAGAAAGAATATTTCAGCTCGATTTTTTTATTTGAAAATTGTCTAACGGTTACGTTTTTGCGCGCTTAAAGTTTGGAGTTGTTTTTCATCCGTTTTTTTTTCTAGATAAAAAAGTAACTCGTTCATACGTTTGAAAAAGTTTGAAATCAAATACTAAATATATATAAATTGGTATTTTTACAACTTTCAGTCTAGTTGTCCGAACATTTGCGTTGAAAACCAGACACTGGCTTTGTAAAAGACCACAGGGGGCTTAAGTGGTTAAACACCTTTCAATCAATCAATCAATCAATCAATCAATCAATCAATCAATCAATTTCCGTCATTTTCCTCTCCCATCCTTTTGTAGACAACTCAATTAACCACAGACACACCCAAAGAAAAATACATAACACAGAGCTCCAGATCAGAGGAGTATCTGTGTAAATACCCTTTAATTTTTCAAATATACTTGTATGGGTATCAAAATCCTTTGAAAATCCTATTTACCCTTTACAAGAGCCTGCTGTGGAGGTTGAACTCCTTAACCAAGTACCATTGTCACAATGAAGATGATGTTACTGTATTATTGTTAGAAGTTGTACTTATTTAAATAAATGGCTCTAAAAATTGAAAATACTCTTTACATTTTTATACATCAGTGTCGGTATTCGGATACCCTTTAGAAAAAAAGTAGGGGTAAAAACTCTCCATGTCAAATTCGTATCTGGAGCTATGATTACAAAATGTTAGAGCTTACATATTAGTCCAATCAGTAGAAACGTTGGTAGTAAAATTAAGTAATCTGAATTCTTCAATAAGGCTTTGTCAAATACACGTTGTGATTCTAGTGGCTTTGACTTGTTTTGCCCCTTTTCCATAAAAACGTAAATTATAGCACCACCGACAAGGTTGTTCAGCATTATTCCACCACAAAGAAGCAATGTACCATTCCAGTTAGAGAATGCGATCATTAACTCTGTTCCAATTGGAAACGCTATATTGCCAAATCCAACACCGATCGAGACGAGATTCAGTCCTAAAGCTGGATTATGACTAAACAATGTCGAAACGGATGTGTATGTTGCTAGAAATAACAATGCTAACCCGCTTCCTGAAAAGAAAAAATATGAATGAATTAGTGTTCAATGTTGTAATAAAAGGTATCACAATAAAATTGTGATGCATTTTGTTTTCAAATTACCTGTTACCAAATATTATTCATAACAAGAATGTTTTTTGTTTTCATTATTTCCATCTAGTCTGACTCAAACTTGAAAGTGGGTAGTGACTGTTCTTTTGCCAAGCACTTGGCATTACGAAATAAAAGTCACAGTTCTTTCGAATGGGAACTTTAAATATACGAGCGAGGTCCCGTGTCATGGTAGGCTTGGCACGATAAAGAACCCTACTGTAAAATGCCATCAGCGCAACGCACACTCAGGAAAAATTTCTGCATCTTCGCCTATAGCTGACGACTTCTTGAATTAAGTGAAATATTCTTGACTGTGACGTTTAACACCATTCCTCAACTTAATTTTATTATTTTATGTATTTATACATTTTTAATAATAGTTTATTAAACTCTGATATGTAACTAACTAATAATTGCTAAATTGTGGAACGGACAGGATAGTGATAAAAGGTATTTGGACATAATGCTCTTAGGAATTAAAACGGAAGGAATATGGACATTAGTTACTCTTTTCTAATTAATCACCGTTAATATTTAATGGTCATATTGATTAT
This sequence comes from Anadara kagoshimensis, assembly GCA_021292105.1. Lineage (NCBI taxonomy): Eukaryota > Metazoa > Mollusca > Bivalvia > Arcoida > Arcidae > Anadara > Anadara kagoshimensis. The sequence goes on along the minus strand of CM037863.1, from coordinate 14,696,480 downwards.
TAAAGGGTTAATTAGACCCCAGTTTCACATGTACAATCATTTCTTAACTAAGATTTACTTAACATAAATTTCGCACTATGGATGTACATTTTTGTCGAAACTAAATCCAGGCCCCGGTTTCACAATAATTTCTTAACTTAAGATTCTCCTTAACTTAAATCTGGCAAATTAAGGACCTTTATAATTTTGTTAATTGTTCAGATATTAGGAAATTTAAAGTGTCATTTTAAAGATTATATCAAGCTTATGACATCTGCATTTAGGTTTTACAAAAATATTTATTCGTAGTTCAAAACAGATCTTGCCAAATTTGCTAGATTTAAGTTAAGGAAAATCTTATTTAAAAATGATTGTGAAACCGGGGGCCAGATGTTATAAGTTTGAAGTGGCCTTTAATATGATATCTTAAATTTCTAAATATTTTAAAACAACAAAATTATTACGTTATCAAATCTGTGACCAGTTTCAAAAACATTTCTTTACTAAGATATTCTTAGACTTAGCTTCAATTTGGGAAATTTGAAAATTGAAATAAATTTTGTTAATTTTCAAGATATTCACGAATTTAAAGTGACATATGGAAAATCTAGCTAAGTTTATTTCATTTATGGTTAAATTTTAGTGAAATGTTTTATATGTAGTTCCATATAATATTGCCAAAATATTCCAGGTTTAAGTTAATAGAGATATTAGTAAAGGAATGATTGTGAAACCGGGGCCAAGTGAATGTTTAAACGAAGAAAACAAACATTGCAGTGGACTTTACTGCCGTCGGTGTAGGGTATTTGTTTTAAACTTTGCAATTTGTCATGTTCATAGGTAAATTCATATTAAAATTGCAGTGGATTTTTTATCGAAAACGTATAACGCATGTGTTTACATCGGTTGCGTATAAAAATTTATTTTACCTGCTACAACACCGGTACATATTGCTATAGCAATTATATCTGTAAGGAACGAGCTTAACACAAATCCACCACAGGATAGTATCGACCCAACAAATATACACCGAGAATCCCCAAAACGCTTTAATAACATCCCGACAAAAATACCTGAAACATAAGAAGAAAATAAAAGTTGTTAATATAGGATAAACTGTATTGCTCGATTCGTAAGTTGTAGGTAGTGGGTTTCATCCTCATCCGAGTCCGACCAAAGACTTGATAGTGGGCAATGACTGTTCTTAACCAAGTACTGGGCATAACGAAATGGAAGTCATGATTCTTCCGAATTGGACGACCGTGTCACGGTAGGCGTGAAACAATAAAGAATCCTACTATATAATACAACTGCACAGGCAAAATTTCTGTATCTTCGCCTATATCTGGCGACAGTTTGATATAAGTGAAATATTATTGAATGGGACGTTAAACACCATTACTCAGTTCCACTGAAAGGACATGCATGTATAAACATGTATGTCTGTGTGATAAGCTGCCGTTAGGAGACGCATATATGTCTCTTCGGCTAGAGGGTTAACATTTTAACAATGATACTATGATAGGGTTCGCCGCTGTAACACGTGATCGACACCTTTTAACGTTTTGCGGGACGTTTTCGTCGTAAATTCTCGGAATAACGTCGTTTTTAATGGAAAACGTGAACTGATATAAATCCACAAACGTTGGGGTGTATCACGTAGTAAAATGACGAAACCCATTTAGGAATCAGACGATAAATATAATGCGTTTACCTCCACCAAACATGGTTGCTCGGGTCAGTGACTGCACTAGCGAGGCCTCAGTACGGCTAACTCCCAACTGCCGTATCATGTCAGCGTATATGTTACCCAAACCAGACAGAAAACCTCCAGCGACGAACAATAAATAGACAGATGACAGGAATAACAGTGTATTTTGGCATTTTGTACGTTGTTGGTAATGTACCAATCTACAAAAAAGTTAGAAAGCTTAAAAACTAGCAAAATCAGTTAATTATGATCCGTCGCCATTACGGTGCAGACATGTCAAAGGTTAAACACCAGATGACAGAAACAGCAGTGCATTCTTACATTGTTTACGTTGACGATATTGTATCAGTCTATAGCTACAAAAAAGCTAGTGGTGTGCGGTTTTATCGGTATACCGGTATATCACAATACAGTCTCATAATACATACGTATCGCCATATTACAGATCCGATCCGGTAATACCGGTATTTTTGAAAAGTCAAGTAACCTATCATTTTATAGCTTAAATGAACGCACAAACTGCCGTAGAGCCGTCCAATTTGTTTATAACTCAACTGACTGGAATTTATATAAATATTACGTCATACTATAGGTAAAGCTATCAACCATATACGAAACAGCCGAAACAAAACTTGCTCCATAACAACGTGTTATTAACAACATGGCCGACAGCGACGAATTCAACATTGTAAAAGGCTCTTTACCTTCCTCAGTTTTAAAATAATATATTATGATACGTATCGCGATACAGCATCTGCGTATCATAATATATCGTGATACAAAAATTTTGATAATACCCATCCCTAAAGAAAGCTAGAAAGCTTAAAAACAAGCAAAATCAGTCAATCAGCTTCCCTCACCAGTTCGGTACAGATCTGTCGAGGGTTAAATATCAAATGACAGGAAAAGTGGTGTATTCTAACATTTTGAAAGATGTCGGTACTGTTCTAATCAAGAAGTAAGTTCAAAAGTTAATTAACAATAATTTAGTGAATTGAGCCCAGCCAGTCACCAGTACGGTTCAGACATGTCGATGGTTAAACACATGAGCTTATGGAAAAGGTCGACGCTCGGCTGTCGATATAGCCAATGGCGGAAAAGCAGTCCAGAGATAGGTAGCTGTTGTCGAGTTTAAGGTAACGAGTGTTCGAGATGAGCTGTCGATTCAATACAACTGCCATATACCATTTTTGAATGTATGTTATTCATGTACCATTTTTGAATGTATTTTATGATTAAGTTTTTTTAAAAACATGGTACATGACACTACTAGTAATTCGTTAGCTCACTACTAACTTTCGACATGCCTCCATTGTAGATTTAATGATTTTCAATTAATATGATCAAAGGGCAATAAAATAACTCAGGAAAAAATCTCTATAAATTATGACGCTTTGCATAAGTTTCGTAAAATAACGCTTCATAGTTTTGGCAAAATTACCCCCTACAATAAGTGTGTGAACCGACGGTTCAGTGACGTTAGTTTGAATTTAATATCCCCTTATTTTTTTCGAAAGGCGGGGAACAAAAGTAAGCTACATAAATTGAAGCACAACTTAAACTGCATGCTGTATATATGGTTGTTTAATCCTGCTGGCATAAAATTGCGCGGTTCAAACACTGGATTTTATTCACGGGTATAAAATTTCGCGATGCAGAACCCCTTGTTAACAATGTTCTGTACGGAATATCTCAGTTTACGTTTAATGAATACTGCATGGAAATTATCACTTTGCATTCAATTTCGAAGTTAAACAGCGAATATAGCGAAATTAAATCCCCTGTGAATAAAGGAACGATTAAGTAAAATTATACCGCATATGACAACGAACTGGAAGTTAAAACTGAAAAAGGAGTATATTTGGTCTAGTAAAATTATACAGTCTATTTATTAAAGTACAGGTCTGATGAAAATCTAACAGTAAGCTAACGAACCAGCGTCAAATCGGCAGCTCATCTCGGTCTTGTGTTAACTATATTTATATCGACAGCTGCTGTCTATATTTTGGCAGGTTCTCTGCCCTTACCTATCTGTATGTCGGCTATTTGGAAGTCGACCTTTGACTTCGTTTCGTAAGCTGAGGGTTAAACTTTCGACAGGGGTGTTGACTGAAATTATAGAACTGTTGTACTCAGTTCAGATTTTATGATGAATTTGTATATAATGTACTGAGAAACTTCACTTACATGTAATTATAAAACTATTTGTATTCTGTTCAGATTTTAAAAAATGATGAATTTGTATTTAAAATGTTTTGAGAAATTTTATAATTTTATGTAAACAGTGCAGACCTGTCGAAAGTTTAACACTTAGCTAACGTGAAGGAGTCCAAGTTCAAAACCGAGTGCCCTAAATGTGGGTAGCTAGTGGCCGAAACGCTGTCTAGAGATAGTCAGCAACCGCCGAGATGATAATGAGGCCGAAATGACCTGCCCAACATGCTCTAGCTTGTTAGCTTAGTGTTAGACTTTCGACAGGCCTGTTACTGTTCATATATTCTAATTTAATTATTAAATATGTATATTTATGTGGCATCACGCATACAAGCCATCAGAAATGATTATTATAATGACTTGTTTTATGTAAAAAATTCTATATTTATCACAAATGTTGTGTGATAAATAATAAATTCGATGAATAATAAATGTATCAGTTTCAAGAAAACAAAAAACGAAAAGCAAAAATGCAAAATAAAAGTAAGAGGTAAATCATAATCAATCAAAAACAAACATACTGGTCCTTGTTCAAAATATAAAAAGAAAAGGGCAAATTGTACAGGTTATAAAAAAAGCATACTGGTCCATGTTCAAATCACAATTTTTTAAGCAAAGTTAACAATATCTCGTTTGACCTGAAATGAGAAGAAGTTAACCCCCTGCCAAGTCCGTGGATAAATATACAGAAAGTCGATTATGAGCTTAGGCTCAAGAAATGGGCCAAAGCGATCAGACGTGCAACATTGACAAATTTGAAAACTTAAAACTTAAATGAAACATGAACTTCCACCATGGAAATGAGACCGGGACCCAAGAAGGACATGTACCTCCTGTTCACCTAGCTATAGCTACACCCGTCACGTGGGAAATCCAAACATTATATAAGTGTTATATAAATCTCTTTCTCACTTGCGGTCGATATTGAACTCCTTCTCTCTCGCTTGTGGCCGGTAAAAGCAAGGATTGAACTCTTTATCACTTGCGGTCGGTAAGGGCAATGGTTGATCTCTTTCTCACTTACGGTCAGTAAGGACAATGGTTGAACTTTTCTTCATTTGCGGTCGATAAGGGCAAGATTTGAATTGTTTCTCACTTGTTGTCTGTAAGGACAAGGATTGAAGTCTTTCTCACTTGCGGTCGGTAAGAGCAATGGTTGAACTATGTCTTACTTCCGGTATTTAAGGGCAGGGGTTTAACTCTTTCTCATTTAAGATCAAACGGGATCGAACTATTTTTCACTTGCGGTCGGAAAGGGCAAGGGTTGGATTGCATCTCACTTGCGGTCTGTAAGGACAAGGTTTGAACTCTTTCTCACTTGCGATCGGTAAGGGCAAGGGTTGAACTGTTTTTTACTTGCGGTCTTTAAGGGCAGGGATTTATATCTTTCTCAATTAAGGTAAAACGACATCAAACTTTGTCTCACTTGCGGTACGCAAGGATTGGACTCTTTTTTTTACTCGCGGTTAACCGGGATCGAACTGTTTTTCATTTGCGGTCGGTAATGCCTCAGGTTGAACTCTTTTTCACTTGCGGTCGACCATGATTGGTTTCATTCTCATATGCGGTCGCCCGTGATAAAATACACGTATTATAAATAAATATTATCTTACTTTTGACGGGAACTTGAACTCTCCCTTTGGTTGGTTTTCTCTTTGTAATGGGATCCAGAGAGTTTGTCAAGAACTGCAGCGATATCTTCATTTCCATATACTAAATCTTGCTGACCATCTGATCCTCTTCTCTTGTTGTTTGTATAATATTGACCACTGTCCTCTAACAACGGAACGTCCTCCAAATTGTCCTCTGTGTTGACCATTGTAATTTATAAATCACAATTACAGTATAGGTATGTCAAAAAATTCTTTAACACTTATCCAAAGAATAAATGACGCATCGGGCGGATCATCTCGACCCCTCGTTAGCTATTTCTCGACAGCTTTTTAGCAGCTGCTACATGTATATTGGCAGGTTTTTTGTCAAGTAATTTATACCTATCCACAGCCCGGTCAATCGACAGTCGAGCTTTGACTTCTCAGTGTAAAACTTTTAGACAGTCCTGTATTGCATATGTAAAAACAAAACCGCGTATTAAGCCGCTCAATAACTCTGTCACCTGGTTATCACCAATGAATTGAGTATTTCCAAAATTCTCCTTTTTTATCTATAAGAATCTCTCGATTTATCAACTGCTGAATTTAGAAGTCCAAAAATCAAGATATTCTTAGTTATTCTTAAAAAAACTCCCTTTCTATCAACAGCCCTTAATGTCTTTACCGCCTGGCTTACCGTTGCTGATTTTAGAAGTCCTGTGATCTACTAATTATGTGTTTTGTCCTTATTATAAGATTCCCTCGATTTATCAACACATTCCTCTTTTATAGGGTCACAATGTGACGGAGAAAAGGACAATGAATTGAAGTTTTACAGTATATTTTCCTCTGAAATGCATACCGTTTGCGTCGTTATGAATAAATTATCCAGACATCAGGCTCGATTTTGCATATGTCTGTCCAGTTGTTTTATAATTGTCTGTAGTATAGCCAAATAACTTGAGTTGTCTGCTTGACCTTTCATTTCATTTCGTATAGAAAGATCAACTCAATAGCTATTTGTAAATTTTACGAATTGCATTTAATACACAAACAATGCATAGTTCTCCTTGTTCTTAACGAAATAAACAACTATGTTCCCTATACAAAAATGTACTGGTCCGTAATAAATATTTAAATTAAAGGTCAAGGGTACACAGGTCAATGTTGTTTATCTGTACAGTACCATGAATTTCAGTTAATAAACTAAATTCATTGATGAACACGATCACAGTACGGGCATGTCGGAAGTTTAAGTATAAGTCGAACGTGACTGCCGAATGGCCGAGATATGGATACCTAATGACAAAAAAAATCTGCCGAAAGATAGATAGCAGCTGCGGGAAAACATTGTCAAGCTATACATGACTATGTGGCTAACGTGGAGGAGAGATAAGTTACCGATTTGGCTCTAATTAGTTAGCTAAGTGTTAAACTGTCCACAGCTTCGTACTGTATATTCAGTAGGCGATGTTCAATTAATTTTGACCTCATACAGAGATTCCATCACGTAACCCATCTTTTCTGTTGCCAAGTCTCAGGCAGGGTATCCAAAGGACATCGTCGCTCTTTGTGTTCACCGTTTGATATTTTGCCTCGTTTGAGGATCTTCATTCATTATCACTTCCCACTGGCGGACCAAGGAATGTTGAATAGGGAAGTTCCATTTCTTGTTGATGCAGAGGAATTATCTAAGTGTTTTAATAATAAGAAAACCTGCAATCTCAACAAGTGACGCACAAATACATTTATATCAAGGATAGAAATAAAGGCGGATTCCAAACCTCAGAACCCCTCCTCTTGGTCCGTCATTGCGACGTCATGTTGTATTCATAAGTTTAGAAATCTGCATCCAATCACCATGACCATCATTTTTATCATTAGCCCTTTAATATACGTCGTGATATTTTTCATGTTTTATTTGAATGTTCACATTTGTTACCGCAAACTTCTTTTTGCAAACACGTGCGTTTATAACTGAGGATCCCAGAAGTACTCTAACATGGTGATACATTGTATATTGAAATACAGCGTCCTTTTAAATGTAAATACTTTTATTATCAATGCACCAAATATTTTTGTTTGCTTTTGGGTTGTCTTGTTAGCTTCTTCATTTTTTCGTGGTCTTGGTCAGTTTTATTGCAATACATGCTGTATGAAATCTGATGTCAGTTAATGACTAAACTGTATTTTACCATTAGTTGCATGTACATATCTTGTCTTCTAGCATTTTCTAGTTCCTAAGCTTCCTAAATTTTCACATTAAAAGTAAAGGCCAATTGCCTTTGAAAGATAAGCACTCCTTGATCACCTATTTTTAAAGTTGAGAATGCAAGGGAACTTTAGATTTTAAATATCCACGATAATCAAAAACAAACAAACTAATCCATGTCCGAATCACAATCCAGAAGCAAAGTCAAAACTTTGGAACTGACAAGTTAGGTTAGACACGTGAACTTCCACCAGGGAAGTGAGGCAGTGCTCCTGAAGGGTAAGCACCTCCTGTTTAGCTAGCTACACCCGCCACGTGTTATAAAAGTAATGAAAAGAACATGGAACTATGAGACGTCAAATATATCCAGGACAATCCTTGACAAGAGACATCAAACTTATCAACAATAATGTGATGACGGCCATAAAACTTTTTGAGGGCCTAGGCTTGCAATATCCCCGAGTCAACAATAAATTTGTAAGCAGCCTACTTCGTTGAACAAAGTCCCCGTAGTGGGAACAATCTCTACCATAGCGTATTAATTGCGAAACAAATACACCATAAACAGGAGATGCAGGTATATTGCTGCATAAAAAAGGAAAGTTGAAATAGAAAAATTGAAGTCATCACGTGAAAATAGACATTTTATCATTATCATTAATATTAATATTAATATAACACTTTTTGAAGACTTTAATATAAACATAGGCTTGCAACATACTGGGGATACTTTAAAACAATGTACCCGCTGATGTAATGATGAATCAATGAAAATAGTTAGTTTTTTATACCAACGTCTCGGTTAAGAAAAAAATAACTGCCGTTAATGGCAGGCAACATCACGTGATCTGAATTTAAGAATGAAAACCCAGGGATTCACAACCACGTGACGGAATTTTTTTTTCAAAAAAAGAAAGAATGAAAAGATATTTTTGACTGAAATTAGCATTGTCAAAAAATAAATAAATAAAACAAATACCAACCTGAATACCTTTATTATATAGATATTATGCTCTTATGTCAATTATACAGGTGATTTCACGATTTATTGGGTTTACCATATTAACAAAACGTGAGTGTGTAAGTATATGGGCTATAAATGAGCATGCGAAATCATTTATTATTTCACACAAGACAATGTCTTCAATGTTCTATATTGTGATAAAATATGTGATTTCTCAATGTAATTTAAATAGAAGAACGAAATCTGCAATTGTAAAACATGTTACTAGAGATGTCATAAGAAGCCAGTAGCAGGCAAAAATTACCCTTACTCCCTGAAAATTTCTGACTACTTTTGGAGTTATCAATTGATTTAAATGGTGAAACATCTATTTTTTCTTCATAATCATTTCTCTGGCTACTCACAAAGGTAATTCTTGGTTACGACCGATTACAGTAGACACAGGGAGGGACCAAATCCAACCCCCTTAATTTACAAATTAGTGTCCATCATCCCACATACACAATGTACAGTACATGTCCTGTCAAAAGTTTCAGACTAAGCTTACGAACAAGTATCAAATCGACAGCTCAGGTTGGCCCTTGTATTCTTATATCTCGACATGTTTCATCAGCTATTCGTTCAAAAGTGATCCGTATTTTGATCACTCGTCAACTTATTTCGACTCCTTTTCACTAACTTTGTGTTAAACTTTCGACTGGTCAGTACTGTATTAAATTACAAAGCCTTATTTGTCCTCGGTTGCTAATAACTCAGCAGCTTTTCAGTCAGACGTAATCCATATATTTGCCACTCGACAGCCGAGTTTCGTCTCTTTTTCACCAACTCGGTTTTAAAATATCGACTGGTCTATATTGTATTAAATTACGTATTAAATTATCAATCCTTATTCTTAGCAAATATGAACAAACTTACCCTTACATACAAATGCAAAATGGTTCTAAATGAACTCAGTAGATAACACTACAAAATATTGACTAATATCTTCATCTCAGTTTTGAATGAAGATGTTGAAAGTGTTAATTTTACAGCACTCGATGGGCGTTTCGTACAATAATTCCCAATAAACACGGCTTCCACCAATTTTTTGAAGCAATATTTTTTACGATTTTGAAAAAATATCCTGATATAAAATTAAATTGAAGAATGATATTTGCAAATGAAAAAACCTGTTTTTGGCAACGAGCCTACAAAACGAATGATTGAAAATATGTTATCAAATAAATAAAACCAAGGTGTTAATATATTGTTTGAGTTTATATGCTGACGCAGAAATTATTTATATTCTATGAATACGTTTAAGCGAATCCGTTCAACTTGACATTTATGAGTCTTTACTAGTGTTTCTGATTAGAAATAAATATAAAAATGATTGTAAGTGTCAAGGTTTTTTGTTAATTTGAAATTAAAACATACATTTGTCCCGAGGTAATATACAGATACTATGGGACATAAATTTTATCCTGGATGGTTCTGGATACATATACATCATATTTATAAAACAAATATTGTGATGACGGCTTTTAAACGTTTAAGAACCTTGATAAGTCCAGGCTTGTAATACCCGTACATAGGTCAAATATTTGCTGCTTGCAAAAAAATGGTGACTCATGACTCAGGGATGTTGCAAGCCTAGACTTATCAAGTCTCTCAAAACATTTTTATGGTCGTCATCACAGTATTGTTGATAAGTTTGATTTTTCTGTGTCCAGAATTGTCCTGGATATATTTGACGTCCTATAGTTCCATGTTACTTTCATACAATTTTAATTACACTCGTGACGGATGTACCTAACTACACAGGAAATGCTTACCATTTCGAAGCACCCGGCCTAACTTCCTTGGTGAATGTTCTCGTTTCTAACCTAACTTGTCAGTTTCAACGTTTTAATTTGCTTCTGGATTGTGATTTGGACATGGATCAGTATGTTTGTTTCTTTTATTTGTGTGTACGCAGATTGCTTTGATACATATCAAAATAATTTTAATAATAATTGTCACAATTATTTTAAATAATTTAACTCCACGAGAACTTCAAAGTCTAAAATTTGAAGACTTTACAGAAACTTTAGCGCTAAAACGATTGGCTTACCTTACGACCCAAAATGTATTGGAATTTAAGGTCGTTTGTGGATTCTTTACGATACATTACAAATTAGAACTTAAATTAGTTTTATTAAGCATCAAAAAACAGAATGGTATTTTAATTTTTTCTTACGAATAAGTAAAGAGGATGTGCTTACTTTTCGAAGCATCCGACCTGGAAAGTTTAAGAAATAACTTTGATATGTTTTTGGTTTATCATTTTATATTTTCATTAGCCCTGCGTATTTCCTATATCTACCAGTTTGAGACTTTTGGCATTCATACGACTATAAATGTTAAACGATGGCATCACTGCGTTTGAATATAAATATCGGCAAAATACATTCCCGGGGAATTATAACTTGGTAAACAAAATGGCTGCCTCAATGTTCCCAGGTTGTTTATTTCTTGGGGTTTCGAGTGTGTTTTATCGCGCATTATTCTGTTTGTCGTACAAAGGTTTGGCATTGATATTAACTATAAACGCCATTTCAAAACAGTTCAATTGTTAATTAACCCTTAAACCCGGTGTGTGAACTGTATAATTCCGCGAAGCGGATTATACAAAAGTTTATAAACCAGCTTTGGAGGTTAAAAAAAGATAAACCAAAAATTATAATTAAATGGAAAAATAATTTTACAATAATATTAATATTATAATTTTAATGACAATTAAACATTTTCAAAACTTTACTCTCAAATTGCCACCATCATATGTCGCATTAATAAAAATAAATGACGTCACTGACGTAATGAGCTCGTAACCATCAACAACCGCCGACTCCATCATCTTTTCTATTGATCATGTGATCAATCATGGGTATCATAAACAAACTGAAAATCCTGATATTAAAAAGATACCAAGAATAAAATCATTACGCGTTAAACATTATTTGCCGGGTTCAAGGTTTTTACCGGACTTTAGGATTGTGGTTTGGACATGGATTTGTATCTTTGTTTTGGATTTTTGCAATTAATTATATAAGAAGATTATATCAATATAAATCAAATACACAGGAGGTACATATGCTTAGTCAGGGAAATATTGCAGGGTTGTTCATTAAACGAAATGCATCAAGATAATAATTTAGAGATAAAAATAATACATGTACGTCTTTTGTTTATATTTTTCGTATCGAGAAGAAAAACATTTGCAATCGTTTACAGAATAGATGCGCAGTTTAGAAATTTAATAAGTTCATTATAACTTCAAACGATAAATTCACAATATTTCATCAAACTTTTTGTACAGAATTATTGTACAATTTAGAAATTTAATAAGTTCATTAAAGCATTAAACCATAAATTTACTATTTTTTATATTTTTTTTTACATTATTGCGAGTTTCAGGTTACATAAATATTGCTCACAAAGCGACTCATATCATTATATAATATTTTTTTATCATCAATCATCTTAGGTAATAAAACCCATTTAAGCGTGATTTTCCTCTTTGACTGTCTTCTGTATAAATACGGAATGAAACTACTATTAGCGCGTTCATTTTTCGGCAACAGGGCACCCGAAAAGGACTAAACTCAGCCGTGATGGTAAGTTTTGGCAAGAATTGGCTGCTAAGTTAAATAGAAAAAACATCGAGTTTCTTAAATATTTTAGTAATTTCGTTCTGTCTGACAGATAACGCTTCTTACGTAATGTGTTCCGCTTTGTTCATTTGTTCAAGCTAACGATGATAAAAGTCATATTACTGAAATTCTCGGTCCGCTTTTTAATGGTAAGCAATGTGACCATCACCCAATTACTTGAGTGTTGCAATGGTTATCGTTTTAGTTTTGACCCGATTATATCATATATCTGTAAATACGGGGTTTTTGTATATATTTTTCTCTTTGAAGACAACAGCGTAGTGTCTTCTAAGCACCATTGTTATATATTTATGTATACTATATAAGAATGAAATGATAATTTTATTTATAAAAATGGCATGATTTAGGCATGCATAGGAATGTTAGATTTGCATTTAAAACATTTTTTGAAAAAAAAACCCGGCCTCACTTATTCTCTGGTGAAATTTCACGTGCCTAACTTGTTAATTTGAAACTTTAATGCTTTGGTTCTGGATTATGATCCGGACATGGATTAGTATGTTTGTTTTTCATTAAATAGAAGAATTATTCGAACCTTCCTTACACGATCTATAACAGACAGACTCTTCATTTTCATGTTTAAATTTATAAAAGGACACTGGGTCTCAAAAAATTCATAATTAAAATTTGGAATATTGATAAATAGAGTTTAAAGAGTATCTTTCAGAATAGAATGTAGGTTGATTTGCTAAAATTGTCTTCAAGATAACACTTCGCTGATGGATAGTTAAGATTGGCATTAGAAAAGTTAAGCCGTTGTCAGATAGTTAACCTATAATCATATCTTCTTTAACTAAATTGTTACATCTATATTATCAACTTTTCATGTCTTTTTTCCAGGCAAACTTAAGACCATGGATGATAAGCGTTTTTGCCATTGTTTTGGCGGTAACATTTGTACAATCAAAAATCTACGATTTGTATCCAATAAACTTGCCAGGACCAATGCAATCATGTTTTGATAGATTGGAAAACCTGCATCCCCTAACAAAGTATAGCGGGTATTCTGTTTCACAAGACTGCATTGCCCAATATACCTGGAGAATTGGAGATCAGCCAAAACGTTATGACACCATGGTCAAAAAAGGCGACTGGTATGATAGACTTCTCCAAGCTGTCAAACCAAGACCTGGTTACTGTGGAGGGCCAAGGCGTGTAAGGAAGGAAATCCGGCAGATGTCCCAACCAGAGAGGAACAGATACTTCCAAGCTATTTTGAAATTGAAGGCAACACCGGTAAATATTTGTAACTATACTATACAAAGATATTATACTATTACAAAAACACGACAAACATTTTTATTACATATTATTCCAGTGTTACTTTTACAGAACTAGTCGATTCGGAATACAATTTATCATCAGTAGTGTTGTAACAACCAATTATGAAATCAAAGTTTGTTTAGGGGTAAAAAATATGTCCAAAGGACCAAAATACGATTAAACAGGTTTTGCTAAACAAAATTCTTTGCATCAGCTATATATAGGAAATATACCTTATTTTTGATGCGTTTCTGATTTTAACTAGCAGGAAATTTAGACAATATTATGTATTAAATTTTTATCTATTTAAAATTGTATGTATTCCGATATTAATTTATATAGAGCAAATGTCTTCAATTGATGACAATCGTTAGTTTCTATAATTCAATTTGTAGTGTATTATCAAAACTATATCATTCTACATATACCAGCCTGTATCTCTGCTGGTAGCTTGTGCCCCAAGTGTATAATTATTGTGTCATAAGTAGCATTAATTGTGTATTATTATCAGAAATATGTTGTCAAAATTTGATGCTAGTTAAAATTTGAAATTCCTCAAAAACTAAGGTATACACTCTCATGCAAAGTATTTCCTTAGCTGAGTTTGCTAAAATATATTTTAGTCCTTTTGGAATCCTTTTTAACATCTTGGAAAAAACTTTGGTTTCATAATTTTGGTTCAAGCACTACAAATGAAAAATTGTGTTCCAAAACGGCAGTCGAGTGTTATAAAATTAACTGATATAATATGTGATTAACTATTGCCTTAGGTGAATTCGGTAAAATAAATTTGTTACTTCTATTTTACTTATTTCAATATCTTAAAAATATTTTGATTTCCAAACATTTTGTTCATATCATGCATTTTATTCCAAAACAAACCACCGTCACGGAATTTTAAATATGTTGTTAATATTTCCATTTAATGATAATCGGTATTTTTTAAACTTTAATACAAATCTTTAGTATATCATACATATTATATTTATCTATATATTAATATTAATAAAAAAAAAGAAAAAAAGAAGAGAATAAAATCTTCCTTAATTTAGTAATAACAAATTATAATTTAATACAAATCTGCAGTATAGTTTTTAAAATATATTTGTTTAACATTAATAATTAATCATAAAAATATCTTTCGCAATTAAATATATATAACATAATTTTGTTATTACAAAATTTGTCTTTGATAATAATAAACTTTATTTTACAAATCTGTAGTATACTCTCCAAAATACATTTTTCTAAAAATAATAATCTTTTTTGAATATAGTATATATATTTTGCTATTTTACAATTTGTCTTTGTAATAATAAGTGACGTTTTAATATAAATTTGTTATATATTTACCAATATATATTTTTTTACATTAATTATAATAATATCATACTATTGTGCGATTTTTCTTTTTATGGATAACGTGTACATGGAACAGTTATTGTATTATTGTTAAGAAATGATCAATTCGTCCGTTTTATTTTTATATGTCCATCTTGTTGAACTACTTGAACTTATATAGAAGCGGCTTGTGTTCTACTCTGATGGTGGTGTAGACATATAAGTTAATTTTGTTTTGTTTCGTAGACGGTGAAAACTCTTGTTTGGTACATTATTGAAAAAATATTAGTTTATATGAAATAAAGCATTAAATAACTAATGCAAATAATTTCACACATAAACAAACTTATTTTATGAAAAGGTTAATTTCGTAAATAAAAACACGAAACAAATTTTGTTTTTGAATTATCCTCATCGATTAACTTTAGATTTTATTATTTACAACAAATTAAAAAAATCAATATTCCTTGGTTTTTTTTAAATTTAAATTTAAATGCATAACATATATGCTTTAGAATATGTGCATTATATCAACAAAGCAAGGTTTATCCTAAAAAATAAGAATAATTATGTCGATCAACTTTGATTATTTCAAACTTAACTCAACATCATCAAATTGTCTTTCTTGTAGAAGTTATAGGAAATTTCAAAAGTTCCTCAAACCGGGAACATGCGCTATGCAGTGTCGCCTAATGTGTTTATTTTGAATCTTATGTCATAATGCTCACAGTTCTCTATAGACTTCTAACTCTGTAATTTTTGTCTTCTTTATAATTATATGCTTTTATATTGTTGTTTTGTTTCAGTTCAGGGACACAAATCGTTATGATTGGTTTGTCCGTCTTCATTCTGGTGTTTTGATGAACACAGTCCGCTTTGGATGTTCCTTGTTGTCGTTTACACGTATTTTCACTTTGATGTAAGTACCATGCTTCGTATCTTACTTATGAGCACCCGGCCTCACTTCCCTAGTAGAAGTTCACGTGTCTAACCTAACTTGTCAGTTCCAAAGTTTTTACTTTGCTTCTGGATTGTGATTCGGAAATGGATAAGTATGTTTGTTTTTGATTATATTCATTAATACATCGCTTTTTTGGTTATGTAATGTCATTAGTGTCGAAAGTGGCTGTAGGTTTTAATTTTACTCCGAGACTATCGAATATAATATCAATTTTGTTTTCGTTTTATTAGAAATTTCAAACTCGGAATTTATATATTCAGAAAATAGAAATTCTCAATGGAGTGCGAAGATAACGATATTAAAATTCGTTTACGTTAATCAGAAACGACCAACAAGCTTAAAACTTAAAATTTGATTCATTGATTATTTGATTGGTTGGCGGTTGATTGATTCATTCATTTAACTATTTCTTTATTAATTAATTTATTAATTATTTATTAATTATTTATTTATTTATTTATATTTTAAAAGCACATTTAGATATCATCAAATCAATTGATATTTGTTTTTATTTTCTTGTTTAATCGTTTGATTGTTTATTTTGAACTCATATAGGTTTGAAGAAGCTCTACGCCAGATCGACCCTTCGGTAACAGTTCCATATTGGGAAACTAAGCTTGATGACGGAATGAAATTTTCTGCTGAGTCAGTTATATGGGATAAAAGTATGTTTGGTCGTGGAGATGGTATGGTTGATACAGGATATTTTGCAAACTCGCAGACCCCATTTGGTCCTTTCTTCCGTAACATAGCCCAGGAGGACCAAGGTGACCTGCTAAGTAAAACAAACATGCAAAATGTAATGAAACAGAACAGACTAGCAGCAATTGTACAGCCAAACGCTCCCCCTCAATCCGATATGAATGAGTTTGTTTCAAGCGTTCAACGATGGCAGGATGGACAATTTGTAACTCTCAACCAGAGCGCAGTCGATCCTGTTTTATTCTCCCTCTACGCATTTGCTGATAAAATATTTTCCAGATTCAGCGCAAACCAAAAAGCTCAGGGCATTAATCCTGAAAGCGACTACCCAGCAAATTGCCCAGCAGGAACAGGTCGAAATGATCAATTATTCCCAGGTATTTCCAATATTGATGCTCGTAATAAATATTATACAAGCTGTGTTTATCAGTACACCGACATTCCAAAATCATGCTCAAGTCATGCTGAGTGTGGGTCTAAATTTTATGAATGTAGTAACAATAATGAATGCATTTCCAAAAGATGGCAAGACGTTGCCGGTTTTAGCGGTCTGGATGTTTGCGACTCAAAATTGGTTCCGCCATCTATTCAAACTGGATACTGGATAGACGGTGACGCAGATTACAGTAAGTGGGGTTACATACCAGTAGAAGTAAATTACGAATTCCCACCAGAAAAGGTTGTGTACAATAACTTCCCAGTCCGTAACAACAGGTTTGACACCAGATATGACATCTATAACGTTCCCGGTATCGAACGCTACCAGAGAACAGACGCAGCGAGAAATCAGAAATGCGCCGAAGCACCAACGATAAACATAGAGTCAAATGGATTAAACTATGCTGGGCTTTACAAAGATTTTGGTCTTCCTGATACGCGTGTAGCAATGTCCCAAGCTCTAGTCTACGTCGCAGTCAAAAAACCAACAGCTGGTCAAGACGTGGAATTCCTTTTATCCGGATATGATACATGTGGTCGAATCTGTAAACCGTTTTGTAGAGCACGAAACATGAAAGATTTTAAGCCTTGTTCCGGAGCTGTACGATTGTCTGCTCGGTCTACTCTAGCACCAAATTTGTTAGATGTGGTAGAGGAAACATGGAACATCAGAATAAACAATCGCTCAAACATCATTGATCGTAGAATATTTGTAAGTTTCTTATGTGATGCTGACAGCCAATGGATTTGGAAGAAGTCAAGAAACTATGTAGGAAGGGGTAAGTTTTTTAAAAAATAAATCTCCTATTTTCTGTTACACAGTGTTTTTATTATGTTGATTCGGACCGAATATCCAAATCTTTTCATATAACTGAATGAAAGAAAGTTTCTTGTTCACTGCTATGATGCTGCCTAAAAATAAATTCGATGTTTGCAAAAATCAGACGTAGCCTAAAAACAATTTGCGTGGGCAATATCAATTTGAATCCATATGGATGAGTTCAAACTTAATATGATATATCATATACAAACAGACGTGTTTCAGAGGAATAACTGAATAAACTTCAGGCGTTTAACTTTAATCTCTTCTTTATGCATCTGATGTAAGTATGGTAAGTAAGTTAAACTGACGAGAACGCATGCTCACACCTTGACCCTATGTTAGATTGTTAAATTAAGGAATGCCATTTTTTTATTTTACAGGTCGAAAAAACTCTGGATACGGGCGAAAAAGTAAATGGTAGGGTGACTGAAGCAATTGTCCCTGATTTCAAGTATCTGTCATGGATCTGATAACAACCTGTTTTCATTTTTTATATTTGTTGTTTTAAACTTGATTTAAAAATTTAGAATAAAAATGTTTTCTCTCATATTGTTGTAATTGATAGTATGGAGCGTGAAATTGAATAAAAAGAGTTGTCATTCCTAATGCCAAGATAATTTTGTTGTCCACCGGATTAAGGGGCGGCGATTAGCTTTCCACAATTTCGGTATGACTGTAGTTTCATCAAAATCAAATATCACTTCAGACAATTGAACAGACCAAAAACTTCAAAAATCCTTAAGGTACATCTAGTTATACTGGGATTTTGATACTGTAAAGGGAAAATTTTTCGCGTGATTGGTTTTTCCCTTATTTTGCGCTAAAGAAATTACTGCAAAACTTTTAACCACGCAAAAATATCTACCATACAGGTAAATATAGCATGATATATAGACAACACCCACTTATATTGGTAACGCAAATATTACACCCATACAAAATGCTATATTTCAGAAATCGCAAAATTTACAATCCGCGAAATTATTCCCCTTTACAGTCGTATTGCAAATACGTAGACATTGAAACCTTGAGACAAAATGCATTGTTCGTTTGTAAAACATCTCCAAATGCAACTTAAACTACAACTGTCACTATGATATAATAAAAACATATCAATTCGTGTCAAAATCATGATTTTAAAGCAAAGTAAGAACATTGAAACTGACAATTGAAATTAAATTCATAGACTTCAACCAGGAGCCTCAGGCCGGTTACTTCAGAAAGGTTCCATTTTTCATCACTAGTAAACATTCATTTTGTACATTTTTCTATTATTTGTCTTCTTGTCGGTGGCAATATCTATAGCATTATATAGAAAAGGAATGAAAAACGGAGTATCTTTGGAAAACCATGAG
Source organism: Anadara kagoshimensis (assembly GCA_021292105.1). Classification (NCBI taxonomy): domain Eukaryota; kingdom Metazoa; phylum Mollusca; class Bivalvia; order Arcoida; family Arcidae; genus Anadara; species Anadara kagoshimensis. The sequence continues at coordinate 14,677,233 of CM037863.1, read as the reverse complement.
TTGAGTTGAGTTGAGTTGAGTTGAGTTGTGTGATGGTCTTTTTTGTCCCAACTGTAATCAAGGCACTTTCACTTATATCGAACGTAGCCAGCTATAGGCGAAAATTCAGAAATTTTGCCAATGTGTTCGCTGATTGCATTAAACGGCAGAGTTCTTTATCTTTATCGTGCCATTCCTACCGTGACAAGATATCTCGTCTATTTTAAGTTCCAATCTAAAAGAACCGTCACTACCCACTTTTAAGTCATGGGTCAAACCCGGTCGGGGTTCGAACTTACGATCTCCCACTTATAGAGCGAGAATTCTATCCACTGAGCTAACGCAGTGGTCTTTCAAAACCATGACTTTTTCTTTGTTAATTGCATCACTTTTTAATTGATCTTGAATCGAATCAAGCGAGAGGGTTTTTATTGTCAACTTTCCTTTTTATGCAGCAATATACCTGCTTCTCCTGCTTATGGTGTATTTGTTTCCCAATTAATACGCTATGTAAGAGCTTGTTCCCACTACGAGGACTTCGTACAACGAAGTAAGCTGCTTGCAAATAAATTGTTGACTCAGAGATATTGCAAGCCTAGGCTTATCAAGGCCCTCAAAAAGTTTTATGGCCCTCATCACAGTACTGTTGATAAGTTTGATGTCTCTGTGTCCAGGATTGCCCTTGATACATTTGACGTATCATAGTTACATGTTCTTCTCACACAATTTTGTTTACACACGTGGCGGGTGTAGCTAGCTAAACAGGAGGCGCTTACCCTTCCGGAGCACCCGGCCTCACTTCCCTGGTGGAAGTTCACGTGTCTAACCTAACTTGTCAGTTCCAAAGTTTTTACTTTGCTTCTGGATTGTGACTGGGACATGGACTAGTATGTTTGTTTTTGATTATGTAATTATGATCCATTAATTCTTAAATTAACAAACAAAAAATTATAACAGAAAGTGGAGATACGTACAAAAATTAAATGTAAACATGTAGAATTTTCCGTCTTTTTTCACGTTATGGGTTAAATACAAACAGCATATGCTTATAATTAGAAGAGTGTTATCTGAACTGAGCGAAATATGTCCTAGTTTGAAACCTTGACACCAAATGAAATATGTGTTTTATTAAAAAAACATAATAATTACTACCCTTACCCTTACCACTACCCACTTTTCAATTAGTTCAGACCCGGCCGGGGTTCGAACCTACGGTCTTCCACTTACGGAGCGAGAATTCTACCCACTGAGCTAATGCGTTGATCTTGGAAACCATGACTTTTCCTTTGCAAATTGAATCACGATTTTTATACTGAACTTGAAACTAGCCAAGTAAGCGAGGGTTATGTAATCTGCAAAAAATGTTCATGACCCATCAATGCTTTGGTAAATTAACAAACAAAACATAATAATAACAGAAAATGGGTATGTATAGAAAAAATAACTGTAAACATGTAGAATGCTCCATCTTATCCATGTCACAGGTAAAACACAAACCATACTGGTCCAAAAAGAAATTTTGGAGGCCTCTCTTAAAATTGATACAATACCGTATGTAAAGACTAATAGACTCGAAATGTGACTAAAACGTTTGTATTTGTTAAGGGTATTAATAATCAAGTATAATTTAGCTCAATAATGAATTCATATCTTTTACCATTCTAATTTAAATTAAAAAAAAGTAATGTTTCCCGAAAAATGACTCTTGTATCTGTATTTTATAATACCTAAAGCTACAAAACACCTAAAATTGGAATCAATATGTTTGTATGTATTAAAGTTAAATGTTCCATATCATTTAATAAAGATGAGACAAAACTATTTTTAAAAAAACGGCACAAAAAGAAAAAAAGTTCATTAAAGATTCGAAGAAAAGGTAAGACATTTTTATTTCTCGTACTTTGTGCTTGTTATACAGCATAAACGTCTCTGTATAGTGTTTAATTGTTATGCTAGCATTTCAAGAGCATTTTTTTGCATTGGTAGATTATATACGGTGTCTATCTTTTCAAGGTTTCTAAAGCAAGACCAATCAGCAACCAGCTTTTCTGTTGGGACCAGTACATGCTCATAATTATGTCAGGGTTGTCTACAGTGAGCGAACTATGTCATAGTTTGAAGTCTTGACATTAATTGATATATGTGTTATGTAAATAATCAGAATAATTACTACTCTGACCCTTAAACAGATGGAAAACGTTATTCTCATGTCATTCAAATTAGTTAATTTTGGTAATTACTGTATAAAAAATTCAAAAGAACTCCAACGTTATATCTAAGTATGAAGCACTTTGCGATAACGGAACATGTGTAAATGCTTACGTTTATTGTACAACCAACTGATAGTGGTTGTAACTGAATATAAATCTGTTATCCTTCGATATCCTGATAAAGCATATATTTCTCGGTGTATTCTAAATAAAGAGATTTGTAATTGCATAAAAGTGAAACAAGTAACACCATCAATACACGACTAGGATGGACACAAACCACACTAAATTTAAAGTTTAATAGCTCACAAATTTAAATCAAGCCATGTGTTTTCAAAAAGTGAACAAGCAACAGCTACATGCTTATGATACTAACGTTATATAAAAGATATAAAAAAAGTTTTATATAATGAACTCATTTGAACAAAACACAAAACGACTAAAATGATCATCTCGGAATTGATTTGAGATGTTCATGAAATCAGTCTTAAAAACCCAAAACATGCCAATCTATGTCTAAATCACTATCCGAAAGCAAAGCAACATTAAAATTGTCAAATTAAGTTAAAAACATGAACATTTACTAGTGAAATGAAATCGGGTGCTGCAGAAGAAGTGAAAGGTATCGTGTGCAATTAAAATTACGAATGACGCAAAGTGCATTGTGCCACTAGTGATTAGCACCGAAGTTCAAGAGGTTAAATATGTGATATTTTTATCTTATTTTCTTCTTCTTCTTCTTATTCTTCTTTTTTTTACATTATCATTATTATAACTATTTTTAAATTCAAATTAGATATTATTCTGTTCATACTAAAAATAGGCTGAAAGAAATTAATAATTGTAAACATACAATAATTTTCTTCCTATTTTCCTCTTCTTTTTTCTATTATTATTATGATCAAATTAGATATTATTTTGTTAATACTAGAAATAAGCTGAAAGAAATTAATAACTTAAAAACCTTGCACTAGGCCCCAGCCTACAAAAACAAATCGGCAAAAACAATGATTTAATACGTAATATATAACAAATTACGATAAAAAAATTATTATTCTCATATTTTTATGCTTACTTATAAAAGGCATTTTCTATGAATAAATATTAAACCAATAAATTTATTCAAATACACGTCGAAATTTTAAAAACGGAAAACGTTTGACCTTAAATCTCAATTTAGAGATGAAAAACAAACTTTGAAACTGACAAGTTAAGTTAAACACGTAATCTTCCCCCAGGGAAGTGAAGCCGGGTGATCCCGAAGGGTTAGAACATCCTGATATCCTGATATATATAATCAAGGTACACCAACCACATGTGTAATTGAAATTGAGTGAACGTAACGTGGAACAATGGGAATTCAAATATATCCAGGGCTATCCTAGAGTGATTAAGTAATAGGAGTAATGATGTTTATCGTCCCAGTCAAGAATATTTTACTTTTAATGAAACGTCACCAGCTATAGGCGAAGGAGCAGGAATTTAGCATGTGTGTTGCACTGATGGCATTATACCACAGGGTTCTTTATCGTGCTATGCCTACTGTGACACGGGACCTCTTTTTTTTAATTTCCCAACTTGAGAGTACCATGACTTTTATTTCGTAATGTCGAATTATTGGCAAAAGAACTGTCACTACCCACATTCCGGTCGTATTCCAGTCGTGGATTGAACCCAATATCCCACATACGGAGCAAATACTCTACCAACTGAGCAGCTTCCACAATTACAAAACAAACAAACAACATTAGACAAAATACACATCAAGCAACTGCTTATAAACCACTAACTTTGGATTAGTCTTGCACCGAATGAATACATGATATCCAGTTGTATGATTAATGGTAACTAAACCAGTTTTAATTTGCAGCATTAAACGACTGTTGTGGAATAAAATACTCTTTCAGAAGTTTTTGGACCAACATTGAGATAATCGAAATATTTTAATAACAGTAAAATGAAAGGACAAATATATATTTTACCAAATCTAAACGAACCTTCCGACGTAATTCACAACATGTACCCCATAACTATGTACTTTTAACATTTTAATCAGAACCCCAAATAAGGTATGTATAGCTCAACTGCAATTTTATTTTTAATACAACTCCAATTACGAATATTAAAAAGTTAAACAAGCAAGTGCAACTTAAACACGTGGTGGGTGTAACTAGATTAAGAGGGGACGCATGTCATTCCGAAGCACTCGGCCTCACTTCTCTGGTACTTAACTTAATTTACCAGTTTTAACTTTTCTTTAAAATTGTGATTTTGGCATGGATGGTTATTTTTGTTTTTGAAGCACTAGAATTACCACATAAAGTATGTTTGAGTTCATAAGTTTTACGTTCTAATTAGCACTAATTTATACATTAATTAATCTGTAACGACAAATTATTCTGTTATTTGAGGAAGTAATTTGGATTGCAGACTTAATTATTACTTTATCTGTTTTAATTTTGCGGCACTAGACGAATGTTTTGTAGCTAAAGTAATAAATTATAAGATCAAACGCAAACAATTCGGCCCATATCCCAATCAAAATCTAAAATCAAAATTAAAAAAAAATTTAAAAAATACTGAATATATTTAAATACGCGGACTCATACTAGGGAATTATCAAAAATTCATTTGTAAGCAATTTGCGTCGATATATAAAGTTCCCCTAGTAGAAAAAACTCTACTTAAGTGTATTAATTATGGCACGAATACATAATAAACAGATGAAACAGGTAAAGGCAAACAACACAGACCTGTTTGTTTGACCTTTTAATAGGAATATCCATATAGACCAGGCTATCCTATACATAGGTAGTAGTAGAATTCACACTTCAAAATCTGTAGACAAGATAAGTGATTAGTGTTCCAATTATGTATACAAAAAAACCGTGTGATTCCTATATATAAATGCAGTCGCTCATAATAAATATTTTAATTAAAGGACAAACGGATAGGTCAAAGTTGTTTACCTATATATTGTTACATAGAATATCAAATTTTACAAGACGAAAACCAAAGGTATAAACGGTTTAAGCTCCTAACAAGTAATCCATCACTATAACGATTGGTAACCGATAGCCAAGAAGTTTTAGAGTTAAGTTGAGTAATGGTGTCTAACGTCCTAGTGAAGCATATATTACTTACACTAGACGTCGCCAGCTATAGGAGAAGGTGTAGAAATTTTGTCTGTGCGTTGTCTGATGGCATTATACTTCAGGGTTCTTTATCGTGCCAAGTCCATTGTGACATGGAACCTCGTTTATTTTACGTTCCCTTTCAAAGGAACCGTGACCTTCATGTCGTAATGCCGAGTGCTTGGCGAAAGAACAGTCACTACCAAATTTCTTTGGTCAGACCTGGTCGGGGTTCGAACCCACGACCTTCAACTAACGGCGAGATCACTCTACTAACTGAGTTACCGCCGTGGTCCCAAGGTGTTTCAGAGGAAAGGTTGATCATATGAGTTACAGACAGATACTCGCATACAAAAACACACCAGCAGAGTCAACTTACTGAACAGTGAATTTAAACAAAAAGACACATAGGCCGTAAGAACTTTCAAATTTCATAAGTTGACCTTAGAATATTAAAATTATTATAATTATGTCACCTTTGTCATCTCGTCAATCATTTTTAGCAATAAAACCATTTTACCGTTGAACATTTTGCCTTCGAACCTTCAATCATTTTGTTGCAATAAAGACATTTTAACCTTTTCACATTTTTTCTTCCGCCGACTTTCGTATAAATAAGGACTCTTGTCTCTATTTGTGTGCTTTTTGTTTTTCAGGCAGGCACCTGGAAAGGACGAAATGGTAACCATGATTGTAAGTTTTTGAAAAAATATCTATTTTTTTAAATTTTACGCACAGACATTGTGCTAATACATATTTTTTTTTAAATTCGCTTTATTAATCTACATTCGTACAAATTGTGTTAATCTAATTGAAAAGTCATTGGATACAGAGGATTATTTTTGCGAGGTAAAATTCCGCGATTTCTGAAATTTGGCATTGCGCATGCCTGTAATTTCCCGTAACCATAGGTATATTCTATGTATTATGATATATTAACCTTAATGATAGACATTTTCGCATGGGTATTATTGTTGTGGTTATTTCTTTAGCGCGAAATAAGCGAAAAGTTTACCCGCGCGAGACTTACCCCTTTTACAGTATATTAAATCAGATTTGATGATTTATGTCAAGAGACATATAACAGAAATTAAAATTAAAAATCGTTTTTATTCTTAATACTATATTAAGTAAATGTTGAGTAACATAATTATAAATTGAACAAAATGGACTTGCAAAATAGAATTCCTTATACAAACTAGTGACAATAACCGGAGAGTGATGATGCTGTTGAAGTTGTGATTGCTGCCAAAATGTCGAAGAGTTTCTCATGATACCTCGGTTTCTTTTATTATCCAAGAACATATTTCCTCGATATAAGTGAAAAAATCTTAACAGGGTCGTAAAACACCATTACGCACCTTCATGTACGTATGTGGTGAGATTCAATGTAATTTTTAAGCCGTCGTTTTTAACGATATAACACTGAATGCCTTTAACATGAAAATTTCTAAAAGAAAAACTAGACTTTTCAATAAAATTTGATGAGGCCAATTCATTAAAAAAACAACCAAATTCCCTAAAGTGCATTTTCAATACTGTAGACTCACGGTTTCTCGTAGACTTCTCTCAAACGATTTTTTTTTATTTTAAAAGTAAAATCGTACAATTATAAAAGAATTCATGCCATAATCAATTTTGTATTTTTCTTTCAGTTTTTCCCCTTACTCCGTTAATTCTGGTCAATTTTTAACAACGGCTATTTTGTCTAAGTCATACATTTCGGTCGAAACCATTTTGGACAGGGAGATACTCAGCTAATTTGCATAATAAACACTTATCGACAATGTTGATACGCAACACTACACATGATTGACAGGAATGATTTTTATATAAAACTATTTATTTACCTGAATATTTCCATAATTTTGTCAATAGTTATCAATATACGTATGGTGTTATAAAGCTGCACGTACGAGTATGTCATGTACTAAAAATTTGTTTTGTTTGCAACGACAGATTTTTGTACAAAATAGCATTCTTGCCATAATTTGCCCTCAAATCATTATTTGAAACAACATATCTCTTTCTCTCTCTCTCTCTCGTTGTACGATAATTCTTACTGAAATGAATTAAAGAATGATTTAACATAACGGTAATACTAATTAACTTTGACAAACTTAAAACGTTAAATGACGAAGCCAAGACTTACGTGAATATATATTTTCATAAAAAGTTCTACAAATAAAAAGACGTTCAGGAAAGTTTCATTCATTATTTACTGAAAACAAAATTAAGATACATGTATTTACAAAAAGTCATCTACAAAAATAAAAATGCCACCCGGAAAGTCTGCATTTATTACTTTCTGTTAACAAAAGTAACGTGTTGTTCCCCATTTTTTCAAATTATTTCATTGAATTATTAATAAATAGATTTCTCGCTCAGTTAGATTTTTATTTTTCCTATTTCAATAATTATTAGATCAAGGAAAACTTGATACTTTTTGAAAAGTAAAATTCTAATATGTAATAAATGGTAAAATACGGTAACTTATTAAACTTATAAATCGCGTGTGCGGATAATTAGTAAGACTGCAAGAACTTTGTCAAATCTACCTGGTAGTTGGCAAGAACTATTCAGGTTTGCACGTGTTGTCTTTGCCTAAAGCAATTCGGTAACCAGATTATATTTAGAGGCAAATGTTAACAAATATTTCTAATCATAGTAGCAAAAATATGAATTAAATGATAACGATAAATCAACAACTGTGCAGATTTTTTTGAGACATTAACTAATAAATAAGTTTCAGGAAAACTGATATTGATATTAATATACACGTAGTTGGGAGTGACTATCTTTGTAGAGTCGAAGAAGACTGTGCTAATGACCCGTAACAGAAACTAATTTGCATATAAAAAACTTCTTACTCCTGTTTTTTTGTTATGACGGCAAAGATAGAAAAATAGCGATAAAATTTTACATAGGGATATCAAGGGCGATATTAAAATGTTTTAATATGAAGTCAAGAGAGTAAATTGGACACCGGTTTCAACAGGCCACATTACGGCATGGACTTACTTTCACGATGCAATAAGCTACGATTTGTATTTACACGCTAACCCCATGAAACCCGACAAGAACCGAAGTCTTATTGGTTGTAATCAGACTTTATCTTTACGCCGGTATTAGCGAAGACTCGAATGGAATAAAAGATACCTTCTTTTTTGTGAATACTTGTATAAAAGCAAAATTTGATATATGCCACGATTTAATTTAAACACAGTTTTGTTAAAATATTTGTTTTAAAATATGAAATTCTAAGAGATTTCCATAACCTTTCTAACCTATGGCAAATAGATTGTGTCTGTATCGAGCAGAGTTTTAAAGAAAACTAGTTTACAAAGAATTACGAGAACTATGTTTGACAAGATGTACATTTTTCTGCTGTTCAATATAATATTTCGTAGATTGATACAAATATTTTAAGAAAATATATAAAATGAATTAGAAATACACAAATCAAGTCATGTCCAAGTCAATTTTTTGTAATAAACAAATTAAGTTAAACATGTGAATTTCCAACAGGGAAGTGAGACCGGGTGGTACTGCAATAAGTTATCAAGAGGATATATGTAATATTATATAATTTTTTATTTAACTGTTTATCACTTTATCTTGTAAAAGGAACATGCGTTTATTTTCAGGCAAACTTCAGACCATGGGTGTTAAGTGTTTTGATCATAGTTTTGGCGGGACAAGTTGTACAATCTGAAATCTATGATTTGTATCCAATAAACTTGCCAGGACCAATGCAATCATGTTTTGATAGATTGGAAAACCTGCATCCTCTAACAGAGTATAGCGGGTATTCCGTTTCACAAGACTGTATTGCTCAATATACTTGGAGAATTGGAGATCAGCCAAAACGTTATGATACCATGGTCGTAAAAGGCGACTGGTATGATAGACTTCTACAAGCTGTCAAACCAAGACCTGGTTACTGTGGAGGTCGGAGGCGTGTAAGGAAGGAAATCCGGCAAATGTCACAGCCAGAGAGAAACAGATACTTCCAAGCTATTTTGAAATTGAAGGCAACACCGGTAAATATTTATACTCGATGTGATAAATTGATAAATCAAATGTATCTATACAATAATAACAACAACAACAATAATAATAATAATAATAATAATAATAATAATAATAATAATAATAATAATAATAATTTCGTAAAGAATACCTGTAACGAAAAAAATTTATTTCATATTTGTGTTAAATACCATTTTAATATCACAATATCGAAAACCGCATCAAAATTGATGACCAAATAAGAAAGTTATAGCAGTTTGAAGGCCTTCAATTTGGTCTTTTCTGGGTAGCTGTAAGTGAAATGACCCATATCGAGACTGATCCGTGTGTGACGTCATTTAAGTAAACTTTGTAGTAACTAACATGGTGGACAGTACTAATAATGCTGATGTAATGATGTATAATATAATGAATGGACAAAACTTTAACGACTCTCGTGCACCTGTATGTTATATGATTCGTAATTAGTTTAGGAAGAAATAAAAAACCTTACGATTTATAAAATTGGCGTTCAGTTGTATTTATTCCATCCAGAAACAATCAGCGAGAATGCGATCAAACTGAGTTCTGAATGTTATCCTAGACATAACCAAATACATTTTTTATTAAATAAAGGAAAATTAATTGTCACTCGTTAAAATTTTAAAATGAATTAAATTTTAATATTAAATCATGCAGAACCCTCTACAGACACACATCCTGCAAAATTTTCAACCAAACATCGGTGAAACGTGGCACCATCTTCAAATACAACACAGGCAGTCATTCACGCAATTAAAGATTTTTTACTAAGTTACTTATTGACAAAAGTTCAGTATATAATGCTCATAAAAAAATTAACTAATTAATTAATTATTTGATTAATTATTTAATAAATGTGATGTTGACAATTTTAAGTCCGAAAAGAGCCCAAATTTCCATACAATGTATTTGAAAGGCCAATTTTTCCCGAACATGAAGAAAACGAAAACTAGAAACTGGATAAAAGTAAATGCTGTAATTAAATCCATGCATACATTTAAAAATACCCGTCTGGTCGCCCGCGTTCAAATAATATAAATCAAACATATATACCTATCAAGTTTCCTGCACCTGCTTATGATGTATCATTATTTATTTACTTATTTATTTATTTATTTATTTATTTATAAATTTATTAAAAATTTAAAAATTACTTATTTATTTATTTATTTATTTATTAAACATTAAAAATTAAATGACCGGTCGTAAAATTTTATCTAAAATGTTTTTTTTTTTTCAAAATAAGATAATATTGTCAGTTATCAGTCTATTCATACTCTAGTTTTTATACTTGATTATCTTTTCACAATCAGTTTACCTATGTGAAATTCTAAATCCAAAACAACATCAAACGATTCAGATAGTATATTTATAAGTGTCATAAAATTACTCTTTTCGAACACCTGTCAATCAATTTTGTGAATTTTGTTAATTCTAAGAACACAGGTACGGGTTTTAATCTAAGGAATGTCTAATAAACAAACTTTTTATCAAGGTGGACTAATAGTAATTTGCTTAATTATTGGTAGGTGTCATTCGGATGCAAATTCCACTTCATTAAATGAATTTATCGTAAAATATAAAAACATTTTTAGCTAGTCCATTTTATAAGTAATGTAAATAAATAGTATTCTGTGGGGACCGCTTACTTAAATGACGTCACTGAACGGGCTCCCTAAAACCGAACTTTTTGATTTGGATCAACGGGAGGTGTATTACAAACTTGCCGATATCTCCCTTATTTCGGCATTGATTTTTATAAATTTTCACATTAAGTCATATTTCAGTATGGAGAATAACATATGTAAAAATCAAAAATCGTTACAGGTACTCTTTAATTATTTAGTATAACAGGGGCGGATCCAGGATTTTTTGAAAGGGGGGGGTTGAGAACTATCTAGGATTTTTTGAAAGGGGGGGTTGACAACTATACAGGATTTTTTAAAGGGGATGAAAATTATATCAATGCTAGATGCGAGCGCCGAAGGCGCGAGCTTCCAAAGACGATGGGTCTAGGGCCGGTGGGGGCCAAGAAAATAGTTTTAATCAGTCAATATCTCACTCTCTCTCTCTCTCTTCAAATTTTTTAAAGGGGGGGGGGGGTTGCAACCCCCGCAACCCCTTCCCTAAATCTGCCACTGTATAAACATATATGGTTTGTGTTTCAATTGTTTGAAAATTAGATTTCAATTGTTTAATATTTTCTTACTGTATTGATGGTTATCTTGTATTTAAATAATTGAGATTGCTTTTTGATTGTGTTATTTGCACTCAACAAGATTTCTCATTAATTCCGGTGCACTTCACAAGTCGTCGGGAGGTTTCTAATCAGTGATCCCAAAATGGTCTTATTCTGTTTCTGATGCGACCTTGATTTTTTATGTTTGGCATCAGGCATAATGTATATACTACACTACATCTAATTTTATAAGATCAAATAGCAAAAAACATCTAAGTAATATAACTAATATAAATTATATAATTGCACAGCACTCATGATAATGTAAAAGAAATATATTTGTGATAATATATATTTTGGCATCTAAATTTTTTTTCAAAAATATAACTATCAATCAGTTATAAAACCAGTGAGTACCTATGTTCCAATAGGTAAACCAAACAATCAGTAGCCTCTTTAGAATAAATAAAATCGCCGGAGTTTTATTAACTAAACTTAAAACGTTTACTCTGTAGCTGTTGCAGATAGGTCCCACTTTTAACTATTGGTATATTTGTTTTCAAGAGTTTATAATTTCGCCTGATTTATCCATTTACATTCCAGTCTAATCATGAAAACAATCTGCATGTATGAGACTTGACTTAACTTAATTATCTGCATTCCTGGAGGGGCATAGGGCCTCGACAATAGCTCTCCATCTGTCCCGGTCATGTGCAGCTCGTTTGGCCTCTCCCAATGGCATCTGGATCAACCTTAGAACTTCCTCATGTATGAGAACTTACCGCGAATACATAATTAAAGAATTAAGACAAATACTCTAAACACAAATAATCTATTTATTCCAAATCCTGTCGTTTTTCTCTTCTTTATAGTTCTTTATAATAACATATTTTCATTTTGTTTTCAGTTTAGAGACACAAATCGTTATGACTGGTTTGTCCGTCTTCATTCCGGAGTATTGATGAATACAGTCCGGTTTGGATGTTCCTTGTTGTCTTTCACACGTATTTTCACTCTGATGTAAGTAATGATTCGTTATTTCTAAATAAATCACAAACAAACATACTAATCCATGGCCAAATCCAGAATCATAGTAAAAACTTTGATACTTACAAGTTAGGTTAATCTCATTAACTTTCACCAGGGAAGTGAGACCAGGTGAAGGGTAAGTACCTGCTTAGTTAGACAAATATCGCTTTTGTTTGCATGCATAGATGCGTCTTAATGTCTCTGGTCGCGAATTCATTGGTTGTTGTTTCAAATTCGACAATTTTCAAAAATAATGTATATTCCCTTGGATTTGGTCAAATAAATGGCGGTTCTTCTATTGATTTATTTCAACATAAAAACTATTTTGACTTCGTTAATTTTCAAGAACATTGCTCATAAGAAAGTTTTATCCGAAACGCATTTCTAGGGCTATGAAATTCAGACAGGTTTAGTAATAGGTATATAAAACAAAATTAAAAACACAAGAAAGTATAGGCTAAATATATTATACACAATCAATAACAAACATACTATTCAATGTCCGAATAACAATCCAGAAAAAAGTATAAACTTTGAAACTGACAGGTCAGGTTAGGCGCGTGAACTTTCACCAGGGAAATGAGGCTTGTGCTCCGGAAGGGTCAGCACCTCCTGTTTAGCTAGCTATATCCGCCACGCATAATAGATTACCATCTTCCGATTGATTACCGTACAGTTGGAAAGCATCAAACGTCTTAAATATGTTTTCTACTGTCTAGTAGATGGTAATACATATATTAAATACGTTTGGTTATTTTTTACACATGTTTCCAATCCATATTAAACTGATCGCGAGTAAATGATACTAGACATTTGTTAAGTAGAGGTGCTTTGTCATTTGTATGATTTATGATAAAAGTGACATGATTTAAAGTATGATATCGCTGTATCTAAAATTACCATGAATATCTTTGACGTCCTATAGTTCCATGTTTCTTTCATTCTTAATCCCATACGTGGTTGGTATAGCTAGCTAAACAGGAATTCCTTACCATATGGGGTAAAAAAAAACTCGCTTCCCTCGTGAAAGTCCACATGATTAATTTAACTTGTCAGTTTCAGCCAAATAAATGTTGTTTGGAATTGTGATTTAAACATAGATTGGTATTTTTGTTTTTTATTAAGAATACTGCTGATGTATATGCACTTTGAACCAAACCTTTTTTATAATTATGTAAGAACCTGCGATAATACGTAACTATATTTCCAAATAAGAAACCCTATGTGATGATTTCCAAATAATTTAGTTCATGCTGGTTAAATTGTAAACAAATATAGTTAAATGTACAGAAAACATCTTTATTGATAAAAAAAATCTGTAATACAATACTACTGCACTTCAATTTACACATCAAAGTGGTATCATTATTTTTTTTATTCACAATGTATTTATTTATTTATTTATTTATTTATTTATTTATTTATTTATTTCCTATTTAATATTTTCAATGTTTTACCCTATCAAAGTGGTATAATTATTTTTGTTTTTTATTTACAATGTATTTATTTATTTATTTATTTATTTCCTTCCCTATTTAATATATTCAATGTTTTACCCTAAAATAGGTTTGAAGAAGCTCTACGCCAGATTGACCCTAGAGTAACAGTCCCATATTGGGATACCCAACTTGATGATGAAATGAAGTTTTCTGCTGAATCGGTTATATGGGATAAAAGTATGTTTGGTCGTGGAGATGGCATGGTTGATACTGGATACTTTGCCAACATGCAGACCCCATTTGGCCCTTTTTTCCGTAACATAGCCCAAGAGGACCAAGGTGATCTGATAAGCAAAACAAACGTCAACATCGTTTTGAAACAGACCAGCCTTGCAGCAATTGTACAACCGAACGCACCCCCTCCATGCGATATGAATGAATTCGTTTCCAGCGTTCAACGATGGCATGATGGACAATTTGTAACCCTAAACCAGAGCGCTGTCGACCCTGTTCTATTCTCACTTTATGCTTTTGCTGATAAATTATTTTCTACAGTCAGCGCAAATCAATCAGCTCAGGGTATTAATCCTGAAAACGATTGGCCAGAAAAATGTCCAGCAGGAACAGGTCGCTTTGATCAGTTACTTCCGGGTATTTCAAATATTGATGCTCGTAGTAATTATTATACAAACTGCGTTTATGAGTACACCGACATTCCACAGTCATGTTTAAGTCATTCTGAGTGTGGGTCTAAATTTTACAAATGTAATGACAAAAATATCTGCGTTTCCAAAAGATGGCAAGATTTTGCCGGCTTTAGCGGTCTGGATGTTTGCGATTCAAAATTGGCCCCGCCATCTATTCAGACTGGATACTGGATAGACGGTGACGCAGATTACAATAAGTGGGGTTACATACCAGTAGAAGTAAATTACGAATTCCCACCAGAAAAGGTTGTGTACAATAACTTCCCAGTCCGTAACAACAGGTTTGACACCAGATATGACATCTATAACGTTCCCGGTATCGAACGCTACCAGAGAACAGACGCAAAGAGAAATCAAAAATGCGCCGAACCACCATCCATTAATATCGAGTCTAATGGATTAAACTATGCTGGGCTTTACAAAGATTTTGGTATACCTGATACGCGTGTAGCAATGTCTCAAACTCTAGTCTACGTCGCAGTCAAAAAACCAACAGCTGGTCAAGACGTGGAATTCCTTCTATCCGGATATGATACATGTGGTCGAATCTGTAAACCGTTTTGTAGATCACGAAACATGAAAGATTTCCGGCCATGTTCCGGAGCTGTACGATTGTCTGCCCGGTCTACTCTGGCACCAAATTTGTTAGATGTTGTAGAAGAAACGTGGAACATCAGAATAAACAATCGCTCAAATATCATTGATCGCAAAATATTTGTTAGTTTCTTATGTGATGCTGATAGCAAATGGATTTGGAACAGATCAAGAAATTATGTAGGAAGAGGTAAGTCTATCGCATGAAATATAGGAGGTTCATCTGTATTCAAAGTGCTCAAAAGCTGATGTCGTGTCGATTTAGTATCCACAATTTGCCTCAGTGTCAGTAGCTACATTTAAACTTTTATAAGATAACATGAGCTGGCAAATTAAGTTATACATGAAAAATGCTTAGCCTTAAAAGTATGTCATTTTTCTTTAAACAATGGTTTTGTACCAGTATTTTAAACTCTTGAAATACATATTATGCCAGTTTTATTTTTACAGCACTAGGCTGCCGTTTCGGAATACAATTCCTCATTAGTAATGATTTGACCAACATTATGAAACCTAATTTGTTTTCAAGATACTGCCTCGGGGGTTAAATTACGTATTATACCAGTTTTAATTTTAACATCCTTCCAGTGAAATCAATATAAGTGTTAACTTGGCAATTTTAATCCGTCTCCCATTTGCGACAGTTGAAAAAGAAAAAAGTTAAATGTTTAATTGATCAAAAAATTCCTCTTTTTAATAATGTTTGTTGAATTGAGTAATGGTGTTTATCGACCCCGTCAAGACTATTTCAATTGACGTCGCCAGATATAGACGAAGGTGTAGAATTTTTGCCTATACCGTGCGCTGAAGGCATTATACAAAAGGGTTCTTTATCGTGCTAAGCATACAGTGACACGGGACCCCGTTTGTTTTAAATTCCCATCCGAAAGAATCGTGACTTTCATTTTGATATTACGTACGGTATTTGTTTAATTTGTAATCTCAAATTGTAATAGTGCAAACGCTTTCACATATCTTAACATATGATTTTAGATAAAACATGTGTTTGTATATTATAAGGAATTGCAATACAATTTATTTCGTATGTTTCGTCTAAGAGAAACAAAGAGAAAGAGAGAGAGAGAGAGAAATAGCGAGAGAGATTCATTTACATTTTAAATAAAAACATTTAAACTAGATATGCTAAGGCGTTTCTATTCCATTACAATGCGTAATTTGGTCCTTATAGCGACTAGCCAAAATGATTTACATTGTTGTTTTTTTTACAACATTGTTTTCATTGTTTCGATCAAACAAACGTATTTCTTGTTGCTTTCGTCTTATAAAATATGTTTACTTTACAGGTGCAGGAAATTCTGGATACGGACGAGGAAGTAAATGGTGAAACCAAGCTTTAAATCTGTCTACTACATCAACAATCGTCTCCATTTAGCATCAACTGTCTTACGAACTATATTTTAAGACATTTTATGTTTAACAAATGGACGTAACTCTGGATACAGACGTGCAAGTAAATGCCGAACACTTTCTCTTAATCCGTTTACTACCGGAAGAAGCAATTGTTCAATAGTAGACGTCTTACCATCGATTCTTAAATCTTATTTATGTTTTGATTTGAGTTCTATTAAAATATTCCGAATAATTTTTTTTTAATTATATTTTTCGTTCTAACTGTTGATAATACTGTTGAAAGTGAGACTGTTTGCTCTGGGTAAGCACCTCCTGTTTAGCTAGTTACACTCGCCACATGTGTAATCAAAATTGTGTGAAAGGAACATGGAACTATGGGATATCCAGGACAGTCCTGGACGCAGTGACATCAAACTTCTAAACAATACTGTGATGACGGCCATAAAACTTTTTGAGGGCCATGTTAAGCCTATGTTTCAAATATCCCTGAGTCAACAATTTATTTGCAAGCAGCCTGTTTGAAATCTTACATGCACTTATTGGAGCTACACGGATACACACTCATACGTGTTATAAGTCATTAGATACGGGTTGAAATGTACAAGCATGTCATTATTGAAATCATCAAACAAAAATCCAAATTAAACCGACAGTTTTACAACAATTACATAGGTATTATTTAAAATACATAGAGACGTCTCAATGTTTGTTTAGTCATTGGCTTAACAGAAGGTATTTTTACTTCCGTAGCACCAGGCCTTACTTCTCAGTAAAAGTTTTGTGTTTTACTTAACTTGACAATCTTTTAAGTTTATACTTTTCTTTAAGATTCAGGTTTGGAAATGATTGTTATGTTTGTGTTTGATTATTTAGTTATTGGATATCAGACAATGCAAATAGGTTATGATTGTGCAATCAAATTCTCATAGAAACTCAGTTTTTACGATATTTACTCAAGGTTTTGATTTTTGTAGTCTCATTTTATAAATTTTATAAAATTTAAAATTCGTAATTCCATCCGGATTTGAATAAAAATCTTTCGACTTTTTAGTGACTGTTCAATTTATCCTATATGGCAATATATGGTTTGGCGTCGTAAATGCGTATAACACGTAATTCAATATGTTATACGTTAACAGTTTACTTTCATTTCAGAAAATAAGGAAATATGAAATTATTTTTCCGGAGTACTGAGCCTCACTTCCCTGGTGCATATTCACAAGTTTTTTTTTTACCGTAGTAAATCTTCCTATAATATACGAAATGAAACACAAACATACAGGTCAATGTCCATATAATAATCACAAGAAGCAAAGTTATGACATTGAAAACTTTTACATTAATTCAAACAAGTAAGGTGCAACTGGGTGTTCCAGAGCGGTAAGCACGTTTTAGCTAGTTACACTTGTCACGTGTAAATTAAGAATTGAGAATAAAAGGTACAAGACAACAATGGACGTCTAATATATCAAGGATAAATTTGGGTACAAATACTTAATACTAATTGATTATAAAAAAAATAATTTTTTTTTTTAATTTTCGTGCATAATATATACATCTCTAGACATATAAATGTAGTGTTTGTTGCTTTTAAAGACTAACTTTTTATTTCTTAACATGTTTATCGTTCAACGGTGATGAAATAATCACTAGAAATGTCTCTCAATAGTATATTACGCAACACAACTGCACACTAAGTCCAGTGTCCGTCGAAAATCAGGAATTTTATACCCATATGGTTTCAATAATTGCTTGTCTATTTTCGTCTTGGTCTACTTGGCTTTGCTTACATTTACTCTCTCGAATTCTTGGTTACGTTAAATGTTTCAGAATACATTTTAGACAAAAGAAGTATTTTTGTGCAATCAACAGAAATATACTAGTCCATATTTAAATCGTACTAAAAACAAATTAAAATATTTGTAAAACTGATCGACTAACTTGAACTTCCTCAGTTCTCTATCAAAGTTCACGTGTTTAATTTAATTTGAGTGTATCCAAAGATTTTAGTTTGCTTTTTTATTTGATTTGAACATGAAGTGGTATGTTTGTTTTTTCTTTAAACATGAGGGAAGTGTGACATGTTCTTTTGAGAGCAGCGTAAGAACCTCCGGTCCAGGGAGCAAAGAATCTTGTAACATACTTCAACGCCAAAACAATTCAAACATGATATTCAACGTTTTATTGACGTCTGGGTTTAATCATTAACGACAAATATGATAACGAAATATCATATTTGGTACACAAAGGACAAGATATTACTATTTACACCGCACGAAGCATAACACGGCCGTGTCTAGCTCAGATAAAGTAAAAAGATAGTGCAATTTTGTAAATTAACAAAAAACATACTAGTAAACTATAGATCACAATCCAAAAGTGACTTACCAGTATTTGGTTAAAAACTACCACAAGGAAATAAGGTCGAGTGTTCCGGAACGGCAAGTATCCGGTGTTTGCCTAGCTACAACCACCACGTGTGTAATCAAAATTGAGAGCGAAAGAAACATTAAACCATGGGAAATATATCCAGGGAAATCCCAGACAAGGAAATCTCATACTTATCAAAAATACTGTGATTACTGACTAAAATTGTTTTAAATTCCTGAAAATTCTATGTTTTAATTGTCCCAGGTTCAGCAATTTATTCATAAGCAGATTACTCAAATATACCAGTTAAACAGGGGTTCTATGGTATCGTAGTAAACGAATTAACAGAAATAAATCAAAATAGATAAGTACTCGGTAATAAATGTTTCGTTTTCTAATTAAACATCATCAAAGATCATTGTATACCAAAAACCGTCTTGGTATGACCATAAATAGTGTCACAATCGCCGATCAAATAATCCGCCATTACCATATGTTATCCAGGGGGGGGTTACTATGATATCGCGGCATTTCAAGAAAATGTATGTTTGAGGCCCATAGTCAATGCAAATGTCCATAAATATCACAAAATATTATTTTCTTCATCAGGAAAATATTTTGAGCACAAACACCGAAATTGTCAAACTATATTATGAAAAATTAAAAGAACAACATTAACGTTTAAGAATTTCAAAATTCCCATAAAATTCAGTTTACAGTCTGGACACCTGAATTCATTACGGGACCATATGACGCAAACCGGAGAGCAAAAAATTAGATGTGTGCAGTGATTACAAATGTCACACTGATCAAATTTCGTTTTTTACTAATACATCCCTTTGGTTATCACTCATACACAACACAATTCATCCTTGCTTAGACACTATAGTAATGCAGGCTCTTGGTCTTTTCGAACTTAGGGATATTTTACAAAATAATTGGTGAGATAGGTATGAAATACCTTGGTATTTGACCAACTAGATTCTGATATTTCAACAGATGAAGCAAGTAAGTAATCTTATTTCTGTCATAAATCCTGTTTTAGAAAGATATACTATCCACCACTTGGTAAATGATTGCCTTCTGTATTTTCTCAAGCTATGATGTTTATTGTAGATGATTTCACTGAAGTAATCTTGCAATACTGTGAATTTGTCGCATAGAATTCTGAGTATAATTTTCAGTACTAATACCTGTTACGTCCACAATAAAATAGGCAATTTGTTTTTGGTAAAAATGGCAACAAGCCCTATATTATATTATGTGATAGCAATTACATGACATGGTGGTATGTAACTTTTTTCTTGATATAGTGAGCTGTTGTATTTTATCAACCTCAAGATTAAGATTTCCATACATTTTATGACTGATCAACATTCTTCCTTATATCACGTTACTTTGTGACCTAATTACCGATGTAAACATCAGACGTCATCCTGCCGGCAGCGTGCAGAAAAAATATTGAGTTTTAAAGAATCTATAGGCATTTATATCACCAGGTGAATACCCGGGGGGGGGCGAAAATCGTTATATTATATGACACTGAGTTGAAAAGGGCAATTCTTATAAGAAAAGTCGCCATTATCCACAAAAGTTGTTTCCATGTAGTGGAAGTTTACGATCTATTTTTATCTATACGCTAGGTGTCGCTGTTGCGACAGAGGAAAATAAAATAAACATACCGCGATATCATAGGAAGACACTATGTCAAATTCATGTAAAATCAGTTTCCCTGTATTATCAAGTGATAATTAATCACACGCAAAAACCGAAAGTAAGTTCTACTACAATTACTACATATTTTTTTCTTTTTTTTCCGAAATTAGATACAAATCAAAACATTAATGACTTGCTTCTTACATGTGCATGAAATATTCATTATTTAATGCATACTGTAGTCGGAGAGAAGCAAAAACGGACTGATACATTGTGGTAGATTCTTAATTGCACTCCACGAGTATCATATTTCAGCAGGCAGGAAACAAGTCGATGGCAACAAAAGTTACTTAATGGAAAAGCGGATTTGATAGATTATGCGTAATGTAATAAAAATATATTTCATTTAATTGCGTCATATAGTAATACTTTTTCTACCTGTTGCATTCCATTGCATTTAGATTACTTCAAAATATGAACAGTGATTATACAGTTACAGTTTCAGTTGCAAAGTAATACTGGACATTAGCGATAGCGCTCTTATTAACTAAAACCAAAACAAACGTACCAATCTATGTCCAAATCACAATCAAAAACCATAGTGAAAACTCTGAATTTTATGACATACTAAGAATATTTAATATAATTATAATAATTGGGTGATTCCTAGAATGTATATACGTATACGTCATTTTGTGCCAATAAAATAATAAAAATTAAAACAAAATGTTTACCAAGCTACACCAGTCATTTTTTGACAAGTGAAGAGAACCGAGTACCCGCCAAATACCATGGGACATCGAAAGCTAACTGACAAACCGTCTCACACTAGGATCTGCAGTTGGATTCGACCAAAGGCGTCACAGGCACCGTAATATGTACACTCACGCTTTAGCAAAATACCACCGATGTCTCTATGCAGTTTGTAGAAACCAAGTTCATATACGGTCTTTCTATTTTTTTTAATTTTCGTCGTAAAACAATGGATAACCTTTTGCGAACTTCTTTTGCATGTATTTTTAAATTATATGTGGACCGGAAAGTAAATTTAAACGAGAAGAATCATCTGTAAAATATACCGTGGAAGATGGGAAACTATGCAGTTTGTGAAAACTGAGTTTATATATGGTCTTTCCTTTTTTTTCATTTTCGTTGTCAAACAATGAATAAGATTTTGCGATCATCTTTACCATGCATTTTTTAATTATATGTGGATCGAAAATAAACAAGAAGAACCATCTGTGAAATACACCGTGTAAGACATTTGGGTTGAAAATATCGACCCTTTCTGAATTATATTGAATTCTATGATGAACTTTGTACATCTTACATAGACATTCGTAAAGTTACTTAGGTCCCCGGAGGCAGTTTTTTTAGAAATAATTCTGTCTATCTCAGTAACCAACAACAGCTTCTTATTAATTGAAATAATCAATAACATACCGATCTTTCAACAAGTCATAATCCAAATACCAAAATCACAAACATTTAATAACTATAACTCGCAAATGTTGTTGAACTTTCACCAGCAATGTAAGAACAGGTAGGTACCTCCTGTTTAGATAGCTACACGATGAAGGTATGTGAGCAAAACGAAGAAATGATAGGAACATGGAACAATGTGACGTGAAATATGTCCATGATATAATGGGACACAGATACATCATTACTGTCAACAATAAATGATTAGAAGACTTTTAGGGCGAATTACTTAGTCTAGCATGATCATTTTAATACAGAAAAAACGAAACACTTCATTTTAAAGTTGAAAGACAACACAATACCTTGCATTGCCTATTTAAATATCATGAGCAGGATGTCATTTATTCTAATAAAAAAATTAATTTATATGTTTTTTAATAAATATTTTGGCAAAAATTATTCCTAAAACAATTTTTCAAAGGAAGAAATCTATAGCAGTTGTCTAAAGGAAATTGTAAGATTCTATCCTCCGCTTCTAATTAGGTCTACAAAAAAAATCCAAAATTTTACAGCATTAGACGGCCGTTTCGGAATACAATTACTCATCAGCAGTGCCTGAACCAAAATCATGAAACCGAAATTGTTTTCAAGATATTAAATAAATACCCAAAGGACCAAAATACGTTGCATGAGGGAGTATACTTTAGTTTTTGGGGAATTTCACATTTTAACTTGCAGCAAATTTAGACAGTAGTTTATTTCTTATCCAAAACATTGAACGTATATAGTTTAATAAAAGTAAACAAGTTCATAACCCCAAAATTATTTCATCGTTAGCAGGGATTTTAATTATTAATAAGCTATATGTCTTAATAAAAAACAAACATACTAATCCATGTCCGAATCACAATCCAGAAGCAAAGTAAAACTTTGGAACTGACTAGTTGGGTTAGACACGTGAACTTCCACAAGGGAAGTGAGGCCGATTGTTCTGGAAGGGTGAGCACATTCTGTTTAGCTAGCAACACCCGCCACGTGTTAAACCAAAATTGTATGAAAGTAACATGGAACTATGATACGTCAAATATATCCAGGGCAATTCTGGATATTTACTTCACTTTTCGGTTAGGAATTTTACGTGTTTAACATAATTTGTCAGTTTCTAGTTTTTAAGGTTGCTTCCAGGTTTTATTTCGACAGGGATTAGTATTGTTTATTTTTTATTTTTCAGCTTTAGTCGGTGGTTTATTAGAAGACGAACAAACCCAAAAATTTATAACATTAATATGAGGGACATAGGAGGGCCAAAATTTATTTGGTAATTTATTTTTCTTTGTAGAAATATTAGTTACACAGTAATTTTTTTTACCTAATACGGAAATAAATGGAGTCATTAAAATTTATATTGGGTGACGCGACAGCGAATATTTTTTCCGTTTTAGATCGGTCACTTAATCACTGTGTAACAAAGTTATCCCAGTAAAGATCTTGATCGTCAAAACATTAGTCAATTTGCGGAAACAACAAACTGATTCGACGACACCATTATGACTGCAGATTGTTTATTTTTGTGACAGGAGACGTAATCGCCACTGACCTAATATTTTCGGGGACAAGGGATATAATGACTAGTGACCAAATAAAACCTCATTGAGGTAATAAATTGACCAAAGTTGATTTTTTTTTCTCAGGTGGGATAAACAGTTTCATTAGTGGTATTCTAAATTGGACGAAAAGCTAAAGCAAATTAATCACTTGTAGTTCTTTTTCCAGGAGACGAGGGTCTTGTGCTGATTTTAGCCGACCTTGCACTTATATGTTGAGGTCATGTTCTTGACTGCGTTCCCTGGTCAGTAAATTTATTTTTATCGTCAGTAAGTGAGTAAGTGAATGAGTGAGTGTTTGAGTGAGTTACTGTGTTGGTTAATTTAATCTCTCAGTCGTTTTATTACCACGCCTTGAACTTACTCCAGTGCTCTTCAGGATTTTTGTATTCACTGTATAAATATGTATTTCTACTTTCTTGCCATGTCTTGTTTTCTCATTTCTATCATTTACATTTATTGCGCCGTATTTTATTTGGATGTTGCTAATCACGTTTTATCTTGTTTTTAAACGCATTGTCTTCCCTGATGTCCTTAAGTGCAAACAGTATATTTACATCTAATATATCTTTTTTACATTTGTTTCATGATAATAATACTTTCTGCTATGACCAGTTATGAAGGACATGTATTAAAAGTGTTGTGGTGAAACTGTTATGCAAACAGATTTGACAACTTATTTGTCTTTTTGTATATTTTAATCCTTGCACCCAATATCATTAATATAAAAATATCAATTTTAACAAAAACTGATAACCACAGGTGTGCAGTATCAATTAATATTTTTTTTCCTTCTGACTGATTGATATGTATCTGTACTCTAACAAAAATAGTCCATGCCAAAAATCATTAATGATGTCTAAAGGACTAGGTATGGTATGATGATAAAGTTCTTAATTTGCACTTTTGATTAGACCCTAAGTCATTGCCCTTTTTCTAAATCTAGCCAATCATATCCAATAAAGGCTCCGATTTTTTTTTCATTTTTTGCATCAAAACCGGGTTGAAGTTCTTGATTTGCCTCTAATGATTCGTTCCTACGTCATTGTGCTATTTCTAGATCTAGCCAATCAACGTCCAATAACGGTTCCGATTTTTTTAATTTTTGTATTTGAATCTGTATAAAAACCGGGTTGAAGTTTTTAATTTGCCACGTTTGATTTGACCCTTCTAGAGTGCAATATACGGAGGCGATCATGATAGGTGTTGTTGGTTGCGATAATTGTTGCAAAGTACATGTTTTCAAGTTACTTATATCTTATTGTCATTGAACAAATGTATTTCTTTTTAACTTGTTTCGAACATGCGAGAAAAAGTTGGTTAATGACTGAAAATACATATAAAATTTCATAAACTGATGTATATTTTTCTGCAAGAAACATATTTAAAATACATTTGGATAATGCAAAAATTTTTTTTATTAAATTTACGCATAAATGGGCCATCGGACTAAAAACTAGCACTGTAAAATCAAAATTGGTATATTATGTAATTGTATTTTTTAGATCCTAATTAGAGACATTACTGGGCATAAGTCCAATGTTTTACCAAATTCAGAAAATTCATAATCAATGCCGTTGTCTTTTACATTAAATATCATACCAGTTTTAATTTAATTAAGATGACCGTTTCGGAATACAATAACTCATTAGTAGTGCTTCGACCAAAATTTTGAAACTAAATTTTTTTTTGTTGA
Source organism: Anadara kagoshimensis (assembly GCA_021292105.1). Lineage (NCBI taxonomy): Eukaryota > Metazoa > Mollusca > Bivalvia > Arcoida > Arcidae > Anadara > Anadara kagoshimensis. The sequence goes on along the minus strand of CM037863.1, from coordinate 14,651,790 downwards.
TGGTTATTGCCAAGTTCATTTGATGCAGAAACAAATCAATCACAACCTTTGCATGTGAATAACAACTTTTTTCTTGCAACTTTTCATTTGACAGCAACAAAAAAACATCAAGTGGTAATTTTTAAACTGTTTAAGAATGTCGTTTTCTGTTATACATGGATGTCTTAAAGTTTTGTGGATTTTTTAAATATTTTTATAACGATGATCTGTTTTTATTATGTTATGTATCTCTTTCAGACACCGTTAAGATCGACGATTTTATGCTTTTTTGTCGCATGTTTGATTGTTAATTCTATACAATATGATATGTATGATGTGTACCCAATCAAGTTACCAAAACCAATGCAAGCATGTTTTGATAATTTGGAATTTAAACATCCCTTGACAAAATACAGTGGATATTCCGTTTCACAAGACTGCATTGCCCAATATACTTGGAGGATTGGAGATCAGCCAAAAAGCTTTGACAAAATGGTCGTAAAAGGCGACTGGTATAATAGACTTCTCCAAGCTGTCGGTTATTACTGTGGAGGTCCAAAGCGAGTAAGGAAGGAAATCCGTCAAATGACACAAAAAGAAAGGAACAGATACTTCCAGGCTATATTAAAACTGAAGACTATTCCGGTAAATATTATTTATTTATTATTATATCTTCATATAACACTTTAACAAAGAAAATATTTCAAAAAAACTTTTTTAAATTTTCTAAGACATTTTCAAAATATAAGAAAAATTTAAAAACATAATTAATTAAATAAAAGCATGGTATAAAACAACGACATGTTCAATATTTTTATACTTTTTTTTGACGGACATCAAAATATTATAGGATGGTTTTAATTTTGTGGGTTTTTGAAATGCTATATTTTCTGTTACACATTGTTATACAATCTTTCGCGAAATTGAAAGTACGCAAATATTTTTGAAATAACGATTGTCGCCAAAACTAACTTACGCAAAATTTACCATTTCAAAACTTGTCCCGATTAGATTCAAGTTTTGGCGTTTTTTACTTACTCAATTTTTCGAAAATAAATTGAATTTGACTTTTTAATATTACTCTCTCGTTTAGAAATATGTTTAAAATCGGTTTTATTTTGTATTAAATATCTATCTTGTATTGCAAATTTAAAACATGTTTAGTAATAATTTATTTGACGGACATGGAACATATTATAGGGGCGGAAAGCTTTGAAATGTTATGTTTTCTGTTATACATTGTTATACATGTATTATCTTTTGATAATGAAATTGAATGTACGAAAAAAAAATAAATAATGAATGTTGCCAGAATTAACTGACCCGAAAATTTCCTATTTTAAAACTAATCTACATTCTGATTTTTAAAAATATTTTTTTAAATTTTTCTAGTTGTTTTTTTTCGTATTTTTATAAAGCAAATATCTTTCCCTTTTTATATTTTGTCCCAAAATTCGAATAAAACTTTAACATATGTGTTTTAAAAACAGGGTTTAAAAGAAGGCATGAAATTTGTCTTTAAGCATCGATAACATAATTTCATTTGATTTATTAGGTAAAAAAAACTATTGTCGTATAAAAAACTTATAAGATACAATTAAAGTTTTCTTTGGTTGAAGTTTCAAAAACATTCAATTCTAAAATGTATATTTCTAATTTTATTCCATCAGTTTCAAATATTGGCGTTCATTTGACTTCCCCGATTTTTGGAAAATAAATTAAATTTGACTTTTCAACATTGCCCTTTAGTCTCGGAATGTGTATAAAAACGTGTTTAATTAGGTGGTATATATCTATCATGTACTGCAAAATTAAAACAAGTTTAGTAAAACCCCAAGGAATGTAATTTAATGTACATCAAACGGATATTTTTTTTCAACAATTTTGCCGTATCATCTTATCCATATGGAACAATTTATTTGAAAACAAACTACAACTTTCTCTTGATAGCCAAAAACTCCCGTCCCTTACATTTACAAGGGTTCAATGTTTTCTCGCAACCTTAAACTTTCCGATATGACCTTGGTTCAAAGTAATGAACACCTTTCTATCACGAAGATTGTTGATGTGAGGTTTTATGACAGTCGTCCTAAAGCAAATATGATATATGGCCCGGACATGTTTATACACGGACAGACAGAAGGAGAGGCGGACAAACAGACAGATATGGTTATTCCTATATTACCTCTTCAAATTAGTATAAATTTGCATAGAAAACTCTTATGATAATGTCTTCTCTACTTTGTGATTGAAAAAAAACATTATTCAATAACTGACGTGACTGTTTATAATTTTGATTACACACTTGGCGGGTGTAGCTAGCTAAACAGAAGGTGCTTACCCTTCCGGAGCACCCGGCCACGTGTCTAACCTAACTTGTCAGTTCCAAAGTTTTGACTTTGCTTCTGGATTGTGATTCGGAAATGAATTAGTATGTTTGTTTTTGATCATATGCAAATAAGCAAAAAAAAACACTGTATTTATAAACATATTTCCTCATATGAAATACATAGTTAATATGTGTTCGTAGAAGGTCGTAGGTTCGAACCTCGGCCGGGTCAGACCCAAGACTTTAAAGTGGGTAGTGGCTGTTCTTTCGCCTAGCACTCGGCATTACGAAATGAAAGTTACGGTAGGCTTTGCACGATAAAGAACCCTGCTGCTTATAATGCCATAAGCGCAACCCACAGACAAAATGTCCGCACCTTTGGCTATAGCTGGCGACGTCTCGATATAAGTGAAATATTCTTGCCTGGGACGTTAAACACCATTACTCAACTCAACTCAACGTGTAATATGTGTTAGTTTTCTCAACAATGTACTTTTAAAATATGTGTACAAAGTTGAAAGTTTATTGCAATGTATGAATACAAAGAAATTGTATATAAAACAGGATTCTATTAACATTTTATTTGAGTGCTTCATATTTTGTTTGATATAGATATATAGATGCTGCATATCTAAAATATGACAATTGATGATTATTTAAATTTTTCAATAAGTCTCCAAGAATTTTGTTTACTAGCATAGTCTTATTATTGGAAATAAACCAGTAATTTGGTCCAATAAACAAAGATAGTTTGCTTATCCTTCTTAGGTAATTATAAGCGAATATTTTCTATGATTCTGTCGACCTAAATTGTAATTAGTCTAATATAAAATTACATATTATATCAGTTTTAATTTCACAACACTAGACGACCGTTTCGGAATCAATTCTTAATCAGTAGTGCTTTAACCAAATTGTGAAACCAAAACTTTTTCAAGATAATGAAAAATATACCCAAATGGGTCAAAAATAATTTACTGAATTAGGCTAAGGAAATTCTGTTCATGCGAAATTATACCTCGGTGTTTGAAGAATTTCAGATTTTAACAAAGATGTAAATTTGCAAAAACGATTTGCAGAGAAATTTGGTGCTTGGTGCTGTGAAATTATAATATATGAAACATAACATGGAAATAGAAGAGAAAATCTCTAGTTGCCGTTTATTCAACTACATTTACAATTCAAAACAGGTTCTAAGGGTGTAAGGATATGTATAATGTTTAATAAACAATAACGATATTTAAAAATAATATACCAAATTCCCCTAGGTCAATATTTAACCTCTCTAGCATAGCTTCATTATTTGGGAAATTTTAAAATTTCAATAAAACATACATAGTGTATATACTCTAAGTTTATATAAAATGTAACTTAACGTCTTATAATTAAACGTCATGTGAAAAGTAATTTATATATCTCGAAAAGATTTTAATAAAACAAATACATATTTATGAATTATTGGCATATATTCGATGTCATTTAGTGTCTTGTGATGAACGTGATATGTATATATTTAAAACATGAATAATGTTGAATGTATTAACTGTTTAATCATGAGGAAGGACGTTCAACTATATATCAAAAACAAACATACTAATCCATATCCGAATCATAATCCAGAAGCAAAGTAAAAACTTTGGAACTGACAAAGTAGGTTATACACGTGAACTTCCACCAGGGAAGTGAGGCCGGGTGCTCCGGAAGAGTAAGCACCTCCTGTTTATAAATTATGCAAATTTTTCGAATAATTCAGTTGTGCTGTTTTTTTTAAAAATTATCAAATGATATCATAAACATTTTGTTTTTTATTTTAAATATTAAAAATATAAAAAAAAGTTGTCAAATGATATCATAAGCATTTTTTTTTTAATTTTTGCAACAAAAATTCTGAAATTATATAAGTTATTACGTCAAAACATTCAATGAAATAGTTTAATGAGCTTTAAGTCTCCATAATAAAATATTATTAATATTGTTCTTTTTAATTGTTTCTACACTCAGCGTACTAATTGTTATAAGGTCAGGCCAGCTGTGAGCAGTTTATCAATTTATCAAATGGATATCGCAAACATATTTGAACACGACTATAATAAAAAAAATATGTTTTCGCTAAAATACCACTTATATTGGCAAACGACATTTGTCATTTGCAATAGGAATACTCGTATACGATGAACCATCCGAAATATACAAGTATATTGTAAGGATTTGATTGCAATTTGCAATTGATACATAAATAACGTGTGTTCTAAAACTTGCAGACAAAATAAACACATGCGTTGCTTATAAATAAACGTATTTGTACATAATAAATATTTAAGATAAAGCTCAGACGGAAAGATCAACGTTGTTTGTCCATACCTTGAAAGACAAGAGAGTCTACGCTTTCTTTGGTTTGTATTAAGATGTATTGATGATTTTTTAAGTGACTAGCCAAATACACATCTCCAATAAAATCGAAGATATATAGAGGTAATGTATCGGTTAATAAAACATTGCTTGTATACAGTCTAACCTGCCTTAAAGGTCACCTCTATATGAGGGCACCTGCTTATAAAGGCCAGTAAAACTGTATCCGAATCGTCTTTATTCATACTAATTGCACCTGTATATAAAGACCATTAAGTTCACTTTTACCGGTTTCCTTTGGTGGTCTTTATAGACAGGTTTGACTGTAATTTATTACTTCGCCAAATCATTCAACTCAACATACAGATACATAGATGACGTTCTGTCTCTTAACAATCCTAAATTTGGAGACTATGTAAATGTCATCTATCCTAGTGAGCTTGAAATAAAAGACACGACTGATTCCTCAAGTTCTGCTTCATATTTAGACTTATACCTGAATTATGACGCACAAGAAAGGCTACATTTGAAACTTTATGACAAACGTGATGACTTCAACTTTCCTTTTTTATGCAGCAATATACCTGCTTCTCCTGCTCATGGTGTATTTGTTTCCCAATTAATACGCTATGCTAGAGTTTGTTCCCACTACGGGGACTTTGTACAACGAAGTAGGCTGCTTGCAAATAAATTGTTGACTCAGGGATATTGCAAGCCTAGGCTTATCAAGGCCCTCAAAAAGTTTTATGGCCGTCATCACAGTATTGTTGATAAGTTTGATGTCTCTGTGTCCAGGATTGCCTTGGATTTATTTGACGTCTCATAGTTCCATGTTCCTTTCACACAATTTTGATTACACACGTGACGGGTGTAGCTAGTTAAACAGGAGGTGCTTACCCTTCCGGAGCACCCGGCCTCACTTCCCTAGTGGAAGTTCACGTGTCTAACCTAACTTGTCAGTTCCAAAGTTTTTACTTTGCTTCTGGATTGTGATTCGGAAATGGATAAGTATGTTTGTTTTTGATTAGTAATAATGACCACATACTCTACCTGAAAGTTTTTTTTCAAGTATAAGGTCCAAATTTATTCTGTCTTTTTTTAATTATGTATATTGATTTGTTTTAGTTCAGGGACACAAATCGTTATGACTGGTTTGTTCGTCTTCATTCTGGTGCCTTGATGAACAAAGTCCGTTTTGGATGTTCCTTGTTGTCGTTCACACGTATTTTCACTTTGATGTAAGTAAAATGCATAATACATTGTTGCTTAAATATTATTTTTCCTTTTCTATGTACCGATATACCTGCTTTTCCTGCTCCTGGTGTTTTTATCACAATGTTTTCTGGCAGAGTTTGTGTCCGCTACGGGAACATTATCCAACAAAGCAAGCTGCTTACAAATAAACTTAAGGAGCAGCGATATAACAAGCCTAGGCTTTCGGGGCCCTTAAAATTTTTCATGGCCGATATCAGAGTATTGTTGATAACTATTATGTTTCTGTGTTCAGGATTGTCCTGGATATATTTGCTGTCCCATAGTTCTATGTTCCTCACTCTCAATTTTGATTGGTGTGGGTAGCTAAAAAGGACGTGCTTACCCTTCCGGAGCACCTGGCCTCACTTTCCTGTGGAAGTGTTAAGCCTATATTTCTACTTCTGCTTTACGATTGTGATTTGTACATGGAATAGTATGTTTGCTTTTTGTTTGTTTTTATTATAAAACAAAAATTTTTCTCTGTGTTATTTCCTCGTTTCGTCCAATAGGTTGGAAAATTAACCTGATTTGTCAGTTCCAAAGTTTTAACTTTGCTTCTGGATTGTGATTAGAACATGAATAAGTATGTTTGTTTTTTTACTATACCCAGATATATTGGATCAAACTCTCGTGTCACAATTGTCCAGCAAAATCGTGGGGTTTTTTGTTAAAAGCATGAAATTTGGCATGATTATAGTTCATGACCTGGAGATTTTCAGATATGGGGCTAACCAAAAAATCCAACATGGTCTCCATTTCCAATATGGCAGAGAAAATTGCCGCCAAAATTGCATAATATGTATTTTAAGTTTATTAATGTGCATTTGGTTCACAAATATGCAGAAAGTTATTTTGTTTTTGGTATGTTTATTATTTATACAGATTTGAAATTCAAAATGTCTGCCATATCCAATATGGCGAACAAAATGGCCGCTCAAATGATGAAAAATGTTGATATAAACATTATGCATATGACTTTTCGGCGATATTTTGAAAACACGAAATTTGCTTGGTATTGCTTTCAGATAAATTACAGATATGGATTATCTAAATAATTCTGGTCAGCAATTATTTTTTAATTTGAATAGATTACCAGAATTTATTACAGAGTCCATATCTTGCACATACCTGAAAATAATCTTCAGGTCAAAAACTATAATCATGCCAAATTTCATGCTTTTAACAATAATCCCACATTTTTATAATTTTTTTTTTTTTTTTTTTTTTTTTTTTTTGCACGAATCTGCTGGACTACAATAATTCATTAACTAAGATTTAAATCTGATAAATTTTGGCAATATTTTATGAAACTACAAATAATAAGTAGTTGCAACAAAATTAGAATATACTTGTAATAAACTTAGAATCATGTTCAAAATGACAAAAAGATTATCTGGCAAACTAACAACTTAAGATTTCAAAAGTGTCATAGTAAGGTTAAGGAAATTAAATAAGAATGTGAAACTAGGCCAAGTGATTTAAAACTCTGATAATTAAACGTTGTAATTTTGTGTTGAATTCATGTGTCATTTGTGATTAATTTTCTTCTAGGTTTGAAGAAGCTCTTCGTCAGATCGATCCAAAAATAACTGTTCCATACTGGGATACGCAGTGTGATGATGAAATGAAGTTCCCTGCCGAATCCGTAATATGGGATAAAAGTATGTTTGGTCGTGGAGATGGCATGGTTGATACTGGATACTTTGCTAACATGCAAACTGCATTTGGTCCCTTCTTTCGAAACATAGCCCAAGAAGATCAAGGTGACCTCATGAGCAGAACAAACATCAAGAACATTTTGAAACAGAAAAAGCTATCCCAAATTGTACAACCGAACGCAAACGTAAAGTCTGATATGAACGAGCTTGTATCATGCATCAACAGATGGCAAGACGGCCAGTTTGTGACTCTCAACCAGAGCGCAGTCGATCCTGTCCTGTTCTCAGTCTATGCTTTTGCTGATAAAATATTTTCAAAATTCAGCGCAAATCAAAAAGCTAATGGAATCAATCCTGAACATGACTGGCCCAAAAATTGCCCAGCAGGAACTGGTCCCTATGATCAGTTACTTCCGGGTATTTCCAACATCGCCGCCCGTAGTAGCTACTATACAAACTGCGTTTATCAATATTCCGACATTCCCGAATCTTGTTCAAGCCATGCTGAGTGTGGGTCTAAATTTTACAAATGTAGTGACAAAAACGTATGCGTTTCTAAAAGATGGCAGGATTTTGAAGGCTTTAGAGGCATCGATGTCTGCGAATCAAAATTAGCCCCACCATCTATCCAAACAGGATGCTGGATAGATGGTAACGCTGATTTCAGAAGATGGACATTCATTCCTGTGGAAGTCAACTACGAATTCCCACCAGAAAAGGTTAAGTACAATAATTTCCCCGTACTTGACAACAAGTTTGACACTACACACGACATGTATAATGTTCCTGAATCGAGAGGTACCAGAAAACAGATGCAGCGAGACATCAGAAATGCGCCGAACCACCAACCATAAATATTGAGTCAAATGGATTAAACTATGCCGGGGTTTATAAAGATTTTGGTCTACCTGATACCCGTGTAGCAATGTCTCAAACTCTAGTCTACATTGCAGTAAAAAAACCAACAGCTGGTCAAGACGTGGAATTCCTTCTGTCCGGATATGATACATGTGGTCGAATCTGTAAACCGTTTTGTAGATCACGAAACATGAAAGATTTCCGGCCATGTTCCGGAGCTGTTCGATTGTCTGCTCGGTCTTCACCAGCCCAAAACTTGTTACAAGTAGTAGAGGAAACGTGGAACATCAGAATAAACAATCGCTCAAATATCATTGATCGCAGGATATTTGTAAGTTTCTTTTGTGATGCTGACAGCCAATGGATTTGGAAGAAGTCAAGAAACTATGTAGGAAGAGGTAAGTGAAACATTTATTGGGATGTTACTTTCGAAAGCACATCACATAACTGAGACTCACAAAACATTGGCTTAACTGCAACTTTGTAACTTTCTGTTCTAAATACAGATTTCTCAATGAAAATTAACACCTTACAATTAAATTGTTATACCTAACCTAGTTTCTTAACGAACTTGTACTATCTGTAATGTGCACAGTTATTCTTACAATATTATCGTTCTGTTCCTGCCGCAAAGTAAGTAATACTTCCTCACAATGATGACCGCCAAAACCGGAAACAACGCATACTCATACCATCTCTCCTTTAATATTTGTGATCAAATTTAATAGTCTATAATATGTTATTAATTAGAAACTAGATGACAATACTATTCGACATATATAATTCCAAAAATAGTTTCATTATCACTAAATAGTTCCTGACCAAATATGGAATCTATTACGCAGGAAATTATCATACTTGTTTGAGTTGAGTAATGGTGTTTAATGTCCCAGTCAAAACTATTTCACTTATATCGAGATGTCGCCGGCTATAGGCGAAGGTGCAAAAACTTTGCCTGTGCGTTGCACTGATTGCATTATACAGCAGAATTCTTTAGTGTACCAAGCCCACCATGACATCGGACCTCGTTTATTTAAAGTTCCCATTTGAAATAACCATGAATTTCATTTCGTAATGCCGAGAGCTTGGCGAAAAAACAACCACTACCCACTTTTAAGTCTTAGGTCAGACCCAGTAGGGTCACGATCTCCCACTTGGGGAGCGAGCACTCTATAGCTACCAGCTGAGCTACCGACGTGGTTTTTTATACATACTTGTTTGAGAACATAATTTCAGAAGGTTTCGTATTATAACTATTTTAATTTTACAGGTCGACGTGGATATGGACGTAAGAGTAAATGGTAGAGTTTTATTTTACAATGCATCTACGACTAAAGTCATCCTCCATATAAAGCAGTGGTTTTTGGGGTTTTTTTTTTTTGGAATGCGGTCACAAACAATTTGAAATTTTTCGTTTTGAATATTTCAGTGAGATTTAAAATTTCAAATAAAAGCAATTTTTCTCTTTGTATTGTTGTATTCTGTTACTTCGGCTAAGACTTAGTCAGTTTCTTTTGCAAAGGTTTAGTGGGTTTTCTGGAAATCTGATTTATTCCTAGGTTCCCAAAACTGTCGCTTCGCTAAGTGACAGAATTCGTAAGTAAAGCGCCATAACTCCTCAATAGTAGATTGAATTTTTAATGTAATTATATTTCAAGTCTCAAATAAGGTTCGAACCCACAACCATTCATTTTGAAAACAAATAACTTTACCACTCGGCCTTGTCGGTCCATAGGTTTACAATGGCAATTGAGCAATATATTCTTGACGATAGCGCACGCAACCTACCTAGAAAAAAACCTAAAAATGGAATCAAAAACATACTAATCCATGTCCGAATCAAAATCCAGAAGCAAAGTAAAAACTTTGAAACTGACGAGTTAGGTTAGACACTTGAACGTCCACCAGGGAAGTGAGGCCGGGTGCTCCGAAGGGTAAGCAACTTCTGTGTAGCTAGCTACACCCGCCACGTATATAATCAAAATTGTTTGAAAGTAACATAAAATTATGGGACGTCAAATATATCCAGGGCAATCCTGGACACAGATATATCAAACTTTTCAACAATGCTGTGATGACGGCCATAAAACTTTTTGAGATGTTAAAGCAAATATTATTGTTATATTTAAATACTAATATACATTTGTTTTGCATGTTATCTTTTCTGTTACTACAAAGCTTAAGGTTAAAATTTTAACTACTTCATCTGATGATGATGTCGTCTCATTATATGTGAAATATAAGATGATGATGATGTCGTTTCATTATATGTGAAATATACTTGACTGGGAAGCAAAACCCAATTCATCAATCAAGGCCAGACACAAATTTAAAGATGTAATGTATCACGTCGCATCAGCAATTTTCAGCTTTTGGCAAAGAGAGCAGTTTATTAATCTCGTAGGATTAACCTAAGAACAAGTTAGTGTATGCGTGAGATGTTTGAGCGTAATTTATAGGTGATAGTTCATAGAGTCAGTACGCCTCAGACAAGCACCTATCCCTGGCCACCTTATCATGACACCATGTGAACCAGTCGATGTCCTGTCCTCTAAATATCGAGCTCCAGGCAAGGAAGTAGTACAAATTTCAAGGTGTTATGTATGACACGGCCGAGGTTCGAACCCACTAGCGCCTAGTTTCGAGGCGGACAGTCTTCTCGTAATACTCAGGGTCAGGCGAGGAAGTAGTATTTCAATTTCAAAGTTTTATGTATGACCCGACCGGGATTCGAACCCACTATCACCAGCTCTCGGGACGGACGGTCTCGTAATACCGAGCGTCAGACGAAGAAGTAGTATTTCAAATTTCAAAGTCTTATACGTGTATGACCCGGTCGGGATTCGAACCCCAGCCCCCGTTTTCAATAAAACATTATATGTAAAGAAAAATGCATACTGCATTAAATATATATAGAATATAGGACACCGTTATCTAAAAGATGAATATATAGGACTATCTTTGTTTACCTTAAAAGCAGTACAGATCTGTCAAAAATTTAACAATAAGCAGCTAACAAAGAAATGCCGAAATGGCAGTTCTTCTCGGTCCATCATAACCTAGATTCTGACAGCGGCTTGCTATCTCCCTATCGGTCACTAGCTATATATATCTTGACCACTCAATTGGAGCTTCGGTCACTTTGCGTTAGCCAAGTGTTAAACTTTCGACAGGTCGGTACTGTACGTAAAAATGGACACCAACATTAATGCAGATTTATCAAGAGAAAGAAGTAGATGCACTTTTGATGTTAAAAAACTTACAAATTTAATACACGGAGGGCCGCAAAATGTTCAAAGAAAACGCTTTCTGGGTAAGCTTGGGAAAGTATAATATATAATATATAGAGGGTGTAGCAAAATCTAGAGAAAACGCTGCTGACATAGGTTAGTAAGGGCAGCATATATACAGTACAGGTCTGTTGTAAATCTCGACAGATGTTATTTATCTGGAGGCCTCGACAGCGTTTTGACCACTAGCTTCCCATATCTCGGCCACTCGATAGCGGACATCGATTTCGTTTCCTTAGCTCAATTCTTAAACTTTCGACAGGTCTTAAATGTAACTATTGTTCTAAGAAGATATTTTAAAGTCAAATCAAACGATCAATTTGTATGTGGCAGGCCGTGGGTTCAAACCTTGGACGAGGTCTAAAAACGTGAATTATGTAGTATGTTATTTCTTTTGTCATGGAAGTTTGGCACGGCACGTTAAAAACCCCCTCTGTATACTGCACTGAACGCATTGTAATTGTCAAAAGTTCCGCCAAAAAGGTAAAAAGTTCTGCGACTTCACCTATAACTGGTGACGTTTTGATATAAAAGGGACATAGAAAAAGACCTTAAAAAGTCACAGATTGATTGATTGATTGATTGATTGATTGATTGATTAGCTTACGATCCTAAGTATTCGCAATAAAACTATCTGTTGAGAGAAAACATAATTTCAAGCCCATATAAATCATTGATAATATAACATTAAATATATATATTCTGTTGTGTATATTTCAGAGAACATCATGCTACAAGACCCCGTTTTTAAACACTTAGACCGTTTAGATACCACAAGTGACAGAAGCCAACAATATGAGGAAACGTTAAGAAGACACGTATACTTTTTGAAGCGTCTTTATGATCTCGGTATAACGAATAAAGACGAACGTAATTATATGCAAAGGTAAGTACTGTTTAGTTGTTTAATTCTACGGGAAATAAATTTCGCAGTTCAGACAAGGGTATAAAATTTGCAATGCAGTTTACAGTGTTAACAATTTTCTGTACAGATTATCTCAGTCTATGATTAATGATGCTAAACGAAAATATATTATTCACTTTGTATTTAATTTCGCGCTATAAATTCAAACCGCAAATGTAGCGAAGTTAAAACCCCAGTGAATAAAATCACTTATACAGAGAACAAAAATAAACCGCCCGTCTCCTGTAAAACAAATCCGTAGTACGGTTAAATGCGTATTTCCCGATACATAATTTGCGAAAACATATTTTCTGTGTAAACACTGATCTTCTCTAAATTCTGGGGAATTAGCTTCATAAAGTGGAAACAACTATCACTAAAATTTAAAATTCAAGTTCCTGTCACAGCTATTTAATAACACCTGTCTATATTTCCTCTAACAAAAAACTGGATAATAAATGTCTGTATGGTTAAACAACACTTCCGAGTAACAAAGATTTGTAATCGAAAAAAAACTTAAATTTATTTTTATATAAGTTTTTTTCTGAAAAAAAAAATAGTTTAATAAATTACAGGTATGACAGAAAAAATCTTGAAATATCCGTTTAAAACAGAACACAGTTTAATTAATTTACGGTACCTATTTGTGTTTTAGTATACTACTTCCGCACACACCAGGGACGTTTAACTTACATTATTCCATGTTCATAGAAACGATAGAACAACATGGGACAGAAGAACAAAAACAAAAGTGGTTGCCTATTGCTGAAAATATGGAAATCATTGGAACATATGCGCAAACGGAAATTGGACACGGTGCGTATTAAACAGGCTGTGAAGCCTAATAGTATGCTTTCTCGAATTATTCAATAAATAATCATATGTTAATGACAATTAGGGGAGTGTAAATAACGTTAACGTTCTTTATATTAATATTGAATTTACAGAACATTCAACACTCTTTTTTCAAAATTTTAATATGGATGATCCATGGCCATGTATAATATACTTAAACACAATCCAGGCAAAATCATAATCCTTAAAAATACACGTGAACTTAAATAACTAAGTTTTAACAAATAGTAATGATTTCAAGAGGCAAAAAGTACGAGTTTAGTGCAAATAAATTTTAATGAAACTCTACTTTAATTGTATTGCTAAACAACCATGTAGACAAATTTTTATGTCAAGTTGTCGTCTGATGTAGGGCATCTAAGGGTAAGTCTCATTTTGTAAACAGCTAAATTGAAAGATTGTAATTTTTTGTCTGTGAGTCACTAGCATACCGGTTTATGTCCAAATTACAATCCAAAGAAAAATAAACTTTGAAACTGTTTGAAAAGAGCAACTTAATATACAAATTTACATAGGTATTAAAATGTAATGACGATCGACAAAATGAGAACCTCCAATCAAACAGTACTCCGTTAGATTTACGTTAATAACTATAACTCCATCAAACGATGGTTCCCTGCTTTCTTATTATTAACAAGCTGGAACAAGTTACCTCTATAACCCATTTTCATCTTCTTTTACTGACAGGTTCATTCGTTCGGGGATTGGAAACAACAGCAACGTATGACAAGGAACAACAAGAGTTTATACTGAACAGTCCAACAGTATCGTCAATTAAATACTGGCCGGGGAATTGTAAGTAATATTTGACATGACATACATGTAAACATACTAAAACTAGAACTGTCTCTTGAGAGCAAAAAATACCCCAACCCTAAACATTTAAATTTTTTGCGACCTTGACCTTTATGATATGACCGTAGTTCAAGGTCATGACACACCTTTAGACCGTAAAGATTATTCATGTGTAGCTTTATGACAGTCGTCCAAAACAGCTATGAGATATGGCATGGACGCGATTTTACACGGACGGAGACAGACATTGTGACCCCCTCAAATTAGTTTGCCGGGGTTATAAATTCAATTGTTCACATTCCATATCATCGAATTTGGTATCATACTTATCCAACATTTGACTTATTGTAAGATTTTCCAATCCCTCAAACGTTGCTTCTCTTAACAAACTTATACAAAACGTACTGTCATCTATGTCATTAATTAAAAAGTACATATCCGAAAAATCTATAGTGGACATTTTAGACTTCACTGCTTGACCTCTAGACATCAACTGAATAGAAAACTATTTTGAAAACAGTCATACACAAATTTGGACACAAATTTTCTAATGAAATTGATTATTCAACACACAATTGATAATGTGGTTGCATGAAACTGTCATTTATATATGATTGACAGTAGTGGGCGTGATACAAGTTAAATCTTGTGTATCAAAATTAATTGTGATACACTTGATCTGTTATACAATTTATCAGACATGTAAATTGCTGGTTTAGCTTGTTCATAGGGGTTTCGTGGCATCGCAATAGAAATATCTTACCTTTTATACTGTTGGAGAAATAAAAATAACTCTTTTGACATTGAGACACTATAAATAACTATGTTGAATCTTTAATCAAGATCAGCAAACAATCTTCAGGCAAAACATGCCACTACGGTAGTTCAATGGTAGCCTACTCTCTTTGAATGCGAGCAGTCGTTGGTTCGATCCTGACTGAGTCTGGGGTCTGGCTTAGACTTTGAAATGGTAAGTGACTATGACTTACCACTAGGCAATAGAAATGAAAATCACTGGGTTTTTGGATGATGCCATAAAAACTGATTCTCCTTAGCACAGCAGGGATTACACGTTAAAGAACCGTCCCTGCACAATACCTTGAGCACATGTAAAGTTAAAACTTTAAGTTGTGACTTGTTTTGTGTCAAGATATTTGCTTAAAAAGATGTTGTTCTGGCATATAAAACATTTTAAAACATCTTTGTTCTGCACAATGAAAATATATTTGTAATTGTTTGATATTTACAGTAGGAAAAACAGCGAACTACTGTGTACTCATGGCACAGTTGTTTACAGAAGGCAGATGCCATGGTGTCCATCCATTTATAGTTCCACTACGAAGTCGTGAAAATCATCAACCATTTGCAGGTATATAAACCTATATAGCATAGTCATTTACAGAATATTTTCCGAATCTATATTCACATATAACCAACCAAAAATACAACGATAACAATCCCAAAAGCGATTAAAAACTTTGAAAAATGACTTAGTATTGCAATTTATCCAATGGAACTAACAGATAAGCCAAAGACTACACAAATTCATATCAGGCTTGGTAATAAATAGTTTATTCAGTGGCTATTACACTTCATAAGCAAGTTTAATTTTCACGTGCATCATGTGTATGGCTACGTTTGATTTCAACAGTTGTACTTGACGCTCACACGCCCAAAATAAATATGTACAATGTATATTGCATTAAAAATGCATACAATCTGCATTTTCAACAGGTTGTACACCAATTAGCATACAACAAAACAATTTTAAAGAAGGTCATTACACATACTCAGCGTGATGTAATGGCACAGAATAAAGTCGGTTTAATTTCAATTGCAGGTGTTGAATGCGGAGATATTGGACCAAAATTGGGGTATACGAATATGACTAATGGGTTCCTTAGACTGACAAATTACAGAATACCACGAGAAAATATGTTGATGAAATATTCACAAGTAATATAATACTGCTCGTTTACATTTTATTATATTTTTTTCCTTTTGCTATGTAAGAATGAAAGATTCTGACATTTTGAATAGCGAATTATAATGCGTGTGCAAATCGTCACATTCTTTTATACTTCCATAACAAAAAGAAAAATTAATTTTTATTTCATATAATACAATTTAATTTATAGCAATTAAATTAATTTATTATATTGAAGTAATTTGGTCAACTTTTCGTCTGCTATTATTTTTGTCTTAATCATAGGGGGCTCGTCACGTATGATTTCATTCATTGTTAAGCGACATTCACGCATATAAATCGTGCACGTTCCTCGTGGTCACCTCACTTTTGATTTTGACCAGAAGGCAAGCAGATCGAAAAATTCTGTCAGTGTACCATACAAGTAGATAAATATGCCACGAAGGGTAGGCAGACGAGTAGTTCGGCAAGCGCCTCAACCAGCACTCCAACCGGCGCCTCAGGCAGTGCCTGTACAACCACGTAGGGGAAGACGGCGTGCAGCGATTGTCGAAGATGAGCTTCCTGCACAGAGACGTCGGATGGATCAAGAGCCGGAACGCCCGGCGATAAATGCTGACCACGTGGCACCTCGTTTAGGTGAGCTTGAACAAGTTTTTAATGAACCTCTTATGGTTCCTGGTTTTAATGATATTGATATATTTGTAAATCAAAAAGTCAAAGAAAAAATATGGAGTTTTGAATATGTTGATTTAGCACTTTTACATAAAAATAATTTGAGTAATCAGCATAATAATGAAGATACTATTGGCATAAATGAAGGTGTTCTAGTAATCCAAAAAAGAATTAAAAAACTGCATGCCATTAATTCTATTCAAGACTGGACTGACGCATTTATTTCTTATGCCCAGTTACTTATTCAGCGACATCCTGAAAAGGCTAGCGAGCTGTTTGCCTATATGTCAATAATAAGAGGCGTGGCTAAGGATAGTCCAATTGATAAGTGGTATTCTTATGACCAGCAATTTCGCCTCAGGGTTTCTAAAGACAATTCGAAAAGCTGGTCATCTATTGATGGTTTTCTATGGTTAAAAATTTTATCCGTTACTAATCCTACACGTATGTCTAATGTAGTTCATAAATGTTATGAATACAATTTTAAAGGTTATTGTAAGAGGTCAAATTGTTTTTATAAACATAGTTGCCTTAAGTGTGGTTATAACCATCCTGCCAATAAATGTAGAAAATACATTGAAAATGAGTCGGGCACTTCGCCTCCTTCTAGATATGTAAATAATTTACAAAATAAAAGGTCTGTAACTAGTACTTATGGGATTAATAAATCCAATCCGCATCAGAAGGTGTCAAAGGGACAAGTCTAAATATATATCAATAACCATCTCTTTCAGATTTACATCCAGATCAATTCAATATATGGGAACTTGGGAAATCTCCAATAAATATATCTGAATTGGCTAGACTTTTGAAAGACTATCCATTAAAAAATATTGCAGGTGAAATTTTAAATGGATTTAAATATGGTTTTAAAATTCACTATGAAGGCCCCAGGCAATCACGAGAATACCGCAATTTACTATCTGTCAATCAAAATCCAAATGAAGGTCAAAGAAAGTTAAACAGTGAAATTTCGCTTGGTCGAATGGCAGGTCCTTTTCGTTTTAAACCAATATCTAATTTGTGTTGTTCTCCAATAGGATTGGTCCCAAAGAAAACTGGTGGTTTGAGATTAATAACACATCTTTCTCATCCCCCTAATCACAGTATTAATGATTTTATTGATCCAATATACTAAAGTATCATATTCATCATTTGATAATGCAGTTAAAATTGTTCAAAATATGGGAAAATCGGCTTTAATGGCAAAAATGGATATCAAGTCGGCATTTCGTTTGCTTAAATGTTATCCGGGTGACTTTTGTCTACTTGGTATTAAGCTTAATAATCATTATTATATTGACAAATGTATGCCAATGGGGTGTTCAATTTCATGCTCAACTTTTGAAAAGTTCTCGTCATTTTTAGATTGGGCTGTTAAGAACGAGTCCATGTCCAATAATCTAGAGCATTATTTGGATGATTTTTTCTTTGTTGGTAAATCTAACACAAGTGATTGTCAAGACCTCATGTGTTGTTTCACTCGTATATGCTCCCGTTTAGGGGTCCCTATTGCTAATGAAAAAACCGAAGGACCGTCCACTATAATTGAGTATTTAGGTTTAACTATAGATTCGGACCAAATGATAGTTAGGATTCCGATTGATAAAATTAAGAAACTTGACGCGCAAATAACAGAAGTGTTATCAAAAATAAAGTTACACTTAAACAAATGCAATCGTTGACTGGGACATTGGCATTTTGTACACGCGCCCTACCCTCGGGTAGGACATTTTCAAGGCGGTTATATAGCTCTTTGAAAAATGCTAAAAAACCTCATCATTTTATCAGGTTGACTAGAGGTATACGTCAAGATTTAGAAATGTGGCAATTTTTCTTAAAACAATTTAATGGTTTTCGTTTATGCAAGATATTAATTGGGTTACCAATTCAGATTTACAGTTATTTACTGATAGCGCTGGAGGTCAATCATTAGGTTGCGGGGTTTATCTAAATGGTTCATGGGCAAGCTTTACATGGCCCAAGAGATGGGATAAATCCATTTTATCTGATATGTCATATTTAGAGATTGTTCCTATTGGACTAGCAATTTGTTTATGGAAAACAGAATTTAAAAATAAAAAAATAGTTTTTAATTGTGACAATCAAGCAGTTGTTGCTATCATAAATTCTAAAACATCTAAAAATGAGAGAGTTTTAACTATTTTGAGAATGATAGTTTATTGGTCATTAGTATATAACTTCCAGTTTAAGGCATTATATATTAGTTCAAAAGAAAATCTTATTGCTGACTCTTTATCTCGTGGACAGATGCGGAAATTTCGAGAAGTTGCGAAAGGGGCAGAAGAAAATCCATGTCAGATACCACAAGAGTTCTTGAATCTTTTGATATAGAATCATCTCGTTTACTCAATGGTTCCAATGCAGATAATACCAATATTGCTTATAAACAAGCATTACAGTGTTTTGACACATTTAGAACTAGATACAATATTCCTCTTTGTTGGCCACCACCGTTGTTGCAAATAACACGGTTTGTTGGTTTTTTATCCTTGAATGGATATTCTCCATCAACTATAAGGTTATATATTTCAGGTTTAAGTTTTAAACTGAAAGTTGAAGCGAATTATGATATTACCAAATCTTTTGTTGTACAAAAAATGATCAGTGGCAGTCATAGACTTTACAAAGTTAAAGATGTTAGACAACCAATTACATTTGATATTTTACAGAAATTGAATTCTAGTTTAAAATACATCTGTAGCTCACGATATGAAACTATAATGTTTCAGTGTGCATTTAGCCTTGCTTATGCCGCATTTTTACGAGTAAGTGAAATAACCATTACAAATAACGTTTCAATTGACCATGTCATTAGTATTAATGACGTTTTTATTGATTCGGTAAATAACCAGTTGTTTGTGTATATAAAATTTTCAAAAACAGATCAAACTGGAAAGTCTACCACTTTAGTCATTCAAACAAATTCTGTTAATGATGTGTGTCCAATACACACCTTGAGGGCATTTTTGTGCATTAGACCACAAATTTCAGGACCACTGTTTTGTCATCTAAATGGAAATGCGTTGACTAGATTCCAGTTTCACAGTGTTCTAAAAAAGACTTTACAATTTTCAGATTTAGATGTTAAAGCATATAATACACATTCATTTAGAATTGGTGCAGCAACATCTGCCTATATGGCAGGAAAGTCTGACGATGAAATAAAATGTATGGGTCGTTGGTCGTCAACGTCATTCCAACGTTACGTCAGAATTTCTTTCAATTAATTTTTCAGACTTAAAAGATATTTGGATCATTGGTTCATCACTTATCAAAAGGGCCTCCACGCACACGAAAACTCGATCAACCGGAGTAAATCTTGGCCTAGACAGACTTAACTATCGTATCTTATGGGTTGGACACCCTGGTATGATTTGGTCTATGGTCGATGGCACTATAAATAGCATGCTGCGATGGAGAGGACCCCCAGCTGTTATTCTTATACATTGTGGGGGTAATGATATTTGTTCTATAAAAAATGGACAATTATTATATGATATTAAAACTACATTTTATAATTTAAATAAGCTTTTGCCCAATACACTTTTAATATGGTCATATATTTTGCCTCGCCGAAGTTGGTACGGTGCTAGGAATACCATATCTGTTAATAAATCTCGCATTCGCATTAACCGTGGGGTTAGATCTTACTTGCATCATTTAGGTGGTAAAGCTATTCAGCATTTAGATTTTGAAGACTTGCATTCGGCATTGTTTCATGATGACGGTGTACATTTATCGTACATAGGTAATGATATTTTTATCAATGATTTACAGTCGGGATTAGAATTATTCATTAAGTCCCCTGTACGACGTTTGTATCCAGATGAAATTATTTGAAAGTTTAGCTGTATCAAAGTTATTGCTAATAACATGCAGTTAGATAATCATGCGTTTATCAGTTATTATCAATATTTGGTTGTTGTTTGGTTTTTATTACTTGTTTAAACTTATAACATGTATACCGTTATGTTATTTAGTTAGTTGATGTGTTGGTTGATAACACATTACATTTATAAAATTTAGTTGATGTGTTGGTTGATAACACATAATTTAGTTGATGTGTTGGTTGATAACACATATTACATTTATAAAATTTAGTTGATGTGTTGGTTGATAACACATAAGTTAGTTGATGTGTTGGTTGATAACACATAAGTTAGTTGATGTGTTGGTTGATAACACATAAGTTAGTTGATGTGTTGGTTGATAACACATAATTTAGTTGATGTGTTGGTTGATAACACATATTACATTTATAAAGTTAGTTGATGTGTTGGTTGATAACACATTTATAAAGTTGATGTGTTTTATAACACATTTATAAAGTTAGTTGATGTGTTGGTTATAACACATATACCGTCATCGGTAATTATCAACAGTTAGTTGATGTGTTTAATTTGTTGTTGATAACTATTATAAAGTTGTTGGTGGTGGTTACTTACGTTGATACTTCCGTTATTTGGATAATTGCTATTTTATTTACCTCATGCAATATAAATTATCTACCTTTTTTGTCATCAATTGCCAATATTAATTAAATTTATTGTTTTTTGCACTTTTTGTCATGGTTCGATAAATTTGTTGGCGATGCTATTGGTGATAGCATTTGGCGGAATTTATCAATTATGTGTTGTGTTCACTGGTTGCCCAGTTGATATATCCGGAAGATGCATATGTTGGTGGCCCTCCATATCTCTTCTTAGTGACAATTCTTATATGTCGACGATTTTAATTATCGTTGATCAGTTGTATAATATTACTTTAATTGTCATTATCTGTTGTTTAATCCTATTATATTTAATAAATCCATGACAAAAAAGTGCCAAATAAAAATACTATAGTGTTGTTTTTATTTGCTTTCAAGACTGAATATATAATAATACAATTTAATTTATAGCAATTAAATTAATTTATTATATTGAAGTAATTTGGTCAACTTTTCGTCTGCTATTATTTTTGTCTTAACCATAAGGGGCTCGTCACGTATGATTTCATTCATTGTTAAGCGGCATTCACGCATATAAATCGTGCACGTTCCTCGTGGTCACCTCACTTTTGATTTTGACCAGAAGGCAAGCAGATCGAAAAATCCCTCCCATAATCCCACCCATTATAGATCAAATTTCTGCTGTTTCTTATTGTATATTTTCAGCTTTATTCACGTGACGTCATGGATTTGGAATGGATAGAGTTTAAACCGTTCATGGTATATTTTGTGGATGGAAAGATTTTAGGACATAATAGCATCAGCGGAATTTATCAATTATGTGTTGTGTTCACTGGTTGCCCAGTTGATATATCCGGAAGATGCATATGTTGGTGGCCCTCCATATCTCTTCTTAGTGACAATTCTTATATGTCGACGATTTTAATTATCGTTGATCAGTTGTATAATATTACTTTAATTGTCATTATCTGTTGTTTAATCCTATTATATTTAATAAATCCATGACAAAAAAGTGCCAAATAAAAAATACTATAGTGTTGTTTTTATTTGCTTTCAAGACTGAATATATAATAATTCAATTTATAGAACTGTGTGAACAACAAATCAACAACTTTAACAACAATATAGCCAAAAATTAATCGCTAAGGAGTAGGAATTCAAATGTCTCTGTGAGTTGTCCATAATAAGATGAGGTCATTAAGAGCCAATCCATTCATGCTAATGTAACAGAAAGAAATACATGATAGACAAGAAAAATTGAATTGTGCTAAAACATTTTCTTAGAATCATAAAACATGAGACATTCTTCTTTACGTCGAGTGATTCATATTAATGCCTTATGCATAACATTTATTTACCTCCCCTGCAACTCCAATGGTTCGAATTAACAATCAAACAGTTCTTAAAGTAAGGAGTTGTGAAAATTCGCTTGCTAAAGGTACCGGCAGTAGTTTCCAAAATAACCTTTCAGATACACTCTACCATGTCATAAGATCAGATTGGCCTCACTTCCCTGGTGACAGTTTACGTGTTTAACCTGACTTGACAGTTTTTAATTTGCTTCTGGATTGTGATTCGGCCTTGGATAAGTTTGTTTTTGATTGTCTGAATATGTGTGAAAGAAGATTTTTTAATGTGAATGCTTATCTTCTCCACTATTCTAAAAAATTTACTTTATCGTGATAAAGAGTATTCATTTAAAACCAGAGTTTTTATATTAATCAACATTGTGTTATGTATGAAATACTGTAAAACATGAAATTTCCGCGTGCATGTTATTTTTGCGTAATTCGCGAGTTCATAAATAATCGCGAAAATAATATGCGCGAAAATAAGTTTGATCGAATAAATATGAATAGACTTTTACATGAGGGCTCACAACGGGATATCACGAAAATTTCATGCCGCGAAATGACTTTGATACAAATATCGCGAAAATATCATGCCGCGAAAATAAAGTGTTTAACAGTAATATGAATTTTTTATTATAAATCTTTATTAAATGGTTTTAATTTTAAATCCATATATCAAATAATTCGTTATTTTTCTTCATTTTACATTAATCTTAGGTACTGTCAGACGGAACATACAAAGAACCATCAAACAAAAAGCTTACATATGGTACAATGGTCGCAGTTAGAGCTAATTTAGCCAAAAAGCATGGTTTAAACCTGGCACAGGCTTGTACGATTGCTATCAGATATAGTGCTGTGCGTCGTCAAACAGAGGCTAAACCGGGGTTAGTTTTTAGTTAATTATGAAGTATGATAAAAATATTACAGGGAGCGAAAATTGTTTGGCATTTACTGTTCAATAGCATGATCAATTGGTCCCGAATTAGGCAATATCAGTTTATTTATTTATTTATTTACAGAAACTCACACAACGAAAGTTTGATTCTATTGAATTTTTTTCTCTCTTGGCAGTTTATAATACGTTTTTTGTACAAAACATATAATAATTTTTAGTTTTATTGTATTTTTTTGATTTATGATACTGCTTAAGCTAAGGGTTGTCTAAAAAACTGTGTTGAAGAAGCTTTTATACCAAATTGAAATATTTAGCTTGACTGAAAGAAATCTTTTCATTCAAGCCGAAAATGAAGGACTTTGTTCATTATTATTCTTGGAACGTTTTAGTGTGCTTATTTTTTCAAAACCCTTTTTCTTTTTCATATTATTGTCACATTTGTTTTTCAATATAGTTCAATTAATTTCATCATATGCTATGGTAAGATTTTGCTGTCATTATTGCACTGACATGTGTAGCTAGCAGAACAGGAGATGTCTACCCTTCCTTGACACCCGGTCTCGCTTCTTTGTTTTCAAAGTTCTTGCTTTACCTTTAAAATTGCGGTTCTGCCAATGATCGGAAGGTATTTTTAGATGCTTAATGATTTTACTTTGAACTTTATAGGGGTGAGGAATTACAGATAATAGATTACCAGACTCAACAGTTAAAGATATTTACACAATTAGCAAATGCCTACGCAGTTTATTTCGCAGGTGATGAATTAATCAAGGTTTATAATCGACTTAGATATAGGATAGATCAAGGAGATCTTAGTCAGTTACCGGAGGTAAATAAGAATATTTTATTATAGTTACAAACAAAAGCAGAAACTATCAAGATGATTTAGTATTTTTAAGTGCGTCAAACACACATGTGATCTTCAATGACCATTTACATTACAAAATATTTAACACGAACATACCGATCCGTGTCCAAATCACAATCACAAAATGTAAGTAAACATTGTAAAGTAAAAATGTAAAAACTAGCAAATAGAACAAAACTTAAATTCCTCTAGAGGAATAACCAAGATGCTCATGAAGGATAATCAACCCATATTACTATGTAATAAAACTGGAAATTACAAGATATTTGTTTTATTTATTTATTGTTCTGACATTGAAACACCTTTCTTGATTATTTTATGCAATGTATTATTTTCGATAAGCAAGAATTTCAACAACAGTAAATGACTGGATTGGTTGGTTGGTTGGTTGAATGTTGCTTAACGTCACATCAGCAATTTTTCAGCTATTCGCGACGAGAACTTTTTAATTAATCTCTTTGGATTAATCAATGAACAATTTTGTGTATGCATGTGAAGTGCGAGTGTGTTGTATGGTCTGCCTTGTACTAGCGCGCACTCAGGGCGACTTTACCGTGCTAGCTCACAGAGTCAGTACGTCACAGACAAGCGTACCACTCCCCCAGTCCATTATACTGATACGGCCAATGGTAAGGAAAATTCACTTTCCCACATGTGGTCCGAGCGGGACTCGAACTCACAGCGGTGAGAGACCCTAGATTTGAAGACTGACGTCTTATCCATTAGGCCACCGCGCCCTCAAATGACTGGATTGGCATTGTAAATATAATTCAAAATTTTGCATGACCGTTTTCTTTTTTGTATTGGTTTAAGCAAAGTTTATTTTTTATTGCTTTTTGTATATTTTAACTTTTATAACGGTATGATGGAGCTATTAAAAATAAATTCATTTTTACAGAATTCATCATAAAACCGGTCTCAAGTTCTTTTATGGATGTCAGATTTATAAAATACCAATTTCCTGATACTTAATTAAGCTTCACACGTTTACTGCGTTTTTGATTGACAATATGTAAAGAATATCGGTGCTTTCAAAAATGTTTCTTCGGGAACTTTTATGGATGTCAGATTTATACAAATATCAATTTCCTGAAACTTAATTAAGCTTCACGCGTTTACTGCGTTTTTGATTGACAATATGTAAAGAATATCAGTGATTTCAATAATGTTTCTTCGGGAAATTTTAAGGAAGTCAGATTTCTACAAATCTCAGTTTCTTTAAACATGTCTCAATACACTTTAAGCGTCTTTTATTTTATAAAGCTTCATGCATTAACTGCGTCATTGAAAGCATACAGCACGAATACTTACTTAATTGGATCAACAGAATGTCGGCTAGCATGTGGTGGTCACGGTTATTCACACGCCAGTGGGTTTCCAAAATTATTTGCTGAAGCAGGACAAGCTCCGATTGTTGAGGGAATTAGCACAGTGTTATTTTTACAAACTGCGCGGTAAGTGTAAAAAAGAATCCGTAGTTTATATGTGTCTATGAAATATGCATGACTATATGAATGTAAAGATGGCTTGATAAAAACTTTAAAATCTGAAAAAATGAAAAGTCTACAAACTTTTACCTAAAGTTTTATATTACTTTCTCTCAAATTCGATTACACACGTGTCAGATGTAGCTAGCTAAACACGAGCATCTGGGATCACTTCCTTGTTGGAAGTTCACGTGTTTAACCGAACTCGTCAGTTCTTTTGGTTTCATAATTTTGTTCTAACCACTGCTGACGAGGAACTGTATTCCGAAACGGCACAATTAAAACGGGTATAATATGTTATTTCAAAGTTTAAACTTTGCTTCTGTGTTGTGATTCGGACATGGATTAGGATTAATGCTGACACAATAACTTAAGTCATCACAGAAAAATTTGTATGCATGATTGTCGTTTCCTTCATGTAATTTGTGACACGTCTGACAAACACCTTTTTATTTCTCATTTGATTGATATCTTATTATTTTTATTTTATCACAAATTATTTCAGTTTTTTTTTATTTTTTCCCATTATTTTATTAGAGTTCAGTATTGTCTTCACATAACACGTCATATTCATAAACTTGTTGAACATAGTAGCAGATCATGTGATTATTGTTAGAAGCGCTTTTATTCCGCCGTACTAGACGGCCAAAATTGTGATAAGCCAATCGAAATATCTGTTTAGATGCAAGTTGAGAACAAGAAAAGGACCAAACTGCATTTTAGAAAATCCACCTTAGACAATACTTCATAATAAAAGCATAACTTAAGTCTTTAAGGAATTTTAAAATTTGAGAAGCAGATAATTTTTATGAACAATTTTTTATCCGATTATAATTTGCATTGCAACCTGTGTTAACGATATTTCCTGGATGCTTATTCAACCAGCGTATATAGCAAATGTACATTGAAAATGATGTTACACATGTATTTAAAGACAATAAACCAACAGACAATAACCAAGCGCTGATATATGTTGTATCCATAAAATATTGAAGTAATATTATGAAAATAATTGAGATGTCAGTTGGTGATGCAGAAAACCAATTCACAGACACAAGCTACGGAACTTAAGTCGTGTAAGATGGGTCTATCGTCCATTCCCCTCCGTGTAATATGTATACAAATAAAGGAAAAGAGACCACTTCGATTAAAGTTTTTTGTAAGTTTCTTTAACCATTTCAAACTATGTAGATTTTTTTTGTTCCTGAACGTTATTTACTCTAAACTGTTTTGTGTTTGTAGATATTTGGTTAAATCTTACAGAAAAGTTTTGAATGGAGAAAAGTTAAATGGTTTTGTAGCTTATCTGAATATGGATCTGGCCAGGAAGTCAGATCTAGGAAACGAAGTTAGTTTAGAGTTTCTGTTAGACGCACTTCAGCATAGAGCTTGCAGGTTTGTAATAGCAAACGA
Organism: Anadara kagoshimensis; assembly: GCA_021292105.1. Taxonomy (NCBI): domain Eukaryota; kingdom Metazoa; phylum Mollusca; class Bivalvia; order Arcoida; family Arcidae; genus Anadara; species Anadara kagoshimensis. Next base: position 14,624,425 of record CM037863.1, on the reverse strand, counting down.
ATCTTAATGAATTACACATGTATGTATGAAAGACATTGAAAGTAATCTTGAAAGTATTTTTATTTACCTTTTTGAAGTGTTCAGGGAAATGTGTGGGTGGAGTTTTAAGCGTACCACACCATCAGTGAGAAGGGGCATCGTGTCTTTAATTTCTAATTTCCAATAGCTTGATTAAAAGCGGTACTAATGCTTTTGGTCAGATACGGACATGGTTCGAACTCCCAGTTCCTATATAGAAATCGTAAAACTAAGCTACCGTAATTGTATTAAAAACGAAATAAGAACCAAACAAAATCCAAAACAGATATACCGATTTATCTCCAAAATCACTGGTTAAACACCAGATCTTCCACCAGGGAAATCAGACAGTCGCACAAGAAGGGGAAACACCTCCTGCCTAGCTAACTACGTCTGCAACATGTGAAAAATTTAATAAAGGGAAAATGGAACTATAGGATGTCAAATGTATTCAGGATTATTTAAGATACAGAGACACCATATTTATCAATAATATGGTGATTTAGGCCATCTGAAGACAATCTTGATGATTTGATCTTTTTGCTCACAATTCTGCTTACTTTCTACAGCGAAGGAGCCTCTTTTGCTTGATTTAGAATGGATTCAGGCGCAGTTATACTTTATAGAAAACATTTATAGCCCAATTAAATCAGCGACTGTAAGATACTTCGTATTTGTTTAACGTTTAAGCTTTTGTTGTTAGTCTGTAAAACATTTAAGAACCTTTTTATTTTTTAAAGATCTGTTCGGGATGCAGAATTAAGTGTCAGGGAATTAACCGGCAAAGGAATGACGTATGAAACTGCGTGGAACTTATCTGGAATATTGTTGACAAGGGCTGCTGAGGTATTAATTTTAACTTTATACCTAAAACATCCCTAGCACAACAGTTGTACTATTTTATAAAACATAAAATAAATTAGAATTAGCATGGTTTTAATATTTTCTGAAAACTGTCGGATAATTAATTGCTGCCAAGACAAAAATGTTTAAGAAAAATTAGTATGCAATTACAATATGTATATAAGGCCTTCATATGATGTCACATAACTCGTAAATAACATCAGATGTATATTTATTTGTTCTTTTATATTACAATATTATTAAAATTGTGTCCTATATAACTAAATATGGATATTTAAGAATGTAATTTTATTCAGTAAATAAACCTATTTCACGACACATATATTTTATTATTAATATGCTATGGTAGAGCTTGTTCCTACTACGGGGACTTTGTACAATGAAGTAGACTGCTTGCAAATAAATTGTTGACTCAGGAATATTGCAAGCCTAGGATTATCAAGGCCCTCGAAGAGTTTTACGGCCGTCATCACAGTATTGTTGATAAGTTTGATGTCTCTGTGTCCAGGATTGCCCTAGATATATTTGACGTCTCATAGTTCCATGTTAATTTCACACAACTTTGATTACACACGTGGCGGATGTAGCTAGCTAAAAAGGATATGCTTACCCTTCCGGAGCACTCGGCCTCACTTCCCTGGTGGAAGTTCACGTGTCTAACCTGACTTGTGAGTTCCAAAGTTTTTACTTTGCTCTGGATTGTGATTCGGACATGGATTCGTATATTTGTTTTTGATACATGTATTAATCACAAAAAAATCAAACATAGTAATCTACGTGTAAACTATTTCTAGATATTAGATATATTTTTATAAACTCATTTTAAACGTTTTCCAGCTGACAGCTACATTTAATTTAGTTACAATACAGTGTCATATTAATACAACCATGGCTGATTATGGCATGAGAATCATAAAAAATCATAAATGTCGCTTTTTATAAATGTATTTTTTCTTGCTTATTGAAATACAATGGTGTTTTTTTTTTTTTTTTTTTTTTTTTTGTTAATTGCCATCTGTGTAATTTTGACATATTGTGCTAATTTTATTTGTCAGCAAATTATTCCCTACATTCTTGTGACCTCTCTACCTAATAACCTACATGTTGATTTCTACAATCTACAATTCTATGTTCTCAATCGTGGCATTCTGTGTCTATCGCGTGGCATGTCTCTTTTTTTATTCTTCGCTACATTGAAAAAGTCCATTAGCCTACAGTCAAACCTGCCTTAAAGGTCGCTTCTATATAATGGCCACTTGCTTATAAAGGCCGGAAAAATTATATCCCAAATGTTCATTTCATATTATTTGAACCTGTATATAAAAGCCACTTTTACTGGTTCCCTTGGGTGGCCACTATAGACAAGATTGACTTCATATCATTTTAAAAGTTATCTTGCTCTTGAAAACTTACGATTACTGTTGAAAATATAAAGATATCAGACACTGGAAAACATGTACTTTGAAATACAATCAACCACCAACACGAATCAAGTGACTGATGAAACAGATTACCAGGAAAGGAAAAGACAAACACGTATTTTGACCACTGCTTATCAAACCCCGGACACTGGATTAAGTGTCCAGTTGTGTGTTTCTTTACCGTTTAGCGTTTTCATCATCTCCTCAAACGATGACCTATACAAATGCATGTTGAGGTTTTACGCTTAAGTCAAGAACATTTCACTTATATTCGGGACGTCACCAGCTGTAGATGAAATGTTTACCTTTGCAGTGGGCTAAACAGCAATGCACAAAAGGTGGTTCTTTATTGTTACACAGGGCATCGGTTTTGAAGGTCTATTCCAAAGGTCCCCGTGACTTTCATTTCTAAACGCCAAGTGCTTAGTGAAAGAACAATTCTAGGCCAATTGGCGCCCTCGTCTCCTACGCACGAACCGATCACTCTACCAACTGGGCTACCATTGTAGTTGTAGATAATAGAATGTTGGTAGTAACATATAATTCTACTTCGTCATTCCATTCTTCTCATTTATCATATTATATCAAAGTTTTTTTTTCAATTATGTTTCAGGCACATTGTGAAGCGTATGTATTGAACGCATTTAAAGATGTCTTAAACAGACCTGGAATATCTAACAGCTTAAGCAAAGTGCTAACAAATCTATGTAGCTTGTATGCTGTAAACGTACTACATAGGCATCAAGGGGAGATAATTAAGGTATCACTTTTGGCATTTTCTAACCCTACATCAAAGGTAACTTAAAATACAAAACTTTCTTACTTTAACCGGGCTGTTGATTTTGGCAAGATACCAAGTCTATGGCTGCTATCTTCAAAGTTGGTTAAATATTGGGACATTAAAATATATTTCCCTTTCAAAATCACGTTCACAGTGGCTAAACTGAGAAACATTTATATTTTATCGATATGGATATTGTATAAATAATGAAAGAATGAATCTCTATTCATAGAATTGATATACAACCAGTGTCAATGAATTCCGAGTTTAACTTTCACTTTAAGACAACAAAACAAAATGTCTGTAACGTATCATAATTGATATATATAAAAAATGTTGTCCAAAAGAAAGGCCTTAAACATTGCCCTACAAAATATAACATTGGGTAAAAAGATCTACAACCAAATGAAACACATTATCTGAGCATCCGACCTCTCTTTCCTGGTCAAGGTTCACCTGGTTAACTAAAGTAGAGTATTTCTAAAAGGCAGTCTTGTGCCGTAAACCTAACACTGGTAAAATATGCAATTTGCTAGTTTCCAAAGTTTTTACTTTGCTTTTGCAATTTAGAAATAGTCCAGTATCCTTGTGATTGATTTAGTTTACATTGTAGGATGGCTATATCAATAACAGACAATTTGAGCTAATAGAAAACAAGTTATTTGATTTATTAGCTGAACTCCGCCCTGAAGCAGTAGGTCTCGTAGACGCTTTTGACTTTCCTGATGCCATAATGGAGAGCTGTCTTGGTAGATACGATGGCCAAGTATATCAAGCTCTGTATGATTTCGCCAAGAAATCACCTCTAAACAAATCAGATGTAAGTTCACGTATAGCGTATGTAACTTCCTCAAACTTAAAGAAGTTACCTCCCTTTATTCAATAACATGATAACAAAATTACTTTTCTTGGGATAGTTATAATGGTATAAACCAAAATCCCAAATGCAAAATAAAACTTTCAAGAAATTAGTCAAACACTTGCACTTTGACGGGTAAGTAAAGCCACCTGCTACGGAAATTTGAGCGTCTATCTACCTAGTGGCACCTGTCACTTGGGGAATGAACATTGACTAAAACTTTGAAACTGACAAGTTCGGTTAAACACGTAACTTTCACCAAGAAAGCAAGGCCGGTGCTCCGAAAGAGTAAGTGCTTCTTGTTTAGCAAGCTACACCCGTCACGTATGTTATCAAAATTGAGTGAACGGTATGTGGTGCTATGAGACGTGAAATCATACAGGGCAATCCTTGACAGAAATATCAACAATAATGTGCTGACAGCCATAAAACTTTTTGAGGGCCTTGATTAGCCTAGGCTTGCAATATCTCTGGGTCAACAATTTAATATTTAAACAGCTTGCTTCGTTCCTGAAGTGGAAACAAGCTCTATCATAGCGTATAAACTAAGAAACGAATACATCATAAGCAGAAGCAGGTATATTACTGCACGGAAAAAGAAAGTTGACAGTAGAAAATTGAAGTCATCATGTTTGTCGTAGTTTCAAATGTTACCTTTCGTGGGCGTCATAATTGATGTATAAGTCTAAATATGAAGCAGAACATGGGAAAACAGTCGTATCTTTTATTTCAAGCACGCTACAATATATAGATGACATTCATAATATAGATAAATTTTATGTTTCAGGTTTTGCCATCTTACTTTAGTTTTATACAGCCTCTTACTGGACAAACTGCAGTAGATGCTCTGTCAAAGCTTTGAAAACAGCAAATCTCAAGAATATCGAAATAGATGAAAAACTAGATCAGAAAAGTCATTAATGAATGAGTTTGTGAACGATAAATCTTGAGTGTTCAGAACAACATTTATATAAGACACGGGTGATTATTACTTCTGAGTCGAAATGTTTTATATTTATTCCAGACATTATTACAGGACATTTGTAAAGAAAAAACTTTTTTTAGAAAAAAATATTATTTTAATAAATAATACATAATTCGCATATAAAGTATTATGTATGAACAAAACAATTACTGAACTTAAAAAATCAGAGGCTAAACAACGCAAGATTACAAAGAGGTAAAGTCTAAACCAAAGCGTCTTCGAGATCGAATGCAATTACAAATGTCTTGAACGTCCATAACTCATTTAAACCGTGCACATCAATTTCAAATTTTCAAAGAGTTCAAAACCTGTTTGATTCGAGATGTTTATCTGGTTGTTCAGTGTGAAGTAGATCATAAGGTACCCATAGGCCCTGCAATAATTGAAAGGGATGAAATACTTACTAGTAATGCGTTTTCCACATACATACAATTAATACACATCATAATCAAGGAAATCTTGAACAGCTTATTAAAAATACCAATCCATGTCCAAATCAGAATCCCAAAGCACAGTATGAACTTTGAAAACTGGAAAATTATTAAATCCGTGAACTTTCTCAAATCAAACATAAGACTGGAAGACATTTGGTTTATTTATGACAGGTTTATTTGGTTGTTCCCTAGGTTCTTGGGACTTGGTGGCTAAATGCGTGTTTACGGTTAACCGTGTCTCTTACTACCTAGGTTCGAATCCTACTCGGGACAGTTCTTGTTCTGCTAAGGTTTGTCAGGTCTCTTGTAGAACATTTGTGGTTTTCTCCGAGCTATCCCGTTTACTCTATTATTTCTGAACTGAACGAATTTATGTGAAACAACCTTGGCTGGGTCGTAAAACTCTTATTATTCCACTCCACTACATTCCTTCGTTCGAACAGTATAGACATGTAGAAACTTGTCGTGACACGTAGCAAGAATCGACAGTTTACCTCGTTAGCTTTACCTAGGCAGCCTTTTTGTAAGAGATATAGATTTCTCGTCAGCTTTTTTGGCCACTATCTACTCTATAAACATATTAGAGGTCGCATTGGGCTAATGGATAAGACGTCAGTCTACGAATCCAGGGTCTTTCACCGCTGTGAGTTCGTGCCTCGCTCAGACACGCATGTGTGAAAGTGAATTTTCCTTGCAGTTGGGCTTTATTGGTTCACCTGGTATCAGTATTATGTGACTTGGGTCGGTACGCTTGATTGTGGCATACTGATTCTGTGAACTAGCACCTTATAGTCGCCCTGAGTGCGCGCTGGTACAAGACAGACCATAGAACACATTTGTACTTCACATGCATACACGAACCTGTTCATAGATTAATCCATAGAGATTAATAAAAAAAGTTCTCGTCGCGAATAACTGAAAAATTGCCGATGTGACGTTAAGCAACATTCAATAAATTAACTATCTATGCATATATCGGTCAATGTAAAACATTTGACAGGTATAAAGTGTACCGCATTCACTTTGAACTGTTTTTATGACTATCTTTAGATAAACAACGAGTAAATGAACTAATGTTATATGGTTCGAGATAACAAGCTTTTGTAGTGCATTATCTTTTTCTTGACCCGAATATTCAACCAAAATTGTAGAACTCAAAAACGGGTTAATTAGGTGGAGATAACTCTGATTATAAATAACGGATACCCTTGCAAAGCCATGCAGTACCTTCTCATAGTAATTGTGTTGTGTCTATGGATAGGTAATTATGTTAAATCTTCTAGAAATGTTTCTTAATTATATAAATTTCCTGTAAACAATGTAAAAAAGAGTATTTTAGAAAATAAGCTTTTCAGAATGTTTATTCAGTGATCTTAATATAAACATGAATGCTTACAACTGATTCTTAATTCCATTTTATTATAATGATGCAAATGCTTTTAAATAGAGGTGGGGTTAAAATTAATGCATTTACACCCTGAAATTATACACTGAGGGTGATTTACCACAAGACATAAAGCGTAGAACTGCTTTTAAAGTAAATAAAACATTTATTTCATGAATTATAAGACAAATTTGGCGCAAATAAATCTCAGAACCGGCTCTTTTAGCGACCACAGATTTCAGCTTATGTTTTTTAAAAATTAAAAAAAAACTTAACTTATCTATAGAACCATAGAAAATATGACGCCATCACGTCAAAAATTTTGAAGAAACAGCGTCTTGCTGCCAAAATGCAGTTGGTTGCCTTTGTAATAGAATGATTCGGAGCAGTTATCGTTTGTGGTCTAATGCCTTGTTGTATTTTACATGACTTTGATTACATATTACAGGTACTTGTCATAGTTTGTCATGTACAACATCTAATGACTGTATAATCCCTCAGCTTATATGTACTAATGGTACTGCAGCAGCATGCCACCAGTTTCCATTACCCATAGGAGGAATATGTTCTTGTGAAAGTAACCATGGTAATAATATCAATATCATTTTGTAACGTCAATTTTCATTGGTTTATTTAGCGTCATTACTAGCCATAGGCAAAGAAACCATGAAAATATGACGTAAACAAAAACAAGGGATATCAAGACTATAACCACTTGTTTAGATAATTGACGGATCGCCGGCCACGCCCACAATGTTTCGACAAAGGTTAGGCATGCTTGATTTACACGCACAGTAAATGAAAACGGCCTAAACTGTGCTATCTAATGACGTCACTGACACGAGTACACAATTAGTGCCCGTGACGTTGTTTTTGTACCGTGATGACGGCCAGTGTCTAAACATAAAGGGCGTGGCCGGCGATACGTCAATTGACTACACAACAACTAACTCTGGGCACTGGCTTTATATTAGTCGTACTGTTTTTTTAATCAAAGACAAAATGTACCCATGTTCAAATAACACTCAAAAAGCAAAGTAAAAACTATGGCAAAATTCTATAAATGCTTGAAGTTTCACCAGTGATGTGGGGCCGGGTGCTTTTGAGTATGCATATCCTGGTTACGATGATTGTGATGACGGCCCTAAAATATAAAAAGTTAATTTTTAAAACCTCCATGCTGTCATTAAGATTTTAATACTATTTGGTACTCTTAATATTATACGACTTTTTATTTATCTAATCATTCATATCTGTTATTATTTTTACCTACTTACACATGTTACTTACTTATGTTTTGAATATTCGTTGTTATTCTTTCTTTGTAGTATGTCACAGTCTAGACATGCATAAAAAACATCACGCGTCAGTAATTATTGTCGTCTTAGGAAGAAACATGAAATGGCATTGCTTAGACTGCGGTTTTTGCTGATTTATTTATTTATTTACTTATTTCTTATCAGTTTTTATAATTATTTTGTCCTTGTTCAATGGTTGTTTTTATTCTTCATTGAGCCGAGACATGCATAAAAAAACATCACGCGTCAGTAATTAGTGTCGTCTTAGGAAGAGATATAAAAATGGCATTGCTAAGACTGCGTTTTTTGTGGATTTATTTATTTATTTATTTATTTATTTATTTATTTATTTAATATCAGTTTGTATAATTATTTTGTCTTTATTCAATGGTTGTTTTTATTCTTTTATTGACAGTTTGCCATAGAGCAGAGACATGCGTAAAAGAACATCACGCGTCAGTATGTAGTGTCGTATTAGGAAGAAACATGAAATGGCATTGTCTAGATGGTGTGTGTAAATGTATGTTTGCGGATTTGTTCAATCCGGATATTGGAGAAGGAAAATAAATCAATAAGCGAAAAAATTGTGCAATTACAGACATTGTTATTTGTGATTTTTTTTAAATCAAATTTTAAAGTAGGAAAAAGCCAAAGATATTTAAAAACAAGTAGGGTGAAGTGATGATGTTTTACGACCAAGTTAAGATTCGTCCATTGAGGCGGTCAGTTGGTAGTGTGCTACCTCCGTATGTAGGAAGTCGCGGTAAACCTTGACAGGGTTAGACCAACACTTAAATAAGTATTGATCGTTCTATTGCCAAACACTTCTTATTTAAAACTGAAAGTCAGTTGGCCGTTCTGAAGATACGTTAACACTGGGGTAAGTTAGTAGAGATCTTACTGCGTATGTGGGATGTCATGGATCGAACCCCTTCCGGACAGACCAAATATTGAAAATAAGTAGTGATTGTTCTATCGCCAAACACTCCTCATTTAAAGATAAAAATATAAAAATCAGCGGACACTTCTGAAGATACCACTGTCTAGTATAATGATTGGCGTGACACGCTATTACAGACCCCCCCCCCTTATCATTGTCCTGAGTGACTACAAAGGTAAAAACAATTCTTCTACTTAACTTATAGCGTCTCGATATAAGGGCAATATCCCTTACTTGGAAGTTAAACAACACTGACTCAATTTACCATTTATTAAATGGATTAGAACAAAAAGGATCGATGGCTAACTAGTTTTCAAGACTTCATATTAAAAGATGACTGGCGTTTGCATCTAAAAATATGTATTTAGCAACCAATTACAAAGCGTGTACAACAAACGTTAAAGAAACATAAAAAGACTTGAAAGCAATACAGTAGTGATTACATGTAAATACATGTAACTCCTAACTTTGGACGGATATTTGTAATATTGTCCAGCAAAGTGGTTATAGAACTACATGTAATAGATGACCCCTATAAAATCATTTATTTAAAATTAATGATCTATTAATCCTCAAAAATAAAAAAAGGAAATTCGATTCCTAGGATTTTTCTCCGATTTGTAATTGATCGAAACACTAAAGTGTTAAACTACAGTATAGATCAAAAACATGTGTCGAAATCACAGATTAAAAGCAAAGTAAAAGCTTTGAAACTGACAAATTAAGTTAACCACGTGAACTTCCACAAAAGAGATGAGGCCGAGTGTGACTGCTGTTAAGGCGGCTACACCTGACGAGTATAAAATCGAAAACAAGAATGAAAGGGACAACCGTGGGATGCCAAATAAATCCACGGTAAAGAAACATCATACTAACCAACAGTATAGTGATGATGACCATAAAACATTTTGAGGCCCTTGATAAGTCTGGGTTTATCAAAAGTTTAACACTATTTAACGATTTAGTGCCGAGTCGAAAGTTCATCTTGTCCCCACTTTAGGTATATCTTGACAGTGCTTCGGTAGCTCATATCTATTTCGCGACAATTTTTAAGCCACAAGCTATCCATATCTCGGTCATTCTGCAGCCATAATGCAACTACTTTTCATAAGAGAAGTGTTAAACTTTCGACAGGTCTTCACTGTATGTATTTAAAACATTTTTTACTTTGCTGCTGAAATTAAAATCGGTTCAGTCTTCTGGAACAACTGCTGACTATAAACCGTATAACAGATTCCATTATAAAACAACCACTAAATCACTTTAAATTGTAGTTAATTACTTAAAATTTCCCGGAATTTCAGCCCTATCCGTCATTCTTGTTTTTATATATTTACATGATAAATCTTCCTGGTATTCAATAATAGAAATAAAAACAAAATCGACTTTTACACAAACATTAAAGATATTTTATCTGTTAGATTTGTCAATATGAGGTTTTGTTTTCTCGGAACTTTTTGCTGTTTTAATACGCTTCATTGTTTTACAGAAATATAGATGAAATTACCCCATGAAACGCTTGATATTCAAATATTAATTTTCAGCAAACACAGTCGGATTAATATCAACTCAATTGTTTGTTTGTAACAAAAGAAGTTTTATTTCGATATGTGACATTTTTAATGGTCATTTATAGAAATTACCAAAAGAGTTGGTAGATCTATTCGCTATTTTTGTACAAATGGCGTAATTTCGAAGTGGATATTATTCGCCCTTTTCATTAGTTTTTGAAAAGGCGAAATTGCTGTATTTGACGAATTGATTTTTAAAACTTGAATAATATCAGTTGGTTGTGAAAAGTCTATTTTTTATCTAGTTCTAGACTGAAAAGCCGTCATTTTCGAAGTGGACATTAGTCGCTCCTTTCCGCTTTTAAATCTATTAGTCATCTGCTTTTCTTGTTGGGAAATGTAAAGAGCACTAATTTTTAGAAAAACTTATATAGTATATCATATTTGTATGAAGACACTTTAAAATGTTGATTTTATTCCTAATTGGTATCCTTTATTCCGATGTATCATGCTTTTCTCATTATCTTAGCCGAATTCCTAACGGACGAAATGTGAAAAATCCGTGCGATCCCAAGGTTAAGTGGCGTGGAGTTGGTCATTGGAACCCTAAAGGAGGAGGAACAAACAATCAATTCGGCTTGGATTTCAAAAAAGCCGGAAAGGTAAGACTTATAATTAAACTAAATTAACAATAAAAGAGAAAAAGTAAATGTGCCACTGATTCCAACCCAGAATGTGAGAAGTACTGTGATCCATATGCTCCCGATTTAAACCACTCGGCGACCGATTCCCCGTTTGAGAAGAGAGTACTTTAACGCACCTTGTATAATGCAACGTTGAATTGTTAATTTTTGCTGGGAAATTTGAACACAATCTATAGCTATACATGTATTTATAACTTACAGAGGATGTGCTTTTAGCTAAACATCTTAACAAAATATGTTTTATCAATATCTTTTATGTGTTTACTTTTAATTCCGTGTTCAGTGGCGGTATGCTTTGCGATTGTGTTAAATGTCGTCGAATGACACGTGATTGTTTCATAGATAAAATGGCCATATTCTAGGATTTTGTTGCCCGCCACATGTCGAATGACACACGATTGTTTCATGGGCACCATGACCATATTCTGAGATTTTGTTGCCCGCCACATGTCGAATGACACACGATTGTTTCATGGGCACCATGACCATATTCTGAGATTTTGTTGCCCGCCACATGTCGAATGACACACGATTGTTTCATGGGCACCATGACCATATTCTGAGATTTTGTTGCCCGCCACATGTCGAATGACACACGATTGTTTCATGGGCACCATGACCATATTCGGAGATTTTGTTGCCCGCCACATGTCGAATGACACACGATTGTTTCATTGGTACAATGACCATATTCTGGGATTTTGTTGCAAGCCACATTTCGAATGACACACGATTGTTTCATGGGTACAATGACCATATTTTGGGATTTTGTTGCCAGGCACATGTCAAATGACATACGATTGTTTTATGGGCACAATGGCCATATTTTGGGATTTTGTTGTAAACCACATTTCGAATGACACACGATTGTTTCATGGGTACAATAGCAATATTCTGGGATTTTGTTGCAAAGCACATTTCGAATCCATGGGTGAGTATTTAAAACAAATTCCAAAAACCAATTACTTTCTATTTTTTTATTGCAGCAATGGACTCGTCAGTTATGTTTCAAAGATTCAGATAATGACGGTAAACACAATGGCCTTGAACTTGGCGATCCTTGGTGCAGATGGACTCGGAGAAACCGTATCCGTTTACTTACTAACGTTACACATCCGGGTAACTTATTTCTAGTTTCTGCAATTTGGCATAGTATGACAAACATTACTATGCCGTTACAATGTATAAAGTAGTTTAAATAAATTAGTTGTTCATTTGAACGTCACCTCCATTTCAGCTGACGGGTCCTCTTAAAATGCTATCTTACAGTTTACACTTACTATTACAGAACTTTTTATCGCCAATGTTCGAATCCCGTTCGATGTTAAAAAGTGTGTCGGTTCCTTTTCATAACATCGTAAGTTTTCCCAAAGTACTCTGCTTTCCCCATCACGCATTTACTTTTCACATTCAGTATTACGTTTACATAATCGCAAGTTATTATTTTTTTTTTTTTAGTTTTAACGTGTTTGACTTTTGTTGATGTCGCTGCATGGCAATCTTTGTTGACTCTGACTCTTTATATTTTGTTATGATTTGACCTTGGATCGTGTGTATTCAGTGCTTTATAAAATTTGTATTTCCGTTCATATTTAGGTATTTGCGAGCCATTGAACAGTGAAAGATGCCTTAAATCATCCAAAGCATCACCTTGTTCTAAACAGAAACAGCCGAGGTGTAAAGTTATGGGGGAATCAGGTAAAAAGTTCTATAATTATGCAATCATTACTCATTCTACAGACATGGATCCTAATTATAACATGTATTAATATTTTCACAGGTCAGTACTGTATAGAGCATGCCAAAAGGAGTGAGTGAGTTGAGTAATCGTGTTTAACGTCCCAGTCAAGAATATTTCACTTATATCGAGACGTCGCCAGCTATAGGCCAAGGTGCAGAAATTTTGCATGTGCGTTGCGCTGATGGCATTACACAACAGGGTTCTTTAGCGTGCCAAGCCCACCGTGACACGAGACCTCGTTTATTTTACGTTCACATTCGAAAGCTCCGTAACTTTCCATTCTAAATGCCGAGTGTTTGGCGAAAGAACAGTCACTACCCACCTTCAAGTCTTGGGTTAGACCCGGCTGGGGATCGAATTCACGACCTTCCACTTACGGAGCGAGCACTCTACCAACTGAGCTACCGCAGTGGCACAGGCCAATAGGAACTTTAAACACTAAGCTAATGAATAAGCAGCTAATCGATAACTCATCTCGGTTTCTAGCCAGCTTATTTCAACCGGTGCTATCTGTTTTTGGAAGTTTTTCGGCCACTGTCTTTCCCCATCAGTGGCTGAGCTCAAGCTCAGTTTTGGCAGTTTTTCGGCCACTGTCTTTCCCCATCAGTGGCTGAGCTCAAGCTCAGTTTTGGCAGTTTTTCGGCCATTGTCTATCCCCATCGGTGGCTAAGCTCAAGCTCATTTTATCAGTTTCGACAGGTCTGTACTGTAGTATATAATTTGCAATTTAGAGGAAGTTATACCGTAAAAGATTAACATGTTCGCAGGTGAGCGATAAGACCCGTATGTCTCTTATTCATTTTCATCTGAAATGCCATACTCCTTTGTATGCCTTATTATAGGCAAATAACATTGACCTGTCCGTTTGACCGTTAATTTAGATATTTATCATGAACGAGTTTATTTATATATAGGGAAGCACGTGTTTTTATTTCGTCTACAGCGAGTAAAACTTAACACGAACACCGTTCATGTTTGAACCCTAATACCACCTATGTGATAGGTGGTTTCTCCTAGCTATACATGAATATTCCTAATGAAAGTTCAAACGGACTGGTCAATGTTGTTCACCTTTCACCATGAATGATCTTGATGTGCTTTATCTTCCATGGTCGATTTAACTGTTTGTAAACAAAGCATGATAGATGAATCATTGTCCTCTGGAGTAGCTTCTTTGATTTAGTTAATGAAATGTAAAGCAATAAGTCAAATTCTTTATAATTACATAAATTTCAGATACATAAGTGCAGTTTCATTTAAGTAATAAAAATAGAAAGGAGTTTCTTTGTTCACTATTTCCATACAAAAAATCCAATTCCAGGGTTCACACAGAATATAGACCATAAAATCTAGGGCCTTTTGGGACTTTTACAGGGCCGAACTATCACAAAATTAGGGCTCATATATCAGTCTGGTTCCCATTCAAAATTCACACACCCAGGCAGTCGGCACCTTTAATTTCTAGATTATTCGTATGCGACCAATAGACAAAAACGAAAGTTGAAAAAGGGATTTTACGATTTTCTTATAGTTTTAACAAATGAATCTTGCCAATATTTTTGGAAATCTTTTGTAGAAATTGTACCAACGTCTAACAAATGGAACATTTTAGGGTCTTACTTCAATATATAAGGTCTTTTAGGACTGTTTACCAAATTAAGGGACTTTTTAGGGCAGTGCCTCAGATTTAGGGACTTTTAAGGCTGTATGAATCCTGATTTCGGCAGATACTAGTTCGTTTGGTTTAAGAAGGTCGGTGATTTCCTCTACCACCCATGAACTGACATGGGTAAAAGGGTAGATAGGTACAAATGACATGTGCATTAAACCACTATTATAAAGCAGTAACAAAATGTGGTTATATAACAAAAGTAGTGAAAATCTCCTGGGGAAAAAATCAGCTTATATTAGCAGAACGTCACATGGCCTTTTATCATCTCCGGTTGAGTAATGTTCTCTTAACTTTGTAACTGGTAACATCAACATCTTGATATAAATGAATTATTCTTCACTAGAAAGTACATGTATTGGCTAATCAATGAAACATACAAACAAGAAATTAACCAATCAATTAATCAATCAATCATCTAACCATGTATTCATCAATAAGTCAATCAATCAATCAGCCAAATGAAACCAACAATCTTGTAATCAATCAATCAATCACCCAACCAATAATCAGTTAATCAATCAATCGGACAAGTTACCAATACATGACTTAATCAATAAATTCATCAACCAACCAACAATAACGTAATCAATCAATTAACCAATCACGTAATCAATCAAGTTATCAATCAATCAACAGATCAATCAATCAATTTTTATTGCATTAGGAGTGATCAAGCACGACCTACTGATACCACGTACACGAGTACCCAAAAAGGAAACAACATTTGCTTGTATGATCTACAACCTGCCCAGGGATAAAGATTACCACATTGTTGCCATGGAGCCAATAACAAAGAACAGAGATTTTGTACACCATTTTGTAATGTATGGCTGTGGTGAGTTTGTAGATTTTTCGGTTTAAAATTTTCAATAATCTATGGGCGTCATCACTGAATGGCACCAGTTACTCAGAACAGAGATTTGTTTATTTTAAAACTGATTCTACACCTTTTTCATATGATTACCAAACAGTTGCATTTGATCAAGTGGTCAATACTTTGAGCGAATACTATCAGAGACAAGCTTTTGTCAAGTTTTGACGTCATTGGCCATAATTTGTATCAATGTTCCATGACATGCATAATGATAATAATTTGAACATAAACTGTTCGAATCATAATACATTTTTGTATAGTTAAATTATCTTTTTTTCATCTCAAATTTTCAGATACAGCCTATGAGGTTGGTTTAAGGAATAGAGCATTTGAATGTGTCACTATGCCGCCCAGTCTTTGTGAGGACCCAATATTGATGATATCAGCCGGAATGGAAACAACATGCTTAGACCCAAACGCGGGGTTCTTGATCGGGAAAAATGGCTACAGGCAGGTTTTAATGCAGGTAGGTACAGTACCGATTGACCTGTCTAAAATTTGACACTTAAGCAACAAATAAGTGAGGTTAAGGAAGATTATTTCTGTCTCTCGTTTACTATCTATCTCTTTGCAATTTTTTTCGGTCACTAAATATCCATATCTCGGTCACTTGGCAGCCGAGTGTCGACTTCTTTTTAATGACTAGATGGACATTTCCAATAAAATTTGAAATTATAATTGTTTTGGGGTATATATTAGTTCTACTTAAGTTCATTTTCAGAAACCTTCTTTCTGTATTGTCACAAATCTGAATTGAAGGTGATAGTTTACAAAAAGTCGTTATTATTTTCCAAGATGGATAGCTCAGGGTTTTTTTAATTTCGTTGAGGCACAAAAATAAAATTTAACATTTATAATACATCATTTCGCAAATAAAACGAACTCATCCAAATACACTTCATCATTCACGGTACAAATAGGGAGGTACATATAGGTAGAGATCGACACTACTCCGCAATACAAAATTGATTGACTGTTAATTAAGCAACACAAATATTGAAAATAGGTGTGAACAGTTTCAGTATAGACCCTTTTCGATCTGAACACAACGGTTGATCAAAGCTCCGTTAGGTTAACCAGTCGAATAAACAAAATTTGTATTTTGTGTATTTTGGCAATCCATCTGAAATTTCTGTAAAAAGGTTAATGCACACATTTGTCATTATCAAATTTAATAAAAGTCCAGTATGTATTTTTATATCAAATATCTCAATTTTGATAGATTTTGGTTCAAATCCAAACTCTGGACATGTTTGTTAGTTCACTTGCCAAAGGTCGGTGGTTTGCTCCCTGGAGGTAATTTTATTTTCTCTACCATCCCAGAACTGACCCTCTCGATGTAGCTAAAAGAATCATAAATATGGATAAAAAAAACTCCATTACTCGACGAATTGAGTGAGTGAGTAATGGTGTTTTACGTCCTAGTCAAGAATATTTCACTTATATCAAGACGTCGCCAGCTATAGGCGAAGGTGCAGAAATTTTGCCTGTGAGTTGCGCTGATGGCATTATACAACATGGTTCTTTATCGTGCCAAGCCCACTGTGACACGGGACCTCGTATATTTCAGGTTCCCATTCAAGGATCGTGAATTTTATTTCGTAATGCAGAGTGCTAGGCGAAAGAACAGTCGCTATCCACTTTTAAGTCTTGGGTCAGACCCGGTCGGGGTTCGAACCGACGATCTCCCGCATACGGAGCGAGCACTCTACGAACTTAGCTACCGCAGTGGTACCATTACACGACGATATTCCATGCTTGAAATGTTATACAATTAATTTGATGTTTCTGTTTACAGATACATTGGAACAATCCTGATAATATACCAAACTTTATTGATAATTCCGGGGTGGCATTATACTATACAAGCAAATTAAGGAAATACAATGCTGGCGTGAAGGTTCTTACTTCCATAAAGTTCACCATACCACCAAAGACACCGGAGTATGCTGTAGAAAGCACGTGTCCAGATCACTGCACGTCTTCCCTGCTCACAAAACCCGTGACGATCAGTCAAGCATTAAATCATATGCATGTAATAGGTGAGTAAGCTTGTCAAGTTTGACCTGGCCGTTTGACCTCAAATTTGAATACAAAATTGGCCTATTAAACTGTTTGATTTAGGTAAGACAGCATGTTTCATTATCATTTTCGACCGGTACCAAACATTACTATCATCTAACTTTATATCATTTTATTATGATTATAGCCCCTTAATTCAAATATGGATATGTATGTTTGAATATTTAAATTAAAGGTCAAACGGCCAGGTCAAACTTGACGCACTGCATAATAGTGATGACAGAAGGTCGTTCACGATTTAATGGCAATGTAAACAGCGAGTCTATTTTAACATTAGGGTTGTAATGACAAATAAAGCGTAGAAAGGCGTGATTGTATATATGAAATCAAATTGACCTGTCCGTTTGGTCATTAAATTAAATGCATTTTATATATTATTGACCAGTACATTTTTGTGTAATTAACACACGTGTTTATTTTTTCTACGTCATAGGAAGTTCACGTGTAAAACTTAATTTGCCAGATTCAAAGTCTCAAGTTTAGTTTGGGATTGTTTGGATATGGATTGGTACGTTTCTTTTTGATAAAACACAGAATTGTTGTTGCTTATGATAATAACTGTTTCATTATACATGCTGTACCTGAAATATTTTGATGTTTCAGTTTTCAAAATTTCCCTGGAATCTATTTGACATCCCATAATTCCATATTCCTTTCACACAATTTTGATTACACAGTGGCGTGTGTAGCTAGCAAAAATAGAATGCGCTTACCCTTTCGGAGCTCACTTGCCTGGTGGAATTTCGCGTGTCTAACCTAACTTGTCAGTTCTAAAGTTTTTACTTTGCTTCTGGATTGTGATTCGGACATGGATTAGTATGTTTGCTTTTGATCATGGAGTGACATTGATATTGCAATAAAAGCAAAATTCATTTTTACAATTGCAGGCAAAAAGCAGAAAGTAGAATTAATTAGAAAAGGGAAGCTGGTCAGATATATAACAAATGATGAAAACTTCCAATTCCTGGATCCTCAAATTTATACGTAAGTCTTTCAATCGTTGTTTCAATCGTCCTGTGAGCCTAAAATATTTTTGTGGAAAGACCTTTTATACATGTTTGTGGTCGGTTATTGAATGCAATAGCAAACTAACATCCAATGTACAGTAAACATATTCTGGCTTTCCCAACGATGATTGGGTAGAGTGCTCGCTCTGTATGTGGAAGGTCGTGGGTTCCCCGGCCGGATCTGACCCCAGACTTAAAAGTGGGTAGTGATTGTTCATTTGCCAAGCACTCGGCATTATGAATTGAAAGTCATGGTTCTTTCGAATGGGAACTTAAAATAAGTGAGGTCCCATTTCAAGGTGGGCTTGCCATAGTAAAGAATTCTGCTGTACAATGCCATCATTACATCAACACAGGAAAAATTTCTGCACCTTCGCCTATAAAGACGGCGACGTCTCGATATAAGTGAAATATTTTTGACTGGGACGTTGAACACCATTACTCAACTCAACTCCAACTATAATTGTTGAAAGTTTAACATTTACATGTGGCCTGTCGGACAATGTGCTTTCCCAAAAGTACTAGCCCCACTTATAAAACACCGCTGTGAGTTCGAGTTCCACTCGGACCACATGCGGGAAAATGAATTTTTCTTGCCGTTTGCCTTTTCTGATTCACCTAATGTCAGTATAATGGACTAGGGGAGTGGTATGCTCGTCTGTGGCGTACTGACTCGGTGAGCTAGCACGTGAAATTCGCCCTGAGTGCGCACTAGTATAAATATAAATATCACGCCTGGTACACGCATTTTTAAAAGGAGCATAAATCGTAGATAACCTCAACCGTAAATTGTCGAATTTTCAAAAAACCTCGTATTTTTTTAACAAACTCTGGCCCCTTTGCACTGCTCTATAACGTTGACTATCTTTTTTTTAAGTTGTAATGTGTTTTTATTCTATAGAATTCACAATCCTTCACACAATATGTGTGAGTAAATTTGTTACAACACAAACATATATAAGAAAGTAAATATGTAATTAATTAATAAATTATAATACATATATACAGTACAGATCTGTCTAAAGTTTAACACTGAGGTAACGAAAAGAATTGAAGATCAGCTGCTGAAAACGTTGACTATCTTAATATCTTTTCATTTTAAAATTAATTCGTTATACAAGGTGTAAGCCTTTTCCCCCAACACGTGTATTTTTGCACAATTTTCTTTAAAAAATGCAACAAATATTTTATAAACTCTTAAATTATCAATTCCCACTTTATTTTTATATATAAATCTTCACACTTGTGTAGGTAATTTCATAATTATACCCCTCTTTCATGCTTTTCAACCAAATGGTTTTCACTTGAATTTTCCTACTTATATTACCCTTAACTTCAATCTATCTTACAACAGTTTTATTTTGGAAGTAGTTATCGAATAAGATTTCAATCAGACTGGAATATGAGCAAAATAAACCTTTCAGGCTATTAGTGATTTTTCTTCTTTCTTGGTGAATGGTAGGGTTGAGTTGCGTAAAGGTATTTAACGTCCCAGTCAAAAATATTTCACTTATATCGAGATGTCGCCAGTTATAGGCTAAGGTGCAGAAATCTGTGCGTTGCACTGATGGAATTATACAGCAATACACACCTACCGTGACACGGGACCTCGTTTATTTTAAGTTCTCATTCAAAAACGTTACTTTCGTTATTTCCTAATGCCGAGTGCTTAGCAAAATAACAGTCACTACCCACTTTCAAGTATTGAGTCAAACCCGATCGGGGTTCAAACCCACGACCCTCCACTTCCGCAGCGAGCATTCTACCAGCTGATACCATAGTTTGGCCATGGTAGAACCACTGGATGTAATAGAAAATACGTATTCATTGCTTTGATTTCAGCAGTTGCGTGTGCTTTACCATTCCGGCCATTTTTTTAAATTTAAAGTTTAAAGTTAATGGTAAATGCATCTAAATGAAATATAGAAATATATGTAACTTTTATTTTTATATATTTTTCAGATTCAAAGAAAAACTGCAAATTTATCCTGGTGACACATTAAAAACAACGTGTGTATATGATTCTATGAACCGGACAAAACCAGTTCCATCCGGATTTACGACATATGAGGAAATGTGTTTAGCCGCATTGACATATTATCCAAAAGAAGCTTGGAAAACCAAGGTTTGTGCAACTTACAAAAACATTCCCTTGTGTTCTGTCTGGACAACCGGAAGAATCAAGGACTGTGACGTCGGGCAGTTCCAGAAAATGGCGAAATTTTACCGATCGTTTACACCGGTGTTAACCGATTGCGCAAAGACCGGAAAATGCTCGAACACATGTCTTATGGCCACAAAAATTGCAAGAAAACACCAGTGTATGAAGGGAGAGATGTATAATATGTGGAAAGCTCTGATGGAATTTAACAAGAGGGTTGTATTCCAGGACTCAGATCCAGTTTTTGAAGAACTATTGAATGCTTTTATCGCATGTGAAGCCGATTATGACCGAACAGTTTCCTCTGGAAAATAGATATTGTAATACCAATTTTCGCTAGTATGTATTTTGAGTGTGTGCGTTTGTTCAAGATATATATATATATATATATATATATATATATATATATATATATATATATATATATATAAATATTGTTATTTTTGTTTTGTTTACCGATTACATATTTGTGTTGACAAAAATCGGTGTTGAGTGAAGTGAACTGGAAAATAAATAATTTAATACTAAGTTTTCGCTAGTATGTATTTTTGAGTGTGTGCGTTTTTTTTCAAGATATATACATGTAATTAATATTGTAATTTTCGCTTCGTTTACCTTTACCGATTACATACTTGAAGTGTCAAAAAGCGGCGTTGAGTGAAGTGAAGCGTTTCCGCTGGAAAATAGATATTTAAATACCAAGTTTTCGTTAGTATGTATTTTTGAGTGTTGTCGTTTGTTCAAGATATATATATATGTAATAAATATTGTAATTTTTGTTTCGTTTATCGATTACATATTTCTGTTGACAAAAATCGGTGGTGTTGTGTGAAGTGAAGTAATGGTGTTTTATGCCTCAGTCAAGATTTTTTCTCTTATATCGGTGGGATCTGTTCAAAGATGGTTGGGGTAACAGGAGTATACGGAGAAAAACAGCGATCTTCGGGAAGCGAACTGATAAATTCTGTGACACTAGGATCAGCCTGAGCGGGACTCAAACCTAGGGGGCGAGAGGTGAACGCTTTAATTAGACCATTCGATTACTTTGTTATGCCGTGTTAAGAAATAAATGCCAATGTAATAAAATGTCCGTGTAATGTAAAAATGAAATTGGGCAAACTAAGGGTTGACGTAAAATTTATTACATAAAACCTTGTTTTATTACATTACATGTCGGTTTTTATTACATAACATGGTGTTTTTACATTACACAAAAGAAAGTATTACACTCCAATGTGGGTATTACATTACTTGGCATTTATAACATAACACTGCGTAACAGACCTTACAAAACATGGGACTCTAAAATTCTTTTAAAAATTGATCCCCGAATAGGAAATATTCAACATACTGGAGGTACCAGTCGCATCATTATTAACTATAGCAATCAATCTGTATACATTTACCTATTCGCAATGCCACGAAATATAAACAACTGTGAACTGTTGGATGTGGTTTTGTTCAATCAAAATTATGCCTAAATCAAAAAGGTCACTTTTTAAATGGGAAATCACATGTGCTGAGAAATTGTGTAAAGTAAGTCGAGGGATGGATTTTTCGTTTCCGTTTATCTACCTATGAAAGCGATCACTCTACATACTAAGTACTATGTACAGGCAAACCTGTCTATAAAGACCACCCATGGTAACCAATACAATGGCCTTTATGGGCAGGTGACCTTTATATACAGGTTCAAATAATATGAATAAAGAACAATTTGGATACATTTCTACTGGCCTTTATAAGCAGGTGGTCCTTATATAGAGGTGACCTTTAAGTCAGGTTGGACTGTACGTATACATATATTTCGCCATTTTTACACCCCGCAAACGAAGTTTAGTGAGTACATGTCTGTCTCACCACCCGTCCCCATTCAGTTTCCGCTACACATCATAGATGTTTATAGATGGATTAATTTTACTCAAACTTGTCACAAATTTAAACTAGCATGACACGATATATTGCATACAGTTCAACCGTCGACTCTTAAAAACATGACTCGGCAATGTTTGGTACGGTGTTTGTGTCTCTCAAGAGACAAACCTAGTCAATTAATTTAATACTGAAGTGACGTAATGGTTTTCTACCCTGCTACTTATTCACTATGATCTCTTCGACTGTAGCTGGAACCTAGGCGGTCAGAGGCACTGTGATCGGTAAGCATGCGATTTAGACAACTTAGCTACAGAACCACCGTCCTACGAATTTATCAATTTGTCATATACCATTTTTTGAAATTTATCATAAAATACATTCAAAAATGGTATATGACAATTACCATTTTTTGAATGTATTTTATGATAAAATTTTTAAAATGATATATGACAGATATATTGTCCTCGAAGACAAATTGTGGCGCCTTGGGGTGTTCTTTTCTTTGAAGACAAACTACCGGCACTTAATGTTAAGCAAATAATTAAGAATATAGATATAATATTTAGACCCGTTCGGCCACAGAGTGGACACTCTCTGCCAAAAAATGGGGGTAGTTCTACACTTCGAAGACATACTGCTTTACTTATTAGTCTTTTAATAATGTCATTAGATCGTTCAACACAGAGTGAACCTATAAATCCCCTCCTCCTAGGAAGCTGGGGATTGCTTGTCCTCGAAGACACACTACAGTACTGTCATACACCATTTTTGAATGTTTTTATAATTAAATTAAAAAATGGTATATGACAGTACTATTAGAATATTTCAAAAACGAAATACGTAAAAGTATATTATAGACACAATTTATAATCAATTAGGTCAAACACAAATAATCTGTATGTATTGGAGAGAACAAACAGCTGCCAAAGTCAGGCTTGTCTTTTGACCGTATTAACACACAACTAATCAGTTATAACTACAGAACAGTTAGGTAACAAACATGAAATTCCTTATTGTCGGTGTTTTACTGTCCCTTGTAATAGGTAAGTTTTATTTTTTCGAAAATTTACAAAGTGGCGAATTGTCAATAGCATTATACTAATTTCATGATTTTTTAAATTATATTTTTTGTTAAAAGTACATAATTCATTTATATGCGACAAAAAGTCTAAATGACTATTTGCCCATATAATTCGAATATACTATTTTCCCCTATCTTTATTTGATTACTATTTCTTTATTTTTTTAATTTTTTTTACATTTTTATATATGTTTTGTTTGAAATCAAAATTGGTTTGAGAACAAGACAAGATGTCTTATATTATAACCTGATATATTTAAGTACGTGTTTACGGATCACAGTGTCTGTCATCGCCTGGGTTCGAACGAGCAGATCATTAAAGTATGAAAGCGTTATTCATTTCGCTTGCCTGTCGGTGCTTTTTTCTGGGTATTTATAATTATTTTCACCTTTCAGAAGCGAATCGACCTCGATTAAAGTGAAAGAAGCTTGGCTGGGGCGTTATTTGTCATATTTCTCCACTGTACTCCATTCTCAAATGAAGTTCGCAGTTTCATATTCCTTCAAAAATTGAGATAGTGTGGTATGCTTGGCCTTGATGGAATTCGAAAAATGACTATAGAATGCATTAGAGATAAATTATCATCAAAACATTAGTAATGAAAATACCAAAACATTATTGAAAAACAAAGTGTCTAATTCAATGCAATCGTAAATATTAGACTTTTTGTAATATTATATATCATAATAATAAACACAGGTGAAAGACATAAGAAAAGCAGTGGTATCGCTGCCAAATCTATTAGCACTATAAATGCCACCTTGAGTACGCATAGGTACGAGGCACTGCAAATTGCAATTGTCATATGAGCAGAGGAACGTAGGCAAGATAAGCATTTAAAGCAGCTGTTTAAAATATTCTTAAATTTGTTCAAAATCTTCGACGTCATTTGGTTAGGTTGCCATTTGGTTCAAATGTCAATATGACATAAAACTAGATAAAACTGTTACTTAACGTAAACCATTATCAGTAACTCTAAAATTAATTGACAGTCTGGCATAATTATGACATCAACTTAATGTTGATTCTTAAACTATGAATGTTTAGTTCTATCCTTTATTTTTGTCTGTTCTGAATGGCGATTTCTTAATAAAATACACGAAAATTATAGAATTTGTGTCTTGGGTATATTTTGAAATTCCATATAAAGTCCTTGTTCCGTTAATATATATATATATATGTATGACAGATATATTTAAAAAAAACGTTTATATCTCCATAATAATGAGAGTATGTAAATGAAAAACACTTGCACTAAATCTAAATTTACTACATGAACTCGTGTTAAGATCGGTTAAAATGATCTCATCGAGAATAACCGGAATTGTGCCAATATGACGTAAAACAAGATACAAAGGAACCTTCGTATGGTCCTTCGGCAATTTTTTGACATGCCAAAGCTTTTGTCAACGCTCACAGTCTGAAAAACTGAAGAGGCGGAAAGATTCCCTCATGAATAGCCGATTGTTTCACGATCAGGGCCTAATTTGATCAATTTTATTTTTGTGTGGTCATCTGTTGTCCATTTCGGGACAGTGCAACGACTAGAAATGGCGGTTATAGTGTTGGAATTTCCATTGTGACGCTAGCGCTCTATGATAAGTTTCTTTGCACAGCGATTGAAGCTATCACACTATAAACGCCATTTCTAGACAGTTCAATGGTTATATTTTACATTTTATATTTGTTAAAATCCTATTTTAAAAATTAATTCACACTTTACTTCATTTATGTAAGCCAATTTAGCAATCAATCTTATAATTACATTAGGTCACTGATGTTAAAACAGTCCAACTTGTCTATAAAGGTCACCCAAAAGATGATATAAAAGTAATCCTTATGCTCAGATGGCATTAACATACAGGTTCAAATAACTTGAATAAAGAGCGATTGAGATAAATTTGTACTGGTCGTAAATAAGATTTGGTCATTATATAGAGGTGACCTTAAGGTAGGTTTGACTGTATAACGTTTTCATTTCATTTACATAGGACTCTCATGGCAACTCGGATGTAGAAACCAGCAGGATTGTAACGACCATGGAATGGTTTGTGCTCAAACTGGGTCAGTCCAATTAGTACTTTCGTGTCAGATATTTAATGGAGTCGGAACCTGTACTTGTCAAAGCCCACATCCAACAGGAGGTAGGATAAGGTTTTACTAGTAGATTATTTGTGAAGCGTCAAGCTAACAGTAATGCTCACTGTGTTCTTCAAACGAAGTAGGGAACATAAAGTGTTTACGCCATTTCTTTTAATATTTTCTCGGAAACCATTTACTTTATTTTTGTCAAACTTCACAGGAACAATCTTTAGATTGAGTAGACGTGTCACTGGTTATTTGTGTGTTAATCGTGCATATGGTAGGGGGACAAGTATTTCGATGGTTTTCTCCTTGTACTCCGGTTTTCTCAACGATCACAGAACTATCTGCCACAGTAAAAGCAAAAAATCACTGACTGGGCGTTAAACACCATTTCTCCACTCTTGGTTTCATTAAAGTTTTATGGCCGTCATCACAGTATTGTTGAGAAGTTTGATGTCTCTGTGTCCAGGATTGCCTTGAATATATTTGACGTCTCATAGTTCTATGTTCCTTTCACACAATTTTGATTACATACGTGGCGGGTGTAGCTAGCTATACAGGAGGCGCGTACCCTTCTGAAGCACCCGGCCTCACTTCACTGTTGGAAGTTCACGTATATAACTTGTCAGTTCCAAAGTTTTTACTTTACTTCTGGATTGTGATTCGGATATTGATTAGTGTGTTTGTTTTTGATTATATTCATGTACATATTTTTGACTGGGACGTAAAAACTCCACGCTCTACTCTTTGGGGTGCACTGTGATGTTTCCATATACAGTAAAGAGCACCTGAAAGTAGAGTACAGTCAAAAGTTTAACACTTAGCTTATGAAAAGTTTAATATGTCGAGGCTCGGCTATCAAGTGGTCAAGTATTGGATACCAAGTGGTTGAGAAGTTGCTGAGAGATAGATAGAAGCCAGATAAAGCTGCCGATATAACAAAACTGGAAAGGAGCTGACAGTTTGCCACCAAATCGTCAGATCTTTGTTAAACTTTAGACAGGTCTGTACTGTATACCACTGAGATAACGAAAAGCTCTGTTGCTGAGTGGCCGATATAAAGCTAGTGGTAAACAAATATATATCCGAAAAATCCGTATGAAAGATGAAAGTATGGGTAAGTGGGTGGTGTCTTTGTCTTAATAAATTATGTAAAATGTTGAAAAATATAAATAAATAAAATATATATCAGTTGTCGAAAAAATTGTCTAGATAAAGCCGACTAGGGACCAAGATTTTCTTCCACTTCTGGCTCCAATTCGTTTTTAGCTCACCTGACCGAAGGTCATGTGAGCTTATGGCATAGCGCAGCGTGTGTATGTGCGTGTGTGCGTGTGTGCGTGTGTGCGTCGTTAACACCTATTTTCGACTTCTCCTCTGAAACTACTGGACAGTTTCTAATGAAACTTTGTCAGAAGTATATATGGGCCGGTGCAATTCAGATTTGTTCGTGGCGTTGCCATGGCTACCATAACTAGGTCAAGGTGACCTAGGGGTGCAAAAATCTTAAAAAATCTTCTTCTCCGAAAGTACTGATTGGAGAAAAAATCTGATGTGATATTTGGCTTCTCTAGGGTCTTAAGCCTATAGTTTGTTCATTTTGTAAAATTCGGATAAAAAATAGGTTACGCGTTTTCGCGTTTAATTTTGAAAAAATCGTAAAATAGCTTCAAATTGTTATAAGTTGACTATTTGACCAGATAATGACATGGGGTTTTCAGTTTTGACATCTTCTTGTTAGTATCTTCAAAATGAGGTCAAGGTCAATTGTGAAGGTCGTGACCTAATTTTTTTTACCTCTGATTATAATTATTATCTCGAAAACTATAAACTTTTTGTATAGGCATGTATATTAGAATGTTGTAGGTATTGATACAACGATCATTTTGATGTATAGAAAAAGGTCATGGGTTCAAAGGTCAAGGTCACAGATGCGAAACGATACCGAAATTGTTAATTATCTCGAAAACTATAAACTTTTTGTATAGGCATGTATATTAGAATGTTGTAGGTATTGATACAACGATCATTTTGATGTATAGAAAAAGGTCATGGGTTCAAAGGTCAAGGTCACAGATGCGAAACAATACCGGAATGGTTAATTATCTCGAAAACTATAAACTTTTTGTATAGGCATATATATTAGAATGTTGTAGGTATTGATACAACAATCATTTTGATGTAAAGAAAAAGGTCATGAGTTCAAAGGTCAAGGTCACAGATGCGAAACAATACTGAAATGGTTAATTATCTTGAAAACTATAAACATTTTGTATAGGCATGTATATTAGAATGTTGTAGGTATTGATACAACGATCATTTTGATGTATAGAAAAAGGTCATGGGTTCAAAGGTCAAGGTCACAGATGCGAAACAATACCGAAATGGTTAATTATCTCGAAAACTATAAACTTTTTGTATAGGCATGTATATTAGAATGTTGTAGGTATTGATACAACGATCATTTTGATGTATAGAAAAAGGTCATGGGTTCAAAGGTCAAGGTCACAGATGTGAAACAATACCGAAATGTTTAATTATCTCGAAAATTATAAACTTTTTGTATAGGCATGTATATTAGAATGTTGTAGGTATTGATACAACGATCATTTTGATGTATAGAAAAAGGTCATGGTTCAAAGGTCAAGGTCACAGATGCGAAACAATACTGAAATGGTTAATTATCTCGAAAACTATAAACATTTTGTATAGGCATGTATATTAGAATGTTGTAGGTATTGATACAACGATCATTTTGATGTATAGAAAAAGGTCATGGCTTCAAAGGTCAAGGTCACAGATGCGAAACAATACCGGAATGGTTAATTATCTCGAAAACTATAAACTTTTTGTATAGGCATATATATTAGAATGTTGTAGGTATTGATACAACGATCATTTTGATGTAAAGAAAAAGGTCATGAGTTCAAAGGTCAAGGTCACAGATGCGAAACAATACTGAAATGGTTAATTATCTTGAAAACTATAAACATTTTGTATAGGCATGTATATTAGAATGTTGTAGGTATTGATACAACGATCATTTTGATGTATAGAAAAAGGTCATGGGTTCAAAGGTCAAGGTCACAGATGCGAAACAATACCGAATGGTTAGTTATCTCGAAAACTAAAAACTTTTTGTATAGGCATGTATATTAGAATGTTGTAGGTATTGATACAACGATCATTTTGATGTATAGAAAAAGGTCATGGTTCAAAGGTCAAGGTCACAGATGCGAAACAATACCGGAATGGTTAATTATCTCGAAAACTATAAACTTTTTGTATAGGCATATATATTAGAATGTTGTAAAAGGTCATGGGTTCAAAGGTCAAGGTCACAGATGCGAAACAATACCGAAATGGTTAGTTATCTCGAAAACTAAAAACTTTTTGTATAGGCATGTATATTAGAATGTTGTAGGTATTGATACAACGATCATTTTGATGTATAGAAAAAGGTCATGGTTCAAAGGTCAAGGTCACAGATGCGAAACAATACCGGAATGGTTAATTATCTCGAAAACTATAAACTTTTTGTATAGGCATATATATTAGAATGTTGTAGGTATTGATACAACGATCATTTTGATGTAAAGAAAAAGGTCATGAGTTCAAAGGTCAAGGTCACAGATGCAAAACAATACTGAAATGGTTAATTATCTCGAAAACTATAAACATTTTGTATAGGCATGTATATTAGAATGTTGTAGGTATTGATACAACAATCATTTTGATGTATAGAAAAAGGTCATGGGTTCAAAGGTCAAGGTCACAGATGCGAAACAATACCGAAATGGTTAATTATCTCGAAAACTATAAACTTTTTGTATAGGCATGTATATTAGAATGTTGTAGGTTTTGATACAACGATCATTTTTATGTATAGAAAAAGGTCATGGGTTCAAAGGTCAAGGTCACAGATGCGAAACAATACCGGAATGGTTAATTATCTCGAAAACTATAAACTTTTTGTATAGGCATATATATTAGAATGTTGTAGGTATTGATACAACGATCATTTTGATGTAAAGAAAAGGTCATGAGTTCAAAGGTCAAGGTCACAGATGCAAAACAATACTGAAATGGTTAATTATCTCGAAAACTATAAACATTTTGTATAGGCATGTATATTAGAATGTTGTAGGTATTGATACAACGATCATTTTGATGTATAGAAAAAGGTCATGGGTTCAAAGGTCAAGGTCACAGATGCGAAACAATACCGAAATGGTTAATTATCTCGAAAACTATAAACTTTTTGTATAGGCATGTATATTAGAATGTTGTAGGTTTTGATACAACGATCATTTTGATGTATAGAAAAAGGTCATGGGTTCAAAGGTCAAGGTCACAGATGTGAAACAATACCGAAATGTTTAATTATCTCGAAAACTATAAACTTTTTGTATAGGCATGTATATTAGAATGTTGTAGATATTGATACAACAATCATTTTGATGTATAGAAAAGGGTTATGGGTTTAAAGGTCAAGGTCACATATGCAAAACAATACCGAAATGTTTAATTATCTCGAAAACTATAAACTTTTTGTAGAGGCATGTATATTAGAATGTTGTAGGTATTGATACAACGGTTATCATGATGGGGTTTAGTATTTATGTTTTCTTTAAATCTATCAGCTAGCCATTAGTTATCAGGTGAGCGTATCAGGCCCATGGGCCTCTTGTTTAAAGGTATGACCTGGTGTAAATGTTTTGACAATTACTTTTTGCAATTCAGAGTGCGTTAACAGGACGGAATGCCTAACCAGTCATACCTCATGTCCTACTGTACTTGGATTGACAATGGACTGGCACTGCGTTGACAGACACTGTAAATGTCTATTTACAAACTTCTTGGACCATATATTCACACTTCCAAAAAATCCACGACTTCAGGGCTGGTACGTATTCCCGCCATTTTCACGTTATCGTTTCAAATATGATTTTTAATTATACATGTAATTATTCCATATGCGTGCAATAATGCCAAAATGTTCGGGTTCAATTTAGTGATTGGTTATTATTTATTTATTTATTTATTTATTTATCTATTTATTTATTTTTCACAAACAATAAATGTTGAAATAAACATTAACGCATACGCCAAAGGAAGTCAATTTTTAACTTTGTGTAAAAATCGTAAATTTTGACGGATCCAATCATAGAACATTCAGAAAATCACATAAAAATAAAGTCTCAATTTCATTGGTACAATGTTTATTTTTCAAAATGAGCATGAACATATCCTTGCTTTATCTTGCATTTCCTTTTTTTTGTAGATTATGGAGGTGAAAAATAATGATTGGATGTCTGTAACCAAAATAAAAACAAATCTTGTAATCAAAAAAGCGATTTCTGTTATAATTTGTTCGATGATAACCCATATTGTGTGAAAATTTTAAGTTATATTCTAAAATAGAGGATTTGCAACTTGGCAACAGTAGTTGAAAATCCTACCCTGGTATGATCCATTAAAATGTATGACGTCAGAGGTCACAATGTCACGGGAAGTGACGTAAGAAAGAGGGGGAATGCCCAGGAAGTAGATATATCGGAAGGGAATTCATTATTAAATCAGTGTTTTTCTTTCATCTTAAGCAGATGGCAATGTCCGATCTAGAGTCTTAAGCAGATGCATGTGTATTTCATATACCAAAACCGGTTTTACTTGTACAATGTAGGTATATAAAATACACTTGCACCTGCTTAAGACTCTAGATCTGACATTGACAAAATGACCATGGTAATGTTCTCGTTCCAGGTTGATAGCCAAGTCCAAGATGGTTGGTTACGTTTTAGAAACCTACCTCTGAGTGCCAAAAAAATGAGTTACTTGACTAGGTTGGAACTGCTCCCCTGTCGTCAGTCGATATCCGTACTCTGTACAGCTCTTCCAATCGAAGTTTATTTCATTGTTAAAGGACAATGCAAAGACAAAAAATTAAGAAAAATAATTTAATAAAAAGTAAAAAATATTTATATAACAATTAGAATAACTTAACATATCCAATATTATAACGTCTACGTACTGAATAATATATATAAAAATGAATCGCGATTTGAATATTGTAAATTACTTTATTATCGCAAGAGATTTGTTAACGTGTAATTTTGCGAGTACTACCTCTATGTCGCGAATTGATGTAGCACGCAAATATTCCCATAATCGCAAAAACTAAACAGATAGAT
This sequence comes from Anadara kagoshimensis, assembly GCA_021292105.1. Lineage (NCBI taxonomy): Eukaryota > Metazoa > Mollusca > Bivalvia > Arcoida > Arcidae > Anadara > Anadara kagoshimensis. The sequence continues at coordinate 14,592,453 of CM037863.1, read as the reverse complement.
TGCAAAACAAGCTGGAAGTCGACTAATGACCGCGAAAGTTGTAAGTTATATGTGTGTGTGTGTGTGTGTGTGTGTGTGTGTGTGTGTGTGTGATCTTTGACGAGTAGGAGTTTAATATGAAATTTATTAAACGAGTTTAATAATTAGATATGCTACGATCCTTGGCGAGTTTAATAAATTTCATATCAAACCCTCACGAGTCTAAGATTCTACAAAATACCGAGACACAATGAAATGTACATGTTATTAGAAGCTGATTTCTATCTAGGTCAGACAAATTACCTCCAAATTAACTGCGCAAGTAAGAATATAGTTCTATTTAGTTATTGTAAAAGTAAATTAATCACCTAAAATAATAAAGACAAAATCAGTATGTAAGTTCAAATTATGTTATACTTTTTCGAATCCATCAAAATTACTTTTCAAAGAATTGAAAAGCCTTCAAAAGTCTAAAAATAGACAACAGACTGACACAGTTTTCATATGACGTCATTAGGCGCAACCGCTGCGTAAATGATGTCACTAGTGTGTTCCACATATAATTACATCGAAGAATGTAGCAAACTCTTTGGGAATTTTTTCGTTGACTATACCAATTCCTTCTCCGTCTTCTTTTACGGTATCCCCAACATCAAATGCAGTCATTTTTGCCTGACGTAGTAAAAGTTAGAAAAAAAGAAGTACATAAATGGCGTCGGAAAATTTTCTCACGCTTTAAACAAATCAGAAGCGTGAGAACTTATTACGTCACAATCAAATGATATTACCGTTTTATTCCATCAATGAACAGGAGAGTTATGTGATATATATAACATGACGAAAATTCTTAAGAACGCGAGATGAGAGATGATTGTCTTATTGTCTTTAATAGAAAATTTCAATATCCACATAGATTATGGTCGCGAAACGACGCTTAGCGATCGGCACGCGAAATGCGATACTCGCGAATTCAAATCTATCTACAATATATATAACATTGTGTCATTGTTTCAAATAACAATGTGCTATTTTTGAATTGTTATGAAGTAATAGGATTCAAAATTAGCACGTAACAGTTAACAGTCTGGGATTTCATTACGGCTGGTTTTGACTGTTATGTGCTCTAGTACGTCCGGATCGTATTGATTCATAACGATACAAATTAAAAGTAGGACATGACATCATTATTAATGCTCTTTAGCTTCTTTGAACATATACTAAACTACAGAAATGATTCTAGAAAGACGATATCAAAGTTTATAACGAGGTATCCTCCAGTGCTGATGTAAACTTTGCCATTGTGTTTAGATCTGTTACATTCAACTGTTCTGTTAATGTTTTATAATATACATCAACTGCCTGGAAATAGAAAAGACGGTTAAAAATGTTAACAATTTAAAAAGTCCATCTGAAGTTTATAGTTTGGAGGGGGGGGGGGCAAAGTGACAATGTACTCTTAAGCGTACTCTAATGCATTACCTCTCGCTGGGATAATTACTAGGATTCGAAACTTCCAACGTCAGTTCGCTTGAGGATGGTAGATAATTGATGGGGTACCCCAGTTTCCTCTCCTATCTCAAACCTTAACGCCAAGATCTAAGTAAAATCATAACGCTCAGTCAAAAGTACCATTATAGAAACGTCCCCTTGGTTCCCAAGTTTGCTTAAGCGTGTGTCGATGGATCACAGTGCCTCTCGTAGCCTATGTACGAATTCCACGCGGGGCAGATACTAACGAGAGATAGTTTTCAGTTTTTGGACGAATGTCGGTGTTGTTTTCGTAGCACTCCAATTTCCTCAACCCGCCTCGATATAAGTGAAAGAATCTTGACTTGGCGGATGTATCCATATTCCATATATATGTCGAAAATAAATACGTTTACAGTATTCAATTGTTTTGCAGAGTCAATACCTTTTCTAACAGCAGCTGCAAGAAAACAATTTCAACACCTTCTAATGTTTTGAATTTCTCACTGAAATAAAAAAAACGAACATATCTTAACAGAGAAAATTCAGATTGAGGCAGTGTAACTAAAATAAATACTCTTTGACAAAACATATGCAATGGCACAAACGATTGACGTACCGTCGGTCGTAACTTTATTTAACACTGGCCGACATGACGGTACGAAAGCAGCGTCACGGCAACTAATATTGTCAGCGACGTCTATAAATGGCGCGACTAAGGCCGATTTTGTGTGTGTGTGTGTGTGTGTGTGTGTGTGTGTGTGTGTGTGTGTGTGATTCAAGCATGTCGGGCCTTTGTCGGAACATTGTGGGCGTGGCCGTTGATCCGTCAATTTGTAGCTGACGAACAGGCTATGGGCAATGTTTTCAGGAATATATATGAGCCAATCAATCACAAACGTACAGGTCTGTGTACAAATCACAATCTCAAAAGCAAACAAAAAAGTTGAAAACTGGCAAATTAAGTTCAACACGTAAAAATTGCCTCCAGGTAAGTTAGGTCAGGTGCGCCGAACCTCCCGTTTGGTTAGCTGCTATGTTTCAAATCTAAACTGAGAATGAAAGGAACATGGAATTGTCACATTCAATTTTTTATTAAATGAATTCAAAAGGTGGTATATGACAGAACTACTAGTATGCGACGTCAAATAAATTCAAACTAACCTTTAATATAACTAAGGAAAAATAATTAAAAATTAATAACAATTTTAAAAAAATATTGTACAAATTGGACAAACGATTCTTTCTTCTTTTGAATTGATAAGCGCTCTTGGTAAATTATCCAAAAACTGTTGTGTCTTTGGTTTTAAACCAACAGCAGTAGGACACCTTGTGTGAACGATTTAACCACTCGGGGTTTAACTAGCTATATAGCTTTTAGCTTCTACTGTGTACTTACGTATTCAGTCCATGTTTCTCCAGCCACTGGCACACCTGGTCTCTGCTCCATGTCTTAACACTTTTTTGCTTATTTTTCGCCGCTCTATGCTCTGTTTTTGCCTTTAACATATAAGAGAATAATTCGTCAATTAAAAACTGAAAATCGTTAAGTTTAGCAAAGGATAGTACAACAAAACACTACATGTATATAAAAATAAAAAACATGACGATATAATACTGGTTTATATGAAGAACAAACGGGTAAATAAAACAAGAGTTGAGCGAGTTGAGTTGAGTGATGGTGTTTAACTCCAAGTTAAGAGTATTAAACTTATATCGAGACGTCAGCTGATTTAGGCAGGCGAATGTGCAGAAATGTTGCCTGTGCGTTGTGCTGATGGCATTTTACAGAAGGGTTCATGCAACGCCTATCGTGACGCGAGAACTCGTATATTTTAAGTTCTAATCTGAAAGAACCAAGAACCACGACTTTTATTCGTAATGCTGAGTGCTGGATGAAAGAACAGTCACTACCCACTTTCAAGACTTTGGTCAGACCCGGTTGGGGTTCAAACTCACGGCTTCCACTTACGGAGCTAGCACTCTACAAACTGAGCCATCACAGTTGCTTAAACAACATAAGAGATGATAAACAAATAACAGGAACACTGATTATTACTAAATTCGTCGGCGGAATTGGGACATAAAAATGCGAGGTAAACTGCATTGTAAAATGTGCTTAGCATTGATCAAAATTGATTATAGATATTAGTAAACTAATTGGCAGCATTAGACGGTCATTACGAAATAAAATTCCTCATATGTAGCGCTTGGACCAAAATTGTGAAAGTCTTAATATTTTTAAAATGTTGAAAAATATTGATGGACCTAAATTCATTTTCTCCAATCCGCCTAAGGCAATACTTTGAACAATAGTAATGTATCTAAAAAGTTGGAATAATTTATAAAATGTAAATTCGGTGAATTATGTTCTTTGCGACTTGCACTTATGTTCAAATTTAAAGGGCAATGACTTCTAGGAAAATGAGAAAACCCACTCGACATATTCTATCAACGTTGATGCTGCTCACCAGGCTAGTGTGTCATAGTTTTTGGAGAATTTGTACAAACAAGCTAAGAATTTCAGACGGAAGAATGGAAGGCCAGAAGGAACGAAGGAAGGACGGACAAAAAAAATGGAATTTAATATCCAGCTCTTCCTTAAAATCATCAATTTGGGTTTGTTTTTTTTTTTTTTTTTTTTTGTTTTTTCGATATAATCCAAAATTTCAGCGACATAATCCAGATTTGGCTTCAACATCAATCCAACAAAGCCGTGTAAAGCTGTCTTACCTCCGCATGTTTTGTTTCCGAGACACTATTACCCTCTAAACCAAGATGTGAGAATTTTCCGTGAAGTTCTTTGACTAGGTCATCAGCGCGTGATGCAAAGGAATATTTCCCGCCAAAATCATAAAACTTCTTGGATCCAACAATGATACCAAGCCACCCGTCAGGTCTATAACCTTTCTCCATTCTCAGCGGTACTATTGTTTTTCTCTTCTCAAATGCATATTCAGCCTCTGTAAATCAAAAACAAGCATACTAATACATGCACGAATCACAATCCAGAAGCAAAGTAAAAACTTAGGTTAAACACGTGTGTGAGGCCGGGTGTTCCGGAAGAGTAAGCACCTCCTGTTAAGCTAGCTACATCCGCCATGTGAGTAATTAAATTTGGGTGAAAGGAACATTGAACTATGGAACGTCAAATAAATCCGGGGCAAGCCTGGCCACAGAGACATCAAACTTACCAATAATACTGTGATGACGGTCATAAAAAATTTGAGGGCTATGATAAGCATAGATTTGCAATATCCCTGGGTCAACAATTTATTTGTTAGAAGCTTGTTTTTGTTTAAATAAGATACAATTCTAATAAACGCATATTTACATATGTTTTTACATTGTTTGACTCGGGAGTATGGTGGAGTTTAGGAGTGTTACGCAACAATCAAGATGCTTTCAATTACTGTAGATCACTTTTATTTTGCGAGAGATTTATTTTCGCGTAAATTCGCAACTCATCCCATTTGCGAATTCAAATATTTCCAGCACACAGATATTTCTATGTTGACATATATATATTGTATTCAATAAGATTCCAAACGCGAACTCAAATATTCGCGAATAAGTCCAATACGGTTTTGACGCAAAATTTTCTACTCGCGAAAAATAAGTGATCTACAGTATTTCAAGGTAATCACTAAATTCACGGATAGTGGAGGAAAACGGAATGACTTCAGAAACGAACTGACAAACTCTCTCACACTAGGATCTCTCCCAAAGGGGTTTTGAACCTAGGAGGATGGCTAGGCCTCTGTTATCCGTAAGCGCGCGCTTTAAATGGACCACTCGGTAACAAATGTTCTTTTGAGGGATATTACATGAAAGTTGTGTAAAAAGGCAAATGATTACAATACGCAATAATGTAACAAATACGCGTCAATGGGAAAATATTCCGACAAGTAAATACCAATGTGTATTTGGCACTATAATGTATTTGTAAGCATGTAGTCATCCGACTTGAAAATGAATGTAACGAGCCTGTCGAAATCGAAAATTTACACCAAGATTTCATGACTGATATGTAAAAATTGAAACTCCCACCATTTACATTTTATAAAGTATTATATGGAGAGAATTGTTGCTCTTTTATTGGTAGAAACCGATTTGTGCTAGAATTCGTTGCTACAGCGTACATTTGTCGAAATTTTTACACTAAGCCAAAAATGCCGATTGTTCTTATATTCTTGTTCTCTTTGCTCACTCTGTGTCAATCACTTCTAATTGTAAGTATCCTCTGTAGCAGTCACCGGTGACCTACGTTTTTTTCAAAATCTGCAGAGGTGTTTTAAGCATGCACTGAACCACGGGATATCGGTTTTCAGTCTCATCCTTAAGACTACTGAGTAACGAGTTTATTACAGCTCTAATATTTATGGCAAGGAGATGAAAATCATCTCAGAAAAATGTCCGAGCCCCAAGTGAGGTTCGACCCCACAACCCGTCAAAAGCCGGAAGCGATGTCGTCCTTGATGACGTTGTATGTCATATGCAGAACAGGGTCCACCATAGACTGGTTTTTCAACATGTTAAATTCCCATAGCGCCAATGTTTTGTTCTGGGCAGAAATATTCTACGATATTCACGGATGCGCATACAGACTTCCTGTTACGACTAGTCACAAGTAAATGAGTAATATCAATTTTTATTTGGATTTATTTAGTTTTCTACAGAAATAAAGCGTAACTGTCACAAACAGACCGGCTCTGACTGAGGGCGTGAGATTCATGAGCCGCTGATTCGGCACCAATTCTTAGGGTTAGTGTTGTATTGTCGACGGACCGGTAATGTTTAACATACCTGCTCTACAGTTGTCACTGTTTTTATATTTCTTAGAAAAACAGAGTAAGACGACGTCTGCTTCCTCCACGGCTTTGGCCATGGCTTCCAGCGTAGAACCAGCCATATCATCAATATCCATCCAAACTTTAAACCCGTTTGACCGAAGGTGTTCTTTGATTTGGATCAAAGTTTCCTGGTTGTTCCATTGGTAGCTTATCATCACGTGACCTTTGGCTGTGTCGGATGATTTATCATCAACTTCCGATTTCCGAGTTTTGGCGGCAAATTCTTGGACTTGAAAATACAAAAACGTAACACATAAAAGCAACTGCACTAATGATGTTCCTATTAACTGAAATAATTAAAGATTGGTTGGTTACTTCAATCAACTAAGCAATCGATCATTAAATTGAGAAATCGAATATATACAATTATGGAAAAAAAATCGGCACTCGAATATAATTTTTCAAACTCGAGTTTTCGTCCATTGAATTTATAGCAAATAGCATAATCAGGAGGCATCATTTTTAGTAACCGATACACATTTGAAAGCCTCCTTTTCATTAGTTGCTGTTTATTTCCTAGCTTATAAAATAACCGGTCACTGGAAATGAAACAGCTGATGTTATAACGGCATATGTGGAAAAATGGATAAAATGTCGCTTTAAGGTTATATGAATAATTGGTAGCACAGAATCAACCATTTGTTATATAATTGCAACTAATTCCAAACACAAGAGTATACAAACACCGATAAGAGTGAACAAATACAAAGCAGATCCGAAACGCATTCATGTCACAGGAACTTGTGTTTATATTAATCCTTGAGAATAATAAAACAAAATGACCCCGTATCCAAAAACTGAAAAAATGCAATGTGATGTAAAATAACAAGCAAGCAACCATTCACATTAATGTAATGAGTAATGATAAACCTTTAGAGTTTTAGACAAATATCAGGCAGTTTTATTGTATTCCTGGGTAATTATTCCTTGAAATAAGATGATCATTTTATTAAACTACGTCAAATACGCCATTTAAAAATGGCTGCTCACCTATTTCCAAGTCTTTGTACTTTTCACTTCTTTGTAGTTCCTCCCTCATTGTCCATAGAGCACCTTTACAAATACTAACACAAGTCTTGTCTTTCGAGTCTAGTAACGCGACGAAAGTATCGACGACACCGACACTTGTGTCGTTAATCATTCGTCGCTGATTTTCTTTATCAAAAGATAACGTTCGTAGTGTAGCTACTGCTTCTGAAATTTTGAAATATATTGAAATAAAATCAACTGTCGTTGTACAATTAAAATTAAAATGCATGCATATTATAATAAGAACATCTGCCTTTGTTGAAATATATTGTCATAAGAGCGACAGTTTATTGCCTTTGTAAATGTGAAATATCTTATCATAATCGCAAATGCCTTTGTAAGTTGAAAAACAGTTAAACCTGTCCATAAAGGCCACCTAAGGGAACCAGTAAAAGTGTCCAAGGTGTCCAGTATTCGTGGTTCTGAGATACCAATGTACAATTTTGTGAAGTGGTAAATTCGTGGTTCATTTTTAAAAAGCTAGTTAATAAAAACATTACGAATTTAATTCACTTTATCAACTCAAATAACCCACTGGAGATGGCACAAGAGGCAACATATTTACAAATTACCTATGCACCTGGCCATTTACATTTGGATTTCAACAATAACATTGACAACGTTTACATAATGATTGACATATATACATCACAACTCATAAGAATAATACCGTTACGGTAGTATTTATTGCAAGCTTAAGCAATTGCATATATATCTGTAGAATTGAGACCTAATAACTTTAATACTACACGTGTCTGGTTACCTGCTTGTTCCTTGCTGACTGAGCTGTGTGCTAATTCCACTAATAGAGGCAAAAATCCGTGTTCCACTATTGCTTTCTTATTTGTGTCATTTCTTGCAATCTGTTTTACAGCTGTGAACAAAAAAAAACACTGAAGGTGATGGTTGGAGTTTAACAGTACAGATTTGTCTAAAGTTTACAACTTAGCAAACGAAAAAGGGTCGAAGCTCTACTGTTGGGTGACTGAGATATGGAAAGCTAGTGGTTGAAAAGTTACCGAGAGATAAGTAGCAGCTGTCGAAAAAGTATAGCTAACCTAGTAAATCTCCATAGAATCGAAAACTTTAATAACCATAGGCATAAATCAACGTTGGTATTTGGAATGAAACAATAAGCTTTTTGTCTTCGACATAGAGTTAGAAATAAGCGTTACGTCTCTTGCAGTTACGACCACTGCGGTAATACAGTTTGCAGAGTGATCGCTGCGTTTACAAAAGGCTGACGACGTCTCGATATAAGTGAAATATTCTTGACTGGGACGTTAAACGTCATTATTCAACTTAACTCAACTTATCAGTCTAGTTTTGAATCCCAATCGAATAGATACTACCGTGAGAAAATTTGTCATTTCGCTTGCGATGGCGGGTTGGTTTTCTCCACAATGGAAAATCTTAATTAAGAAACGATTGTGAAACTGGGGTTTGTAGAAGTAGGAGAGTTGAGTTGAGTAAAGGTGTATAACGTCCCAGTCAAGAATATTTCACTTACATCGACACGTCGCCAGCTATAGGCGAAGGTGCAGAAATTTTGCCTGTGTGCTGATGGCATTGTACAGCAGGGTTCTTTAGCGTGCCAAGCCTACCGTGACACGGGACATCGTTTATTTTAAGTTCCCATCCGAAAGAACCGTTACTTTCATTTCGTAATGCCGAGTGCTTGGCGAAAGAACAGTCACTACCCACTTTCAAGTCTTGGGTCTTGGGTCAGACCCGGCCGGGGATTGAACCCTCGACCTCCCACTTACGGAGCGAGCACTCTACCAACTAAGCTACCGCAGTGGTTTTTGTAGAGGTAGTAGTAGTAGTAGTAGTAAAAGCAGTATTATTTGCATACTTCGTATCATTTCCCACACTTGCATCTGTAACCAAGGATGACGTCTGGTCGATGTCTTCATTGCTGTTGGGAACATTTCCTTGATATAATCAAACGAGTTACGTCCCTTTTGTAAAATTTCGCTTTCCTCTTCCGTTACTATTTCGGCCATGACAGCAATCGACTGGAACTTTACTTTTGGTATGTCAGATTCGAGGTAAAGCGTCAAAACGTTGACATAATTGTGCTTCCTGATCTTAGATATATTAGAGTCCACAAGAGATGCATTACGTATCAGGCTCAGGACGCGGAACATAATGTTCTCATACTAAAAATATATAAAAATGCAGTGTTGGGTTATATTGACTTAATTTAGTATCGACTGGTGATATCTCGATATAATTGTTCGCTAAGATTAATATTTATTTAATGTAGTTTTACGTTCCAGTCAAGAACATTTCACTTATATCGTGACGCCACCAGCTATAAGTGAAGTAACAGAAAATTTGACGTTTTCTGTGCGTTGCGGGCATTGGGCAAAGAGGGTTCTTTAACATGCCAATGTTTCAGTGAATGGGGACATCGGTTATTAAGGTCTCTTCTGAAAAAAAATCCTTGACTTTCATTTCTAAATGCCGAGTGCTTGAAGAAAAAAACACTCGCTTTCTATTTTCAAGTCTTGGTCAGATCCCACATACGAAGCAATCGCTCAATCTACTGAGCTACTGAGCAATGTTAGAAATAGATTTAATTGATACTCGTCTTACGAATGACATCAGCAATTTAAGCAAATTAAAAACGTTAAAAATAAAAATAATACATAAAGATAAAATAAAAAGTTACCCGACTGTTAATTTCTTCTTTAGATCTATAGATCTGAGACAGGTGAGCAGCAGAGGCCCTTAAGAACGTGTGATGGATAAATAAAGTTAAAATAAAAAGTTACCTGACAGTTCATTTCTTCTCTATAGATCTGAGACAGGTGAGCAGCAGAGGCCCTTAAGAACGTGGAATGGTTACATATAGTACTGGTTACTTCCGGACAACTTTCTGAGGAGGTACCCAAAATGGCAAGAGCTAACTTCATCAGAATATACTCATACTTGTCATCACAGCCTTTCTCTGTTCGATAGTCAAAGTTGTATAAATCAACCACGTTGTCACATAGTAACGTAATCACGTCTACTGATAATTCTTTGGCAATAAGGCTGCGATATTTGAATTGGTGCTGTTTCTTTCCGGTGTTGGAAAACGCCATTTGGATTTGACCAAGTGTCAACAAATATGTTGAAGACACGCGTCCATTTTCATCTTTAAAAGGTTCCGATTTTAACGTATTTATGTTAGTTTTTACAGCTTTCATAATTTCAAAATGTTTATCTCTATCTTTTTCTTCTTCGGCACCGGAAACTGAATATTTTGAGAAATCAAAATCGTGATTTTGATTGGTTGAATCATCCACCATATGCATATGTTGTATTTTTAGTTCCGGTCGTGTTGACTCGGTCTTTGAAGGACCGGAACCCATCTTTAACTAAACACCACTGAAACGTAAGAAAAAAACTTATTTGCATACTAGTAAATTTTCTGTTCGACAAAAATATTACTAACTAGTATTTAGGCGCTTACCCTTCCGGAGCACCGGATCTCACTTACCTGGTGGAAGTTCACGTGTTTAACCTTATTTGCGAGCTTTAAAGTTTTTACTTTGCTTTGTGATTGTGCTTTGGACATGGACTGGTATGTATGTTTTGATTATTATAACGTGGCAAGTTGAGATAACGTCATGATAAATTTAGAAGGCAGAATAAAAAAGGGGGAGACGAATAGCATCACATGCGGATCGAAAATATACCTAGATTTTGACAATTCATGATATTGTGTCACAATCTCTCTCTCTCTCTCTCTCTCTCTCTCTCTCTCTCTCTCTCTCTCTCTATATATATATATATATTAATATATATATATATGTGTGTGTGTATTTGTGTGTGTGTGTCGTATTATTCATTTCAACTTCTAAATTTAAGATGAACTAAAATGTTTCAATCCATTTTGAAGTTTGAACAACTATACACAGTCGTATGTACATAGAAATGGTCATGTTGTCACTTTTCATAACAATGACTACAAGATTTTAAAACAAAAATAGTCACATTACTTCAATATGTGACATTACTTCGTAGTGTTGCTATGTCGGTAGAGCCCCCCCTACCCCCACCCCCGATATTTTTTCCCTATAAAAACATTGGGCGGAGTTCGGAGTTCGAGTTGGGTTTGGCAACATTTTTCTTCTTCAATGTTATAAATAAATTGATCTTCATATTGACAAATAAAATTGTAACAAAACTTCATTTAGAAGATTACTTACAATCAAACTTGGGGACCTCAGTGGCCAAGTTGTCTAACCACCTGTCTTACAGCCCACAACTCCTCTCACCGCCTAGCACTTTAGTAGCTCAGTTGGTAAAGTGCTCCGTAAGTGGGAGGTCGTGGCTTCAAACCCCGACCGGGTCTGACCAAAGACTTGAAAGTGGGTAGTGGTTGTTCCTTCGCCAAGCACTCGGCAAATTGTTCCCACATAACCTAAGTCTATAGACCCAGGTACTCGACTCGAGCTTTGTTACCATATCGTCAGTGGTATCCAACTACTTAAGACAGCGATGGAGCTAATAACCGTCGCAAGATCAATAACTGTACTGAACCTCAGCTCTCTCTCTCTCTCTCTCTCTCTCTCTCTCTCTCTCTCTGTGTACGTACATAGTGTACATCTCTCTCTCTCTCTCTCTTTCACTCTCTCTCTCTCTCTCTCTCTCGTGTGTACGTACATTGTGTACATCTCTCTCTCTCTCTCTCTCTATCTCTCTCTCTCTCTCTCGTGTGTCTCTTTCGTGTGTGTGTGTGTGTGTGTGTCAAGCTTAAGTGTGTGTGTGTGTGTGTGTGTTAATAATCAGATTAAATGTTACCTTATAACTTTGAATAAATCAGAACTAATTATTAACTTTTAGTTTCTGTCCATCCATGCTTGGCTTTCCCTCAGTATAACCCACCATTAAACTTATCCATATATATATATATACATGTTTTATACAGTATGTAAATAGATCGAAACAAGAAAAATGTTTGACCCGACCACGTGATATTTATACAAGAAATTATTTACAGTGACCCGAATAAAAATAGATATATATCTAAACTAATCCAGTCTTTTTCTCTTATTTTACAGTGGTTGATATGCGATAACATTTTCTTGATTGTCAAACGTTTAAATTATCAGCAGGACAAAATTTACGTATCAAAGTTAAGTGTCATATGAACAGGTGAAGCTTGTCGAACTAGAATACAACATGGCTTCCGGGTGAGATGGGACCCGATACTATTCTATATATATTTATTTCGATACACTTGATTTGCCCTGTTTATATAAATTCATTTTATAATCTCAATTTTAGTAAAATAATTTCTGTCTGATATTTCGTTTACTATAACATCGTAACGAAAAAACAGAATGGATTCAATCCCTACATGTAAACTGGCGCGTTCCCGTCGTTAAGGTAAACATAAACATGACAACGGGTTTAAAATAAGTATTTAAAATTGAGTACATGCGTGGGATACTAATTATAATGAACAGTCGTGCACTATTTATTTATTTATTTATTTCGCCTTATTTTTCTTTGTCCACGTGATATGTTTTATGTTATCAATTGAATAATTATGATGACTAATTTTAGTAGCGCATACTTAAAAAACTGAGCAAAATTATTTAATTTTGTTTGTTATATTTTATCTTTATTTATTTATTTATTTCGCCTTATTTTTCTTTGTCCATTTAATATGTTTTTATGTTCTCAATTGAATATGACTAAACTTAGTAGTGAACATTTAAAAAAAACTGAACAAAATTTTATTTATGTTCTCGATTGAATATGATTACTAAATTTAATAGTGCATATTAAAAAAACTGAACAAAATTATCTTATTCATTTTTCATATTTTAACATTTTATTTATTTATTTATTTCGATCGACTGCTGTTTATTATACATTATACAAAGGATGTTCAGAATATATAGCTTCAACAGATACAGTGCAGACGTGTCTTAACACTGATATTCGACGTCGTACTATAGGAACCTTGAATTGCCATTATAATTTAAGTACAGTTTTACATGGATAGTTCACTTAATAAATTTTCGATAAAAATAACAAGATTTTTAGGTTTTTGTTAAACAGACTATTTTTAAGCCTATTTTTCTACTTTTTTGTCTTAGGTATTATAATATTCTGTAGGTAATTAAAAGTGGGGGAATCGGGAATAAACCGATCCGTTGTTTGTTTGCAATGTTAGCCGACATATTTGAAAGATCATAAGTATGTCCTTTCTCAAATCACAGGTAGAGTTCACAATAAAAACAATACTGAAAACTACTCACATGTGTTGTAAATTAAGTTTAAGGATCAAGTAACATCAGTTTGGATGACACTTTATTCATTAGCGGCAGAGATTTAGAGCATGTAAGCTGAATTCGAATCGTTTTCTTGACCCAGATCGAATTCAAGTCAATTCGCCCCCACTTTCAACAAATTCGCCCCCGTGTATCCGGGTGAAAATCAAAGTAACGATTTGCGCTTGTAGGGGACACAAAAAGTCTCGATTATATATAACCGGGAATTTAATATAAGTGGTTTCAATATAAGCGGGGAATTTTAAGTCATAGAAAGAAGGTGTTTTGCAGGGATTTTTTGTAATTTCAATATATATGCGGGAGTTCATTATATGCGAGTTCAATATATATCCGGTACAGTTAGGTGACATGAAAAAAGTCAACTTTTTCAGATAAATTACTAACCTCTGTTTAAATTATTAACCTGTGCATGTTTTTGTTTGCTTTGTAATTATAAATTGACAAAAGCAAAGTAAAGCTTCAAAAATACTTCACTTTTAGCACAGTAAATGCTTTACTTTGGTCGGGCACTTTACTTTCCGCCGTGTATGTAATATACTGTATAAGGATATATGCTTATTTTGATGCTTTAAGTTAATTTGTTCTGAGGCACTGAGGATTACCAAATTTGGTAGTGACGAAATTTCAGCACATTGAAAACTTTTCTTTCCTCGGGCACTTTACTTTCGGTCTATATGAAATATACTGTATAATGTATATATGTGCTTTCATTAAAGCTTTAATCCAATAGAGCCAATGTGCTCCAAGACACTATGCGTAATTATACTTGGGATTGACATTGAACCGTGGAATGTGATAAATATTGATTTGTTTAGTATTTTACTAGTGAAACGAAAATATTTTCAATGTTGAACGCTGCAATGTTGAATAAGAAACGTACTTCAGATATGGCCATTTTTGTACACTTCCGTTCAGAAACCGTAAAAAATGACTAAAAATTTGCAAAGGAAATAAAATTGCGGACTGGCTGATTTGTACAGAGTTCTGTCTGGCTTCAGTTGTGTATCAGTGAATAAAAAAAAAGTTGAGTTAAGTAATGGTGTTTAACGTTCTTGTCAAGAATATTTACTTATATCGAGACGTCACCATCTATAGTGAAATGTTCAAAAAGTTGGCTTTGCCTCTCGCTAATGGCATTATACAACAGGGTTCTTTATCGTGTCACGCTTACCCTGACACGCAGCCTCGTTTATTGTAAGATCCCACCCGAAAAACAGTGACTTTATTTCGTAATGCCGAGTGCTTGGCGAAAGAACAGTCACTACCCACTTTCAAGTCTTGGGTCAGACCCGGTCGGGGTTCGAACCAAAGACCCAACTTTCGGAGCGAGCACTCTACCAACTGAGTTACCGCATCGGTTGAATACCAAAAGAAGATACACGTGACCGTTCATTAGGCTTCAAGGTCTTCGATTAAATACACTGTTTAAATTAAAAAAGAATAGAGCTGAGTGGCGAGATCTTTTGTCCACTTGAGCAAAGAGAATAGGAAGGAAGATCAATTTAAATAATGTAGTATTCAAAGTCACTGTAACCGTATATAAACTTTGTACTCTTGGTATCTCTTTTTGCACAGATGCTATAGAAGAAGTTACATGGTCGTCAGGCCATGGCAAAATGTTTATTTACTTAGGGGATAACTGTCTTGTAATTTTCGATTTCCGCTGACGCGTTGCCAATAAAACTAATTTGCGACAGTATAACCACCGATTTACGTCTGCAAATCGCAAATTACAAGACAGTTATCCCTATTCCTATTAAAAACATCTTTTAACGGATATGGTAAGCATTTTCTGACGTTATTTTACGCAAGAACTTAAAAAAATTGATGACGTCATGTTCCGAAGACACGGATGGTGGCATGATCTGATGGAAATATTTGTTTACAAATCAAGTTTTGACGTGCGAGTAAAAGAATCCCACACCACTAACAGTGTAATATTTTCAATGATAGGAAAATATCATCCTCGATTGATATATCTCTGTCATAACCTGTGTAAGTTTCCATTAATCCATCAAGATGGTTCGGTACCGAATGCACACGTGCAAGTACCCGAAAAAATTGGAGCAGTATATTGTGGTTTTACTGTCGGAATTTGCGACAGTATATCGGTGGTTAGACTGTCGGAAATTTTTGACGTCAGCCAATGAAAACGAGCGTTACATACAGAATGAATTAGAATGACGCGTCGCCAATAAAACTAATTTGCGACAGTATAACTACCGATATACGTCTGCAAATCGAAAATTACAAGACAGTTATCCGTATTCTAATTCAAAACATACTTTAACGGATATGGTAAGCATTTTCTGAAAACGATACTATAAATAACTCCGGGATTTTCCAAATCCATTTGAACTGGTTGAGACAAATCACACGAACCATTTTCCGCGTTAATTGGATTTCTCTGACTTTTAAATCTGATTCTATGAAAAAGTAAAGTCCCTTCCGGATGAGACATGATCACTTATAGAAACTATATTGATGACGTCATAATCATTTTAAGCAAAAACGTCAAAAAATTTGATGACGTCATATTCCGAAGACACGGATGGTGGCATGATCTGATGCAAATATTTGTTTACAAATCAAGTTTTGACGTGCGAGTAAAAGAATCCCACATCACTAACAGTGTAATATTTTCAATGACAGGAAAATATCATCCTCGATTGATATATCTCTGTCATAACCTGTGTAAGTTTCCATTAATCCATCAAGATGGTTCGGTACCGAATGCGCACGTGCATGTACCCGAAAAATTTGAAGCAGTATATTGTGGTTTTACTGTCGGAATTTGCGACAGTATATCGGTGGTTATACTGTCGGAAATTTTTGACGTCAGCCAATGAAAACGAGCGTTACATACAGAATGAATTAGAATGACGCGTCGCCAATAAAACTGCGACAGTCTAACCACCGATATACGTTCTCAAATCGAAAATTACCAGACAGTTATCCCTATTCTAATTTAAAACATACTTTGAAGGGAAAAGCAAGGATTTTTTGAAAATGATACTATAAATAAGTCGGGTTTTTCCAAATCCATTTGAAATGGTTGTGACAGATCACACGGACCATCTTCTGCATTAATTGGACATCTTTGACTTTTATATCTAATTCTATGAAAAAATAAAGGGCATTCCGGATGAGACACGATCACTTACGGACACTGAATTGATAACGTCATAATAATATTACGTAAGAATGTCAACAAAATTTAATGACGTCATATTCCAAAGGCACGGATGGTGGCATAAAAACTGAATATTTGATGCAAATATTTGCTTACAAATCGCCTTTTTGTGTGTAAGTAAAAGAATCCTACACCACAGGAAAATATTCATCCTCGTTTGAGATATCTTTGTAAGTTTTCATTCATCCAACAAGATGGTTCGGTACCGAATATGCACTTGCAAGTTCCCGGAAAATTTGAAGCAGTATATTGTGATTTTACTGTCGGAATTTGCGACAGTATATCGGCGATTTTACTGTCGGAAATTTTTGACGTCAGCCAATGAAAACGGGCGTTACAAACAGAATGAATTAGAATTTGTGTTTTAGGTCAATGTGATCTGGAACGAAAACTACTACACTTTCCGTCAGGAACACTGCAACATAATTAGTAAAATAATGTTCTACCATGACAGGAACCGTCTTCCGTTAGAGATACTAAGTCTTGTGTAAGAGATACTTAGTCTAGACAAGTATTCACTGAATAATTTTCATAAACAATTTATACCTGATGATACAATTCCGGAAATAGTTCGTGAAAACATCAAGTGGTCAAACAGAATAAAGCATGATTTTGATTTTACTAGCTTTGCAATACTACATTCTGAATACTAATATTCCTAAGGATGATTGTCAAACTTGGTTCTGGTTATTATTGATAAACAACCTAAAAGTACCTCGAAACTGGTTCAATAAAGTAAATAAAACTAAAGACCCATTGCAAAAAATAAATTTGATTCTCATGGAATTTGCTGTAGCTTCAGTAATTACAATCTTTTGGGCTTTCAATCAAAAATGGTTTTCATATCTCTTACTCAAACAAGAAAGATTTTAAATAAACATGTAAAATGTATGGTAACAATATATTAACAGGTAAATAAATAACAAACAACATATATACATATGGCCAAATTTCATTACATCCTGCTGTATATTTTATATATAGAAATTGTCTGGATAACCCTCGTATAAATCATTAATAATAATAATACAATGTATAATAATAATAATAATAATAATATAATAATGATAAATGATTGTGGGCAAATCAGATAAATATAAACTGATTGTCTGTCTCATCTCAAATGTTTGCTTGACATTTCTGTTCAACCAGTTGTAGAAAAGGGAACCCATGTCCCTGTATAATATTTCCGATTTGAACTGAACTTCTGATATAATTATACTAGTTTTAATTTTACAGCATTATACGGCCATTTCGGAATACAATACCTCATAAGTAGTGCTTGGACTGTTTTCAAGATGTTAAAAAGATTACCAAATGGACTAAATATATTTTTCCAAATTTAGCTTAAGAAATACTTTGCAAGAGGGAGTATAAATAAGCAGTTTTTATTAGCATAATAAGGACGAAATTGAAAATTGGTGCACATATCAGTATACTAAGTGAAAGTAAAAAAAAAACTTCAGTGATAACAACTTTGCATATATCACAGCCTATAGCTTCTGTTAGTTCTGGTTCACATTACTGTCACATCTTGGTATTTTGTTACAGAAAAGTGAATGTTATCCATTGTCAGTAAATCTTTGAACTTCACTGTCAAATGTTGGTGTTTTATAATACAAATCTGAATTTATCCATTGTCAGTAAATCTTTAATTTTTACTTTTAAATGGTAGTGTTATATACAGTAAGGCAAATCTCAATTTATCCATTGTCAGTAAATCTTTAATTTTTACTTTTAAATGGTAGTGTTATATACAGTAAGGCAAATCTCAATTTATCCATTGTCGGTTAATCTTTTTTTTCACATTACTTTCAGATGTTTGTATCTTCTAGGGCAAACAGGAATTATTCATTGTCAGAATATATCTTTTAACATTACTTTCAGATGTTGGTATCTCCTAAAGCAAACGTGAATTTGCCATTGTCAGAAATCTTTAATTTTCAACTGTTCAATCAACGCTTTGT
Source organism: Anadara kagoshimensis (assembly GCA_021292105.1). Taxonomy (NCBI): domain Eukaryota; kingdom Metazoa; phylum Mollusca; class Bivalvia; order Arcoida; family Arcidae; genus Anadara; species Anadara kagoshimensis. The sequence continues at coordinate 14,573,666 of CM037863.1, read as the reverse complement.
TGTAATAATCCGGCGACTGCAAAAAAAGGAAAACGGAATAAAAATCAACACTTTTTGATATTTGATATTAACAAAATGATTCTCGATGTTTTGGTACTCAAAAAGATTGCGTTCTCTTGCTCTTTGAGATTTTGCACAATTTCTAAATTTTTGATGATCATATAGAATTATTATTTCTAAATATTTAAGCATGTTTGTTACAAAATGCATTATATCTGATAAAACGATTATGTTATTTTTCGAAAGTTTTTGTCGATCATTTTGTTTTTAATAGACTGTTTCAATATTTTTATCATGAATTCCATAAATCAATATATTGAATATTTTAAGGCTTATTCATTTTATTTGATTCGCAGTTCACTTGTGCTGAAATTAAACTTTTTTTCAAATATGTCATTTGAAGAGCATTCTGTATAGTACATTGAAATATGTAATAAAACATAAAGCAAGAAGACCGTCAAAACTAAATGTCTTATTTTAACATAAAACTATGGACAAACAATTCAGTATACATCTATGGGCATGAATGTCAAAAATAGCAAAAATCAACCAGCATAAAAATAATTACTTTGTTCTTTTCGTCAACTTAGTTGGTCAATTTGAGTTCTTCACACGTACATGTATATCAATATAGTTCAGTAGAGTGCTCGCTCCGTACGTGAGAGGTCGTGGGTTTGATCCCCGGCCGGGTCTGACCCAAGACTTGAAAGTAGGAAGTGACTGTTCTTTCGCTAAGCACTCGGCATTAAGAAGTGAAAGTCACGGTTCTTTCGGATGGGAACTTAAAATAAACGAGGTCCCGTGTCACGTTGAGATTGGCACGCTAAAGGACCCTGCTGTATAATGCCATCAGCGCATCGCATCTTCGCCTGTAGCTGGCGAAGTCTCGATATAAGTGAAATATTCTTGATTGGGACGTTAAACACCATTACTCAACTCCACCTACTATAGTCCATACCTTTGACAAAAGAAACTGTAAATATGCAATTTCCATTCCTTGCATCTTTCCGAATTTTGATCTAAAATATAATATTTATAATTTGTTATTATGGATACAGCGTTGTTCAAAATTACCTGAGGGAAATGCTTCTATTTTTCAATAAAGCACAGACAATATGATTTAAGGAAAATGTTTATGATTTTTTCACTTAATCATGGAAACATTAATAAAACAAAAATGTTTTCACCAAACAACGAAAGATGTATTCTAGACTGCTTACCGTTTCCAGTCTAAGGTTGGTGGTTTTTAAAAATGTTGCTTAACGTCGCATCAGCAATTTTTCAGATATTCGAGAAAAGAACTATTTTATTAATCTCTATGGATTAATCTATAGACAATTTCGTGTATGCATGTGAATTGCAAGTGTGCTGTATGGTGTACTAGCGCGCACTTAGGGCGACTTTACGATGCTAGCTCACAGAGTAAGTACGCCGCAGACAAACGTACCACTCCCTCAGTCGATTATACTAATACCAGATGAACCAGTTAACGACAAGGAAAATTCACTCTCCTACATGTGGATGTGGTCTGAGCGGGACTCGAACTCACAGCGGTTCGAGACCTTGGATTTGAAGATTGACGTCTTATCCATTAGTCCACCGCGCCCGCTCCAGTATAAGGAAAGATGTCCATTCAGAACCTATAAAATCCTTAATGTATATTAATGTGTGACAACGTCTAGCACTGACGATTCAGTATATTGCAATTATTACTGAACATGTTTTAATTTTTCAACGCTAGACGCTCGTTTCGGAATAAAATTCCTCATTAGTAAGTGTTGGTATCTTAATTGTGAAAATCAAAATAGTTTAAGATGTTGAAATGGGAAGAGATAGTATGGCTATAATTTTAATAAATCCATCTATGGCAATTCTATGACAAAGGGTAATAAAAATAGGTTTCAATAAAACAAAACTTCCATGATATAAATAATATAATAAACAATTTTTAATTATTAAAATTATGATCAGTACATAAGGCTGTAGAATGCAGGCAAAAACAGAAACAAATGATAATCGACTTTATCATGGTCTAAAATGAAAAATGAAACAAAAAGGCAAATTTTAATTTCATATGGATATTTTTTATTGTTTGAAGCAAAGGGTTTAGATAATGTTGATTGGAGAAACATAGCATTCTTTGAGCTGCGAAAGAAACCCAAATATGACTAACCTGTCTAACTTATGTTTGTCAAGCCACTGACCAACTTGGACAGATGACCATAACTTTACATCCACTCCCGCTGACGAATATGCCTCTACAGCTGGGGAATATTCCATTGGCTATATAAATAAAGTAAATAAGTAAATATTTTAGAATAAATGACAAAAACTACCCAAATGTTACATTCATAATAAAATATTATCGATAAAACTAATGTGACAACAAAACTATTGGATCCAAACTTTCACCCGAGTTCTTTTACGAGGTACTAGGTAACACATTAATGAAATACATAAAAAAATGGTACAGTTTGTTTAATTTGGTCCTTTGGGTAGTTTTTCAACATCTTCAAAATAATTTTGGTTTCATAATTTTGGTCTAAGCACTACTAATGCGAAATTGTATTCCGAAACGGCCGTCTAGTACTGTAAAATTAAAACTTGTAAAATGTGTAATTGTTTAACCATGGTTTACTTTCATCATGTTTCATATAACGAAAGACGCAGGTTATGTTAGAATATAAAAAGTACATGTCTGTAAACGAAAAGAAAGAGTAACTGAAAACGCACTTGAAACCATTGGTTGAATAATTGATATATTTGACCTCCCATAGTTCCATGTTCCTTTGACACAATTTTGGTTACACGCGTGGCGGGTATAACTTACTTACCAGGAGGTGCTTACCCTTCTGGATCACCCAGCTTCACTTCCCTGGTGGAAGTTCATGTATCTAACCTAACTTGTCAGTTCAAAGGTTTTACTTCGCTCAAGTTCTAGATTGTGATTGCGACATGGATTAGTATGTTTGTTTTATATTTATTAATTTTTTTATTTGATGAAGTAAATACCTGACTATAAACTTTCATGGCTTGCTGTGGAACTATCTGTTCATGATCAGATCCAAACTTTAGTCGGAGTTCTTTCACAAGATCTTTGGTTCTTGAATCGAAAGTGTATTTGCCGCTAAAATCATAAAATTTTTTGGCGCCAAGTATTATACCTAGCCAACCGTCTGCCTTGTAACCTTGCTCCATCCTAAGTGGTACTATTGTTTTTCTTTTCTCAAAGGCATACTCAGCTTCTGCAACGTAGATAAAAGAAAAAAAAAACGTTGGTGTGATGTTTCATTTATTAAATTATCTAACAATGTAAATATTTATAGATTTTTGAAAACGTAAAATATAAACTTTAATGCGTCGTTTCATTGATTCAATATTGATAGATTTCTGAATAAAATATACTTACTTGATTTCGATAATTGGATTGTAAGTATGAATACTAATAAGAAACATATATTTGGTAAGCTTTAAAAACATGAGCATTGTTTTCATCCTTCAACGTTTTAATTTTTTTAATTACAATCAAAAACCTTTTATTCTATTTATTTTTTCAACAATTATTATCCAATAAACATGTTATATGAATTATGTGTGGTTTTAATTAACGTGGAAACTAAATATTTCTTTGAGGTTGCTATGTATACTACACGACATGAGACAACATAAAAAAACAACCATAACGGTACCAGTACACTAAGACTTAAATGCTTGGGAAAGAAAATATTAAATTCTTCGTCATTAATTCAAACATTCTACTCGGTAACATGAGATATAATCGTTTCTGAAAAAAGAAACTTTTGATGGGCCAGAACTTCGTATTTATCCAAAACAAACATACCGACCCATATATGAGCCGTTCCATGAGAAAAGGGTCCTTAGAGCCAAAACAATAAAATGACGTAATTATCAAAAACAATGACGTCGTATATTTTGGAGCTCTGAAAAAAACACCTGCAGTCTCCGTCTGCAAACGTAATTTAAAGACAAATAGCGATTGTTTATAAAAATAAGGTCACTGGTACTATGGTAATAATTTTCAGTAGATATCTAGATGGTTATTGTAATTTCTGTCATAAAACGGGTGCAATTATATACATGTGGATTTACTAAAGCTATGATGTTTTGACAGTACATTTTCGATGTGTTCTGATGAAAAGTGATTACGGAGTCGGACTTACTAAAACAGATTATTTTCCCATATCGAGACATTGTTTATGACAGTCAGTGCCCAATAATCATCATAAATCATAAATTTAACACTGACCAGGTCGTTTAAAAAAAATCGAAACCGGAAATTCAGACTATCTTTTGTTGCTATGTCATTCATAGAAACATTGGGATTTCCAAAGCCAGATATCGGGGCTACTTTTGGGGAAATTATTGCATCGAGATGGTAGGACCTTCATAATATAGAACCAGAGATAACACTAATATTCCAGATTACCGACAATATTACATTTATCAATTATATTATTATTTAGATTTACATTGTGGATCAAAGTTAATCACAAGTAAAAAAATTATTGTAGGACTGCAAAATATGGCGGTATATTAGTAAAAAAAAAACGCGGGTGCAGTGTCAATTTTCCGAAAATGTATACTTTTCATTATAAGTATGAACATGATGTCTTTAGATGTGAAAGAATCAGAGAGAAAATACTTTTAAAAAGAAATATCAATTCATATATGGATGTTTGCAATTTGTGGAAATAAATAAATATATAAATAAATAAAGATCATCTCAAAAAAAGAAGCGGTCATAATTTTCACGAAAAAAAAAATACTTTCATTGTTAGTTTATGTTATGAATGTCATAGTACTTCAGCCATGAACAAATTTCATCAAGATGCTGAGTTTAAAAAAAACAAGAAAATGCCATGAGAGACAGAGGGAGAAGGAGAGTTAGTTTAACACTGTTTAACGTCGCGATAAGATGTGCGACTTTAATGTGCTAGCTTACAAAGTCAGTCCACTAAAGAAAATCACACAACTCTCCAAGTCTCATTATACTGTAACTGTGTGACCGGTCGATACTCTGATCTCTTCAATCGATTGACAGGGAAGGGAGCAGAAACATCCGACAGGTTCGAACCCACGTCCGCCCACTCTTGACATGGATGATCTATCACTGCACCATCGAGGTAGTCCCAGAGAGCGAGAGAGAGAGAGAGAGAGAGAGAGAGAGAGAGAGAAATATATGCTTCAGGTAGAGAGAGAGAGAAGATCCAGCTGTTGGTCACAAGCATGGTGGGGGCACCACCAACAATGTGGGACAAATCTTGTGTCCCAAGATCTACGGTAGGTTAGTTGAAATGTTTTAAAACTAAAAATTCAGTAGCTAAGTTCGTAGAGTGCCCACTCCATATACTCCAACCGGGTCTGACCCAAGACTTTAAAGTTGGTACTGGTTCTTTTGCCAAGCACTCGGCATTACTAAAGTAATGCCACAGGTTTTTTTTCAGATGGGAACTTAAAATAAACGAGATCCCGTGTCACAGTAAGCGTGGCGCGATAAAGAATCTTGCTATATAATGCCATCAGGGCAACGCACAGACAAAATTTCTGCATCTTCGCCTGTAACTGAAGACGTCTCAATATAAATGAAATATTCATGACTGGGACGTTAAACATTATTACTAACTCAACTCTAAAAACGGTATTTACAATATAGTAGGGTTAGATTAGATTGGGACATTTGATTGTCTTATCGCTATTTTTTTTAAAAATCCCACCATTAAATACTGACAATGTCCTCACAATTTAATTAATAAAACTAACATATTTCTTACATTGTCCCCACTATTTATCTCACTTGTCCTACTTTACAAGAGAGAGAGAGAGAGTTAACCAGAAAATGTCACGATAGTCGTGGCACATTAATGAATCCTCGCTGCAAATGGTTCCGATTTAAACGAAATGCTTCTTACTGGGGAAGTGGTTGAAACCTATTCAAGTTTTTAAATATTAAACGACATAAAGTATAACTAAATGACACACTTCTGGTTGTTTTCACACACACACGCAAACACACACACACACACACACACACACACACACACACACACACACACCCTCTCTCTCTCTCTTGGCGATAGCATTATGCGATCTTAACTTTTTGGCTAATTGAAGAAACTACATGAGGTAATTACATGTACATTTATTCTAATTATCTTTTGATTTTTATATCTTTGATGACCGATGAACTCGGAATATAAGTTGACCGATGAACTCGGAATATAAGTTACTTTAAAGCATCGAGTCCATTGGAACGTCGGAAATGGTGTGTTTGGGAATGGCGACTTTCTCCTTAGTCAGATGAATAAAAAATAGAAAAAAGCACCAGCAGTTGACAAACAAATTGAGAAAAACTTTTCAACACTAGGAACTGGGCCTGGCGCAATATAAATATTTAATTCTGTTTACATCACTTTGTAGAACCGAACCTCTTAATCAACATATTGTCAGTGTTTTGCATCCACATAAATTAATGTTTAACACCATATGAACATCATTCACTGGTTTAAGACAGACCAGTATTTTTGCACCAATACTGTATTCTGTAAAAACTCGTATTTATCTAGATATCGGGAATCGTAATTGGGACTACTGATTATAAAATTTCCTGTCTTAAAAGGGTAACATTCATGAAGGCAAAATTATGTATGAAAATGTGCTTTTTAATTTCCATTATATGGACAGAAACATTCCACATTTTATGACTAGAAGGTCAACAGCACAGAATAAACCAGATAACTTGCATTCATGGTTCTTGAATCTCGACCGTATGATAACATATCTCCCTGCTGTTTCAGTGATCAATAGCTTGTGACCATCAGTTCAATTTTTGGTGACCGCTTAATGCACTATCCAAATTAGTACATGTATTTATAATAAGTCGGACATTACCGAGTGGTACTGTCACTGCAGGCTTTCGAAGTCAAAGATTTGTGGGTTCAAGCCTCACTCAGGACTTTTTCAGAAATGATTTTCATCTCCTAGAGCGGTAAATTAAACTGCTTACCAGAATAGACTTTCGGGTGAGACTCAAAACCAAGGCCCCGTGACCAGGTGCATGCTAAAGTCACCTCTGTATATTTCGTAGAAGAGTATGTCACATGTGACCGCTACAGAGGACGCTTACAACTAGAACCGAATGAATCAGACTGAGCAAGAAAATAAGTTTGTGTATCCCACACAGTACTAATTTACCCTGGTCAAACGACCCACGTTACCGTTTCACACTAGCTTTAGTATGTGTACGAGCGGAAACAAGACCCGAGCTTAAAATTTTGGTTAAGTAGCATTAGTAAAGTCGGTGTTCGGGGAACTTTTCGTAATAATTCTGAAAACGTAAAGTAAGCATGAGCGATACAATCGATGCAATGCCTGATGGATTTGCAGCCTATACAAAATCGTCCACGTGAAGCGTAGATTTTTTGAGCACACAAAATATAATAGGTCGCGATGTTTCTAAAACTAAAAGGGCGAACGGAAGAACATAAGTAAGTGTTTTGCCACCTAAATCCTAAACAATCACGATTGTTTTCCCTCAATATGGGATATAAGAAAATCCATCTTTTTACTTTAATGTCTATAGACACAAATACGTTCGGATTTGGTATTTTCGCGGCATCTCGTGTGCCCTTATTTCTATATTTTGGAGTATCGCAGTATGAAGTTTTTACTCTTTAAGATTTGTAATAATACGAAAACGAAACTTATAATGAACACGAGATTATACCACACGTATGTGATAATTCTAGAAGAACATCAAATGACACCGACCAAATTGTCCGTTTTATTCAGAATTATTCATACTTCGTTGATTTTTACGGGTTTTATTTAGGTTTTAAGGTAATAACAGGCCCTTAGACTTGGTCCAATATGGGCTTGCTCATATTGTCTTTACTGTAATTGGATATTTCCAAAGTTGTTGTTAATAAAAACATGTAGTTTGTCATAATATGATTCTCATAAACTTGTACTTGCCTTGTGATATTACATAACGTCATACGACGTCATACGCATGCGTTGGTGATTGAAATGGTATAGATTCAAAGCAGCATATACTCATGTTATATGTATCATATAAAGACATGTGATATGTCATAATGCTCAGAAAAAGCTCTATTTTCAAAATATGCAAAAAACTCAATTTCGATAAAAATGTCTCTAAGGACCCTTTTCTCATGGAACGGCTCATATATAAACAAATTCAACAATGCTGATCTAAGCGCTACACAAACTATAACACAAGCATATACAATATATCTGAAATTGATTAACAACTTCTTAAAATTACCATGGTTACATACCTGCCCGGCAATTATCGCTATCTTTGTACTTTCTAGAGTAGCAGACTAATATCACTTCCGCTTCCTCTACAGCACGTGCCATCGCTTCAAGAGTTGATCCCGCCATATCATCAACATCCATCCACACCTTAAAATTATTCTTTCGTAAATATTGACAGATCTTCAATAACATTGGCTGATTTGACCATTGGTAGCTTATCATCACGTGACCTCTGGATTTTTGAGCTTCCGCCCTTTCTTGTTCTTTTGCCTTGTGTGCTGCAAACTGTTTAACTATCAAATACAAAATTTGGAAACATGAAGACTGAATTGTAAAACATAATTAACAGTAATTCAGTAAAAGAAACAATATTTAAACCGTACTACAACAGGAACACACGATGGAGTGGTATCACAATTTAAATGCAAAATTACAATACAGAACTATTGAACGTTTAACACTGCGCTAACGATTGAACCTAAAGGGCCGATATAAGCTTCTTATTCAGTACAAACTTGTTATGTTAATGTTTAATGTACTGTATACAAGAGCAACGTTTTCAATATCTCCCTGCAAATTGCCCTGAGCGCACTACACAGGTACTGCCACTTCCTTTATACTGGTGACGCTTCGATATAAATTAATTTTTTTTACGGGGTTAAACCCCATTTAATCAATCTTTTTTATAGCATACCTATATCAATGTCTTTATATTTGTCGTTTTGTGCCAGTTGTTCTCTCATAGTCCAAAGGGCGCCTTTTGAAGATTTTGAAATCTGTTCGTCTGCTGAATCCCGTTCTGCGATAAAAATATCCGTTATTGCACTGCTTGTGTCAGATATCATCTTTGCTGGATTTCTTCATCAAATGATAATGTTCGCAATGTTCCTATAGCCTCTGTGATAGAAATATTTGAAATAAGAAATGTACATAAGCATGTATGTTGAAAATTCTGTACCTCAAGATGTCTATTTGAATTAAAACAAACATAATAGTTCATTTCCAAATCAAAATAAAAAAAGCAAAATGAAAACTTTGAAAACTGGCAAATTTAGTAAAATAACAATATTCACAATTTAAAAAACCTGTTTGATAATTGTTCATTTAATATGAATTTGTTCTGTTGGAAAAATACATTTGATAAAATGTATATGGCATACTGTATATGTTATAACGAATAATAAAATAAATCCTCTTTTTTCTCTTTGATTTTGCTTCTTCCAATTCCGCAGCAATGGCAGAAATCCCATATTAACTAAGGCTTTTTTGTTGGTGTCATTTCTGGCAATAATCGCATAACTAGAAGTGAACAATTGAAGATTAGATTTCATGAAATTAAAACAATATTTATATACTGTTAAATTGCACTAACAAAGACGATAGGGTTTGCCGATGCACCACGTTAATAATACCACTTAACGGCATGTTTTGAAAAACGTTTACATCGCAAATATCCGGAATAGCATCGTTTTACGCATCTTATTCGCTTTCATATACATTGAAGCTGAGTTGAGTAATGGTGTTTAACGTCACAGTCGAGAATATTTCAGTTATCGAGAAGTCGTCAGCTATAGGCGAAGCTGCAGAAATTTTGCCTGTACGTTGCGCTTATGGCATATACAGCAGAGTTCTTTATCGTGCCCAGCCAACCAAGATACGGTACCTCATTTATTTTAAGTTCCCATCCGAAAGAACCGTGACTTTCATTTCGTGATGCCGAGTGCTTGGCAAAAGAACAGTCACTACCCACTTTTAAGTCTTGGGTATAAGTCGCGCAAATGTTAGGGGTATCACGCGGTACATCGGCAAACCCATTAAATTTCATTATAAACCGTTGGTTTTGATGCAAATTATGGAAATGAAATAAATGTTTTCTTTTTTCTTTTTAACATTAAACACAATGACGTCATTGTTTTTTCAAGAATCTTGCTGTCAGAATTGCATTTGATCTGTGTGATTTTTTATATCAATGGCACCTGCAGAAATGTTAAAGCACAATGACGTCAATTCCTGCCAAATAAGAGCCGGGTTGTATCATTTTAAATTTTAAATTTAGAAACAATTCGACCACACATGATCATGACTTTAAATATTCAGTCACGTGTATCACTATATTAATATATTTACATTTATGAAGTGTTAATGTATTAAACTATGTTTGAGACCAAATGACATTTATAGGAGTATGAATGTAATTGCTAATAAAATGTGACATCACTCGTCTCTTCTTTGTGCAAATAAGTCTGACGTCATTGATTGGCTGTTCCATCGATTGGTAATGCATGTCGTATATCACAGTGTTTTAACGTTTTTTTTAGTATTAGAAATTAAAATAAGATTTTTGAAAAATGTCCAATGTAAACAAAAGAATTGTCTAGTAATGGTGTTTATAATTCCATAACTGTTATTGCCGTGCAAAGGAAATCAATTACGCACTTTAAAACGCATTATCTAATTTGCTTTGCACGGCAAGAACAGTTAAAGCACTATGAATGTCATTAATAGACAGTTAATTAATGGTGAAGTACTGTGACAAACGAAACTAGTTGCATATCTAGACCTACGACACCACCATATATCACTTCAAAGCTAGTATTACTGTGCCATACATGCTCACATTTGATTTAGTATATAAAATAATTCAAAGGAAAATTTTGCCATATTTGCCTAAAAAGGGTTCATATCTCTTTGGTGAAGGTTGAACGAACAGGCAAACGGACGGTCAGAAACTAGCGGCTACTAGATATGCAGTTAAGATCAGGACCCAGTTTTTCACAAAGCATCATTAGAGCTAATTATGGATTAATCAACTTGAATTAGGCTGTGTGCAACTGGGCTCAGAATAAGATATCTCAATAGAAAAAAAATCATATTTTACAACAAAACAAAAATGATAATTAAAATGAAAATTAATCACTTCTAGTTAATTCCCAGACGGTCCAACCTAGCATCCTGTCCTCTGATTTCATTGACGCTTTCAACACTTCCTTCAGAAATTTCAGAACGTTTTGTCCTTTTTGGAGTAATCCGCTTTCCTCTTCATTAACAATATCCGCCATTGCAGCTATGGCAATGAGCCTTAAGTTATTAACTGGAAATTCCAAATAAGGCGTTATCACTTTTACAAAGTCATGACCTCTGACCTTTGACACGTTGTTTTCATACATCGCTACATTGTGTATTATACCAAGGAAATTGATAACTAATGAATTGATCTAAAACGAAATACATAATACAATTTTTTAAATCGTTAAATAATAAACTAACGTATCTAGGCAAAATAATTTGACCTGTCCGCTTGACCTTTACTTTAAACATCTATTATATACCAGAAAATATATGTATGAGAAACACGTGTGTTTTTTCGTATACAATATGAGGAAAATACTAATTTCAAACAGATACCAAGCGTAGAATTGACGGATTGCCGGCCACGCCCACTATGTTCCGACAAAGGGTCGACATGCTTGAATGACACGCAAAAAGAACGAAAACTTGGCCTGAATTATGCGGTTTAATGACGTCACTGACACTAGCACGTCATTAGTTGCCGTGGCGCTGCTTTGGTATGGTGATGGCGGCTAGTGTCGGAACATTGTGGGCGTGGCCGGTGATACATCACTTAATAGTTTAGTTTTTAAGATCTTAATGAAAACATCAAAATTGAATTGTATGTGTATACTGTAAACGTACTTATTTTCGCGGTGTACTAATTTTCGCTTTTTTCGCATCGCAGTCTTTTTTTTTTTTTTTTTGCGCCAAAATTAATACCAAATGAAAATTATACTAAATTTATCATGTTATAGTGCATATTTCAAAAACGTGAAAATTTAACTACACAGATATGTCTAAATTTCATATACCGCGAAAATAAAAACACGCGAAATTAAATACGTTAACAGTATATTAACTGAGAATATTAACACTATCCATATATATTGTGGATCTTTAAGTTCAAGTGGACATGTCAATGTTGTTTGCTTATAACTTTATATTGAGCGATACAAGTACTAGACTAATACGTATGTAAACTCCCTATTGCTTTCAAACGCAAATATATCGGCCCATGTCTATATAATAATCCCAAAAGTTAAAACTTGGAAAACTGGAAAACTGACGTTAAACACTTGACCTTTCACCTGAAAAATAGGACAGGGTTCTTCGGTGGATAAGTACTGGTCTGGCTAGCTATACCCGACGCAAATATATGGGTCCATGTCTATATAAAAATCACAAAAGCAAAGTAAAAACTTTTAAAAAGGGAAAACTGACGTTAACACTTCGCCTTCCACCTGAAAAATAGTTCTCCGGTATGATAAATACTGGTTTAGCTAGTCATACCCGCCGCATTGAGTACAAATTTATTGGACGTCAGAAATATCAAGATTTTTTTGGATATAGAGACATCATACCTATTCAAAATATAATGATGACGACCATAAAACTTTTTGAGGGTCTTGATAAGTCTATCCTTGCAATAGCCTTAAATCAACAACTTATTTGTAAGCTATTTGCTTTGTTATACATCTTGGTTGTCAAGGGATTCATTTTGATAATATTGGTACACATTCACTGTGTAAATAGGGTAATATCTCGATAAATATGCTTCGCCAAGTGTTCATATTTACAAAGAATCTGTATTTCGAAAAGAATCTTATATACTCATAGACATATCCATCCAAAATCCCACATTTCGTGTGTTGAAGTCGAGAGAAGTTGGAATGATGATTTTCGGAGGTACAAAAATAGATATGTTTCTTGAATTACTTTCTCTCTCCACACGATTTTATTCTGGAGCTATTGATTCTAATAGGTTTCATAACCATGCTCACATTTGATTAAGTATACAAAATAATTCCTCAACATCTCCAGACGTGTTTAAATTTACCCCTTCAGCGTTGAATCGAATAGTCTCTCGCTTCAAAAGTACCCTATTTCCGGTTCATTCTACATGTATCTATAAATTATATGTCTTACAAAAGTACAACTACAGTGTCCTACTCAGAGATAATTTAGATTGGATAAATGATGTTTCACTATCCAGTGAGACAGTCCGTTCTACAATGGTGAGAATTGAGTTGAGTAATGGTTTTAATGCCCCAGTCAAGAATACTTATATAGACGTCGCCAGCTATAGGCAAAGGTGCAGAAATTTAGCATGTGTGTTGCGCTGGTGGCATTATACAGCAGGGTTCTTTAGCGTGCCAAGCTCACCGTGACACAGAACCTCGTTTATTTTAAGTTCCCATCCGAAAAAACCGTGACTTTCATTTCGTCATGCCGAGTGCTTGGCGAAAAAAATAGTCACTACCCGCTTTTAAATATTGGGTCAGACTCGATCGGGGTTCAAACCCACGACCTCCCTCTTACGGAGCGAGCTTCCAACTGAGCTTCCGCAGTGGTACCATGGTGAAACGAATCATCGACCTACGGTAAACGAGATGGTAAATTTTCTAACACTAGGATCTAAGTTGGATTTGAACAAACACAGTGAGAGGAGCTGTCATTTGTAGGCCAGATCTTTAGACCATTCTTCCATCGAGGCCCCGTACTATAGCACTAAATCGGTATGATAAGGGCCCTGTAATTTTAACAGAATTGTTTGAAACGACGTCATTTCTCGATTGGCAGGTGCGCTGTTGATTATCAAACGGATGTTATTTCATGACGTCATTTCCCATTTGGAAAATGGTTTTCGGTTAAGTATAATTTTTTTTCAATTAGAGGACAGTTTGATTATTTTAAAAGAAGTAAGTCAAACCTGTCTTTAGAGCCATCCAAGAGAACCAGTTAAAGTGGCCTTTATAGACATATGGACTTTTTATAATATTCAAAAAACATAAACAGCATTTGGTACAAAACGTTACGGACCTTTAAAAGCAGTTGTCCGTATGTAGAGGTGGTCTTAAAGGCAGGCCCACATGTATGTATATCGTAACGTCATTACCGTATTGCAAAGTGTGCTTTCGGTTAAAAAGACGTACAAAAAGAATACTTACATCACTATCATCCTTGCTGTTTTCAAACTCTTTGAGATATTTTGCTGAAATTTCCAAAAATTTAGGATGGTCGCATATTATCGGGGTACTCTCTTGATCCGAGTCTGAAAAATTTGTCAAAGCAGAAAGTGCACTGTCTAAAACTATCAAATTATAATCAGTGTCATTATATCCAACTGTATGAATATCGACGACCAAATCACATAAAATAAAAACAGCTCCCGACGAGGCAATCTCTCGCGAAATCTGTAATCGCTCGGTTTCAAGCTTATTTTTCGGTTTGAAATATGCTTTTGCAATTTCAACAACTGTATCAGAATATTCTTCTGTGTAATTGCTTCCTTCTTTTCTTTTATCATTTTTCAAATGTTTTATTGTGTTTTTCAGATCTTTCATATTTTTAATATGGATGTCTCGTTTAATTTTTTCCACTTCCGTTTCCGGTGTCTTTAACCGTACCGGTGGCGGTAACGTTTCCGTTCTGACATGTTGGACTGGTGCCCCTGTTGATGTTGATTTTGAAGGAGTTGATCCCATCTTCTCCTGACAAAAAATATTATGAATTTATTATTAAAAACAAAAATATATTACCAAAAAAACCTGTAATTGATTTTAATATAATTACATAAAATACAGTAGCCGCTTGAAAGAAAAATTCACCCGTCCCCAATATTCGATCATGACCAATGTATTTGAGTTTGATACGCGACACGTTGTCTCAATTTGATTTACATTTGTGTAAAGTTTGATCAAAATCTATCCATAGACATGGAAGATATGAAGCGAACACGATTTTAGGAGGGACGGGCAGAGTGATTGGATACAAACGACAGCTAAAATGTAAAAAAAATAATTGTAAAGCTTTCCATCTCCGATTTCGTTGCAGGTGTAATGATGATCAGCATACAGAAAATACAAGAGGGTTTTAGCCTTTGAAAATGATTAGTATTTTAAGCAAGAGATTTAACTACTGTGATTTTATATCTTTTGAAGCATTCTACCAGCACGACAGCTCAGTTGATAGACTGCTCGCTTCGTGCGTGGGAGGTCGAGGGTTCAAATTCCGTCCACAGTCTGACCAAGACTTGAAATAAGCTGGTAATTGTTCTTTTGACAAGCACCCGGCATTTGGAAATGACAGCTACAATGTCCCGTGTCATGACAGGCGTTGCACATTAAAAAACTTTTCTGTGTATCACCCTGAGCGCACTGCAAAGTCAAACCTTTCTGTCACTTCACCTATAACTGGTGTCGATTCGATATAAGTGAAATATTATTGACTGATACGTTAAACCCCAATTATTTATTCAACCCATATATAGTACAGACCTGTCGAAAGTTGAACACTAAGCTAACGAAAAGGAGTCGAAACTCGGCTGTCAAGTGACCAAGATATAGATAGCTAATGGCCTTCCAAATTTTCAGAGAGAGAGAAAGCAGTTGGGGTAATGGAGCTATAAGGAGCGGATTCTGCACTAATTATCATAGTGAAAATTTGACAAGTTTGTGCTGTAAAAGCTGGGTGTGTTATCATAACCAAACGCCAGTGAAGTTGTGAAAAGAAAGAAAAATAGACGTAATTAATTAAAATCAACATACCTGTGTACTTTCTACTAATGTTGACTTTCTAAAAATCAATTGTTCGATCTATATGAATATGAACAGACATGTCTAACTTATGTCACACTGCACACATTAATAGTTTACAAAGTTTTAAATACAGATATTTGTAACGAATTATTAGAAGGACAATATTTTAAAATTAACAGTACTATATAAGTAGAGACAGTTACTTGGACACTTGCCAAATATTATGTAATAATGAACTACCCTTACCGAGCAGTATGTTATTTGGCGGTAAATTTCGTCTTGCCCTTCTGTCGATTCGATATAAGTGAAATATTATTGACTGATACGTTAAACCCCAATTATTTATTCAATCAATTTATTAACCAATCTTTCTTGCCACTTCATTTCCGCTTTTTAGAGAAAACGTAACACACACACACACACACACACACACCATTATTTTAACATAATGTGCAATAGAAAAAAGAATGTGTTTTACGTGGCTACATACCGACCGTTATAAACAGTCCCAAGTATAGTACAGACCTGTCAAAAGTTGAACACTAAGCTAACGAAAAAGAGTCGAAACTCGGCTGTCAAGTGACCAAGATATAGATAGCTAATGGCCTTCCAAATTTTCAGAGAGAGAGAGAGAGAAAGCAGTTGGGGTAATGGAGCTATAAGGAGCGGATTCTGCACTAATTATCATAGTGAAATTTTGACAAGTTTGTGCTGTAAAAGCTGGGTGTGTTATCATAACCAAACGCCAGTGAAGTTGTGAAAAGAAAGAAAAATAGACGTAATTAATTAAAATCAACATACCTGTGTACTTTCTACTAATGTTGACTTTCTAAAAATCAATTGTTCGATCTATATGAATATGAACAGACATGTCTAAGTTATATCACACTGCACACATTAATAGTTTACTAAGTTTTAAATACAGATATTTGTAACGAATTATTAGAAGGACAATATTTTAAAATTAACAGTACTATATAAAGTAGAGACAGTTACTTGGACACTTGCCAAATATTACGTAATAATGAAATGCCCTTACCGAGCAGTTTGTTATTTGGCGGTAAATTTCGTCTGCCCCTCCGGAGCAGCAGTGTATTCGTATAATTATATAGACAGTCCGCGAGAGGCTGAGTCAGTTAGTAGTTAGTAGTACACTCTAGTTAGTAGTAAGACTGTCAGTTAGTAAGACAGTTAATTAACGGTAGTTAATTGGACAATTAAGGGACAATGATCTAATCATGGATAATTAATAAGTTACAGTGTTACTTGTGATGTTATAATATGTGAATATCCATTGGATTATTTAAATTATAGTTTGGTAAAGAAATAGTTAACTTTATTTAATAGTTTTATTCATAGTTATTTTTAATTAATTAAGACACTACCCAGTTTACTGTTAAGTGGTTTTCTTCGGCTACTTATTACAATGGAAAAGGCCGAGTTTTCAGTTATCTACGGCCGAGGTGTTTTGCGCTACCAGAAGTTACCAAGTCAAGATCAGATCGGCAGAACGCTACAGGTGGTGGCAAGCGGTGGGATACGCTAATTCCAGTGATTTTAATGTCTGTGGTACCATTGAATTTTTAACGGCAGGATCCGATAATTCCAGTGTGTTGTGTTATAGGATGATTTAGCGGCTTTAATTTAAATTAAAAAAAAATTCGCATGAAGCCGAAAATCAGTAATTCGCAAGTTCCTTATGGATATATTTACATTGGTAGAAAAATTGGTTCAACGTTGGAGACGTCTGTATGAGCTGGACGAAAATGGACAAGATATATTTGTGAAGTTAATAGAATTAAAGTTCCACTTGGAGTGTACAGAATGTTTTGCAATTTTTAAAACATCATATGCGGTTTATAATAGCCAAGGCTCAGTTAGATGCCAAGCATGTGGATCGTTTATTCAACAATAATGTGTTTATGTGGATACGGATTGTGTAAATACATACAGTTTAAAGTATTCATGTGCGCGTGTGATATATAGATTCATGAAGGAATTATTAGAAATTAACTTGTGTGTGTAAATGTTTTATTGGATTTAAATTCTTATTATTCAAAGCGATGGCGGAAAGAACAACATACTCGCCAGTAGATATGGAGCTGACGGGCGAATCGCCAAGTGACACTATAATTGAAACTCCAAGAAGTACGGGGATGTTTCCACGAAGGAGTAGTAGATCTTCCCAACGGAATTTATTTCAATCTTATGACGACAGAACTCCTGTTTATACTCGTGTGCATTCCAGCACACCTGTTTCTGATGAAACGGACGCGAAAGAATTTCATTTTGAAGATAGACAATCGCAGAAGTGGAATAAATTCTTAGTGATATGGATCTTCATGATTCTGTGTGAAGGCGTCTGTTTGTTTGGATTATATAAATATTTTCCAGGATATATGTTACTGTGTTTAACAAAAGAGTTTCTTGTAACTGGGATGTTGGCCGTTTTATGTGTAATGTTGCTTAGTGTTATAGTGAAACTTATTTCAAGTGGAAATAGAAGAGATTACAGAAGATTAAATAAGTACGGGAATAAATCGTTATCACGTGAACCGAGTAGAACGTTTTGTCCCGACCGAGAAGTAACGTTTCGTCCTAATGACAGTGTACAGTTGGGATCTAGTGAATCTAGAAGTTTGTCAGGAAGTGTTCCGAGAACTATTAATACATCAGTTCAACATCCTATTAAGAGAACTTTTAAAGGTGATGGATCTGATATTTGGAGTGAATTTATTCGCTATTTTGAGAATATAAGTGAATTAAATAATTGGGATAATGAGAGAAAACGGAAAGTATTTTTCACTATACTGCGAGGACAAGCTGGGACATATGCATACGGATTATCTGAAGACGAACGTCGTGACTGGAAGTTGTTAACTGATGCTATGAATAGTAGATTCAGACATTAAGTGATGAAGGAGAGTTATTTAACGGAAGCAAAATTTCGCATGAAAAGGAATTCGAAGACTTTCAGAGATTTTGGTCAAGCTATTGAATATTTGTACAGACGGGCGTATCCGAATAACAGAGAATATGTTCAAGAAAGTAGTATGAAAACATTCATGGATAACTGTAGTGAAACAGAAGATTTCCGTTTAGCAGTATAACGAACGAGACAAAACACACTACAAGACGCGGTAACGGCCGCTATGCAAGAAGAATGTATCAGATTGACGGAAGACCGGAAATATAGAGGTCAAAGAAATATAAAACCACCAGTGTATGGAATACATGAAGAATCTCCACAGAAACAGGATCGAAATGGAAGATTTAAAAGTGTTGATAATAATCAGCCAAAGATAATTAATAAAGAAATCGTTAAAAGAAAGTGTTTTAAGTGTAATTTAACTGATCACCTGCTTAAAAACTGTCCACTAAATAACCGACAACCCCTGAATTGTAAACCGTCAACCGGAAGTAGATTTGTTAAAACTCAGTTGTTAAACGAACATCGACCGAGGCAGTAGGCCATGCGTAGGTCAAAGCACATCTAAGGCCTAGTGCATAGAAGTGTAGAGAAAGCGTTTTATATGGTACAGAAAATATGGTAGTAGGGGAGCAGCTTTTAGTCGTATAAAGTTTCGCTCAACAAACCGATAAATTTTGTACTTATAATAAGGAAACGCAGACAAGTGTGAAAACGCATACAGATTTGGATTCCATGGATTGTTTTCATATAGTGAAGGGATCACGAGATATGAAAGTAAAAGGATTGATAGAAGGAACACCATTGGACTGGCAGATCGACACAGGTGCGGTGAATACATTTATAACGGAAGATACATATTACAATATCTTGTCGGACAATAGACCTGCCCTAGAGCATGTGCGAAAAGTTTTTGAGACAGCTGACGGAAGTAATCTAAGGACATTAGGAACAGCAAACATGGTTTTCACTTTTGGTACAATAAGTGTTATGTTTCGTGTTTTTGTTGGTGATGTTAAATTAAATCTACTAGGACACGACTTTATGCGCAAGTTTGAATATCAGTGGAATTATCAAGAAAATTCATTAAAAATCAGTGGTTTACCGGAAGTACATATTAATCAGAAGTGTTCAAGTGTGAGTCTGTTGAAGATAGTGTAATTCCTGCTAAACATGAGGCAGTTATAAGTCAAGAGTGACTGACAAAACAAATTGTTGTGATAGTTTATTAGTGCCATTGAAGAAGATCATTCATTCACATGGATTAGCAGTCGCACATGTGCTTGTTAGTGCACAAAATCCAGAGATTTTGTTCGTGTGTTGAATCCAAGTGATAGTGATGTGACAGTGTTTAAAAATATTTTTATAGCAGTACTTACCCCTGTAAGATATGTAAGTGACGAAATTCCCAGGAATAATGTGTATAATGTGCGCGTTACTGAAGATTCTGGAGAGTTGCCAGAACATGTGTGTAAAATGTTTGAAGACGGATGTGAAAATTTAACAGAAGAGCAGAGTGTTATATTTAAACATTTTTTGTTGGAGTATCAACATGTGTTTCCAGATCCAAATAAACCATTGGAGTGTGCGACGATGGGACAACATACCATAAAATTGAATAATAAAACGCCGCAGAAGAGTTCCTATTTTTAAAAGAGAGATCTTGGATACTGAACTGAAGAAATTGGAGGAGCAAGGGCTTATAGAGAAGTCAAATAGTCCTTGGTCTGCTCCGTTGGTTTTAGTCCAGAAAAAGAATAAAAGTTGGAGAGTAGTATAAATTATAGAATTTTGAATTCTCAGACTATAAAAGATGCATATCCGATACCGAAAGTATCAGACGGATTAGATTCGTTAGCAGATCGAAATGGTTTACAACGTTAGACTTAAATATGGCGTATCATCAAATTCCGATGAAAGAATAGTCGAAGGAGATGACGGCATTCTCTACGCCACTAGGAGGACTATACCAATATAGAGTGATGCCCATGGGTCTTTGTAATTCTGCTCAAACGTTTCAGCGAGTGATCGAACAATCTTTAAGCGGATTACAATGGCATGTATCTGTGTTGTGTTTAGACGACATAATTACGACGGGTAAAAGTTTTGAGGACCATTTGAATAATTTGAAATTGGCGTTTGATCGACTTCATAGAGTGAAGTTAAAGTTAAAAGCAAAGAAATGTAAGTTCTTTCAAAAGGAAGTGTCATTTCCGGGACATGTAGAGTCCGCTAACGGTATTAAAACTGCGCTTGTTAAAAACTGGAAGCGACCAGAGAATGTTTCACAGTTACGAAGTTGTATTGGACTGGTGTCATATTATAGGAGATTTATAAAAATTTTGCAAAAATTGCGAAGTGTTTACACGAACTTACGAGTAAAAAATCGAAGCGGGAATGAACTGAAGAATGTGAAATTGCATTTCAGCTGTTAAAATTGAAACTAGTACAAGCTCCGATACTAGGATATCCCGAAGAAGATGGTGGAATGTATGTTTTGGGCACTGATGCAAGTCAAGACGCTATTAGTGGAATTTTATCGCAAATACAAAATGAGAAGGAAAAGGTGATTGCCTATGGAAGTCGTACATTGACAAATTCAGAGAGGAATTAATGTGTCAAACGGAAGGAAATGTTAGCTTTAGTGTATTTTATAAAATATTTTAGACACTACCTGCTTGGTCGTGAGTTTATTTTAAGGACGGACCATGCATCGTTAGTGTGGTTATATAAATTCAAAGAACCATATGGACAGATAGCGAGATGGTTACAACAATTAGGACCATACGTGTTCAAGATTGTACACAAGCCTGAAAAACAGCATGGAAATGCAGATGCGCTAAGCAGAATGCCAGCGGAGGAATTAAAATGCAAACAATGTAAACGGGATACCCATTGTTATGACGAAAGCTTAATATATAGTCATAGCGAGGAATTACGAAAGTTGTCCAATAACGATAACAAGGAGTCGGTAAAAGAGTTGTCCTTTATAGGAAGTTTATGGAGTTCCGATGAGCAAGAAAATGGACAGGTCCTTGGAAAGTAGTTAGAAGATTAAGTGATGTGTTATACGAAATAAAACATTCGAAAAATTCTAAACCAGTGATTGTGCATTTTGATAATCTTAAATTATATAAAGACCGTAATACACCGGTAAAATCTGAGGACAGGGAAAAGAATTTAGATGATCATGTGATTCGGGAGACTGAGATAGATCAAAAGATAACTCAGGCACCCGGAATGTCTCAGGAATGTCAATTTACCATGGATACAGAACATCAAACAAAAGCTGCAGACATGCAACTGTCTGAGGACCGCCCACTTAGTGCCGCTGACCAATCAGAATTAAGATCGGACAGTCCGAAGTCAGCACTTTAAAGGACGTGTTTCGGACGAATTATCACAAAACCGTTACGCTTCAGAGATAATTAGGATTAAACTTTAATTAGACGATTAGTTAGATGATTTGTGAATATTGTGGTGTTTTGTTTAAATATAGAAGGAATTTAATTACACATTTACGAGAGTAACATACAGAAACTTTGAAAGTTGTGAAGTGTTCTTTTTCCCAGCAATTGTTTAAAAGAGAGTTCCATTTAAAAAGACATTTAAGTAATAAAGTAATATTCATGCAGTAGTAGAAAAAGAATTAAAAATGGATATGAGTGCAAAGAGAATTGTTATTGACAATGATAAGTACAAGTCAAATAAGAAACCTGTTTATGTGTTAAGTTACCTTTACGAAAACATCACTTCGGACGAAGAAGAAGATTTTCAGACTGAAATTAAGCCAACAAGTGAGTTTGACCTTTTTGAACATATTTCCATTGATTCAGAAGAAAATAAATGTGCATCTGATTTTGTAGACAATTTAATTGATGATTTTGAGGAGGAAACAAGAATGGACGAAGTGAATAGTGACGATGGTTCAGATAATGATATCAGACGTGTGATTTGTGACAAAAGTGAAAATGAGGAAGAACACAATAATAGTGATACAGATTGTGAGGACGATAATCCAGATAAAGTGATGAATGAGGAAGCCTCCACAATTTGTTTGATCCTAAATAAAAAGATGCGATACTTCAGAGACGGAAGTGTAGAAGTGGCTCGGGATACAAATATAATTTATTCAGAAAACGTTAACCCAGAGACTGTAAATGCAGTAGGAATTGTGAATGAGATTTTTTAAGAAATTCCTGAACATTTAGAACACAATTATATACGTATTGTACAAGGAGATTTTTCGATTTAGGAAAGAGTAATAAAACTAAACTCGGACGGTTTGATAAATAGTGACAATTAGTATGTGACAGCGTGACTAATGACAATATAATTATAGCGTGTGTTGTAATGATTTTTTTTTAATTATTATATTAATCGTAGTTATTTTATGTGTAGTGACAATTCAAGTTCCGTGGATATTTTATGTTGTGACAATTCCAGTTCCGTGGATATTTTATGTTGTGACAATTCCAGTTCCGTGGATATTTTATGTGTTGTGACCATTCCAGTTCCGTGGATATTTTATGTGTAGTGACCATTTCAGTTCCATGGATATTGTTATGTGTGTGTCTATACACAACTTAACTGAGAATATTTTTATTATAATACGTGAATTTAATTAATAATGTTTGATATACATATTGTACATAACATATTTATGAGTGCATTGTTAATAAACATATATTGTGTGTAAAATTGGTAAAATTTTCCTTCTTTTGAGTCAAAAGCTAAGCAGGGGGAAGTTGTAATCAACAAACAAATCTAAAACAAACATACTTATCCATTTCCGAATCACAATCCAGAAGCAAAGTAAAAACTTTGGAACTGACAAGTTAGGTGAGACACGTGAACTTCCATCAGGGAAGTGAGGCCGGTTGCTCCGAAAGGGTAAGCACCTCCTGTGTAACAAATTATTAGAAGGACAATATTTTGAAATTAACAGTACTATTTAAAGTAGAGACAGTTACTTGGACACTTGCCAAATATTACGTAATAATGAACTGCCCTTACCGAGCAGTTTGTTATTTGGCGGTAAATTTCGTCTGCCCTTCCGGAGCAGCAGGTATTCGTATATATAGACAGTCCGCGAGAGGCTGAGTCAGTTAGTAGTTAGTAGTTAGTAGTGCACTCTAGTTAGTAGTAAGACTGTCAGTTAGTTAGACAGTTAATTAACGGTAGTTAATTGGACAATTAAGGGACAGTGATCCCATCATGGATAATTAATAAGTTACAGTGTTACTTGTGATGTTATAATATGTGAATATTCATTGGATTATTCAATATAGTGTTGTAAAGAAATAGTTAACTTTATTTAATAGTTTTATTCATAGTTATTTTTAATTAATTAAGACACTACCCAGTTTACTGTTAGGTGGTTTTCTTCGGCTACTTATTACAATGGAAAAGGCCGAGTTTTCAGTTATCTACGGCCGAGGTGTTTTGCGCTACCAGAAATGACCAAGTCAAGATTAAACACCAGGAACAGATTGGCAGAACGCTACATATTTTACCATATACTAGTACACATTATTAATAAAAAGAATATACGTGTTATGTTTATTTTTAAATCATTGATTTATATGGTAGTGCTCGATGGACAGTTAAGAACATAGGCGTAGGAGGGTTTTTAATATCTGGTGGGGGGGGCAAACCGAAGCTCTGTTTATGTCGTGCCGCAGGTATGACCTCGTGCCTATGGCACGAGGCGGGATGAGTATGAGAGTGGTGCTAAAGCCCTCGCATAGGTGGGGGTCCGGGAAAATTTTCAAAACTTAATCCTGTCTAGACGCATTTGCAATGTATTTTGCAGCGTTTTGATAGGTTATAATACTGTGATATCAAGGCAAGATTATATAAAATAACCGTATGACATAAGTTCAATAATCAACCCTCTCATTGGATATGGAGGTACCCTTTAAAATTTTGCAGCGTTCTGAATGAAAGTCTGAAAAGCAGTGAAATATTAAGACAAAATTGTATAAATAACTGCATGACATAATTAGGTCCAATGAAGAAAAAAGGAGTGAGACAGACAGACAGACAGACAGAGAGAGGCGGAACCAGAATTTTAGGAATGGAGGCGTATAATGTGAGAGCCGAAGGCTTGAACCTTCTAGGGGTTCCGGGTGCATGCTTCTCCTGAAAATTTTGAAAAAGTGGCGCAAAAAGCCTGCATTCTGGTGCAATATTAGCGACATAAAGGGGGGCGTACGCCTCCCGAGGATCCGCCACAGAGAGAGAGAGAGAGAGAGAGAGAGAGAGAGAGAGAGAGAGAGAGAGAGCTATTGACTGATGTGACCCCCATATGGTAATATAACAACCCATTTCTGTATTTCTGAACCCTCGTCTCTGGAAACTCGCGCCTTCGGCCCCCTTTCAAAAAATCCTGGATCTGCCCCTGCCATTGGAGATGCTGTGAGCCGTTTCTAAGGGTGAATCTCAAGACGCCCTTTTACAAGTATAATGATGAAATTGATAATTGATTGGTTACCAGATGGACATTTCCTGTTAAAGCTCTTGTCTTTTTTAGCACTTACACTATAAACATAAACTATGATACAAAATTTCACACAAAATATTGCAGGGGCCTGGCCTCCCTGGTCCTACGCCTATGAAGTATGCTAATATAACACTTATTTGTGTATTCGTAACCAAGGAAAACAAAAGCAACGGAGAATGTGGCAAGGGACATAACTCTTATACTTCAAAATCTTTCGCGGGAAAACAAACGGCTAAATTGATAAGCAAGTTTATCGAGACCATAAAATGTTTCCGTGATACGATTTTATGATTGATTGAAAGTAGTTTTACGCCTCATGTGGTCTTGCCATAGGAAGTGCATGGTGCAGTGGAATTCCTTACGCCGGAAATATAGTGCTATAGTCAATCAATTCAGGTTTAAATTTTTGCAATATTGCAAAATACTACCTATTAACAAATTTAAATGAGCATGGTCTAAGGAAAGGCATCTGGGTTCATTCAACTCATAGGGTAGCATTCCATAATATGGTCATTTTACAATTATTTAGACTAATTTTGGCAATTTTGGCAAAACAATTCAAACTCATTGGAGTTTGAATGCTTTTTCCAAATGACTTAAAACCAAATAATAAACAGAGAATTACATTCATAGTTGTCCTATGCTGAATGTGCATATCAAAATTTTACATTGAAACTCTAGTTTTTGCCAAATTTTTGCCAAATCTGCCAAATCAAAAGGAATGAATATCAAAACAGTAAAAGTACAGCACAAGCTGAATTAAATCAATTAAAATTTGCAAATAATGCCAATTACTGTGGAATAGTCCATACAATTTTGAATTTTTGTATCAATATCTAGTAAAATTCACTTGTTTCCAGTTAAAAAGCAAGAAAGTTCATACTGCATAATCGAGATAATGGGAGATAATTCTTCAATTCCACTATTTAAACACCTCCAAATGTTTTAATGACATCACAATTGCAAAATATGATGTCATTGGTTTTAGTGTACACTAAAATTTGAATTTTATGCAGATTCATATAGTTAAAGTTGAATATTGGTTGCAAAAAATGAATTGCTGCAATATGCACATTGTTTTGCCATGTTTAAGCTTTTAGGATAGCACACACTGCCAAATATAGGACAAATTGAAATCCATTCAGATGGAACAATTGGTACATTTGTTCTTGTTGACTCAGTTTCCATGGTAATTGCAATGTTTACACATATAAAACAACTGTTTTCCAATAGATTTTGCAAAAAGTAACTAAAATAATGTAAAAATTGTCCAAAATAGCTCATAGTATCCCCTAAATACATAAATCAGACAATTTGACCTTTTTGCACTTAAACCGACCTTTGACCTTTTACACTGAAAACCATTGCAAATGAGTTCATTCCACATTTTTCCAAAGTGACTGATATTCAACAGTTTAAAACAAGTAGAAACAATATTTTATTCATGAATTTTATGATTTTTCATGGTTATGTATACTTCCTTATGGTTACAGACCTCAGTTGTGACTTGACACTCAAAATTAGCCAATTTTGCCCTTAAGACATTTAGTGTTATGCACGCATATTTCAATAATATTGCTGAAACAATATGAATGTTGATACTTTTTCAATTCGGGAGAATTAAAACAATAATTCTTTACTACATTTATGACCCAAGTGCAAATTTTCACAATTTTGAAGACATTTTATTTCCATGGCGACCACACAAAAAATCCAAATATTACCCCCAAATAGGCCATATTCATAGAATCAGATGGTAAAAAAACCTCGAACTACAAACAATTGCACACATTTTTTCCTGAATCCTTAAATATTCCACTTTTTCTTTGTGAAGAAAAACCAGGGTCTTGTCTGATTCATTTTTTTTCAGAAATTTGAGAAATGTGCCAACCATGCTGAAAGCACATGGCAATGTTTACACCCAAAATGTGGTCTTGCAATAGGAAGTGTATGGTGCGGCGGAAGTCCTTACGCCGAAAATATAGTGCTATAGTCAATCAATTCAGGTTTAATTTTTCGCAAACCTAAGAACCTCTCACCTTGGCAATATTGCAAAGTACTACCTGTTAACAAATTTAAATGACCATGGTCTAAGGAAAGGCATCTGGGTTTGTTTTATGCACTACTTTTGACCGTCCCACATCTGGCCTTATAATGACTGAGGTCTACTACCATAAGGCTAAGGCTAAAATTCAAAACTCAGAATTTTACTTATTTTAGTTCATATTCTGAAAGAAGACAATATTCTGAATTAAATGATATATAACATGGTGCTGGTGTTTGCAAATTTTGCCAAAATAGGCTTCATTCAACTGATAGGGTAGCATTTCATAATATGGTCATTTTACAATCATTAAGACTGATTTTGGCAATTTTGGCAAAATTAATCAAACTCGTTGGAGTTTGAATGGTTTTTCCAAATGACTTAAAACCAAATAATAAACAGAGAATTACATTCATAGTTGTCTTATGCTGAATGTGCATATAAAAATTTTACATTCAAAATCTAGTTTTTGCCAAATTGTTGCCAATTTTGCCAAATCAAAAAAAAAATGAATATCAAAACAGTAAAAGTACAGCACAAGCTGAATTTAATCAATTAAAATTTGCAAATAATGACAATAACTGTGGAATAGTCCATGAAATTTTGAATTTTTGTATCAATATCTATTGAAATTCATTTATTTCCAGTTAAAAATCAAGAAAGTTCATACTGCATAATAGAGATAATGGGAGATAATTCTTGAAATCCACTATTTAAACACCTCCAAATGTTTTGATGACATCACAATTGCAAAATATGATGTCATTGGTTTTAGTGTACACTAAAATTTGAATTTTATGCAGATTCATATAGTTAAAGTTGATGAATATTGGTTGCAAAAAATGAATTGCTGCAATATGCACATTGTTTTGCCATGTTTAAGCTTTTAGGATAGCACACACTGCCAAATATAGGACAAATTGAAATCCATTCAGATGGAACAATTGGTACATTTGTTCTTGTTGACTCAGCTTCCATGGTAATTGCAATGTTTACACATATAAAACAACTGTTTTCCAATAGATTTTGCAAGAAAAGTAACTAAAATAATGTAAAAATTGTCCTAAATAGCTCATAGTATCCCCTAAATACATAAATCAGACAATTTGACGTTTTTGCACTTAAACTGACCTTTGACCTTTTACACTGAAAACCATTGCAAATGAGTTCATTCCACATTTTCCAAAGTGACTGATATTCAACAGTATAAAACAAGTAGAAACAATATTTTATTTATGAATTTGATGATTTTTCATGGTTTTCTATCCTTCCTTATGGTTACAGACCTCAGTTGTAACTTGACACTCAAAATTAGCCAATTTTGACCTTAACATATTTAGTGTTATTCTCCCATATTTCAATAATTTTGCTGAAACAATATGATTGTTGATACTTTTTCAATTCAGGAGAATTAAAACAATATTTCTTTACTGCATTTATGAACCAAGTGCAAATTTTCACAATTTTGGAAAACATTTTGTTTCCATGGCAACCACACAAAAAATTGCAAAATATTACCCCCGAATAGGCCATATTCATAGAATCAGATGGTAAACAAACCTCGAACTACATACAATGGCACACATTTTTCCTGAATCCTTAAATATTCCACTTTGTCTTTGTGGAGAAAAACCAGGGTCTTGTCTGATTCATTTTTTCAGAAAGAATGATTCCCAAAACGCCGAGCTATCCGCCTATAGGAATAAATACTTAAGAAACTAGGTTACACCCTTTTCGAACCTCTTTACCCGTCACTACTTCGAGGCCAAGTACAAATAAATCTCTGTGTTAATGAATAGCATTTTTTCTTTTATTATTATGACTTGTGTGGAAACTGGCGTTACTGGTTGAAAAGTTGTCTATATAATTTTAATATTTGTTATTCTGTACCAAAGTGTAGCGCTATTGTCAGAAATTGCAATTACTTTGCTAGCATAAAAACAAAAAATAATGCGTATACGTTGTGTCTATTGACGGCATGTCAGTGTGATTTCATAACAGAATACTTCGATTTAGGCCGTCATACTTGTATTTATATGAAATCAGTAATAGAAGACATTCAAGAAACTCTGTTGTTAAAGCCACCCTTGCTTCAGAGTAAATGCTTGACACCTGTGGAGCATTTTTAGACCACATAGTGTTGCTAAGAGTTCATGGTAAAGGAAGTTTTGTCAAGAGCAGTCCTAACGCAAAGCTTTTAGACCTTAGTGCTTTGGACTTTAGTGATATAGCCTTTATTACAAGATGCTAAGTCCAGTCAATAATAGTGTATAATTGTCATCACCAGAAAGGTCATTTGTATGATCGAAATATATTTCTCTACTTTTACTGTAAAATAGTCTTATTTGGAGATTGTTTAGTAATTCGGTGATTTCCGTTGTATGTAAACTTAATGATTTTTTTTCATCTTTGAAGCATCAAAGATTACTAGAGGTTTGATATTTTGCTTAGATAAATGATTACAGCATATGCGAACACCAGATGGAACAAAGATGCCTTGTTTCACGAAAATGTCAGCTCTTGTCTGAATTGGTGCAAGTTTCATGGCGGAAACTATTTCTTTGAAAATAAAGCAATGGCAATTTATTTGCTGCAACTCAAACTGGGAAGGTCTATACATTCAGATTTCAAGTCTATTCGAACAACCACATGTTCATGATATTTAGTCTTGTCCAGCTAGTGACATTCATCACATATGAAACCTACCCCGACTTGTTTGTCAATGGCCTTTCTTCGTGCGACGAATACACATAGAAAAGTCAATGTTTTGGCATTTTGTTTACTAGTACGTATTCAACGTACACGAAACACACGCGAAATGACATGTGGCCTTAAACTGGATTGTAATGTCGTTATATATATTGTATGTATAAAACAAATATGCGTGCATGTCTTTCTTTCTATTATGTTATGTGTGGCAGAAATAAATAATATTGCATTTAAGTTCTAACACAAAGTAAGATAAAAAAAAAAAGAAATAAAGCCGTAAAATATACATTTTATTAAAATAAAATAAGTTGAAAAATTGTAACTTTGGGATTTGAACCAACAACGTAAGACTTACTAGTCCCTACGTATACCCACTACACCACGCAGGTAACTGTTGACAAGAAAGGTTTATTAATATCAAGTACGAGTATAGTACGGTATATAAAGAGGTTATATTAAGGTAACTCTCTAAACATTGATTTTTCACCAAAATCAGCATCAGCGCATATCTCTCCATTAACCATACTTTGCATATCTAACAGTAAAAAAATAAAGATTTTATATTCAAAATATTTTTAATGGAGAGGCATGCGCTCTATGTGTATTTATTAAAAAAAGTGTTGATTTCTACTGACTTATTCCATGTTTGTATAGAGTTATACGGAGACAAACCTAATGGATTACATGTGTTAAACATATAATGCAATATTTTACTGTGATTATTACCATATAAACTTATAAATAATGATAGTAGCTTTAGGTTTTTTCGCTATCAATATGTATTCAACATACTTTTAAATTTTGAATCATATAGGCAGATAGCTCGGCGTTTTGGGTATCATCCTTTGAGAAATGTGACAACCATGCTAAAAGCACATGGCAATGTTTACACCCAAAATGTTGTCTTGCAACAGGAAGTGTATGGTGCGGCGGAAGTCCTTACGCCGGAAATATAGTGCTATAGTCAATCAGGTTTAAATTTTTGCAAACCTAAGAACCTCTCGCCTTGGCAATATTGCAAAGTACTACCTATAACAAATTTAAATGAGCATGGTCTAAGGAAAGGCATCTGGGTTGGTTTTATGCACTACTTTTGACCGTCCCACATTTGGCCTTATAACGACTGAGGCTTGGATTTAGTGAGAGAGGAAATCAATTCGCCCCACGGTAAATTTGCCCCGTCAAATTCGCACCCATTTTCGACAAATTCGCCCCCATGTCAAAATCTCCCCCTTTGAAAATCGCCCCCACTTGTTCGCGACACTGTCAAAATCGCCCACATTTTTTTCCAATAACCATATAACAAATTGTTTTTTATTTCTTATTTTTTATAAAAAAAAATTAAATAAAAAGCAATGCTACCTTAGAAATGAAACATATATCAGTGCATCCATTTAATGATAGATTTAACTTTTATGTTTAATTGTATTATTAAACGCAGTCAATGTTGCTTTTGACAAAATAGTTTTTATTTATTAAATACCGACATGGTAGAAGCGCTTAAGTGAACAATGCATATGATGTTACCAGGAACAGAGAAACTGTTTTCGTAATGAACGTGTGGTATGTTAAAAAAGATGGTTTTTTTTACTTATTTCTCTCCACAATGTATTCTATCAATACTCTAATGTTATTTTTTAATATGTACGTTAAATATTTTCGTTTTACTGTTATGATTATGTCATAATCTTACAAAGGATTTTCTATATGGATGTGCGACCAAAAAAAAACATTGCAATAAAAACAATACATATTTACGCCGAATAATTTGTGTGTAGTTAATTAGGCCTATCAGAGGTAGTAAAAAATAATTTTATGTCACTTTTACAATCTCAATAAAGGAAGCCGATTTATTAAAAAATGGGGGCGAATTTAACAGTGGGGGTGAATTTGCAAAACGTGGGGGCGATTTTGACATGGGGGCAAATTTGGTGAAAGTGGGGGTGAATCGTTTTCTTGACCTAGATCGAATTCAAGTTTATTCGCCACACGGTAAATTCGCCACCAGTTTCAACAAATATCCGGGTGAAAATCATAGTCACGATTTGCGCTTGTGGGGGACACAAAAAGTCTCGATTATATATAACCAGGAATTTAAAATAAGCGGTTTCAATATAAGCGGGGAATTTTAAGTCATAGAAAGAAGGTGTTTTGCAGGGATTTTTTGTAATTTCAATATATATGCGGGAGTTCATTATATGCGAGTTCAATATATATCCGGTACAGTTAGGTGACATGAAAAAAGTCAACTTTTCCAGATAAATTACTAACCTCTGTTTAAATTATTAACCTGTGCATGTTTTTGTTTGCTTTGTAATTATAAATTGACAAAAGCAAAGTAAAGCTTCAAAAATACTTCACTTTTAGCACAGTAAATGCTTTACTTTGGTCGGGCACTTTACTTTCCGCCTGTATGTAATATACTGTATAAGGATATATGCTTATTTTGATGCTTTAAGTTAATTTGTTCTGAGGCACTGAGGATTACCAAATTTGGTAGTGGCGAAATTTTCAGCACATTGAAAACTTTTCTTTCCTCGGGCACTTTACTTTCGGTCTATATGAAATATACTGTATAATGTATATATGTGCTTTCATTAAAGCTTTAATCCAATAGAGCCAATGTGCTCCAAGACACTATGCGTAATTATACTTGGGATTGACATTGAACCGTGGAATGTGATAAATATTGATTTGTTTAGTATTTTACTAGTGAAACGAAAATATTTTCAATGTTGAACGCTGCAATGTGAATAAGTAACGTACTTCAGATATGGCCATTTTTGTACACTTCCGTTCAGAAACCGTAAAAAATGACTAAAAATTTGCAAAGGAAATAAAATTGCGGACTGGGTGATTTGTACAGAGTTCTGTCTGGCTTCAGTTGTGTATCAGTGAATAAAAAAAAGAGTTGAGTTAAGTAATGGTGTTTAACGTTCTTGTCAAGAATATTTACTTATATCGAGACGTCACCATCTATAGTGAAATGTTCAAAAAGTTGGCTTTGCCTCTCGCTAATGGCATTATACAACAGGGTTCTTTATCGTGTCACGCTTACCCTGACACGCAGCCTCGTTTATTGTAAGATCCCACCCGAAAAAACAGTGACTTTATTTCGTAATGCCGAGTGCTTGGCGAAAGAACAGTCACTACCCACTTTCAAGTCTTGGGTCAGACCCGGTCGGGGTTCGAACCAAAGACCCAACTTTCGGAGCGAGCACTCTACCAACTGAGTTACCGCATCGGTTGAATACCAAAAGAAGATACACGTGACCGTTCATTAGGCTTCAAGGTCTTCGATTAAATACACTGTTTAAATTAAAAAAGAATAGAGCTGAGTGGCGAGATCTTTTGTCCACTTGAGCAAAGAGAATAGGAAGGAAGATCAATTTAAATAATGTAGTATTCAAAGTCACTGTAACCGTATATAAACTTTGTACTCTTGGTATCTCTTTTTGCACAGATGCTATAGAAGAAGTTACATGTTCCTATGGTTGTCAGGCCATGGCAAAATGTTTATTTACTTAGGGGATAACTGTCTTGTAATTTTCGATTTCCGCTGACGCGTTGCCAATAAAACTAATTTGCGACAGTATAACCACCGATATACGTCTGCAAATCGCAAATTACAAGACAGTTATCCCTATTCCTATTCAAAACATCTTTTAACGGATATGGTAAGCATTTTCTGACGTTATTTTACGCAAGAACTTAAAAAAAATTGATGACGTCATATTCCGAAGACACGGATGGTGGCATGATCTGATGCAAATATTTGTTTACAAATCAAGTTTTGACGTGCGAGTAAAAGAATCCCACACCACTAACAGTGTAATGTTTTCAATGATAGGAAAATATCATCCTCGATTGATATATCTCTGTCATAACCTGTGTAAGTTTCCATTAATCCATCAAGATGGTTCGGTACCGAATGCACACGTGCAAGTACCCGAAAAAATTGGAGCAGTATATTGTGGTTTTACTGTCGGAATTTGCGACAGTATATCGGTGGTTAGACTGTCGGAAATTTTTGACGTCAGCCAATGAAAACGAGCGTTACATACAGAATGAATTAGAATGACGCGTCGCCAATAAAACTAATTTGCGACAGTATAACCACCGATATACGTCTGCAAATCGAAAATTACAAGACAGTTATCCGTATTCTAATTCAAAACATACTTTAACGGATATGGTAAGCATTTTCTGAAAACGATACTATAAATAACTCCGGGATTTTCCAAATCCATTTGAACTGGTTGAGACAGATCACACGAACCATTTTCCGCGTTAATTGGATTTCTCTGACTTTTTAATCTGATTCTATGAAAAAGTAAAGTGCCTTCCGGATGAGACATGATCACTTATAGAAACTATATTGATGACGTCATAATCATTTTAAGCAAAAACGTCAAAAATTTGATGACGTCATATTCCGAAGACACGGATGGTGGCATGACAGAATGAATTAGAATGACGCGTCGCCAATAAAACTGCGACAGTATAACCACCGATATACGTTCTCAAATCGAAAATTACCAGACAGTTATCCCTATTCTAATTTAAAACATACTTTGAAGGGAAAAGCAAGGATTTTGAAAATGATACTATAAATAAGTCGGGTTTTTCCAAATCCATTTGAAATGGTTGTGACAGATCACACGGACCATCTTCTGCATTAATTGGACATCTCTGACTTTTATATCTAATTCTATGAAAAAATAAAGGACATTCCGGATGAGACACGATCACTTACGGACACTGAATTGATAACGTCATAATAATATTACGTAAGAATGTCAACAAAATTTAATGACGTCATATTCCAAAGGCACGGATGGTGGCATAAAAACTGAATATTTGATGCAAATATTTGCTTACAAATCGCCTTTTTGTGTGTAAGTAAAAGAATCCTACACCACAGGAAAATATTCATCCTCGTTTGAGATATCTTTGTAAGTTTTCATTCATCCAACAAGATGGTTCGGTACCGAATATGCACTTGCAAGTTCCCGGAAAATTTGAAGCAGTATATTGTGATTTTACTGTCGGAATTTGCGACAGTATATCGGCGATTTTACTGTCGGAAATTTTTGACGTCAGCCAATGAAAACGGGCGTTACAAACAGAATGAATTAGAATTTGTGTTTTAGGTCAATGTGATCTGGAACGAAAACTACTACACTTTCCGTCAGGAACACTGCAACATAATTAGTAAAATAATGTTCTACCATGACAGGAACCGTCTTCCGTTAGAGATACTAAGTCTTGTGTAAGAGATACTTAGTCTAGACAAGTATTCACTGAATAATTTTCATAAACAATTTATACCTGATGATACAATTCCGGAAATAGTTCGTGAAAACATCAAGTGGTCAAACAGAATAAAGCATGATTTTGATTTTACTAGCTTTGCAATACTACATTCTGAATACTAATATTCCTAAGGATGATTGTCAAACTTGGTTCTGGTTATTATTGATAAACAACCTAAAGTACCTCGAAACTGGTTCAATAAAGTAAATAAAACTAAAGACCCATTGCAAAAAAAAATTTTATTCTCATGGAATTTGCTGTAGCTTCAGTAATTACAATCTTTTGGGCTTTCAATCAAAAATAGTTTCATATCTCTTTACTCAAACAAGATAAGATTTTAAATAAACATGTAAAATGTATGGTAACAATATAATAACAGGTATATAAATAACAAACAACATATTACATATGACCAAATTTCATTACACCCTGCTGTATATTTTATATATAGAAAGTGTCTGGATAACCCTCCTATAAATCATGAATAATAATAATAATAATAATAATAATAATTATAATAATGCAATGCAATAATAATAATTAAATGATTGTTAGCAAATCAGATAAATATAAACCGAGATTGTCTCTCTCATCTCAAATGTTTGCTTGACATTTCTTTTCAACCAGTTGTAGAAAAGGGAACCCATGTCCCTGTATAATATTTCCGATTTGAACTGAACTTCTGATACACAATATACTAGTTTTAATTTTACAGCACTAAACGGCCATTTCGGAATACAGTACCTCATCAGTAATGCTTGGACCAACATTATGAAAACAAAATCGTTTTCAATATGTTGAAAAATTACCAAAGGACCTAAATATATTTTTGCAAATTTAGCTTAAGAAATACTTTGCAAGAGGGAGTGAAAATAAGCAGTTTTTATTAGCATAATAAGGACGAAATGGAAAATTGGTGCACATATCTAGTATACTAAGTGAAAGTAAAAAAAAAACTTCAGTGATAACAACTTTGCATATATCACAGCCTATAGCTTCTGTTAGTTCTGGTTCACATTACTGTCACATCTTGGTATTTCGTTACAGAAACGTGAATGTTATCCATTGTCAGTAAATCTTTGAACTTCACTGTCAAATGTTGGTGTTTAATAAAACAAATCTGATTATATCTATTGTCAGTAAATCTTTAATTTTTACTGTCAAATGTTAGTCTTATATACAGTTAGGCAAATCTTAATTTATCCAATGTCGGTTAATCTTTTTTTACATTACTCTCAGATGTTAGTATCTTCTAGGGCAAACAGGAATTATCCATTGTCAGAATATATCTTTTAAACATTACTTTCAGATGTTGGTATCTCCTAAGGCAAACGTGAATTTAGCCATTGTCAGTAAATCTTTAATTTTCAACTGTTCAATCAACGCTTTGTTGTAATAATCCGGCGACTGCAAAAATAAAAGGAAAATGGAATAAAAATCAACACTATTCGATATTTTGATATTAACATAAAAAGATTCTCGATGTGTTGGTACTCAAAAAGATTGCGTTCCCTTGCTCTTTGAGATTTTGCGCAATTTCTAAATTTTTGATGATCATATAGAATTATTATTTCTTAATATTTAAGCATGTTTATTACAGAATGCATTATATCTGATAAAACGATTATGTTATTTTTCGAAAGTTTTTGTCGATCATTGTGTTTTTAATAGACTGTTTCAATATTTTTCTCATGAATTCCATAAATCAATATATTGAATATTTTAAGGCTTATTCATTTTATTTGATAAGATTCGCAGTTGACTTGTGCTGAAATTAAACTTTTTTTCAAATATGTCATTTGAAGAGCATTCTGTATAGTACATTGAAATATGTAATAAAACATAAAGCAAGAAGACCGTCAAAACTAAATGTCTTATTTTAACATAAAACTATGGACAAACAATTCAGTATACATCTATGGGCATAAAAGGATAGAAAAATCGTTAACGATACCTTGGGATGAATGTCAAAAATAGCAAAAATCAACCAGCATAAAAATAATTACTTTGTTTTTTTCGTCAACTTAGATGGTCAATTTGAGTTCTTCACACGTACATGTATATCAATATAGTTCAGTAGAGTGTTCGCTCCGTACGTGGGAGGTCGTGGGTTTGATCCCCGGCCGGGTCTGACCCAAGACTTGAAAGTAGGAAGTGACTGTTGTTTCGCCAAGCACTCGGCATTAAGAAGTGAAAGTCACGGTTCTTTCGGATGAGAACTTAAAATAAACGAGGTCCCGTGTCACGTTGAGATTGGCACGCTAAAGGACCTGCTGTATAATGTCATCAACGCATCGCATCTTCGCCTGTAGCTGGCGACGTCTCGATATAAGTGAAATATTCTTGATTGGGACGTTAAACACCATTACTCAACTCCACCTAATATAGTTCATACCTTTGACAAAAGAAACTGTAAATACGCTATTTCCATTCCTTGCATCTTTCCGAATTTTGATCTAAAATATAATATTGATAATTTGTTATGATGGATACAGCGTTGTACAAAATTACCCGAGGGAAATGCTTTTATTTTTTTCACTAAAGCACAGACAATATTATTTAAGGAAAATGTGTATGATTTTTTCACCTAATTATGGAAATATTAACAAAAATGCTCTTGTTTTCACTAAACAACGAAAGATGTATTCTAGACTGCTTACCGTCTCCAGTCTAAGTTTGGTTGGTTGAATGTTGCTTAACGTCGCATCAGCAATTTTTCAGCTATTCGAGAAGAGAACTATTTTATTAAACTCTATGGATTAATCTATGGACAATTTCGTGTAAGCATGTGAATTGCAAGTGTGCTGTATGGTCTGCCTTGTACTAGCGCGCACTCAGGGCGACTTTACGATGCTAGCTCACAAAGTAAGTACGCCGCAGACAAGCGTACCACTCCCTCAGTCCATTATACTAATACCAGATGAACCAGTTAAAGCTAACGACAAGGAAAATTCACTCTCCTACATGTGGTCTGAGCGGGACTCGAACTCACAGCGGTTCGAGACCTTGGATTTGAAGATTGACGTCTTATCCATTAGTCCACCGCGCCCACTCCAGTGTAAGGAAAGATGTCCATTCAGTACCTAAAAATTCTTAATGTATATTAATGTGTGACAACGTCTAGCACTGACGATTCAGTATATTGCAATTATACTGAACATGTTTTAATTTTTCAACGCTAGACGCTCGTTTCGGAATAAAATTCCTCATTAGTTAGTGTTGGTATCTTAATTGTGAAAATCAAAATAGTTAAAGATGTTGAAATAGGAAGAAATAGAATGGCTATAATCTTAACAATTCCATCTATGGCAATTCTATGACGAAAGGGTATTAAAAATAGGTTTCAACAAAAAAAAACTTCCATGATATAAATAATATAATAAACAATTTTTAATTATTTTAAATTATGATCAGTACATAAGGCTGTAGAATGCAGGCAAAAAAGAAACAAATGATAATAGACTTTATCATGGTCTAAAATGAAAAATGAAAAAAAGGCAAATTTTAATTTCATATGGATAATTTTTATTGCTTGAAGCAAAGGGTTTAAATAATGTTGATTGGAGAAACATAGCATTCTTTGGGCTGCGAAAGAAACCCAAATATGACTAACCTGTCTAACTTATGTTTGTCAAGCCACTGACCAACTTGGACAGATGACCATAACTTTACATCCACTCCCGCTGACGAATATGCCTCTACAGTTGGGGAATATTCCATTGGCTATATAAATAAAGTAAATAACTAAATATTTTAGAAAGAAAATGACAAAAACTGCCCAAATGTTACATTCATAATAAAATATTATCGATAAAACTAATGTGACAACAGACATATAAATGTTGTTAGCAATTGAAAACAAAAGTTAAGATGTTCATTTTAAAGTCGGACCTTATAAATATTTTCAAGTTACAAAATTTCCCTTAATCCAGTTTTCCACTCAAAGTTTTGTGTTTAACATGCTTTTGTTACATATGATTGTTCTTCCTTAT
This sequence comes from Anadara kagoshimensis, assembly GCA_021292105.1. NCBI lineage: Eukaryota > Metazoa > Mollusca > Bivalvia > Arcoida > Arcidae > Anadara > Anadara kagoshimensis. Next base: position 14,534,284 of record CM037863.1, on the reverse strand, counting down.
TTTGCTGTCAAATCCAGTGATAGTCCTAAAGTCATCGTTTTACATGGTTTTGAATTATACAAATTTTCTCAACTTCCGTTAGCTGTAAAATTGCGGACAAATTAAGACTAATTTGTTCAACCAATTGTTATCATAACGCTGAAAACATGTAAGTGTCGGTACTTGACCTGACTATGTACTTCCACGGCTGGTGGATCTTTCTATTTCTGATAGGATCCAAATTTTCCTCGGAGTTTTTTTTACGAGGTACTCGGTAACAAATTTAAGGGAATACATCAAACAATGGTATAGCTTGTTTATTTATGATTTACTTTCTTCATGTTTCTTATAAAGAAAGACGCAGGTTATGTTAGATTATAAAAAGTACCCCACTTTAAACGGGGAGACAGAGATTTGTAACTGAAAACGCACTTGAAATCATTGGTTGAATAACTGATATACTAGTATTTGACGTTCCATAGCTCTATTTCCCTTCTCACAATATTGATTACACACGTGGCGGTAGTAGCTAGCTAAACAAGATTTGCTTACCTTTCCGGAGCACCCAGCCTCACTTACCGGGAGGACGTTCACGTACCTAACCTATCTTGTCAGTTTTACTTTGCCCAAGTTCTGGATTGTGATTCGGACATGGATTAGTATATTTTTTTTATTATTTATATATTTGACGGAGTAAGTACCTGACTATAAACTTCCATGGCTTGTTGTGGAACTATCTGTTCATGTTCTGATCCAAACTTTAGTCGGAGTTCTTTTACCAGATCTTCAGTTCTTGAATCGAAAGTGTATTTGCCGCTAAAATCATAAAATTTCTTAGCGCCAATTATTATACCTAGCCAACCGTCTGCCTTGTAACCTTGCTCCATCCTAAGTGGTACTATTGTTTTTCTTTTCTCAAAGGCATACTCAGCTTCTGCAACATTTACAACAGAAAACAGTTGGTATGATGTGTCATTTATTAAATTATCCAACAATGTAATATTCATAGATTTTTGAACGTAAAATATAAATTTTAATGGGTCGTTTCATTTTTTTCAATATTGACAGATTTCTAAAAAATGTATTATCTTGATTTCGATAATTGGATTGTAAGAATGAATCCTAATGAGAAATGTATTTGGTAAGCTTTAAAAACATGAGCATTGTTTTCGTCCTTCAACGTTTTAAATTTTTTTAATTACAATCAAAAACCTTTTATTCTATTTATTTTTTCAACAATTATTATCCAATAAACATGTTATATGAATTATGTGTGGTTTTAATTTACGTGGAAACTAAATATTTCTTTGAGGTTGCTATGTATACTACACGACATAAGACAACATAAAAAAACAACCATAACGGTACCAGTACACTAAGACTTAAATGCTTGGGAAAGAAAATATAAAATTCTTCGTCATTAATTCAAACATTCTACTCGGTAACATGAGATACAAAAGTTTCTGAAAAAAGAAACTTTTGATGGGCCAGAACTTCGTATTTATCCAAAACAAACATACCGACCCATATATATAAACAAATCCAACAATGCTGATCTAAACGCTACACAAACTATAACACAAGCCTATACAATATATCTGAAATTGATTAACAACTTCTTAAAATTACCATGGTTACATACCTGCCCGGCAATTATCGCTATCTTTGTACTTTCTAGAGTAGCAGACTAATATCACTTCCGCTTCCTCTACAGCACGTGCCATCGCTTCAAGAGTTGATCCCGCCATATCATCAACATCCATCCACACCTTAAAATCATTCTTTCGTAAATATTGACAGACCTTCAATAACATCGGCTGATTTGACCATTGGTAGCTTATCATCACGTGACCTCTGGATTTTTGAGCTTCCGCCCTTTCTTGTTCTTTTGCCTTGTGTGCTGCAAACTGTTTAACTATCAAATACAAAATTTTGAAACATGAAGACTGAATTGTAAAACACAATTAACAATAATTCAGTAAAAGAAACAAAATTTAAACCGTACTACAACAGGAACACACGATGGAGTGGTATCAAAATTGAAATGCAATACAGAGGTATTGAAAGTTTAACACTGCGCTAACGATTAGAACCTAAAGGGCCGATATAAGCTTCTTATTCGGTACAAACTTGTTATGTTAATGTTTAATGTACTGTATACAAGAGCAACGTTTTCAGATATCTCCCTGCAAATTGCCCTGAGCGCACGACACAGGTACTGCCACTTCCTTTATAATGGTGACGTCTCGATATAAATTGAATATTCTTGACAGGGCCTTAAACCCCATTCAATCAATCTTTTTTATAGCATACCTATATCAATGTCTTTATATTTGTCGTTTTGTGCCAGTTGTTCTCTCATGGTCCAGAGGGCGCCTTTTGAAGATTTTGAAATCTGTTCGTCTGCTGAATCCCGTTCTGCGATAAAAATATCCGTTATGGCACTGCTTGTGTCAGATATCATCTTTGCTTGGATTTCTTCATCAAATGATAATGTTCGCAATGTTCCTATAGCCTCTGGGATAGAAATATTTGAAATAAGAAATGTACATAAACATGTATGTTGAACATTCTGTACTTCACGATGTCTATTTAAATTAAAACAAACATAATAGTTCATTTCCAAATCAAAATAAAAAAAACAAAATGAAAACTTTGAAAACTGGTAAATTTAGTAAAATAAAAATATTCACAATTTTAAAAAAAACTCTTTGATAATAGTTCATTTGATATGAATTTGTTCTGTTGGAAAAATACATTTATATAAAATGTATACAGCATACTGTATATGTTATAACGAATAATAGAATAAATATACCTCTTTTTTCTCTTTGATCTTTGCTTCTTCCAATTTCAGCAAGCAATGGCAGAAATCCCATATTAACTAAGGCTTTTTTGTTGGTGTCATTTCTGGCAATAATGCGCATAACTAGAAGTGAACAATTGAAGATTAGATTTCATGAAATTAAAACAATATTTATATACTGTTAAATTGCACTAACAAAGACGGTGGGTTTGCCGATGCACCACATTATTAATACCACTTAACGGCATGTTTTAAAAACCTTTACATCGCAAATATCCGGAATAGCATCGTTTTACGCATCTTATTCGCTTTCATATACATTGAAGCCGAGTTGAGTAATGTTGTTTAACGTCACAGTCGAGAATATTTCACTTGTATCGAGAAGTCGTCAGCTATAGGCGAAGCTGCAGAAATTTTGCCTGTACGTTGCGCTTATGGCAATATACAGCAGAGTTCTTTATCGTGCCAAGCCAACCATGACATGGGACCTCGTTTATTTTAAGTTCCCATCCGAAAGAACCGTGACTTTTATTTCGTGATGCCGAGTGCTTGGCGAAAGAACAGTCACTACCCACTTTTAAGTCTTGGGTATAAGTCGCGCAAATGTTAGGGGTATCACGTGGTACATCGGCAAACGCCATTAAATTTCATTTTTAAACCGTTGGTTTTGATACAAATTATGGAAATGAAATAAATGTTTTCTTTTTTACATTAACACAATGACGTCATTGTTTTGTCAGAATCTTGCTGTCAGAATTGCATTTGCCCTGTGTGATTTCTGATATTAATGGTACCTGTAGATATGTTAAAGCACAATGGCGCCATTGTTTTTTCAGCATCCTGCTGTCAGAATTGCATTTGACCTGTGTGATTTCTGATATTAATGGTACCTGCAGAAATGTTAAAGCACAATGACGTCAATTCCTGTCAACTAAGAGCCGGGTTGTATCATTTTAATTTTTTTTAGAAACAATTCGACCACACATGATCATGACTTCAAATATTCAGTCACGTGTATCACTATATTAATATATTTACATTTATGAAGTGTTAATGTATTAAACTCTGTTTGAGACCGAATGGCATTTATAGGTGCTAATAAAATGTGACGTCACTCGTCTCTTCTTTGTGCAAATACGCCTGACGTCATTGATTGGCTGTTCCAGCGATTGGTAATGCATGTCGTGTATCACAGTGTTTTAACGTTTGTTTAGTATTAAGAAATTAAGATAAGATTTTCGAAAAATGTCCAATGTAAATAAAACAATTGAATTGTCTAGAAATGGTGTTTATAATTTCATAACTGTTATTGCCATGCAAAGGAAATCAATTACGCATTTTAAAACGCAGTATCTAATTTGCTTTGCACGGCAATAACAGTTAAATCACTGTGAATGTCATTTATAGACAGTTAGTTAATGGTGAAGTACTGTGATAAACAAGACAAGTTACATACTATCTATACCTAGGTCATTACCATATGTCACTTCAAAGTTAGTATAACTGTGCCATTCATGTTGTTTACATAGCAGGCAAATTCAAAGAAAACTTTGTCATATTTGCCTGAAAGGCGGTAACATATCTTTGGTGACGGTCGAATGAACAGCCAAACGGACGGTCAGAATCTAACGGCTACTAGATATGCAGTTAAGATCAGGACCAAGTTTTTCACAAAGCATCATTAGAGTTAATAATTAAATAAAACATAATTAGCGCAATGATAAACGGTTTGCTAATTATGGATTAATCAACTTTAATTAAGTTTTGTGCAACTTTGGGCACAGAATAAAATATCTCAATTGAAAAAAATATCATATTTTACAACGAAAAAAATTATCATCGAAATGGAAACAATTAATTACTTCTTGTTAATTCCCAGACGGGCCAACTTAGCCAAGGGTGCATCCTGTTGTCTGCTTTCATTGACGTTTGCAACACTTTCTTCAGAAAATCCAAAACGTTTTGTCCTTTTTGGAGTAATTCACTTTCCTCTTCATTAACAATATCCGCCATTGCAGCTATGGCAATGAGCCTTGCGTTATTAACTGGAGATTCCAAATAAGGCGTTATCACTTTTACAAAGTTGTGATCTCTGACCTTTGACACGTTGTTTTCGTACATCGCTACATTGTGTATTATACTAAGGAATTGGTCAACTAATGAATTGATCTAAAACGAAATACATGATACAATTTTTTAAATCGTTAAATAATAAACTAACGTATCTAGGCAAAATAATTTGACCTGTCCGCTTGACCTTTAATTAAGCATCTATTATGGACCAGGAAATCTATGTGTTGGAAAGAGGTGTTTATTTCGTATACATAATGGGGAAAATACTAATTTCAAACACATACCAAGCGTAGAATTAATAGTTTAGTCTCAAGGACTTAATGAAAACATCAAAATTAAATAGTATTGTGGATACTGTAAACGTATTTATTTTCGAGGTGTTCTAATTTTCGGTTATTTCGCAGTCGTTTTTTTTTTTTTTTTTTTTTTTTTTAAATTAATACCAAATGAAAATTATATTAAATTTATCATGTTATAGTGCATATTTCAAAAACGTGAAAATTTAACTAAGCAGATATGTCTAAATTTCCTATACCGCGAAAATAAATACACGCGAAATTAAATACGTTAACAGTATATTAACTGCGAATATTAACACTATCCATATATATTGTGGATCCTCAAGGTCAAGTGGACATGTCAATGTTGTTTGCTTATAACTTTATATTGAGCGATACAAGTACTAGACTAATACGTATGTAAACTCCCTATTGCTTTCAAACGCAAATATACCGGCCCATGTCTATATAAAAATCACAAAAGCAAAGTAAAAACTTGGAAAATTGAAAAGCTGACGTTAAACACTTGACCTTACACCTTGAATAGGACGGAATAGGACCGGGTTCTTCGTTAGAATAAGTACTGGCCTAGCTAGATATACCCGCCACATTGAGAATAAAAGGAGCATACAAACTATGGAACGTCAGAAATATCAAGGTTTACTTTGGATACACAGACATCATACCTATTCAAAATATTGTGATGATTGCCATAAAACTTTTTGAGGGCCTTGATAAGCCAATGATTGCAATATCATAAAGCAACAATTTATTTGTAAGCGACCTGCTTTGTTATACATCTGGATTGCCAACGGATACATTTTGATAATATTGATACACGTACATTTATTTACTGCGTATAGATGGAATCGGAAATAGGGTAATGTCTCGATGAATATGCTTCGCCAAGAGTTCATATTTGCAAAGAATATGTCTAATATACTCAAAGACACATCCATCCAAAATCCCACATTTCGTGTGTTAAAAACAAGAGAAGTTGGAAGTGATGATTTTCGGAGTTACTACAATAGATATTTTTCTTTAATAACTTTCTCTCTTTATACGATTACATTCTTATTTCTGATGCTATCGATTCTAATACGTTTTATAACCATGCCAGACCCCTTCAGCGTTGACCCGAATAGTTTTTCGCTTCAAAAGTACCCTATTTCCGGTTCAATCTATACAAAGTGACACTGTACTGCTAAAATCTCTATAAATTATATGCCTTGTACGGTAACAGTGTCCTACTTAGAGATTAATTAGATTGAATAAATGATGTTTTACTATCCAGTGAGACAGTCCGTTCTACAATGGTGAGAATTGAGTTGAGTAATGGTGTTTAACGCCCCATTCAAGAAGATTTCACTTATATCGATACGTCGCCAGCTATAGGCGAAGGTGCAGAAATTTTGCCTGTGTGTTGCGCTGAGGACATTATACAGCAGGGTTCTTTAACGTGCCAAGCCCACCGTGTTTATTCTTAGTTGCCATCCGAAAGAACCGTGACTTTCATTTCGTAATACCGAGTGCTTGGCGAAAGAACAGACACTACCCGCTTTCAAGTATTGGGTCAGACCCGGTCGGGGTTCAAACCCACGGCCTCCCACTTACGGAGCGAGCACTCTACCAACTGAGCTACCGCAGTGGCACAATGGTGAGACAACCCATCGAGCTTCCGTAAACGAAATGGCAAATTTTCTCACACTAAGATCTAAGTTGGATTTGAACAAAGGCAGTGAGAGGCGATACGACTCGTAGGCCAGACCTTTAGACCATTCTTCCATCGAGGCCCCGCACTATAGTACTAAAGTAGTATGAAAAGGGACCTATAAGTTAACAGAATTGTTTGAAATGATGTCATTTCTCGATTTACAGGTGCGCTGTTGATTTTCAAACTGATATGGTTATTTCTGACGTCATTTCCCATTTGAAGTACAGCCAAGCTTGTCTATAAAGCCACCCAAGAGAATCAGTAAAAGTGGCCTTTATAGACACATGGACTTTATATAGTTATTCAAAAAACATAAACAGCATTTGGACCTTTAAAAGCAGGTGCCCGTATGTATAGGCGCCCCTTAAGGCAGTTTCGCCTGTATGTATATCGTGACGTCATAATCGAATTGCAAAGTGCGCTTTTGGTTAAAAATACATACGAAAAAGAATACTTACATCACTATCATCCTTGCTGTTTTCAAACTCTTTGAGATATTTTGCTGAAGTTTCCAAAAATTTAGGATGGTCGCATATTATCGGGGTACTCTCTTGATCCGAATCTGAAAAATTTGTCAAAGCAGAAAGTGCACTGTCTAAAACTATCAAATTATAATCAGTGTCAATATATCCAACTGTATGAATATCGACGACCAAATCACAGAGAATAAAAGCAGCTCCAGACGAGGCAATCTCTCGCGAAATCTGTAATCGCTCGGTTTCAAGCTCATTTTCCGTTTTGAAATATGCTTCAGAAATCTCAACAACTGTATCAGAATATTCTTCTGTGTAATTGCTTCCTTCTTTTCTTTTAACATTTTTCAAATGTTTTATTGTGTTTTTCAGATCTTTCATGTTTTTAATATGGATATCTCGTTTAATTTTTTCCACTTCCGTTTCCGGTGTCTTTAATCGTACCGGTGGCGGTAACGTTTCCGTTCTGACATGTTGGACTGGTGCCCCTGTTGATGTTGATTTTGAAGGAGTTGATCCCATCTTCTCCTGACAAAAAATATTATGAATTTATCATTAAAAACAAAACTATATTACCAAAAAAACCTGTAATTGATTTCAGTAATATAATTACATAAAATACAGTAGCCGCTTGAAAAAAAAATTCACCCGTCCCCAATATTTGACCATGACCAATGTATTTGAGTTTGATACGCGACACGTTGTCTCAATTTGATTTACATTTGTGTAAAGTTTGATCAAAATCTATCCATAGACGGAAGATATGAAGCGAACACGATTTTAGGAGGGACGGGCAGAGTGATTGGATACAAACGACAGCTAAAATGTAAAAAAAACAATTGTAAACTTAGCTTTTCATCTCCGATTTCATTGGAGGTGTAATGATGATCAGCATACAGAAAACTACAAGAGGGTTTAAGCCTTTGAAAATGATTAGTATTTTAAGCAAGAGATTTAACTACTGTGATTATACATCTTTTGAAGCATTCTACCAGCACAAGAGCTCAGTTGATAGACTGCTCGCTTCGTGCGTGGGAGGTCGAGGGTTCGAATCCCGTCCACAGTCTGACCAAGACTTGGAATAAGCTGGTAATTGTTCTTTTGACAAGCACTTGGCATTTAGAAATAAAAGCTACAATGTCCCGTGTCATGACAGGTGTTGCACATTAAAGAAACCTCTCTGTGTATCGCCCTGAGCGCACTGCAAAGTCAAACTTTTCTGTCACTTCACCTATAGCTGGTCCCGATTCGATATAAGTGAAATATTACTGACTGATACGTTAAACTCCATGTATTTATTCAATCAATTAATTACTTTATTCCCGCTGTTTAGAGAAAACGTAACACACACACACACCTCATATTTTAACAAAATGTACATGTGTATTAACGGCGTTAATGAACAATTCAAATTTACAGTCGTGTCGAAAGTTGAACACTAAGCAAATTTGAATCGTTAGCTTACGAAAAGGAGTCGAAACTTGGCTGCCAAGTGACCGAGATATGGATAGCTAGTCACCTTCCAAATTTTCAGAGAGAGAGAGAGAGAGAGAGAGAGAGAGAGAAGAGAGAGAGAGAGAGAGAGAGGGGGGGGCAGTTGGCGTGATGGAGCTATAAGGGGCCGATTCTGCACTAATTAGCATAGTGAAACTTTTGACAGATTTTTGCTGTAAAAGCTGGGTTTAGTTTAAACAATATTTTATTCTCCAAAAAACAATATATACAACATATAATTCAATATACAAACATATAGAAATATAGAAAAGGATTCAAGAACAAACCAGAATGACTTATATTAACCCGTTTCCTTAGATACAGTAAAATTAAAAAAGCTGGGTTTGTTATCATAACCAAACGCCAGTCCAGTTGTAAAAACGAAAGAAAAATAGACGTAATTAATTGAAATCAACATACCTGTGTACTTTATACTAATGCTGACTTTCTAAAAATCGATCGTTCGATCTATATGAATATGGACAGACATGTCTAACTAATGCCACACTGCACACATTAATAGGGTACTAAATTTTAAATACGGGTATTTTCCATACATACATTATCAATTAAAAGAATATACGGGTCATATTTATTTTTAAATCATTGATTTGTATGGCAGTGTTCGATAGATCGATAAGTGTGCCAATATAACACTTATTTGTGTATTCGTAACCAAGGAAAACAAAAGTAACGGAGCATGTTGCAAGGGACATAACTCTTATACTTAAAAATATTTCGCGGGAAAACAAAAAGTTTAGCGAGACTGTAGACCTGTGCGTTAAATGTTTCCTCGATACAATTTTATGATTAATTAAAAGTACTTTTACGTCCTAATTAAGAATATTTCACTTATATCGAGGCGTCATCAGCTATATATTTTTTACAGGTTTTTAACATGTTAATCACTTGATTATAGATAGCTTTGTCCATCACCATCAAGGTTCATTTTCAAATGTGAAAGTTCACTAAAGTGTTTTCTCAGTTTTCCCCCACCATTTCAGAATCGCCCATCTCAATACCAATCGGGAATAATATTGAATAGGGCAAAAACATTCCACCCTGTAGTACAGGTACTACAGAGTACATTGCTCTATGACATTCGGGATATATAAATATCTTTTCATTTTTTAAAATGAATTCGTTACACAAGGCAAGGGCGTAGCTGAGCATACGCACATACGACCGTGCGTAAGTTAATTTTGTGAGATATCATATTTAAAAATGTTAAAAAAAATAATTATATGACAGCTATATTGTAAAACTTGAAAGCAATACAAAATTTAACCCTCGAAACTGAAACTGTCATAATAAACAAGACGATTAATCTGTTAATGCATATGATTCAGTGGTCGTTTGAATTTCGTTTTGAAGTTTAGTTGAAAAATTTTGCAGATAAGGGTCGAAATTCATGGAAAATGCACCAATTTTGTTCTAATTTTCAAAATTTTCTGGGGGAGCATGCCCCCCTCCATACTCCCTAGAAAAATGGCGCATTGTTTACGTTTACAGTGCGCAATTTACCAACATGCTCAGCTACGTATACGCCCCTGCAAGGTGAATAATCATCTTTCCCCAAAACGTGTATTTTTGCACAATTTCCGTAAAAATGCAACAAATATTTTAAAACTTCTTAAATTATCAATTCTTGATTTATTTTTATTTAAATTAATCTTCACTCATATTTGTACCCCTCTTTCGCGTTTTTCAACCAAATGGGTTTCACTTTAATTTTTCTACTTGGATGACCTTTAAAAATAGGTTTGTCAGCAGACTCGACTTCCTCTTTGAGCGCTATTCTGATGTAGCGCAGCGTGCATGTAAGCCAATAATCCTGTGCTTGCACATAATTGATTAATTAAAAAAATGTTGAAATTTTACAGTAAAATTACTTATTTAAAATAGAGAGAAAGAAAGGGTTCTGAAAAAAGAGATTAGCGGAATATGTTCTTCTACTCAAGGATACCCCGCACCCCTAGCAAAAAAATTATTATCTTTTTACTCGTGTAAATATTGTTGTAAAATGCAGATATATGCACCACACTGCTCCATTTCCCACAAATTTCCCGGGAAAACATGCACATGGACCCCCTAATGTGAAGGGGCCTACAGCTCATGTATGCATGTAGTGCCTTTGGCACCATAGTTGTACATGCATTATGCTTTGACTAGGCCACTTATTCTTGTACTAGGAAACGGCGAATTATGAATTTACTTATCAGCATGCTATATCTCAACATTCAAGCTAATGACCAATAAATCAATAATAAACAAGAAATAACTGGAATGTGTTGCCATTTCAAAAGTGTCTCCTAAACAAACCCTGACTGGGGAATCCTTGTTTTCCAAACAACCTTTGCATGATCAAATTACCAGTAGCCAATAGCTTTTTTTAACTCCATCAAAGATTGTTCCTGGGAAGTTTTATAACGGCCAGTTACATTAATTTGGGAAAATTGGTGGAAAAAATGTTGGGGGGAAAAACCGAAAAAAATAGGAGTGAACACTTAAGTTCCTCGCCACTTTGTTTGTGGGTTGTGGGACATAAATACTGGTATATTTGTTAATTTTGGCCGTGTGACCTACCTCTGATGCTGAATGTATTAGTTAATATCTCCCCGAAAGAAAGTGGTGAGACTAGTACATTCAATCTTATGAACTTATTCACCCCTTAGTGGCTCTGTGGTAGAGCATTAGTCTCAAGATCAGGAGGTTATGGGTTCAAAACTCTGGTCAGGTTATAATAGGGTTTGACACATTTTTCAACAGTAACCCATAGGGTTAGTAACTGTTTGTAATCAGATTGTTATAGGTCTGAAAAGTTCTGTATTGAGTATATGATCAAATTATTTTAAGACAAACTACTAACCCATTGGGCTACTGGTAATACAAGATTCACTATCCCCGACTAATTTTTACTAACTATGGCTAATGGGTAGTGTTAGTGTCGACCCCTGCATTCAAGATACAACATGGCCATCCGTATCAAGATTGATTGAATGTGGGTTTACTTCCAGTCGAGTATTTCACATATATTGAGATGTCACCAGCTACAGGTGAAGTCGCAGAAATTTTGACCTTTGTACTTGCAGTGTGCATAGGGCAATTAATGTGAAGGATTCTTTAACATGCCATACCTGACATGAATGACACAGGTCGTTGGTTTTTAAGGTCTCTTGCAAAGAACCTCACGACTGACGAAATAACAGTCACTACCTTTTTTCAAGTCTTGGTCAGATCCATCCAGGGTTTGAACCCACAACCTTCTACATGAGAAGCAAGCACATTACCACTGAGCTATTGTTATGGTCTAACAGAGTATCAACTGGTTCATCCAGTGTCAGCAAAAATTAACTGGGGTAGTGGTACATAATGACTCTTGACTCTCTAGCACCTTAAAGTCACTCCAATTGCACTCCAGTAATAGGCACCCCATAAAACACACTTGCATATCTCATGCACACAAAATTATTCCTAGATTAATCCTAAGGAATTAATAAATGTGCTTGAATGGTTGAAAAAATTGCTGATGCAATGCACACAGCGTTCGTACAGACAATTGGACTCCAAATTTAAGGACTTTTTAGGCTCTTTTCAGTGTCTTATTTGCAACAGAAATATGTAATATACTATATAATAGTAACAACACTTGAAGTGGAGGTTGAAGTTGGGTGTTCGGTTGGGCAAGGTACCTTTAATTTATTTATATCAGTCTATTTGCAACCACTTAATATCGATATACAGAGACCCAACTGGCCAAATTCAAAGGCTTTTTAGGGCCTTCAGGATAAATCCAAGGGCTTTTTATGGTCAAACTTGTTTTTAAGGTCTTTTTAGGGCAAAACTCAAAATTTAAGGACTTTTCCAGGCCTGTACGAACCCTGTACACAACATTACAACCAACTTATAACCTTATTCAATAATAAATCAAAAACAAATTTTTCAATGGGTATTTCTGTATTCATATAAAAATTAAGACACACAATATTGCAGTCAAATAAATAATAAATGTATCATTTATATTTTTTGTTCCATAAAAAAATGAAAAAGCGACCGACAATCACATATAAGACCAGAGCACGACATTTGTTCCAGACTTTGATTCTAATGTATAAAGTAAATAGTGTCCAACTTTCTGATTGAAAGTCCCATAATGCACTGTTCTTGTTTCTAAACATTTGTTTCCATGGTAACCATAGTGATGGATTTCTTAACAAAACAAGATGTTTGAAAATGAACACAGTAACATCGGAAATACTTGCAGGAAATACATGTACATTTTTGCAATTTTGTCATAATTTTTACACTACAAATATGAATTGAGACGCAAAATATCATGACCAAAACAGATTTGAAAATATGCAAAGGAGTTGGTATGTTAAGGGCAATACTTTACCCATATTTTACAGAAATAAATGGAAAATCCACATTTTGTGACACATGGTTATGCTTGTGGGTTATTCTGCTTTTCAGAAATGATAACAGGTGAATAATTTAAGATATTTTTTTTTCCCTAGCAAAATGGTTCCCATATAACATTGTTACTATGGTAGACAATGAATGCAAATATTGCATTTTATTTTTAAACATGGTTTAACTAAAGAGAAAACTGCAAACTGTATCTCCAGCAAATATTTCATTTTTTTCAAGTAATTGTCCATTTGATATAGATACTATATAAATAAACCAGAGGCTCAGTGTGGCTGAGCCTGTATCGCTCACCTGACTAAAATGCTTTTAAAGCAAATTTGTATAAGTATATGCTTTTCCCATAGGGTCCAATGTGAAACCAATGTTCTCCGCTGGCAGCCATGTTTTATGGCAAATCAGAAAAATTTTGGCAATCTATGTAAAGGACCTTCTATACATCATTCCTGTAAAGTTTGGTTCAATTTGCTTCAGTCATTTCTGAGGACATAGTCAAAAATGCGTTTTTCCCATAGGGTCCAATGTTAAACTATCTTTTGCGCTGGCAGCCATTTTTTTTAGCAGATCAGAAAAATTTTAGCAATCTATGTAAAGGACCTTCTATACATCATTCCTGTAAAGTTTGGTTCAATTTGCTTCACTAGCTTCAGAGGAGATAGCATATATATGCTTTTCCCATAGGGTCCAATTGAAATTATGTTTTCCGCTGGCAGCCATGTTTTTTTGGCAGATCATAAAAATTTTGGCAATCTATGTAAAGGACCTTCTATACATCATTCCTCTAAAGTTTGGTTAAGTTTGCTTCAGTAGTTTCTGAGGAGATAGCCAAAATGTGTTTTTCACATAGGGTCCAATGTTAAACTATGTTCCCCACTGGCAGCCATGTTTTTAGGCGTATCTGAAAAATTTCGGCAATCTTTGCAAAAGACCTTCCATACATCATTCCTGTAAAGTTTAATTGAAATCGCTTCAGTCGTTTCAGAGGAGATAGCCAAAATGTGCGTTTTCCCATAGGGCCCAATGTTAAACTTTGTTTGGCCCTGGCGGCCATTTTTTTTTGGCGGATTAGAAAAATTTGGGCAATCTTAGTAAATGACCTTACATACATTATTCCTGTAAAGTTTGGTTCAAATTGGCTCAGCGGTTTCAAAGAAGATAGCAAATATATCCTTTTCCCATAGGGTCCAATGTTAAACTATGTTCCCCGCTGGCAGCCATGTTTTTAGGCGGATCAGAAAAATTTCGGCAATCTTTGCAAAAGACCTTCCATACATCATTCCTGTAAAGTTTAATTGAATTCGCTTCCGTCGTTTCAGAGGAGATAGCCAAAATGTACGTTTTCCCATAGGGCCCAATGTTAAACTTTGTTTGGCCCTGGTGGCCATTTTTTTTGGCGGATTAGAAAAATTTGGGCAATCTTAGTAAATGACCTTACATACATTATTCCTGTAAAGTTTGGTTCAAATTGGCTCAGCGGTTTCAAAGAAGATAGCAAATATATGCTTTTCCCATAGGGTCTAATGTTAAACTATCTTCTGCACTGGCGGCCATGTTTTTTGACGGATCAGAAAAATTTTGGCAATCTAAGTAAAGGACCTTCCATACATCATTCCTGTGAAGTTTGGTTAAATTTGCTTCTGTCATTTCTGAGGAAATAGTCAAAAATGCATTTTTCCCATAGGGTCCAATGTAAAACTATCTTCTGCGCTGGCAGCCATGTTTTTTGGCGGATCAAAAAAATTTCGGCAATCTAAGTAAAGGACCTTCCATACATCATTCCTGTAAAGTTTGGTTAAAATTGGTTCAGGGGTTTCAGAGGAGATAGCCAAAATGTGAAAAGTTTACAGACGGACTGACAGACTGACAGACTGACGGACGGACTGACTGACTGACTGACGGACGACGGACGCCGAGTGATGGCAAAAGCTCACATGGCCTTTAGGCCAGGTGAGCTAAAAAGTAAATAATCAAAGTTCTCCGGCATTTACAGCATCTTGGTAAGATCTGCCACCTTTCTCTTGGTTAACTAGTTTGATCATGTCATCAATTCTAAGAATGGTTATAGCAGCTTCCGTAGCGAATTTCAGGGACTTAATTTTAGACATGGCGGGTTCTAGAACTCCAGCTTTCTTGTTGTCACGAACAATGCCTTCATACAGATCTAATCCAACCCTGCAAATAAACAAAATATCAATAATAGTGTAACTCAATCTAGCTTGGATTAAATGATAAATTGCAAGATTTGGTCATGTGTCTGTGTGTGCATGTGCATGGCACAAAACTATATCACACCAGCAGATATGAGTTAGTTGAATGTTGCCTAACATCCGATTAGTAATTTTTCAGCTATTCGGGATGAGAACTATTTTATTAATCTCTATTAATTAATCTATGTTCAAGTTCATGTATGCATTTAAAGTGCCTGTGTTGTATGGTCTGCCTTGTACTAGCGGGCAATCAGGGAAACCTTAAGGTGCTAGCTCATCGAGTCAATACACTGCAGACAAGCCTATTACTCCCTAAGTCACCGTATTATGACACTGGGTGAACCATTGAAGGTCAACAGCTGATTAGATATGGGGAAAAACACTCTCTTGCTGTTAACCATGGTCAAAACCCAAAGTGGTGAAATTCCTTAAACATTCACTCACTGTGGCCCAAAAAGTAAAATTTGAGAGACAAATCACCAACGTAACATACATAAGTAGTGCCTATTCTTAATTCTTGGAACTAATGATGTTTGATGTACAAGATACAACTCCATGACAAAGATGGAGTTTACAAACAACTTGTTCATGATCTTTATTATCTCCCATGTGTATAACTGTCAACGTTATCGACAAACAGTGACAGCAAAGTTATGGGATACGTGTAGGGTTAGCTCTGCCAAAGTTACTGACAAACAGTGACAGCAAAGTTATGGGATAACTGCAGGGTTAGCTCTGCCAAAGTTACTGACAAACAGTGACAGCAAAGTAATGGGATAACTGCAGGGTTAGCTTTGTCAAGGTAACCGACAAACAGTGACAGCAAAGCTATGGGATACTTGCAGGGTTATAACTATCAACGTTAACGACAAACAGTGACAGCAAAGTTATGGGATACTTGCAGGGTTAAAACTGTCAACGTTACCGACAATGACAGCGAAGTTATGGGATACTTGCAGGGTAAGAACTGTCAACGTTGCAGACAGTGACAGCAAAGTTACGGGATACTTGCAGGGTTAGAACTGTCAACGTTACCGACAGTAACAGCAAAGTTATGGGATACAGGGTTTTAACTGTCAACATTATCGACAAACAGTGACAGCAAAGTTACAGGATACTTGCAGGGTGACTTCTGCCATTCACCAATTTAGCCAATTGCTAATTTTTCTTTAAGTTCTGACTCATGTGTACAACTTCACTTCCTCCATTCTTTGTAGAGAGGCACCGGTGGCCTAATGGATAAGATGTCAGTCTACAAATCCAAGGTCTCTCACTGCTAGTTCAAGTCCCAATCAGACCACATGTAGGAAAGTGAATTTTCCTTGCCATTGGCATTTACTGGTTCACCTAGTATCAGTATAATAGACGGGGAGTGGTACGCTTGTCTGTGGTGTACTGACTCTATGAGCTACCACCTTAAAGTTGCCGAGTGCTCACTAGTACAAGGGAGACCATACAACACACTCGCACTTCACATGCATACATGAAATTGTTCATAAATTAATCCATAGAAATTAATAAAATAGTTCTCGCGCCAATAGCTGAAAATTGCTGATGCGACATTAAGCAACATTCAACCAACCAACCAACCTGCGATCTTTGTAGGAGGACAAATTCAGTGTATAATGAACACAAAATATTTCTGTTACATGACAAACAGAATTAGAAATACCATGTTCATTCGGTTTCTATCTCCCAATAGTATAACTGTCACTGTTACTAATAAACATAGACAGCAAAGTTTTGGGATTATCACAAGAAGCAGTGCAAAATTTCAGAAAAATTGTATCATGCATAACCCAATAACCCTCCTGTCTAATGACAGACAGATGGACAAAGCAATTCCAGTATATCCAGGGGTTAAAAATTATGATTTGTTATGGAAGGTCCAGGACCTTTGGTCTTTTTTTTTTTTTTAATTTTGAAAGTCCAGCACCTTTGGTCTTTATTTTTGTTAATTTTAAAAGTCCTAAATCCACATTGAAATGTCCATATAGAATCGTGATTGAAAACAGTAGTCCATTGGACTTTTAAATATCAGTTTAACAGTTTAAATATCGAAGGGTGCCAATAAAATCAAAATGTCCTGGACCTAGGACCCATGGAATTTAGAACCCCTGATACCCCCTAATAATCAGACATTACATGTATGACCTCGTTGCAGGGATATAAAAAACAATCACAATTGTGGCAGAAAATTTTAACATTTTTGGCATTCAAAAAAAAAAAAAAAGTGTCATACTTTAGACCCCAAGAAATCCTCTGACAACAATCTTTTTATATAAATAACATTGTTGACCTTCAAAATAGGGTCATATTTTAGGCCCAAAAACCCTTAACAGTCTTCATATGAAGCAACATACCATCTTAAATCTTTGTGTTCTTGTTTTGTCTGTGACATGTTGTGATATGCTCGTAACTTCGACACTAATTCTGTAGAGTCTTGAGCTGCGTTTACGGCCAGCTGTTTAGGTATTACTAACAAGGACCGGGCAAACTCTGCAATAGCTAACTGTTCTCTTGAACTCTGAAAATAGAGGAAGTAGAAATATTGACTTAAATGATATGTAGTCCCAACTATGATCCACATTATTCAAGACAGATTTCACAAAAGATATTCTTTTTTGTGAGTGTAGTTTAGTTCTAAATTCTGCAACAGAATTCTTTAGCTCTGTAAAAAATAAGAAGTAGAAGTGGAGTAATGGTGTTTTATGTCCCAGTCAATATTCTTTTACTATATCGAGGTGGGTTCAAAATCAAGTCGTTGAGATGCATCATTATCTACAAGTGTGTTCCTTGGGCCACCTGGAAAAAAAACCAACATTCTGAAAACAATACTAGCTTAATTATGAGATTTGCTAATGTCACAGAAAATATACGACCCAAATTCAAGTTGTGTTTAAACAAGGCCCTGCCATTTTCTGTATTTATTTGCCTGATTAAAAGCAAACTGTACCAACATGGATGATACAGTAATAAAACTTCACAGGATTAACCGATCTGAACATTTCAGTACAATATTAACAATGTTGTTCTTTTTTAAGATCCTCTAAAAATTGCAAATATTAAGGTAGGCAAGGAATGGCGTACACCCCAGTTAAGACACATTCACTTCTATAATATCTAAGTAATTTTTTTAAAGTCACACAAAGCTAAGGTAGCATGGAAAGGAGTAATGGTGTTTTACACCCCAGATAAGATTCGATTACTACAACAATATCAGTCAATTTCTTTTAACATCCTCATTCTTAAGTCCTACAAATATTCAAGTAAAGATTGATAATTATGTCACAGAAAATATACGACCCAAATTTAAGTGGTTCAGTAAACCAGGCCCTGCCATTTTCTGTATTTAATTTCCCCGATTAAAAGCAAACTGTGCCAACATGGATGACACAGTAATGAAACTTCACAGGTTTGTCAGAATTGAACAATTCAGTACAATATCAACTAAGATGTTCTTTAATAAGATCCTTTAAAAGTTTCAAATATTTAGGTAGGCAAGGAATGGCGTACATCCCAGTTTAGACACATTCACCTCTATCATCATGATCATATCAACGTAATTTTCGAAGTCACAAAAAGCTAAGGCAGCATGGATAAGAGTAATGGTGTTTTACACATTTATCTAAAGATCTGTTCTCTACAACAAGACCAACAGGATTATTTTTAACATCATCTTTTATTTTATACAAAATGTGAAAGTAAAGATTGATAATTATGTCACAGAAAATATACGACCCAAATCCAAGTTGTGTCTATTCCAGGCCCTGCCATTTTCTGTATTTATTTCCCTGATTACAAGCAAACCGTACCAACATGGAAGATACAGTAATAAAACTTTACAGGATTAACAGAATTAAACATTTTAAAACAATATCAACTAAGTTGTTCTTTTTTAAGATCCTGTAAAATTGCAAATATCTAGGTAGGCAAGGAATGGCGTACACCCCAGTTAAGACATAATCACCTCTATAATATCAAAGTAGATTTTAAAGCTAAACAAAGTTAAGGTAACAAGGAGAGTAATAAGTGTTTTAAACCCCAGATAAGATTTGATTACTACAACAATAAAGACAAAATTTCTTTTAAGATCCTCATTAAGTCGTACATTTAATTTGCACAACATATGCAAGTAAAGACTGATACTTATGTCACAGAAAATATACGACCCAAATCCAAGTTGTATTTAAACCAGGCCCTGCCATTTTCTGTATTTTATTTCCCTGATTAAAAGCAAACTGTATCAACATGGATGATACAGTAATAAAACTTCACAGGATTTTTGAACAATATAACAACTTATAAAACTGAGGATAATAATTCGAGAATAATCTTCAAAAACATGACTAGAAGCTCTTTCTTGGTCTTCCAATGTATAGTACTGTAAACATATTTAATTTTGCGTGTACAGTGCTTACGGCAGTAGCGGATCTCAGTCAGTAGCGGATCATTTTTTAGATTAAAGTTATTTTTTCCATATCATTATGAGAGATCAATAAAACTCTGATATATTTCTGTAAAGCGGGTAATTTTACTTAATTCTACGTTTCATTTGTGTTGATAAACGTCCTATTTTTTAAATTTTCGGCTTTTTAATGCGAATGTCACAAGCGTCTCGACGACATGGATGTGATTTCCAAAACCTAACTTTCGATTTGACCAGCGTGTTCAATACTTTCAAAGGTAATTTGAAATGATTACAATAGCTCTTTACACTCGTTAACATGTCTTCTTTCACAACATAAACCTTTATTGAGCTTTACAGTTCATGACAATAAAAAATAAACCAGTTTATGCAGGGTGCTATTAAGGTAATAACGGATCAGCTGCTGTCTACAGGGGACCTCTCGAAAGGCTAAGAAAAATATGGCATGTACCCATGGGTCTGTCTGGTGCTTTCAGACAAATAATAGATTGTGGTGGGTTCACTTATGCAGAGGCTATTGGAGGACCAGTGCCTAGCTTCCCTCCATGGCCAGTACCCCATGAGAAAGATGGGGGCATTGTCATACCATGTCACTATCGTATTTATCATAAGACCAGATTAATGGACATTTTAAAGAAGCCATAATTGTCATTGAAGGATAATCTGTATGAGATTAGAATATATTGAATAAATACATTAATATCCAACCCTATATTTTGTGTTTCAGACAATTAAAGTTTTATTCCCTTCTATATTTTTGTCTGGTATCAATTTTGGACCTATGATGTACAGTGTACAATACAAATAAGTATCATTGTATGCATATACTGTTCTTGTCAAAATAAAATCTTCATGGACAAGAGTATGTCATAATATTTATAACTTATAAGGTACAATTATTTTATTTTATTTCTTTCGCCATTAACTGCTTTTATAATTCAGTATTCAAGACAATGTTGATTGACTTAATTTATCAGGGACATTGCGATGATTTGCTTTTTGTTATTTATTTAAATCATGACATTTGTTGATATTACGATTAAAACTCTTTAATATCGTTTCATTGTTTGTATTTTTGCAATTGAATAATGGAAACTCAAACTAATCATGTTTTGAGTTGATCCGCTATCGTTTTCTTGACACTAAGTAGCGCGATCCGCTACTCACAAATTGATTCGTTACTGACGTAAATACATGGGATAGAAAACGGGTGGATTGCCCATACTTATAGTCGGACGATTTTTATCATCTAATGATAAATTGAAAGAGTGGAGAAATGTCAATAGATAGTACCAAAAAATACAATCGGCCACGATGTTTTTGCTCGGAGAGCAGTGAATATTGCATTAATGATCCGCTACTGCCGTAAGCACTGTATTTATTTTTTTGCGGTATAGGAAATTTAGACATATCCGCATATTTTTTTAAATATGCACTATAACACAAAAACCATAATGTAATTGTGGCAGCTTGTAAATAATTATTTAATTAAGGTTTAATTTAGTTAAGATAATTATGTTAATTTTAATAATTCATTTCTCTTTCAGATCATTAATTTTATTTTTATTCACTTGTAGGTCAAAGTCCATGGTGAACATTTATTTGTAATATTTAGCATTATGGTTGGAGAATAAATGTTGGAATCATTATAATATTTTAACACCGGTTACATAATTTTCGCTTTATATTAATTTTCATGCCAAACAATCGACCACAAGATAAGCGAAAAATAAGTACATCGCAAAAATCAATGCATTTACAGTAGTTCTTTACCAACTTTTAATTGATTGGGGTTTTTACCTGACAGTCAAGAGTATTTTTCTTACATCAAGATATCACCAACTTCATATGAAGTGACAAATTTTTTCCTTTGCACTACTAGTGCTTTCAGGGCAATGTGCAGGGAGGATTTTTTAATGCTCTCATGCCTACTATGACACAGAACATCTGTTTATATGGTCTCTTCCAAAGGACAGTTACTACCCATTTTCAAGTCTTGGATTCAAAACCTGACCACTCACATACACAGCAAACACTCTATTAACCGACTACAGTAGCTGTTTACTCATTTTTTAAAATTTCTACAATGTACTGAAAGTCAAAACCAAAGTCACATTTTCAGCTGTAGAGTATAAGCTTCTAACATAAATGTCACAGAAAATATACGACCCAAATCAAAGTTGTATTTAAACCAGGCCCTGCCATTTTCTGTATTAATTTCCCTGATTAAAAGCAAACTGTATCAACATGGACGATATAGTATTAAAACTTCACAGGATTGACAGAATGGAGAAATTCAATACAAATGTGTACAACATCATCAAACTTGTTTTCAAATCATAACACTCTGGGAAAGCATTGTTTTACACCCTAGGCTAGATAAGATTGTTTTCATTTATATTGAGTTGGCCAGCTCTAGGATGGCGAGGCAGACATTGACAAGAAAATCAGCCACAATTAGCATGCAAAATGGCTAACTTACCTTCTCCTGCAAAATTCATACTTAGGTGATTAAAGGTGATGTGATTCAAATGCAGGTGGTTTAAATATGAACTCTGTAACCAAGGCCTTAACGAGGATGCATGAGCGAGCTAGAGCTAGGATTTTCAGTGTTTCAGTATGTCCAATAATTATCAATGGTTTCCACTCTATTATGTGATTTTAAATAAAAGCAGAAATTCTTTGTAAATTTTTACAAGTGTCGCAGAAAATATACGACCAAATACTCTATTTAGAACCAGGCCCTGCCATTTTCTGTATTAATTTCCCTGATTAAAAGCAAACTGTGCCAACATGGATGACACAGTAATGAAACTTCACAGGATTTACAGAATGGAGAAATTTAATGCAAATGTGTACAAGGTCATCAAACTTGTTTTCAAAATCCTCCAAGTCATAAAACTCTGGGAAAGCATTAAGTTGAATAATGGTGTTTTACACCCTAGGCTAGATGAGATTTTTTTCATTCCTATTAAGTCGGTCAGTTCTAGGATGGCGAGGCAGACATTGACAAGAAAACCAGCCACATTTAGCATGCAAAATGGCTAACTTATCTTCTCCAGCAGAAATCGTACTTAGGCGATTAAAGGTGATGTGATTCATATGCAGGTGGTTTAAATATTAACGCTGTAACCAAGGCCTTAACGAGGATGCATATAAGTGAGCTAGAGCTAGGTTTTTCAGTGTTTCAGTATGTCTAATAAATATCAATAGTTTCCACTCTATTATGTGATTTTAAATAAAAGCAGAAATTCTTTGTTAATTTTTACAAGTGTCGCAGAAAATATACGACCCAATATTCTATTTAGAACCAGGCCCTGCCATTTTCTGTATTAATTTCCCTGATTAAAAGCAAACTGTACCTACATGGACAATACAGTAATGAAACTTCACAGGTTTCACAGAATTTTAATACAATATTAGCAAACCTTTTCTCAAATTCCCTAGGTCATAAAATACTAAGAAAGCATGGACTGGATTATTGGTGTTTTACACTCAAAAGTTCAGCAGTTGTTGGAGCTTGATTAGCTTATCAATTAATTAGTCTATTTTTTTTTAATACCAGATATATAGTGAATTTTTTGTTAAAAAAGAAAAAAGAAAAAAAAAGAACAAAAATTTATAAAATTAAAATGCAATGTTTTAAAACTGTTGACTCAATAAGGATATGTTAAGTTTTATTGGTGTTTTAAACTTGTGCTAATCACTGATTAACTAAATCAAGCTTTGAACACCTGGGCCCAATGCCCATACAAGATTCTTTCATTATACAGAATAAGTCCAATTCTTGGATAAGGAAGCAAATGTGAGAAAAGCATCTAACTTCGGCATGCAAATTGGCTAACTTATCTGCTTCAGCAGAATTTGTACTTAGGTAATAAGAGGTGATGTGATACATATGTAGGTGCTTTAGTTAACTCTGCCACCAAGGACTTAGGGGTGCATGCACGATTGCAGCGGTTTCAATAGGAGCAAGCAACCAGCAAAACCTGTCGTCTACTTTGGTATTTCTACACTATGTCTGGTGCCTACTTTCATTCATCAGTATTACATTTATATAGAGTTACAACTGAATTTGCTGTCTACTCCAGAAAACTTGTCGGCTACTTTTAAATCTGTTGAAAGGGCTGCGATTGAGATAAGTTTCAACATTTATTGTCCAACTAATTTCAAAGATTTCCACTCTCTACATGTGATCTATCATGTTTATATAAAAGCAAAAGGATATTACAGAAGTGTCACAGAAAATATACGACCCAATATTCTACTAAGAACCAGGCCCTGCCATTTTCTGTATTAATTTACCTGATTAAAAGCAAACTGTACCTACATGGACGATACAGTAATAAAACTTCACAGGATTCACAGAATTTTAATACAATATTAGCAAACCTTTTCTCAAATTCCCTAGGTCATAAAATGCTAAGAAAGCATGGACTGAATTATTGGTGTTTTACACTCAAAAGTTCAGCAGTTGTTGGAGCTTGATTAGCTTATCAATTAATTAGTCTATTTTTTTTTAATACCGGATATATAGTGAATTTTTTGTTAAAAAAGAAAAAAGAAAAAAAAAGAACAAAAATTTATAAAATTGAAATGCTATGTTTTAAAACTGTTGACTCAATAAGGATATGTTAATGGACGATACAGTAATAAAAGTTCACAGGATTTTAACAACAAAAAGTCGTTAAGTAACACTATGCTCCCATTAACAAACTATTTCACAATGATTAAGACCGGAGTGGAGCAGAGTGGAGTGGAATGGTGTTTTAGGCCCTAGTCAAGAGTCTTTCACTGAAGTTGGAGAAAACTGGGTGCCTTGAGAAAACCACGCACTTTCAGCAAGTGATCTGATAATCTTTTTTACACTACGATCTGTCCTGAGTAGAATTTTAGCCTGAATGGTTAGAGGTGCTCGATCCATAAGCACACATCTTAGGCTTTAGATCTTGATCACCAAAGCCCCACACATTATGAGATGGTGGTGACCAAGTGTTAAAAAGGTGCTACAGTGGTTAAGGTGCTGGTCCTTAAAACTCTCTACTGGTTACCTTGTTACCAGTATAACAAATTCTGTTGTCCGTTGCATGTGTGCAATTTTTTTTATATGGACTTGAAGAGGTATTTAAGGTAAAACCATAAACACATGTACAAACATACTACACAAATTGACAATGCAGATCAATATTTAAAATTCATAACCATACCATATCAATCTTGACAGGGACATGAAACACCAATATTCAACTATACTTTCCATGTAAAATAGCAACCTGTTTCAAAATCCAGGAATTTTTCTGGGTATCCACAGGGTCCGGTAAAGGGACCCATTCCCAATGCAAAAAAACATACATTTTTCCCAATTCTGTAGTAAAAACTTCCCAATTAGCTATGTTTATCAATTTTTTGAGAAAAAAAATTTCACAAGATCATCAACATCATATTCAGAGGATATCTCGTTCTGAAAACGATTTCAATCTATATTAACCCACATTTTGCTGGATGATTTATAAAGAGACAAAAAAGACAGCGCTATTTTGCTGTGAACATCAATATAATTTATTCAATTACCAGTATTCTAGAGGTCAAGAATTTCTTATATGTTGTTGTGATTTTTCCCAAAATTACATTTTTGTTGAGCATTTTCCCAATTTCATCCCAAGGTCCTTTTCCCAAAAAGGTCAGAAAAATCCCTGACATTCACATGTAAATTTGTCACAGAAAATATACGACCCAGTTTTCAATAGTGAAAACGAGCCCTGCCATTTGCTGTTTTGCTATCTCCTGATTCTACAATCTGTATTTCAACCATTATAAAATACAGTGAAATACCATACAGGATTCACTCAATCAAATTCAAGTCTCCACAACCAGTCACACAATTACAAAATTCTAATTACAAGGTAAATTTTAAGAAACTTCCAGTCACACAATTCTAATTACAAGGTAAATTTTAAGAAACTTCCAGTCACACAATTCTAATTACAAGGTAAATTTTAAGAAACTTCTAGTCAAAAAATTTGCAGACCAGAATGAAACGCTAACTTGTTTTGCAACTTATCATGGTAGACTCACATACCAAAAATCAGTTCATTATCTAAAAGATTTTAGAAAAAAAGTGTGGAAAACTGAGGCGTGACAGACGGACAGAGCACAAACCTAAAGTCCCCTTCGGCTTTTAGCGGTAGGAGACTAATAAAGTGGATTGTGACAAACTGACAGATGGACTGACATACAGGACAAAAAGACACAATACCTTCACCCAATTCTTTGCGAGAGGTATAAAAACAAGAATTACATATTCACCATTTAAAGACAATGTCCCACATTCAATCGTTATAAAAATGGTTAAATTGCCACCAAATTTGAGCAAATCTTGAAATTCCAAATCTTAAAGGGAGATAATCCAACATAAGGACTCACAAACTTGTATGGAAATTATGCGTTTGTGAAATGTCAATAAAAACTGATTGACAATGCATGAAAATGTATTTGAAATACTATGAAACTATTGATCTTGTAATATTCAGTTTACATGGTTTTTAGAAAAAGAATCATTTTGAGGATGATAAATTGTTGATAGTTGCTGTTTAAGGTAAGTTTGCGATACATGTATATACTATCTTGTTGACATGTAATTGCCGGATTGCCGGTCATGCCATCAATGTACAACAAAGGCCCAGCATGCTTGAATTACACGCAAAAAGAATGAAAACTTGGCCTGAATTGTAATATTTAATGATGTCACTAACACTAGAATGTCATTAGTTGCTGTGGCGCTGCTTTGGTACCGTGATGGCAGCAAGTGTCAAAAACATAAAAGGTGTGGCCGGCAATGCGTCAATTCCAAGAGTCAGGATGTCCACAAAAAATCGGGACACAATGAAAATAACAAATAATAATTTTAAATAATATATATTTATATTTTGCATTTAAAATCTTACCAGTGATGTAGCAAAATTTTCTAAGTATATAGATAAAGCTGCCTCGACTGCACCGCCTCCCGGAACCACAGTCTTTGATTCTAATACTCTCTTGACTACACACAAGGCGTCATGTAGAGACCGTTCCATCTCATCACACATGAAGTCGTTGGCACCTCTGAGAATAATGGAAGCTGCTGTACGTGCTTTTGGACTAAAATTGAATAAAAGATTGATTTTTTTTTCAATTTTATTAAAATTTTATAATAAACTTAAAGAATGTGATGAAGCAATTTGCCTTGATAAAGGTAAATTAATGTTTTTTACACTCCTGTCCTGCAGGAAATAGAGTGAAGCTGCTAAAATAGCTGCCAACAGAGATTCTTGGAGAAGAAAGATATCTGGCCCAATTCTCCACAAGGAGAGATGGACATAAATCAAGTCAAGCCTACATGTTAGCATTGGATCAATGGACATGTCAGTTTTTTCCTTCAAATGCTCTCAAGCTCAAATATTATCATTTGCAATTAAAATTACAAAATTAATTCAAGCTGCCTGTATTGGACTTTAATTCCAGCATTTCATTTTCGATTATTGAGTTTTCCAACAGGCAATGAGTAAAGTTTTAGGAGTGAATATCAGTTGTGGGTTTCCAATCATGGTCATTTCCTAAATTCATAATAAATATTTACCCTTTAATGAGAATTAGTTCATCATCACAGATTCTTTCTGTACAAACTTCATCAGCGTGTCCGAGCATAGAAGCTTCAAAAGACTCTTCACCTTCTAAATTAGCTAATGTCATTACTAAGGTACCTGGAAAACAGAAAAAATATAAAGAGGTGATTAAATTCCAATATCAAGACACATACAAGGCAGCCAACTAATACCAAACTGTGGCATGCCATTTGGTCATAACCCTTGATCTATGTACCTTAATTTGGTATGAGACACATTGTCTGATGTTGGTTTAATATGTGCCAAGTTTGATCAAATTTCATCCATAGACATTCAGAGTTAAGTTGAGTAATGGTGTTTAACATCTCAGTCAAGAATATTTCACTTATATCGAGACGTCACCAGCTATAGGCAATAGTGCAGAAATTTTGCCTGTGGGTTAATTTGATGGCATATATCGAAAGAACAGTCACTACCCACTTTGAAGTCTTGGGTCAGACATGACCAGGGTTCGAACCCACAACCTCCCACGTACGGAGCGAGCGCCACTCTATCAACTGAGCTACTGCAGTGGTCCAGACATTGAGTAACAAGTATATGGAGCAGACATTATATTAGGATGGACAAACAAGCAGTCAAATGGTCAACATATTCCTATTTATCCCCTAAACACTTCATTTGGGGGTGGAGTGGGTCGTTTTTAAAAACCAGGACCGAGATCATGTCCAAGCAAAGAAACTTTGAAAGACTTGCTTTCTTGTGGTTAGTAATTCTAGCAAACAAAATAATCGACAAGCAGCATATAAAGATTCAAAGAACATACCACCAGTAGCTTTTGCGATGCGTTTTAAATCAGTCTTCTTACAACGGCGTACAGCCATGGCGCCGGCCTCCACAAAGAATTTGAGACAGAGATCATCAATTCCACCTGTAGTTAGGATTACATTAGCTCCTGATGACATAATCTTCTCTATTCTATCTCTGGTGATATCAGATTCCCTGTAAAACACACAAAACAAATTTCAGTACACTAAAAATGCTAAAAGAGTGACACCTGTTTACGATTATCACCATTATTTTGTTTACAATATATTTTTAATCAATTTTTAGCAAAGCACAGAAGAAACATATTTTTATCATTCTCTGTATAAAACCGACTTAGTTTTTGTCATAGAAAATCTGTTGTTTTTTTTTTATTTAGGAATAATTCAGGGATGAAGACTAACATTTTCACTTCGCTATCCAGCTCATTTAAGAAATGGATTGATATATAATAGTAATTAATAGCTAAAATGTGAAAGGGGCTTGAACTTATTTTTAGAAGTCCTGTGCAACTTGGCCCCTGCTATCTTCAATTTTTGTAAATCATCTAAACAGACATGATTTACCAATCAGTAGTATTAATCAAAGACATGTCTGTCAGTCTATGGCTTATTCTGCACACTGAACAAGCGAAGTACAAACACACAACCCCAAATACCTATGTATATATACCGTGCCCTCCACAAATTATCATACATGTTTTAAAGTTGTCCTATCATAACAGACTCAAAATCTTCACAAAATAAATGGTTGAAAACATTATTATGCTAAAGCTAAATGTTTATCAGCTAAAATAGTGTTTTTATCTTGAAAAATGTAATTTTCCCCAAATTTCAGAAAATTCAAAGAAAATTGATTTTCAAAAAAAAAACAACTTTATTACATACATTTAGATCATAAAGTTAAGATATTACTTTCAAATACAGGTAAAACTTCCAATATTTCAATTCTATGAACAAAATAAGATATGATGATTATAATGTAAACCAGAACTGCCTTTTGAGAGCAAAATACCTCCAGCCCCTAACATTTAAAGTTTTCCTGTGACCTTGACCTTTCCTATATCACCTTGGTTCAAGGTCATGACACACCTTTGGACAATTAAGATTATTCATGTGAAGTTTCATGAGAGTCCTCTAAAGCATTGATGAGATATGGCCCGGACACAATTTTACACAGACGGACAGACATACTGATTCCTATATACCCCCCCCTCAAACTAGTATAACAATATGGCAAATATACATTTGTAAAGTTATATATGGAGGGCAGGGTATAAGATATGACATAAGCTATTACATACTTCTGCCGTACACCATCAAGCTGAGTTGGATCTTCAATTAATACTTGGACTCCCATCTTCATCTTTGCTTTTTGTAAACTAAAATCTAAACATGCTATTTTAGCATTGACAACTTTCTTCACCATTGCTGGAATAAAGAACAGAATACAACTGATGACAACAGTTTATAATTCTCAAAACATCTAGGGCCAGGGAATATCACACAGATTTTTTTATTTTCTTTAGCTTGTTTTTGGGTCGCAATATGAATTTCACAAATAACTTGCTCTACGGTTTATTGGTTTTAAAACCAAAAATAATGCTTCCAGGTCTTTTGAAAAAGTTGAGTAATATTTAAACCCCAGTCAATACTCATTTTACTAATATGGTAGCTGTCAGTTTTGGGATGATACTATAGTGTCCCCCCCCCCCCCACCCCACCCCCCAAAAAATAAAAAATTTTAAAAGTTGGTAACTCCAGTAGAAAATAAGTTATAACGGAAATGGGGTGTCATTTCAAATGTGGAATCTCCAACCATGTGCATGATGAAAGTATGAATAGCTAACAGCACATCTACTCCATCCAAAGATCACAACTGTGAAGTTTCATTAAGATTGGTTACATAAATTACCATAAAAATGGGGGACAAAATGTTGATGGAAGAAATGTAACAAACACTATATGGTCCTTCACCCCAACTTTACTTGGGGAACATAATTATTATAGCAGCATTTAATCAGGAAGGGGCACATGCATTATTGACCCCAAAATGATAACTTTGTTCCACAAAAATACCAGGGATTTATCAGAGTCTTTTGGGAAAAGGCCCCAAACTAAAAATTGGGAAAAACTATCAACTTTTTGCTCATTTTGGGAAAACTTTAACATCATTTTTATGCCATTAATGATTAAATCTAATGCTTTTAGTGTATTGAGTTGATTGAAGATTGAGAAAAGCAGTCACATTTATGGCCAGACTTTAGCTATGTATCTGGTATGATTTTCTAATTGGGAATTTTCTCAGCCCATTTTGGGAAAAAATCAATGTTTTTCCATTGGGAATGGGGCCGAATTTCGGCACTAAATAGGCCCTTGATAAATCCCTGAATACTGTCTGTGGGGCAACCACGACCCTTTTTTTTAAAATCGAGTTTGAATAAATTCATATCTAACTAAATGTTATCATGTTGATCTAATTTTGTAAAAACAAGGCCACAGATTTCTCAAACCCAGAATGACCTTACAAACTATATTTCTGGATTGAACACTATTAGACCCAAAAAAATTGTTGATTCAGGTCACTCAACCGTACCTGCAAATTTTGTCCAACTTGATGTTTTTTCCTTGTCTGAACCATTTCAGATTGAAAAACATTTGATCTGTATCTGTAAAACTTTTTGAGGGCCTCGATAAACCTAAGCTTGCAATATCCTTGTGTCAACAATTTATTTGTAAGCAGCTTGCTTTGTTGTATAAAGATATATATATATTAAAAACTACCTAGATTTTTTTTTACATTACCAGTACCAAACAATTTTTCTTCTTAGGCCTTATCGTTTTTTTAATTGCTACACAAAAAAAAGACTTTGTTGTCCGTCTAAATAAACTAGACACTGTTATATTTATATATACTCACCCTGTGAAGCTACTGTACAATTTAATGCATAACCTGGTACAAGGATACTTTCTTTAGAACTTTTACCATGAGCTTTAAGTATATTAATAGCTTTGATTGGATATTTGTGGCCCCCTTTACCATCTGGCATTTTTACTGCATTGGCTGCGTCGACGACCATTGACGAGAAAAATTCAGATTCACTAAATAAATGTTAAGGAGCGTTATACACAAGCATTACATCAGCTCCTTTCATCCTTTGTCGGTTGGCCATCTTTGATATAACAGCAGACTAGAAAGGGAAGGAGATCCGAGCAATTGGGAAATAGCCAATAGAGATGGCCCATTAACTAATAAAACCCCACACGACTCATATAAGGAATAGACCAAAGCTCTTCTGAAAATTTGATGAAAAACTACAAAATAGCCCATATTGAAAATTTTCTTTCAAGTAACAGCAACTTTAAAATTACTACTGAATACTTTCTCCTGTAAAAAATTGACCAGATTCCTTGAAAATTTTGTTCTCATACAACTTTAAAATTGTTATCCAATATTTACCACTATAAACAAGAGGCCCATGGGCCTTAACGCTCACCTGAGAAAAGTACATATAATCTTATGCAGAGGTTCAATAGTCAATAAAATTAATAAAAGGAATATCAAAATTTTCAGCAGTAAGGGCCAATAATATGCAAGTATTTTTGCAAATTAATTGTAATAATTATTATATAAGTATGCTATATATAACATTTTTAAAGTCTAGCTACAATATATTATTTATAAACAGCTAAAACATGTGCATTAGGCCAATACTGACAATATTCCAATATACATGCCTATACAAAGAGTTTATAGTTTTTGAGATAATTAACCATTTAAGTATTTGTTTGCATCTATGACCTTGACCTTTGAACCTATGACCTTTATTTATATATCAAAATGATTGTTGTGCAAATGCCTACAATATTCCAATATACATGCCTATACAAAAAGTTTATAGTTTTTGAGATAATTAACCATTTAAGTATTTGTTTATGTCTATGACCTTGACCTTTGAACCTATGACCTTCATTCATATATCAAAATGATCGATAGGCCAATACCTACAATATTCTAATATACATGCCTATACAAAAAGTTTATAGTTTCTGAGATAATTAACCATTTAAGTATTAGTTTGCATCTATGACCTTGACCTTTGAACCTATGAACTTCATTCATATATCAAAATGATCGCTGTGTAAATGCCTACAATATTCTAATATACATGCCTATACAAAAAGTTTACAGTTTTTGAGATAATTAACTATTTAAGTAATCGTTCGCGTCTATGACCTTGACCTTTGAACCTATGACCTTCATTCATATATCAAAATGATCGATAGGCCAATACCTACAATATTTTAATATACATGCCTATACAAAAAGTTTATAGTTTCTGAGATAATTAACCATTTTAGTATTAGTTTGCATCTATGACCTTGACCTTTGAACCTATGAACTTCATTCATATATCAAAATGATCGCTGTGCAAATGCCTACAATATTCTAATATACATGTCTATACAAAAAGTTTATAGTTTTTGAGATAATTAACCATTTAAGTAATCGTTCGCATATATGACCTTGAGCTTTGAACCTATGACCTTCATTCATATATCAAAATGATCGTTAGGCCAATACCTACAATATTCCAATATACATGCACCAGGGTTGGGGCTGATTACTTTCAAATGTAATCGATTACATCATGATTACATGGGGTAAAAAATGTAATCGATTACATCATGATTACTCATAATTTCCAATGTAATCGATTACATATGATTACTTTTGTCAAAGTAATCATGATTACATATGATTACTTCAGATATTTCCACACATGAATAAAAGAAAATAAATTTACTTCTTTGGCATAGGTAATGTAATGACATATTTAGCAAAATAATTTACATATAATTTTAAAGCAGAAGAAATAATTCATGTATTATATACATAATTTCAAAGCTGTGATAAACATGACTTTTGAAAATTGTTGATTGACAGTTACAGTTTAAAGTTTCAAATCTTGTTTTCGTTGCACTTATCATCATTAACATCTGAAATGTAGAACCACCGAGTCTACATCTGCCCGGCCTAAAGAATTTCCCAGCTATACTGAACAGTCTTTCAACTGGGGCTGAAGTTGCTGGTATCGCTAAATAAGTTCTTGCTAATTTAGCTAGAGGTGGAAATTTGTCAATATTTTGTTTCCAGTATTTTAAGGGGTCAGGGAAAACAAAGTGTTGCTTTAAAGCAGACATCCTACTTCGAAAACTAAATCACAATATGCGATTTCAAATAAATAAACAGTCTATATATGAGACATGTGAACTGTTTTCAAAAAAAATCATACCCATTTTCTCATTCTTGAGATAGTTTGCCTCAGGGATCATTTATAATATAAAACCTGAGTAGTCTTTCACTGAATTGCTTCAATTATAAAGAATAGAAGGATAAGTAATTTATTTAACTTAATACTTATTTAATAACCCAAAGCTGTATTCACTCAGCTCAATGCATTCAAATGTTAAGTTTATTAAATAATGTAAAAAGGGGAAATACTCCTTAATAATCTATTTTTTATAGAACAATTTTTTTGCAATGTAATCAAAATGTAATCAAAAAGTAATCATGATTACATGACTTTTTCACTCAGTAATCGATTACATATGATTACTTGTAATCATAAAATTCAATGATTACTGATTACATGTGATTACTAATGAAAATGTAATCGATTACAGCTGATTACGATTACTGATTACGATTACCCCATCCCTGTCATGCACATACAAAAAGTTTATAGTTTTGAGATAATTAACTTAACGAGATAATTTCAGTACTTGTTTACATCTATGACCTTGACCTTTGAACCCATGACCTTTATTCCTGTATCAAAATGACCCTTGTGCCATTACCTACAATATTTTGATATACATGCCTATACAAAAAATTCATAGTTTTGCAGATAATTAACTATTTTGGTATTCTTGGACATCTGTGACCTTGACCTTTGAACCCATGACCCTGATCTATGTATCAAAATGATCGTCATGTCAATACCTACAAATAACTGAAAATCCTACGCCATTATCACAAGAAATGTTAAAAAATACCATTTTTTATCAAAGGTCAAAAACTGGACATAACCTTGACCTTCGACCTTGACATCAATTGGAAGAAAATTGCAAGACAAGATCAACAGTGAAAACTCCATACAATTACCTTCAGCCATTATGAAGTTATAACAATAAATGTCTCATTTTAAAAATTACATAATTTTACCAGGGTTCGAATTTGGCACTCGTTTACTCGCAGAATGCATGTTATTTGTCCGTTTTGCCAGTTGAATTTATTTCCAGCTCGCAAAATTTTGCGAGTTCACATTTCTGAGTATCTTTCTGTTTGTCTGAAGATCACGAGTACTGCATTTACTTCGTATGGTATAATAACTAATCCGAAAACCCTGGAGCAGATACGACATGATTGCACAATAAATAATGCATTGAAAACAGGGGACGTAATTACATTGATTAACCCGAATATATCCGGTATCCATTTTAGCATTATTAGTACTATGTTAAAGGGAGTTAACTTAATATTGCTTGTTACTATGAAAAAAAAACATAATGGCGCAAAGACAGAAGATAGCAATTTGCGAGTTAATTTTGATCCACTTGTCTAATTATGCTAGCAGTTTTTCAGATTTGCTAGTTGATTCTTGGTCCACTGGCAAATGTTTGCCAGTGACAAAAAAAAAACGAAATTCGAACCCTGTTTTACGCAAAAAACGCGTAACCTATTTTTCGTCTAATTTTCATGAAAAACACAATTTTAATGTTCCCAGGTATGCTGAATCCAAATATCCAATCAAAATTTGCCTGCACCTTTTGGTTTCAGAGAAGAAGATTTTTTTGTCTTTTTGCTATTTTTAGTAACAGCGGCCATCTTGTTGGGCGTGGCCAAACCGCGAACACAATTTTGAAAGGCTGTTACCCAGGCATGATAATCACCAAGTTTCATCAAATATGGCCTAGTAGTTTTGGAGGAGAAGATTAAAATGTAAAGTTTACACACGACACATGACGCACGACGGACGGTGATAGATTGCAATAGCTCATCTGAGCCTTTGGCTCAGGTGAGCTAAAAATTGACCACAAATTTTAAAAAAAACCCAGACAAGCACAAGTTAACTGATTACACCCAGTTTCCATCTAGTGTCCAGATCCACAAAAAAAATTGAAATATTGTCAAAGATGACTACATCAGAATTCCTATTCCTTAATATTCTAAGCACTGTATTTACAGATAAGGATACGGTCCGATAAGTTTACTAGACATGCTGGTTTTAGCGGCATTGATGATACAGTCACGCCCTAGTTCTTCTGTTCCGATTGTCAAATGTTCTTGGATGTACTTGCAAGCCTCCCTAGAATACATAAATCAAAGTAGAAAATGTTTAACAAAACTATCTCCCTGGTTCATTTTAATTGCATCTTGCTGAAATCTTCACACAAATGCAATAATGGCAGTCATATGCATGTCAGGAAGCACTATATTCTAGATTTTCAGCATTGTAGGCAAGCATTTTTCAAACAGGTTTCAATTGGATGATACCAAAATAAACAAGGTTAAGAGATGAATACTGGTAAGAATCCTCTGTAGCTGCCAAAGGTGGCCTACTCTTTTTCAACTCTACAAAGGTGTCTTTAGCATGCATCAAGAAACTGGACCTCCGTTTTGAATCTCATCCGAAAAACCACTGAGTAATGAGCTATTTACAACTCTAGTATGGACAGGACTAAAAACCTTCTCAGAAAAGTCCTAATTGAGGTTTGAACCCCCAACCCTTGGCTTCGAAAGCCAGCGACAATACCACTTGGTCATGTCTGCTCTTCAATATATAAGATTACTCACTTGCAAGCTAATCTGTATCCACTGATGATTGATGTAGGATGAATCTTACACTTTACTAGCTCATCTGCATTCTTTAGAAGTTCAGCTGCAATAATTACCTGAAACAAGGGCGATATTTCATTTAGTCAAGTAATCTAGTTCATTACAACCATGAAGTTATTGATATCAAAATCAAAAACTGTGTGATTTTTACCAATTCTCTGCAACTACTTGGGTAATTTCAACTTTTATTCTTTTTTCTGCATTCACTTTTATTCTTAATTTTGCATAACCAAATGTTGATGCTTCATAATTATAACAACAAGTGAAATTCTCTCAATTCGAAAGTGAACCAAAGTTGATCAAACCAAACCACATTATTGTAAATCTATCAATTTCATAACAATAATATAGAATTTTATTAACGATTTGAATTTGTTATAAAAACTGATTATAAACTTATCAAGCTTCCAAACTATCAAAGTATCGTCGACCCGGCCTTTTATGTTCCGACACTGGCTGCCATCACGGTACCAAAGCAGCGTCACAGCAACTAATGATGTACTAGTGTAAGTGCTATCATTAAATGGCACAATTCAGGCTGAGTTTTCATTCTTTGTGTGTGCAATGCAAGTATGCTGGGCCTTTGTTGGAACATCGCGATCTGTCTAGGTTTAATTTGTGGGAACTGGGAACCATAGCAATACCTACCACTGATGTAGTACCATCAACGATTTGAATTTGTCATAAAAACTGATTATAAACTTATCAAGCTGCCAAACTATAAGTATCGCCGACCCGGCCTTTTATGTTTCGACACTGGCTGCCATCACGGTACCAAAGCAGCGTCACAGCAACTAATGACGTACAAGTGTCAGTGATATCATTAAATGGCACAATTCAGGCTGAGTTTTCATTCTTTGTGTGTGCAATGCAAGTATGCTGGGCCTTTGTTGGAACATCGCAATCTGTCTAGGTTTAATTTGTGGGAACTGGGAACCCTAGAAATACCTACCACTGATGTAGTACCATCACCGACTTCCTGGTCCTGTAAATCTGCCAATTCAACAAGTACCTTGGCCGCTGGATGTTCAACTTCTAGTAGTTTAAGAATTGTTGCTCCGTCATTTGTGATTGTTACATCCTGTGAATCAAACAACAAACATATCACATCAAATTTTTAATGAAATGTGATCCTGAATGTACTCAACACATTTTTTTAATGACCCGTCAAAACCTTTTCAATTATTTTGAGGTGGTCAGTTTATGAATGGTGAAGGAAACTTGATGGAGTGCACAGAGAAAACCACCAAATTCAGCAAGCAAGCCGACGAACCTTCTCACACTTGGTTCTGTCTCAAGTAAGGTTTGAACCTAGATGGTGAGAGGTGATGTGATCTATAACCACATGCTTTAGAACACTCCACTACCTATTTGACTGAACATGTAATTAATGTTATATTCCAATTGTTCTTTATTCATATATATTTTGAACCTGTACATATAAAGGCCACCTGCTCAAAAAGGTCCATTTTACCGATTCCCTTGGGTGGCCTTTATAGACAGGTTTGACTGTACAGCAAATTTCACATTTCAATGATCTTAGTATCAAAATATTCCCAGCTTTACATTGGCAATGCATCTGTATTTGGACAGAAATAAAATGTTTTGCCAAGTTTACCTTAACTTCTCAACATATTTTTTTTATTTTAACTTCTCACCCTTATGTAACCCAGTCCTTCAAGTTCTCATTTACTTACCCCTATGTCATCTACCAACATCTTGTCTAGTCCAACTGGTCCCAAACTACTTTTCACTATATTTGCTATAGAACTTGCTGCCAAAACTGAAAACAACAAGAATTACTTGTAACATTTTGTATGTCTCATTTTCCATAATAATACAATATGGTGAAGTATAAAGAAATGGAGTTTTATGTCCAAGTCAAGAATATTTCACTTTTATTGAAATATCACCAGTTATAGGCAAAACGACAGAAACTTTTACCTTTGCAGAGCACTCAGAGTATTTGCAGGAAGGGTTCTTCAATGTGCTGTGGATGTCATAACACAGGGGGTTGGTTTTTAAAGTCCCTTAGGAAGAACCCCATGATGTTTATTTCTGAATACCAAGTGCTGGGGAAAGAAAAGTCACTCTGGGGTTAAGAACAGTCACTTCCTATTTTCGATTCTTCGTCAGAAACCTGTCTGCGGTTCGAACACACACACTCCTACATATGAAGCAAGCACTCTACCAAGCGAGCTACAGTGATTCAATATGGTGAAGGATTTTATGTGCTAAACTCCCAGTCATTCCCCAACAGTCTTTTTTAAAAAGTCTGTAAAAACCTGCTCGATTTCAATGATTTAACCACAAACAGAAATAAATGTCAGTTTATCCCATTTGAAACATGTAATTTTGTGTTAAAACATGTATACAATCTTACTAGGCAAACTTATTTTTGATATTTCCCATTGTATATACTCCCTGCTTATAATGATAAACACAGGAAGCAAGTTGAATGGGATTTTGTCTCGTTTAAAACATAGTAGTCTATCAAGATAAAAAACAAACATAAAAATCCATGCCCAAACCAAAATTTAAAAGCAAAGTAAAAACACTGAAGCAGGCAAATTAGATTAAACCTGAACTGCCACCAGGGAACTTGGAAGTAAGGCCTGATGCTCTGGAAGGGTAAGCAACACAGGAATGAAGATTAGCAAGGGCCCAGTAGCCAATGGCTACTGAAAATCAGTCTGGGCCCCTTAATGTTTACACATTTTATCTAGTTATTACTATTACAAATTCTTTCATGGAGTGAGCTGGGTACCCCAACTCAAAATAGTTAGGCTTCATCCCTGCAACTCCTGTTTAGCTAGCTACACATGCTTATTAACCTATATCATGATTATCAGTTCCTAAAAGTGAACAATTACAATAATCAGACCTTTGGCTTGCATAAGACCTACCAAATGGCAAACTCCCCTTTTACATTTTCTAAGAGCAATTGGAATTAAGGTGTGAAAAGCACTGATTTTTGAGTCAGTCATTTAGACTACTTAGCCAACTTTTGACAAGCTAAGTCTCGGTTTACTGTTGGCAGATTACTTTTTCGTCTTTAGCTAAACATGTGGGGACTATAAGTCCAAGGTGCCATACAATGCAAACATGAACATGCATATGCTTGCAGAGGTCTCTCTGGGTTATTTTTGGAGTCAATGGCAAAATGATAGTTGTTTCCAATTTCAAACAGACATTTTTCCAAAAAATACTGTAAATAATTACTTTACAAATATAGAAAATATTATGCTAAGTAAATCTATGGGCAAACCACTTTTTGGCGCTGCAGGGCTCAACATTAACTTTTATTCTTACTTGTCCCATCAGACAAGTAGAGGAAAAAGTTGGTTGTCCTTCTTACTGAACGACTTAAAGCTACAACCTGTATCAACTCAAACTTAACTATAGCGAATTCAAGCATGTACTTTTGAAACCAAGTTTCAATATCGGTGTCCCAAGAAAAAAAAACAAATGTTAAAAGTAATTTAGTGCTCATAGTTAATGATAAACTGTGTGATAAACCTGTTCACAGTTTTAATATCAATTTGCTTGACCAACTTTCCTGGAACAAGCGAATACACTATGTATCAAATCAAAATAAAATGGATTGTTTAATCGACATTACTATGCCATCTATAAGGTCATATCACCAAATATAAGGACCGATTCGGTGCCGGTCCGATAATTCCTGGGCCGATCTGGTAAATGAGTACCGATCCAGTATTTCAGGTTATCCATCCGATATGTTAATTGACAAATGTTAAAAAACATTAAAACCAACAAAAAATGACTACGAGTACCTGTGGTCTCGGGTTGGGCACAAGCTTTCTACATATGGACACGAGTTGTCTTGGGTACGAGTAGTATTGGGATCATCTGAACCTAAGCAGTGGGAGGGTCTGTGATCCGTAAGACAACCAAACTCTAAAACTTGGAACGGGGGGGGGTGAAAAAATCTTGGAACTTTTGAAAACTTAATCGTCATTCTGGTTTTTATTCATAAGAAATTTGATTTCCATCGATATATTTGGCGAATGGGCTCTTCCGACAAGACGCCAAAAAAATCCGTGATCAAAATATTTTCTTGTGCAGACATGCGTCTGGGGGAGCGAGCACGTTTTTGGTTGCTAACGTTTTAAAATGACCATTACGGTCGAATTCGGAATTCGACCAACATGACAAAAGTAGGAAAATGATACAAAGACAAAAAATTTCTGGAAAAAAATACTAACCATTTTGAGTTCTGACAGACTGTCCTGTTGTTCGGTCTCCACCGACCGTCAATGCTACGGTAGTATCGGCCATGCTTTCTTCTCGAATGGTCTTTCTGGAGTACAAAACAGAGATTGTGGAAATGGGATAAAGATTCTATAACTTGAAATTTTATCAATAAAAATTGTTACAAACACTAAGAAAGTAATAAATTATGATTTTGAGATTGAAAATATGTAACTTATATGCAAAATAATTGTATTTATCAAAGTATTAAGAAAATATAATTATTTATCCGTAGTGTGCAATTGGAGCAAATATAACGTACAAAATGGAAAAGGATACGGACACATTGCTAGAATCCGGCTTCGAATAATTTGCATAAATTCATAATAGATATCCATAAATCGAATTTTTCATATTTAAAATTACATTAAAATGTCTAATATAATTTACATATTTGAGATATATAACCAGTTCATCGATAAAATGTGTAAAAATCTAATCTATGTAAAAAAAATAATTATAAAAATTGAAACGTGTCCCAATTAAGGCAGACCAACATGCATCATCAATCTCTTTACAAATTGGATAAAGCTCCAAGAATAGCAACGAAACAGCTCAAACTATATTAACGTCAAAAAGTTTGTTTTTTTTTATTATTTTACTTTAAATTTATTAATAATCAAAAGCAAAAATATACTAACCCATGTTGGAATTAAATCAAGAAGGAAAGTGAAAACTTTGAAACTGACAAGTTAGATTAAACATGTGAACTTCCACCACGAAAGTGAGGCCGGGTGCTCCGGAAGGGTAAGTACCTCCTGTTTAACTAGCTACAACCGTCACATGTGTAATCAAAATTGAGTGAAAAAACATGGAACTATGGGATGTTTAATATAAATAAATAAATAAATAAATAAATAAATATATAAATAAATAAATAAATAAATAAATAAATAAATAAATAAATAAAAATCAATTTGAGTGGGAGTGAAACTCTTTTTTTTCAATTTTTTATCTATATATTTTATTTATGATTGAAATATTATTGTCATTGGCCAAATCTACAAAAGTTTTATTGTTTAATGGGGGATAAAAGGAAAAAGGAAAAAATTTATTACAAACGTTGCAAAATTTATATTTAATGCATTTAAATTAAGATGAAATGTTTAGTTGTTTCCAGTGCATAATAATTGTTGTTATATGGCTATAAACATGATTTTAATATGTTTAATGCTAATGAACTAAATTGAATTGAAATTGCAAGTTATTGACACAAATGTATTTTAAAATATAAACCTTTTTATCCAAGGCAAGGGAAACTCAGCAGACATGTTTCACAATAATTTCTTAACCCCATTTTCCTTATCAGATTTGGCAAATTCAAAACTTAAATAATTTTGTTAAGATATTCAGAATATTAAGGAATTAATGTGTCATTTTCAGATTTCATTAAGCTTTCATTATTTATATTAAGTTTTGACAAAATTGATTATTCGTAGTTCAAAAAAGAAATTGATAGAATTTGTTTAATGCAATTCAGTCAGGAAAATATATGTAAATGAATAAGGAATGATTGTGAAACTGAAGTCTGCATATGTACTGTGATGCATATACAGCCAAGCCTGTCTATAAAGGTAACCAGTAAAATTGGCCTTTATGGGAAGATTGCCTTTATATACAGGTTCAAATAATATGAATAAAGAACAATAATTGGGATACATATTCTTCTGGCTTTAGAAAGCAGGTGGCCCTTATATATAAGGTGGGATTGAAGGCCAATTGGACTGTATATCATAATTCACATGACATGTTTGA
Source organism: Anadara kagoshimensis (assembly GCA_021292105.1). Lineage (NCBI taxonomy): Eukaryota > Metazoa > Mollusca > Bivalvia > Arcoida > Arcidae > Anadara > Anadara kagoshimensis. Next base: position 14,492,048 of record CM037863.1, on the reverse strand, counting down.
AATATTTCATGAAGGATCGTTAGGAATTTTGCATCATAATTGACTTGGATTTTTTCACTCAATGCATGAGGTAGTTCAAGATCAGTGATGGTGCACCGAGAAAACAAAAGTACCTGAAGAAAACCAGAGTCAAGAATATTTCACTTATATTGAGATGTCATCAGTTGTAGAACAAGGTGCAGAAATTGTGCCTATGTGTTGTGCTATTGGCATTATATAGCTGGGTTCATTTATTTTGCACATCTTCCATAATACGGGATCTCACTTATTTTAAGTTCCCATCCAAAAGTCCATGACTTTCATTTCATAATGCTGAGTGCTTGGCGAAAGAAGTCACTTCACACTTTCAAGTCTTGAGTCAGACCTGATCTGGGTTTCAAACCCACGACCTCCCTCTTATAGAGCGAGCACTCTACCAACTGAAATACAGAACACAGTGGTCTTTATGGCAAGAAATCTAACAATTTTTTTCACACTGGGGTCTGTTCCAAGTGGGATTCAAACCTAGGCAATGAGAGAGGCTGTGATCCGTAAGCACACACTCTGGACCACTCTGTTACAGATCAAGGTCTCTGCTGTGCAAGCATACTATTCCAGTATAAAATTCCAGTGTTAAATATTCATCAATAGATTTAAGAAAAATAAACAATGATTTTTTTTTTAAATTTAAAATTCTTTATTACTTCAAATTCCAATAGGAATTGCAGATAAAAATATATCATTACAAGCATATTGTACAAATATATGTACAAAAATATCACATTTTTCTTAAATAACTAATGATAAAAAAAAAATCAAGAACCTTTGTTAAGCATATAAAAACATTACCGAGTCCAGTTTCACAATCATTCCTTAACTAAGATTTTCTAATTTAAATTTGGCAAACTCTGGCAATCTTTTATGACACTACAAATAAAGTTTTGACAAAATTTGAAAATTATGTTATAAACTCTGTGATAATATTGAAGGCTTGGTTCAAACTAATATATTTGATTCTGGATACATACATGCTTACAACTACATGTATACAGTATAATGACCGCACTCCCACTGTGCTAACCATATGGTTGTGACGCCTAAGTGACGTCAGAGTCAAAGGAGGTAATTTACATTTAACCTCGTGCCCAATCATACAATCATAACATAATCAAATAATGTAACAAACTTCAAGAGATCTTCAACATGACATCTTAAATTTGTGAGTATCTTGAAAACTAAAAAACATGTTCAGATTTCAAATTTGTCAGGTTTAAGTTAAGGAAAATCTTAGTGAAGAAATTATTGTGAAACTGGAAAAAGTGTTGTCAAACTAGCAATATATCACCGGTCAAACCAATTATTATATTACATATGGTTCCAGAGACACTATAAAATGGTAATTTTGAACATGAAATATATTTTATCTGAAAATAAATGTATACAAGACTGACATGTTGAAAGTTAAACTCTGTTTAAAACTGTTGCAGAATTGATTAAAATTTCCATGGGACACAACTCTTGAGAAACAAAATAAAATTTCCTGGCAAACTAAGGCTTTATATGTAGACATGCAATATTTCTGAATAAATCCAGTTACATAAAATAAAATGCTAGACAAACGATTTTTATAATATAGATTGATTGAATCGATTTTTATTACGAGTGAAAAATACTTCACTTATGTTGAGACGTCACCTACTATAAGCAAAATGGTAAAAATTGACCTCTGCAGTGCGGGCTGGGGTTTTTAACATGCCAGGCCTGCAGTGTCATGGGACATCATTTTTTTTAAGATCTCTTCTTGAAGGACCCATTGATTACCATTTCTAAATGCTGAGTGCTTGGCGAAAAACCAGTCACAACTTATTTTTAAGTCACTACCTATATTCAAGTCTTGATCAGACCCAGCTGGGATTTGACACCATGTTGTCACATGCTCTATGGTTATTCTGAATTAAATAACCTAAAACCGCTCTGATTTAGTTCTTATCTTTCGATATATGTCTTATGATTTTGATTCAGATGATTCAAGGAACCCATGTCATCCTATGTTTTGAGGCAATTCCAAATTAAATAAAGTTAGTCTTTGATAATTTTGATATCTTAATCTCAGAAATATCAATGTTTTTAATTTTTATGAATCCAAGACACAAAATTGTCCTATTCCTTATGATAACTATGGACCAAATTAGGAAGCTGCAATCCTCAGATGATTAAGTTCTAAGTGAAGTGTCTTATGATTTAATTCTTATGAATCCAAGACACCACATTTTCATAGCTCTGGATCAAATAAGGCTTCTGCTTAAAATAATTGGTCATGTCTCAATCTGTAGAATTATCTTCAGATTTTAAGTCGGACGAATTGAAGACGCCATGCCGTCCAACCCCCTTTGCAAAATTCTGTGCACCTGAAAGTAAAAAAGATATTGATTAGAATCAACATACAGTTGAACCTGCCTTAAAGGCCACCTCTATATAAGGACTGCCTGCTTTTAAATACCAGTAAAATTTCATCCCAATTGCTCTTTATACATGTTATTTGATCCAGTTTGTAAAAGGTAACCTGCCCAAAAAGGCCACTTTTACTGGTTTCCTTGGATGGCCTTTATAGACAAGTTTGACTGTATCTATCACTAAAAAATATGTACAGTAGAAATACAGTCATGCAAGAAGTATTGGGTCGGGTAAAAAATTCATGGGAATTGACCAAGAAATAAGTTTTTGAGAATTTTTTTAAAATATATTGTTTTATATGAAAGAAAGAAGGATTTTACAAAGTGTCCAAATACTTCTTGCACCTCTGTACTATCATTCTATATTATTTTCTGAATACAATGAATGAATTGAAAGTCAGTATTTTGTAAACTTAGGTTATTTTTCTAGAATTTTTAATTTTCAAAACTTAATAGTCCTGGATAATTTTAAGTCAAATTTTGAGTTTTCTTACTGTCACTGTACCTGATTACAGATTATTTCAATTTTATTTATTCATTCATTCATTCATTTATTTATTTTTTTGGTGATTTATACCCCTGGTCAAGAATTTTTCAGTTATATTAGGGCAGTCAGTTAAGGGAAGATTGGGGACACTAGAGTGCCTGGAGAAAACAACAATCTTCAGCAAGCAAACTGACAAACTTTTTCACTCTATGTTCTGCCCAAAGAATAGAATCTATGCTGTAAGAGGAGCCATGATCACTAAGCATGTCCTTTAAACAATTTGGGCACCAACACACATCCCCTTTTATGAAAGACCTTAGGTCAGGGACAAAAATATCCATTTCATTATCAAATGTTTAAAAAAAATCTGGTAAAAGTTTCATTTTTTTTAATGATGATCATTTAAAAATTAAACAAACAATTTGAAATTTATGTCTTTCATTTAACTATCTTTTCTAAAAGCTGGTAAAAATGTAAATTCAGAGCGATCATTTTGAAAATTAAGCACACAAGAGTTGAGAGTTGAGTAATGGTGTTTAACATCCCACTCAAGAATATTCCACTTATCCACTTATATTGAGACATCACAAGCAATAGGCAGTGCAGAAATTTTGCCTGCATTGCTCTGATGGCATTATACAGCAGGGTTCTTTATTGTGCCACGCCTACCATGACACAGGACCTAGTTTATATCAACTTCCGATCCAAAAGAACTAAATTGACCTCTATTCCTTAATGCTGAATGCTTTGTGAAAGAACAGACACTATACCCACTTTCAAGTCTTGGGTCAGACCTGTCGGGGTTCAAACCCACGACCTCCTTATGGACTGAGCACTCTACCAACTGAGCTACAACAGTGGTTAATTAACCACACACATTGATTATACCTGGTATTGATTCTTCTGATAAGACTTGGATTCCATTTACAAATTCATACTGCAACGCGTCTTGTATGCTTTTAGCACTATATGCACTGTAATAGGCAGATTTTCTGTCTGTGTTCATACACTTCTGTGGGAACCTAGCAATGTCGAGTGCCATGTTTACAGCCACACCAAGACCTTGTCAAATAGAAATTATATGTATAAATATTACAAAAAATAAACTTTACTATTAACAGGGATTTTTTCTGGCCATTTTGAGAATGGGATTTTGAAGTGAAATTGGTGAAATACAATTGACAACATCCACATTTTGGGAGAAAAAAAGAAGCAACTCTGATTTACTCATTTTGACATATCTAATAGTAGGAGTTGTGTCCCTTGTACCAGAGGTAAATTAAATACATATCACTGTGTGTAAATGCCAGTTATAAAGATTTATCCACCTCAGATTAATCTCCTTTATTTCCATTGGTCAATTATTGACTTAACATGGGGTTATATTAGGTCACTGGTGATTATATACCTTGCCTGAAAATATTCAATCAGTAATAATTATGTTTCATATACCACTTTTGGAATTAATCATAAAATACATTAAAAAAATGTATTTTATAATTAAATTTAAAAAGTTGTATATGACAGCATCGTCAAAGTGGTTTGCAGTACTACAGTTTTGACATCTTGGAGATCAAGATCTCTGGAATAAATTCGCTTCACAGTGACTTAGTGACCTGATATTGAAATATATGTTATCATTAAAATTTATATAGTGTCGCCATGACTCCATATATTTCTGTAAAAATTGTATAAGGCTATCAAAATTTTAATAACTTCATGACTCCCTTACAATGCTGTGTGTATGTGTGTGTGTGTGTGTGTGTGTGTGTGTGTGTGTGCGTGTGTGGTGGTGGTGGGAGGGGGGGGGTTATAATAGATGCAATTTGGTCCAAATTCAAATTTCTATTAAAATTTAAAAGTGAAGGAACTTCAAAATTATTGTTTATAAGTCTGACAGACTTAAGGACTTATCTAACAGAGAGTAACATGGATGGCTCTGGCATTTGTCAATTTAGCCAATTGCTAATTTCAGGCTCCCAAAAATATTTTTGCCCCAAACTTTTTTATCAATTTCATTATGAGGCAAAATAAAATAAATGATATTCTCCCTCATTTAAGTATGAAAAGTAAACAAGTGTTACAAATTGTTAATAATCAACAAAATCTATACAGAAGATTAGAAGAACTACATTTCAGACATTTTTGCTGCTTTTAATTTCTTAGTTTTACTGGCTCCTTAACAATTACGACAACTGCAGTAGGTAGTTGGTAGAGTGCTCTCTCCATAAGTGTGAGGTCATGGGTTAGAACCCTGACTTGGTCTGACCCAAGAATTGAAAGTAGGCATTCCAAAATGAAATTTACGGTTCTTTTGGATGGGAAGTAAAATAAACGAGGCCCTGTGTCATGGTAAGCTTGGCACAATAAAGAACCCAACTGCATAATGCCATCAGTGCAATGCACAGACAAAATTTATGCAAATTAAACTATAGCTGGCGACGCCTCAATATAAGTGAAATATTCTTGACTGGGATGTTAAACACCATTACTCAACTCTAGTCTTTAACAAATAAATTGTCTCCTTAATATTCAAATTGGCTGATGTTTTGGTGCTTACTTTTTGAAACCTTAACCTAACCACGATTAACTACTCACCTGTACCCGTTTTAGTGACTCGATTGGCTAATCCGAATTCATAAGCTTCCTTAGCCTCAACAGGTCGACCTGTAAGAATCATATCCAGGGCTCTTGACAAACCAATAAGCTGAGGTAGTCTAGCTGTTCCACCATCCACCAATGGCACACCTACAAGTATAAGATGTCATCTTTCAATTCAAGTACTGTGCTTATAGTTGCTGTATTAATGGTCCAGTGTATTTCCGCAAAAAGAAACCATCGCAAAAATAAAAGAGTAATTTTCCTTTAACCTGATAAGACCGAGAAAATATGATACCACGAATACACTTATAGTCATCATCAAACTGAAAAAATTTGACAGAGTGAAAATAAACCAAATTGAATATACAGTATATTTGTTCTCTGTCAAGTGTAAAAACAAGATTCATGAAAATGGAAATCTCCAGATCACAAGAGGCCCAGAAGGGCATGTAAATCTCACATGGCTCAACTGACAAAATTTAATTTCATTTGCATTTTTTTCCTAAAACTAAAACCATATCAATGAAAAATGTATCAGAAAAATCCATTATAAATGTTAAATGGCTTTGTATCTGCTCTCTATATTTTAAATTCTATGCATGCACACATGGATGGATGCACACTTTACCATGCCATAAGCTCAGCTGGCTACAGCCAGTTACCGATAAGCTAAAACTGGTCTCAACTTCACAATCATTTTCTTAACTAAGATTTTTCCGTAACTTAAAACTCTGGGAAACTCAAATATGAATATCTTTGTTAGTTTTCAAGACATTGATTTTTATAAATTTAAGCTGTAATTTTGAAGAACATTTCAATCTTATTTAATTCAATTATATTCTATTTTTTTTTATTTGCAGTTAAAATATTGTAGGTTATTTTAAATATTTACAGCCTTAAGACTCTAAGGTTTAGAGGCTTAATTTAGGGGTTATTCTAATTGGATAGCCTGTTTAACATGTAAATACTAAATTTGTGTATCAGTCAGATTTTGTCCACAATAACTCAGACCAAATTTTGGTCATAACAAGTTACACATATCTCAGTTTAACTTGTTAAGATTCCAACAATGGCACGAAAAGTAGCTTGCTGTCAATCCCAGGCTCGAATTGGCTGGGATAAATCACACTTACCAAATCTCCTACAAAACACTCCCATTATGGCGGTGTCTTCTACCACTCTTAAATCACACATAAGTGCCAGTTCTAAGCCGCCTGCTACTGCATAACCTGATACAGAGGCTATAACAGGCTTTGTAAACATCATTCTTGATGGCCCCTGTAAAATCAAATAATAATTGTCAAGAACTGAAATAATGGGAAATGTAAAGCTCACTGTCACATATACCATTATGGTAACTCAGTTTGTAGAGTGCCTCCTTCATATGTGGTAGGCTGTGGGTTCGGACGCTGGCCAAGTATGACCAAAACCTGGAAATAGTTAGTGACTGTTCTTTTGCAAAGCACTGGGCATTTAGAAATGAACGTCACAGAGACCTTAAAAAAGGATGCCCCAATTACAGCAGGCATTGCAGGTTAAGGAAAACTCTCAGCACATAGCCCTGAGCACACTGCAAAGGTAAAAATTTCTGCCACTTTACTTATAGCTGGTGATGTCTGGAATTAAGTGAATATTCTTTACTGGTGTGTTAAACCCCATTCAATCAATTACTGCTGCATATCAACATTTAAATCTTCACAACACTCTAACAACGGTATTATGAGTGGAGTAATGTGTTTTGAATACCATTCAATTCAATTTTCTGTTATTTATATTGAGGCAGTCAGTTCAGAGATGATGGAGAAAACTGGAGTACCTTAAAAAATCTGCCATCCTTTGCCAAACAAACTGATCAGATTGATGTGCATAACAATTTTAAACAAAAGGCTTAAAAGCACTCGCTGTTTTATTCATGGTAACTGACTATGTTTTTAACATGATTCTGAAAAAGTTATATTGGCATTATATGTAGTCAATAAGAATTGCAGAACCATTTAGTACCAGTAATTCTCCAAAAAATTGCAATACCCTATTTGTGTGTCAGTACACCTATAGTACCGGTATATATAATTGACCAACTACATGTATATGCAAAATACTGGTTCACCCGGTGTCAGTATAGTGTAATTTGGGAGTGGTACCATTGTCTGCAGCATACTGACTCAATGAGGTAGCACCTTAAAGTCACCCTCAGAGTGCCAGCTGGTACAAGTCAGACCATAAAACACACTCCCACTTCACATGCATACATGAACTTGTTCATAGATTAATCCATAGAGATTAATAAAGTAGTTCTTGCCACAAAAAGCTCAAAAATGGATTATGCTACGTTAACCCCTTTACCCCCGCTATTTTTTGTGGCTTTTTACAAAACCAGTACCTGGTTTTCAAAGCTATTTTTCGGGCATTTAGACTAAAAGTTGTAAATACCAACCCATATATATTTAGTATCCCTATATACCATACTTCACTTATAGGTGCATAAAATCTAAATATCAGTTACCATGGCAACGTAACCATCGATTTTACCAAGAAAATGAGTAATATTTTGCACATTTTTGCATTTGTTTCAATAAATTGCTCATTTCCTAATTTTGACACATTAGAAAAATATCTATTCGAGTCCATATTAAATTCAAATATTACGCAAAGATGCTGTATAAAAATTATATCCAATTTTTTATGTTTTCCCAAAAAATAAAAGCAGCAAATTTTGTGTATTTTCAGCCAAATACTGAAAACAAACACTATATGTTTGTGCTAAATTTATATTTGAACAACCAAATTGATCGCAGTTTCGACTCCAATTTTTTTAAAATTATCGTTGGAGTTTTATGTATTAGAAGGTTAAACCATAAATATATTTTTACCTGATTATACTAAATAAGAATAATTTTTTTGACAAATATTGGTTACCATGGCAACAGAAACCGGAAATCCTTAAAAAACATTAAAAGCGGGAATTTCTGTTAAAAATTAAAACATTTCGCTTATTTTTATATACCAGCAAGTGAAAAATATGCTGAATTTCTATAAATAAAATCAGTTTCAAACATCTAATAACAATTTATACGACGTATAGTCCTTAAATTGTTAAATTATGACAAATTACACTTAAAATAAGCATGCTTAATTCTCAACAAAAACATCCATATTCTGTAAGTTTCAATGTTGACCTAGAATGTACTTGTATGGTTCTTACTTTCAACAATTTAAAACGGAATGGTTAGCAATATATATTGTAAACACTTATATGATGATTTTCACTTGATTTATAATTTGTCATAAATTTAATCAAATATCCGTTACCATGGCAACGGAAACTCGAAAACCTGAGAAATATAAGTGAAAAGTAGTATAAATTTGCTATTCTCACATTTTTCCAGATGGTAGACTATAGGTTCTGTCGAATTTTATAAGTATTAATGATATTTATAATAAGAGGGAACTGGTTTTTAAAATTGTCTCATCTTCGCTAGAATCAGAACTTAAATTTGATTGATTGATTGATTGATTGATTAGGGTTTTACCTTCAAGCCAAGTATATTTCAGTTATATCGGGATAAAGATGAAGCGACAGTGCGCACAGTGCAATCTGCTAGGTTCCTTATCATGACATGGTCATTGTTTTTTACCCAAAAACCAGTGGTTTGAATGCCAAGTTCTTGAGGAAAATAAAGTCACTATTGTATTTCCAAGCAGTGGTCTGACCCAGTCAGTATTCGGACCCCAACTTCCCATATACAACACTAGTACTCTACCGACTAAGCTACAGTAGTGGTGAAAAGTTGTGTGTAAAACGTGTACTTTTGTAATATTCAAAAATAAAATGCGCACATAAAAATAACAGAAATATTTGCAGTTAATAATAAAGTAAAAAAGTTTTATGAACAAAGAATACATAAAACACATTACTACAGCTGGTTTTGTCCGATTTCTTAATTGGGAAAAAGTTTAGATCGCTGTTTGAAAATTCTATTTGAATGTCATTCTACTAGTATTAAATTTACCGAATGCTTGACGAAATAACGGTTATGTAGCAGCCTATTTTCAGACTAACGAGTTGAGTTGAGTAATGGTGTTTAACGTCCCAGTCAAGAATATTTCACTTATATCGACACCTCGCCAGCTATAGACGAAGATGCAGAAATTTTGCCTGTACGTTGCGCTGAAGGCATTGTATAGCGGGTTTCTTTAGCGTGCCAAGCACACCGTGACACGGGGCCTCGTTTATTTTAAGTTCCAATCAAAAGAACCGTGACTTTCATTGTGTAATGGCGAGTGCTTGGCCAAAAAAACCAATCTTACCTTTGTTCAGACCCGTCCGGGGATCAAACCCACGACCTCCCACTTACGGAGCAAGCACTCTACCAACTGAGCTACCGCAGTGGTTTAATTTTTAGACTAGGTCGGGTAAGAGAGAATAAGTGAACACTATTTACCATTTGTATTTGACGACAAATTGAAGGTGCATTGGGAGCACAAGTGACACAGTGATCTTTCAAGAGAGAATCATCTATCGCGCCTGGCTTATACAGCACATTGCAGGTTTGAATTGCAACTGAGACAGATCCTAGTTTGCCAGGTCACTGGCCATAAATCGGTTGTTTGTAAGAACACTTTTTTCTCCAGTAGCCACAATCTTACCACTCTGATAATATAAGAATCAAGACTGAAATATATGTCGAAAAATACCCGTTACAGTTTCAAATGGAACTTAGGAAATATTTGAAAAGTGGTTGATTCCATCGGGACTGGAGATCACTGGAAAAAAGGCAGGACAAATATTCTGACAATGTTTTGTATGATTGTCAATGATTAATTGATAGTTAATAAGAGCAGACGGCCGATACCATCAAGCGATAGTACAAAGCACCACCACCTAGCCTTACAAATTCTTTCAAGCTATAAAACAATGACTACAGGGAATGTTCATTATTCTAACGCACCATCAGGGAATATAACTATAGAACTCTTTATCAACAAACAACCGTGGTCTTCAAAATTCAGGCATTTTAGGTGTTAATCCTTGTGTTCCCCAGTACACGACAGTAGACAGTATTCAGTCAGCTGAACAATAGTACATGTATATTGTGATCAATATTAGACAGAAACAACACTGAGAAACTTATTTGCATTGCATACGCCAAAACTGGTTACTATACCCTCAAAATATATGTGATCTGTGTAACAGATTGTCAATACACACTTCTATACTACTGGTTTACTCATTTGTGTCATATTGTCTCACTTACATCGATGCATCACTTGCTATATTCCTCTACTTTCAAAGCATTTATGGAAGTTTTTTTTCCTTACTGTGGAATAAGACTTCGTTATTTGTCCAATCTAGAGAATAGAGCCATTTCGGAAATTCTAGCCTGCACTTTTACTTACCGTAGCAGCATGAGAGAGAGATAGAGAGAGAGAGAGAGAGAGATCAAGGTGGTTATTTCTTTCTGGTATGGTGGAGAAAACCGAAGCACATAGCCCTGGAAACCACTTTGTGAACTGACGAACTTTCTCATGCAATTCTGTGAAAGTGCAGTTCTATTCAAGGTACCGTGACTTCCACATGAAGTGGAAGGAACAATTTATTAACCTTCAATCTTCCAAGAAGGATTTTTAAAAATATATATTACAATACTGGATATGTTGTGGAATTTTAAAAGCACATTTTTTTTACTTTATTAAGAGCAAAAAGCGTACCATCATCATCATGAATAATGTAATACAATGCAACCTTTGCAAAAAATAAATAAATAAATAAAATAAATAAATAAATAAATAAATAAATAAATCAATCAAAACAATCCTGATGCATACGGTCTTTGTAACTGAATTTCTTTAGAACCCCATCATTTTTTGTAATTTTTTATATTATGAATAATTGATTATTATTTTTATTTCTCCGTTAGCTTTAGCAGGAGTTATTGATCAGTAACTTATTTTGTTTTGAACTGAATCGTTCGTAGAATTGTACCTCACAGATATTGTTTTTTGAACTTTTAATATTGAACTTCACGTATATTTCTCGACTTCTGTTCATAAAAAGTGTGCCAAGACCAGCAATCATTTATCTAGATTATTTACATTATACTTACACTCATGATGAATACAAAAATATATATATATATAAATTTAAAAAATAACTGATCTAAATATAAAATAAAACCCGATGCAAGCCCGCGCCAGGCCCCTATATTTTTAGATACACTGTACGGACGTAGTAGAAGACAGTTCTTAGACGGATAAAGTTTGTGCGCAGGACGTGTAGAGTACAATAAATCTATGTCAAGTTCGAATGATAAAAGTTTTTAAGAAATAGATATGTAGCATATTTTAACACAAATCTTCCAAACTCACTCAATATTTGTGTATATACTGATATAGCTTACAGATGCACAACGAACAACAACAACTAGCAATGACCCATGATGTTTACTTCTTGCTGTTTACACAGACCTGCCTGTCGATGCAAAACGTGATGAATCAACTGAGAAGATCTTTTTTTAGTCAACCATGTATAATAAACATAAATTCTTAGAAGCACCAACTTTTTTATCCAATATTTGATTGTGAAAATAAAAAAGTATTCGAAATTGAAAATAGATTTTGAAAAGTTCCCGTAAACATCGATACAAAAGATCGATCGAGTTGCACCTTGTAGACGTTGACATGTAAAAATAGGTTGAAAGTTTCACATCGGATGCACCTGTTAAAGATTTCGAATCGTTTAATTGATATCATGTCTAGAGTATAAGTATTTTATATGTGTATAAACTGGAGGAAAAAAGCTTTCTAACGGCATAGATTTTGTGAAATTATATAGTGACTGTTGTAGAATTTTAAATGCTTCAAACTCGACATTGTCTAAAAATAAAAAAAGAATACACGTTTTTCGAGGATGAAGGTAAAAACGTCAAAGTGAAACGTTATGAACACAAAAAGTGGTAATTGTTCAGTGTGATAAATTTTATACTATTTATATCTCTATAACTGATTTCTTTACATAAAACAAACAACCTTTTCCTGCTTTTTATAAAAATCTGAATTGTTACGAAATTGATAAACTATTTCAAAAGTTTGAACGAGTTACTTTTTCTCTAAAAAAAACAGAGGAAAATCAACTCAAAATTTTAATCACGTAAAAAATGAAACCGTTCACAAATTTCAAATAATAAATTCGAGCTAGAGTATTCTTTCTATCAAAAAACCCGAAGAACATTATTTGTAGGTAATGTTCTGTAGTTTCCTATGATACCAAGTTTATGTCGATCCGTCAATATTTACGATTTTTACATCAAAATATGTACGACACACTGCCTGAAAATCCGGTTGGCGCTCTATGGCACTTACGGGGGTTAAGGGGTTAAGCAACATTCAACAACAACAACAACAGCAAAAAGGCCCTTAGGTAACATATTAGCGAATTTCATTTTTTTGTATATTTTTGAAATACTGCTAAAATTGGGTATGCAAACAATAATACACAATAATAAAAGTAAAATCACCCAGTAGTTGTTGAGAAATTGTAAAAAAAGACACCACAAAGCCATGTCTTCATAACAGACTTGTAATTTTTGTTGCATTCAAAATCTGTTTCAGCATTATGATTGTATTGCCCAATGGGCCCTTTTCACTTAGGGAACATCAAATATATCATGCTTATACAGTGATTTTGTTTGCTTAAATTAACACCGAAGAAAATGACTAAAATTTCCCAATTTTTCTATTTAAATTCATAAAAACAACAGTGATACATTTAAAAATTACATCTTAGTTATCCTTATCCACTAAATATCAGATGGTACCACAATATAGTGTCTTTGCAATTAATGTTACTAGCTATTGCCAGCATATCATAATGCAGTTTACTAGATCTCAGAACTTCAATTTTCCCAATCTTAAAGGCAGAAGATAGTTTTCAAAAAATGTAACAAAATCAGTGTTATACCATAAGTCAGCATGTTACTATTAACGTGACACTGTCTTACCAGTGGTCCAAAATCATCCTCATCAGGAGGTTGTGGTAATGATGATATGTCAGCACTTGACAAACCTTTTAAATCATACCCAGCACAGAAATGGCCACCTAATGAGGAAAATAAAACTGTGATAAAGAGTGCTTGCTTTCTATGTGGGAGGTTGTGGGTTTAATCACCAGCCAGGTCTGTCCAAGACTTAAAAATAGGTAATGATTGTTCTTTCACCAAGCACTCAACATTTAGAAATGAAAGTCATTGGGTCCTTCGGAAGAGACCTTAAAAACTGATGCCCCTTGTTACAGCAGTCTTGGCACATTGCCCTGAGAACACACTTCAACACAGCACTGTATAGGATTTTATTAGTTCTAGTACTGTAGCTACTAAGCCAGCAAGTGCTATATCATGTAATGTAAAAACCCATGTAATTTGGCCACCTGTGTAATCTATGCAGGTGATTTTCAAGCTAAATTTTTGTTAAAAAAGCTTCTACTCGTGTAAATTTCGCACCTATAAATTTCCATTTATAACATAAAAATTTCCAGGATTTCCGATCATACGGTCTAGGGAAAAGGGTTTTCCTCCGATAAAATATTTGTTTCAGGACCACGTATTTTACGCCCTTATGGGCAGGTGACCTTTATAAACAGGTTCAAATAATATGAACAAAGAGCAACTGGGATACAATTTTACTGGCCTTTACAAGCAGGTGGCCCTTATATAAAAGTGACCTTTCAGGCAGGTTAGACTGTACTTACAATAGGGCCATATTCAGTTGTGTTTGGGTCATCAGGCATGGATGATGGGTCAGCTTTAGACAGAGCCTTCAGATCCCAGCCAGCACAAAAGTGACCTCCTAGAAAAACATTTAATCAAAATCATGATTTTTGTCAATTTTTTAAATGTTTAAAATTAAATCTATGTTATTAAATATATTTAGCTGGTTTTGGAAATAACTTTAACAGGAGGGAATAAAAATGCTAGCCAGAATCTGGGGATCAAACCCATGACCTCCTGCTCAGAAGGAAAAATACTTTACCATCTGACCTACATAAACAACTACAACTGTCCCATTCATTCAAAGTTTTCCACAATCATAAATGTGTAAGTTTTTATGCTACTGACGGCTATAATAGCCAAGTTGGAAGAGTGTTGGCTCTCTATGCGGGAGGTCAGGGCTTGAATGCTGGCAGGTCTGACCAAGACATAAAATAGAAATTACCGTAAATGTTCTTTCGTCAAGCATTCAGCATTTAGAATTGAAAGTCACTGGTACTTCGAAAGAATCCTTAAAATCTAATGTCATGCGTAAAAGTAGGTGTGACACACCCCATGTTTAGACCCGAATGTGCACCGCAAAAGCCAAAGATTCTGGCATTGCACCTATAGCTGCTGCTGGTGATGCAAAATGCAGTTTAAAGGCCAACATATCTGATATTTCACCTATACCTGGCCATAAGTTAATAACATAATTGAAATATTCATGACTTGACTGTAGAAACTCCATTCACAGGTTCAGTCAATCAATTACAGTCAAATCTGCCTATAAGGCCTACCTAAGGGAACCAGTAAAGGTGGACTTTATGGACAAGTGGTCCTTATATACAGGTTTAAATAACATGGACAAAGAGCAACTGGGATAACATTTTACTGGCCTTTATAGCATGTACGTCTTTTATACAGTTGGCTTCTAATGCAGGTTTGACTGCATGTACATGTATATAGTAAGAAACAAAATTTACATAAAGTAAAAAACCCTCCACTTTGTGCAGGTGAAATAATTTTTTATAAAGTCCAACCTGCTTTCAAGACCACCTCTATATTAGGGCCACCTGCTTATAAAGGTCATTAGAATTGTATCCAAATTGTTCTTTACTCATATTATTTGAACCTATATACATGTATATATATATATAAAGGCCACTTTTACTAGTTTCATTGGGTGACCTTTATAGACAGGATTGACTGTATTTTTCACCTTTTCCATAAAGAACTGCAACTAAAGAATCCTTGTCACTTTCAAACGTTTTAAACGCTTCATATAATAACTTGGCGGTGGGTGGGTCTATGGCATTGCGACTCTCTGGTCTATTTATGGCAATCATAAATACAGATCCTAGTTTCTCTGTCTCTATGGTACCTGAAAGAAAATCAAAATCAGTACTTTTCTTAATTTTTTTTTTATATAAAAAACTACCTTCTGCTTTGAATATCGAATTTATTGGGAAAATTAAAATTATAAATTTCTGAATTATATCAAACTATATTATGACATGCACAAGACTTGCTTGTTCATTTTTTTTTTTTTTTGCACTAGAGATTCCACACTGCAAACATGTACAGTTTTTCCTAGATGCAATGTCTAATTGTGGATGTTACCAAGTATTGCATTAACTTGGAAGTCAATTCTATTTTACATACTGATATCCTTTCACAGATGTCAAGGCAATGGACTTGGTGGGACAGGATTATAGCAAACTTTACAAATGCATTATCAGTGAGCAAGCACTTGCTGTTGTAGTCACTGTTACCTTAATTTAGTCATAAGATGATAACAGAAACTCAATTACTTCTTCTTCTTCTCCTCCTTCTTCTTCTGTTTACTGAGTAGGCCTCCTCCTGGAGTGTATCACTTACTCAAGCATGAGATGGATGGTTAAAAACCTCTTAAGGCACTATTTACAATTAAAATTAGGAAACAGCTGTAGATTTAGTGAAATGTAGGATGGTCTACTGGTAGCTAGATGGTCTACTAGTAAGGCAGTGAGGCAACATTGTCTGGAAGCCTGTTCCACTGTATGACGGTAAGTGGAAAAAAGGAATATTTGTATACATTTTGTGTTGTTTGTTTTTGCCTAAAGGAGAGACTGTGGGCGTTTCTGGTAAGTCGGGAAGGCGGGATGAGTTCGTTGGAGGGGACTGCAACGAGACCGTGCAAAATTTTGTAAAGGAGAACTAGCCTTGCATCACTTCTTCTTTGTGCTAAAGATGCCATCCTAGCCTGTTTAGGATGGATGTAACACTAGATGCAAGTTTATAATTTTGCATTACCCACTTTGCAGCTTAACGTTGTACTATTTCGAGCTGCTTGATTTGTGATGATGTATGTGGGTCCCAGACACTAGCAGCGTGTTCTAATTTAGGTCTTACCATAGTTCTGTATGCTGTTGTTTTTAGGTGTTGGTTCTTTGTTTTGATGTTTCGTCTTAGAAATCCAAGTGTCCTGTTTGGTTGTTCTGTTGATGTGTGTGCTCCAGTTTAGGTTATTTGTGATGTCTACTCCGAGGTATTCAGCTGAAGGTGTTGTTTCGAGCACTTCTCCATGGAGCCTATATTTGGTTGGTATTGGTGTTTTTTTATGTTTTAACATGAATAACCTGGCATTTACTTGGGTTGAATTTCATATCCAACTGTTTTTCCCATGTTTCAAGTTTTTCTAGGTCCTCTGAAGAATCCGAAAAGTTGTCAATGGTAATATAGACTGCAGTATCATCAGCAAATAGTCTGACTTGTGATGTTAGGTGTTCCAGTAAGTCATTGATGTATACTAAAAATAATATGAAACCGAGTACAGATCCTTGTGGCACACCTGATGTTACAGGGATAGATGATGAGTTAAATCAATCTACAACTACTTGTTGGAAACGGTTACTGAGGAATCCATGTATCCAGTCTAGTGTAGAGCCCCGTATTCCATATTGGTGAAGACAAGTTTGTAGAGGCTTTGCTGAAGTTCAGTAGGATGAGATCTGTTTGTTTTCCTTTTTGTATGTTTTGTGAAAATTCATCTATTAACATGTCAAGTTGGGTTTCACAGCTGCGTTTTTCACGAAAGCCATGCTGGAGACAAAAAAAGTATGTTGTTCCTGGCAAGATGTTTGACGAGATTGGATGTTACGATGTGTTCAAGGTTTTTGCAGAGGATACAAGTCAGAGATTTCGGTAGTTTGCTGGGTGACAGATACATAAGTATTTCTGTTTAGGACATTTGCGGGTTAAAATAAAAGCAGATGCAAGACATCGGTAAATTATAATGAAAAAATGCATTATACACTATACTCAAACCTACATTTTGTTCGGATAAACTGCTTTACGTAATGAAATCTTGGTCTGCACAAGTGTCTTAGACAAAACGAAACCATGCTGAAACAAATATAAACATGTGTAATACCTAAATTGGTAAAGGATTGCGGTCGATACTCCGGAAATTCGAATCTATGGATTGACTACTGAATCGGTTATTTTTTCTATGAATTTTATTTAGCATTACGGTAACGTTTTATGGAATTTCATTGTCATTCATATAAAATTTTACTGGAACTCTAAAGAGATTTGTCGGCTTTTTTTCTGGAATTCTTGAAAATGTCGCCATAAGCTACATTTTACTTGATTCACGAGTAAGAATTTTCTGGAATTTCAATGTTAGTCATCATCCATACGAATTAATATTGGAATTCCAGAAAATTTTACCACTAAAATACTCAGTTTGATTTCCAATGAAATTTGGTATAAATGACCCTGGAATTCCACAAAAATAAATTTACAAATCCCTTTGGAATTCCAGTACAAAACATAAATAAATAAATAAATAAATAAATAAATAAAACTTGATCAAATCATTATGGATATCAACGGACCGATTCCAGAAGTTTTACAAACCGACCTAAATTCAGAAAGTATTTAGTATATTGATACGTCCCTGATCTGATCAGCTGACATAGCCCAATTTTTATAAATTATAATCTAATCGGAATCTGGCCCTTGTGCTTCAAACTTAGTAAAACAGTTAATAACGCACGGCGACGAATCCGCGACATTATTACAGGTATATTTATAATAATAAAAGACAATTAATGCTTTAAAATGCAATGAACTCCTGGAAATTCTCATTATAAAAACTGTATCGCGATAAAATAAAAGAGAAATAAGTTTCAGCTGAGCCATAAACAGTTTATCTTCTCCGGCCACGGCTTGATGGGAGATGTTAATGCACTTAGCCATGGTGAAATCTTCTCATGATAACTTAATTTACCTTTGTTCAGTAAATTTCAATCGCTACTGATTTGGCTGTGAGCATCCTCTGTAGCGGCTTAAGATGTCCTACTCTTTTTTTTCGAACTCTACAAAGGTGTCACAAGTTAGTGGAAACACGGGACCTCGCTTTTGAGTATCTACCGGAAAGAGTTTGTTATAGTAATGGATTTGTTTACAGCTCTAATATGAGCAGGAGATGAAAATCATCAGCTCAGAAAGTCTCAAGTGAGGTTCGAACCCACAACCCTAACTTCGAAAAACCAGTGACAGTAACACTTGTCCATGTCTGCCCATGTATAACTCACAGCACGAGTTTCTAGACGCCCCTAGCACAATATAAGCTTTGATTTTCAATGACACCTAAAATTCACGAATATCTCAAAAAACTAATACAAGTATTCAGCTTTAAAACTTTTCAGATTAGGAAAGGATCTTGGTTAAGAAATAATTGTGAAAAGGTCAGCCCGCTTGCTGAAAGTTAATACTTTTCCCCGATGTTACATTTTTTAAATAGTGACGAACCTTGAACGTACTGTCTCGATATAAGTGGAAGAATTCATCAGGACTGGGGCATAAAATGCCATTATTCTGATTTTGTTCGGTTTTTGTTTGGTGATATTTGTTATTTTGTCTTTTCCTAAGTGCATGTTCTTCGCTACAGATTTACAATTTGCTATTTTAAATCTACATCTTCATCACAAGTTTGTGTGAATAGAAGGTTTACATACAATACAGCCCTGTCCAAAGTTTAACACTAAACTTATGAATTCGAACCCAAGCCGATTCGGCCACTCATTTCTGACCCTGTCGACAGCAGCTATCTATCTCTTGGCAGCATTTTGGTCACAGGTTATTTATATATTTGCCACTCAAGGGGTTCTATTTGTTGTTCAAAGTTCTCTACATTTGTGGAAATAATTATTAACATACAATAAATATTATTGTTCAAACAGTTTAATGTCATTCATTTATGTAAATTTACAACTTGTTTATATTTTGTTGAAGTTCTCTACAATTGTGGAAATAATTATTAACATACAATATTATTGTACAAGCAATGACTGGTTATTCACTTATGTATTTACAACTTGTTTACATAAACTATACGTACTAAAAGTCTATTATTTATACGTATCAGTGTTCAATCTAGGATTTTTAAGCGGCCAATAACAAAAAATACAAATAAATCAATAATTAAATAAATTATCTATTTTAATTAAATAATTAATAAAAATTACAACAAACATTAAAAAATTAAAATTTAATAGATAAAAACAAAAGCAGAAAAATTAATATTTTGCACAAATAAAATAATATACATCAGACTAAGGCATTAACAATGGGGTACTGATGTGACAAAATGAGGAGTAAATGGTCACATATCCTATCTAGACTGACCACTGAGATACAGTACAAACCTGTCGAAAGTTTAACACTAGGCTACAGAATTGTTGCTGGATTGTCACTGATCATCTTGGACCCTCGTTAGGTATATCTGTACATCATTTCAATACCTGTTATCTGTTTCCAGATTTCAGCTTTTCTGGCACTAGCAGGGTTTCAAAATTCCCAAAGTCCGAGGTCCGGGACCTTATGATTTTACACTGGGACTTTTCATATTTAAACTGCAAAAATCCAACAGATCTAGACCTGTCAATTTTTTTTACCAGGAATCGTTTTCAGATTATTTTACTTCTGAGTATAAATACATTTGTAACAGTCTTGTTTTGTTTTTTATTATATATATATTATATATATATATATATGTACTTTATTTCATGTAACAACATCATTGCACATGGACCTTTCATTGTTGAAATGGGACATGGGGCCTGCCAAACATAACGACAAAACGGTCTTGAACCTGTAACTAGCTATCCGTATCTTTATACAGAGAAGTGGTTAAGCCAGTGTTAAACTTTAGACAGGTCTGTACCGTGTATGACTTTTAAATAATGGCAATTTCTAAACAGCAGCAACAACAACAACAACCACAACAAAATAAAAATAAAAACAACAAACAAACACAAAATATTATTTATAGAAGTAAAGGTGCATTATCTAGGGTTGTAAGTGTATAATTAAGTGACTATTCAATTATACAGCACAGACCCGTCGAACATTTAACACTTACATACAGAACAAGCCATTAACACTAAGCTAACGACTTAATTAGTGCTGAACATTTTAGCCAACCCTTAGAGCTCTATATCTTTCAACAGTAGCAGTTTTTTGGCCACTCATATAATTATTTATATCTTTGCCATTCGACAGCCGAACTTTAACCCCTTTTTGTTAGTTCAGTGTTAAAATTTCGACAATCTGCACTGAACGTATTTTATGTTAAAGATAATTAAATTGATGGCATTTAAACAAAGTAGAATTTTTGTGTAAATCTTGAACATCAAAATATAATATACAGATATCGCCAATCTTTCAGACTTACTGAACTAATTTTTTTCATTAAATCGGTGGCATTTAAACAAAGTAGAATTTTTGTGTAAATCTTGAAAATCAAAATATAAAAATTACAGATATCTCTAATCTTTCAGACTTACTGAACTAATTTTTTTCATTAAATCGGTGGCATTTAAACAAAGTAGAATTTTTGTGTAAATCTTGAAAATCAAAATATAAAAATTACAGATATCTCTAATCTTTCAGACTTACTGAACTAATTTTTTTCATTAAATCGGTGGCATTTAAACAAAGTAAAATTTTTGTGTAAATCTTGAAAATCAAAATATAAAAATTACAGATATCTCTAATCTTTCAGACTTACTTAACTAGTCTTTTTTTCAGTCTTATTTTTTTATCTCCGACTCAAACATAGATTTATTGCTAAAAACTTTTCAATTATCATTCTGGTATAAATTGTGAATTGAAATATATTCTTACATTCAACCATTAAAGGTTTGATGATTTTTAGTGATTAAATCTTAAAGTATAATATTTTGTATTTTAGCTAGATTGGTACCAGTGTTATGAAATAAAAAACAAACAAACTAACCTATGTCATAATACCAATCCAGATGCAAAGGAAAACTTTGAAACTTAGGTTAAACACCCGAACTTCCACCAGGGAAAAATTATCAAAACCTAAATGGCTGAAAGTAAGAATATACAAATGTCATATATTTCATTACACTCGGCCCTTTTAGGAAAAAAAATAAAATTGTATAATTTTAGAATTTAGGTTTTAATTTACTATAAAAATTGCCAAATGCTAAATGCCTTAATATACGTATACTCGTACTTCAACTTTCAGTACATTAAGCCACTTAGGATTTGGGAATGTTTAGTTAATGTAAAAGTTTGTACTTAGGTGAACCTTGTTCATAATAAAGCCTCAAAAAAGTATATTTCATTATATGATAAATAGAAATCCTGTATAAGCAAACAACATTCATATGTCTGCTTGACCTTTTATTAGGAATATTCATATAGGAGGGTCCAACCAATACATGGGAAGCGTTAGGAGTCGCAGGAAATACATATACACATTGCCCATGATTAGTGTTCCCATTATATAGACGAAATATACATACGTGATTCCTATTACATCCATAATAAATATTCATATCAAAGGTCAAGCAGACAGGTCAATGTTTTAGTAGTTTTACTACTATGATAGTACAGGCCTGTCGAAAGTTTAACACTACATTTACGAAGACGTGCCAAATCAACAGTTCATCTCGTTGCCTCGTTAGCTGTATATAGCCAGAATTTTGGAAACTGCCTACAGTATCTTTTGGAATCTTTTCGAAACTATAGCTGTCCATTTTCGGCTATCGGCAGCCGAGGCTTTCCTTAGGTCAGTGTTCAACTTTGGACTGGTCTGCAGTGTATATACACCTACAGTACAGAGCTGTCGAAAGTTTAACATTGAGCTTAAGAAAATGAGTCGAGGCTAGGCCGAAATATGGATAGCTTATGCTAAAAAGGGGCTAGATAATAACAGACTAAAAGCTGTGGCGAGATCGAGGCAAATAGGGTGACGGCGAGTTGTCTATTCACCAATAACTCGTAAGCTTAGTGGTAATGTTCTGTATTTACAAATCAAAATGTGCCCGTTGGACCTTTAATTTGAATATTAGATTGGACTAAAAGACTGTACGATTTAGGTAAGACAGCATGTTTGATTACCATTTACGACCGGTAACCAGTATTACCATCATCTATATATCAACTTTATATAGACCCTAAATTTCACAACAAATATGTCTGTTTGAATATTCAAAATAAAGGTCAAAAGACCAGGTCAAACTTGATGCAATATATCAGAAATAATTGTGAATTCTGTAGTTGTCACGTGTACATCAATAAAACAGACGTCATTTTCTGAAAAATCCTTCATCGCTTAAAAGTCATTACTTTGTTAAAAGTTTCTAGATTATAAATTAATGTATTTTTTAATTTCAAGGATGTAAAACTCCGGAGTAGTTCAAAGTGAAAGTAGAAGTTCCTTGTACCTGTAGTTCCGACCACTTCCGAGACACATATTTAACCTGGAGACGGGTCAATATATGTATTTTCAATTTCGTAAAAGTAAAACTCTGGAGTAGCTCAAAGTGAAAGTAGGTCTAAGTTCCTTGTACCTGTAGTTCCAACCACTTCCGAGTCATATATTTAATCTGGAAACAGGTTAATATATGTATTTTTCAATTATGTAAACTTAAAACTCCGGGGAGTTTCAAAGTGAAGGTAGAAGTTCCTTGTACATGTACGGTTCCAAGCACTTCCGAGTCACATACGAGTTTATATAAACCTGCGATTATTCCTGAATCTAGTTCATAGTTTCTTTTATTTTGTAATATTTGTATTTACTGATTAACAAATATTGTTTAAAGTTAAAACAACCATCGATCTTTCGAAATTCCACGGTTTTTATGGTATAGGCAAACAACACTGACATGTCCGCCTAAGCTTGAACTTTCATTAGGAAAATTCGTTTAAGAGGACCCACCACCCAATATATGGGTTGTGTAAGGATTTGCAGTTAATCTATATAAATATACACAAGGCATGTGGTTAGTGTTCTCATTATATAGACGAATAAGCAGTTAAATACACTCACCCATTATAAATATTTAAATTAGAGGTCAAGAGTACAGGTCAATGTTGTTTGCCTATATATTGATGTATTCCACTGATTATTCTTATCATTCACTAAAACTTGCAGGTGTAAACTTCTCCGCCGGTGCTTGTTGTAACAAACAGTTTTGTCTTTGTAATGTCAAAGAAAATCGCCCACGGTGTGACATTTTCTATCAGTTTTCGAAATGTTGTGCCATTTGGTGAAAATACACATACGTTTTTGCTGTTGTAACCACCAACAAACACATTTCCATGTGCGTCCAGAGCAATACCATGTGGACGCTTCAGATATGGAGAGGAGAAATGTTTCACTTCTATGCCATTAGGAGATTTGCACGTCACATTGTCTCCATCCTTATGGAAAATATTGCCATTTGATGAGATGGTTACATATGTTGGCCAACTATAATCTACAACGGAGAGCGTTTTCTTAACATTTCCAGTCAAATCCCAAATTTCTATTCTGCTGTTGAATCCAACAATTATACTATCCTTTGTGGCAGCTAAACCCGAAGGTTTGTCTTGACACTTGATCTCATCTTTAAATTTGAAAGCATTTTGTGTAACTTCAAATCTCTTTATGTTTAACGTATTGAATGAGACCATGATTTCAGACGGCTGTATACAACACGAATCAATTGGTTGTTCCGTCAATGAAGAATCTTCAAATAAAAGTTTATCATTCTCATAAGCTTGTAATTTGTAACGATTATAGTTACAAAGTATGACTCTTCCATCTGGTAAATATGTTCCACCCGCGAAACCGCCATCAGCTGTTATGGTATGCTGTTTTGATATCTTAAGATTCTGTACATCCACTGGTTTGGTGTTAACCACACTCCCTGGTTCTTCAATACAAAGATCACTGACTGCATCGACCAAACTGGTAACATTTCCAGATAAATCGCGAGTTTTCATGCTAACTTGAGCGACGGAACTCAAAGAGCCGACAGACGTAAGGACATCATCTACTTCTAATGTGTAGTCACAGCATTCAACTTGTTCAAGGCCTTGTTTCAAACTTTCAACTTGGTCCTTCAGCTGGGTCTTCATTTTTTCTTTTGTTATAAATATCTGTCTTGGTGACCCCTGTTCACACACAGCGTCCATCAATTTTCCCCCTTTCTTCAAAGTTTGTTGGAATGTCCCAATTTGTGTTTTCTTTTGGGAAATTTTTATGTTCTGTTTCTTGTGCAAAGCCTGAAATTTGGTGTTGAAATCTGCATGAAGACTGTCGAGTCTACCTTTAGCAGTTTCGATGAAATTGGACACTGAACGACTTAATTCTAATTGACGTTCAGCAAGCCTACTTTCATTATTTTCTGCCATGGTTCTCAATTCGTCAGTTTTCTTGTCAATATCTTTCAGGCATTTCTTAAAGTTCTCAACCGTTTTTCCACTCTTCGGATCTGTAACCATTTCCTCAAATGTAGAAATATGTTCGCATTTTCTGTGCTGTGTTGCCAAACAAATGACACAGCACATTTCTCTATGGTCGACGCAGTACACCTGAAGGACATTCCCGGCATGCTTCATACATGGTTCCTCAACATCAATCTCCGTAGTTTTGTAAGAATCATCAATGGGGACTGTCACATGGTTTTTAGTTATTTTCAATTGTTTGTGATAAGCGGTACAGTTATCACACAGCGCTTCCAGACACGAGGTACACCACGAAATGGCGATTATTTTCTCATTCTTGCTGCTACATGGGTCACATGACTTTTTACCTTGCGATACCTGTGACCTGTCAATTAATGACGTAATGAAATGATTTCCAGGTAACATGTCTGCTATCTGTTCAGAAGATACTTTTTCTGTGATCATGACTGACTTTCTACAAATTGGACATGGGAACGGCCCAGCTTGTTTCCCCTCCCCACCGAGCTGTGCTATGATGTACGACCTCAGACAATGATGACAAAACGTATGGGAACATGGTAAATACTTTGGACTCGTGAACTGTTCAAAACAAATTGGACAAGCCAGAAGGTCATCGTCTTCACATTTAGCCGTCGCCATACCTGGAAAAGATCAAAGTCCTATTTTTCTACTTTCGTTTTGATCGGAAACTAAAATATGTAACAAAAAGATGAATCGGATACGGTATAGCCGATTAAAACGCGGATCAACTACTTCTACTACTATAATAATAATAAAGTACATAGAGGATCTTAGACGAGTGGGGGTTTAATATGAAATTTATTAAACTCGTTTAATAAATTTCATATTAAACCCTCACGAGTCTAAGATTCTATATATCACATAACTCAAAATACCGAGGCATAATGACATGATTTGATGCCATATATAGAAACAGGCGATTTCTATCTAGGTCAGACAAATCACCTCCAAATTAACTGCGCAAGTAAGAATATAGTTCTATTTGGTTATAGTAAAAGTAAATTAATCACCTAGAAAAAAAGACATAATCAGTATGTAAGTTTAAATCATAATATTTTTCCGAATGAATCAAAATTATTTTTCAAAGAATCGGAAAGTCTTCAAAAGTCTAAAAATAAAGAACAGACTGACACATTTTTCATATGACGTCATTAGGCACGACCACTACGTAAATCAGAAGCGTGATAACTGATTACGTCACAATCAAGTGATATTACATTGGTACCTGTGTAATACGAAAAATATTACACCGTTTTATTCCATCAATAAACAGGAGAGTTGTGTGATATAATAATTTGTTAACATAGATCTAACAAAATATACCCGATGTTAATAATAATAATGGTGGTAAAGTACACTTACATGTATTTGTTAACCTCTAGATCAGCGACATTATGTCAAGTTTACCTTTTTTAAAACTAAATGATATACATTTGTACATTCTTTTCATTCCACTCAATACCATCGGAGATGGTTTTCGAGTCAACATATTTACATGAGTTTGCGGCATTACATAATTACAGTCAAATCTGTCTATAAAGACCACCCAAGGGAACCAATAAAAGTGGCCTCTATGGGTAGGTGACCTTTATATACAGGTTCAAATAATAATATTATGCATAAAGAATAATTGGGATACAATTCCACTGGCCTTTATATAAAGGTGGCCTTTAAGGCAGATTGGACTGTAAATATATATATACATAAATCATGTGACAGTATCTGTAGTAATTAATCAAAATTATCACAAAATATGTAAATGAATGAATGTGAATACTAAGAGGTATCAATAAAAATCACAAAGCAAAGCTGCGTTGAATGATAAGCAAAATAGTATAATAGGTGATCGGATCGCTCCTCACCTACAATTCCCTGCAATGCTTATCATACAATCGAAGCCTCACCATGCGCTTATCACAGTTTTTGTGTTATGCTCCAGACAAAGTATAATCAAAGCACTGATAGTGCTGAACGTGAGAAAGTCATGATGATAGTGGTGGTGGTTCTGCCGCTACCGATGATGATGGAAATATGACATAAGTTGTGCTGTTGCTGCAGCTACTGATGAAGATGGCGATGGTGAAGATGATTTTATTTTGTTGATGATGATTTGACATGAGTTATTCTGATGAAGACGATGAACCATGATCTTGTTAATGATAATGTTGATGTTTTATGATGATGATGATAATGATGATGATGAAGATGGTTTCACTATGTTGATGATGATGATATTACATGAATAGTGATGATGATGATGATGATAATGTTGATGATACAATATCTTTCTTATCTGAAAATATGCAATGATTTTATAGTAGCAAAAGCAAATGATGTTGTTGTTTTAGATCTAATTTCAGTCAGCCATCATAATCAATATCTTTAACAGAACTTCCAATGGCAATTCACCACCACCATCATCATCATCATCATCATCATCATCATCATCATCATCATCATCATCATCATCATCATCATCATCATTATCGTCACCATCATCATCATCATCATCATCATCATCATCATCATCATCATCATCATCATCATCATCATCATCATCATCATCATCATCGGCAGCAACAGAACTCGTGCCACCATCATGATATACCATCATGAGTGATGTTGTTTTAGATCTAATTTCAGTCAGCCATCATAATCAATATCTTTAACAGAACTCCCAATGGCAATTCATCATCATCATCATCATCATCATTATCATCATCATCAACTCATCATCATCACTATGAATCATCATCATCATTATTATTGGCAGCAGCAGAACACAATGTCATCACTACCATCTATATCATCTTCTTCATCAGATCATCACCACCATCACCATCAGATTTACTCGTGTCATCAGCAACATAAGAACATTGAAATCATCATCATCATCATCATCATCATCATCATCATCACGGTCATCATCATCATCAGGTTTACTCATGTCGCACCATCATCAACATGAAGAAATTATCATCATCATCATCAATATCATCATTATCATCATCATCACAAATCTACATGTCACAAATCTTTATGTCACATCATCATCAATATGGAGACATCATTATAGTCCGTGGGCTAGGTGGACCCACCGTGCACTCCCCTCCCCCCCCCCCCCCCCCCCCCCCGCAGGATCCTCCGACACCACTTTTTTCTGGTACCTTAGGGTGTCTAGTAATGGAATCGGGATGTTTCCCAGAAATAAGTTGGGATGCTCTTCATGAAAAACTTCAATATTTAAGAGTACCTGAAAGTTTTCAGTAAATTTCTCTAGAATGCAAGAATGGTTTATACTTATTCAGGCCTTTTAAGCTTACTTGGTCAATTTATCAATTATTTTGACAACATTTATCTTAGCACTAAATTATATAAAAACAAAGATTTTATTTTATTTTTATTCAAACTAATTGTAAATTAAATCAATGACTTAAACAATGGAGAGGAAAGCAACTTAATTCAAAGTAACTGGTCATGGTGAAGGGTTTAAACAATGATCACATCATGTTAATGATATGGCATGAGGCGTTCTAATGATATGGGGATGATGTTCTGATAATATAATGATGATGTTCTGCTGCTGCTACTGCTGCTGCTGCTGCTGCTGCTGCTGATGATGATGATGATGATGATGATGATGATGATGATGATGATGATGATGCAACATGATGATGATGATGATGGTGGTGGTAACACGAGTTCTGATGCTGATGATAATAGTGGTGACATGAGTTCTGTTGTTCATTATAATAATAGTCCGTGGGCTAGGTGGACCCACCGTACAGTTGATATCAGTCCCCGTGTAAAGTTTATACCAATCCCCGCGTACAGTTTATACCAGTCCCCGTGTACAGTTTATACCAGTCCCCGTGTACAGTTTATACCAGTCCCCGTGTACAGTTTATAAATACCAATCCCCGCGTACAGTTTATACCAGTCCCCGTGTACATTTATACAAGTCTCCGTGTACAGTTTGTACCAATCCCCGTGTACAGTTTGTACCAGTCACTGTGTATAGATTATACCAGTCTCCGTATGTGTTGTGTTGTCTGTCGTGTCCTGTTTTTGGATGCATTTATGTTGTAAAGTGTGTTTCGCTACCCAGTCAAAAATCTTTCATTGATATCGAGGTGGTCAGTTCAAGGATGGTGGAGGAAACTGGATAGTCTTGAAATAAAAAACTTCGACAAGCGAACTGACAAACATTCTCACATGTGTCCCGAGTGGGATTTGAACCAAGGTGTTGTGATCCGTAACCACACA
The DNA here is from genome assembly GCA_021292105.1 of Anadara kagoshimensis. Taxonomy (NCBI): domain Eukaryota; kingdom Metazoa; phylum Mollusca; class Bivalvia; order Arcoida; family Arcidae; genus Anadara; species Anadara kagoshimensis. Next base: position 14,462,742 of record CM037863.1, on the reverse strand, counting down.
ATTGAGCCCACTTGGCCACCTAGCCCCCAAATATGTTTTCAGTTACTAGAATGTTAAAATAGGGATCGTAGACTGCGTAGCCTTGCACATAGGGACTAAATGTTTTGTCCTTGCCAACCATACAAAAAAGCTTCGAATTGGACTCAACTTCCTATAAGAATGCACCAAAATGAAATACTGGTATACTGTCAAGTGAGAAGCTATTTAGGGTTTCTTAACTCGCACGCTATTTTGTTAAAAAGAACGAATAGACTGAAAATGCAAGATATAGGCACTACGAGTGCTGCGATCTGACATTCCAGGATGATTTCGTTTGTTCATAGTTAAAACAAAAGTATTAATTTAGCGCACGCGGTAAAAAGATAATATTTTAATATTTTTCTTTCATATATTTATAAAGTGTTTTACTTTGCATCGGAAAATTTTAGCCACTTGCAATGATACCATGAGCTATTCATGTGTGTTACAGTGTAGTAGCCAAAATACATAAACGTGTGCGGTTGAGCTACTTGTTTCTAGTCAGAATTAACAGTTTATAGTGTCCGTTCATTGCTACCCCATCAGATTCAGGCTAATCTGCCCGTAATGAGTTATCTGTTACAATTACATGTATACTGCGGTAGTAAAGGCCCAATTTCTGAATAATGTCTTAATATCTCTCTCTCTCTCTCATATAAATGATGAAAATGTCACGAATGAATGTCGCCGGTAATATTTTTACCGAGGCAACAACCCCAGTTGCCTCATAGCACGCAAAGCTCATGATACTAGTGCTGAATAATAATAATTTATTATTATTATTTGCAAAGCAAAACAAAAATTGCAGGAAATAAATGGTAATTTTCTTTTCCATGATAACTGGAGGTAGCGACAAAGTTTTCTAATTAGAAGTTTAGAGCTTAATGGTTTTAATAACTTGTGACGATTGGGCCAGACACAAAAATATTTTGAAAATCTATCCCATGAATGTTAGTTTTAATTATTTATATCAAAATGAGTAGTTAATTACCATCTCTGAAAGAAAATACTTAAAAAGCAGGGTTTTTTTTTCTTCTTCATCTTTTCTTTTTTTGTTAAAGGCGCCGGAGTCGATAGAACATCCATAAATTAAGGAATTACATCAACATTCATTTTAAATAAGTTCTAAATAATGTCTGATGGATCAAAACAAAACTGAAACAACATTCCCGGGTTTTATTAGAGGTAATAATTTATTGGTGATAATTTCGATCACTCGAATCTTCAAAGTATCATTGCGACTGATTAGGAAACGCATTGTTTTGATGGTATTGATAACATAAAAAAAATCCTCTCAGAATTATCGATCTAGTATTTGACCCTTATTCTGGTTTATTTATATACATTTGTTACGGACGTAGAAGACATTTTATCTATCGCCGTACGTAACACTAAAAATCGGCAAAATGTAGGACCAGATGTGATGCAAATTTAATAAGTGATATTTTTTATTATTTTGACGTCTGTTAGTCGTTGATATATCAATGTATAGCTATGAAAACAATGTGAAATTTTTTTTTTCACTTTAACTGAAAAAACAAATGAGGTATAGGCCTAAAGGGTTGCTTTCAATGCTATTTTCAGGATCCTTTAATTGAAACCAAGAAAAATATTATCAAAAGTCAATATTTGAAAAATGTAAATCGAGAAAATTTTTTAGACATATTTATTTTTATTTTATTATAAATATTTTTTATGACCTGACATTTCATTATCGCAAATCTTAAAGTGAAGTCGGTGTACCGGTTGTGGAAGACCGGGTAAAACCTGAACGTCAAAGTTGCAAATTTGTCAAACCAAAAATAACATACATAAATAAATAAAAATCTGGAATACTGAGGTCTTTAGCTATCATTTACATCATTTAAATGTTAATCTTTCAATCAAACTCGACGCAAAAAGTTTAACATGTGTACAATGGAAACAATCACCTGTGCACAGTCAGAGCTTAGTGATCACTCGGTGGACCTGACACGTCATTTCAAACGTCATTTACACAGTTTTGCGTTCGATGTTATTTTGTACCTTTTCTCGCGACGGTACTCATTATTAATTGCCAGCCGCAATCTTCAATCACCTGTGTAAATGTTATTTGAACGCGTCTAGCTGAATTTTATGCACGCTGTTTGATATGTAAACAAATCTCTCTTAATTTATTACGATGTAGCTTAACAGATCTTCCATCCCTTAGTGCGCACTATTTTCTGATGCGTACTTATTTTAGCGCAAACTGACTGTGATCTTCTAATGCTAGGCGGTGACATACCACAGCTCCCGCTAGTTTCGCTTAACTATCGTTAAGCTAAACTCAGCGCGACGCTGTAGAAAAAACCATGACCAGCTACTTCCATTGATTTGCATTCGACCCACTAAGTTGTTTTCCTCTCTATACATGATTTGACACGTGAATGTTATATAAGCGGTTTCGCCTGCTAGGTCAAAGGTCATAAGGGAAAAAAACAATGTCGCTTATATCATTTTGACAAGCAAAAACAATGAAGTTGATCCGACCTACGTTACACAAATTGTATTTACTATCGCTAGCTGCAAGTTTTAACGAATCTTGGCGCATCTATTATAAATAAGAGTTAAATCTAGGCTTTAGACATGTTCATTTTGTTAACTCCCATATAAATCAGTGACTCTAATCCATGCCAATCGCCTCAGAAATCAACACATGTCGGACATCGAGACAGACAGGATTCGATTAACACGTGTAAAATTTATGTTTATACTACAATTAGCAATCATTTTTATAAGACTTTAACAAGTTTAGGAACTCGGTCTACATCTAAATTTTACAAAGAGTAATATTAAGTAGGTTTAATCTCCTGTTTACTGCAATTTATCACCGTCAAAATTATGACCAACCCGGGCCGTGCGTGCATTCGCACTTAACAGTCTTACTACATATCGTTTTGGTCTCTTCAATGTGAAGTTAAGTAGATGTTTTTTCTGGTACTGTGGCTCCATCCACTTTTTTCAAAAACTGACTCCATTCAATTATAGTGGAAACAATCTTGACAAGACAACATTCTACTCTATAAACACTGGAATCCAGACCCCAGTTTCACAATCATTCCTTGGCTAATGTTTATCTTAAATTAAATCTTTCAAAATTTAAAATCTTCAGAATTTTTTTTATTTTTCAAGATATGCAGGAATTTCATTTTAAATATCACCTCTAGATAACAACATTTACATTTAATTTGGATTAAAATATTTATCAGTGATTAAAAAAAAGTATTACCAAATTTTGCTAAATTTAGGTTAAAGAAAATCTTAACTACAGTAAGGAATAATTGTGAAACTGGCCTGCTTGTATTATAGCGGTATTTGTTTGTCCACACGGACATATAGAAAAGTGTCCAACTTGAAAAATACATTTTTAGTGTTACCAGGTTACTGAATCTTTGATCTACTGAAGACTTTATAGTCTGAAGTATATAAAATAAATTATTAAATTTGTTGCCATTTGTCTTTAATATAGGAAGTCCATTATCTAGGTGTTTAAATTTTGAAAACCACATAAATAATAGCAATAATATATAATTTTTTGCATTTATGGACTTCATAACAAACATTTTATAAACATCAGTACATATATTATTACATGTACATTTGTCTAACGTACTAAGTCAGCAAATACCTGTAATAACATATCTTACAGTGCCTATAAATCACAATTGCTTTTAAATGGTCAGGTACTTTGATTGCTTTATTGTTATCTAAATTTAGCAGTTGTTTTTTTATTGGTTTGCCATCCTCTCGAACATTAAAAAAAATCAATCTAGAATTTATATTATACAAGATCAGCATCTGAAAAGGTTTTATGTGATCAATCAAAAATACATCAGAAACAAAAGGTGATTTGATTTATGTCACTCTGCTGATGAAACACCTGTAGCAACTATAAAAGTCATCTGAGTGTTAATTTATCATGTCAAATTTATTTTGTGTCAGTTTTGATGGGAGATACTGGGATACAAATATGTCACTTTGCATTCTGGTTTTCTGGATATACAAAAGCAGTGTGCTACTGATATTTAATCAACAGGAGTTTAGAGTCAGGTGGCATAGGTGTTAGTGGTGAGCTTGGTACTGTGTCAAGTACTTTGATCTGTGGATTTGGTGATGTTTATCTAAGAAATTTTAATAAAATAAACTGAAAATTGTCAACATCACTACTACTATTTTATGGTATTTTCTAGATGAAACACTTTGGATTTATGTGTAAGCTTGTCAAGTGATTAGCATATTTGGAATGATCATTTAATATCACTCTTCTTTCTTTTTCATGGGAACTGTTGTTGTAGCTTCATTGAGACCAACACCAACATGTATTTAAAGCAACCAATCAGAAAATAACCATTCCCATACTCAACTGGCTCATGTTTGGGTTACCCTTATTAAAACATGGAAGGAACATATCAACTGATAAATTTAGGGAATTTTCTGTCCAATTCAGTGTGAGGTTTGCAGCACAAATTTCCAATTATTAGTTTGTAATGTTTAAAATCAGAAACATATATTTAATAAAATGGTATATGTTTCTGTTAATATTTGGCAGCTGTCACCTGCCAGACAAGAGAAACTTGCTAGTACAAAAGCTTTGATCTTCAAAGATCAATGCCATGATTCACAATTAAGTTCACTTTTCTCTTATTTAAAGAGCATGATAAAATAATTAAAATATACCAGAAAAGCAACATCATATTAAAAACATTGAGACCAATGATCATGAAACTATTGAGACTTCTTATGGACCCATTTTCCCAATTTTTTTTTTAATCTGATTTTTTAACTTAAATGTGGGGAATTTTAAATCTGTATGATTTTGTTAGTTTTCAAGATATTCATAAATTTAAGGTGTCAATTTGAAGAAAACTCTGAGATTATTGCATTTATATTATGATTTGGTTTAACTTTAAATATTTTATTAGTAGTGTCGTGTGCTAATTTTGAATATTTATTAAAATAATGCATTCAAGATCAGCACATGACACTTTTCACTAGTACCATAAAATATAATCAACGTTTACCATATTTAAATTTACAGGTCAATGCCAAAATACCAAAATCAGAGTCATTGGAAAAAAATAAATATATCATACATAAATAAATAAATACTGATGGGTCAGTATGTATACATTATAGCTTTGACAGCCCTGTATGTCTACAGTATAGCTTTAATGGGCCAGTATGTATACAGTATAGCTTTGATGGGCCAGTATGTATACAGTATAGCTTTGACAGGCCAGTTTGTATACAGTATAGCTTTGGTGGGCCAGTATGTATACAGTATATAGCTTTGATGGGCCAGTATGTATACAGTATAGCTTTGATGGGCCAGTATGTATACAGTATAGCTTTGACAGGCCAGTTTGTATACAATATAGCTTTGATGGGCCAGTATGTATACAGTATATAGCTTTGATGGGCCAGTATGTATACAGTATAGCTTTGACAGGCCAGTTTGTATACAGTATAGCTGTGATGGACCAGTTTGTATACAGTATAGCTTTGACAGGCCAGTTTGTATACAGTATAGCTTTGATGGGCCAGTATGTATACAGTATATAGCTTTGATGGGCCAGTATGTATACAGTATAGCTTTGATGGGCCAGTATGTATACAGTATAGCTTTGACAGGCCAGTTTGTATACAGTATAGCTTTGATGGGCCAGTATGTATACAGTATATAGCTTTGATGGGCCAGTATGTATACAGTATAGCTTTGACAGGCCAGTTTGTATACAGTATAGCTGTGATGGACCACTTTGTATACAGTATAGCTTTGACAGGCCAGTTTGTATACAGTATAGCTTTGATGGGCCAGTATGTATACAGTATAGCTTTGATGGGCCAGTATGTATACAGTATAGCTTTGACAGGCCAGTTTGTATACAGTATAGCTTTGATGGGCCAGTTTGTTTACAGTATAGCTTTGACAGGCCAGTTTGTATACAGCATAGCTGTAATGGGCCAGTGCAATTGTTCATTGATGTTGACAGGCCAGTGTAAATTACACTAGATCTTGACAGAGAACTGGCCCCGGTTTCACAATCATTCCTTAGCTAAGATTTTCCTTAACTTAAATATTTGCAAATTTTCATATCTTTATAATTTTGTTAATTTTCAAGATATTGAGGAATTTAAGGTGTCGTTTTTAAGATCACTTCTAGATTAAAACATTTGCATTTAGTTTTGACAAAAATATTCATCAGTAGTTTCAAAAAGAGATTTCAAAAATTTGCATAATTTTAGTTAAGGAAAATCTTAGCTAAGGAATGATTGTGAAACTGGGGCATGTAAGTATGGTTAAGCTCTTTGCATGTTAGTTTAAAGGGACACTGAAGTCTAGCCAATTTGACCAAAATATGAAAATTTATGTTAAATTATTATTATATTGAAAATTTCACCTTTTTATTCGCCGAAATAAAAAAAAGATATAAGAGTTTAAAAAATCAAAATTCGTAACCTCAGGCCATTTTGGAACTCTTCAATCGGGAGGTACGAAAACAAGTTGTGACGTCATGTGTGAACAACTACTCTTCCTAACTACTGTTTATACGGGAAATGTCCCGGCGCGAAGCGCCGGGAATTTCCCGTCTATAGGTAACACGTATGTATTATGACGTCATAGAAAATTGTGAAAAAATTCTATAGACCGTACGTCCAAATCATTTGACGCCGCGCGTGCACCACTTTTCTCAAGGCCATTGAAGGGGTCAAATCGACAGGAAGTGAGCTCCATATGGGGGAAATCTCGCCCGTCTCGTACATCAGAAATGAAACCAAGAAACGATTATCGTGAAAATAATTCATTGAAAAAGTAATAATTTAAATAGGTTGATCGAATACCAAATATTTACGTTTCTTTCGCCATTCTGGCTGATCTCCAAGTGTAGCGTTTCAAGATTCGCGATGACGTGATTTCTTTTGATCGGGTCAAAGTTCAATTCAGATCGATAACCACTGTAAGCCAATCAGCGACCGACTTTCCCACGTGCATCAACCATGATCACACAGTATACAATGCGGGAAGATACAAAATTTGCCGATTTCAAGTTAGATAAATCGATAACCATAGTTACCTGACACAAAACTATTACGAGGTTAGCATAACCACAGTATACGACTTCTACGGTAACTCTTTTTCACATATATTACCTAATTGAATCAAAATTTTGAGTGCATCTGTGACCCTCGCTGAATGCAGTGTAAACAAAAATGGCGTTCGTCAGGACGGGAAAGACGTTTTCACAAACGATCGATTTTTAAGAAAAATAATAAAATGCGTTTTTCAAAAGAATTAATTAACAGTTCGTCCCAATAATCATTTTTATGAAAATACAGATAAAATTTATTGAATTTATTCCGAATTTAATGTAAATATTGACAAATCCTCTTGTTTGTTTACATGTGACGTGGATATCATGATCAGCTGATCGGGCTGGACCAGGTGCTGACTAGAACTGACTTCAACTACAATGACTGCACTCATCAAAAATCTAACTTGGACATAACTGATGAGGAAACTGTACATGTTGTGCAATGAGATGGACCGCTGTCCCAAAAAGTTGTGATGAAAATAACAATAAAAAACATTCATGTTGAGTTTAGCAGCTGACTGTAGTTGAGATCCACTGGTAAGGTCTGAATTGAATCCTTGAAAACCTCCAGGGATGGCGACTGGACTACCGATGCTGGCAGGGGATTCCAATAATTTAGTTCTCGGAATGAATATAAAAATTTTAACTAGGGTAAAATCAACATTACCTTCTTCAATATCCCAGACTTGGTTCTCGAAAAAAGTTGGTATAAGTGAATAAATGCCAATTTCCATCTATCATCCACATAAGCGACCATTTCAATATAAATCTTAAAGCACCATCTTTGTAGTATATCATCCCAAATGTTTCATTTCAATTTAGGTGAATAATGAATAATCTTGACTGGGGTAAAAAAAAAAACTCCAACCCACCATCCTAGATGATTAACCGTCTCGATATAAGTGAAAACGCATTTTCAACTCTCCGGGGCTCTTCATGCAGTGAAACTTAAAGGGGCTGGGCTAAGATTAACATTATTTCGGTACAAGCCTGTCAAGTTTTAATCATATCATTTGTCAATTGCAATGGTCTGTGCTTTAGAAAATTCTCATCATGGTACTATATGCCTGTGAATGTTGAAGGTGCAAGAGGAGCTTACCCTCATACCACTGTATTAATATCGGGTTGTGGGTTAAAGGTGCTGCCTAACAGAGTCACAGACAAGCATTCCACTCCCAATTAATATATTATATAACCAGTCGATAATCTATCCTTTCGGCCAAATGTGGCTTGCAAAATGAGGAAGCAGTAACTCAAATTTTGAAGTATTGTCATGTATAACACAAGTCAGGTTGGAACCAAAAACCTTCCACTCTCCAAGAGGATGCTATACCGGTGTAGCTAGCTAACAGAAGGTGCTAACCCTTCCAGAAAACTCGGTCTCACTTCCCTGGTGGAAGTTCGCGTGTTTAACCTAACTTGTCAGTTTCAAAGTTTTTTTTACTTTACTCCCGGATTGTGATTTGGACATGGATAAGTATGTTTGTTTTTCATTGGTATAACTGCTTCATTAATTGAATGGGGCAATCTTGAACTGTGATATGATACACATCTTGTTTTAAGAAACAGGAGTAGTTATTTATGCAATCATAAATCAGTAGATTAAATTATTCACATGGTATGGTAAACGGTGATTTAAGATGAGAAGACATTACAACGTGAATGTTGTCGTGGTATGGATTAGTATATTCACTATATTGGGTAATTGAATAGCCTTTTGTGTCCCTGGAAAGATCATACCAAAACTCAGTTCTGTGTGACAGAACATGATTGAAAGAACTCGGCGGTAGTTAACTATAGTCAGTCCCACTAGTATTTGGTGTGGAAGCGCGTGGCCTAGTGGTTAAGTTGGACTCATGATTCGAAGGTCGTGGGTTCGATCCCTGGACCGGGCGATGTGTTGTGTCCTTGAGCAAGACACTTAATTTCACGTTGTTCCAGTTCACTCAGCTGAAAAATAAATGAGTACCAGCAAAATGCTGGGGTTAACCCTGCGATGGACCGGCGTCCATTCAGGGGAGAGTCTTGTACTCTCAGTCGCTTAACGCCACCGAAACCGGGATAAGCTCCGGCCTGATGGGCCTAATGGCTCGGGACAGACTTTAACTTTAACTTAACTAGTATTTGTGAGACAAAACAATGTGTGCCATCCCTTTTTTGGGTGTGTGTGTGTGCACAATAACCCGATAATAAATTTGGACATTTCCCGGGATAGGCAATGCCTATTTTCATATTACGGGAAATGTCCCGGCGCGAAGCGCCGGGAATTTCCCGTCTATAGGTAACACGTATGTATTATGACGTCATAGAAAATTGTGGAAAAATTCTATAGACCGTACGTCCAAATCATTTGACGCCGCGCGTGCACCACTTTTCTCACTTTTCTCAAGGCCATTGAAGGGGTCAAATCGACAGGAAGTGAGCTCCATATGGGGGGAAATCTCGCCCGTCTCGTACATCAGAAATGAAACCAAGAAACGATTATCGTGAAAATAATTCATTGAAACAAGTAATAATTTAAATAGGTTGATCGAATACCAAATATTTACGTTTCTTTCGCCATTCTGGCTGATCTCCAAGTGTAGCGTTTCAAGATTCGCGATGACGTGATTTCTTTGATCGGGTCAAAGTTCAATTCAGATCGATAACCACTGTAAGCCAATCAGCGACCGACTTTCCCACGTGCATCAACCATGATCACACAGTATACAATGCGGGAAGATACAAAATTTGCCGATTTCAAGTTAGATAAATCGATAACCATAGTTACCTGACACAAAACTATTACGAGGTTAGCATAACCACAGTATACGACTTCTACGGTAACTCTTTTTCACATATAATTACCTAATTGAATCAAAATTTTGAGTGCATCTGTGACCCTCGCTGAATGCAGTGTAAACAAAAATGGCGTTCGTCAGGACGGGAAAGACGTTTTCACAAACGATCGATTTTTAAGAAAAATAATAAAATGCGTTTTTCAAAAGAATTAATTAACAGTTCGTCCCAATAATCATTTTTATGAAAATACAGATAAAATTTATTGAATTTATTCCGAATTTAATGTAAATATTGACAAATCCTCTTGTTTGTTTACATGTGACGTGGATATCATGATCAGCTGATCGGGCTGGACCAGGTGCTGACTAGAACTGACTTCAACTACAATGACTGCACTCATCAAAAATCTAACTTGGACATAACTGATGAGGAAACTGTACATGTTGCGCAATGAGATGGACCGCTGTCCAAAAAGTTGTGATGAAAATAACAATAATAAAACATTCATGTTGAGTTTAGCAGCTGACTGTAGTTGTGATCCAGACCACTTGGATAAGGTCTGAATTGAATCCTTGAAAACCTCCAGGGATGGCGACTGGACTACCGATGCTGGCAGGGGATTCCAATAATTTAGTTCTCGGAATGAATATAAAATTTTAACTAGGGTAAAATCAACATTACCTTCTTCAATATCCCAGACTTGGTTCTCGAAAAAAAGTTGGTATAAGTGAATAAATGCCAATTTCCACTCCATCATCCACATAAGCGACCATTTCAATATAAATCTTAAAGCACCATCTTTGTAGTATATCATCCCAGAATGTTTCATTTCAATTTAGGTGAATAATGAATAATCTTGACTGGGGTAAAAAAAAACTCCAACACCATCCTAGAATTAACCGTCTCGATATAAGTGAAAAAGCATTTTCAACTCTCCGGGGCTGGGGCTCTTCATGCAGTGAAACTTAAAGGGGCTGGGCTAAAATTAACATTATTTCGGTACAAGCCTGTCAAGTTTTAATCATATCATTTGTCAATTGCAATGGTCTGTGCTTTAGAAAATTCTCATCATGGTACTATATGCCTGTGAATGTTGAAGGTGCAAGAGGAGCTTACCCTCATACCACTGTATTAATATCGGGTTGTGGGTTAAAGGTGCTGCCTAACAGAGTCACAGACAAGCATTCCACTCCCAATTAATATAATTCTATAACCAGTCGATAATCTATCCTTTCAGCCAAATGTGGCTTGCAAAATGAGGAAGCAGTAACTCAAATTTTGAAGTATTGTCATGTATAACACAAGTCAGGTTGGAACCAAAAACCTTCCACTCTCCAAGAGGATGCTATACCGGTGTAGCTAGCTAACAGAAGGTGCTAACCCTTCCAGAAAACTCGGTCTCACTTCCCTGGTGGAAGTTCGCGTGTTTAACCTAACTTGTCAGTTTCAAAGTTTTTTTTTTACTTTACTCCCGGATTGTGATTTGGACATGGATAAGTATGTTTGTTTTTCATTGGTATAACTGCTTCATTAATTGAATGGGGCAATCTTGAACTGTGATATGATACACATCTTGTTTTAAGAAACAGGAGTAGTTATTTATGCAATCATAAATCAGTAGATTAAATTATTCACATGGTATGGTAAAAGGTGATTTAAGATGAGAAGACATTACAACGTGAGAATGTTGTCGTGGTATGGATTAGTATATTCACTATATTGGGTAATTAAATAGCCTTTTGTGTCCCTGGAAAAATCATACCAAAACTCAGTTCTGTGTGACAGAAGATGATTGAAAGAACTCGGCGGTAGTTAACTATAGTCAGTCCCACTAGTATTTGGTGTGGAAGCACGTGGCCTAGTGGTTAAGGCGTTGGACATATGATTCGAAGGTCGTGGGTTCGATCCCTGCACCGGGCGATGTGTTGTGTTCTTGAGCAAGACACTTAATTTCACGTTGTCCCAGTTCACTCAGCTGAAAAATAAATGAGTACCAGCAAAATGCTGGGGGTTAACCCTGCGATGGACCGGCGTCCCATTCAGGGGAGAGTCCGCTTAACGCCACCGAAACCGGGATAACGGCTCCGGCCTGATAGGCCTAATGGCTCGGGACAGACTTTAACTTTAACTAGTATTTGGTGAGACAAAACAATGTGTGCCACCCCTTTTTTAGGTGTGTGTGTGCACAATAACCTAATAATAAATGGACATTTCCCGGGATAGGCAATGCCTATTTTCATATTATATATATACTGAAGTGTCGCATCTTACGAGTTGTTACTTATCCATATTATTAAAAATGGCGCATTATCTTTTTGATTTTGAGTCAGAATATTAGGGAACTGAAAGTAAACCAGAGAATTTATTCAAATCGGATTCATGCGAAGTTATAGATAATGACCATCGTTTGTAGGTTTGGGACATATAATGAAACTGCCGAGCAATGAACACTGAGAGGGAATGCATTTGCTGCACAGAAATCGTACAGATCAAAGACAAAATTAAAAATTGCAATTTATTTAAAAATGTATAATCGACAGCTTTGACCTTGAGATCGTGCATTTCAACCAAGAAGTTTTGCGATTAGCAACGATTGCAAGAAACAACATAAGACGAGGAGACATTACACCATGGCCAGTCATGAAAAAAAAAACATTTACGGTTGATGAGAATAAAGTCTTTATTATTATTATTATTATTATTATTATTATTATTATTATTATAGTCACCTGTAATTAAACCCTCAATATTGACTGACTAGTTGTATATCGGAGTGTACCCAATCCACTTAACTAACGAGACAGGTATACCGACACTTCCTGTATATTTACCAACCCTTTAACTGCAACAGTAGTTGTGTATTTACACACCTTATTTTAAGATGTTGATAATCTCGTAATTCATAAATATCTATAATTTTTAGAGAATTTTTAAAAACATCATTTTTCACAATAATTATTTCAGACTTTTACTTACATTTATTTATAATAAATACGTATATAGAATAAATAAATAAATAAATAGGTCCTTCCAGAAAATGATGTTAATATGCATTAAAATAATATTAATGATGATAATAATTATATATGAAAAAAGAATAACAAACATTTGTAAATCAGAAGAGGGGATAGCTACTTTTGATGTACTAACAGGAAAGGGGAAAATGCAGCTGCTACACCGGGACTCGAGCCCGGGAGCTTCCTAATACTAGCGGGACGTTCTACCGATTGAGCTACACGGACCGCCAAATTCCTCCCATCTTTTTTCTATTCAACTCCCTTGAATCGAAACCAGCGGGTTCCACCCCTGAGACCAACTTGTTGGTCAGCCAATGCCCAGGGTCGGATGATTCCCTAAATGTAACAGCGGCGTAACCGAACTCGAACCCGGGACCTTCACAATACATGTACTAACATACGCTCTACCGATTGGGCCACCTGACCACCTATTGAGCCCTTTCCGCCACACAATTGTTATGAGCCAAGAATTTAATTTCACTTTTTCATTTTAATTTTTAATGCGTTTCGTCATCAGATCACCTACTGGTTACACAATAAACAGGAGAGTTATTTCATCCTGTGTATAGTTTGGAAAATAAGAGATGCGTTTCTTTCAGAAGTTATAAGTTGTAATTGTTTCCCAATTTCTTTATATATGTGTACCATTGAAACCGGGAAATAAGCTGTCCTTTTAAATCTAATGAAAATTGGACAATACATTCTCTTTAGTTTATACATGTATTAATTATTTGTAGTTACATTTAAGTATCTTCACATCTCACAATAATTTCACTTATATCAAGATGTCACCAGTCATGTCAATAATTATAACTTGGATTGTATTATATATCTCAAGATTATTTTTTTTAGAGTTTTTGATGTTTAAAATTGAACTTACTAATAGGAATATTTCAATAATTTAAATCATTTTAATTTCATACCGCCAGTCACGACAGTCGACCCATCAATTTATACATTCGTAAATCAATATTGAAATATTTCATATTTTAATGCATCTTTCCAAAATTCCAAATTAATTATACTTACATTTAATATGGGATATCGTGAAGACTATATAGACGCTGTCAGGCTGGTGGTAGTTTTAACAGATCTTGAGGGATGGGGGCAGTGGAAGTATGATAAACAGTTATTAGCAGCTAGTATAAGGCTACATAGATACTACCAGGCCACAATTGACCATTTCGAAAACACGACAGGGGAGATAACACCTATGAACGAAAACGAGGCTTGGGGGGGGGGGGGGCAAGCTACATCCGTCCAGTATAGTTGCAGCGTAGAATATGACGATTGAAACGGGAAAAAAAGACTTTTGTTTTACCCCAGGTTGTACAAAAGTCTTAAGTATATCACAATCTTCACAATTTATAATCCAAAAATATTTGTCAAAGAGTTTTGATTATTAAAGCAATTATTTGATGTATTTATTACAGCCGAAAATAGTTTGTTTCTATCATCTGTCAAAATTACTGGACAGTAGATATCAAGAAATGAATTTCATCTTCTATAGAATTACTATTACATTTAGTGCATAATTTATCTTTTTTCTATTTTTGAATAACGTCCAATTTCAATTTTTAATCTGTGATGTAAATAATCAGTTTTGTTTTCGTTATATCTGTGTATGGCCAATGTAAAATTTAATATTTTATAATGTATTAAAATCAGTTTGTCAGTCTTTTTAAGGTAAAATAAACAAAAAAATTCGAAAGATTAAAACTTTACTCTAAAAATCTTCATATTTAATTTGATCAACGCCCGTGACATTTAATAGAGTCTTTAAAGTATTCTGTGTTCAACGTCGCTAATTATATATATCGCATTTCGTCTTCCTTATTTAACTTTTTTTTCATTTCAAGAGGTTCTCAATATATTTAACAAATTTAAACCGCACAAACATTTTTAACTTTTCATTTTGAAAATTTTATATTTTGATTTTTTTTTATTATCATAATTCCATTCTGTAAATATTTCTCGAAGTCAGAACTTCTATAATAGAAAATTTCTGGAACCGAGAATCATTCAGTCATTTCATTTATTTATTTCAAAAAGTGATCGTTTTGACTTGTACGAAAGTGTATATTACATATTTTTACCCACAGGTAAAGGTTGCTAATTAAGGCTGATAATCTGCATACCTTATCAACAGACGCGGTAACTTATTGATAACGGAAGCAAATTCCAAATTCCCATTGGATCAGATGATAGTATATTATACGTGGAAAATGTACCTACATGGTGTTAATCTCATTAACGGATTAAAGGTCACCGGTCACCAAAAACCGAATTTTTTTTAGTATTATTTTCCGAAAGATTACAGCATAAAAAGTCGATTTAGCCACAAATAACATTTTTTAATCATTTCTATCCTTTTCTACAGCGTAAATTAAAGTCCTGAAACTGTTGAAAAACTGTGTTATCTCCCTTTGGTAGTAAAAGGGCACAAAACCGGAAGTGACGCAGAAGGTGTTATCCCAGCTATTTAGTAAATGAAGCTTGTATAGTGAACTGCATTTATTACCCAGATTTATCGGAAATAACTTCTATTGTTTTTACATATTTATTTATTTTTTAGCATTGGGTATTTCAGTTGACTTCAGCAGAAAAAATAATAAAAAATAAACAAAATAATAAGAAATAAATAAGGAAAAAAAATTATATTTGTGTTTGCTCTAAGTATGATATACTATTTACTAATACTTTTACAAAACATAATTTTACATTTCTTTTGATAATTATTTATTTATTTATTTATTTATTTATTTATTTGTTTATTTATTTAATTATTTATATCCATTTATCACAACAAATAATAAAAGAACCAAAATTTCCGTTTTTTATTTAAAATATTGTTCATATTAATTTTCATTAATATTTAATATCATTTTAATCTTTACATATCTCTGAGTTATTTATTTATTTATTTATTTATTTATCACAACAAATAATTAAAGAACCCAAATTTCCGTTTTTATTTAAAGTAGTGTTCACATTAATTTTCATTAATATTTAGTATCATTTTAATTATCTTTACATATCTCTTTGAGTTATTTATTTATTTATTTATATCTATTCAGTATCACAACAAATAATAAAAGAACCCAAATTTCCGTTTTTTATTTAAAATATTGTTCACATTAATTTTTTTAATATTTAATATCATTTTAATTATCTTTACATCTCTCTGATTAATTAATTAATTAATTAATTAATTAATTAATTAATTAATTAATTAATAATTAATTAATTAATTAATTAATTAAGTTATTTATTTATTTATTTTTATCTATTTATCCTAAGGAATAATAAAAAGAACCCAATTTTTTGTTTTTTATTTTTAAAAAAATCTTTTCTCTCTAGTACAGCCATATTATAACCTCAAATTGATTTTAATTTATATTTGTTTTAGAAAGTGTCCCATTTTTAATTTCTTTCAAGTTAGATTAAAATCAATGATTTACAGTAGGATAGCCAAGTCCAAATTGTGCGTTGGTTTTAAAATTTGAGACCTTCCGCGGTAAATAAAAAGGGATTACTTTTTGGCAAGTGTCTGAACCCGAAAAAAATTCGCCATTTTCAGAATCGTTTTTATACTATAAAATTAACATTTCTAGCTACGAATATGATGCAAGCGTGTGAAGAATTAACTAAACTTTCTACATGTATCAAAAAGTCCGAGATAATACGCCACATTTACTTAAAATTACTGATATCCCGACGATAACCGATTTCTCTTAAAAATCAACAGAAATTTCTTCTCCATTTTTGAAACTGGTACGTTTTTTGTGTAAAGAATACTTTTCCTAGAAATTTTAATACAATGTCAGAAAATTATTATAGTATACGCCAGTAAATTATCGTACCTGGTGCATGAGGGTTAAATATGCGAAAATCGCCAAAATCCAACAGCATAATTTTAGTACGTCTTTATGTCAATAAAAACAAATATGGCCGCGACCTTGATAAACATTGTTCTAACGTAATGACGTAAACAACGTTTCCCGTGTCAAATATATAGGTCAACTGTCTACTGTATACTCAGTACACGCGATGTACAGTACAGACCTGTCGGAAGTTTAACTCTAAGCTAACCAAAAGAAGTCAAAGCTCGACTGTCGAGTGCCTAAGGTATGGAAAGGTAGCGGTCGAAAAGCTGCTGAGAGATAGATGGCAACTGCTGTCGATATAAACACCAAACGAGGAACCAATATGGGCTGTCGGCACTAATTCGTTTCAGCTGGATGCTAAACTTTGTACAGGTCTGTACAGTATTTATCGATTTTTTTGCAACAGGCATCCTCATCTGGCACACATCATATGACATGTGTTTGTTGATGGAGATACTTTAGGACCCCAACAGGAATAAATAAATAGGGCCTACATTAAAAAAATAAATGATAAATAAATAAATAAATAAGAAATTCTACAGAGAAATAAGTTAGAGCTGGGACACAGTATGTTGAGCAGGTGATGATAAATGTCTAGCAGGTTAGAGATGATGATAAATAAATAAATAAATAAATAAATAAATAAATAAATAAATAAATAAATAAATAAATAAATAAATAAATAAATCAATCAATCAATCAATCAATCAATCAATCAATCAATCAATCAATCAGAAATTGTTCAGAGAAATAAGTTAGAACTGGGACACAATATGTCAGCAGTTAATAAATAAATAAATAAGAAATTCTACAGAGAAATAAGTTAGAGCTGGGACACAATATGCCAGCAGTTAATAAATAAATAAATAAATAAATAAATAAATAAATAAATAAATAAATAAATAAATAAATAAATAAATAAATAAATAAATAAATAAATAAATAAATAAATAAATAAATCAGAAATTCTACAGAGAAATAAGTTAGAGCTGGGACACAGTACGTTGAGCAGGTTACAAAATGTCTAGCAGGTTAGAGATGATAATAAATAAAAATAAATAAATAAATAAATAAATCAGACATTCTACAGAGAAACAAGTTAGAGCTGGGACACAGTATGTTGAGCAGGTTAGTGATGATAAAGAGAATAAATAAATAAAAAGAGATCAAAATTAGTTGCATTGTGTCTTTCCTCAAGGTACTAACATGAAATGTGGCATGGGTACCATGGAACGTAACCATTACTAAAAAGTTAAAAAAAATTTATGAACAGGCAGATAGTTAGAAATTTTGTCATATTGTTGTTTGTTAAATGAATGACAAGTGGGCCATAATAGCATTTAAAAGGACTAAATTGTCTAAATTATCAAATTTAATTTAGAAACTACACAAACAGGTGATTTTATGGGGGACAGGTACTTTCTAGTTGTTCTGGCTGTGATAAATAGATAAATGATTTACAAAACAATCAAAAACTATGGGATCATATGGCAGTGTTCATTCTAGAAAGGGGCTGTTGATCCTTTATTTTGCCAAATGGCACCATTGTAAAGGCCATTGTCAGATAGTGGGCCACATTTGAAATTAGATTTCAAATGCAAGTTCAAAATATTTGATATCATTGTCATATATAAAAGCTACATTATATGAAACTTTTAAATACTTCATTACAAAACCTTTTACATCAGCCTAAAAGACTACAAGTCACATCCAACATTAGATGTATGCAAATTTATTGATGTTATTCAACTTGTTATTAGAGGAATTTTATTAGAAATGAACCCATCTGAACAAATCCTAGAATGAACACTCATGGTTATTACTGTTTACACATAATGGAACATTTTACAAAGAAAAATGCATTATGTGTGACTAAACCAACTTTGTAAATTGTAATAATGTTGAATGTCTCATTTCATGTAAAATTAAAAAATAACAATATCTTTAATACACTAGGAATTAGATATCATCAGACATTTATGAATGTTTCATTTTATATAGAATTAAAAAATCAACACATATCAATATCCTTAACATACTGGGAATTATATACTGTTACACATTTATGAATTGAATGCTTCTCTTGATACTGAATACCCCTTTTTTCACCACATGAAATGCTTTTCATGCTCCTTGTCTGAATTGTAGCATACAGGTAACAGCATAGGTTAAAATCTTACTATGTCAGAAAGTTTGCCAGTTCTCTTGATGAGGGGTGTGTTTTACCTCAGGGATGAAGCCTAACTATTTTGAGTTTGGGGCCAGCTCACTTCATAAAAGAATTTGTAACAGTAATAAATGGCTTAAATGTGTAAACATTAAGTGACCCACACTCGATTTTAGAAGCCATTGGCTACTGGGCCCCTGCAAATCTTTATCCCTGTACCTAGTTTCCTCCTTAATCTCATTTACCTGATTATAATTGAAATAATCTTGAATGGAGTGTGTATACCAACCAATCAATTCTAAATTTAACTGATAAACCAATAAATCTAGAATAGGCCTGCGTGTTACAATTATTTTGAATTCTTTTAAACTAATAATGCCATTTCGATACTGGTCAGACTGTGTCATGAATTTCACTGCATTTGCATCAACTTATTTCTTAATGCTATTATCAAACCAGTTCCCATGAATTTTCCTGAAAGAAGGTGATATTTATTTATCAGACTTTTACAATTTTACAGAAATTACTGAAATTTCTAAATATTTTACAGATCTGTATTTAATCATGATAATATGGAGTTAAATTTTTAACCAAGTCAAATGAAATCCACATGATTGGTATTCACTTTTCCTATTTCCTACTTCCACATAGTCTATTTTAAATGTTATGTGTGCTATGTCAAGTTGACTAAAAACTTTAAGAAAGCAAAATAATCAAATTTTCATGTCTAAATTGTACTGAAATAATAATGCCGGGGTTATTGGCATCAGAACAGAACCAAAATTTAAATAATAAAGACCAATGGTGTGTTGACTGTGGCTAAACTAACATGGGAGATGTTTCCTCATTTTGGGAAATATTTCATTAAGAAAAGTCCAGTCTAACCCTCTTTAATGATGTTAACTGATTTATCCAATGATATGTAGTGATATGACAGACAGATCCTGTTTATATTTTTCCAGCAAAGCAAAATCAGTTGGTAATTTTCAGTAATTCTGAGTCCCTAACTAGCCCTACATGAGCAGGTTGCACTGTACACTGTATTGGTACAGATCCCGAGTCCATATGGGTAAAATTAGAACACATGCGTATCTAATGTGTTCGACAGCCATGCAGATCGATTATACATGACAAATAAGGCAAAAAAGCTTGACTATTTTGTCCAAAATACACGATGACATTTTCTGCATGCTAAAATTGTGATCGAAGCGGGACGAATGCTAATCAAATATGTCCGACTGGAAGTAGTTCCAAAAAATCGGCAGATTAGACGAGAAATGTAGAGAAAATACAATATTTTTAAGGAAAAACTTACTTTATTTCAACAAAAATATCTCCACAGCGTCTCTCGATTATCAAATTTATACATTACATACAATAAGGAAGCTGTCTTAGCATTTTTTCTGTGTCAAATTAGCCGGAAAGGGGGCGGCCCATGATCGAGAATCCGGCAATGTCATCGATTTTTTCGACATTTGAAACTGGTACGTTTTTTGTGTAAAGAAAATTATTTGACAAATTATACATTAAAATAACCGTGAGAAAAAATTCTTTCCGTTCATGTAAAAACATCTTTGGTGCATGAGGAACTGCGTACACAGAATGATATTTTTTAAAGTTTCAATTTTCAATTTTTCGCCGGTGCCTAACATTCAAATACAATTTAAATTGTTAAATTCTCACCAACTTTGATAAAAATCGTCTTTAATGACTTACTTTTGTCCTCAAAAGACGATAAAATACTACAAATAGTATTAAAAACTCGCAGTGAAATAAATATTATGTAATTTTACCGCCTCGAGTGAATTGAAATTTTTGACCATTTTTTCACTTTGTCTGCGCGTGAAATTTTGTTTGATGAATCAATGCGCTGGCCGGGTTGGCTATCCTACTGTTATTATTATTATTATTATATTATTATTATTATTATTATTATTTACCCATGTAATTAATCAAAAGAAACACGTTTTCGGATAGAATCTAGATCCAAGACCTGCAGTTTTTTGTACAACGAAATATCAAAATACAGGTTTAAAAAATAACTTCTTATAGTCTCTCAATTAAAATATTTCATCCCAGGATTACTTAAATATGAAAGTAATTCAATTCAATAGCTTCTTTTCCTTATTTGCAGTAAGTTTAATAATAATAATAATAATAATAATAATAATAATAATAATAATAACAATAATAATAATGGAAATTGAAGTTTACGTCAGTGGGTAATTTAAAAAAAAATATTTGTTGATATTTTCCGATGGAGTACTGATCAGAATTCTAATTCTCATTTATTTTCACTGTTTTCATGATGAAATAATAAAAAAAATAATAAAAAATTTCATATAATAACTTTATTACGCTTTAATTTTAATGGGATGAAAGAACTTTGTCAAAATGTGATACCAGTGAGATTATGCTCAACTAACTAAGGACTCAAAACTCGAGTGTAACTTTCTTTCATTTATTCACAATATCATTCAAAGCGTGATTTACACCCCTCAGATACCAATAATTAAGAGATTATCAATATGCTACAGTCCATTGGGAAACATCCTGTTTAATTAGAAGTAGACATCTACCACCTGTAATCAACAATTTACCTTACAATATGCAACATTAATTGACACGTGTGATTATCTTTATGATGTACCTAGTAAATGCTATTTGTCATTTTTGATGGATTCTGAAAATCGAATAAATTAAAGTTAAATGAGATTGGTTAATTTGAACAGGCATACAAGACTTTGTTTGAACGTGTGAACTGAATGAATTACGGAATTAAATTAATTTTGAAAATTTAAATTGTTTAAAATCTATTTATTTGACTGAATTGATTCATAATAAATTGAATTGTCTTAAATGATTATACCACTCCCATTTCCCTGACTTATCTCGTAATATTTAATCTGAATACATTCAAAACAATAAGAAAGCTGCATGAAGGACTTCATCTTGTGTAAATCTGGCTTTAATTTGTTCTGAAATTTGTGGAAAAAACATGTTTATCGGTCATTGTGATTTTATTATCTCCAAACGTCACAAAATACCGGTATAGCATTTTGACTTGAAATCAAACTTTAAAACCCGTCAAAACGCCACACAAACCCACATGTAATATATGGATACATATATAGGTAATGTGTCTTTCCTCAGCAGCTTAACACCATGTACGTCATCAATTAGGTCGCCGGAAAGTTACGAGCGGTGTCGGAAACTACCGAGTATTAGCAGTTCGTTCAGGTAAGGTTTTAGTGTATTACAGGTAAATCTAAGACGTGGGAAACCGTCAGACACATCAATATTGACTATTCTACCCATTGGAATGCAAAATACAAAATTGATAAATTTGGTGACCGGTGATCGGTGACCTTTAATTAATTAATTACCTTGATTTATGATGAATATTATGATCTGATGATTCTGAATTACTAGTACCCACACCAGTTTTGAAACTGCCGTGAATTAATACTTCTAATTTCATGACTTCGTATAGTTAATGACTGTGTATTCAAATAAAGAAAAAATAAAGAAAGAAAGAAAAAAGAAAGAAAAGAAAGAAAGAAAGAAAGAAAGAAATCCATTCATTCATTCATTCATTCATTTGTTCATTCATTCATTCATTCATTCTAAACTTACTGTTGAAGAGCACATGAAATAAAATTCTGTGACGTTGAACCAGCTACAATTATAGATGTTTGAACTGTATTCTCAAAATGATTTTCAATTTTAATTTTTATTACTATTATTATTTTTGGTGAAAAAAAAGACTTTGTAATGAAATAAAATTCTTTAATTTCTAAAACGGAAAACTTTGGATGTAAATTCTGTAACGATATGCGGTTACTTTTGAAATACCGGTAAAAATCCGGCCTAGAATTTTGTCATCTTTAACGCAAATTGGAAGCAAAAAGTCGTTTATAAAAAAATGTAAAAATATCCGGTAAAAATCCGGCCTAGAATTTTGTCATCTTAACGCAAATTGGAAGCAAAAAGTCGTTTATAAAAAAATGTAAAAATATCCTAAGAAACAACAAATGTCGAAAAATGTAACCATAATCAAGATTTTGGATACTATAAGGGAAAAAGGGTGAAATAAAGGCAATTTTTTAAACAAAAATAGAAGGAAAGACATCAGATATAAAATAATTTTTACACCATAGGCACGGGATTATTTCGATCTTGTATAACTTATGATAACAAATTTGATGGTTTAATGGTAAAAAAAACTTTTTCAACTATTTTATTCACGTTCCTTCATAATTAAATTACTGTAAATCGGACAGATACTCGGCGGGGCCTATCGATAGTACTATGGCAAGTGAGTGGTTTATTTATTTTTTTAAAATAGAAACAATTACTAGTTTTTACTCGTTACGGTTTTTATATACCACTTTATTTGACACATAGGAAAGATATATCAACTTCAGATAAATTTACAAACGTAGACATCTTTTTTTAACAGCCGTGTCAACTTTCGGTTTCCTTTTTGGTTGCTGTAATTTAAATAATTTCTACAAATAAATGATAAATACACACTGTTTCACTTTCTGTATTATTTTATTTCTTTTATTCGTCATAATTGTTGGTGAAAACGATAACGAAGAACTACTTATTCACAATTTTCAACAGCGTAACCGCATCTCAATCTAGTCTTTCTTCAGCAACCTGTTGGACTTGCCCCCCCCCCCCACGAGACTTAAACGAGACTTCGGTAGACGCGAGACTTTGTGTTTTCGAAATCGTGAATAGGCTGGTTTGATGGGGACAGAGGATATGACAGGCCGCCAATATTAGTCTACATAATATTTTAACATTTTAGACCACCAATTATAAAACTCAAACAGTTGATATAAGGACTTAAAAGATATTAAGTGATGATAAGTGATGATAATTCTCTCTGCATCTATAACTGAAATATCACTTATATAGCTATTGAATTATGAAAATGTAAAATAGTCAGTTTTCAATTTTTCTTTAAATGTTAATGGAAATCCAATATACAATGCATTTAGTTATCCAAATCCATGTTTTTAATAACAAAATGTATGTTACAAATATATTCGAAAATATAAAATCCAAGGCATGGAATCAAGCTAAAAATTAAAATATACTTATTATTCCCAATATTCACAAAAATTACTTTAATTATAGCAATAAATGTATTTTTTATTTTGTAAATCCATCTGATTCTGTAGTCATATAGGCAAATATAATAAATAAATAAATAAATAAATAAATAAAAATGAATAAATAAAAAATAAGAAGAAAAAACTGATGATGTAATACGTTGATGATTTTATTTTGGAATTTCACACATTTCTAAAGTGTATTTAAAATACTGAAGTAAATTGTAAAATCAAATTTATACAAACTCGTGTTCTTGCGTCCCTATCATGTACTGGCCATAAAATGGTTATATCCGCGATTAAGATGAATGACCACTATCTGAGACCACATTTTCTAATCCAGTCAGCTAACTAACAAACTTGAAGCATTGGGAATATTGCGCTATCAACAAAAAAAATCCGTAGTCTATGACATAGACTGATTTGACGAGCGTACGTCATATCTCTTGTGTTGACTGCAAAACATCGCGGTAAGTTCACCTTTATTGTCATATCTCGTGTTTCCAAATTGATAAATAATTCCCCGAGTGCATCAAACTTTCCATCGCATAAAATACAGCAATGCAAGAGCAAATACAATAAACCAAAAAAGTGCTGTCGATTGCCGTCATGTTGTTTACTTTGGTTTCATTTCCGCGTTTTTTCCCTTTTGACCTTTGACCCGAAGACGCCATTTGTAAAAATCAAAACATGTATTGTTTAAGTCATTGATTTAATTTATTTAATCACAATTAATTTATTAAAAATATAAATAAAAAACAAATTATTTATTTTAGTGATAATTTAAATGTAGTTCGAATTATTGTTGAACATATATAAATTGACCAAGTGAGCATCAAAATCCTGAATTGGTATAAATCATTCTGGCACAACCTATAGCCCCTAGGCTAATAATTTGCATCTCCCATTTGTCCTGGCAACTGTCTCTTTCAGAAGTTTGTGGACAAGAAATGTGTACAAAAGTGGGAAATATTTCCTAATATGATTAATTGATAATTGAATATTATTTGGACAACTGAAATTTCCAACATAATTCTCTGCTACAATAAAATTTGAATTTAAGTATCATTAGGTGGTGTGATAATTTGATTTTACCGATTTTAAATGTCCATAATTTGCTCCCGCTGTGAGCCCCACTGAAAGGTGAAAAAAATCAATACTTCTGAAGAACCAGGCACCTTCTATTTATAACGTTTTTGAGTGTGTAAATTTACCTAGCCCGTTTCACAAGGATTCCTTTGCTAAGATTTTCCTTTACTTAAATCTTGCAAAAAATATTTTTTTTTTATTATTTTGTTAATTGTCGAAATATTCTGGAATTTAATGTGTCATTGTTAAGATCGCTTCTAGATTAAAACATATGCATTGAATTTTGACAAAAAGATGCATCAGTATCTTCTTATTAGCGGATTTATTATCAAGTGATCAAGTCTGTATCATCCAAGAAGAATATAGATTAAAATAGCCCCATACACACTTGCAAACAAGAAATATATTTAAAATTATACACAAAAAGAAAATATTAACAATTTTGTGATGACATGCCAGTGAGAATCGCTCGGGAGTCTGGTCAAAAGATGTGAGTATCGCAATATACAATTCACTACAGCCTGTAAACAAGCTGGTAAATAAATTTTTCCCGGTGTTTTGTATTTATATTACACTTAGTTCAGTTAATATGTTAACTTAGTTTTTTCGCCTTTTACTTTCAGTCTTGTTATGACTGTCAGTGTCTGAATCAAACTATGTGCTCTTTTTGCAGGTGAACTAAGAGGAGAGAGTTTTATTTTATTTATTCATTGTGATAAGTTGCATCTGTGTACATTTTACCACTAGCAAGTGGCTAGGCGTTCTCTAGCGTCACACAGTATTTAAAACAAATCATCTTTATCCGTAAAACTCTGTATCAAACATTCCTTACACCCGTTAAAATTTTACATATTATAGAAAATGGAGTTATAGTGTTCAATACCCCAAATTATATTCTTTCACTTATATCGAGACGGTAAAATAATGATGGACAGTCTCAGACAAATGCACAAACGAATGGACAGGACGGGCAGGCAAAGCGACAACTATATGCTCTCCCTTTGGGGAGCATAAAAACAAACATACCAATCCATTTCCAAATCACAATCCCAAACCAAAGTAAAAACTTTAAAACTGACAAATTGGATAATATACATAAACTTCTACTAGGAAAATGAAGTTGGGTGCTCCGGAAGGATAAGCACCTTCTGTTTAGCTACATCTGCAACGTGTGTAATCGAAATTGAGAGTGATAGAAACATGGACATATGGGATATCAATCATATCAAAGACAATCCTGGATACAAACACCCTACTTAAGCACAAGTACTCAAAAGTATTTCAATTTCAGAAAATTTTATTCCATCATAATTTTGTTGCACAAATTTTATAAAAGTTTTTATAGTACAATGTATATACAATGTACAGAATTATATCAATTAATTGATGAAGGTTTTAATCTAATCAAACAAATGTATATCCACAAAAGGAGTGCACATGGTTTTTATTATTCGTTTCTTTAAATTTAAAATGTTACCATTTTACAATCAATAAAATACATTTAAAATGCACTGATCTAACCAAATTATATCTTATAATGAAAATGTAAACAGTTTTCCTGTACAAAGAAAAATGTTTAGAATTTTTTGAAAATTTGAACAAGTTTATACACTAATTGGGCCTCATTTAAAATTAAATCCGGGAATTTAGAGTGAGGTAGGTATGTAAAGAAACAAGAGGCCCAATAGGGCCTGTACCGCTCACCTGGGCCGTTAACAGCACAAAAACACAATAAATAATACATTTAGGGAGCAATAACTCTGATGTGGATATTTAGATATTTATGAAACTTGCTACTCGCATCTGTGACCTTGACCTTCGAACCCAAAACCATAATCTAATGATGATTGCAATTGCATCAATACCAACAATATTCTAATATACATGTCTATACAAACAAGAGGCCCATGGGCCTTAACGCTCACCTGAGGAAGAGTACATATCTTATGCAGAGGTTCAATGGTCAATGACATTAATAAAAGAGAATATCAAAATTTTCAGCAGTAAGAGCCAATAAT
This sequence comes from Anadara kagoshimensis, assembly GCA_021292105.1. Lineage (NCBI taxonomy): Eukaryota > Metazoa > Mollusca > Bivalvia > Arcoida > Arcidae > Anadara > Anadara kagoshimensis. Next base: position 14,435,524 of record CM037863.1, on the reverse strand, counting down.
ATGCAAGTATTTTTGCAAAGTAATTATAATAATTATTATATAAGTATGCTATATATAACATATTTAAAGTCTAGCTACAATATATTATTTATAAACAGCTAAAACATCTGTATATTAAAATGTGCATTAGGCCAATACCTACCATATTACAATATACATGCCTATACAAAGAGTTTATAGTTTTTGAGATAATTAACCATTTAAGTATTCGTTTGCATCTATGATCTTGACTTTTGAACCTATGACCTTCATTCATATATCAAAATGATTGTTGTGCAAATGCGTATAATATTCCAATATACATGCCTATACAAAAAGTTTATAGTTTTTGAGATAATTAACCATTTAAGTATTCGTTCGCATCTATGACCTTGACCTTTGAACCTATGACCTTCATTCATATATCAAAATGATCGTTAGGCCAATACGTACCTTATTCCAATATATTTACATTTTGTCTGTTTTCTGTCTTCTACAGAAGGTTTCAAAGCAATTGCGTTCATATCGGCTATGAACGGCAAAATCTACCTTGGTGACGTCACGGGAGTTCCAATCACAACAATCGGCGTATGTAACGTCACGGGAATTCCGTTCACCACAATCGGCGTATGAATATACAATATGAAATACACAAAACCGTAACTCTTTTTTGATTGTTTGCATAATTGTGATTATTTATTACCGAAATAATTGTATTTAATAAAACATAGCACTGTCGTGCTGCTGTACAGCGTAGTTGGGAAAATTGTGTTGTGGCAAGACAGAATATAACTGAAAATTCGGGGGGGGGGGGGGTCGTTGATCTATGCATATAGTCCGACGGATGGGTTTTTTTTTTTTTTTTTTGGAAAAAGAAACAAATTTTTATGTACCAAACCATGTATTGCTGAATTAAATGGTAGAAAAAATTAATTTCATAAATATATGAAAAAGACAATCGGTAATTAAAATTTAAAAAAGTTGTACCCGATCGTTTTGTCATTTCGGATAGAGAGAAAGTAGAGTTTTGCAGATCCTACCGTCGCTATGAGGGGGTACATTCTAGCGGTTGTATGCATAACTGGATCATTTAGTTGTTTTACCAGTTTACTACCGAATAATCTAAAATTTCAATCCCGTTCAATTAAAGGAATCGCAAAATAACTTTCTCAATTTGCTGTTTCTTCAACCGCTTCCTAAATGTACGACAGATTGTTGGTGACCTAGTTTAACGATGTAAACAAATCGTGATCACGAAAATGCTTTTTTCAAGAAAACATACTACCACGTGTTTTTGAGGACAGGTGTCGATATTTTGGAATCAGTAAACATTTGTATTATAACACCACATAAATTTTATTTCCTCTGCTTGTGGATGACGTCTGCAGCAGCGCTTATATGAAACCCTGTTCGGAACTGGTAAAACGACTGTATTTAAAATTTGCATACAACACTGTACGAATTATCTCCCTTTCACGAAAGTAAAATCTAATCGATAAACATTTTAAAATATGACACAATTGCCTCAACATTAAAATACGTTATCATAACCTTCAAAGTAAATTTAAATTTCCGTAGATTTCACGAAGAATTAATTAAACAACCTGCCATTGCTGTTCATTTCTTAAAAAGTTATGATTTTACATCGTAGGACGCAAACTTCTCGAACTACTTTTTATTGTAAACATGAGATCAGTTCGCCAAATTGCAGAAATTATTAGATCCATCCCGTCGCAATATTTTACTAGATTCTGAAATGTATTCCGAAAATTTATTCCAAATGTGCATATGTAACCAAATGCATTACCCGTCTCAGAATACATATCTCACGATAAAACAGATATACTTCTTTCACGCTCATTTATCAGGCGCACTATTTCCAGGTGTACTCATAGCTTATAATTTCATAGCAAAGAAGCTCGATATCTTGGAAGAAAGCGATGACAAAGTACAGGTTCACTTTGTTCACGCTGTACAAAAATTGAACAATTTAGTAGAAATGTTGTATGCAATTTGTTGTTTTTTTCACGCACTATTTTTCCACGCACTATTATTTCTAAACAGTTCAATTGTTAAATACATGCCTATACAAAAAGTTTATAGATTTTGTGATAATCATTTAAGTATTCATTTGCATCAATGACCTTGACCATTTAACCTATGACCTTCATGCATATATCAAAATGATCGATAGGCCAATACCTACAATATTCTAATATACATGCCTATACAAAAAGTTTAAAGTTTCCGAGATAATTAACCATATAGGTATTAGTTTGCATCTATGACCTTGACCTTCGAACCTATGAACTTTATTCATATATCAAAATGATTGTTGTGCAAATGCCTACAATATTCTAATATACATGCCTATACAAAAGGTTTATAGTTTTTGAGATAAATAACCATTTAAATATTAGTTCGCAGCTATGAACCTTTGAACCTATGACCTTCATTCATATATCAAAATGATCGTTAGGCCAATACCTACAATATTCCAATATACATGCCTATACAAAAAGTTTATAGTTTTTGAGATAATTAACCATTTAAGTATTTGTTTAATTCTATGACCTTGACCTTAGAACCTATGACCTTCATTCATATAACAAAATGACCGTTAGGCCAATACCTACAATATTCCAATATGCATGCCTATACAAAAACTTTCTATTTTTGAGATATTTAACCATTAAAATATTTGTTCGTAGCTATGACCTTGACCTTTGAACCTATGACCTTCATTCATATATCAAAATGATCGTTAGCCAATACTTACAATATTCCAATACACACGCCTATACAAAAAGTTTATAGTTTTTGAGATAATTAACCATTTAAGTATTCGTTCAATTCTATGACCTTGGCCTTTAAACCTATGACCTTCATTCATATATCAAAGTGATCATTAGGCCAATACTTACAATATTCCAATATACATGCCTATACAAAATGCAGGGGTTCAAAATTCCCTAGGTCCGAGGTCCGAGGCCTATTGATTTTACCTTGGGACCATTAATATTTAAATTGTAAAAGTCCGCTGAACCTGCCATTTTTACCAGAATAATTCTACTTTTTCAATATAATTACATAATTGTACCTGGATCTTTCAATGTTGATATTGGACTTTCAAAACTTTATGTGGGACCTGCCAAAAATAAAGGCAAAAGGTCCTGGACCTTCCATTACAAAACATAATTTTGAACCCCTGAAATGTTAACAGTTTTTGAGATAATTAACCGTTTAAGTATTCGTTCACGTCTATGACCTTGACCTTTGAACCTATGACCTTCATTCATATATCAAAATGATCGTTAGGCCAATACCTACAATATTCCAATATACATGCCTATACAAAAAGTTTATAGTTTTTGAGATAATTAACCATTTCAGTACTTGTTTGCATCTATGACCTTGACCTTTGAACCTATGACTTTTATTCATATATCAAAATGACCATTGTGCCATTACCTACAATATTCTGATATACATGCCTATACAAAAAAATCATAGTTTTGTAGATAATTAACTATTTTGGTATTCTTGGACATCTGTGACCTTGACTTTTGAACCCATGACCCTGATCTATGTATCAAAATGATCGTCATGTCAATACCTACAAATAACTGAAAATCCTATGCCATTATCACAAGAAATGTTAAAAAAATAGCATTTTTTATCAAAGGTCAAAAACTGGGACATGACCTTGACCTTCGACCTTGACATCAATTGGAAGAAAATTGCAAGACAAGATCAACAGTGAAAACTTCATACAATTATCTTCAGCCGTTATGAAGTTATAACATTAAATGTCTCATTTTAAAAATTATGTAATTTTGCGCAAAAAACGCGTAACCTATTTTTCGTCTAATTTTCATGAAAAACACAATTTAAATGTTTCCAGGTATGCTAAATCCAAATATCCAATCAAAATTTGCCTGAACCTTTTGGTTTCAGAGAAGACGATTTTTTTGTCTTTTTGCTATTTTTTGTAACAGCGGCCATCTTGGGCGTGGCCAAACCCCGAACACAATTTTGAAAGGCTGTTACCAAGGCATGATAATCACCAAGTTTCATCAAATATGGCCCAGTAGTTTTGGAGGAGAAGATTAAAATAAAAAGTTTACGCACGACGGACGGTGATAGATTGCAATAGCTCATCTGAGCCTTTGGCTCAGGTGAGCTAAAAATTCATAGTTTTCGAGATAATGAATCTTTTTGGTATTGTTTCACAACCATGACCTTGACCTTTGGACCCATGACCTTTTTCTATACATTAAAAAGATTGTTGTATTAATACCTACAATATTCTATTATAAATGTCTGTATAAAAAAGTTTATAGTTTTTGAGATAATTAAAAATTTTGGTATTGTTTTGCTACTGTGACCTTGACCTTTGGACCCATGACCTTTTTCTATACATCAAAATGGTCGTTGTATCAATACCTACAACATTCTAATATACATGCCTATACAAAAAGTTAATAGTTTTCAAGATAATAAATAATATGAGAAAGGTAAAAAATTAGGTTATGGCCTTCATAATTGACCTTGACACCATTTTGAAGGTAATTACAAGAATATGTCAAAACTGAAAACCCCATGTCATTATCTGGTCATATAGTCAAGTTACAACAATTTAAAAATATTTTACGATTTTTGCAAATTTAAATGCAAAAACGCGTAACCTATTTTTAAACCAAATTTCATGAAATGAACAAACTTAAAGGTTAAGACTATGTAGAATCCAAATATCACATCAGTTTTGCCTCCAATGAGTGGTTCAAGAGAAGAAGATTTTTTTAGGTTTTGTCTATTTTTAGTAACAGGGCCATCTTAGATATTCGATCGTCATGATTTGAACAAACTATAGTTAGACTCTGTCAAGGACCTTCCATGGCAAATTTGGTTTCAGTTGGCCCAGTAGTTTCAGAGAAGATTAAAGTTTACTGACCCGTGCATGCACGTACAGACGCACGCACCCATGCCTCGCCATGCCATAAGCTCACATGGCGTATGGCCAGGTGAGCTAATAAATTCACTTTCGGATGAATGAAAAATATTTTATCTATTAGGTCAGTAGGTTTTGTATCGTGGTTTGACAATTTTTGTGAGTATGTTGGAAAGTGTGACTTTATTCTTTCATTTTCCAAGTGCACTAAATTTGTGGATATACAGCATGTGTATACAACTTGGTCCATAAACATGTATAGAGACTCTTGTTCATTTCATTTCCTTTTCAAAAATCTTCTTCTTAAGAAAATGAGTACGATCTTCAGGCATTAAAGAATTCCATTCATGTCCTTGGATCAACACAACTTTGTAACCCAAAGCATTTAGATCTTTGATCATGTTGGTATTATACACAGAGGTATCAATTGGATCTTCAGCAAGGTATTCTTGGTGCGTTTTTCTGCCAATGATGACTGCAATTTTCTGGATATCGGATTCGAAATTGTGTATCTGTTTTGCTTTTTTATAATCCATAGGCTTGTTTGATGAGTTGAGAAAAAACTCAAAATCAATGTCAATTCCATATTCAGCTCTAACACGGGTTGCTAAGAATGCAGATCCACCTAACACTTCATTTAAGTGCCTCTTAATGTGATCAAATTCAACAGTTTCTTGTAATAACATTTCATAGGTGGATCGATACCCAAGATTCACAATAGGATTTGATATCCATGGAATATTCAATTTTTGACGATGCAGTACAACTTCTCTATTCAAACTTTCAAACTCAGCATATTCGGCTTTCTTTCGACTAATCTTTTGTCCTACTACATATTTATCAATTTTTGCCAAGTACTCTTGACTGAAAACAATTTGTAAATATTGATCTAAATAGATGCCTAAACTACACAGGACTTGGAGAATCCTGTAGCTGTCATAAAAAGGTAAATTATAAAAATATTTGTCAAAATACTTTTTGAAAAATTCTCTAGTAACTGTTTGTCTTTTGGGTAACGAGACATATAAAAGAACATCAATACTAGATTGAGAAGGACTCTAGACCATTGTTCCCCCATATATTTTCCATTAAAATAAGCCACGGCATAATATCTCAAAAGTGTGTTTGCATTTTTTTCAGAAATAAAAGGTAACAGATTTTTTGAAGTATAATGACCTAAATAATTCTGATCAACTACCACTTGGTCTGCAATTGCCTTCTTCAAGTTCGAAATGCTTGCACTACATAGGGGCCCAAAATTTATTCTTCGTAATAAATCATAAACCCCCTTTGTATGTAATTTGTGACGTTGCAATGAAGTTGTTAACAGTCTTATTATACTATCAGCATAGTCAGATTGCATGTTTGAGTATTCTACAATGGCCCCTTGTAATATATAGCGGATGCAAAGCCAGTAGATCATCTCTATGTGTTCATTATCAGGAATCAACATAATTTGATTCCTTATTCTCTCGTCAGCAATTGATGACATATTGTTACCTAGAATAGGTATGGCAAGTTTGCAACTTTTGCTAAAGTGGAGAGAAGAACATGCATGCCCACTTTCAATATACCATTTTATGTAGGGTTTAAATTCATAATACAACTTGTTGAAAGCCCAAGGCCTAACAGTAAATAATGAATCCAAACAACTCAGTATCAAAATACCATCAATTTGAACACTAAAAGTAGGTTGGGACTGTAAAATTTCCAGGATCTCAGTTATAAGACAATTTAAAACATAACCAGTTTGCCGATTCGTCTGAAAATTCACCAAAATCTTAACAAATGTATTGATTGTTGAAAATTTAGCACCAAGGGTACTTCTAGTGATGAAATGTAGCATTTCATCGATAATTTACTTGTTAATATGCGACGGTTTACTGAATACAATCTTGCTGTTTTAGACAGATAATCTGCTTTCTCTTCTAGTGGTAGATCTCCCCTCAATAACCCTTCTAAAGAAAATACTATTCTTGCACACATATCTTTGAAAATTCTTGAATAATTAACATGGAGAAAAATCAATGATTCCTTACTTAATTCTGACAAAAAAGCAACAATTTTACTACTTGTTAATATTTCAATTTGTGGTTCCAACCGATCCATGATTGTTTTCAATACAGGCAATATAGTCTGCAGTCTTTTCAGTCTTTGATTTGCCGATAATCTAATTGAACTACTGAAAAATGCATTTAGAATTTTAAGAACAAAATCAATATCATTCAGATTAGAATGAGCTGTATAAAAAAACATTTGATCACACATATCCAAAAATATTTCACCCTTATACGTTGAACCCTGAATTAATAGAGCAAGACTTTTACAATCATCTTGGTTTTGGATGCAGTTTGTTTTTAGCAAGTCCTGAATAGCTGGTGTATAAATGGAATGGAATATGAATTTTGAATTATGTATTTGAGAAAGCAATAATCTTATTTTAGCTAGTTCTGATAACCCTAACATAGAATCTGTTTTATAAAAATTACAAAAAAGTTGATTCATAGATAAATTTGTTTCTTCAACTCCAAGCAACAAAAGTCCCATATAAATATCTAACTGATCTCCAATACTAATGTTTTCTACATGATCAGGCACTGTTTCTAAAAGTTTTTTGAAACTGTCAGATTTAGAGAGATGTTCTCCGACTTGCGGTACAAAACCATAATATCTTCTCATTACATGTATCTGATACAAATCTACAATAGACATACTTGTTTCAACTGCTTTCTGTCCAGTTTGGTTTTCAAAGTCATAGTAATAAGACACCAAATCAAGAATACATTTTTTAAAATCTGCCGATTCCAAAGCTGCTTCTACTTGTGGTACATTCCTATCCTTGAGCCTTTCCAATACTACTTTGAAGTTAGTGGATACTTGTGAAGTATAACTCCTTGACCAAATATACTTTGAACATAAGCCATTTTGGTTTCCAAAACAGAAAAGTCTGGCTCTTGATGTAGACGGTCACAAACATAATTTAGACTGCTTCCTATACGATGGACATTGACACTTCTTAATGCCAGTCTTGTCCCCAACTGTTTAGTTAAATGTCTTAAGATATACATTTCTAACTTGTCAAAGGAACAACAATATGTTTAGTAAAAGTTGGAACCAATGTGAAGACACAAACACCATGGCAACTCTACAACTGCAGCAGATAATAGGTGATCATAAGATGGTCAAACATCCTAAAACAGAAAAAAATCAGAATATTTTTAATTTATTCTCAAAGAAAAATTATTGTTGAAAATAAATAATGTTGTTTTGTGTTTTATACCCTAATCAAGATTTTCATATATCAAGAATGTCATTGCAGATTGTAGAGAAAACCAGACAAGGGGCCCATGGGCATTAACGCTCACCCGCGGGGTGTATATATCTCATGTAGAGGTTCAATGGCCAATTACATTAATTAAACATAACACTGTGCAGTGCTGATGTACAGCGTAGTTGGGAAAATAGTGTTGGTGGTAGCACTATAGGCAGGCTCATCATACAAAAATACTGTGGGCCCGTTGGTCTAAGATCACCAGATTTTTTTTTCAGGACAGGAAATATGTAGTCTGGCTAGTCTGGTTGGCTTTTGACTTTCTAGGGTCTAGATTACAAACCCTGGTCATTTAGGTTCCTGAAATGAGTTTTTGGGGTCAGATTCATGATGACTGAGAGTTTCATTATGTAGATTTTTTGCTAAATAAAAGGCTAAAACCTGTTAATGTTATTCTTTGATGGTATTATCTTGTCATTATCTTCATGCAGAATAGAGCACAAGTTGATCAATTTTTGGGGCCACCATGTTTTAAAAGTTTTGTCAAACGGTTGAGTAAACATTGACAATACATAGCTTATTCTTCACAAAAGCGATTTTTATTTTTCGTCCAATTTTCATGAAAAACATAATTTATATGTATCCAGGTATCCTGAATCCAAAAATCTAATCAACATTTGCCTGCACCTTTTGGTTTCAGAGAAGACGATTTTTTTGTCTTTTAGCTATTTACAGTAACGGCAGCCATATTGTTGGGTGTGGTCAAACCCCAAACACAATTTTGAAAGCCTGTTACCAAGGCATGATAATCACCAAGTTTCATCAAATATGGCCCAGTAGTTTTGGAGGAGAAGATTAAAATGTAAAAGTTTACGCACGAAACACGACGGACGACGAACGACGGACGGTGATAGATAGCAATAGCTCATCTGAGCCTTTTGGCTCAGGTGAGCTAAAAATATGAAAATCGGAACTGAAATTAATTTAGTATTTAGTATTTTCTCATACAACAGGATTACCATTGTAAGATCCATACACTTAAATTGTAATTTTTATTTCAAATTTGCATACATGTCTACATTTTGTATTGCCCCAATATGTGCAATTATTAAAAAATGTTATTATTATTAGCAGAAGTAGTAGATCTAGTGTTGTTTTTTTTTTTTTTTTTTAATTTTTATATTATTTTTTTTTTTTTTTTGAGAGGGGGGCTCAGCTACAGGTCACAGTGCCTGCCCCCTCCCTCTCTCTCTATCTTTTTCTCTCTCTCTCTCTGGCTAAGTGGTCTAAAGCACATGCAGGCCTCTACTTGACTGGGTCCGAATCCCACTCAGGACAGATCCTAGTGAAAGAGTCTGTCAGTTTGCTTGTTTAAATCAACAATCAACACATGTCAACATTCATTTCAAATCTAGTGACATTAAAATAATATATTTCAAATCTAGTGACATTAAAATAATATATAACTCAAAATTAGATTAACAATTATAGAAGAAAATATGATGGCAAACATCAGCTTTATTTGTCGTAGAATTTCAACAAATAGAATAGGCATCACATCTTTGCTTGGCCATTTCATATAAAAAAATCTGCTTGCACTACATACAAAAAATTTCTTATATCTAGTATTTATTAATTGTTGCTGCAAGAATTTTGTTTACAAAGAAGTATGATTTGTGTTAGTATATACCCAACCATTATGCGGAAGCAAGTTTCGGAAAAGAATCATTATCTATAATGATTCAATACACAAAAACACAGGGATGCTTTGATTTAGCTCATTTAAAGTAGAACTAGAGGCTCCCAGGAGCCTGTATAGCTCACCTAGGTAGAGTTGTTGCAGAATGAAAATCAACAGATTGTCTAAATAAATGCTTGAAATTTATTACACATATTTATTTCTATCACAAAATTTCAATATTATTTCCTTTCAAAACTAAACCATGTTTCAAAATTCTGAGACAATACATACCAAGTATCATCAACTTTTCATGTATAATACCTGAGAAATTTTCCTTATCCGAAAACTGGTCAATGAACATGAAATTAAGGTCAAGTACAAAAACCATAAGGCAGTCTGACTGATGTACTATGGTGGCCACCTTGGATTACGTGCGAACATGTCGGACACAATATTTCAGGTTTACCACACAAGGACTATTGTCACAAAGTTTGGTTGCAATTGGCCAAGTGGTTTCACAGGAGTTGATTTTTAAATGCAGATGTTATTTTAAAATACCAAATGTAAAGACCCAATGACTATTGTGGCTGAGTTTGGTTCCAATTGACTCAGTAGTTTCAAAGAAAAATATGTTTGAACGTATTTTTCCATAGGGTCCAATATTAAAAATATGTTCTCCACTGATGACCATCTTGGATTTTGTGTGGCCCTCAAAAACACCAATGTTGTAGGGGGCCACTCAAAGACTATTGTGGCCAACTTTGGTTCCTATTGGCTTAGGGGTTTTAGAGAAAAAGATCTTTGAAATTTTCCCATAGGGTCCAATGTTAAAATATGTTTCACTTTAGCAGCTACATGTATCTTAGATTAGGTGCAGACTTAAAAAAAACACCACCCAAAGACTATTGTGGCCAAGTTTGGTTCCAATTGGCTTAGGGTTTTAAAGAAAAAGATCTTTGAAATTGTTCCCATAGGGTCCAATGTTAACCTATGTTTCTCGTTGGCGGCCATCTTGGATCAGGTGCAGACTTAAAAAAACACCGGTTTCAGAAGGTACCATCTAAGGACTACTATGACCAAGTTTGGTTCCAATTGCCTCAGTAGTTTTAGAGAAAAATATCTTTGAATGTATTTTCCCATAAGGTCCAATGTTAAAATATGTTCTCTGCTGGCGGCCATCTTGGATTTGGTGCGGCCCTCAAAAACCCCAATGTTGAAGGGGGCCATTCAAAGACTATTGTGGCCAAGTTTGTTTCCCATTGGCTAAAGGGTTTTAGAGAAAAAGATCTTTGATATTGTTCCCATAGGGTCCAATGTTAACCTTAAAATTAACCTTAATTTAAAATTAAAATTATAAGATCTTGATAAATCTTTTGATTGGTGGTATCAGTGACGTAATAAACAATGAAATGTGAACAGTCTGTGGCAATTCACTGCCCCGCAGAAACGAAGCGGTCTTGATACTGTTTCCCGCCATATGTATCTCATTGCCTCAGTAGTTTCAGAGAAAAATATCTTTGAACATATTTTCCCATAAGGTCCAATGTTAAAATATGTTTTAATATGCCTTTAAACTCATGATCTTTTTCTATACAATAAAGTGATTGTATCAGTATCTACAACATTCTAATATACATGCCTATCAGGGGTTCAAAATTATGTTTTGTAATGGAAGGTCCAGGACCTTTTGTCTTTATTTTTAGCAGGTCCCACATAAAGTTTTGAAAGTCCAATATCAACATTGAAAGATCCATGTGCAATTATGTAATTATATTGAAAAAGTAGAATTATTCTGGTAAAAATGGCAGGTTCAGCGGACTTTTACAATTTAAATATTAATGGTCCCAAGGTAAAATCAATAGGTCCCGGACCTCGGACCCAGGGAATTTTGAACCCCTGATGCCTATACAAAAAATTAATAGTTTTCAAGATAATTAACCATTTCAGTATTATTTCACATCTGTTACCTTCATCTTTGAACCTATGACTTTAATCTTTATATTGAAATGATTGTAACAGTTTATAGTTTTTGAGATAATTAACCATTTTGGTAATGTTTCGCATCTGTGACCTCAACCTTTGAACTTATGACTTTTTTCTATACATCAAAATGATTGGTGCATCACTACCTATAACATTCTAATATACATGCTTATACAAAATGCTTATAGTTTTCAAGATAATCAACCATTTCAGTATTATTTCACATCTGTGACCTTGACCTTTGAACCCATGACCTTCATCTATATATCAAAATGATTGTTACATCAAACTAACAACATTCTAATATACAAGTCTATACAAAAAGTTTATAGTTTTTGAGATAATTAACCATTTCGGTATTGTTTTGCATGTGACCTTGACCTTTGCACTCATGACCTTTATCTATACATCAAAATGATCGATGTATCAATATCTACAACATTCTAATTTACATCGCTATACAAAAAGTTTAATAGCTTTCAAGATAATAATTAAAATCAGAGGTTAAAAAACATTAGGTGATGACCTTCACAATTGACCTTGACCCATTTTGAAGATAATAACAAGAATATGCCAAAACTAAAAACCCCATGTCATTATCTGGTCAAATAGTCCAGTTATAGCAATTTGAATCTATTTTACGATTTTTTTCAAAATTAAACGCAAAAACGCATAACCTGTTTTATGTCCGAATTTCACAAAACGATCAAACTATAGGCTGAAGACCCTAGAGACCAAATATCACATCAGATTTTTTCTCCAATCATTGGTTTCGGAGAATAAGATTTTTTAAAGATTTTTGCACCCATAGGTCACCTCAACCTAGTTATGGTAGTCATGGCAACGTCAAGAACAAATCTGAATTGCGTTAGCCCATATATACTTCTCATTAAGTTTCATTAAAATCTGTCTTGCAGTTTCAGAGGAGATGTTGAAAATAGGTATTAATGACGCACACACCCACATACACACGCTGCTCTATGCCATAAGCTCACTTGACCTTTTGGTCAGGTAAGCTGAAATACCCGAAAATAAATAAACACAACCGGAATAATTCATTTAGTCCCTTTCATTGTATAAATTGACCAAGTTTTTGGATTAAACTGGTGTTACCTTAGATTGGGCCTACGTGACTAAAAGAAGACTTAATGCAATTTGTGATTCAATAGGATCGTGTTTTGTGATTCACCATAAACTTTTCGTTACTAATTTTGTTTTGCCATCTGGCCCCAGGATCACGAACAATACTAGTTTTAAGATAAGTACCAGGTCCAAGGATCATAAACAAAAATAACTTTTTGAACTTAACTTGGTAAAGTCAAAACGCTTAAGTAAAGTATTTTTCGTGATCCCTGGGTCTGATGTTCAGAATTATTCTCGGGCAGTGAAGTCTGCAAGTCTGAAGGTGACTTAAAACTACTTTTTATGAGAAAATTTATTATTATGTTACAAAAGTGATATGAGTTTTCCATAGATATATATTCATGTTATGGCGGGTATGTTCTGGCAAGTACGTTCTGGTGGTTACATTCTTGTATAGGTACGTTTTGGTAAAAATGTGGCTACGTTCTGGTATGATACGTTTTGGCATGGGTACGTTTTGTCCCCCTCCTTCATAAAGTTTTTGAGAATTTCAAACCCCTAGTAAAGCCCCTGCATAGAAGTTTATCTCATTTCATCCCTCTCCCCCCCCCCCCTTCATAGCTGGTGCCTTCTTCCCCTTCGGCGAAGTGTCCGTCTGTCGGAGACTCCGAGTGTCCTCCATCCCCTCCCCATATCGAGGATAACGTTCCGAATAATTTCCCCTTACACCTATCTCCCACCACCATCAGTTTCTCGATACATCATGTATTACTCATAACACGAGGAAAACGGCTGCAAAATTACAATGATAACTACCTTAGTGTTTAAGCTTACCTTTGTTTTGTTTGTCAAATTAGATCCATCGCCGACTTTGGCGCCTGGCATGGTCGCAAATCGATTTCGTTGCCTGTATATCCCTCCTATGTTGCGAAGAACCTTCTTCTGAAGAAAACTGGCCTCCTACGAGACCAACAACCAGATTTTGAACTATGGTACTAGTTCCTGATACTTTTTAGTTTTGAAATCGTTTAGATTAAGGACAAACGAAACCCATTTTGTGAAATCAACCCCCTTACAGTTATTAACCAAGTAAAACCTAAAAATACACGTACCCATACCAAAACGTACCCTACAAGAACGTACCCGTTTTTGGACAAAACGTGTCTACACAGAAACATTCAAAGGGCACACTTGTAACGGATATACTAATCACTATAACGAAATAATTGATAATAATAATAAAAATAATAATAATAAAAACTAGAGATTGTAACTGGAATCATGACGCACACTTCGCCATGCCATACTCTCAGCCAGTCGAGCAAATAATTATAACCGATAGTATACTAGTATATTTTTTTCTTTTCAATAACTACTTTTCAACATGTATATTGATTGGTCATTTACCAATATTCAATCTGAATAATAATGATCTGCGAGGGTGGAGTACATCATCAAAATAAACTGATAAAAGCCTAGGGGTTGTTAAAACAATTACATATCAGAGCAGACACGAATGAAAAAATGCAATTTTCAGGGTTTCTTGGCCCTGTGACCTTGACCTTGATGACCCCAATTTGGAACTTGACACATTATCTTTACATACTGTATATCTCTTCTGGATATCACTTTGATAACTCTTTTTATACAAAAGTTTTAGAGTGGACACGGCTAAAAAAGTGCAATTTTCAGTTTTCATGTCCCTGTGACCTTGACCTTGATGACCCCAATTTGCTACTTGACACTGATCGTCTTTCATAACTGTATATCTCTTGTGAATATCACTTTGATATTTTTTATACAAAGGTTATAAAGCGGACACAGATTCTTGGGTGTCCCTATATACGTACGGTCATAGATTTTGTTATCTGTCCCAGCCATGATTCATGGTGGAGGCTTAAAATTAACAAAGGACAATAACTTCTTAATTATGGAAAATAGAGTAATGGTTCTTGTATATTGCATTTCTCCTAATCAAAATCTACCTAGCAAAGATTGATATCTCGAGATAAATGCGCCACCGACCAAAATCTCTTACCGTCAGTAAACGTACTGATACGGGAAATGTCCCGGCGCGAAGCGCCGGGAATTTCCCGTCTATAGGTAACACGTATGTATTATGACGTCATAGAAAATTGTGGAAAAATTCTATAGACCGTACGTCCAAATCATTTGACGCCGCGCGTGCACCACTTTTCTCACTTTTCTCAAGGCCATTGAAGGGGTCAAATCGACAGGAAGTGAGCTCCATATGGGGGGAAATCTCGCCCGTCTCGTTCATCAGAAATGAAACCAAGAAACGATTATCGTGAAAATAATTCATTGAAACAAGTAATAATTTAAATAGGTTGATCGAATACCAAATATTTACGTTTCTTTCGCCATTCTGGCTGATCTCCAAGTGTAGCGTTTCAAGATTCCCGAAGACGTGATTTTTTTTAATTGGGTCAAAGTTCAATTCAGATCGATAACCACTGTAAGCCAATCAGCGACCGACTTTCCCACGTGCATCAACCATGATCACACAGTATACAATGCGGGAAGATACAAAATTTGCCGATTTCAAGTTAGATAAATCGATAACCATAGTTACCTGACACAAAACTATTACGAGGTTAGCATAATCACAGTATACGACTTCTACGGTAACTCTTTTTCACATATAATTATCTAATTGAATCCAAATTTTGAGTGCATCTGTGACCCTCGCTGAATGCAGTGTAAACAAAAATGGCGTTCGTCAGGACGGGAAAGACGTTTTCACAAACGATCGATTTTTAAGAAAAATAATAAAATGCGTTTTTCAAAAGAATTAATTAACAGTTCGTCCCAATAATCATTTTTATGAAAATACAGATAAAATTTATTGAATTTATTCCGAATTTAATGTAAATATTGACAAATCCTCTTGTTTGTTTACATGTGACGTGGATATCATGATCAGCTGATCGGGCTTGACCAGGTGCTGACTAGAACTGACTTCAACTACAATGACTGCACTCATAAAAAATCTAACTTGGACATAACTGATGAGGAAACTGTACATGTTGTGCAATGAGATGGACCGCTGTCCCAATAAGTTGTGATGAAAATAACAATAATAAAACATTCATGTTGAGTTTAGCAGCTGACTGTAGTTGTGATCCACTTGGATAAGGTCTGAATTGAATCCTTGAAAACCTCCAGGGATGGCGACTGGACTACCGATGCTGGCAGGGGATTCCAATAATTTAGTTCTCGGAATGAATATAAAAATTATAACTAGGGTAAAATCAACATTAGCTTCTTCAATATCCCAGACTTGGTTCTCGAAAAAAGTTGGTATAAGTGAATAAATGCCAATTTCCACTCCATCATCCACATAAGCGACCATTTCAATATAAATCTTAAAGCACCATCTTTGTAGTATATCATACCAGAATGTTTTATTTCAATTTAGGTGAATAATGAATAATCTTGACTGGGGTAAAAAAAAAACAAAAAACTCCAACCCACCATCCTAGAATTAACCGTCTCAATATAAGTGAAAAAGCATTTTCAACTCTCCGGGGCTGGGGCTCTTCATGCAGTGAAACTTAAAAGGGCTGGGCTAAAATTAACATTATTTCGGTACAAACCTGTCAAGTTTTAATCATATCATTTGTCAATTGCAATGGTCTGTGCTTTAGAAAATTCTCATCATGGTACTTATATGCCTGTGAATGTTGAAGGTGCAAGAGGAGCTTACCCTCATACCACTGTATTAATATCGGGTTGTGGGTTAAAGGTGCTGCCTAACAGAGTCACAGACAAGCATTCCACTCCCAATTAATATAATTCTATAACCAGTCGATAATCTATCCTTTCAGCCAAATGTGGCTTGCAAAATGAGGAAGCAGTAACTCAAATTTTGAAGTATTGCCATGTATAACACAAGTCAGGTTGGAACCTTCCACTCTCCAAGAGGATGCTATACCGGTGTAGCTAGCTAACAGAAGGTGCTAACCCTTCCAGAAAACTCGGTCTCACTTCCCTGGTGGAAGTTCGCGTGTTTAACCTAACTTGTCAGTGTCAAAGTTTTTTTTACTTTACTCCCGGATTGTGATTTGGACATGGATAAGTATGTTTGTTTTTCATTGGTATAACTGCTTCATTAATTGAATGGGGCAATCTTGAACTGTGATATGATACACATCTTGTTTTAAGAAACAGGAGTAGTTATTTATGCAATCATAAATCAGTAGATTAAATTATTCACATGGTATGGTAAAAGGTGATTTAAGATGAGAAGACATTAGAACGTGAGAATGTTGTCGTGGTATGGATTAGTATATTCACTATATTGGGTAATTGAATAACCTTTCGTGTCCCTGGAAAGATCATACCAAAACTCAGTTCTGTGTCACAGAACATGATTGAAAGAATTTGGCGGTAGTTTGGCCACTAGTATTTGGTGTGGAAGCGCGTGGCCTAGTGGTTAAGGCGTTGGACTCATGATTCGAAGATCGTGGGTTCAATCCCTGGACCGGGCGATGTGTTGTGTCCTTGAGCAAGACACTTAATTTCACGTTGTTCCAGTTCACTCAGCTGAAAAATAAATGAGTACCAGCAAAATGCTGGGGGTTAAACCTGCGATGGACCGGCGTCCCATTCAGGGGAGAGTCTTGTACTCTCAGTCGCTTAACGCCACCGAAACCGGGATAAGCTCCGGCCTGATGGGCCTAATGGCTCGGGACAGACTTTAACTTTAACTAGTATTTGGTGAGACAAAACAATGTGTGCCACCTGTAATATACACATACAGTATATATATATATTATGTATAAAGGGAACTAACTCTTATCACCTCAGACTACATGTATTTTAATACTGCCACTGAATTATGTCCCTTGTATAGACATGCGCAATAGAATAGTTTAATGTAACATGTGATGCCGGGAATAAACGAATGTCAACTGTGAATGTTGTTGTCTTGATCTGATGCCATCCACCATTGTCCAGGCTACGGACACTACAATTGGCGACGAGGATGAACAAGTAGATGTTTACATAACATTACTGTGCAGGTACTGTGTTTAAATACGTAATAATAGAATTTAATTCGAAATGGCAACGAAGGTGTTGACGGATCTAGGGCAATTGGATCATTTTAACTGTAATGGTGATCAAGCATCAGTGGGCATAAGATGGCTTAAATGGAAAAGGTCGTTCGAATTGTTCCTAAACGCCAAAGGGGTGACTGATAAACAACAAAGTAAAAGTTTATTGTTACATTGCGCTGGCATGCAGGTGCAGGATATCTATTTCACGTTTCCGGAAGTGGAGCCCGGTGAAGACGAAAATGTGTATAGTGTAGCGTCAAACAGTTGGACAATTATTTTAAGCCTCGTGTGAATATAACGTATGAAAGACATGTTTTCAGGAAAATGGCTCAAACTCCTTCAGAGACAGTAGATCAGTACGTCACGCGACTTCGACAACAAGCCGCGTATTGCGAGTTCACACACGTGGATGATGAAATCAGGGATCAGGTTATTGCCGAGTGCTCATCACAAAGTTTAAGAACAAAACTTCTTGAAAAAGGGAAAGGTTTGACACTGAAGGACTTACAAGATTTTGCACGTTCTAGAGAAGCAAGTGGAATTCAGGCAGACAAAATGGCTGTGAATGAGACTGTAAACAAGATAAGTCAAAAGGTCAAGGATCAAGGTCAAAGTATGTCACGTCAAAGTCAACCAAATCGTCAAAGACAGGACAGATGTTTCAGATGTGATGGAGTAGGACATTTTCAGAAGAATCCGAACTGTCCTGCAAAGAATAAAAAGTGTAACAAATGTCACAAAATAGGACATTTCGCTAAATGTTGTCAGACTAAGAAGAATTCAAAACAGAAGAATTCTGGACATGGACGACTTGCAGGAAAAGGAAAAGTTAACTTGGTGGACGAGGAAAGTAGTGATTTTGCATTTCATATTATTGACGATAAACAGTCGACAGTTATGGCAAGTGTAGGAGGTGTTCATAATATCAAAATGATCATAGATTCCGGTGCAAGTTGCAATGTTATAGACAAACAGTTGTGGGAATACCTGAAATCGTGTAAAATTAAATGTGAATCACGAAAAACTGACAAGAAATTGTATTCGTATGGAAGTGAAGTTCCATTACAAGTGTTAGGATGTTTTACCTGTGATCTTACTGTTGGACAAAATACTATTCAAACTGAATTTTCTGTTATTGAGGGTAGAGGTCAAGCACTTTTAGGTAGAGAGGCTGCTATTAATTTAGATGTTTTAAAGTTGGGTCCGTTTATTTCCGTTTATCGTGTAGATCAAAACGAATCCGTTGATTTGTTTGTTAAGTACAAGTCATGCTTTGAAGGTGTGGGAAAGTTGCGTGATTTTCAGTTAGTAATTCCCATTGACCCAAATGTTAAACCCGTTGCTCAGCCGTTACGTAGGTTTCCGTTCAGTTTACGCGAGCCGTTGGAACGAAAGCTAGATGAACTTGAGAGTCTAGATGTTATAGAGAAAGCGGAAGGTCCGACACCATGGATTTCGCCAATAGTAGTTGTTCCGAAAGCGGGTAATGATATTAGATTATGTGTTGACATGCGTCAAGCTAACGCTGCAATTATAAGGGAGCGACACCCAATCCCTACCGTTGACGAGGTACTTCATGACTTGAATGCTAGTAAAGTGTTTAGCAAGTTGGATATTAAGTGGGCTTTTCATCAGCTCGAGTTAACCGAGGAATCTAGGCAAATTACGACTTTTGTTACGCACAAAGGTCTGTACAGGTACAAAAGATTAATGTTTGGGGTCTGTTGCGCGCCAGAAATGTATCAGCGGGTGATACAGCAAGCACTTCAAGGTTGCGAAGGCGTTCGTAATATTTTTGACGACATTATTGTCCATGCCGAAACCGTTGAAGAACACGATATTCGACTCGAAGCATTGTTAAAGCGTGTACAAGAGAAAGGTCTTACTCTTAACAAAGATAAGTGCCTATTTAAAATGTCCGAGTTAGAGTTTATGGGTCATTTGTTGACAGCAAGGGGGATTGGCCCAACGCAGTCAAAAATAGATGCTGTTACGGAAGCGCGAAAACCAGAATCCGCATCAGAAGTACGTAGTTTTCTCGGATTGGTAAACTACATGGCTCGTTTTATTCCGAATCTTGCGACCGTTGCAGAGCCGTTGCGCCGTTTAACCAAAAAAGGTGTTCAGTTTACTTGGGGTTCTGAACAACAACGTTCATTTGATGAACTTAAAGTGAGTTTAACCAATGCAGAAACATTGGGATATTTTGATCGCAATGCGAAAACGATAGTAATTTCAGACGCGTCCCCTGTAGGACTCGGTGGTGTATTACTACAAGAGAAAGACGGTGAACATCGCGTTATATCATACGCCAGTAGAACACTTAGTGATGTAGAAAAACGGTATTCACAGACCGAACGTGAGGCATTAGGAATCGTCTGGGCGTGTGAGCGTTTCCACATGTACCTATTTGGTACACAGTTTGAACTCTATACCGATCACAAACCACTTGAGTTTATATATTCTAAACGTTCGAAACCAAGTGCACGTATCGAAAGGTGGGTACTTCGTTTGCAACCATACACTTTTGTAGTTAGGCATATTGCAGGTAAATCGAATATAGCAGACTGTCTGTCACGTTTAACAAAAATGACCGAAATTGATCATGCAAACGATACTGATGATTATGTGCGATTTGTTGCAGAAAAAGCTACTCCAAATGCGTTGTCTACTCGCGAAATAGAAAGGGCATCAAACGAAGACGAGGATCTCGTTAATTTGCGTTATTGTGTCGAGACGGGTAATTGGCACAAACTGAGTAACAAGAAATATTTACCAGTACGGTCCGAATTTTGTTTCATAGGTAAATTAATTTTACGTGGTACTCGCATAGTGATACCAGAAATATTACGTAAACATGTTCTCGAGATAGCACATATAGGTCATCCGGGTATTGTTTCGATGAAGCGACTATTGCGTTCGAAGGTGTGGTGGCCAGGAATTGACCGTGATGCTGAATTGTTTTGTAAAACATGTAAGTCATGTCAGATTGTCGGTATGCCGCAGCCGCCCGAACCAATTAAGACAACCGAGTTACCGTCAGGTCCATGGCAACATATTGCAGTTGATTTAATGACACCGTCATTACCGTCGGGAGATCATTTATTTGTCGCTGTAGATTACTATAGTCGTTATATCGAAGTTGATGTACTTAAGTCGACGACTACCGATAAAGTCATTGCTAGTCTCCGTAAAATGTTTCTAACTCATGGGCTTCCAATGTCATTGACTTCTGATAATGGTCCCCAGTTTATAAGCGAGCAATTTGCCAAGTTTCTAACCGAAGAGGCAATAGAACACAGACGTATAACACCTTTATGGCCTCAGGCTAATGGTGAAGTGGAACGACAGAACCGTTCTCTACTTAAGCGCATTAAAATAGCACAAATTGAGAAACGTAATTGGCGCGACGAGCTTGATAATTATTTGGTGTTGTACCGAACTACTCCACATAGTGTCACAGGCACAAGTCCTAGCGAGCTTCTGTTTAAACGCAAACTTCGAACTAAGCTTCCTGCTATAGACGATTATTCGCTCGATGATTTGGAAATTCGTGATCGCGACAATGAAAACAAGTCGAAGGGTAAAATTTATGCCGACAAAAGGAGGAATGCACAAGAAAGTGACATATCTGTAGGCGATTCTGTACTCTTGAAACAAAAACGCGAAGATAAGTTAACGCCAACTTTTGAGCCCGAGCCATATCGAGTCACTTCGCGTCACGGAAATAGTTGTTCAGTTGAGTCGAGCACTGGTGTAAATTACAAGCGCAATATAACCCATTTAAAGAAATACTTAGAAAGGTCAGATAGCTGTTTGTCCGACGTAAGCGAACCGGAACCGGAAATTGATGATTTGCCAATTAAGTCCGAATCACAAAAATTAAGTTCAAATGTACTACCAGCCTCACCATCTAAGACTGTTAAACCTCATGTGTCTGATAATGAGTCTGAGGATATTCCAAAGTTTAATAGTGTTGATAGGCCAAAGCGTGAAATTAAAATTCCTGGAAAGTTTAAAGATTTTGTTATGGACACATAAGTGTGTTGTTTAGGCCTAATCAGTAGTGTATTTTCTCTGAACTAAAAAGATAATTTTAAGTATTGACATTATGTTTGCTAAAATATATGAAGTACATATATGTTATAACGGACTGTAAAAGTTCTTTAGTTTTTTATTTGTATTGAGTTTTTATTTGTTTTCTCAGAGACAGTTGTACATGGCATTTAAAACTATTAATAGTAAATGTTTAAAAAGGGAGGAATTGTAATATACACATACAGTATATATATATATTATGTATAAAGGGAACTAACTCTTATCACCTCAGACTACATGTATTTTAATACTGCCACTTGAATTATGTCCCTTGTATAGACATGCGCAATAGAATAGTTTAATGTAACATGTGATGCCGGGAATAAACGAATGTCAACTGTGAATGTTGTTGTCTTGATCTGATGCCATCCACCATTGTCCAGGCTACGGACACTACACCACCCTTTTTGTGTGTGTGTTGTGTGTGTGTGTGTGTGTGTGTGTGTGCACAATGACCCGATAATAAATTTGGACATTTCCCGGGATAGGCAATGCCTATTTTCATATTAAAATTACCTACGAACTGTTGCTAGATTTTGATACGCGGTGATACGTTGGTAAGACTTAAGCAAAAAGTGCACACTAATTATAATATCCGTTATTTTACATGCCGCGCCTGTTTTAATAAATAGATGATAACATAAGTTTGGCATAAAGTCAAAGAAAACTCTTAAAACATGTTTTAAGATATTGCGACGTAAATTTCGATTCGGCCGGAGTGTTGTTCTCCTCGGGGTTCGAACCTCCCCGGCCTCAGGTGTCAAACGAGATTCAGGAGTAGCGTACTATTGTCGTCGTCACAAATTTATATTTATGTGGAATCTTGCAGTATGTAAATAATGACAGCAGACGTCAGCTTCACTTAACTGTGTATTAATCCAAGGAACATAACTATTTACAACACACACACACACACACACACACACACACACACACACACACACCTTCACAGAGGCTAGCACACACACACACACACACGCACAAACACATCCACACCACTCTCCCCGTAGACTAAGACTCCGTTACCAACTAAACCCAACTGTAGACTCTCCACTGTCTATGACTGCCTCGCAGCCTTTATATATCAGTGTCATAAGAAAGTTCTAGAATCTTAGGACACGTGTTAAACTGCATGTCAAGACTGCTGACTTCTGCAGAATATGATATGCCATTTACCTTAGCTATAATATTGAATTACTAGTAAACTACTTCTAGAACAAAGGCATAATGTGGGCTAGCCCTTTGTCCTACTTAAAGGTCACCGGTCACCAAAAACCGAATTTTTTTAGTACTATTTTCCGAAAGATTACATAATAAAAAGTCGATTTAGCCACAAATATAATTTTTTAATCATTTCTGTCTTTTGTTACAGCGTAAAATAAAGTCCTAAAACTGTTGAAAAACGGTGTTATCTCCCTTTGGTAGTAAAAGGGTCCAAAACCGGAAGTGACGCAGATGGTGTTATCCAAGTTATTTAGTAACTAAAGCTTGTAGAGTGATCTGTATTTATTACCCAGATTTATCAGTAGTAACTTCTCATGTTTTATTTATTTTTAATATTGGATATTTCAATTTCCTTCAGCATAAAAAAATAATAAAAAATAAACATAATAAATAAATAAATAAATAAATAAATAAGAACTATATTCTTGTTTGCTCTAAGTATGATATACTATTACTTATACTATTACAAAACATAATTTTACATTATTTATTTATTTATTAACTAATTTATTTATTTATCTTTTTATTTTTATCTATCAAAACGAATTGATAAAAAAATTACACATTTTCGTGTTTTTATTTAAAATATTATTCATATTTATTTTCATTAATATTTAATATCATTCTAAATATCTTAACGTCTCTGTTGAATTTATTTATTTATTTATTTATTATTTCGGTGAATTAATATTAAATATCAATATTAATATGTATATTAAAAAACATACATAATTTTCTAGCACTTTTGACCGGATTCTAGTCTGTCGCTTTTTTCCTTCTCTCTAGTACAGCTATATTATTAATTTACCTCAAATTGATTTTAATTCATATTTGTTTCAGAAATTATCCCATTTTTATTTTATTTTTAGGTTAAAATCAATATATTATTAGAACACGTTTTCGAGTAGAATTTTTGTACAACGAAAATATCAAAATACAGGTCTAAAATATAACCTCTTATTGTCTCTGAAATCAAATATTTCACCCCAGTATTACTTGAATATGAAAACGTTTGTAAACAATTTCCGAATTCTAATTAAAATCAATAGCTTCCCTATTCGCAGTACCGGTAAGTTTAATTTAATAATAATAATGGAAATTGGAGTGTATGTCGGTGCGTAATATTTTTTTATCAAATATTGTTTAATTATTTTGGATATAGTACTGGTCAGATTTCCAATCCCCATTTTGTTAAATCTTCAATTTTGATTTAATTTCAGTGTTTTCATGATAAATTTAAAAAACGATATTTAAAATTTTCATTTACTAATAATAATAATTTTATTACGCCTAATTTTAATGAGCTGAAAAGAACTCATATCAAAATGTGATACCAGTGGGATTATACCCGACTAACTAACGGCTTAATCAAAACTCGAGGGAAACTTTCTTTAATTTTTTTCACAATAAATTAATATCGGTTAAAGTGTGATTTACATCCCCTCACATACCAGTAATTAAAAGATTATCAATATGCTACATTGGCAAGCAACATCCTGTTTAGAAGTAGACATCTATCACCTGTAATCAACAGGGTTTACCTTACAATTTGCAACATTAATTCACACGTGTGTATAAATCTTTATGATATACCCGGTAAATGTTATTTGTCGTTTTTGATGGATTCTGAAAAGATGTGTTTGAAAAAATAAATGTTAAATTAGATTAGTTGATTTGAATAAGAGAAATACAAGTCTCGATTTGTGTGAACATATGAACTGGTGAACTGACTGACTTACGGAATTAAATTAATTTTGAATATTAAAATTGTTAAAATCTATGATTTTTTTATTTGACTGAATCCATTCATAATAACTTATATTGTCTGAAATGATTATACCACTCTTATTTCCATGACTTCTCTCGTATATAAAAAATAGCCCAATACATTCAAAGCAATTACTGTATTTCCATAAATTGAGTGCACATAGTTTTCATAATTTATTTCTTTCAATTGAAAATGTTTCCATTAAACTATCAATAAATTGCATATTTAATCCAACTATGACATAATTATAATATTTATAGTTGTTCCGAGTAAGAAGGTACAGAAGGGATAATTTTGACATGGTTATATAAGTTGTTTTGTTAAAAACTTTAAAACATACACAGAAATCGAGGCCCGATCTGAAGGGTTATCTGCCCTTACAATAGAAGTCGTCCTATACTGACCATCATACAGGTGTGTTATAAAGATGGTAGTTTTGTTCAGTCGAGCGTGACCTGATTTAGGAGAGCAATAAGTGATTTTAGATCAGCTGAGACATTTGGGCGCTTTTCTAACGCAAGCTTGCAAGCGCCGGGACATCACATAAGTTTATTCGATAATATGTTCATCCACCACTACTTTTCATATATATTATATTATGTATTACTTATGCTGTACTAATATCCGCCATACATGTAAATATATATAATGTAACACCTATATGCTTACAGCTTATGGTAATAAATTGAATTGAATTGAATTGAAAAAGATCAACAAAAATCCTTAGGGGTTTTATATGTCTCTGGCTAAACGCAGACGGATTATAATCAGTATTTAGACACTAATGACTTGAATGCATCTCGTAATAAAATGATAAAAAATTAACATCCATACATATGTCCAGCTTATTGAAAATTTACTTATAAATGTTTCAAGTATTTGTTTTAATACGTTTTGTCGGGGTCTTATATTCTTACTTTAAGTTTAAATAAAAATTAAATCATCGTTTTTAAATATTCCATTCTAGCTATATTAATGTTTTTACATAAATAAATAAATAAATAAATAAATAAATAAATAAATAAATAAATAATGGTTTAAGATATTTTCTCACCATCAACAATGCAATCTAGCAGAGATTTAAATAAGAAATAAATCTTCGTTTTTTAAAACATCTCATTTTAGCTTGATAATATACTTAATAAATAAATAAATAAATAAATACTCTGCTTTTTCTTATGTTTATTATTAATAACTAGATGATTTGATATTTATCTAATTGAACAGACAAATCCAATGCTCAATAGTTAATTGCAATATTTTTTTTATTTTATTTTATTTTATTTTATTTTATTTTATTTTATTTTATTCATCGATCTGAACTGCGAAAAGAATGCAACATAAACCTGGCACTGGTAAGGACAAAGCCATGTGTAACGTTTTGGAGAGAGAGAGAGAGAGAGAGAGAGAATTATCACTTTCAAGTCACGAATATTGATCAATAAATATGATCAATATACAATAATATTACTTTTTATTTTGACAATCAGGGGTCAGTTGTTCGAAGCCTGATTACTTTAATCAATCAATTAGTTAAAATTTGAATTTTGCATTATTCAATATATATTGTAAACTTAAAGGTCACCGGTCACCAAAAACCGAATTTTTTTTAGTATTATTTTCCGAAAGATTACATCATAAAAAGTCGATTTAGCCACAAATAACATTTTTTAATCATTTCTATCCTTTTCTACAGCGTAAATTAAAGTCCTGAAACTGTTGAAAAACTGTGTTATCTCCCTTTGGTTGTAAAAGGGCACAAAACCGGAAGTGACGCAGAAGGTGTTATCCCAGCTATTTAGTAAATGAAGCTTGTATAGTGAACTGCATTTATTACCCAGATTTATCGGAAATAACTTCTATTGTTTTTACATATTTATTTATTTTTTAGCATTGGGTATTTCAGTTGACTTCAGCAGAAAAAAATTAATAAGAAATAAACATAATAATAAGAAATAAATAAGAAAAAACTATATTTGTGCTTGCTCTAATTATGATATACTATTTACTAATACTTTTACAAAACATAATTTTACATTTCTTTTGATAATTATTTATTTATTTA
This sequence comes from Anadara kagoshimensis, assembly GCA_021292105.1. Taxonomy (NCBI): domain Eukaryota; kingdom Metazoa; phylum Mollusca; class Bivalvia; order Arcoida; family Arcidae; genus Anadara; species Anadara kagoshimensis. The sequence goes on along the minus strand of CM037863.1, from coordinate 14,408,340 downwards.
CTTACTTATTTATTTATTTATTTATTTATTTATTTATTTATTTATTTATTTATTTATTTATTTATTTATTTATTTATTTATATCCATTTATCACAACAAATAATAAAAGAACCCCAATTTCCGTTTTTTTATTTAAAATATTGTTCATATTAATTTTCATTAATATTTAATATCATTTTAATCTTTACATATCTCTGAGTTATTTATTTATTTATTTATTTATTTATTTATTTATCACAACAAATAATTAAAGAACCCAAATTTCCGTTTTTATTTAAAGTAGTGTTCACATTAATTTTCATTAATATTTAATATCATTTTAATTATCTTTACATATCTCTTTGAGTTATTTATTTATTTATTTATTTATTTATTTATTTATTTATTTATTTATTTATTTATTTATTTATATCTATTTATCACAACAAATAATAAAAGAACCCAAATTTCCGTTTTTTATTTAAAATATCGTTCACATTAATTTTTATTAATATTTAATATCATTTTAATTATCTTTACATATCTCTGATTAATTAATTATTTAATTAAGTTATTTATTTATTTTTTTATCTATTTATCCTAAGGAATAATAAAAAGAACCAAATTTTTTGTTTTTTATTTTTAAAAAAATCTTTTCTCTCTAGTACAGTCATATTATGACCTCAAATTGATTTTAATTTATATTTGTTTTAGAAAGTGTCCTTTTTTAATTTCAAGTTAGATTAACATCAATGATTTATTATTATTATTATTATTATTTACCCATGTAATTAATCAAAAGAACACGTTTTCGGATAGAATCTAGATCCAAGACCTGCAGTTTTTTGTACAACGAAAATATCAAAATACAGGTTTAAAAAATAACTTCTTATTGTCTCTCAATTAAAATATTTCATCCCAGGATTACTTAAATATGAAAGTAATTTCAATTCAATAGCTTCTTATTCCTTATTTGCAGTAAGTTTAATAATATAATAATAATAATAATAATAATAATAATAATAATAATAATAATAATGGAAATTGAAGTTTACGTCAGTGGGTAATTTAAAAAAAATATTTGTTGATATTTTCCGATGGAGTATTGATCAGAATTCTAATTCTCATTTATTTTCACTGTTTTCATGATGAAATAAAAAAAAAATAATAAAAAATTTCATATAATAACTTTATTACGCTTTAATTTTAATGGGATGAAAAGAACTTTGTCAAAATGTGATACCAGTGAGATTATGCTCAACTAACTAAGGACTCAAAACTCGAGTGTAACTTTCTTTCATTTATTCACAATAAATTAATATCATTCAAAGCGTGATTTACACCCCTCAGATACCAGTAATTAAGAGATTATCAATATGCTACAGTCCATTGGGAAACATCCTGTTTAGAAGTAGACATCTACCACCTGTAATCAACAATTTACCTTACAATATGCAACATTAATTGACACGTGTGATTATCTTTATGATATACCCAGTAAATGCTATTTGTCATTTTTGATGGATTCTGAAAATCGAATAAATTAAAGTTAAATGAGATTGGTTAATTTGAACAGGGCATACAAGACTTTGTTTGAACGTGTGAACTGAATGAATTACGGAATTAAATTAATTTTGAAAATTAAAATTGTTTAAAATCTATTTATTTGACTGAATTGATTCTTAATGAATTGAATTGTCTTAAATGATTATACCACTCACATTTCCCTGACTTATCTCGTAATATTTAATCTGAATACATTCAAAACAATTAGAAAGCTGCATGAAGGACTTGTGTAAATCTGGCTTTAATTTGTTCTGAAATTTGTGGAAAAAACATGTTTATCGGTCATTGTGATTTTATTATCTCCAAACGTCACAAAATATAGCATTTTGACTTGAAATCAAACTTTAAAACCCGTCAAAACGCCACACAAACCCACATGTAATATATGGATACATATATAGGTAATGTGTCTTTCCTCAGCAGCTTAACACCATGTACGTCATCAATTAGGTCGCCGGAAAGTTACGAGCGGTGTCGGAAACTACCGAGTAATAGCAGTTCGTTCAGGTAAGGTTTTAGTGTATTACAGGTAAATCTAAGAAGTGGGAAACCGTCAGACACATCAATATTGACTATTCTACCCATTGGAATGCAAAATACAAAATTCATAAATTTGGTGACCGGTGACCTTTAATGTTGAAATGTCGAAAATAAAAAAAACATCCATCAAACTAAAGCACGTTGTAATAAAACTATCGAATTTGGTAATAGTATTTTAATTTTTATCCACGTTTTAAATTTCTGCTAATCACTGATTAAATTGGGTCCAGGACATGATCAGGACATGGTCAAAATGCAATATAATATTTTAAAAGTTCACGAGAACTTAAAAATCTTAACATAACGTTCCTATTGAACAGTAGGGGCTCATGCGTGACGGTTTACCTACTTGTTTCAATAATCACTTAATTTCCCAATCAACTAAAAATCGAACCTAACTCATCATTTTACCTAGAACATGTTATTTGTGTCATGACAGGCAATTAACATCAGAGATTTATTTATTTTAGAGGTAGTAACTGCGTGTTATAATAATAATAATAATAATAATAATAATAATAATATTTTTTTAATAATAATAATTATTATTATTATTATTATTATTATTATTAAATGTGGTGTATTTGAATGATAATTTTATCACGAACCATTTGAAAATCTGATAAATATTATTTTAATTTTTCGTCACTCTGTTTTGTTTAATAATAGTTAATTTTAACTAAGTCATCTTCAATGTTTTTTCCATCAATTTTAGTGTATCAAGTCAACATGGCTGGGAATAATCATGTTGTATTTCATTTAGGTTTAAATGTTTTATTGCATTGATTACTTTTGAAACTTGAATAAAATATATTATTATTATTATTATTATTATTATTATTATTATTATTATTATTATTAGTTAAATGAATAATAAATATAATAAATAAAAATGTGCATTTTTTTCCTATTTAAGTAAATTTCCCAACTTTTGTTATTTTAAAGTCTCGTATTCAATTAGTTAAATAAATAAGAATTATGATAAAATGGAAAATAAAAATGTGCACATTTCATTACTTTCTATTTTTTCTAACTTGATTAAATTTTTAATAATATTTTAAATAGAAAAGGGCACAATGTTGTATTAGATCCAGTGGGCTAGTAATTGACCATGATAGCGTATACATATCCATAGTATATACATGGTCTATCCTATTGGCCCTGATCCACTGACTGAAATATTGATACAAATATTGTACCACCTAAATTTCAAATTAAAAGTGGAATGGATTTTTTTAAAGGTACCACAAAGATTTTTATAACTGAATTTTCATCACGATGTGAATTTTATCATGAAAACCAGACATTTTCACTTTTCTATATCTGTAATAAGAAAAAAGCTGTTTATAAAAACAGTCCTGTGCACTTTCTAATGAGTTTCATAGGGAAATTAAGTAAAATGTCACCATATTTTAAATCAAAAAGTGGAATGGATTTTTTTCAAGATATTTTAATCATTTTTATATTTGAATATTCGTGACAGTATGTATTTTTCACTGAGAACCAGACATTTTTAGAAAATAATATTGTTATTGGTGAAATTTAAATTTGAAAATCGGATATATCTAGTTCCCATTGTAACTTAACGGGCTGGCGATCGCACAGGTGACTTAATACAGGTGATGAGACCATCGTCTTAAACGCATCAATGGTTTACGGTCGGACCTCGATTTCTGTACATGATTGCTCTATGTACAGAATTAAATTCACTTATCGATGAATGAAAAATATTTTTTCCTATTAGGTCAGTATATTTTGTATCAAGTTTTGACAATATTTTGCGAGTTTGTTGGAAAATACGAGTTTATTCTTGCGTTTTCCATGTGCACTCAATTTGTAGAAAGCTGCATAAGGAACTTGTGTAAATCTGCCTTTAATTTGTTCTTAAATTTGTGAAAAAAAATTTTATCGTTCATTTGTGGTATTATTATATCAAATTTCACAAAATATATAATTTTGACTTGAAATCAAACTTTAAAACCCTTCAAAATGGCACACAAACCCACATGTTACATATGGATACATATATAGGTAATGTGTCTTTCCTCAGCAGCTCAACACCATGTACGTCATCAATTAGGTCTCCGGAAAGTTACGAGCGGTGTCGGAAATTACCGAGTATTAGAACTTCGTTTAGGTAAGTTTTTAGTATATTACAGGTAACTGTAATGTGTGAAAACCCACCAGACACATCAATATTGACAACTCTACCCATAGGAATGCAAATTACAAAATTCATAAATTTGGTGACCGGTGACCTTTAAGAGGTGGGCACATGACCTAATGACACTATATATTCACAACATGTATAAAAAATATATTAGTATTTCATCAGAACACAAAAATAAGTAAGTGCAAGTTAAAAAGTCAATACCTTTAGTATAAAATACACTTTATGTTTAACAATAATAATCAAATTCTTGATTAATAACTCAGCACTCTATAAAAATATGTTACAATATTTAAAAAAAATAAATAATAACAGCTCGCTAAACTAGTCTTTCGTTGAGTTACGTTCGTTAAATTTCTGATTTTCTCAAATGTGTAAGAAATCCGCCCGGGTTTGAACTCTGAATTGTCTCCTCCCTTTTACACACATGTATACACACACCTCGCTAACCAAACGCACAATATACGTTAAAATATAATAAATTCTGCGGTCAGATTTGAATAATGGTAAGGGAAATGAGTTGATCTTTTCATCTAGACGTGCACAAGTCCATATATTAATTATAAGTTATAAATTTCAGTATCTTGACCCTTTAAAACTATTACAGTCAGAGATCAACTGACATTAGACAAATTACTATCCAATATCAGACTCGTAGCTCCCTATATCGCACGAAACAGACGAACACTCCAATTGCAATTTTGATTCAAGCGAGTTAAAACATGTTTCGTCTGTATTGAAATAGATTTTAAGGAATTCCAGGAAAACCTTTAGAATAATGACTGTAAAAAGTTTCACCAATTCACCCGAGATTGTTCCACGCCTGGTCGGTTGTCATCCAGACTCGACAAGTCCTTATTTTTCTAAGTTTTGATAGAAAATTAATCAATAATAATAAGGACTTTGCAAGTCTACATTTTCACTTATCATCGGTCAAATTTAATTTCCTGGGTGATTTCAAAATTGGGAAGTCTGTAGATCCGGTGAATTCGCTGTCCCGTGTTTTAGATTCAAATCACATGAACTATATACATGTAGACCGTATAAGAGTTAAAAAGTATATTTTTATTATTTTGGCATTCAACATACATACAAGTACAATTATATTGGCATTAAATCTCTACAAATAGTGCAACAATATATATCAAATATAAATACATAATACTTATGACCTACTCATGTTAGAGAGAGAGAGAGAGAGAGAGAGAGAGAGAGAGTGGAACTTTCATTTTTAGTTTAATATTGATAACAATTGTTCCCATTTTCTTGTTGCAATAGATGTTTGGATATTTATCATGCCTTTCATTGTATTTTTGATAGGCACAAAAAGACAATATTTTTTTAATTAAGCATTTTGATTTGAAAATAATATATATTTGGATTGTGTAAAGATAAATTTTTCAAAATAAAAAGTGTAACACTTTAACCGAAATTGTTTCTTAAAATTAAACTACAATACAGACCAATTGAAACTTTAACGGATTGGTGCTAATTGGACACCTTACCGTTGCCATTTGTAAGTTATATTGCGACAGCTAATAGACAGCTGCTTTCTATCTCTTATGCCAATGGCTATATATCCATATCTCGGGTTCGATTCTTAAAAGCCGAACTTTGACTCTTTTTTGTTAGCTCGATGTAAAACTTTCGAGAGGTCTGTATACTATATATGTTTTATTATTATTATTATTATTATTATTATTATTATTATTATTATTATTAAATAAACAAGAATTAACTTTCAATACTTGCCTTCTATTTTCACTAGATTTGCGCTAAAATCTGTTTGGTTTATATCGATGTTGATTATAAGAATATAAATACATTTTCCAATTATTTTAAATTCAAGATGTAAGAATTTTTAATTTGCTGTTAGAAATCATGTACAATATTACTCTATTATGGGCTTCTCCCGGGGGATCTGTTTTCCTGTATGTTGTTGTCTGAATAGGTAAAGTGCCAGTGATGACAGGCGAGGTTAATATACATCTTTAGACAATAAGACCAATGTGGTAGCTCAGTCGGTAGAGTGCTCGTTCCGTAAGCCGTGAGTTCCAACCCCGACCGGGTATAACCCAAGACTTGAAAGTGGATAGTGACTGTTCTTTCGCCAAGCATTCTGCATTACGAAATGAAAGTCTTTCGGATGGGCACTTTAAAATAAAGATGTCATGGATAGTCTTGGCATGATAAAGAACCATCAGCGCAAAACAAAGGCAAAATGTCTGCACCATAAAGCAGGCAACGTCTCGATATAAGTAAAATATTATTGACTGGGGCGTTAAACACCATTTATCAAATCAACTCTTCAGACAATACTACAGAAAAACTGTTCCCGAGGGAAGTCATGATAATACATCGTCTGTTTAAAATAATTTTCAAATTAACTTTTGGTTGTACTGTAAGTGTATTTATTTTCGATGTGTACTAAGTTTCACTTATTTCGCAGTTGTTTGTTTTGCGCAAAAATTAATACCAAGCGAAACTTGTATTATGCTTGTTGTGTTATAGTGCATATTTCAAAAACGCGAAAATTTAACTACGCAGATATGACTAAATTATCTTTACCGCGAAATTAAATACGTTTATAGTATATATAACGGTAATAAATAGGCAAACAACATTAAGCTGTCCGTTTGACCTTTCATAAGGTATATTCATATAGGAGTGTCAACACGATGCATAGGTAGCGTTAGGTTTCGCAGTTAGTACATATACACATTGCCAATGATTAGTGCTCACATTAGGTCGAAGAATTCGAAATATACACGCGTGATCCCTCATTACTTATATTTTCCCGTCCATAATGAATATTTAAATCAAAGGTTAAGCGGACAGGTCAATGTTGTTTGCCTATACAATCAACCGTAAATCAATAAATAAGCGAAGCGGATATTGATTGATTGATTGATTAAATGGGGTTTTATGTCCTAGTCAAAAATATTGAAATTAAATCGATACATTAGCATCTAAAGGGGAAGTGGCAGAAATGTTTACCTTTGCAATGAGATCAAAGCAATATGCAGGGAGGGTTCTTTAACGAGCTACGCCTGCCGTAACACGGGGCATCGACTTTAATTATAAGATCTCGTCGGAAGAGCCCCATGATTTTTAAATTTTAAATGTCGCGACATTGTATTAGCCACTTCATATATTTTCAAGTTTTGGTCATATCCCAGACCGGGGTTAGACACTCCCCGCCTCAGGTTAGGAAAGGTTTGAAAAATCAGAAATAAAGCTAATACTGTACACCAACATATCAATCCATCTTGATTAGAACTGTTTATAAAGAGTCGGTTACCCCGAGGATATTGTTAACTCAGTAGAGAATGCATTATTTGGTCTAATAAACATTGTTGAATCAAAATTACCTGCATCGTAAATTAAATTCATTAAAAACTAAGGTATGTTTATGTTTTAAAGTATTGGGTAAGGTCGATTTTGTAAAATAAATTTGATCCTTCTATTTTTCAAAATCTTAAAAAATATTTCGAATCGTACAATTTTGGTCGAAACAGAACTGATTAGGAACCCTATTCCGAAACGACCGTTCAGTGTTCCAATATTAAAGCAGGCCGTTTAGCTATGAAAACTCCAAAAACACACAAATACACTCCATAACAGATGCCTCGGTGGTCTAATGGATAAGACGCCAGTCTAAAAATCCAGGGTCTCTAACCGCTGTGAGTTCTAGTCCCACTCAGACCACATATGGGGAAATGAATTTTTAATGCCGTTAGCCTTAACTGGTTCATCCGATCGTGTCAGTATAATGGACTGGGGAGTGGCACACTGTCTGCGGCGTACTGACTCGGTAAGCACCTTAAAGTCGCCTTGAGTGTGCGCTGGTACAAGGCAGACCATAAAACACACTCGCAATTCACATGCTTACACGAACTTGTTCATAGATTAATCCATAGAAATCAATAAAATAGTTATCGTCGCGAATAGCTGAAAAATTGCTGATGCGACGTAAAGCAACATTCAACAACAACAACAACAACAGCAACAACAATATAGCAGATGTCGCGGTGGCCCTTAGGATAAGAGATCAGTCTACAAATCCAGGGTTTTTCACCGCTGTGAGTTCGAGTCCCGCATAGACCACATGTTGGAAATTGAATTTCGCTTGCCGTTGGCCCTTACAGTTTCACCCGGTGTCACTATAATGTGACTACTGGGGGTGGGTGGGTGGTGGTACGCTTGTCTGCAGCGTACTGCCTCGGTGAACTAGCACCTTAAAATCGCCCTGAGTGCGCGCTGGTACAAGGCAGACCATAAAACACACTCGCAATTCACATGCTTACACGAACTTGTTCATAGATTAATCCATAGAAATTAATAAAATAAAATACATGTAAATAAATAAATAAATAAATAAATATTTAAATAAATAAATAAATAAATAAATAAATAAATAAATAAATAAATAAATAAATTCAATTAAATAAAATAAATAAATAAATACGTACAGCACATTAAAACTAAAATAAATCTTAACTTTGATGTGCATTTACACATAAGTCCCTTATACGTTGTTATGCGTCTAAACCGTCTTCAGTGCTCAAGTATCCAGAAATCAAGGTTTTTCTAACAGACATACACAACAAATATGTTGTTGTCCCAGCTGATAAGGCTTCCAACAACCTATTCTCGTTTGTAAGAGATTCTACCTTGAATGTCTTATTAAGGAGCTTGGTGTAGATAGTATATCAAATAACCCTGCATATACTAGAACTAATTTTACCAAAGATGAAGTTCTTTCCAACCATAGGGGAGTTCTAGAGTCTTTCGGTTTCAATCTTAAAGAGGAAGATCTTGATCTTCCTTACTTGTATTGGATTTCCAAACGCCATAAAAGTCCATACAAGGAAAGATATATAGCATGCTTATCTAAATGTACTACTAAATCATTATCGGTAACTCTAACACAAATTCTGACAATCGTCAAAGATGGTCTTCAGTCGTATTCAGAAAAAAGTATATTCTACATCTGGAATCAACCAAATGTGGTTTCTCAAAAATTCTAAAGAATTACTTGAACATCTTGCGTCTTATACTTATCTCATGTAAAAACATTTGGTTTTTCTACAGTATACACCACTATCCCTCATTCTAAATTGACAGAACGTCTTAAAGAAATTATTCACTTGTCTTTCTTTTACAAAAACGGTAAGCCAAGATACAAATATCTGGTGCTGAACAGGGATTCTGATTATTTTGTCAAGCATCATACGGATTCCAAAAAATATATATAGTGAAGATACCATCAACAAAATGTTGGATTTTTTGATAAATAACATATTTGTTGTGTTTGGTAATATAGTTTTTCAGCAAACAATCGGTATACCAATGGGTACAAATTGTGCACCATTGCTTGCTGATTTGTTTCTTTATTCTTATAAAGCAGAATTTATGCAGAACCTTGTTAAATCTGGAAAGAAACTCGCCAAATCATTCAACTTCATATACAGATATATAGATGACGTTCTGTCTCTTAACAATCCATAATTTGGAGACTATGTAAATGTCATCTGTCCTAGTGAGCTTAAAATAAAAGACACGACTGCTTCCTCAAGTTCTGCTTCATATTTAGACTTATACCTGAATTATGACGCACATGAAAGGCTACATTTGAAACTTTATGACAAACGTGATGACTTCAATTTTCTATTGTCAACTTTCCTTTTTTATGCAGCAATATACCTGCTTCTTCTGCTTATGATGTATTTGTTTACCAATTAATACGCTATGGTAGAGCTTGTTTCCACTACGGGGACTTTGTACAACGAAGGAGGCTGCTTGCAAATAAATTGATGACTCAGGGATGTTGCAAGCATAGGCTTATCAAGGACTTCATAACGTTTTATGACCGTCATCACAGTATTGGTGATAAGTTTGATGTCTCTGTGTCCAGGTTTGCCCTGGATATATTTGACGTCTCATAGTTCCATGTTCCTTTCACACAATTTTGATTGCGCACGTGGCGGATGTAGTTAGCTAAACAGGAGGTGCTTACCCTTCCGGAGCACTCGGCCTCACTTCCCTGGTGGAAGTTCACGTGTCTAACGTAACTTGTCAGTTTCAAAGTTTTACTTTGCTTCTGGATTGTGATTCGGACATAGATTAGTATGTTTGTTTTTGATTATCTATGTAGTGTAATTGGTTTAATCTATTTCATTTTTTTTAAAACAAAACAACGCCTTAATTATATACAAAACAATTTATTCTAATGTTTCACCGGAATCCACACCTATGTCATTCCGATATGACCTTCTCAAACAGGAAAAAACAGGAGGTGTTACATTTATTTAAAAGCGACAATTAGTTTAATAAATCATCATAGTGAACAGGTGCTGTGTCTGAAGCTAATTCTTTCAGCATTGTCAATAAAACGTCTGCATTTTTCAAAGAGGTAAGTTTTGATTGTTTGAATGAATGAATGTGGTATTACGCCCCAATCAAGAATATTTCACTCATATCGACACCTCACCGTCGATAAATGAAGTTGCAGGCGTTGTTACTTCTGCAGAGCAAGGTGAGAAGGGGTCTTTAACATGTAACGCCTGCGGTGACAAAGGGTATCAGTTTGAAGCGATTGTTCGAAAGGCCCGTGAATTTCATTTCTTAGCGATAGAACAGTCACTCACTACCTATTCTCAAGATTCGGTCAGCCTACGACAGGGGTTTGAACTCATGACCTCGCATTTACTGAGCGAGCACTTTTAACTGAGCTACCGTAGTGGTTTAAAGAGGTAAGCGATGTGTCTTTTAATTCTATTCTACATTGAAAACATAGCAGAAGACCGTGAGTAGTTTTTAATTTTGCAGCACTAGACTACCGTTTCGGAATAAAATTCATTACCAGTAGTGCTTGGACCAAAATTGTGAAAATCAAAATATTACAAATGTATTTGGACAAAGATGTTGAAATGAAAAATAGGACCGAAATCTATTTTCCCAAATCCACCTACGGCAATAAAACGATAAAGCATAGCTTCATTTTAGGAATTTTAACATCTACGAAACAGTTCCCGATTTTCTGATCTTTTCTTAACTAAAAGTTCTCTTTATTTAAATCTGGTAAATTTAATACTTTTAATATTTAATAATTTTGTGAGTTTACACATAAAATTTTACATTTATGACCTCCTTTCCTACCCTTCAGCAATTTCCTTTTGTCCTTTTACTAAAAACATAGAATATTTACAATTGCAATGTGCACTTACTGCTTTAGAAATACATCTTAATCTTGCTAATCTTGTTAAAGATATACACTAAATGCGAGAAAATTTTCCCTTCCTAATTCCTGAAGCTACCAGTAACAAAAACATAGAAAGGTGTAGGAAATATAGGAGGTTTTTCAAATGATATAGAAAAGGGCCAAAATTAAAGGATATATAAGAATGGTAGGACCCCTGCTGAAAAGTTACCAAAAAATTATGTCCAAAGTCTGTAAATTGTTGGAATGAAAAAGGCATGGTGGCGGATGGACAAAGTAAAATTATGTTTGAGATTGTCTTAATAGGGTTGTATTAACGAGTGAAAGTGCAAGGTTATGAATTGTTTTTTTAATTTGAACACTGAGGAGTTGTATAAGTTTGAATGAGGACGGCTTTTTTTCTAATAATATTATTTTTGATGTGTTTAAGTGATATGTCCGAATAAAGAGAGCATTTTGAAAGAAAGTGATATTCATTTTCTAGCTGGCTAGATATACATATGTCAGAGAGTCTTTCATATTTCGGAATATGAAAGTCCCGATTTTGAACAGGCATTGGGAATAATATCCAGATGGTAGGTAGCCAGTAATGTGGTTAATAAAATCGCAAAGATGCTTATGGTTTATTTGGCCCGGTTTGCTTTTACAGTTATTCCCCTGATAGACTAGGCACATTTTCAGAAAAGACGTCGTTTTAAAGAGGAAGAGGCATTTTTTAGTAAAAGCAAACCATATATCATTCTTACCTAATTTGGGTGAGCTGAGTCTGAAAATGGCGGATACCAAGCTGAAAAATTGCTCTAAGTAGGTCAAAATTTAAATACAAAATGGCCGCCAAAATCAAAATGCATTTTTGCATGAAAGTTGATATAGAAGTTGATTTGGTAGCAACAAATAGCTATTAATCAAAGATTGTAATAATTCAAGGCTTACTTGGGTGTTAATGAACAGAAAATTTAAACAAAATACCTTTGGGCCTTATTGCTCACTGAAAACATTTAAAAGATACTGAAATTTTAAGGGCAACAACACCTTCGTTGATTATCACACAAAATTTGCTACGAAGTTAGATATTGGCATGTTGATTATTTTTGCAACTTGGTGTTGTTATCTATTTATAATACTCTTTAAAAAATATGGCCAAAAACACAAATTTGCAAAAAATTATACTCCAGGGGTAACAACTCCTCTATGGATCATCGTATTCTTACAAACATTGCTACTTAGTTTGTCATGTTCATTATTTTTTTAATATCTTTTTTATATAACACTAATAGTTTTCTAGTAAATAGCCACAAAACCAGCACAATTTGCAAAAAACAAGTATTTTTCAGGGGCAATAACTCTGTAAAAAGGGGTTTGATATTTATGAAATCAAACGATCTGGCATGCCGGTCAGCATTCGTCTCAGGTGGCCTGGCGACAAAGGTCATTATGAAAAAATGTATATATTTGACTCATGAACGAAGTTCGAATGTTTAATTTAAGCCAGTTTTAAAGGTTTTCGCTTTTGGTTTTGGATTGTAATTTAAACATAGGACTGTATGTTTCTGTTTAATTCAATGAATTAAGTATGACACATAACATGCTGAAACACTGATATATGTATTCTAGAGTGTGAATATAATGGCTTACAAAATTGAAGCCTGTGTTTGCACCAAATGCTTAAGAATTTTTCTTTTTTGCATTGGTAGAGCAAAGTTAATGTAACTACACTAGCCTTCCAAACCTATTTAGGGGTGCTAAGTCATCAACGAGCAGCTCTAAGCTGACTATTTGCTAAAAGGTGAACTTGCACTACAAAATATTGATGTAAAGTTTGATTTTCAACTATAGCAAAAGTAATACTACATTTTATTTTATTAAAACTGGTAAGAAGTAAGAGGGCTGAATGATATACCGTGAGCCTTCTGTTTAAGGAGATTGGCGTCGATGTCCCTTTTTAACCTTTCTATCCCCTAACTATTTAAATCCGTGTATCCGAAGACCAGTGTAATTCAACAAAGTATTACTATAAAATAAATAGAACTAGTGACTTGGCAAATGTAAAAAATGGTGAAAGAGCAGGATCCAATATTTGCACAAAAACGGTTAGGCACCTAAGGCTATCCATACTGATATGATATCAACATGTTCCTACATAGGCAAGAGTAAAAAGGTGGGTGGCGGATTATGAACAGGACAAGCAGAACATTAATGATGACCCCAGTCATAGAAGGTATGCCACAGCTGCAACCCCAGAAATGGTCAATAGAACTTTGTTTTCATTCCATTCATGGTAGCCGAAATCACCATTGGTTGCTCATTTTTGAGAAACCATTTTCTTTCAAAATACAAAAAAAATTGTTTTTGCAAATCTGTAAAAACAAAAATACTCTAAAAATATCCACAAATTATGAAAGTTTGGCCACTAATAATTTTAAAATTGTGGAAACGTAGATAAAAACCATGGTATTGTTATAACTGACAGTTGAGTTACAGAAAATATAAGGGCAGTGAGTTGACATTTCACAGAGAAAAGTACTTTCTATTCTGACATCTTGCAATAAAAAAGCTTTGGGTCTGTTGCGCTTCTGACAATTAATCAGAAGCACACAAGATGCACTTTGTCGCGTGTTAATCTAAACATTTTAGTGGTATCCTGCTAGCTCCCGTAAGAGTAGTTTCTATGGTACATATTACATCCTTGAGCCCAAATAAAAGTCTAAACAATGGAATCACCTAGTTCATCTCCGCCAAAGAAGGCAGAGTTAACTTAGATACTGATGGTACATGTAGATTATTTCCAAAAGGGACAAAAAATAAATGGCACATGATTTGTATTACTTTTCAGGCTGTAACGGAAAAATATCCAACTCAAGTGTTGTGGAAAGCTCAGTAAAGGTGTCTTACTTCACTGACACAATTCTACCATTGCCTTGACTGCAATTAATGATTGTGGCTTTTAAATTGAGTGGCCAGCTTTTTGCTTAAGCTTGCACACCGGTCTTGCTGTTTACATTACCCAGTTTTATAGTGATATGATGATGTTATATATTCATTGGAGAACTTTCTGAATTTTCAAGAAAATGAATTATTTAAAAGTTGCATTGAGCTCCTTAAACATCGCTGGCAAAACTGTATAGAAGTTGTAAAATAATGCAATATTACCGTCAAAATTCAAACCACTACATATTATGAGGTTCACAAGGTATCAATCTATTATGTTTTTTTAAATAATGGTTGTGATTTTACCTATTAAAGCAATATCATTCTTAAAAGTTTAACGCACGGCGACACGCATAGTAATTTGGTATTTTGACATTGACAACCATGGGTTCTACATACTATTTTGCAAGAACATGTGGCAAACTCTGTATAAAAAGTGTTCTGGAATATGCTCTTTTGCATTTCAAACACAAGTTTCGATTTTGACTGGTAATTTCACACCATGAGCAGTATTTCAGTATGGTTTTGGTTATGAACTCAATTTATTAGTCATGCAGATTTATAAGTGTACAATGCAAAAGGCACACATAATGTATAGCCACCACTTTATTTTTAGAAATTGTTTTAAATTTGGTTTAAACATTTATACTTCAGTTTATTAGCCTTTTTCATTTTAATGTAACAACCCCAAGACTGCAAGTCATGCTGAAATGTCACAAAGTACCATCTTTTGCTAACACATGGAACTTAAATAACACTGAGAAATTATATGCCAATAAATTTAAACAGTCGTCATTTTGTTTTCGGAATTATGTGTTCAAAAGCTCAAAATTTTACTTGGTATCCGTCATTTTTGAAATACAGCAAACTCGAATTATGCCAAATAAGCAAACTTTTACTAAAATTTGAAACCCCAAGTAACATTTTTGCATTAGTACACTATAAGTCGCCATTTTGTTTTTTGTAATTATAGGTTCAAAAACTCAATATTGAGCTTGGTATCCGCCATATGTGAATTCGGGATCCTTAAATTATGTTAAATAAATCATGTTACCAGCTTTTACTAACATTTGAAACCCCAACTAACATTTTTGCATTGGTACAACATTAATTTTAGCCGCCATTTTGTTTTTGGAATTATGGGTTCAAAAACTCAATATTAAGCTTGGTATCTGCATTTTTTTTTATTTACCGTCCTCTAATAATGTTAAATAAATCATGTTACTAACTTTTACCAAAATTTGTCAACCCAAGTAACAATTTTTGCATTGGTACACCATTCATTTTAGCCGCCATTTTGTTTTTGGAATTATGGGTTCAAAAACTCAAAATTGAGCTTGGTATCCGCCATTTTTGAATTCAGCATCCTCGAATTATGTTAAATAAATCATGTTACCAACTTTTACTAAAATTTGTAAACCCAAGTAACATTTTTTGCATTGATACATCATTAATTCTAGTCGCCATTTTGTTTTTGGAATTATGGGTTTAAAAACTCAAAATTGAGCTTGGTATCCGCCATTATTGAATTCAGCATCCTCGAATTATGTTAGAAAAGCATGTTACCAACTTTTACTAAAAAATGCCGCTTCAAGTCACATTTTCTGAATTTGTTCCTAGTCTATGATGAAAGAATAATAGATACATGTCAATCCATTTATTATTTACAATCATGCTAGTGGTCTTTTTGCAAATGACGATTTTAAGAATACCAGATTTAACAGAAGACGTCGAATTAGAAATATCAATTGGAAACTATTTGTTGGAGTTTGTGCATTATTACGTTTCATACGCCATGACAGAACTATTTGCATATTAACAGTTCATCCAAAAATAACGACAGTCGTAGAAATCAGGTTCAAATAAAGAGTGATATTTAGGCTGTAAATAAAATAATTTAGCATTCCGCTGGTCAATAATATTTGAAATTTCTCAAAAACTAAGGTATACTCCCTCATGCAAAGTATTTCCTTAGCTTAATTTGGTAAAATATATTTTGGTCCTTTGGGTAGCTTTTCAACATCTTTAAAATAATTATGGTTTCATAATTTGGTCTAAGCACTACTGATGAGGAATTGTATTCCGAAACGGCCGTCTAGTGCTGTAAAATTAAAACTGATATAATATGTAATTTAAACCTCGAACTAAATTTAATTTCAGAATGTTAAAATTACAGCAATTTGGTAAAAGATTTTTGGGAAGTGGACAGCTAACGTTTAAGTCCCAGAGATGGTTTTCAGCGATCAATGTCGGAACTCTAAACACCTCAGGACCAGAAGAGTCACCCGCAAGAGTAAGAAATACTTACATTGGTAATATTCTAAAGACCAAGGGTCCACATTTAATGTTTTTTCAGGAATTCACAAAACTGGGTCCGGTGACCAAAAAATGGGAAAAGTATGAGCTGAAGCCGTCCTATAGGTATATTGGAGACAGCGAATCTAGCATGTTGTATGATTCAGATGTACTAGAATTCAAATCCTTAAATGCTGATTCCATCGAACTGTTAGACAATAATGATGAGATTTTTAGTAGACTTTCAATAGGTCTTTTTAAAGACATAAAAGATGGGATATGGTTCATAGGAGCCTCTTGGCATGGTCCACACAAAGTTAAAAAACAATACAAACTAGAGCTACTGAAAAATTTACTTGAAATTGTATCAAAAATCAAAGACATAGAAAAGGTCAAATACGTAATTCTGAGTGGCGATTTCAATATACCAATTGAAAAAGCAAAAGAAGTTGTACCAAAGGGTTTTAAAATGTTTGGATACGAAAGTGAGGTTCGAGAGGGTAAAGATATTATCGATTTTTGCATCACATCAGAAAATTTCCCAATGACGGAATATCTATCTGAAGAGGTTCCGGAAGAGTTCCTGAAGGCATTTGATCACGGCCTTGGCACAGGTGTAGCAAACTTTGGTACCTCAAACACCGAAGATACTGGAAATAATTCTGACTAACTGACTATTGGAATTCTTTAATTCAAAATTTATTATTATTATCATAATTAACTATTATTAATCAGGTTTTTCATATTAGCCAAGTTATTTGGTAATATGAAAATACCAAATTAATGTTTTAGTTAATTATCATTTCATTATTATTATTATATTATTATTATTATTATTATTATTATTATTAAATATAAAATCTATATCAAGATATGAAATTGCTTCTTCTACCTTTACTGGCTCTTTGCCAAAATTAAAATTGTACAGACGTATTCATCATTTCCGTTTACAAATTACCATAATTTTAGTTTGCAATTTCCACAAGTAACAATAATTATAGGATCAAGACAAGGAGCGTTGTTAACTGATTTAAAGTAAAAAAAAAATACACAATAACATCAGCGTACAATAGAAAACAAATAATTGAAATGTATATTGTCCAATTTACCAAACAGAAATTCACTTAAAACGCACTATCAGTTGTGCCTAACTCATTCTAAAACATTCAAACTCGTTTAACAACGAGTAAAATAATGGTGAAAGATTGTCTCCTTGTCTTGTTGAAGATTATGAGGTCAAAAGATGGATTTTAGTTTAGTTTTGGTTACTGTAAATGGACGTAGATTCATTATTATGGGGTAGAAAATAAAGCATAAAGTCGTCACAGGTTAAAGCCTGGGTCCCTGAAGTGAAAGATTTCCAAGACGTAGCAATCAGCTGCCAAGGTGATGGTCACAGTATGACCACAGTATTTTTGAGACGTGTTATATGTTGAACTTTAATCAGAGAAGTACTTACTATAACTGGCTTGCTATGCAAGTGAAAAACGACGAGGTAAAATGTGTAAAGGTGTTTTGCTGCATTAAGACAACACGAGAGTCTACAATTGATGTTGTAGAGGGAAACGGATTCACATCATGCATCACCTGCCCTAGCCCCTAGCCTTCTTCTATTCCTAAAATTATGAAAAAATATATCCGAGATCTACGTGGATGTTATTTCCGGTTTGGGGAAGTCGTCAAGGCAGTTAAGGAGTCGGTCAATTGAAAGGACCCTTACCTGTTCAGTTCTAGGTTTGCAAAACTTAAA
Source organism: Anadara kagoshimensis (assembly GCA_021292105.1). Lineage (NCBI taxonomy): Eukaryota > Metazoa > Mollusca > Bivalvia > Arcoida > Arcidae > Anadara > Anadara kagoshimensis. The sequence goes on along the minus strand of CM037863.1, from coordinate 14,389,890 downwards.
ACACCGCTGGTCTAAATGCTTCACACTAGAAGACAATTCCATAGAAAAAGAAGAGGTTGATGTCAACCGAAAATAAGTTAAGCTGGTTACTTATTAATTCACCTTTGTATTTATGTTATGTTTAACATGATCAAAATTGAAAACAACGAGTGGAACCGCTGATGGAACTCTCTGCTTTTAACTGAACTCAAAACAATGCAGATTATTATTTAAAATGAAAAAAACTATACACTAGTTTCAAATAAAATTTTAAAGTTAACGGATTCAGCAAACACTATTTACTTTTTACTAAGTCTTTTTATTTAGGTGTTTGATATATTCCCTTTTATTGAGCTGTTTTTAATATAAATGTTATACATAATTTTTAAATATTGTTTAAATCATATACAAATATTTATCTTCTACGTTTAAACATATGTTTAGTTACGTTTTTCAAAGTTTTTAATATATTAATGTACTTCACAGAATAAAAATATCATTTTGACATATTTTAATTTTTTTGATACTTTTGGTTAATGTGTTACTATTTTACGATATAATATATATATATATATATATATATATATATATATATATATATATATATATATATATATATATATATATATATATATATTAATGCATGGGCAATGAGGTGAGTTTAGTAACATTGTAACGTCCAAGTCAAGAATATTTCACTTATATCGAGACGTAGCCAACTATAAACGAAGGCGCAGTAATTTTGTCTGTACGTTGCGTAGATGGTATTGTACAGCAAGGTTTTTTATCGTGCCATGCCTACTGTGACACAATACCTCGTTTTTTAAGTTATTTAAAATTCTCATCTGAAAGAGAAACACACTTCTATTTCGTCATGCTTGGCAAAAGAACAGTCACTACACACTTTCAAGTCATGGGCCAGACCAGGTGGTGGTTAAAACCCATGGTCTCTCACTTATGAATCAAGCATTCTGCCAGCTAAGCTACCGCTTGTAAAATAATATATATGCAGTAAGGTAACATACACTTGACAAATAGCAAACACTAATATGATATAGTGAAATGAAGTAATGGTATTTTATGTCTTGGAAAAGACACGGTGACTTGGTGACACGGGACAGCGCCAGTTCATTTTAAGCTCCAATCCATAAGAGTCGTTTCTTTTTGGGAAAGAACAGTCACTACCTACTTTCAAGTCTTGGGCCAGCACTACGACCTTCCACTTACGGAGCGAGCACTCTAATAACTGAGTTACGACATTGGTAAAATATAACCAATTCTGTACTAACATGTCGGTGGTCATTTGTTTTCACATGAAGAAAAGAGCTCTGAAAAACAATTTCAGCAAACCGTGATAAAAACTTTATAAAATTTTGTCACCAGCTACACCAAGAACGTGTAAAGGATAGCAAGCAATGTAACGAAGGAAATGACAAGTGCAACAGAAAAATAAGAAAACAAAAGTATAGAAGATATAGGGGCCATCTATAATAAAGCTCGACTTTTCTAAAGACATTAATTTTAATGATTAAATAATGTCATATTATTCGACGTCATATACAAATATTGGTAGACCCTCATTATTTAACACTTTTACAGCCAAGGACCCATGATAGATACATTTTAAAATCCACAAGGTTTTGGAGGCGTTTTCGTCTTGCTCAATATACTTTTAATGTTTTGCAAGGTTATGCTAATAGAATTATGCGTCCTGCTTAAAAATACACTTAATTATATAGGGAAACAACATTTAACTGTCCGCTTGACTTTAATTCAAATATTTACAATTGCAATATCTTTGTTTCAAGAAAGTATTTGGTATGAACTATACTTTGCAACTTCATAGAGACATTGATTCCACGCACTAACGTGATGGCGTCAAATGTCCAATGCTTTCGTTGATTGACAGGGGTCCACCCATTTTTAGGAGAAGGTACACAAAAGTGCATTTCAAAATTGTTTTCAAATTATCATGAAAAATGTGAGACGGCAATGAAATTAATTTTATAAATATTGTAAATATAAGAAATAAGGTAATTTTCCGATGTCTTTATGAACTTGCAAAGTATAATGGACTGTCTCAAATTTTTGCACAAAAAGCTTCGTATTATGTAATTTGAGACAGCCCATTATACTTTGCAAATTCATAAAGTCATTAGAAAATTACTTTATTTCTTAAATATTCACTGGGGACGAATGCATTTTCTTATAGGTAACACAGGTACATAATTAGGAGATATGATATTTTAAGAGTAAACTTCTGTATTCTGTATGCAATAGTTGCGAATCCTTATTCTACCTATATAGTAAGTAGACCATCCTATATGACTATTCATCATATGTCATTCTGTTTGTTTATTATTGTAGGCGATTTTTGTTTCCTGCTTTTGTTATTTTTCTTCCTGTATTGAAGGATATGCATCAAAATTTAAACAGTAAACAATTATTTAGGTCATTTGTTTGTTTATTTATTTTTACTTGCAATCTTAAATATGACCAAGTTTAATTTATTCTTTTTATCGAAGATTAAAAATAAGCCGATGTTATTACCACGTATTTCTTATACCCTTATAATACTTCATACATCGATTTATTAGGATTAAATATTCAAATTAAGAAATGAAAAAAAAGTGATATTTGCAAAAATAGCTTTCCAAAATTCCAAAATTTAGGTTAAATATCTGAACTTAAACCAGAAAAGTGAGACTGTGTGCTCCGAAGGTGAAAAGCTAGCTACACCCATCACGCATGTAATAAAAATTGAGTGAAAATGACATTGAACGATGTGACGTGAACTATATCTTTGGTAAACCCGGACACAGAGACATTATACTTATCAACAACATTGTGAAGACTACCATAAAACTTTTTGAATGCTCTGTTAAGCATAGGCCTGCAATTTTCCTGGGACAACCATTTATTTGTATGCAGCTTTTACGCTGTTGTATAAAGTTTCCGCATTGGGAAAAGGCTCTACTATAGCGTATTTATTATAAAATAAATACACTATAAGCAGACATATTGCTACAGAAACTAAGCGACACCCAGCGATGTATGTAAATTCTATAAAACAGTCAACCACACCAGCAACTTCCAAGCACTTCTTCAGATTACTTCCCTCGTCAGTTGGACCTATCTTCACTAGTTTCTGTTTGTGTATATTCCACTGAAAATTTCTGTTGTTATGGATTGGTATGTGTGATTTTGATTTGATTGATTACTTTAAAACTATAAAAAGGCAGGGTACATAATGTTCTCGTTGCTTCTCACTATTTACTGACATGCGTATTATAGCAGAATGCCTACATTTTTTGGAGGTCGCGTTGGCCTAATGGATAAGACGTCAGTCATCAAATCCGCTGCGAGTTCGGGTCCCACTCAGACCACATGTGCGAAAGTGAATTTTCCTTGTCGTTGGTATTTACTGGTTCAACCGGTGCCAGAATAAATAATGTGACTATAGGAGTGGTACGCTTGTATGTGGCGTGCTGACTCTGTGAGCTAGCATGTTAAAATCACCCCGAGTGCACGCTGGTACAAGGCTGACCATAAAACACACTCGCATTTCTCATACATACAAGTACTTGTTCATGGATTAATACAGAGATTAATAAAGTAGTTATCGTCGCGAAAAGCAGAAATATTGCCAAGCAACAGTCAACCAACCAACCAACCAAAACTTTGTTTATCAGCATTATTTTTTCAAAGAAACAAAAGAAAACCATTAAACACGCAAATCATCCTTACAACGAGTATATAAATTATTATTATTTTATTTAATTATCATTGTTTCCGAAAATTGTTGATTAGTTAATACATATAGAATGAAACATGGTGAAATCCATATCATATGCCAAATCTGGCTGATACCCCATATCAGACAGAGTGCTTAAGCCTGAGGTTTGATATTGGTCGAGGTCCGATATGGCATTTGATATGGATTTCACCATGTTTTATTCTGTTTATCATAAACGTAACCTTTAACCATCTAAACAACCACATGCACTGCAGACATTTGTCTAGAATATCACACAAAATTCAACATGGCGGCAATTAGACTTAAATGCATTCGCATTATATTTCTCCTCAGGCGAATCTTTATAAGGTGTAGGGATTCCATCGGAGGATTTTCTAACTATTTAGTGATTAGATCTATTTCTTCTGAGTAGCCGGTCTAATACAGATATCATCAATATCAGACCGGTAATGCGGCTTTTAAGACCGGGCGCGTTCGGTCTGTGATATTGATGACGTCATTTAAGCCGTATCTGAACATGCAGAAGCTACGTATTTACTACACGGTATATGATAAACAGAGAATAAAGCATAGTTAATTCCATATATATATATCACTTGTCATATCGGCCCGAGAGTCCAATATCCGACCGAGGGCTTTTGCAACAAACAAGGTGTGAGTTGACTGAAATAATCGGGCATGTATATGTTGAAAGCAGCTTTCTTATATTGCATTTCTGTATGTTTTACAGAAAAAAGTGATTGTTTATGATATCAAAAGATTCATCATTGTCTGAAAGAACATTGCTGAGGGTGAAGCCTTGACGAATGGAGATACTGGGCACACAGCTTCTAAAGTAGCATAATTAAACGGCGCTTAAACGAGGAGAACCTACCAAACTTTGTAGATCAAAAACAAACATACTAATCCATGTCCAAAACACAATCCAGAAGCAAAGTAAAAACGTTGAAACTGACAAGTTAGAGTTAAACGCTTGAACTTTCACTGGAAAAGCGAGGAAGGGTGATCTGGGAGGGTGAGCACCTCATGATTAAATTGCTACACTCCTCAATTGTGTTATCAAAATTGAGAGTAAAAAGAATATGGAACAATTGGATGTCAAATACATTCGGGTCAATCATGGTAACAGAGACATCATGCTAAACTAAATACTGTGATAACGGCCATAAAACTTCTTGAGAGCTATGACAGATTATTATCATGCTTTAACATTTGGCATTACTGCAAAGGGGATTATTTTCGCTGAGTGAAATCTGACATTTTGAATGGGTGTAATTTTCGCGTTACCGTTATAAGTGAGTGTATATTCTGTATATTATGATATATAAATCTGTTTTTCGCGTGGGTAAACATTTTGCGGTAATTTCTTTAGCGCGAAATTAGCGAAAATTTTACCCAAGCCAAAATTTTCCCCTTTACAGTATATGCATGCAATGGCAAAAATTGTGCATGTTATTTTCATAGCGCTTTCGTAAAAACTTTCTCTATGCTTTTGGATTGAGGTTTTGACATGTTTTTGATTGCTAATTTAAGTATAAGAGAACGTTTAGTAACCAAGATCAGGTTGACATAGTGATTACATTTTCACCATACAGTAAGGGTCAATATTTCCTGTAAAAGTTTCTTTCTTAGTATAAATAAATTGATAAATATATTAACAGGAAACAAATAGCCGGAATTATTGATTGATTTTTGTTCTTAATTCTTTATAAATACAACTGAATAATAATCAAGTCCACAAATCCCGTATTCACTTGTGTGCATCTTGCTGGTTTGGCATTTTAAATCTGGTTATCGTTTCAAATCAAGGTAAGCGAGTATGAATAAAATATAGAAAAAAGCACCCAAGAAAACTTAAACAACCATTGATTGAACATCAACGAGATACATATGTGGTTACATTGCATATTATACCAGTGTTAATTTTACAGTATTAGACGGTCGTTTAGGAATTCTTAATTGTTTGTTGTAATCGTCTTAAAAAAATTCGATTTCAACCCTTTTGGACCGACCACTATTATTGACGGATATTTTTCCGAAAACGGCCGTCTAGTGGTGCAAATTTAAACCATTATAACAATAGTTTCTCACTTTCAAGTATTTTTCTAATAGAAGCGGGCAATTAAGTAATTTTCCAGTGTTAATTTTACACTATTAGACGACCGTTTCGCAACAATACTTCTCATCAGTGAATTAATCCCCATTGTGATACCTTGAAGTTTTTTCAAGGGGTTGAAAACATAGCCAAAGGGGCAAAATATATTTAGCCAAATTAAGTTATGAAACTTTTGGTTTCGCATAGTGGTCCATGCAGTATTGATGATTAATTTTATTCTGAAACGTCCGTCTGATGCTGTAAAATAAAAATAAAAAAGTTTATTCTTTCAAAATAAGAAATGTAAGTAAAACGTTATTGTTAATTTCAGAAAAAATATCTGATTAAAATCATCATAAAGGAAAAAATGCAACTGAAAATCGTGTTGTATTACTTTCAAATTGTCCTTGGTTTTTTATGTAGCTGGATACACTTAATTCCAACATATCAAGTATGCCAAAAGGCAATAATTGCATAATCTGAGTATCTCAATATCAACTAATCTTAGTTAGTAATTTTCATTTATTGTTGAGAACTTCGATAGCAATCTGGCCTAACACATCACGACTTCTTTCGCCGCCTTGAGTAGAATCAAATTCTGACAGTATCTGTAAGAAAGTTAGTCATTTTGTTTGCCGGGCCTTCTGATTTGTTCCGCGATCCAAAAAGACTCTGCTTCACTCCGTATTTGTTGTTTCAGGTTTAAGCTTCAATTGGTTGATATAAATTTCTATACTTTCACCGCTTTTAGTTGAACCCAATGCTGACAGTTTCTGATGTGAAAAGGTTATGTCACTTATGAAAACAGTGAAATAATCCTTACTAAACTCCTCCCCCTCCTATCCTCACTTCTCAACTCCACATTTGCTGTTTCAAGTTTAGACCTCGTTTGTTGATTGATTTTTATATTTTATCTAGATATATAAATTACGTATATGCTATCATAGATAACACACCTTAAGTTTGCTAATTTTTTTCTATTATAGAATGCTTGCTGCTATAGGAAATGGAAAACAATATTTTGGTAACGGTTTGCTACGCTTTTCATCTGCGAGATATTTTGCAACAATAAATATTGGAAATATGAATGCATCCGGACCTGGTCTGGCCGCAGCTAGAAACGAGATAATCGGTACTTTTCTCGCGACTAAATCACCACATCTTATGTTTTTTCAAGAGTTTACTAAACTTGGGCCATTAACAAAGAAATGGGCGCCATATACACTGAATCCATCGTATCGGTATTTCGGTAATAGTCAGGCAAGTATTTTGTACGACAGTGACGTGCTCGAATTGCATCCATTGAGTAAGAATTCAATGGATATCCTTGACGAAGGCAAGGATCTTGTTACAAGTAGATTGGCTATTTGTGTGTTGGAAGATAAGGTCGACAAGATCAAATTTATCACAGGATCCTGGCATGGGCAACACAAAATAGGAGAAGAATTTAAGATAGAAAGCTTGAAAGAGTTAAATAAAATCCTCGGAAATATCCAAAAGGCAGAGGGGATTGACAATCTTATTCTAAGCGGCGACTTTAATCTACCGGTCGAAAAAGCTGAAAAGGTGGTACCAGGTCAGTTTCAAATTCATAAATATAAAGGGATAATCCGAGTAGAGAAGAACGTGATCGATTTCTTTATTACAAGTAAGGAATTCCCTTTGGAAGACTTAACTGCTTTTGAAGTAGAAATAGTTGGGATAGAGGAGATCTTGGACCATGATATCAGTACAGGAGTAGCTAACCTCACAATTGAGAAGAAAGATGACTAAAAGAACAAAATGGATCTTAAATGTAACATTTCATTTTAAGAGAAGTCTGTAAAATATATCCTTTAAAAGCTCATAATCAAAAACAAACATACTAATCCATATCCTAATCACAATATATTAATCGTCAACTATAAATCTATATACAATACACTTTTCTCACAGCATGACTGCAGATTATACGGGTCTTATATAACTCTGGACAAAAATAATTACTGAAGACAAATACATAGTATACACTGAGTAGTCAAATGAATTAGGAATTTAAGAAAGACTTTTGTATTGAAGCCGATGGTATTAGTTCATTCGAGGATAATATTATACTGGAAATTATAGAGTGAGTTGAGTTGAGTAATGGTGTTTAACATCTCAGTCAAGAATATTTCACTTATATCAAGACGTCGCCAACTAAAGGCAAAGGTGCAGAAATATTGCCTGTGCGTTGATGGCATTAAACAGCAGGATTCTTTATTGTGCCAAGCTCAACGTGACACGACACGGGGTCTCGTTTATTTCAAGTTCCCATCCGAAAGAACCGTGACTTCCATTTCGTAATGCTGAGTGCTTGGCGAAAGAACAGACAATACCCACTTTCAAGTCTTAAGTCAAATTCGATCGGAATTCGAACCCATGACATCCCATTTGCGGAGCGAGCACTCTACCAGCTGAGCTACCGCAGTGGTATGCAATCACCTATAGGAGAAAATGTCAACTATACCATACAATTCTAACATAACATGGCAGCAGATAATCCGAGTTTTATATAACACTGGACAAGTTTGATAAAAACTTAAAACGTACCAAGTATAACGCGATCTCGATTGTAATTAAAAATTCAAGTTAGACATTTTTCTTTCTAACATCAGCGTTGGTTCCTGAATGGGCGATGGTATCAGTTCATTATAAAGTAAAACCTCTCTAAACCGGACAAGCTCGGGACCATAGATTTTGTCCGGTTTAGGGAGGTGTCCGGTTTAGAGAGGTTTTGACATTTTTAACCTGAATTATCTGCCCTTAACTAAACAAATCTAGTCAGAAGCGGGTATGTCTTTTCCCTCCATATGAAAAAGCACTTAAACATTATCTTAAATATAAAACAATACAATTTAAGTGCTTATTAATTAATTAATTTGATTCACTTAAAAGTTAAAAAAATGAAACCAGAATGTCTATGATGAAACTAATTTAATATATCCTAAAAAACTTATTGTCCAAGTGAAACTTCATTTCACTAGAGGAGTGGAGGCTTTGACATTTCTAGTGATGACCTGTCTATTTCTCTTATAAAGATGAACCTTGAAATGGACGTGTCAGAGAAGCCATAATCAAAAACACTGTGCATGTTAATGTTACGTAAACATCTTGTTGTATAAGATATTCTAACACTGTTCCGTTTTAAATCACTTTTAATTCATTTTCTTAATAGGATTCTATCTAGGGTACTTAAGTCAAACAACACTACCATCATTAATCCCTGACAGGACAACAAGTGTTGACACCTTATCAGTCCCTTTCATTTGTAAGGCGTTACTGGATAATAATTAACAAAGCAACTCCATAAAAGTGTTTGATGGTAATTATCTGAAGTTATTGTGAAAATTAATAAATAAGTAAATAAACCAATTTAAATGATAAAGGAAAATCACAAAAAGAAAGAACAGAAGAAATATATAGCTGAAAAATGTTTAAAAAATAAATGCACGAGTAATTATATTAAATACTAATTATTTTAAATAAGAATAAAAAAACTAAAAAAACTCTTAATTTTTAATTAAATATTTATTTAAATCTGTTTGAAAGTAATCTAATTAAAAAAAGAAAAACAAGTTATTTTAAAAAATCAAAATGTTGTCCGGTTTGGAGAGGTTCAATTTTAAGGAAATAAGCAGGTTGGGACTGAAAAGTGTGTCCGGTGTCCGGAATAGAGAGTGTCCGGTTTAGAGAGGTTTTAGTTAGTTGAAATAAAGAAGGATAAATTCGGGACCAAATATTTTGTCCGGAATAGAGAGTTGCCCGGTTTAGAGAGTGTCCGGTTTAGGGAGGTTTCACTGTACTAAAAAGTCGCGATCAGTTATGGAAGAAATGGTGTCAAATTATTGCATCAACACAGCTCTAGAATGTTCGAAGCAAAGACTAACAAAAGGTGAAACCAACAGTTTTGTACATGTATATCAAAGCCTAATGTTATAATTTGTTCCCATGTGAAAGCATAAATAATAAAAGCAAAAAAAAAAAAAAATAATAATAATAATAATAATAAAAAATAAAAACATTCTTGACCTCTGGATTGTCCTACGTGTTGAATAAAGAGTGTAGCTAGCAAATCAGGAGGTGTCGAGCACCCGGCATCACATTCCTGCTAGAAGTTCATGTGGTTTATTTTATTATCGTTTCAAAATTTTTATTTTGCATTGGGGTTGTGACTTGTCATGGATTTGAATGTTTTTTTTAACAAAACGAGGAACAAAAATGAGGTATTGCACATCAGAATGTGGAATTTTTATACCGGTTCAAATAACATGTTAAAGAGCAACTGGGATTAAATTTTCTTGGCCTTTAAATGCGTATGACCCTTATATGGAAATGACCGTTAAGGCATGTTCGTCTGTATTATTGTTTTATCTTTGCAGTACTATTCTTACTGACGACAAAAGTATTCATTGCACCGACGAATATATACTTCCGTCTTTAAATTTACTTTGAATAAATAAATTGTAAACAAAAACAATTGTAATATTGATTTGTTTGTTTATTATCATAGGAAGTTATATATTTTATTTATTTCCCTTAATTGTTTATTTTTCTTGTTTTAAAAGGTTAAGCACTTGTCATTTATCTTTTTATTTACAATCTTAAAATATATTAATGACAAGTATAAATAAGGCGATGGTGATTCCATACATTCGTTTGTTGTTGAATGTTGCTTTACGTCGCATTAGCAATTTTTCAGGTATTTGCGACATGAACTGCTTTTACAAATCTCCATGAATTAATCTATGAACAAATTCGTGTATGCATGTGAAGTTCGAGTCTGTTTTATGCTTTGCTTTGTACCAGCGCGCACTCAACGCGACTTTAAGGTGCTAGCTCATCGAGCCATTACGCCAGAAAGTTGGTTTCCACTCCCCAGTCAAATAATACTAGCACTTTGTGAACCAGTAAAGGCAAACAACAAAGGATTTCACTTTCCCAAATGCGATTTAAGAGGGTCTTGAACTCACAGAGGTGAGCGACCCTGGATTTGTAGATTAACATCTTATCCATTTGACCACCGCGGTCTCACCAGTCATACATTCAGTGTAATATTTTCTACAAAATACAACTTAATGACATACATCTAAACAAAAACAAAAAAGTGAGAACAAACACAAATTGAAGCTACTTATTATCAGCCTCTAGAATTAGGACGGGCGTATAAAATGAGTATGATTATAACACTTGAAGATGTCCTCAATCCTTTTTACATGGATTTGTATGTTTCTTTTAGATTAACTAGTAAGATCTAGATCTAAGAAACTAAACTATGTCTAGCAGTTAAAATAGGTACCGAAAGAGAAATTAAGTATGTAAAGAGGTCATTTAAATATAAACGATGGAAAACACTAGACACCATTTGCTTTTCTGATCAAAATCCCGTCCAGAAAAAAGGAGGGCTGATAGCAGTTATCTTAATAATATTTATTTTATTCTTTTTTCTTACTCTTCGTTCTTTAAATTTGATATATTTGGCGTCCCATAGTTCTATGTTTGTTTTACTCAATTTTGATTACCTACGTGACGGGTGAAGCTAGATAAACAGGAGTTTCTTACTCGTTCAGACCACCCGATTTTGCTCTCTTAGTAAATGTTCGCGTGTTTAACGTAATTTGTTAGTTTAAAAGTTTTTTCTTTGCTTCTGGAGTTTAATTTGGACCTGAACAAGTATGCTTTATTTTGATTAAATGTTTATAAGTACCAAATACAAAGAAATTATTTTCTTAGTTTTTTTCCAGTTAAAATATACAAACAATTCAGTTGAAAAAGATCTGGCAACATGCTACCCTAAAACGAATATACCGCAATAAAAATCGATAATCAAAAACAAACATACCTATCCACCTCCGAATCACAATCCAGAAGCAAAGTAAAAACTTTAGAACCGACAAGCCAGGTTAGACACGTGAACTTCCACCAGGGAAGTGAGGCCGGGTGCTCCGGAAGGGTAAGCACCTCCTGTTTAGCTAGCTACACCCGTCACGTGTGTAATCAAAATTGTGTGAAAGGAACATGAAACTATGAGACGTCAAATATATCCAAGGCAATCCTGGACACTGAGACATCAAACTTATCAACAATACTGTGATGACGGCAATAAAACTTTTTGAGGGCCTTGATAAGCCTAGGCTTGCAATATCCCTGAGTCAACAATTTATTTGCAAGCATCCTACTTCGTTGTACAAAGTCCCCGTAGTGGGAACAAGCTCTACCATAGCGTATTAATTGGAAAACAAATACACCATAAGCAGGAGAAGCAGGTATATTGCTGCATAAAAAAGGAAAGTTGACAATAGAAAAATTGAAGTCATCACGTTTGTCATAAAGTTTCAAATGTAGCCTTTCATGTGCGTCATAATTCAGGTATAAGTCTAAATATGAAGCAGAACTTGAGGAATCAGTCGTGTCTTTTATTTCAAGCTCACTAGGATAGATGACATTTACATAGTCTCCGAATTTAGGATTGTTAAGAGACAGAAAGTCATCTATGTATCTGTATGTTGAGTTGAATGATTTGGCGACAGTTTTCTCTCCAGATTTAACAAGGTTCTGTATAAATTCTGCTTCGTAAGAATAAAGAAACAAATCAGCAAGCAATGGTGCACAGTTTGTACCCATTGGTATACCGATTGTTTGCTAAAAACTATATTACCAAACACAACAAATATGTTATCTATCAAAAACTCCAACATTTTGTTGATGGTATCTTCAGTATATTTAGCTAAATTCGTTTTGCGCCTGTATCGGCCTAAATTTTGGTAAAAAATTAAGACAGAAATATCACCAAAATATCTTTCGTTTTATATTACGTAATATCAGTACTTGCACCCTGTGTGGTTTTTTTCAGCAGAATATTATCCAGGATTGTGATAAATCGCCATAAAGTTGGTTAGAAACGCACAAAATTGAGAAAATGTGCATTTTTGTTGCACACATTTCAAAAATTTCATATGTGCGCATTCGTTAACCACCACCATTTTTTCAGTATTAAATGGTTTTTGTAATATCTTTCGATCTATTTACAACTTTTGTGGTTAATGGCTGCGCACACCCTTAATTTTAACAAAATGTGTGTGAAAAATTGTTAATTTTCACGTCGACGCTTCGTTTTTCATGGTACCTCCTTACTCCTTTTGGAGCACCTTCCAAACCGTGACGTAAACCGGGATTTAAACTGGTGCCAAAATGTATACGAATATGGTTTTCTGTCTTTTTTGTGTAATTTAGGTGATAAAAGAATTTTAGGAAATTTACCTAAAATGTTAGCTTGTATGTTTCTCGCAATGTGGAAATAATGATTCCGTACAATGAGACAGTGCGCGACCCGGACACGGTGAAAACATAAATACAGTGAATGTTGAAATAAACCCCAATAAAAATGGATTGGAAAGAAACAACTACATGTTGACATTATCGATAGTTTAATAATTAACAGAATAACAAAAAAAAGTATAAAAATTGCCAAAAATACTGCCATTTATCAGTATCAAAAATAAAATAATTTTAAAAACGATATTGCGTAATGTTGTACATGGTGCAATGGTTAGCGCGTTGGCATTCAAACTTGATGGATGGATGTTCGGACACGACCGACCTCATTACTTTTTTTCTCACTCTCTTTTTTTGGATGTAATTAGTTAACCGTTCTCATCAATGTTCACAATTTTTGGTTATTTTATAGCTACTTTTCTACCGCATATAAACGTTTATGACATCATAGTCTGTAGACCCATAGTATCAGCGCGCTGTGTCTAGTCAACTTGGTCTAGTTCCGACTTTTGTCAACTCATTTTATATTTTATGCCAACTTGTTCAATTTTTATGCAATTGTTTAATTCCTCAAAATTTAGTATGTATTAACTTGTTCCAACTAAAATACCAACTCGTATTGATCAACTTATTTAAAGTTTGTCAGTATTAAATTGTTCAATGTTTTAGTCACGCGGGTAAATTAGACAAAATATACTTAATATATAATTCAACATTCTAAGACACAGACGCATATGAAAAGTTTTGGTTATATATTCCTAGTTAGGTTTTGTTATACAACACTAAAATATACACTTTCACATCGGAAGCTAAAGCTCGTAATTGGCAAGGTTGGGAAAATATTTACTATGCGAGGGTACCTTTAAATATCAAACTATTAGAAAAAAGGTATTGTCGAACCAACCCCGGAAGGGAATTAAATATCTCCATTTAAAATTTTCATTAATTTTATAGGATAAGAAGTCAAATATGAAATATAGTTCCCTCGGTTAAGGCATTTAAAATAATGTTAATGCAGTGTTCAGTAAAAGTGTCTCACCGACGAGTGTTGTACCCTTACAGATCACGTCACATCTTGGTACAAGTACCTTCATGATGCGTTCATGTCACAAGTAATTTTGCGACATATGTATAGTGTGTAGATATTGAAAACATTTTTAAAAACTCGACCAACACTAGTGATGCGAGGAATATATACCTATATAAATACCTATATGAATACAAAACTCGCGTCCCCGGATTTACGGTGAGTTAGTTGACGCTAGTTTTTATCCCGCATTGTTGCTGGTGTCCCCACTACTTTAAGAATGTGACGTTAATGCCAAGTACTTGTTTACTATGTCTAGGATTGATTGAATTTGGGTTTAACGTCGCAGACAAGAATAATTCACTTATATCGATACGTCACTAGGTATAAGTGAAGTGACATTTGCAATGCGTCCAGGGCAGTGTACAGGGATGGGTCTTTGGCGTGTCAAACCTACCGTGACAAGGGGCATCAGTTTTAAGGTCCCCGTGGTGGCTTGCATTTTTAAATGCCAGTGTTTGTCGAAATAACGGTCTCTAAATACTTCAAAGTTTTTGTCATTACCGTTTGCGACCTACCACATATGGAATGAGCTACCGTTGTGGTATCTCAGAATTTGTTTAAATCGTTATGTACAATTCTGCAGTTTAAATAGGATGATTGTATCAGTATTTATGTACAGTCAGTTTTTCATTTACACCATGTCGATCAGTACCTGGATGAAGTAAGACACCAGCGTATCCGGATAAACGATCCGCGAACCGACAAGCAAAATTGACCTTTTGTTTTAAATTGGTTAGTGGCTGTTACTATCAGTAGGAACGCCAAAGCCGCTGGCGTAGGGATTCATTAAAATCTTGCAAAAATGGAATAAAATTGGTCAAAAAATGGCGAACCTTTGGACAAGGCAAAATCGGGAATTGTGTTCAATATATCACCGGAGGTTATGACCAGGGTTATAACATAAAAAAATCAGAATATATGAAACTTGTTCACAACTACTTTTAACAATTCCGGTTACATTTTAATATCTTAATTCAGAGATAAAACGAGTCACTGACTAAAATTCAAAAAATTGTTCTTCACAAGATTCCTTCCCATTTATTACAAAGCGCGTGCACCAGAATTATTTTTATATCAAAAGAAAGATTTTTTTGCAATGTACAATTTGATATATAATTCATCAAATAATTTTCTTTACACAAAAAGTGTCCAAGTTTTGAAGATTGACAAAAAATCCCTGGTGTTTCTGACGTGACATCAATTGGCGTCAAGAAATTGTATATTTTTTGTGGATAATAATATTGTATCTCAAATTTAAACTCAAATGTCAAAATATTGGTAATTCCGACATATAATTTATTGGTATACAATGCTTAACTATGTTTAATAATGTTATATCGTTAGTTTAAAGACTAGGCACTTTTTCGGCCATGACACACTTGTCAAAAAGTAATCCCAATTTTCAAATCGGCGGAAGGATAAAAAATTGTAAAACCGAAACACAATTCTCGGAAAAAGCCGGGTTGGCGTTCCTACTGTATAGCAACTAGTGATTTATTTCAAAAGACCTTTTCATCAAAAGAAAAAATGAAACTGTTAAAAAGATTATGCATGCTAGGTAATATTGTTTAAACCCCACACTATGCCAATAAAACGAAAAGTCAAACTTTTTTATTTACATGGTCATAATATATTGTACCCGCATCGTTGCTATGGATACGTGTTATTTTTTTACCTAAAATGTTGTATTTTGTTTTTAAAGGAAAACGCATTATCATAGAATTTTGTAATAATGATTTTTTGAGAACATGTCCTCTCAATTGATATAAAACTATGTGTGTGTTAAGGCATTGAAAAAAAAGATGTTTCATAGTACTGAAACTAGTATTTTGGTTGCCATGACAACAAATAAAAATATCATTTTATCAAATTATGTATTTTTTTTTTTTGATTGAGTAATAAGTTTAATCCTATTCATGCAATTTTGGATTGTTTCAAACGATTTTTATAAATATAACAATAATATGTGTGCAAATGTCATTGTTTCAAAAGCACAAAGTTCAGATTTTACCTGAAATAAGGGGGTCTGTTTTTTTATCGGTTGCCATGGTAACCAACAAGAAAAATTATCTGAATAAAATACATTTTGTGTTTCTATACTACTTATAGAATCATAAGAGTAAATTAGGGCCAAATCCGAGATTAGGCCAAATATGCCCCTTCGTGAACCTAGTCCTTTGTGTTAGAGTTACCGATAATGATTTAGTAGTACATTTAGATGAGCCCGCTATATATCTCTCCTTGTATGAAATCGGAGGAGAAACGAAAAGACAAACACATATGATTTACGATTCAAATACTTCCTTCGTAACTACAGTAAATCCTAAGTGGTTTTATGAAGGTCAGCAAACAAGTCTTTCATTTACCAATGTATGGTGAGCGAATGCACTTTTTTCAAATGGCTAAATTTTAAAATAGTTTTTGTGTTGTCAGGTTCACAGTTTTTACTTTATTTCTGTATTGTGATTCGGACATGGGTTAGTATGTTTGTTTTTTTTATTATATAAAAATATTTTAAACAAAGTGATGCAAAACATTGAAATATTGATCAATCTGCAGACGTCCTTGAAAGGTATAGTTTCATGAGAGTAATTAAGCACTATATATAGGTAATGTCCATTCAAAGCAACCGGTCTCTGTTGTAGGCCCACGTGTTTATTTTAAATTATCCGTTTTTACTTTGCCTTATCGAGTGTAATTTAAACATTTGCCAGTATATTCTTGTTTTATTTTAAAGTGTGTGTTTATTAATGAATGGTAAAGAAATAAGTAGAATCGTTTTAGACGTAGTAAACATAGTATCCTAACCTCATCGCCATTCTTTCATTTTCGGACGACATTATCACTAGTGGTTACAATAAATATTGGTCTATCTTTGACACGTTAGTCTGTGTCTTTCTTGCAAATTAATTGTTGACCCAGGGATATAGCAAGCAAAGGATTATCAAGGCCCTCGACAATATTTATGGTCGCCATCACAGTATTGTTAATAAGTTTGATGTCTCTGTGTCCAGGATTGTCCTGAATATATTTGACGTCCCATAGTTACATGCTCCTTTCACACAATTTTGATTACACACGTAGTAGCGGGTGCAGCTAGCTAAACAGGAGGTGGAAAATGAAAGGCTTCCCTGGTGGAAATTCACATGTGTAACCTGATTTGTCAGTTCCAAAGCTTTTACTTTGGCTCAGGATTATGATTCGAACATGGATTAGTATGTTTTTATATTTAATTAACTTCTGTTGTTGGGTTGGCTATTGCTAAGTAAAATGTTTTACTTTCAAATAATTATACAACAAAGCAAGTTGTTCACAAAAATTGTTGACAGAAGTAAGTTAAAGTCAACCTCGGCATCAGAATACCCAAAAATTCTATTCTATGTGAGTTTGATAGTGGTACACACGTGTTTGTGAAGAAGATTCACGTGACCAGCTTATTACTATTTCCATTTATAGATTTTCCCAGGTGGAGAAGTGTGTGTAAACGTGTAAGATGAGTATTATGGAAGACTAATATTTTAAAACATGAATGAACCTCTTTCGAAGTTCACGTGTCCTACCCAACTTGTCAGTTCCAAAGTTTTTGCTTTGCTTCTGTGACTGATTCGGACATGGATTAGTATGTTTGTTTTTGATTTTGATTTCATCACATTGGCCTAGTGCAGGTAGTAGCGAAATGTTTTGGGGTTTTTTTTGCATGTTTTAAGAACCACGTAATGTCTGCATTCTAGTTTAATTTCTGTTTCATTTCATGTGCTAGATAGCGTTTAGTTACTTAAATCTACCTAGTTAATAAAAAAGAATCCTACTTATATATGTCCATATCACGATTGCAAAGCAAAGTAAAAACTTTGAAACTGACAAATTAGATTAAAACACAAGGTAAATGAGACTGTGCACATCGTAAGGGTAAGCACGTTGAGCTAGCTATATTTACAGAGGGAAAAGATGAGCTTATATTTCCTGTTACATTTTTTAAAAAGATAAATAACAGATATTTACATCAATAGGATATACCTGACGCCGGTTTCACTGGCTTATTTTATATATAAATATATATAACACAATATCAATTTTGGAGAGCATATTCTGCTGTTGTATCCACCAATATTCACCTGTATTGATTCGTATTAATTGATTAAGCATTTTGTTTTATCAAGAAATCAAGGTAAGAAGCGTATTTATGACACAGTGATATAACAAGCCTAGGCTTATCAGCCACCTCAAAAAGTCTTTAAAGTCAAGACAATATTGAATTATGTATCCGCAATCACCATGGATATACTTTACGTCCTATTTTACAATGTTTATTTTGTTCTCAATTTTGATAACATATATTGTGCTTATGGCGTATTTGTTTCCCAATTAATACCCTATGGTAGAGATTGTTCCTACTACGGGTACTTTGTACAACGAAGTAGGCTGCTTGCAAATAAATTTTTGACTCCGGGATGTTGCAAGCCTAGGCTTATCAAGGCCTTCAACAAGTTTTATGGCCGTCATCACAGTATTGTTGATAAGTTTGATGTCTCTGTGTCCAGGATTGCCCTGGATGTATTTGACGTCTCATAGTTCCATGTTCCTTTCACACAATTTTGATTACACACGTGGCGGGTGTAGCTAGCTAAACAGGAGGTGCTTACCCTTCCGGAGCACCCGGCCTCACTTCCTTGGTGGAAGTTGACGTGTCTAACCAAACTTGTCAGTTCCAAAGTTTTTACTTTGCTTCTGAATTGTGATTCGGACATGGATTAGTATGTTTGTTTTTGATTGCAATTATAGGTAAACAGGTGTTTACTCTTCCTAGGTAACCTGCTTCATTTCCCCGGTGGAAGTTCGCGTGTTTAACATAAATTGCTAGTTTCAAAGTTTTATTCTGCTTTATGATTGTGATTTGTACATGTATCTGTATATATAGTATGTTTTGATGATGTAATCAGAAGGAGGTTTTACGGTAAACCGTGTACTTGGTTATTCAAAATGATGCAATTACATATAATATCAGCACTAGACGGCCGTTTCAGAATACATTTCCTCATCAGTAGTGCTTGGACCAAAATTGTGAAATCAAGATGTTGAAATGATACCGAAAAGGACCAAAATTTTATTACCAAAGGTAGCTAAGGAAATACTTTGCATGAAGGAGTATACCTTAGTTTTTGAGGAATTTCAAATTTAACTAGCAGCAAATTTAGACAATAGTATATGTCTTACAGTAATTCACAATTATTGCCTACAGAGTTTGTGATATCCTCGGGGCACCACTCACCAGCCGGAATACCGGTTTAGGGGGTTAAATTACATATTTCAACAGTTTTGATTTTTCAGTACTAGACGGTCGTTTCGGAATACAATTCCTCATCAGTCGTGCTTTGAACCAAACCTAGTACCACTTTGTACCATTTGGTTAAAAGATCCAATGTCCGCATCAATTAAAAATTGATCAGTCAATGTTATAAGTTTTTCTTATCTTGCTTATCCACTTCTCCGTTTGTTGTCGGGTACTTGTTTAGCGTCGCACAGTCAGGTAAATCTTATATTTTTGTAGATCCTGTGAGAAAGTTTGTCAGTTCAATTGTTTCGGTTTTCCTCGGCATTTAAGAACTGGTTTAAGTTGTTAGTCTTAGTTAGAATCTTTTATTTTGTAAATCCTACTGTAAAAAAATTGTCGGTTCGGTGGTTTTCGGTTTTCTTCGGTATATAAGAACTGGTTTAGTTTGTTGCTACATAATTGCTTGAGCTTGACAGAGCACATTATAAATAGGTAATTTTGTTCATTTTAGAATGATTGCTGCTAAAGAGATTGGAGCCAGGTATTTAAGTGGTGGTTTCATGTGTTTTCCATCCGTGAGGTATTATTTTGCTACAATAAACATTGGAAACATGAATGCATCTGGGCCTGGTCCTGCAGTTGCTAGAAACAAAATCACCGGTACCTTTCTAGCCAATCTATTGCCTCATCTGATGTTTTTTCAAGAGTTTACCAAACTCGGGCCATTAACAAAGAAATGGGCGATATATGGATTGAAAGCATCCTACAGGTACATCGGAGATTCTCAGGCCAGTATTTTATACGACAGCGATGTGCTCGAGTTGCATCCATTCAGTCAGGAGTCTATGGATATCCTTGACAAAGCCGATGATCTTGTTACAAGTAGATTGACTATTTGTGTGTTGGAGGATAAGGTCGACAAGGTCAAATTTATTGCAGCATCTTGGCATGGGCAATACAAAATAACAGAAGAGACGAAGGTGGAACGCTTAAAAGAGCTAAAGAAAATCATGGAGGAAATCCAAAAGGCAGAGGGGATTGACCATATTATTCTAAGCGGCGACTTTAATCTACAGGTCGAAAAAGCTGAAGATGCGATATGCGAAAAAGCTAAAGATGCGATAGGCGAAAAAATTGAAGCCGCGATAGGCAAAAAAGCTGAAGATGAAATAGGGCAATCGGGTGGGTTGAAAATCCATCAATATAAAGGGATAATCCGAAAAGATAAAGACGTTATTGATTTTGTCGTCACCAGTAAGATTTTTCCTCTAGAAGGACTTACTGCTCATAAAGTAGAAGCAGATGGGATAAAAGGGATAAAGAATATAAAAGAGATTTTTGATCATGATCCTTTTACAGGAACATTTGATCTCAAACCTATAGAAAAGGATGGTCATGATATAAGTACAAGATCATTTGATAACAAACCTATAGAAAAGAATGACCTCTGAAGATGGACGCATCCCAAATCAAATAAGTAAATCATCGTTATATTGTCGCTCAATAACTTGCCCCTTGCTTCGACGCTTTTTTAAAGTTTCTAAATCAATGTCTTCGAATTACATATTATACCAGTTTTAATATTTCAGCTTTAGGCGGCCGTTTCGGAATACAATTCCTCATCATTAGTGCTTGTACTAAAATTGTGAAAAGAAATTTAATTTTTTATAATGTTGAAAAGATGTACAAAGGACCAAAATACGTTTACCAAATTTAGCTAAGGAAATACTTTGCATTAGAGATTATACCTAAGTTTTTGAGAATTTCAAGTTTTAACTAGCAGCAACTTTATCTTTGAAATGATATCCATTAATTTGTCCCCAAACCTCTTCAAAACGCAAAATTTTTACAAAAACCGATAGTGACGAATTATTTTGTTTGAAGTCAGCAAAATAGACTTTTTCCAGATTCCAGATTATGAAAATATGGATATAAGAGAGTTTCCAAAAAGGGGATGTTTTCAATATGATAACAATATCACGCCATTGTAGAAAGATATTTTAAGATTTTCTATCAAATTTTTTACTTTGAAAATATCTCTGTGTAACCAAATTTTTTATACAGGTGGTTCAATGATTTCAAAATTAGCATTTATAGAAATGATGTGATAAGAGGATCATCCTCATTAATAGAATAATGAAATTTGCACAAATATTACATTATAATTCAATTCTCATTTGTTTAAAGCATTTTAATTGGTCAGATTAATCTGTTTCCATGAATGGATTGGCTCTCAGTGACGTCATCTTATTAGTAATGACGTACAGAGACATGTGAATTCTTACGCCATAGCGTTGCGTTTTTTACTTGCTGTGGCAATATTGTTATTTAAATAGTAGATTTGTTGTTGAAAAAATTTTATAAATTGAATTATAAGAAATCAAGTTAATTTTTATTTTTGATTATAAAGTCTGAAAGAATTGGACATTGCATATGTAACATAATTAGCTACGCAAAATGTCGAATCTTTCATACTTAAAAAAGAAAAAGAAAAACTTCATTCTTATATTGAAGTGGTGTTTTGAAACAACACACTTCAGTTCAAAATCTTATACATGACTGATACCATGAGTAATGTTAAATATTTCACATATATCGTCGAGACGTCGCCAGTTGTAGGCGACGGTGCATAAATTTTGCCTGTGCGTTGCGCTGATGGCATTATACAGCAGGGTTCTTTATCGTGCCAAGCCCATCGTGACACGGGATCTCGTTTATTTGAAGTTTTAATCCGAAAAATTAGTGACTTTCATGAAATGCCGAATGCTTGGCAAAAACAGTCACTATCCAATTTCAAGCCTTGAGTCAGACTCAATCGGGGATCGCACCCACGACCTCCCACTTACGGAGCAAGCACTCTACCAAATGAGCAACCGCGTCAAAATATTACGGTTGGTTTAAATGAAAAGTTAATATC
Source organism: Anadara kagoshimensis (assembly GCA_021292105.1). Taxonomy (NCBI): domain Eukaryota; kingdom Metazoa; phylum Mollusca; class Bivalvia; order Arcoida; family Arcidae; genus Anadara; species Anadara kagoshimensis. Next base: position 14,367,487 of record CM037863.1, on the reverse strand, counting down.
TTCAAATTCCTGTATGAAAACATTAATTAATGATATAATTGATTTTGCACAAATATTAAATCTTGAAATAATGTATTGAAACAACACAATACATAATTGGTGTCATAAAAACCTTACATAAAATGAACAAAACTTATTAAAAAAACTCAGTTATTTAAAAATGGAAAATATACAATAGAACACAAATTTTATAATAATTATTGTTAAATATTAAAAATTTAGTTAGAAACTTGTTCTTCTGTGGTAGAATCATTGTGACATCGTTAATATAGATATCTTTGATGTCAGAAATTAAGTTTAATTTGAATAAAAAGTTTAAATTGCTAAAATCAAACCCTAATGTACCATTTGATGACCAAAGCAAAATCTGCTATATATCTTTCCTGTATGTATTTGTGAGAAGTTTAAGAATCCAATAAGTCAGAAATGATAAGTTGTTCTTGTTTTGAATGATACCAAAAGAGTCAATAACCCCCCTTTTCATCTTTGGTAAAATTAGTTCTAGTATTAATAGGGTAGAATATCTAAACCAAGCTCCTTAAAGTATGCATGCACATTAATAGGTGTAAAGAAATAATTTAATTCTGCAGATAAAAATTGTTTTTTGGAAAAATAAATTGAGTGAATAAAGTTAAACTTTCGTTTATCAGGAAATTATGATCACTTTGTCTCGGTAATTAACCACCTAAGTATAGTAAATACAATTAAAAAATCATAATTTTTTTTCTCCTCTTCGTGTGAACAAACCCTAACCACTTACAGTAAACGTTACTTTTATTTTTCACTACAAATTTCAACATTCTCCATCATGGTCTAATAAATATTAGGTTTTATAGGTAGTGTTTACCTCTGCACATAGCGCAATGATACGGATATTTAAGATGTATAATGGTATGTTTAATTCATCAAGATATGTTTTTGGATAGTATTTTACTTGATTTAAGTGCATGTAATATGAATCGTTACAATAAATTAGGATAAGCCTGATGGTACGGTTGTTTAGCCCCGGTAGTAAAAGACGCTGTGATGCGTGTGCGAGAGATAAAGAAAGAGAGAGATAGAGAGGGAGGGATACTCAAACCAATTTGAAAATTGGATAGATTATTTTGTATAGACTTTTGAAATTTAGAGAGTTTGCAGCAGAAAATTATAAAATAAGTGTACAAAAATTACTCAGGTGTATCTTAAAATATCTTTAAAACTACAATCTTGGCAAACATTTTGAAACTGTATAATAAATATTTAAATAATTCTGCGTATAACAGTAAAAATTCGTAAAAATCGATTTTATAATATGTTTGAAAAATTGAGTTTGTCACCTAAAATTTGACGAAAGACGTTTTGCGTTGTTGGTGCGACGTCATGATAATCCGAGTCTCCTTGTTCTACTCTATGACGTCATTCTATTGTTTCTTACGTCAGAATTTTTTTTTTTTTTTTTTTAAAGAAGAAAGCCATGTACTCGTGGCACTCAAAGGGTTAAACTGTATATATAATATTTACTTCTGCACACAGTGCAATGATAAATGTTTGATGTATAATGTTATGTTTTATTTTTCATGGTATGTTTTTGAATATTATTGTACTTGATATGCATGCATTCAATTTAACTGATATAGCTAGTATTGATATTGTTTATTTATGCACACAGTGCAATTGTACGGATATTTAAGATGTATACTGGTATCTTTCGTTCTTCAAGAATATGTATTTTGATATTAGTGCATTCAATATGCATCTTTAAAATAAATTGATTTCGACAATTTACATAATGTTAATTTCTGCACATAGTACAATGATAGGATATTTAGGATGTATAATGGTATCTTCAAGAATATGTATTTGGATATTAGTGCATTTGATATGCATCTTTAAAATATATGAAGACAATATAATTATATAATGTTAACTTCTACACATAGTACAATGATAGGATATTTAATATGTATAATTATATGTTTTATTCTTGAATATAAGTTTTTTGGAAATCAACGTAATTGATATACCTGTATTAATTTTACTGATTTAGCAAGTATAGATTTGTATATTGTTTACTTTGGCCCACAGTGCAATGATACGGACATTGGAGATGTACAACCTGTCAAACCTGTCTATAAAGGCCACCGAGGGAATAAGTTAAAAAGCCTTTTACGTGGTTTGCCTTTTTACGCAGGTTCAAACAATTTAATAAAAAAAAAATTGGGATACAATTCTACTGGACGTTATTCAGAATTGAGTTGCACTTTTCACGTTGTTATCGGGGTGTAACAACGTAAAAACGCAATGCAATTATTTTAATTACAAACCAAAAATTTAAGTTTTTAAGCTGACCTACATTTCTGAACTGATCAGCTGATTTTCAGAAAATCGACGTTACAAGGCTGAACTGCGTAGTGATACAATAAATAACATCTTTATCATATGATCAAATATCCGAAAAAACGCTGAAAAGTTTTGAATTTATATGGTTTTAATTATTTTATAGTTTTTTATATTTAACATATAAATTATGCTACATTTAAATTCATTGACAAAAAGGGATTATATTATGTCTCGGAATCATGAAAGCAAACAACACTTTGTAAAACGTCATACGTGACGGCCAACCGTTTGTAGGACAGGCATGTTTACATTTTGTTTTTACCCATAACATAAAAAAACTGCATTGGTTTAAAGAATAGTGTGTTAAACAAACCCTGAAACCAACTATTGACATGAAATTAATATTTTCTTGGAAGAATCAATGTTTTACCACCTATGGACTTGATGCGAGATCTGTCACCGGTGTTAGCTGTATGGGCTGATCAGGGACATTTACAGAGGGTAAACAAGCGGTACGGGTGAATATTTGCCTGGAATATAGGCCTTATATGTTATCAATTTCATTAAATTATTATTGGTAGGTCTACCACTGTCATTATTACCAAGATCCAGTTCAGGCTTAACCATTTGACACTGGCATTGCATTCCTCAAAATATTTTATCCTGATCCCTGACTATTGACTGCTGTCGTGGGGAAATAAAATGTTTTTGCTTTCAAAAGGATGCGTACGTGATGAATTTCAAACAAAACACCTTGCACTGAGATTTGGCATGGGAGAATACTATGGTGCGTGCCATATTGCTTAGCCTTATACTTAAAGGCCTATAGACACGTAAAATGCTTGCTGACGATAAAATATCGATTTTGAAAAATATTTCATAAATACAATCTTAAATGTTCAATTATTTAAAATATCGGTGAAAATTAATCCGAACATGTTTGAATTAACTTTCCAAAATTTTCATTTATAAAAAACCGAAGTATTTAAACTCTTTTCCGATCTTCCCGTTTGTTTACAATCTTGAAATGGCTGTTATAAATAGATGGGTTATCACCGAAACAGACCGAAAATAGTTCCGGTAGAAAACGTTGTTATTGGAAAATAACACCGTGTTTTTGCAAGACGACAACCAATGAAAATGCGCTAAATTGTGTAACAACGTGACGTTTGTAATTATATAGAAGTAGTCCTTAAGGCAGGTTTAACTGTAAAGATATCGTATATTGTTTACCTTGACACACAGTGCAATGATACGGACATTTAAGATGCACAGTCAAACCTGTCTACCGAAAGGAACCAGTTAAAGTGGTTTTATGGGCAGTTTGCCTTTTTATACAGGTTCAAATAATATGACCAAAGAACAATTGGGAAACAATTCCACTGGCCTTTATAGCAGGTTATCGCAGATATTGTATATGGTTTACCTTGGCACAAGTGCAATGATACGGACATTTAAAATGTATAATATTATGTTTTTCTTCAAGATATGTATTTATATATCATTGTACTTATTATGTATGCATTAAATTTAATGATTTACACAGTATAGATATCATTTATCTATGTACACAGTGATGGCTTCCAATAAATGGCCCCGAAGAACAAAATAATGTTTGGCAGCATATACAAGGTTGTGCTCAGTTTGATGGTGAAGATATTAGTAAATAAAATGAAACACACGTACATTCAAACTTTTCTATAAAGGCCACCAAAGGCAAACCAGTGAAAGTGGACTTTATATACAGTTCCAATTAATATGAAGAACAATTGGGATACATTTGTACCGGCCTTTATATAGAAGTGACCTTTAATGCAGGTTGGACTGTAAAAAAATATGACATTCTATTACATAATTATATGTAATCAATTCCACCATCAAAGATGGGGACGAAAATCCGTCTTACTACAACTGTCCGTTGTTTGATGTTTATATCTACATGACTTTAGCCTCTTAGTCGTTCAGAGTGTCCAAAAACGCTTACGAAGAATCGGTTTCAGGAGTTTCATTTGAGGTCACGGCGTCTCCATATTTGCCCGTTACTTACGCAGAGGTGTCACTAATATCAAATACAGTGTCAGCTTGAAAATGAGTCTTAGTCGGTTTCGTTTGAAACATTAGAGGCGTGTCTTATTCAATTATAAGTCTTGCTTCCCGTTTTCTACAACGTGTCTATCGACGTCGTCGTTAGACAGAGATTTCCTGACACTTGCTCAACGGATAGCAACAGATTCAGAAGAAACGTCTGTCATGGTATAAAATGGGACATCTCGTGAAAAAAAACCTCAAATGGATATCTATGACAATCTTACAACAATAACAAGATATCAGGATGGTACTTTGAGGCCATATGTCTGTCAAGTTATCCATAAATGCAAAACAAACATACTTATCCATGACCAAAACCACAATCCCATGCAAAGTAAAAACTTTCAAATTGGCCAATTTGGTTACACGCGTGTATTTCCAATAGGGAAGTTAGGCTGGGTGCTCCGGAAGGGTAAGTACTTTCTGTTTAGCTAGCTATACGTGTGTATTAAACTTCTGGGAATAAAAGCAGCATGGAACTATTGCTCGTCACATACATCCATGGTAATTTTGGATACAGAGCATTCATATTTATCAACAATATTGTGATGACGGCCATAAAACTTTTTGAGGACCTTGATAAACTTAGGGTTGCAATGTCCTTGGATCAACCAGCTTTGTTGTATAAAGTTCTCGTAGTAGGAACAAGCACCCATCAGTTATTTAAAATATTATGAAATATAGACCAGAATTTGTCATTAATACATGTTTACAGTACGTTTAAGCAGTTTTGTTTGGATTTTAATGAAAGTTTTCAACTTAGATAACCTTTAGAGCTATAGATAGATAGCTGATCATCGTATTTAGGACACCGATATTCCTTCTTCACGATGTCTACAAAATCTTTGTCAAAATGAATTTTGTGTCACAGATTTTGTTTGTCTCAGGTGAACTTTCTTTCTTTTTAATTTATTTTGGCATTTTCAAAGCTTTGGTCTTACTTTTCGGATTGTAAATTAGGCAAGGACCGGTATGTTTGTTTTTTTTACTATCTTAAATATCACTATGTACTTCTCGCTAACCTGGTGAAAGTTTGCTTGTTTCACTTACCGTTCCCGCTTTAAAAACTTTTGTTTTGTTTTTGGGATTGTGATTTGGCATAAGCCAGTATGTTTGTTTTTTTTTTTTTTTTTTTTTTTTTTTTTTTTTTTTTTTTTTTTGATTATCATAAGTTTTACCATGGCCTCGCTTTCCTGGTGAAAGTTCGCGTGTTTATCTTAAGTTGTCAGTTTAAAAAGCTTTCAATTTGCCTTTCACTTTCAAATTTTGATTTAGGCAAACACCGATATGTTTTATTATCATAAATATCACTAAGGCAAAAGTATTTGTACCTCTCTTTGCTGGTGAAAGTTTGCGTATTTACCTTAATTTGCTTTTTTTAAGTTTTTGCTTTGCTTTTTCGGATTGCAGTTTGGACATTGACCGGTATATTTGTTTTTGATTATCATAAATACCACTTAAATAAAAGTAACTTGTCTAGCTCGCTTTGCTGGTGAATGTTCACTTTTATTTAAATTTGTCAGTTTTCAAAGCTTTAGCTTTTGCTAACATAGACTGGCATTTTTGTTTTTGATTATATGTACATGTATTATGTAATTAATCAAAAACAAACATACCTATCCATGTCCGAATCACAATTAAGATTCAAAGTAAAAATTTTGGAACTGACAAGTCAGGTAAGACACGTGGAATTCCACCAGGGAAGTGAGACTGGGTGCTCCGGAAGGGTATCCACCTCCTGTTTAGCTAGCTACACCCGCCACTTGTGTAATCAAAATTGTGTGAAAGGAACATGGAACTATGAGACGTCAGATATATTCAGAGCAATCAATATCAATTAAATAAAAGTATCTTGTCTAGCTCGATTTGCTGGTGAAAGTTCGCATGTTTAACTTAATTTGTCAGTTTTCAAAGCTTTTGTTTTGCTTTTTAAAATTGTAATTCAAACATAGACTGGCATGTTTATTAAATGTACATGTATTATGTACTTAATCAAAATCAAACATACCTATCCATGCCCGAATCACAATCAAGATGCAAATTAAAAACTTTGGAACTGACAAGTCAAGTTAGATACGTGGAATTCCACCAGGGAAGTGAGACTGGATGCTCCAGAAGGGTAACCACCTCCTGTTTAGCTAGCTACACCCGCCGCGTTTGTTATCAAAATTGTGTGAATATGATATTCATTTTTACTACCTACCTATTAGTATATATTTATACTGACACTAGACACAGCTAAAAGGTAACCTATATAGCAATCGAAACCCAATCTCTTTTCCTTTCAAATATCACTAAAGCAAAAGAATTCGGTCTCGCTTCCCTAATCGAAATTAAATTCACGCTATTAACTGAAGTGTTCAAATTTTACTCTGTTTTTGTGATTTTGATTTGAACACGGACATGCATGGTTTGTGGTGCTTAGAACCATTCAAGATGTTCCTCTGGCTAGTATCTCATAGGAACAAAGGTAGTGAAACAAGTGATATAACATACTCTTATCAAAAGCCCTTGGTACATTTTGGGCAATGGATCACCAACTAGCATCTTTAATATTGATGTCATAATGTAAATATGGTCTTTTTTATTTGTGCGGGCGCGCTGCCATTTTCAAACGACCATTGCCAAGTCGGATAAAAAACAAATATAGAAAAACTACACGAATATTATGCCATATATTTTGCAATTTTAAAAAATGACATCTATATATGTTTTGTCTGTATTTCTATACTCGTCTGTTTACTCTTTGAAAGAGGTGGTTTTCTTTGAGACAACCGGTAGTTTCGTCTAGTCAGTGTTCCTAAACATTGGTCACAGAATGGCTTTATGGTAATTTTGACTTGCATAAGTCTATCAATATTCATCAAAAACATGGCTTTGTAGTAATTTTGAATTACCAAAGTCCATCAACATTAATACAAAACATGGCTTTGTAGTAATTTTGACTTGCAAAAGTCCATCAGCATTGGTAAAAAAACATGACTTCGTAGTTATTTTGACTTGCCAAAGTCCATCAACATGACTTTGTAGTAATTCTGACTTGCCAATGTCAATTAACATTGGTAAAACGTGACTACGTAGTAATTTTGACTAGACAAGGTACGTCAACATTGGTAAAACGTGACTACGTAGTAATTTTGACTAGACAAGGTACGTCAACATTGGTAAAACGTGACTACGTAGTAATTTTGACTAGACAAGGTACGTCAACATTGGTAAAAGCATGGCTTTGTAGTAATTTCGACTTGCCAAGGTCCCTCAATCATGGAGTACAAATCTTGTACCTCCAATGTTGAAGAGAGGCCAAGTGAAATGTCGTCATTTATGAAAAAGGACACTGATTCCATTTACTTGATTTTGTTTAAAAAGGTCTTAATTCACCAACTGTGAATTGTGAAGCCTATGTTTTTGTTTTTATTTTAAGGGTTTTTATATGTGAACGGGACCTTTATAGATATCTGTTCCTTAGCCGGCCCTTTTCTTGGTGAGTATGTCATAAAGATCTCATAAGTTTTCTTGAGAGACGAAGGTTTCTAGAGCCATTAAATGTTACATAATTCTATTTTAAGGAAATCAACTAAAGCCTGTGCATTGGCTTTTCGCGACGAGAGCAAATTTGTTCATCTGTAAGAAAAGAAAATCTAAGAACAAGGTTGTGTATGCATAAGATATGCAAGTGTTTTATATTGGTCTGCATTTTAATAAAAAAATTATGAAACGATGCTACGGATTATGTAGTTACTAAAATAACTGCCGAGATATCTAAACTCCAAAAAAAGTCGATTCGACATAAATTCGTTAGCTTAAGTGTTGAACTTTCTATAGTTGTGTACTGCATCAGTGTATGGGATATGGCAGAATAACGGTACAGTAGTATATATTTATGACAAGAAGAATAACCCAAAGAGCCGAACAAAATATAGTTCTAGATAGTGTTGGTTACGTCAAAGTTAAAATTCTTTCTGAAATCTTAATACCATGGCGTTTCCAGAGTTCTGTTGCCAAGAGAAACTAGAAGTGCTCGGGGAATGGTTTTTTAGCATTATTGTGATAATGAGTTAAGTTAAGTTATACATAATTATATCATAAATGTGTGCCCAACGCTATGTATTTTTTATCTAAAACATTTAAAATCTATTTCCCGAACATATGTGAGAGAAACCCGTTCACCTTCAGGTATTTTACGATGTACATTTGAGCTAAAGTTTGAATTTACTCACTGCGTCAGTATGATTTGAGAGAATTTTTAACAGAAATATGCAAATCGTGAAATCGATCGCTACATATGGGATTTAAATATCGGGCTAGAACATTTTTTGTGAATTTACTTAAAGCTTTATCCTAAAAAGTTTTACCAAATTTTTAGTTTTACGGAATGTAGTTAATTTTAATTTGGTGCTTTTTCAAAAACGTTTTCCTGTTCAAAATCCTACACATCTCCGCAGTTAGCAGGGGGTAACAGACTTAATTCTAGTTAAAGGAAACGGTTAAGAAACAATGTCGCTCAAATGTCTACCATATCTTTGGAATTTGCCTCAAACGTGTTAAAAACTCGCTCAAATGCTCATTACTTCGTCGCTCAAGCGTCCATTTATTTTCGCTCTTGAACGTGAACTTTCACCAGGTAAGTGAGGCTGGGTGCTCCAGAAGGGTAAGCAACTCATGTTTAGCTATTTACACCCGCCACGCGTGTAATCAAAACTGTGTGAAAGGAACATAGAACTATGGGACGTTAAATACGAAATCATTTCCTTATTCGAAAATAATGGGAAACAAGTGGACGTAACTTACTGTGTTTATGGTGATTTGAACATGTATCGTTATGATTTTTTTTTATTAAAGGCTTCATTATGACCGACTAGATAAACAACTCCAATTAAACTGCAGATGATAAAGATTTTGGACAATTTACAGGGGTGAGGCCTAACTATTTTAAGTTAGGGACACAACTCACTTCATTAGAGAATTTCAATAGTAATAAATTGCTAAAATGTGTAAACATTAAATAACATGCTAAGACTGATTTTTAGTATAGCGTTATGTTAAGCTGATTTGATATAAATTTACCTTTCTTCTTATATATTTCTAGGTTTTATGGGAATAACATGTAAAAATACTCATATGAATACGACGCCAACCTGTAACAATGTGTTTGCAAGGAACTGTAAGTTAATTAACTTATATTATTGAAGGGATTCTGATTGGTCAAACTTTTAAAATATTTTTGTATATACAAGTGACTCCTGGCGCTATAACACACACATATTTTATTTATATTCCAAAACGGATTTTTTTAATTAAATTCCTATAACATAAGTATACTTTTGTGCGCAAGGACATTAATTGCAAGCCTAGGCTTGTCAATGTCCTCAAAAAGTTTTATGGCCGTCATCACAATATTGTTGATACAAATAATGTCCAGCCTAAATAAAGGCATAAAGCCTCTCATTAGGTAGGTTCTAATCCGCCTCCTGGCTAGAGTGAAAAATTTTGTCAATTCGCCTACCAAAGTTTGGCGGCATCCTCCGAGCACTCCGGTTTCCTCTACAATCCTGAATCGAAATGACCGTCTGGATATTTGAATAAAGAATCTTGACTTATGGCGTAAAACAACTGTTACTCTTATGCCCTAAAACTGTTAATTCACGCTTTCACATGATTAGACTTACGTGCCAGGTATTGGTGCCTTAGTTATTTATTTATTAATTTATTTATTTATTAATTTATTTGTTAATTTATTTATTTATTAAAACAGATGTAAATTCAGCATGGAAATCTTGGTATCAACATGGACACAAGCAATGTAAGTTTATCAATTACATGTGCGTTTGGTAGTAATGGTTTCGATAGCATAGTGATAAAAAGGACCGGAATACAAACCACAGTTCTCGTCAATTGAAACAGATCCCAATGTGGTTGTCTCCGGACACTCTAGATGTTTATTAAATCTATTATATTTTTGACGAAATAGTCTTTTACAATTAGAGTCAAACTTGTCTATAAAGGCCACCAAAGGGAATCGGTAAAATGACCTTTGTGGACAGGTGACCTTTATAGAGAGGTTCAAATAATATGAATAAAAAGCAATTAGGATACAATTCTACCGGCCTTTATAAGCAGGTGATCCTTATATAAAGGTGGCATTTAAGGCAGGTTGAACTATTTGTAAATTTGACGCAACTGGAAACTTCTACCAGTAAAAGTAAATTTGAAATGGATTTTTTTTTCACTTCCTGCAATGCAACCTTGTAAATTCACTCTGTTCGTTTAATGTCATTGTTTTGTATTTTCCTGTTTGACGACAATTTGGCAGATTATCACAATATGTCCTGATACATTCCTAAACAAGCATATGTTACCATATGGTGCAACACTTTTTTTTCAAAAATTACATTTAGTGAATCAAATTGTTACGGACCAAAGTTAAAAAAAATTGATGTCGGACCAGACCACTTTTAAATATATGAGGAGACAGCTTTAATGAATTTGTCAATAGTCTAGCTCTCCTTATCACAGCAGCCGAGTGTCGACTCCTTTTTTACATTAGCTGAGTTTTAAATTTAAAACAGGTCTGAAGTGTACACCGGCAAAAAATTACCCAGGCATGCATACGTTTTTGTTTTTCTTGTAGTGGTCACCAGATTAGAGGCAGAGTTAAAATCTGCTATATCTAAAACGGGACGAAGTTTAGCAAGTATGTCGTAGCCTGTTTCTTACTTAAAAATGAATGTTGATAAACATGTGTAATGATGCACGATTGTATTTTCATCTCGAAGTAGATAAAAAGTCATTACTATATTGTTGATAAGTATGGCGTGTCTGTATCCAAGTTTCTCCTTTGACGTCCCATAGTCCCATGTTCTTTTCCTTTTCAATTTTGATTGCACACGCTAATATGCCTACCCTTCCGGAACATCCAGCCTCACTTCAGTGATGGAAGTTCACGTGTTTAACCAAAAAAGTTGCTTTGAGATTCTGATTTAAACACGGTCACTATAAAATCATTAATATACCCAAATGCATTCCATAGTTAGCACTAGACGTTCATAGCCATGCGCCATGCAAATTCAACTGTGAGTGTAAAAATACAAACAATTACAAATAATTATACACGTCTTGATTTTTTTTCTGAAAACCTGTGCAAAATAAGCTTCATGAAAGACAGGAAGATTAAAGAAGGGCGAGTTAGTAACCGAATAATAAAAATATTCGAAAAATGTCTTAGTGTTTTGCTAAAAACCACAGTGAAGCTCGGGCAAATAAGGATCACCGCCGTATCACGTGATCAGGAAACGTTCAGGGAATAACGTCGTTTTTACGTGAGACGTGAACTGATATGATTCCATAATAGAATAGACTATTTGGGGATATCACGTTCTAGAGCGGCAAAGCCAATCGCATACTCTGCATAAATAGAATTCGTCTGTATTTATTCAGACGTATTCATACGCTTATTGTTGTTGACGTCACACGTATGCACGTCAAGTTGTGTTCAGCATTGGCGTTATGAGAAAATGAATTACGAAATTGCTACAATGTTTACATAGAAGAAAGTAGTTGGGGGTTCGTAGTTGAAATATGAAAATAATTACACTTATCTTCTAAGTTTTTTCCGTAATGTTTTTATTTTAAATCATATATTTAATTTTAACATAGGAACAAGGAAAACCACATCAGTATCTTGTAAGTATTCAAATGAGATATTTTGACGTGTTAAGGGACTAATCGCAGACTGTTTAGTTATAAGTGTGTAGCAAAAGTGCTAACTTGGACACCGCCAATCGACAAATATTTCGTAAATATATCTGGGTTTGATTTTTTAAACTTGGTTACGTCCTACATGTGTATATGGAATGTACTGACAACGACCTTCGCTCTCATAGAAGGTTCCTTATACATTCTATAATATATTATTTTATAGCATTATATTCTTCGCATAGAAATAAAACGATAAATCCCGATCGAGTTGTTATAATACAATATGAATCGATATTTACACGCAAACTTTGTTCTAGACCGAGGTTCCCTCGAATCAATTGTATAGGGTTATTGAACTTCATTTACTTCCGTCAAGTATTTCATGTAAAATACCATTTTGTTGTACAATACATAAATATTACATTAGTTCTTGTAAATAGATATAAGAACTAGTGCAATATGACAAACGACACGGCGATGACGTCGACAACAATCGTATGACGTCATAAACGACAGCGTCATGTGACAAAGCGTGCAATATGAAAAAAATGATTTAGCTTGCAAATATCGGTATATATAGCACGCTAATACCTAGGGATATAACGTTTAATTTCTATGCAAAGCATATATTGCTATATAATAATTCATCATATTGCACGCCTTTTTACGTAACACTGTCGTTTAAGACGCCTTATGGTTGTTGTAACATGACGACTGAGACGTCATCGCTGTGATGTTTTCATTTTGTACTAGCACGTATATCCGTATACAAGAACTAGTGCAATATTTATGTATTGTAAGAAAAAATTGTATTTAAGATGACATACTAGTGGGAAATGAAATTGCTTTAAAATAAAAGAAAGCAAGCTCGTGCAAATCGAGTAAACTCGACAACTGGACAATATTTCACAATATCAGTTTAATAACCCTATATAATATCAAAAGATGTGGATAAATCTTATTATTTTATTAGTTTATTTATAGATCGTTTGGTGCATTTCAAAATATCGCACGAGATGAACAATCAATGCAGGGAGGATATTTTGTCAAATATACAACGTATGTATAAACTTTCAATCCAAAAATTCTTTAAAACGCCTCGATGGCGAATATTTTATATCGATGGTCTTAAATTAAACAGTCTTCTAATCCGTTGTGGGTCGATCCCAGACCGATGCCATACATCTTTAACTTTTAGCTGAGTGCTCAGTGTGTTAGCTTTTCAACAGGCTCCATGCCTTAATTATGGGATCGAACCCGATAAACAATATATGTCTTTGGCCTTGGCCCTGATTGACCATGTATATTTTAGGAGACAAAGTGGACTTAGCTTTTGATGTGCTAGCCTTTTACAATACTAATACAATTGTCGAATTCCTTTCGTTCGTTGTATGCTCAACCCCGATAATCAACGCATGATTTTCACATTTATTATCTAAAGGTTGTTTGAGATACCCCGATAACCGAATGTTTTATATTAGATTTAACCTTCCAACCCCCCCCCCCCCCCCGAAAAAAAAACAAAAAACAAGACTTTTAAAGTTATTAAAATACTGCAAGAGACGGCGATGACTAAGCGTCTAGTGTTAAATCGTTGCTACAGGCCCCTTAATTACCACATCCAGAACGGGTGTTTTCTCAAAACTTTTAATATTTAAGAAAGCAATAGACCATTACAATGAAACCTAACTTATCAACGTATCCGAACACGTTTACAAATAAAAACCTGATTGTCATTTTGACTTTTCATAGATGTTTTTGTTGTAGTTGTGGCGTCTAAATAAGTGAAATATATATATGTTCATTTAGCCTTATTTAACCAACCTGCTAGGCCCTCGTTAAAAAACCAACCCATGTCCAACACAGAAACCCTAAGAAAAGTAAAAACCTTTAAAAGTTGCAAATTAGGTCAGACACATGAACTTCCACAAGGGAAGTGAGGCCGGGTGTTCCGGAATGTTAAGAACCTCCTGTGTAAAATGATTTATTGATTTAGCCTTCTGATATAATTTTAGACTTCGAATTTTGTTTTCAGATCTTATAAACAACACTACATTACAGAGTCACAAAATGACAACGAAACATCACCGGCATCATCACCGACAGACAACTGTCCATCATCAACATTACCATGGAAACGTAATAATCATCCACGCCCATTATGCAACAAAAGCCACGCCTACACTGGGATTTGGTACTGGCATTTTTTTCTAGTTTATTTATTTTTTTTTATCTATTGATTGTTATTTATTCACAAAGTATTGATTTATTTATTTTTATTTACAATGAATTTAGATATTTACTATTATATTTATTTATTTACAATGTATTTGTTTATCTTATAGATACAAGAAAAGTTAAAGTATTTTATAACTTTACAGATTTGATTTTATCCCTTGGTAATGTTGGCAGACACTTTCATAACTTACACAATTATAACATAATATTTTTCCTGTATTCATTAGCTCAGTTGGTAGAGTGCTCGGTCGCAAGTGGGAGGTCGCGGGTTCGAACCCGACCGGGTCTGACCCACTTGAAAGTGGGTAGTGACTGTTCTTTCGGCAAGCACTCGGTATTATGAAATGAACGTCACGGTTCCTTTAGATGGAAACTTAAAATAACGAGGTCCCGTGTCACGGTGGGCTTGGCACGCTAAAGAACCATGCTGTATAATGCTATCAGAGCAAAGCACAGCAAAATTCCTGCACCTTCGCCTAGCGACGTCCCGATATAAGTGAAATATTCTTGACTGGGACGTTAAACACTATTACTCAACTCTGTATACTTTAATTTTTCAAATGATAAAGTTAACTTTATAATAAAAATATCATTTAATGGTTGGTTAACTTCCTACACATACACCCACCAATAAGTGTCACAAATGCTACCTGAAATATAACTTAATACTTTGAAAAACATTTTTTTTAAATTTCAAAATAAAAAAAATATGTCATTTGTTTTTAGATGTAACATTGTATCATAAATAAAATGGGATTATAAAGCAACACCCTGAATCATTAAATTTTTTTTATAATCATGATCTCTTCTCTTATTTATATTCTTGTTTGAAATTCTTTGTCGTTTGGATTTTGCCAAAACATAAAATTAGTCTACAAGGTTCTCTTTTGATGTGCTTGGTGGTTTTTTTTTCAGGAAACAAACATCAACTTACAACTGTGTCAACTCAACACACAACAAACACCAGATACACGCATGCCCGTACAGTCCATCAAGCCCATCATAAACATCACCATAGCAACATACCGACGGTAAACGCAAATGCAACTCGGAAAGGCACAACGGTACCTATGCGTACCCATTACACCACGAAAACGAGATATACCCATGTTCCTATAGTCAATCATAAACATCAGCATAGCAACACACCGACAACAACCACGTATGTTAACGTCACAACCGTGCCTAAGAGTACTCGACACACAACAAAGACCAGACACACGCATGTTCCTACAGTCCGTCATAAACATTACCATAACAACACGCCAACAACAACCACGCATGTTATGCAGAAGGTCACAACCATGCCTAAGAGTACTCGACACGAAACAAAGACCGGATACACGCATGTTCCTACAGTCCGTCATAAAAATCACCATAGCAGCACGCCGACAACAACCACACATGTTATGCAGAAGGTCACAACCGTGCCTAAGAGTACTCGACACACAACAAAGACCGGATACACGCATGTTCCTACAGCCCGTTACCATAGCAACACTTCAACAACAACAGTTTTATCAAACAGTGCCACATTGACATCATCACCACCGACATGTAGTTCAATGTTTTGTGTGTTAAACTGCGGTAATCCACCGAGATACAAGACGGACAAAAATGGCTGCCCAAGATGTGAATGTGCCTTTTTTGGAAAATAGATGCATTAAACATGAAAAGTCGTCGAATCATTTGATTATTAATTCTAAATTAATTCATCATTTAGCTCTCCTTTGTTTCAAGGATTTTAATTGCTTAGATCTTTGTTGTTTTTGCATGAATTGACTGGATCTTAGTGACGTCATGTTTGACGGCACACAGAGCGGTGCATTTCATTTCCGCAATTTGATATGATTTTTCCGCCAAAAAAAGATGTCATTTCCGCAAGAATAAAATTATTTTTCCGCAATTTTTCTTCTTTTCATTTCCGCATTTCCTGTTGTTAATCCTTCGTTTTACATGTGATGCTTGCCTTACAAGATTTTACGGAGCTGCATCGGTAGACAACATCACCTTTTTTTCAATACATGGGACTCTCTATACGTATGGCCATCCAATATCAAACAAGATTTTTCCCTGTTAGTCTCTGAAAACTTAAGTTCCGTTCCATGTTTAACGTTAACGTATGTTAGGAACACTGACAGAATAAAGTGAATAAAGTAATGAGTAGATGCACACCTTATTCCTATGAAGAGAGTTAACCTAAAACTCATGTCGATTTCTAATACTTACCTGTAGCTGTAAAAATATTGATTGCGGAAATAAAAATGAAACAATATGTGGAAATGAAAAAAAAAATCCATGCGGAAATGAAAACTTAACTTTGTGAAAAAATTGCGGAAATGCAATGCGCCCACACAGAGACATCTGAATTCCTACGTCATAGCGATGATACTATTTGCTTGCTATGGGTCTATTGATGATTAAATAGTTATTTTTTTTAACATTCTATCAATTGAATTATAAGTAATGAATTATTTTTTCTTCGCTACTGAAAAACAAAAGAATTGGACATTAAGTATACTCCATAAAACGTATAGGAAATATTACGCGTGCAAAATGTCCATTTTTCCATACCAAAAAGAAAAGTTTATTTTATTTCTGTAATATCTGTTCACTGATTTTATTAGGGCGAAAAAATGATTGCAAAGGTAAAATGGAAACCATTAACGTCCCATAAAAAAACAAAAACATTATAAATTTTTTGATGAATAAGACTACATTAAATAATGTTGTCATGTAGCACAATATAACTACAAACTTCACCTTGTTACACAATTTAAAGCATTCCCAATTGTTGTTTTCTTGCAAAAACACGGTGTTATTTTCAAACTTAACTTGGAGACTATGTGAATGCCCTATCCTTGAAATAAAAGACACGACTGATTCTCAACTTCTGCTTCATATTTAGACTTGTACCTGAATTACGACGCCCACGGAAGGCTACATTTGAAACTTTATGACAAACGTAATGACTTCAATTTTTCTATTGTCAACTTTCCTTTTCTATGCAGCAATATACCTGCTTCTCCTGCTTATGTTGTATTTGTTCCCCAAGTAATACGCTATGGCAGAGCTTGTTCCCACTACAGGTAATTTGTACAACAAAACAGGCTGCTTGCAAATAAATTGTTGACTCAGGGATATTGCAAGCCAAGGCTTATCAAGGCCCTAAAAAGTTTTATGGGCGTCATCACAGTATTGCTGATAAGTTTGATGTCTCTGTGTCTAGGATTGTCCTGGGTATATTTGACGTCCTATAGTTTCATGTTCCTATACACAAATTTGATTACACACGTGGTGGGTGTAGCTAGCTCAACAGGAGGCGCATACCCTTCCGGAGCACCCGGCCTCACTTCCCTGGTGGAAGTTCACGTGTCTAACCTAACTTGTCAGTTCCAAAGTTTTTACGTTGCTTCTGGACTTTGATTCGGATATGGATTAATATGTTTGTTTTTGATAAACAATGTTTTCTACTGGAACTATTTTCGACATTTTCAGGGATCACTTATCTCTGAAATCTATTAATAGCAAATACTTACTGGTATTAAGCGACGCGGTTTTACACAATTTGTGATAATTTTCACGTTGTTATACCCTCATAATTACGTAAAAATAAAGTTCAATTATTTCAGTAAACCAAACAACTTATGATGTCCAATTTAAAAAAAAAAATTTAAAAACTTGAGTAATGATGTTTTACACCAAGTTGATATTTTTCACTTATATTAAGACAGTCACTTTTATTAGAGCAGTATTTTACGCCTTTCATTTTAATCGAGACGATTTTGGGGTGGAGGCGCGAACTGAATTACTAGGACCATTTACCATCGAAAAAGAACTGACGGACTTTTTAACACTAGGAGTTGCAATTATTCTTACCTAGGCGGTGATAGGCGCTGTTATTTGTATGTTTGAGTTGTGTGATATTCTTTATTTCATTTATAGAGACATCGCCAGTTACAGGCGAAGATGCAGAAATTTTGCTTGTGCGTTGCACTGAGGACGTTATACAGCAGGGTTCTTTATCGTGCCAAGTCCACCGTGACACGGAACTTCATTTATTTAATGTTCCCATCCTAAAGAACCGTGACTTTCATTTCGTAATTCTGATGTCTGGCGAAAGAACAACCACTAGCCACTTCCACGTCTTGGATCAGACTAGGTCAGGATCGAACCCCCGACCTCCCACTTACGGAGTGAGCACTCTACCAAATGAGGTACCGCAGTGGTTATATTTATATGTTTGGAAAAAAATTACGGCATGTTGTATGATCTAGTAGTATTTTTTGATAAAGTTAAATCATAATATTCAAAAATCGTTTGCATTAAATTTCATGAAGCGTTATTTGGTTTTCATTTTACAGTACTGTTACAACCGTCAAATGTACTTCTAACGAATACAGTTTCTTGTCTGCGTCTGCTGAATCAATGTACCTGACAGGTGTACATGTTTCGGATGTAGATTTTAGCAACCATGGTTTCGTACCTCCCAATTGAAGACTTCCAAAATGTACCACGGTTACGAATTTTTTATATTTTTATATATTTTATGTTTCAGTGGATAAAGTTTTGAATTTTTCAACATTATAATGATCATATTTTAGTAATGACAGCTAAGCTTCTGCATCCTTTCAATTATAATATTGAAATACCCGAAAATTATTTCAGTCGCGGGGTTATACAGTTTGCGCACCGGTTTTGGGGGTTAAAATGATGTAAAAATATTGTTTTTTAAATAAACCACATCAAAACAGAAAGGGTTGTTCAGAGAAACCAAATATTCTCATTTAAGTTTGGAAAAACGAAGGAAAAAAACACAACACAACACAAACCCTCATACTTAAAGGGGTTAGCTGTTAAAAAGCTTTAAAATCTACGAAAATGTTCTGCAATATGCGTTCAAGTAGCACTTAATATCTCAGCATAAAAAATAGTCACGTCGTCAATAGCTGAAAACTCGCCGAAGCGACGTAAGGAACATTCAACCAACTATCATTCAGTTTAGTTATACAAGTTAAGATAAGATCTTATGCTATACATAGACAATCTTATCATGATCAGTTATAATAAATCCTGAGGACAACGCAGCAAGATATATCTACAATATGACACAATGTGGTTAATAGCACAGCTGTTTTTAGTATCAGGTGAATGTATTTCTTGATATCATTTTGCAAAAACAAATATCGTTGTCCGTTTCCCGGGCATTGTAGTAAAATATAAATTCATAGCCACCATTTGTTCAGTCGAATTTTATTTTTCTTTAAGAAGATCTTTGGTGATAAATTGAGGATGGCCTATAAAGAAAATTACAAAGAACAAATTGATTTTGGGACTTTAAAATACAAAAGCGACAAGTGAGGTGGAAAAGTTTTTTGACACATTATAAGAGGGTTTTATTGTTAAATAGCGTTTAAAGAGCCCGTGGTTCCTCCAAATATTTAGTATTTATCTTATGAAACGATTGACCGTTTTACGAAATTCGATAAAGCAAAGCAACACCACTTACACTATTTTTTCATTATATTTAGAGTCGGTGGTTAAAATGCCCAAGGTTATTTGTTTTCCATACAGAGAGTGGCGCAAGAGAGATAATCCAAAATCCAATATCTGAAAGAGGGAAGAGAAATCTAAAACTGCCATCGTTAATATTCATGGGTTAAATTTTCGTGTTTTTGTAATTTAATAAATGCGTATACAATTTAACAACAATACTTCGTGTTTCTCCGAATACTAAAAACGTTCTTTCACATTTTGAAGTTAATATTTTTAAAGCAAATGTAGAACAAAGCTAACGATTGGTTCAAACATTTAAAAAATGGTTTGAGTTTAACACACACACACACAAACACACACACACACACGCACGCGCGCGTGCAAACAAATAAATAAAAATCCCCAGGAGTTTTTCGATGCAGATCAAACCCTGTCCTTTTACGTGTTCGACGAGGGTCAATGACCCAGACCAAAAACTCTGACAGTGAACCACCCTAATATATCAGCTAACATCATGACTAAATTCCTTCTTTCCTTTGCAACGAAATTAAACTCGACTGACTGTAAATTTGGTGATGCGGGCTGGTGGGAATTGTTTGTCCGGACTTTTTTTCAATCGCCTGTAGATATTAAACTAATATTTAGTATGAGTCTTCCATCAGTAGTTTCAGAAAAAGTGTGGGTTTGGTTCAGGTTCACTGATTTTTTATGTAATCATGGGCCGTGGACATTTGAAATTGCAACTCGACTAGTGCACTTTGGTACTATTGATTTTTATACACCAACTTGAAAATCTAAAACCAATCTAAAAGAGCGATGAAACACCAAAAACATCTACTAAGTTTCCCAGATGACGATCGAACTCGACCCTATCTGGCGATAAAAAAATTACAATGTAAATGCTTTAACACAAATGCTGAAAGATCCGGACTATACAGTCCGGTAGTAAATCATTCTATTTACATGAATGTACTCAAGCGGCGTAGATAGGAATTCGTTTTATAATGAGAGCAACAATTAAAGAAGAAGCACCAAAGCCGAGGAATACTCTCCCGAAAAATAATATTTTTAAAAAAATGGCGTTAAAGGGTGATCATTTTGCTGTAAAATATTACTAGTAAATATAAAAGAAATTTTATTACTTTAAATACACTATTCCATGTTCTTAAGCATTGTCAAAAAGGCAAAACAAAACTTTGCCGAAACCAAACTTTAACAACTTCGTAACTCAAGTTTTATCGGAGATTTTTTTTATTTAACCAGTTTTCATATCAACATTGACCAACTACAAGTATATTTGTTCACTCTATTTTTAAAATCCAAATCCTTTTCTATTTTATTAGTGTTTCTGAAATAAATCCCAATTTTTACCCAGGCAGTTCCCTCGGTTGCCTCATAGCTAGTTACGCCACTATAATAAACTTTCTACCTAGAATTTCTTTGTAAGCGACAAAGTTATTTTGTTAATCAAATTCATCTATCTATATCTAGTAGTAATTTTGTTTGATTTTGATTTTTTATAGGATTTTTATACGTAAGTGAAAGTTTCCTGGCTATATGCGGATCATTTAGTGGTGAGTATTTACAGTTTATTGATTCAGTGATTTAATATAAGGACAAAAACGTCTCTTTTAGGTTGTAAAATGTGGTTCATGTAGCGTACCACATGTTCGCCAAACACTCAGCATTATGAATGAAATGTCGCGGTTCTTTCGGACAGGAACTTAAAATAATCGAGGTCTCGTGTCACGGTAGACTTGGCACTATAAGGAACCCTGCTGTATTTTGCCATAAACGCATCGCACTTGCGATATTTCAGCATTTTCGCCTATAACTTGCGAAGTCTCGATATAATTGAAATATCCTTGACTGGATATAAAACACCATTACTCAACTCAACTCAAATGAATTACAGGTTATTTGTACGATATCAGGATAACAAACGCTGTAATTCTACTGTCGAGACAAGTCATGACGCTACATATTGCAACCGGTGACACATGAGATATGTGCTCTAGTTGTCTAAAGCTCGGCTAACGCATTACGGGTGACTCTTGCCGCTTAAGAATCGAATCCCTGACGAGAAGATCTTATACTAGCAGTAAGAAAGTTTGTCAGTTCGCTTGCCGAGTGTACTGGGTTTCCTTAACTATCCCTAGACTGATCTGTCTAATCGGTATAAGTAAAATAATTCTGACTGGTATGTACAGATTGTTAAATACTTTTATTCCATCCTTGTTACTGTCGGAACCAGGGTCAAAATTCTTCATTACACCGAAGTCATTGGTGTCAGTGAATCGGCTAAAATCATTACAGAAAATCCAATAAATATTAATTAAGTTTGGTATTTTTCGCTTACTTGAGCCTAATAGTAAAAGTGAATCACTACTGACATACAATGTAATACTAACATTGCAGCTTTGGGATTTGTTCGTCTAAAGAAAGATCCTTTTGTGCACATTGCGTAATACATTGACAAGGTTAATGAAATCCGTCTTCAGTAGTGTGTTAAAAAAACCAGCATCATTTCCCTCTTCAGCAGCGTAGCCAAGATTTTTGAATTTGTAAGCAGGGTGTCTGGGGGGCAGCAGCCCCCCAGAAGCTGAGCAGAATTTGAATGTCGGAGGATGAATTTGGCCCTCTCCCGGCATTTGATCCCCACATTTAGCTATTGAGCTAGTTATATAAAATATGCATGGAAACAAGGATATCAGATAGCAAAGAATCACAGCCAGCTTTGATTTTTTTCTCTTTTTCTTTTTTTTTCTTTTTTTTCTTTTTTTTTTTTCCTTTTTTAAACAATTTTTTTTTAGTTTTGTTTTCTGGGAAATGTCTTCAAGACACTTCTTTTTTTTTAGTTTTTTTTTTTTTTTTTTTTTTTTTTTTTTTACTTTTTCTGAGTTTTTCTGAAAACTGTCGTTAAGACGTTATGGCACAAAGCTATATACAACAATACAATTTAAATATAAGACATAGGCCTGGGCAGCGACAGGTCAATGTGGTGGAAAATACTCCAAAACTGTAACCACCGTCCGGTTTAATAAGGGAACAGAAGATGGATTTTGCGGTTACCATCTGATGCAAAAGTATTGATGGCTTGGTCAAAATCAAGTTCGATTTCTGGATGCACATGCATCAGTGACAAGCCATTCAACTTGTCCTCTACCATTGTTGATCGAAGGTAGGTCTTTACACGTTTCAGGGCACTGAATGACCGCTCCGCTGTTGCAGAAGTGACTGGCATAGTCAGAAGAATCTTCACGGCTGTATGGATGTTGAAATAAAGTTCACGCTTAGCATGTTGTAGCGTTTTAATCAATGTACTGGGTTTGTCATTGGTATTCGCTCACTTGCACCTCCATCTGACCAACTCCGTTCGGGATGTTGCTAAATCGCCTTCTGGCAAGTCTGCTACGAATGGGACAAAAACGTCAGGTTCCATATCGCGAGTAAGCGAGTTAAGTCTAGACGGAATCAAGTATTCGGCAAGGAACCTGTCTTTGGGAACTATGATCCGTTCTTCGATCTCATTGGCCATATGATCGAGCATTGGATAGAAAACTGACCTTCTCCGGTACTGCTCGGGTGTGTCCGCCGGTATATTGTTTCTATGTTGTTGTCGACCTGCCGTCCTAGGCTTACTTGGTTGTACATCTTGTTTCTCGGCAAGCGTTAGGATGTCTCTGTAAAGTTCTTGCCAAATATTGTCATCCTGCCTGATTCTTCTGAAACTTGCAATGACGGTCTTCGCCTCAGATGCAGCCTCTACGAGGTCAAGAGTGGGTCTCTGTTAGAAAGAGCTAAACTGTACTGTAAACCATGCTCTGCTACAACATGTGCAACCATAAACCCGAAATCTTGAATTGCAAGCTTCAATTGTTTGGCATTTTTATCACCATCGGTCGCCAGGTCGTCTAAGGTATCAACAATGATGGAATGTGCTGATTTGAATGTGTTCAAAGCGTCAGCCCTACTAGACCATCTGGTTTCGCACATGCCCTTAATTTTTCTCCGACCGTCCAGCGCCTCTCTCTGTTCTGGGTCAGCCTGCTCCAGCATTGTTTTAAACCTTCCTGTTCGTTTTGAAAAATAACTAAACGCAAACCAAACATCCTTTACAGTATCAACGGTATTACGGATAATAGGTAGTTTGACACGATTTTACCACAGTCAAATTCAAGCAATGTGCATAGCAGTGTACATAAAAAAAATGTCAAAATTATTTGTAAGCACGTGCTTACAGTGCTAATAAGCAGCTACGCCAGTGCTCTTCCTTTGCTTTTTTTGTTTATCTGTTTGTAATTCAGATGTAGACGTTATGTTTTTATTTTTATTTTATCCAGGTTCTATATGTAGCCATTCACAATCTCACCAAAATCCAAAATGTAACAGCGCGTTTGCAAGAGACTGTAAGTGTTTTATGAACATGTAAATAACTAAATTAGAAAGTTCTTGTCTTAGATCGCTTTTCGAAGGTCTGCAGTTTCTTTCAGGCACTCCAGTTTCCCCACCGTCCCTGAAATGACAGCACAGACCTATATAAGTGAAAGTGGGCGTAATAATCATTACTCCACTCTAGATACCGTACTATAGCGTGGACGAGTGGTCTAAAGCAAACATAGCCTCTTATCGCCTTGGTCCGGATTTCTTTCAAGAAGACCACAGTGTGAGAATGTATGTCATTTCTCTTGCCAAAGGTAGGTGGTTTTCTCCAGTTTTTACTTGATTTTGACATGCATTGGTTTATTTGTTTTTGATGATTACTTACTTACTTACTCCCTCCCTCCCTCCCTCCCACCCTCCCTCACTCACTCACTCACTCACTAGATAAACGCACTAACTCACTTACTCATTTATTTATTACTCTCTCATTTACTTACTTAAATGATTACTTACTTACTTACTTGATTACTTACTTACTTGCAGATGTAAATTCAGCATGGAAAAATTGGTACCAACACGGAAACAAACAATGTAAGTTAAGTATACATTCCAACCTGCCTTAAAGGACACCTCTATATAAAGTTCACCTGCTTAATAAGGCAATTAGAATGGTATTCCAATTGTTCTTTATTCATATTATTTGAACAAGGCCACCTGCTCATAGAGGCCACTTTTACTGGTTCCTTTAGGTGGCCTTTATAGACAGGTTTGACTGTATATATTCGGCAATTATAAGGTAATGATACTTTTTGGATTAGAAATCCACAACGCCTGTATACACTGTCTACATATATGTATGATGAGTGAATGAGTTTGAGCTGGTCTGTAAATCACTATTCCAGTCTCTACCTAAAATATATACCAATAATATAACAACATGGGACATTAAATGCAGTGCTCGATTCCAAATTGATCATCCTAATTACCAAAAAAAGAAACGCGATTTTCTCTAAGATATGATATTATATATATTTTCATTTTTACCCTGGTTCTGTCCTCCCTATTATGGTATCTGATTTATGACTTTCATATCCATGGATTGATTGAGATCAAGCTTGGAAAATTTAAACCAACATGCCACGTGTCGCATCCCAAATTTAGATATGTATGTCAAAGGTCAAGGTCAAAAGGTCAAGGTCGACCCCGTTAGCAATGTTGGGAACGGTGTTATTTGTCTCGCAATTTGAGTTATAGTTTCAGCTTCGATTTTGCAATATTTTTTTAATGTTAATTCACTTATTTTTTTTATTTATTTTTTTTATTATTTTTTTTTTTTTTGCATAACCTCATGCAATTTAACGCCACAGTCAACTCTCCAATATTAAATATTATTGAATTGTATTTCACATTCTGGTTGTATTATAGTGGTCGCCAGATTAGAGACAGAGTTAAAATCTGCTATATCTAGATCGGGACGAAGTTTGACAAGTAAGTTGTAGACTAGACTAATAATTGTAAAATTAACCAATCAAACAAATTTGACATAAATCTTAACAACAACAAAAAACAAATTATTAATTAATTAATTAATTAATTAGAAAAATAATAATCATATTTGTTTTAAAGGAAAAAATATCGTTTAATCACCAAGTAAACATGTCTCACGTTTAATGCGAGTACGAATCTGGTCCCGTTTTTTTTCGAAAAAAAAACTTAAGTCAAAACTTAAGTTTCATCTCAACTTCTTGGAAAAAAATCAGACGCGTTTTTTTTCTCAAATCGCATTTTTCGATGGTCACTGAGTAAAATCTTAGCTGAGTTCAAATTTTACATTGATATAAGTGGCCCTACATCCCATTACATATGAATACGTTTTCGCGTAAAGCGAGCGAAACGTGTGGCATACGGGATGGTAGTGTTACGTTTTATCTGCACGGAAATACGATTAGGTCTTCTTATGGAAAAATGGATAGTCTGTGCATGGCAATAATTGTCGCAGGACTCCCCTTAGTCAAAAAATAAAGTGTCGCAAAGGAATTATTTTGTAAAAATGAATAATCTGCACATAATAATAATATTTGTCGAACGACTCCCCTTTATCAGAAAATACGGTGTCTTTTGTTGGTAAAGGGGTCCCGTGTTCTTTGTTACACGTTTATGTTTTTAACTTTTATTACTACAAATATCGTTTTCATTTCATCCATTGATATATAGATGAAGGTCATGGGTTCAAAGGTCAAGGCCAATGATACGAAAGAATACTGATGGTTAGAAAACTAGAAACTTTATTATGCCTGTATATAAGAATATTATTTGTAGATTTGGACATTTAAATGAATTTCTTAGGTTCAAAGGTCAAGGTCACAGGTGTCAAAGAATACTGAAATGGTTAATTATCTGGAAAACTATAAACGTAGACTATAAAGACCTGCATTAGAGTATAGTTGGTATTAAATAATTTTGACATATAAATGAAGGTCATGGATTCAAGGGTTAATGTCACAGATTTGAAAGAATATTGAAATGGTTAATTATCATGAAGAGGCCTTAAATATTGAGTAAATGTAAAGATTTTAATTTTTTTCCAGCTTTTATGTTTGCTTAAAGCATTTGAGCTAATCATTGTGTACCAGATGAGCGTATTAGATCCATTGGGTCTCAAGTTTTTGATGATTTTTTCTTATTACGACAGGAACAAGAAAAGCAACGTCAGGGAGTACATCAATATCTTGTAAGTATTGGGTAATTTAAATGTTTCACGTCTCTGTTTCGGAACTAAGGACCAATGATTTGCATATAAAGTAGTTGCGTTGTTGATAATTATGATGTCACCATAACCAAACATTGATCTGATATATTTGACGTCATACAGTCTTGTCTAAATTTTAATTACATGTGTGACGGTTGAAGCTAGCTACAAGAGCACCCGGCCTGAATCCCCTGGCTGAATTTCTAATATCTGATAGAATTTACTAGTTTTTATTGTTTTGTGAGTGATTGAGTTACATTGAGTAATGGTATTTAACGTCTCTGTCAAGATTATTTCACTTATATCGAAACGTCGCCAGCTGCAAGGCTAGGTTCAGAATTACTGTCTGTGCGTTGCGCTGATGGCATTATACTGCAACGCCTACCGTGACACGGGAACTCGTTTATTTCAAGTTACCATCGGAAAAAAACTGTGACTATCATTTCGTAATTCCGAGCGCTTGGCGAAAGAACAGTCATTTCCCACTTTCAAGCTAGGTTTAAACCGACAACCTCACACTTACGTAGCGGGCAAATCTACCAAAATGAGCTACCGCAGTGTAATTTAAAGTTTATTGATGACAGTCGGAAAGTTTCTGGAGTAAAGACGAATGTAAAATATTCTGACTTTAATTAAGATCGTTTTTCTTTTATAGATAGAATTGTACATTTTAAAGTGCAATATGTGCTGAATGATGAGTGCAGAAAGGAAATTCTAGCTAATATAGAGCGTACGTACTTAACTTTTAAATTCTAGCTAATATAGAGCGTACGTACTTAACTTTTAAATTCTAGCTAATATAGAGCGTACGTACTTAACTTTTAAATTCTAGCTAATATAGAGCGTACGTACTTAACTTTTAAATTCTAGCTAATATACAGCGTACGTACTTAACTTTTATTTCCGATAAAATGTAATAATGTGTAGATGAAAACATACCGTAACAAAAAATACCTTACGGGATGGGGCGGGAGGACAAGGGGTCGAAAACCTTACCAGGGTTAAAGTAAGAGGAAATGGTTCCCGAAAACCCCAACGGTCGAGTGGCCAAGAAGCTGTGAAGATACGATGCTAACTACTGGTAACTATATGGATTAAGGTATCCAGGGACGAAGATTAGCTGCTGCTGAATCGGCAGTAGTTTGTTTATTGTAAATTTTCGAAACGTCTGTTCTTTACAACCGCAAATCTAACCAAGCTCAGGATGCATTAAAAACTGGTTGGTTAAATAGTGTTTTACGTCAAATAAGCAATTTGCTTATTGATATCGAGATCACATAAAAGTTCATATGGTCCGTTAGTATTTATCTAAGGGTTTAGGACTTGCTTAGAACTGCTCACTTATTGCAACCTTTTAAGTGCTAGTGCACTTGCTGTCAATGTCTTAGATAAAGATAGCAATATCAGCCACTCAGTTATACCGTAAAGGGGATTATTTTCGCGGGGTGAAAATTTCGCGATTTCTGAAAACCTGACATTTCGCGTGGGCGTAATTTCCGCGTCACCGATATAAGTGGGTGTATATTCTATAAACCTGTATAGTTGTTATTTTCGCGTGGGTTAAAATTTCGCGGTAATTTCTTTAGCGCAAAATAAGCGAAAATTTTACCAACGCAAAATCCCCCCCCCCACCTTTACAGTACTGGTTGCGAGACAACCAGTAGAGTAACAACCAATAGAGTAAGATGTCAAGCAACTAAAGACAACTCACATATGTAGAAGTATTTGGTGATAGAAGTTGACAAAGTGTACATTGAACCAAATTTTTCCACTTGTTTGGTTAAAGTATCACGCATCTTTGTGTATTTCCATGTTTTTGGTTTTCTATTAGGACAAACAAAACAATACCAGACAACTACTAGAATTCATCGTACCACGAAAACCAGA
Organism: Anadara kagoshimensis; assembly: GCA_021292105.1. NCBI lineage: Eukaryota > Metazoa > Mollusca > Bivalvia > Arcoida > Arcidae > Anadara > Anadara kagoshimensis. Next base: position 14,338,626 of record CM037863.1, on the reverse strand, counting down.
TACACGCATGCTCCTACAGTCCATCTTTATTATAACCATAGCAACACAAACGCCACGCGTATCGCCCAGAGGAGCACACCTGTACCTAGAATAACTCTTCAAACCACGAAAATCAGATACACGCATGCCACAACGGCCCATCGTCATCATCACCATAGCAACACAAACGTGATAACCACACATGCCACCAAGACGAGCACGACCGTGCCTAATACATACGTGTTTCCTATAGACGGGATTTCCCGTATGAGAAATCAAAACACCACACAAACAAGAGGTAAGTATTTCCTTGTTCCTTGTATTCCCGATTTTGATTATAGTTAGATTAACACGAGCTGTGTTGTAGGTATCCTTGGATATTTGCAATTTACCTATTTCTACCCATAAAATGAAAGAACGGTTACTTTGTAATCATTGATTTATTAAATGGGGTTATACGTCCCAGTCAAGACTATTTCACATAAATCGAGGCATTAGTAGGTTTTAGGTGAAGTGACAGTTTAACCTTTGTAGCGTGCTCGGGGCAATGTGCAGGGAAGATTCATATCCACCGTGACAATGGGCCTTAGTTTTAAAGGTCTCTTTCGAAGGACTCTGTGGCTTTCATTTCTAAATGCCGAGTGCTTGGCAAAAGAACATACACTTCCTATTTTTAAGTCTTGGTCAGACTCGGCAGGGGTTCGAACCTACTACCTTCCACATATAAAGCGAGCACTCTACTCCTGAGTTACCATAATGGTACATCATTTTGTAATAACAAGAGCAACTTAAATAACTATAAACGAGGGAAATAAGACTGAGCAACACAAGAAGGAAAAAAATAATGAGGCGACTCATTATAAAGCTCTCCATTTTTAACAGACGTTTTCTTCCAATATCAGAATACCAGCTTTCTCTGCTATTCAATTTGTGGGTATTGTACATGTATGCCTAAAGTGTCTGGTTTTTCTGTATTTATTTCAGTACATACACAGTTTGGAATACTCCCAACCACAACAGCCAAAAGCCATCCAGTTGTTACCAACTTACGTAGTAGCACTACCATGAAATCAACAATTTTTGGTGTAGCAAATTCAAAACAAGCCAATGGCATAACAACATCGTATAATATACATGTTAAAATACCAACAATATCAGGGAGTAATACACAAAGTGGAAATGCATCAAACCATAGATCCGGAAATGAAACAAACCACCACATTATTTTACCCAGTCTTCCAATTCAATATCACAACAACACAATGGGGCCATCCATGACTGTTTCTACACCTTCTAATATAAACAGAGTAAATACGTTACAACACAGTACAGCAATGACGTCACCTTCACCACAGCGTAAAACATTGACGTCACAATCACCACAAATTTTAACAATGACTTCATCTTCACCACAAAGTACAACAGTGAGGTCATCTTCACCACGAAGTATGACAATGACTTCACCTTCTCCAACATGTAGTCCGATGTTTTGTGTGTTGAATTGCGGGAATCCACCCAGATACAAGACAGACTCAAATGGCTGCCCAAGATGTGAATGTGCCTTCTTCGGGTAACAGTAAAAGTTCTTTTCCCTTCCGTGGAAGATTATAATGAAGTTCTGATTTTTTCGGTTATACATCTATATAATCAGAAATCATAATTTAGTTTATTTTGTTTATAAGGACTAAACCCTGAAAATTTTTCTATGAACATAATGTGATGTAGAAGTTGTGTACAATATGCAATGTTAAGAAAGAACAGTTCCGAACATGAAAATAAAATTTAAAAAATATGCATGCATTTTAAATTAATTGTGTTAAAATCATATACAAAATTGCCAATTCAAGTTGAAGTTGAAACTTTGAAAGCAGACAAGTTAAATACTAGGGAAGTGAGACCAGGTGCTCTTGAATGACAAGGGCCTCCTGTTTAGCTAGCTACACCCGCCAAGTGTGTAATCAAAAACAAACATACTAATCCATGTCCGAATCACAATCCAGAAGCAAAGTAAAAACCCTGGAACTGACAAGTCAGGCTAGACACGTGAACTTTCACCAGGAAAGTGAGGCCGGGTGCTCCGGAAGGGTAAGCACCTCCTGTTTAGCTAGCTACACCCGCCACGTGTGATAAAAATTGTGTGAAAGGAACATGGAACTATGAGACGTCAAATATTTCCAGGGCAATCCTGGACACAGAGACATCAAACTTATCAACAATACTGTGATAACGGCCATAAAACTTTTTGAGGGCCTTGATAAGCCTAGCCTTGCAATATCCCTGAGTCAACAATTTATTTGCAAGTAGCCTACTTCATTGTACAAAGTCTCCGTAGTGGGAACAAGCTCTACCATAGCGTATCAATTGGGAAAAAAATACGACTAATTGAGAAAGAAATGAACGTGGAGCAATGAGAAGTCAATTTATTTCATGATAATCTTGGATTTAGAGAAATCATACTTACAAACAATATTGTGATAGCAGTTATGTAACTTTGTATTTGTTAGCATCATGTTTCGTTTTGTGCACTAATAATGGTTATTGACAAGGTATATGGGTAAGGGAAGTAATGTCAGGTGCTCTTAAGCTTGGGCGGTAAGGCGTTCCTGTTTAGCTAGATACACCCGCCAAAATTGAGAAAGAAATGGAGCGTCAATTTTTGTCAGGATTATTTTGAGTAAAGAGAAATCAGTTTATCAATAATATCGTGATGACAGTCATGTAAACTTTTGAGGTCCTTGATAAACATAGGCTTGCAATTTTAATGGATCAAGAATTTATTTGTAAGCAGCTTGTTTCCATAGTGGAATAATAAACTAGTGATCATTATGTATCCTTTCTAAGACGATACGACTAATTTGAAATATACTATTGATTAAATTTGCTGCTAGTTAAATTTTGAAATTTCTCTAAAACTGAAGTATACTTCCTAATGCAAAGCCGATTTTTTTGTAAAATATATTTTGGTCCTTTGGATATTTTTTCAAATTCTTGAAAACAATTTTGGTTTCATAGTTTTTGTCCAAGTATTTCTAATAAGGAGTTGTAAACGACCGTCTAGTGCTGTATAAAAATTAAAACTGGTATAGTATGTAAATTGACACGTAGGCTCGGGTGAATATCTTCACGGACAGGAAATATGAACACATATATTAAGAGCCAGAATAAATCATAATATATATATATATATATATATATATATATATATATATATATATATATAGGCATTGTACAAATTAGCCTCAAAAGAACACTCAAAGGTCATCATTTTAGCACATCATTTTTCAAAAATATCAAACGATTTTCAGAAATTACATTACTCATGTTCATACGATGACTGGGATTAGGAACACCCACTGAGGTTTCCGTTACTTCCAGCAATTTAAAACCCTAATATCAAAGTCAATATAAGATAGATTGTATAGGTAAACAACATTGACCTGTCCGCTTGACCTTTGATTTAAATATTTATTATGGACGAGTAAATTAAAGAAATAGGGATTACGCGTGTATATTTCGTCTATACGATATGAACATGGACAATGTGTATATGTTATCACTGTAAATCCTAACGCTACCCATGTATTGGGTGGACCCTCCAATATGAATTTTCCTAATGGAAGGTCATAGTGTGTATAGACGTATAGGCAAACAACATTAACCTGTCCGCTTGACCTTTCATTAGGAATATTCATATAGGATAATCCACTCATTACATTGGTAGTGTTACAATTGGTAGTTCATACATGAATAATGTTCGTGTTAGTGTTTCTCATTGTGTAGACAAAATAAATACATGCCCCCAATGTATATAAATATGCCTGTTTAAATGAATGGTTAAGCAGACAGGTCAATGCTGTGTGCCTATGAACAATCCAAAATAACATTACGGATTTTATATAGTACATGTATATATATTATTACGCGTTAAAGAAAACCACTATAGGATTTGGAATAATTGGTTTTCAATCATTACTATTGGTCCTTCAATTTTTCTTATTGTAATATCTTAAAATTTTTGAATTTCCACAATTTTGGTCCAAGCACTACTGATGAGGAATTTTCTTCTGTGTTGCAAGATTAAAACAGATATTCGCTTGGGATTAACTTTCTCGTATTTCGCGAGGACACAATAATCGCTAAAGTTCAACGCCGCGAACTTGTTTCTGAAAATAGATATAAATCTGAATTCCATATCGCGAAAGTTTATTGTCGCGAAGTGGTTTTGATAAGACATTTGCGAAATTTACATCCGCGAATAAAAGTTGGTTTATAGTTGTATTTTTTACATTTCGAAAATTATTTGAATTTAATATATCAGAATTTGAGAGATGTTTCTATTAATATAAAACATTTACTAGTAATTCGATAACGACAAAGATTTCACCAACTGTTTCAATTGTTAATTTAATGCGTTTTTCGACCCGACATTAAAAATCTTAAATATAATTTTAAAGTAAATTGACAATCAACATAGAAAGCAAAAACATCATATTAGGGCTTTAGATACATAGGTCATATATGTATACGTAAACAACATTAACCTGTCAGCTTGTCCTTTGATTTAAATATTCATTATGGACAAGAGGTGTGTATTTCGTCTACCTGATGTGAACACTAATCATAAAAAATAAGCATATGTATTAACTACGAATCCGAACGCTACCCATGTATTGGGTGGACCTTCTTACATGAATATTCCTAATGAAAGGTCAAACGGACAATTCAATGTTGTTTACCTATATCAAGTATCTCTAAAGACACCGTGGTAATCAAAACCATATCAACCATGTCCTTCTTTTGGTACTTTGAACATCTCGTATCAAACCGAACATGATGAAATATTCTATGAAAGTCATTCTCGCTTAATACTTCAATTTGGACAAAAATAATACTCGATGTGAAAGAAAAAATATTTTTAAAATTATGATCTGATTTTTTTTCTTTGTAAACATCAAGCTTACAGCTTAAAACTCCATTTTCTTACAAAATTAAAAAAATACGTAAAAATGCGAAAATTAAAGTGAAAAGTTATACCGTTATAAAACGATTTACGCGCAGTATTTTATTTTTATAATATTTTACATTATATGAACAGTAGTAGTTAATTTTTAATTTATCTTAAAACTTTATTGAAAAGTTAAATTAGTTTTACCTACTTCCTAATTTTTGTTGCAAGCTTGCTCTCGTAATAAAATTATGACGTCAGTTAGACGGTTTACGTCAATTTTGTTACTTAGGACAATTTTGTACAACATATTTGAATCTGTCGGGAAAACATAAGTATAACAGAAGTAAATTCATATGTGAATGCAGTGCTACGCAGGACACTTTACATGATTGAGCAAAATGGAAAACCATGTTGCTAGACAACGCATTTTAGAAATTATTTATATTTGGTTACTTTGAAAGACGTTCCGACCATTTATAAGATATATCCAAAATTATGTGAAAGCAAGTATAAACCATTCAACAAATCAAAGCGAAACAACAAAATATTAGCGATCGATTAGCACAGATTTTGTGGTTATGCATGCACAATAAAAATCGCAAGGGTATTTTTGGATGTATTTTTGTGTGCATTTGCTAAAAATATTTTTATATCCTACTTGAGACCATTTATCTAAGGTTTATTCGCTAAGAATTAATTCATATAAGATTTTAACTCCAAAAACACGATTTGTCTTTAAATGTACACGATTCGCTTGTTAGCGCTTTCTTGTAACACATACAGCCAAGGCCAAAAAAGCAATTTTTCGGTATTTATAGTGACGCATTTTGTCAAAAAAATATCAGAAATCGTTATTGATCATTTTCAGTTTTTATTATTTTTAAATTTTGATTTCTTTATTGATGTTAGGATATGATTTGCACAATCGAATTTTAAATTTTTTGAATGTTAAAAAAAGCTATCAATATTTTTTAAAGTTGGCTAGCAATATATAGCAATATGCATTTACCAAACTTAACTTTCAGTACCGGACAAACCAAAATGCCCCCATACCCTTTAATGGACAAATGTTTATTGATAACCTTGCTCCTACGGATTGAAAATTCCATTTGCAAATACAAAAATTTCAGTTCTGACATTGCTAAATGGTCAAATGGCAATTCAGCTACACCTTCAGCAAACTGCGACAATTTCTAGTTTCACGGTACGCCTTCGTCGGAATGTACGGCATTTTAAGTTTCATTTTAATTTACAAGGTCCCGATACTAATGTTTGTCATAAAGTTTCTGTGTGACCTAACATTTTCAAAAATTAATACGCCGACAAGGAATTTTTGAATTAATAATCAATTATCTGAGGATTTTTAACCCCATATAAATATTATCGATGTATCGTGTTAATATCCAGACACATAAACAATTGTCTTGATCAGTTGAAATCATTAAAACATCTTCTAATACAAAACCATTAAGGTCAGATGTTAGCTAGATAGCAATCATATCTTTAATTAAGACAAAAGATTTAAATACCCTTTGTTCCGATTTACTCGATCGTTACCGGTTTGTCCTTTAAGTAACAATCAAAAACACCTTAGTAAGAAAATATGACTTAGTCACTTGATTATATATTTCAACATAAATATACAAGCCTAATTAAAACAAAAGCTTTGTTTTGATTGGTTAATCGGGGTTTTGCTTCCTATTGGTCAAAGGAACTGATTATGGTTCATGTGCCAATTTCATCTGAAATCCCAATAGTATAATGGAAAATATACACCCGAATATAAAAATAACATATCTCGCTTCCAGAATTTGTCACGGCAGTTTTTTTTAGAACTGGGATAATTGGGATTTTTTATAGAAACAGATATAAATATTGTAACATATGCTAAAATGACCATAATCGTTACCTTATATTTAAAACATAATCCACCAAAGAAGAATGAATTTATCAGGTAAGTGAAATTTTTACTATATAACATCAAGCATTAGTTTTACAACAATTCCTAAACTAAGATTTTATAAATTACATCTGGTAAATAGTAAATTTAATACTGCAATAAAAATTTTGTTAGTTTTTTTGAGATATTCAGCAATTAAAGGTGTCGTTTTGAAGTTAAATCAAAGCTTTTTAATTACAGTTCAATAATAATTTTGTAGAGTTTTTTTTATTTGTAGTACCATAAAATGTTGTCATTTTTTCCAAAAATGATTTTAGAAAAATCTTAGTGATGATTGTGAAACTGGAGCCAGTATCTATAATGAAAAAAAAATACCAAAAAATGATGCTTTGAATGCGTCTATAGCTATTTCAAGTTCAAACTTTCATACAGATACATATAAAATAAAGTTTTAAAAAAATAAATGAAGCGATTAACATAAAAAATAAAGCAAAATTACACTATCAATATTTATGTATGAAAGTAATAACGAATACATGTTATGTCTTATTTTTTAATATAGTTATTATTATCACACACACACACACACACACACACACACACAAATATATATATATATATATATATATATATATATATATATATATATATATATATGAAAAAAATAATTATATATAATAATATAAATATATTAATTATAATATAATATAATATATAAATATATATAATTACTTGTTTTCCTATTTCATATATTTACTTTTAACGATTAATTTAAATCGAAATGACACAACTTAGTTTAAGTTGTATTATAGATTAAAGCGGTATAAATGAAAAAATAATTTAAACCTGTTTTTTTTTTAAATTTGGAAAACAACAACCACCAAACATAAAATATCAAATCTTAAAACACTGTCCAAAGAATCGGTTATAATTCTAAATCAGTCAGTTAACGTGTCACATAATTCAAAAACAAAACAATACACAGAAAAGGGAACTTATTGTTTTACATTTCGGGGGAGTAAAATCAATGAGATATAAAAGTTTTATAAGTAACTATATTTATATGCCAAAATTTTAAAAAGTAATAATTAAATTCTTTTTTGTGATGTTTTATTAAAATTATTGAAACAATTCCAGCTAGACAACATGCCTCAATTATGATTCGATTAAAAAGAATATTTTCAAAACGTGTGATGTTTTATTGACTTATTAGAACAATGAAAATTAGATAACATGCCTCAATATTCTTAATTACTCTTCGATGAAAAAAAAATATTTTTTTTAAAAAATTGTGATGTTTTTATTAAAGTTATTAGAACAGTTGAAGTTGGATAACATGCCTCAATTCTTTATTACGCTCCGATTAAAAAGAATACTTCTTAAAAAAGTACAGTGTTTGTACTTAAATTATAAGAACAGTTAAAATTGGATAACAGGCCTCTATTCTTTTTGCGAAGATATAAAAATGATTTTTCTAAAGAGCTATTTTTTTAATTTATAGTACAATTGAAGTTGGATTACATGTCTCAATTTTTATTACGCTTCGACGAAGCTAGTTTAATAACTTTTAATAAACCCAACAGATACACAGAGAAGGAAGTTACCAGTACCAATTCATCTCGGTGGTGATAAAGGATGAGCCTGTTATTGTTTTACAAAATCGTACAAAGGAAGATACTACTTTAATTCTTTGAAGATAAATTGTTGAATTCCACGAAAAGCTGTATGACATACGTGATGAATTCAGTTTTTCTATTGTCAGTTTATCTTCTTTATGCAACATTATATCTACTTCTCTATTTGTTTCATCATTTTACGCTGTGGTAGAGATTGTTCCTACTAAGAGGATTTTATAGAACAAAGCAAAATGCTTAAAAATGAATTGTTGACGCTAGGGCATTGCAAATCCCTTCTTAAAATGTTAGAGCGGTAATCACAATATGTTTAATCAGTACGATGCCACTTTATCAAATATTAACCTGGATATATATGAACTTTCACCATGGAAACGAGACCGTATGTTCCGGAAGGTTAAGCGTCTCCTGTTTTGAAATTGTATTTAGGGCATGCCTTGCGGTTCAGTAAAAGTTAGTTATTTCCCTGGTGGAAGTTCACGTGTTTAACCTAACTTATCAGTTCCAAAGTTCTACTTGCTGCTAGATTGTGATTCGGACATAAATTTTGTGTGTTTGTTTTTGATTATCTGACAGTAAAAATGTTACATTTTTTTTACTTTCTGCTTGATTTTTGTACATAATTTGTAACTTTGTACAAACTTTTTCATAAAGTAAGATAATGTCACTCACTTTTGAACGGAAGCTTAAATTTTCATTAGGCCAATCAAACAACGCGTTTCATGTTATCTACAAAACAAGATAATAATAGAGTGTTGTCGTTTTAATTGTTTAAACGTAGTTCTGTATGTTAAAAAACCTTTATTTAATATTCCTTGTCTATACAGCAATTAAACCTTAAGTATAAGTATGATCTAAATAAATAAAGGAATAGTTAACATTAAAACATGATACTTTAAAAAAAACAACGGGTTTATGAGATTATCAGTATAGATAGATTGATTTCACGAATCGCAACAAGGAACGGACCGCAGGTAGTATACAGGTGAATTTATGTTTATTAAGAAGGAAGATTATTTAATTAACAGGTATATAAGAAAATATTCCCGTTTTAATTGATACAAGAATAGAAGTTTTTTGACGTCATCGTGAAAGAATAAAAACTGTAAGAAATATAATCACAAAAAGAAGTTGTTTTTTCAGTGTGACGTCACTATTCCATTTATTACATCAATCATACATCAGATTAAATATTCGTTATTTAAGGATAAATATAATAGGGATAAATATTAGGTAAAGATTATATATTCGAGAGAAGGAAATTTCGATGAAGCGGAGTAGATATTTTCTCTTTAACGATTGGTCAAATATTTTCCTCTGACCAAACAAGGGCGGGTGAAAATATCTGATGAAAATCAAACATATCAAGTTACCAACCCATTCAAGATCAAAAACTCAAAAACAAAGGTATTTTCTTTAAAACTTAAGTTAAAGATGCGAACTTCCATCAGGAAAGTGAGGCCGATGATTAAGAATGAAAAGAGCTATCTGTTAAGTTAGCTACACCCGAGAACGAAAAGAACATGGAACTATGTGACGTCATATATACCTTGGGAAATCTTGAACACAGAAACATTATATTTATTAACAATATTGTGATGACAGCAAGAACACTTTGAGGGTCTTTATAATGCTTCGATTAAAACAGAATATTTTCTAAAAGTTTTTATTTTATTAGAACAGTTGAAATTAAATAGCATGCCGCAATTCTTTATAACGCTTCAATGAAAAACGAATATTTATTCGTAATAAAAGCTTGCAATTAATTTACTGTAATAAGTCTTTACTCATGAATGGAGGTGGTGACGATTCATATTATGAATGGAAGTAAAATGTACATAACACGATGGAAAGGAGGAATTTGCCAAATTATTTGGACCAAAGTGTTTTAAATATGTTTGTGTATTAAATGATCTTTGATTAAACAAACTACCCATATGTAGACATTGTTCTCATAGCTTATGATGGTAGCATCGTTTACATTGAGGAAACTGTGTTATCTGTCAGCGGTTGTGTACTGTTCTTCACTTATTCTTTGTCTACTTTGCGATCGAAATTTGTTTCGAAGTTATTTTACCACGCGTAAAATAATATATATATATATATTTATCGTATAGTAAATTTCATAAATCCGCGAATATTGAAGCCCGTAAATAGGTCGGAAGTTACATTTGATTCTTTGAAACTAAGTACCTTTACAGTAGAACTTAATTTATAGTTTATAATCACGTTACGTTTATTCATATTGTATTCTTATTTATTTGCAGGCTTTCTTGGAATCTTTGCCAATATTTTTGTTTTGAGCATATGCGCATCGGGCGCATTAGGAAGTCGCTGTATTCCACCTCCAAATGGACATACAATGTTCCATCATCATCGTCATCAAGCACATCATTTGTTTACTATCAACACTTGTAATCCGTGTAGAAACCACGGTGCTCCAAGTAGTCCTCTGGAAATCTGTCAACTAAAGCACCTGCTTGAGAGATTAAGGCTCACATCAGATTTAATAAATCAAACAGAACATGTATTCGTAAGTATTAAATGAAACATAATCATAAGTTCCACTACAGTATTTCAGTGCTCGGTTTGTATGCGGGAAGTCGTGGGTCGTGGCCGGGGTCTGACTGAGGATTTGGAAGTGATTATTCTGTCGCTAGGCACTCGGCATTTTTAATTTAAAGTCACGGTGCCAATCAGAATTTCATTTTTCAGAGCGCTCGTTTTGTAAGTAGAAGGTCGTGGAACATGGCCGGGATTTGACCAAAAAATGGAAGTGGTTAGTTACTTTTCTATCGCGAAGTACTAAGTACTTGGTTTTCAGAAATAAATGTCACGGTGACATACGGAGGAGATGCTAAAAATCTATGCCTGTACCACGACAGGAATATTATATACGTTAAATAACGCAACCTGTTGCTCACTGCAAAGGCAAAAATTTCGGATGCTTTACCTGAAGCTGTCGAGGCTTTGATATAGGTGACATATTCTTGACTGGGGCGTAAAACCCCATATAATCAATTAGTCAATATTAATGCGCTGAAAAGTCAGGAAAAGGAACATCAATTTTTCAAAACAGCTGACTGAAAAAATCAATTGACAACAGAAATACAGATCATTTTTTGGTTTTTCAATTAGAATAGTGTTCTCTTCATGTGTTGAAGATGGACGTGGACGGAGACCAAAATTAAGAAATTGGTAGTGACAGTTCTGTCGCCAAGCACTCGGAATTTACAATTGAAAGTCACGGTGTCCTTTGCTTCGGAATTTAAGCCTGTAGAGAGTTGGCTTTGTATGTGGAATGTTGTTGGATGTAGCCGGGGTCTGAGAAAGACATGGCAATGGATAGGCACTTTTCTTTTGCCAAGCACTCGACATTTAGAAATGAAAGTCATGGTGTCCTTTAGAAAAGATGCTAAAAACCGATACCCCATGTCACTACAGAAATATTATACACGTTAAAGAACGCAACCTTTAGCTCACTGGGAAGGTAAAAATCCCCGTTACTTCACCTAAAGCTGGTGATGTTTGATATAAGTGAAATATTCTTGACTGGGACGTAAAACCCTATATCATCAATCAATCAAAATTATTGTGCTAAAATTTTGGGAAAAGGAACATCAATTTTAAATATCGAAAATATATAAATGCAATTTACAGATGACTGAAAAAATCACTAGACGATTACAAGCAATAACTAGTTAAAGACAGAAACAGCCAAATAATACAAACCCCCCCCCCAAAAAAAAAAAAACAAACAAATCAATACACTATTAGAAGAATTATTCCTGGTGAAGAAATATTAGCATTTCTCATGGTGGCTCTTGTACCGCGAATATATCTTTCCAGCGAAATTTGCTTCTCCCTTAGTAGACTTTCCCTACAGACGGAACCGTGAAAATTTCTTGCCGCGAAATGGTTCTGAAAATCGAATCCGCGAAAGTTTTCTACTGCTAATATTTCTTCTTATACAGTATATGAATCAGTGTATGCTTTTCAGCATAAGTTTGGTATCCTGTATGCAACACACAAAAACGCTATAAACTGGCTGCTTAATATATTTACACTACCAGTTTCTGTATTAAACTAACATTTTTACATGTTTATTTTTAGCAACAAAGTTTCTGGTCAGATGAAGGCATTTGCAGAGAACACAATAGTTATGTTGTACCGGATAACGATGATTTGGTGAGTTAAAACTATTTTAAACCTTGAATGTGGTTATTAATATTTTGTTTTATTGTTGAACACATACCATAAGCGTGAAATATTTAAATAAATTGTTTCCCATTGACCAGAATTCAAATAATAAGAGTAAAATTCTGTTTCCGAGAAGGGTTGTATTTTATAATTAACACCCGCAAAAACGTGCATTTGTATAACATAATTGTTTTCCGTATTTTGTTTAATAATCAAAAACAAACATACAGATCCTTATCCAATTCACAATCCAAAAGGAAGGTAGAAACTTTAAAACTGGCAAATTAAATTTAGCACGACAACAACCACAAGTGAAGTGAGGCTGGAAACACTTTATGTTTAGTCAAGGAACATTAAACTTCGGCACGTCAAATATATCCAAAAACACTAAATGTCCAGGTAAAACCCTTACGAAATAGATCATGGGTTCAATCCCCCCATAACAACGCATTAAGGAACTCTCAAAGGTCGAATGGTAAAGGTGTTATTCTTGAAACCAATGGTGTTTCACAGCTCTTGGTTTGACACCTGTCGACCTTGAGTAAGGATTTTTCATGTCATAGATCTTTACTGGTTGTTGGCACTAGAATAATGGAATTGAGTAGCCTCGTCGGCTTATCAGTAGCATTGTAGACGAGTATATTGGCACTCGCAAGCTCACTATAACTTTATACTAATACAATGATGTAATTCTAGCATTGGATGAATCCTCGAGTTTTATAAAGAATAGCTGACAAATTGATAACGTGAAGTGTACAACATTCAACTAACCAACCGAACAAGATATTTAAATAATAATATCTATCTAACCACTTTTTTATAAAATGTAAACTGATTTGTTTGAAAAGTCGAGTGAAATATTAATTAAGTTTCATGCCACAGGCAAAAACTGTCACTTATATCGAGACTATAATTTCTGATATAGCGACAGAACTTTACGCTTTCCTACTTAGATCTTTCTGCGAGAAAAAATGTCAATCGCAAAAAAATCTAATGGAATTCAAATTTTGAGAAATATTGAAATCTGTAATCTGACAGCGCTTCAATTTTATTTTCTCTCGAAATAACGATATCCAGTGCAAAAACAACATTGGTGGTGTATCAACGGCGTTGGTAGCAGTCAAATTTTATGATAACTGGACAAGGCGCTTTAGACATCCAATACACGATAACACTGTTTATAATATACGAAAATTCTTCAATGGATAAAAAGCTTGCGTAGAGCCTACCATTGTTTATATATTTTAAAACATACAAATGCATTATTCTCACAATGGACAAAAATCAGACTAACTTTTATATTTCAGACATATGCACTGGTTGAATCATACAAACTGTTGACGTCGGTGACTCTGAACATTACTGTCATTGGTGAATACCCCGGAAGTGTACTTGATACAACAAGGTTAAAAAGACGGATGCGTCATGTTTTATGCGAGATGAAATATTTACTTCAAAATGAGCCTTTGGCAGAAGATGTGTATAAAGCTGAATTGCAATTACCGGGACTGACACGAGATAATAGGATAGTTTTCACGTGTCGGAACTTAAGTCAGGCCAAGAGGGCGCTGGATTTTATGTATACCTACATAGGCAGAGCTCTAGGAATAGTGTAAGACATGTATGTATATCTAAAAAGACAGGTGATGAATAGGGACAATCATAAAGGACAGAATTTGATCTCAATAACAATACCTACAATCTTTCACCGCTTTTTACAGAGAAAAACTAGCTGTATCAAAAACTGTATATTCTTTCAAAAAATAAAATGATACGAGTTTAAACATTTTTATCAAAATAATTACCGACTTAAGGGCCTGATACTGATTTTTATCTAACATTACACTAGTTTTTTTTATCTGATTTGACGAAATACAGGTTTTATCGAACACGTATGATACAGAATCTTGTATCATCACAGTGTGGTGATACAACATTGGCGGTAAAGCGCACGTGCACTTTCTCATTGTTACGTCATCAGGGAGTCTTGGATTTGTCGGTCATAACATAGTTCAGTGGTTTTCTGTGGTACAATGTAATTTTTTCACATAAAGTATTGTTTTTTCATTATTTTAAATAACCTAATTGGAAATGTTAGATAAAAAAAATTCTATACACAGTGTGTATGTACAACCCTTCGTATCAGGTCTCGTCTTTTTTCGTAGTTGTATCATTACTCGTCGCGCAAGCGGTGACACGGTTACGAAAAAAGGACTCGACCTGATACTGAGTGTATATAATATGTATGTATTCGCCAAAAGTCCAATATATTTAGTGATATAGCAGCAAAAATATTTTAATAATGTATTCATAATGTATTTGAAATTTTCAATATTAAAATGCGCTTTTGTAAAAGGGCATTTTAAAATTATCAGACTTGTTTGAATGATTACATATTGATGTAATGATTATGTAATTATTGTTTATTATATGTTGTAATTATATGACATTTAATTGAAAATTGAAAGAGCAATAGAAAAAAATAACGATTTGAAATGTTATATATATATATATATAGATACGGTAAATCGGGTTAAATTTCGCCATCGCTTTATTTTCATGAAAATTCACGAAAATAAAACTTTCACTTATATATTATTTTGATACAACTCATTTCAGGTTTCACTGACCATCGTCCGAACACGTGAAATTAAAAGTACGCCAATATCTTGCCACTATACGCGAAAATTAAATGTCGCGAAATTTTCTCGATTTACCGTAAATGCTATCTATAATACATATGTATACATAACTATATTGAAACACGTTATTATTGACCATTTTCATAAAAAGAATAAAATTTTGGTTCCATTATACAATATTGTATTTTAATATTTGTTCAAAGGAAACGTCTCGTTTTCGAACATAATACTAAATTTCTCTTTGTGTATAGTATTAAGGGAATTGATTTAATTCATATTAAAATGTTATTTTTTAATCTTAGAATGTTATATGTATATGAGAGATAATTGTTTCTTTTTAATTATAACTATTTATTATTATTATTTATTATTTGTTTGTTTCTTTTTTGTACTAATATTCCAGTGTTAATTTTACAGCACTAAACGACTGTTTTGGAATAACGTTTTTCATCAGTTTTGCTTGGGCTTAAATTGTAAAACCAAAATTTGTCAAGGGGTTTGTTAAAATGTCCAAAGGACGAAAATTAATTTTACCAATTCTTTCTACCTTATAATGTGTTTCTTCAGATATTATTAGTGTACTTTTAAGTGTACACTTAATGTGTCTTCCCTGGTATAAAATTTCCAGTAAATGAAAAATCAGACAAAAACAACTTCAATTTTTCCGTTCTAATATTATCAAAAACGCCTTTATTCTGTTAGGATATAATTACTAGTGTAATTATTCCAAAGATAGAAAAACACTAAGGCATATATTCTTTTTGAAAAGAAATCCTTTGTCGGAAAGAAATCATTGTTTTAAAGAATCTATATAAAGGCATTAATTGTAATATAATGTTTCCTTGGAAACGCCCAGCTGTAGTACCAGGAAGTCAAATGATAAGTTCAGGTAGAAAGTAACAAGTAAAAGAGATCTTTATGGACAGATGGCTCTTCTATAGATTTTCAAATTACATACATTAAATAAAGAACAACTGATATACAATACTACTGGCATTTAAAAGCAGGCGGTTCCTATTTAGATATTTAGATGTGGGTGTCACGGCATTTTCGACGATGTATATATAAAGATTAAAACAGTTCAAATTGTGATAATTTTGGCATTTAATTGGGTTATTCACTTTTCAATCCATGGTACCAATAATTCCTACTGATCGAAATGGAAGACATATCTCCTAAGATAACAAAATATTACTAAGAACAGTTTTCGATGATATTCATCAAATGATAAATTATAAAAATGTATCATTTTTATGTGAGATGCGTTGTTTACCATTTGTAATATTTGTCTTTATAAAAGGCCACTTCATTATTTCCACAAATCTGTTACCCTTAATAATCCCAACCTAAAGAAACTGAAAACAAATCTCGTGAGAATACAATGGATCACTAATGAGAATCTATGATAAAAAGTTTTGAATTGTATCATTTGTAGGTCAGAAACGTGATTCACCTGGTCTAATATTTGTCTTTATAAAAATGTTATTTTATTCTTCAACAAATATGGAAACCATAATAATCCCAACAGAATGAAATTGAAAAATCTCCAAATCTCCTTATATTAAAGAAGAATGCTAGGAATAGTTTTATGGTAATATATAGTTCCGTATCGTATCATATGTATGTTTGTTTTTTATTGTTTACAAGAAAAGTGTTTTACCTATTCTAATTTCTGTCTTTATAAAATGTTATTTTATTTTTTGACCAAATACGGAAAACATAATAATTTAAACTGAATGAAATTGAAAAATCTCCAAATCTCCTTATATTAAAGAAAAATGCTTGGAATAGTTTTTATGATTACATATAGTTTCGTAGTATCATAAGTACGTTTGTTTTTGATTGTGTACAAGAAAAGTGTTTTACCTATTCTAATTTCTGTCTTTATAAAATGTTATTTTATTTTTTGACCAAATACGGAAAACATAATAATTTAAACTGAATGTTATTGAAAAATCTCCAAATCTCCTTATATTAAAGAAAAATGCTTGGAATAGTTTTTATGATTACATATAGTTTCGTAGTATCATAAGTACGTTTGTTTTTGATTGTGTACATGAAAAGTGTTTTACCTTTTGTAATATTTGTCTTTATAAAAAGATCATTTCATTGTTGAACAAATATTAAACCCTTAATTATTTCAACCGGTCGAAATTGAAAACACTTTCCCTAGTCAGAATCCAAAAAATAGTTCTGATAATATAAATTTCGGCACCATACCGTTTAAATGCCAGAAATATGGTTTACAAACTTTGTAATATTTATCTTTATAAAAGGTCATTTCATTCTAGAACAAATGTTTGATCGCTAATCATTTTAACAATAAACGAAATTGAGGGCAAATCCCCGAAGAATACAAAAAATTACCAAGATGATATTAAGTTCAGTTTTTAATCATTATATGCTAAAAAGGTTTTTTACCTTTAATAATATTTATCTTTATAAAAGGTAATTTAATTCTAAAACAAAATGTGTATGACAAGAACGTAGGTGCTGTGGTAACCCTTACGCTTACTATAAAGTGGATGGACCATTTATATGGAAATCTCTTTAGAAAGGCCAATAGGACAGGTAAATGTTGTTTTTACCTATAACATTCACCTTAAAAATTATTTGTGCACTGTTTATTTTTATTATGTTACAAGATTCAAGGACATATTTTGTTATCGTTGTTGCTGTTGTTGTTGTTTTGGTTGTATATTCAATGCATGTACTTGTGTGAAATTTATTTTTTATAAATAAAAAAATTATCATATATGATCATAATACATGTAGTTTTTGTTTATCATTATTAATTAAAAGTCAAAAATTTATGAAGTACTTATGTCCCTCACAAATACACTTCATGAAGCCAATGAACTCAATTCCATTTAATATTCACTATATACATAGGATAGTGTTACTGAAAATACAGTACAAAGTGTCGAAAGTTTAACAATGAGCTTACAAAAATGAGTCGAAACTCGGATCTCCAGTGGCTGACAGGTGGTTGTCAATGCAAAATGCCACCGAGAGATGGATGGCAGGTACCGAGATATAGCAAACGAGTTGCCAAGATGAGCCGCCGATTCGTAAGTGGGAGGTTGTTGGTTCAAACCCCGGATGGGTCTGACCCAAGACTTGCAAGTAGTGGTAGTGACTCTTTTTTCGCTAATCACTCTGAATTACGAAATGAAAGTCACTGTTTATTCGGATGGGAACTTAAAATAAACGAGGTCGCGTGTCATGGTGGGCTTGGCACGCTAAAGAACCCAGCTTACGACGTCTCGATATAAGTGAAATATTCTTGACTAGGACGTTAAACACCATTACGCAACTCAACTACGTCGATCCGGCAATTGTTCGCTAGCTCAGTGTTTCTTTCGGGGAGTATCAACAGAAAACCATTAACTTTCGGCAGACCAATAAACTTTATAAAACTAAAATTTGTCAAAAATGGGATTTAGGCAGCTAAAGACAGGAATCTGTAGTCATTCAGTGCTTTAGCTCAGTTGACCACCAAGGTTCCTGTGACACTGGCAAAAGGAATGTGTGTGTGGTTGTACACGTTATACAATTTAGAGAGGCCATTTTTGCGTATAGTGAAACAACATTGACCTGTCATAGGAATATTTATATACAAATAGAAGCCTCCGTTCAGTGCATGGATGGAGTTAGGACTTGAAGTCTATAATGTCTGTATATACAATGTACGCAATTAGTGTTCTCTCATGATGTATACATGTAAACACCTGTGCTCCCTATACATAGATGCACTTGGTCCTTAATAAATATTTAAATGAAAGGTCAAGCGGACAGGTCAAAGTTGTTTACCTATACATGTGTTCGTTCACAATAAATAGTTATTTGATATTGGTGGTTTTACTCTTTCTTTCATTCCCCGGGATGTTGTTTCGGTTTTATTTTTTATTTTATTTTATTTTTTTTAATTATTATTTATTTATTTATTTATTTATTTATTTATTTATTTATTTTTTAGTACACCCACGTACATACCTTTGAGTAACAAACAAAAACAAATACACAAATCCATCGTTAAATCAGAATTAAAAAACAGTAAAAATTATAACATATGGCAAATTAAGTTTGGGGCCAGCGAGGCCGGGCTAAGTGCCAACTGTATTTACCTAGCTACACTTAGTTTAGTTAAACAATATTTTATTCTCCAAAAACAATATATACAACATGTAATTCAATCTAATACAAACATATTATAGAAATATAGAAAAGGATCCAGGAACAAGCCTTGGTCTATTGCTTTGCCAATGTCATATCTTATATGCAACAGTTGGTTGACTGCAGAATCCCCTTGTCTAAAAATATTATATCAGACATCTACACTTGCACTGGAACGTGTGTAAGCAACATAGAACTATGGGACGACACATACAGTACAATACTGTTGAAATTTTAACAATGAGCTTACTAAATGTAATTTGTATCGTTTGAAATTAAATGAATTAGAAACAAATTAATTTATTTTGGGTTTGTTATTGAATAAACGGAACTAATTTTCCAGGGTGGTTATTATATGTGTCACAATGTGATATAAATGCGTGTATCACGGGTGGTTTCTCATTCTGCGGTCTACCATAGCACGAGACAACATTAATTTTTTTATGGGTTTTTAAAATATAAATATATATATATATATTTCAGATCACTGGATCAAATGCTGTAACTAGAGTTATGGTAAAGGCAAACAGTTTGCTATATATTTTTGACTACTGTAGTCGTGTCTGAGGATTATTAAGGAGGCAATGGAATGTGGATTTTTGCGGGTTTTTTTGTAAAAATTTAAGTCAATAAATGATATGGTTGGCCGTCAAATGCCAACAATGTGTTTGTTGTTATTCAATAAGAAAAGAAAAAGAGGAAAAGCTCGAATGTAAAGTGAACGAGATATGCCAAGAAACATATATATATAAATAGTAGCTGCCGAGAAACAGGTGACGAGCAGTCGAGATGAGTTGACAGTTTGCACTAATTCGCCAGCTAAGTGTTAAACTTTTGACAGGTCTGTACTGTAGGTTCTGATCGCCTATATCTTTTGTTAATATCTGTAACCTTTAAAACGCCCACACCAGAGATCAGGAAATGACCTGATACGAACGGTAACTGTCCTCAATTCACATTAGATGACATTCTAAACTTTTGTCTTAATTTAGAGGCTTGTCTACTTATAGTAGAACACAAACAGGTAAAATCAAAGTACTTGAAGTGCTGAAAACGAGTTAAAAACTAAGCTGGATCTGTATCTTGTAACATTTTATCTGTGACTTTTTAAGGCTTGCAATTTAGGATTTCGCAAATTGAAATAAACTTTGGCTCTTAACGGAGTCTTTTTCTTTTAAAGCAAATAAATAAAAATTAAATGTAAGAAAATTCAAAGCAGTTTTATATTTTGTTTAGTTTTCTATTCGAACATTACAATTATGTCCTAAAAATAAAATAAATTGTAACTAAAAACCATGGCAACAGCCAAAAAACAGGAACATGTAGCCACATAATTATCTCTTAAACGTAATCACCAGGCCGGGTCTGACCCAAGACTTGAAAGTGGATAGTGACTGTTCTTTCGCCAAGCATTTGACATTACGAAATAAAAGTCATGGTTTTTTCGGAGAGGAATTTAACATAAACGAGGTCTCGTGTCACGGTAGGCATGCCATAATAAAGAACCCTGTTGTATAATTTCATCAGCGCAACGCACGGGCAAAGTGTTTGCACCTTTGTATATTGCTGACGACGTCTCGATATAAGTGAAACATTCTTGACTGGGACGTTATGCACCATTACTTAACGCGACTAAGCTTAATTGGAACCACTGATTATAAAACTAGTGCTATTGTCCAATCAAAAACAAACATGAATCACAATCCAGAAGCAAAGTAAAAACTTTGGAACTGACAAGTTAGGTTAGACACGTGAACTTCCACCAGGAAAGTAAGGCCGGGTGCTCCGGAAGGGTAAGCACCTCCTGTTTGGCTAGCTACACCCACCACGTGTTTAATCAAAATTGTGTGAAAGGAACATGGAACTATAAGACGTCAAATATATCCAACGCAAAACCAGACACGGAGACATCAAACTTATCAACAATACTGTGATGACGGCCATAAAACTTTTTGAGGGATTTGATAAGCCTAGGCTTGCAATGTAATTTTACATATTGACGTACATAGTCTGAAGACAAAACTATAAGCAATGCACTGCATAGTCCGTTTCACGTTTTTCGTTATTATCATTATTACACTAATTTAAAAACCGAAAAAAGTCTGAAATTTATTTAAAAAGTAAAAAAATTGGACATTATGAAATTTGTTTCATTTACGGTATATAATTTCAAAAGATTGACATAATCAATTTCTGAAGTGAAATACACAGTTTATAATCACTTTAACCATTTCACTTTCAGACAGTCGTTACAATCTTTTAACAAACTGTTGATGGGGTAGAGGCAATGGTGTTGTATAGCTAGAGTACAGACCTGTCGAACACTGAGCTAACGAAAAGGATTCGATGATCGACTGCTGAGCTGGTACGATGTGGATAACTAGTGGTTAAATGAGTTGAGTAATGGTGTGTAAGTCAAAAATATTCAACTTCGTTTATTTCCCAATCCGAAAGAACTATGATTTTCATTTCCTAATGCCGAGTGCTTGGCGAAAGAACAACCACTACCTACTTTCAATTCTTAATTGGGTCAGACCTCGGGGGTTCGAACTCACAACCTCACACTTGCGGAGCTAACACAGCTACCAACTGAGCTACCACTGTTGTAGTGGCTAAAAAGCTATCAACTGTCAAGAAATACCAATAGTTAACGAGGGCAAAAGTAACTAGCCGATTTTGCACTAATTCGTCAGCTAAGGGTTTAACTTTCGACAAGACTGTACTGTAGCTATCCTAAATATATAAGGTATGTGAAGGATGAACATTCAAACATGGATTAATTACTCACATTTTGGCATTTTAACTGTTTTAGCAATAAACCGGGGGTCTTTATCGAAGGGCAAAAAAAACGAGAATTGACTGTACCAGTGAAATTTATTATCTTCAAATTGACATATAAAGAAGCAAGTCTTTGTGTATAGGCTAACAACATTGACCTGTCTGCTTGACCTTTAATTTAAATATTTGTTATGAACGAGTGTATTTATATATAGGGAACACAGGTGTTTAATTCGTCTACATCATGTATAACATTACACATGAACACTGTTCACATATGAACTGCGAGTCCTAATACTAACCATGCCATGGGTGGATTCTCTAATATAGATACTCCTAATGAAAGGTCAACCGCACAGGTCAATGTTCATGATGTTGGCTTATATAGAAATAAGTAAGTCTTTGTGTGTTGTGATCATTGACCTCTGACTTCTGACTATCATAAGGTATAAAGACACGAGATAAAACAGAACAGGTGATCAGTCTCGATTTGAAATACGGTAAGCGCTAATCATTATATTAGTTAACTACTTTTTTTCAATTAATACGTTATGGTAGAGCTTGTTCAAACCACGTAACTTTATGGCAACGAAGCAAGCTGCTTACAAATAAATTGTTGACCTCAGGATATTGCAGGCCTAGCTTTATCAGGGCCCTAAAAAAGTTTTAGTACAGTGATTACGGCAGTAGCGGATCTTAGTCAGTAACGGATCATTTTTTGAAATAAAGTTAATTTTTACCCTATCATTACGAGAAACCAATAAAACTGATATATTTTTGTAAAGCGGATAATTTTACTTCATTCTACGTATAATTTATTTTAATAAACGTCCCAATTCGTCATATTCTCGACTTTTTAATGAGAATGCCATAAGCGTCTCAACGACACGGATGTGTTTTCCAAACACTTACTTTCGATTTGGACAACGTGTTCAATACTTTCAAAGGTAACTTGAAATGATTGCAATAGCCATTTACAAACCTTAATATGTCTTTTTTCACGACATAAACTTTTATTGAGCGTTACAGTTCTTGACAATAAAAAATAAACCAGTGTTCCGAAGGGTGCAAGTACGGCAATAACGGATCAGCTGCTGTATACTTCCAATATGTATCATTGTATGTACATACTGTTCTTGTCAGAATAAAATTTTCATGGACAACAGTATGTCATAATATTTATGACTTATAAGGTACAAATTTACTTTATTTTCTTCACTATTCTTTGCTTTTATATTTCAGTATTCAAAACAATGTTTATTGACTTAATTCATTTTTACATTCATATCAGAAACCTTGTGATGATTTGTTTTTTGTTATTTATTTGTTGATATTACCACTAAAATTCTTTTATATTGTTTCATGATTTGGAATTGTTGCAATTGCATGATGGAAACTCAAATAAATCATGTTTTGAGTTGATCCCCTATCGTTCTCTTGACACTAGGTGGCGTGATCCGCTACTCACAAATTGATTCGTTACTGACCTAAATACATGGGATACAAAACGCGTGGATTGTCCATACTTATAGTCGGACGATTTTTATTATCTAGTGATAAATTGAAAGAGTGGGGGAATGTCAATTGATAGTACCAAAAAATTACAATCGGCGGTGATGTTTTTTTCGGAGAGCAGTGAATATTGCACTAATGATCCGTTACTGCCGTAATCACTGTATTGTTGATAAGTTTGATGTCTCTGTGCCAAGAATTGGCCTGGTATAGTTGACGTCCTATAGTTCCATGTTCCTCACACTCAATTTTGATTACACTTGTGGCGGTTGTAGTTAGCTATCCAGGAGGTGATTAGCCTTCCGGAACACCCGGTTTCACTTCCCTGGTGAAAGTTCGTGTCCTTAACCTATTTTGTCAAAGTTTTTACTTTGCTTCTAGAATGTGATACGGGCATAAAGTAGTATGTTTGTTTTTTTACTAGTTACTTACACCATCTCAGAACTGACTGACTCGATATAGGTGAAAAAATCTTGACGGGGGCGTAAAACTACGTCACTCCACTGAATTTATTTTTTTTAACATAGGACATCTTTTTTGAAAAAGTATGTTTGGTCAATTGCGGATAGTCTTCGTGTTTCCACCTGATATTGGTCAAGTACTTTTCACGAGAAGTCATTGGCACACTCTTATTATATTAGTACCGTTAGATGTCAGTCATTGTAAATAAAATCGTATCAAAAATAAATATTCGCGAAACTATTGTTAAAACGGCGCCGAAAAAATTTGCCACCTAGAATTCGGCAAAGTTCACGGCGTTGTTTACTCTTAACATAAGTGAAAATAAAACCTAATTGAGAGCAGTTAGAGAGAGTACATGCATTTTAATCACGGGTGTAGATATGCCTTTTTACTTTTTTTTTATTCTTTTTCTTTTTTATACATAAGATTTGTTTTATCAGATTAAGTTTCGTTAGAGACCACGATGTAAAACCTGACATCCAAACTTTGTTTATTATAATAATAATAATATTATTATTATTATTATTATTATTATATTTGCTAATTACTTACAATTTAATTTACAGCAACATATGTATAAACTATGTGTGAATAAAAAAAGTTTCGTTTCTTTTTTTATTCCAGATGAAGTTGAAGTTGATATGCTTAACTTTCCTCAGCTTAGTGCTAACCGGTAATTTAATTTTTTCATAATTCTTAATTCGGATCATATTTAGCTCAAGTGGCTAATCTTCTATTCTCTTATCTTATCTCGCTCAGCCTGTTTTAATCGCGTCCTCTGTAGCGGTCACAGGTGGCCTACTCTTTTTCGAACTCTATAGAGGTGTCTTTAGCGTGCACAGAGACACGGGACCTCGGTTTTGAGTCTCATCGAAAAGATTGTGATACTTTAAGCTTTTTACAGCTCTAGTACGGACAGGAGATGAAACCCATCTCAGAAAAATTCCAAGTCCCGAGTGAGGTTTGAACCCACAACCCTTGATTTAGAAACCCAGTGACAGTACCACCCCGACATGTCCTAAAGCCAGTTGAGCCGAACAATTGCATAGTGAAGCGTGCGTGCGTGCGTAAATTTTTATCTTTTCCTCTGAAACCAAGTCCAGCCCAATCGAAACTAAATTTGGTGTAAAAGGTCCCTAGGAAGGTCAAACAAAAGTTTCCACAAGGCGACCCCGTACGATATCCAGGGGCGTAGCCAGGCGTACGTTTGTACGCAAAAACGTCCACATCGTTTTCGCAACAACAAAAACGAGAGAGAGAGAGAGAGAGAGAGAGAGAGAGAGAGTATAATATATTTCTTATACCAAACCGTTGGTCTTCACCGGAAATGTTATATACGAATTCGGTTTATACCTGACTTCGATAGCCTCTGAGGTGCGGTTCCGGTGTTGTCTTGACTTTGCCGGCATGGCAAAACAATTTAAACTATCTGATTTGTTCTCGGCTTCAAAAGCCGATAACTCGAGCGCAGTTAGTCCAGCAGCTCAACAGCAGAATCCAGATACACAAGATACGAATGCCTGTTAACAGTTACATTAGTGAACTTCTACTAGCCATTCGTCACGTTTCATTATGTATTAACGCAATATATTTACAAATATATTTCGTCTCCTCCGTTGAATCTCACCACTATATTTATTGAACTCCCATTTTAACTTGACTTTCTCAATTATTGAGTGTGTTGTTTTCGTAGTGCTTATGCCATACAACACCAGATCCCCTTGTACCTCGTCTTCAGGTTTAAGAATGAACCAGTCCTCAAAAGAACGACAAAAACTACCACAGCAAAGCATAAAATTATATGAAAAATTCTGATAAATAGCGCCCTGGAGAGACGACCGAAAATTCGCATCAGGGCGGTCCCCAAACCACATGCCCTCTTTAGGCGTCCACATCATAAACACCCCAGCTACACCCCTGACATCTTAGATGACCGCCGTTACTATAAATAGAAAAATCACTTAAAGGAACACAGTGATTACAATTTTCTACCGATTTTTTTCAAGCTTGAAATATAGAAAGTAGACAGCTGGTCTTTTAACATACATGAATATAACGGGGTTTTCCACAAATATTTTTTGACACAGGTTTAACAAATTAAGTAAATAAGTTCAAATTTTAGCCAATTATTTAAAACATTTTCTTCAACCACTAATGGACCAATTGATACCAAATATGGTATGGAAGGTCTCTAGGTGGGTAGATCGAAGTTTGTACAAGGCGACCCTCTACGATATCAAAGACGATCACCCTTAATATAAATAGCAAAATCACTTAAATGGACACTGTTAATAAATTTTCTACCAATTTTCTTCAAATGTGATATATAGAAAGCAGAAACGAGGGGAGGTCAAAAAAGTTCATAGAACGGGGTATATATTGTCGCAACAAACCATACATTTTATTATATTTTTTAATATAGTCCCCATTTACCCCAATGCACTTAGCCCACTTTTTACTTTTACCTTTGAAATAGAAGACTTCGGTTTGGTCCTGAAACCATGCCTTTGTGACAGTCTTAAGTCCATCATCATCAGGAAATCTGATTCCCCGTAAATGGGATTTCAAATTTCTAAATAGGAAGTAATCACTGGGTGCTAAATCTGGACTGTAGGGTGGGTGATTTAGTTGTTCGAACTTGCATTCACGAATCGCTGCTTGTGCAATCCTTGACTTGTGCACAGGAGCATTGTCGTGAAAAGCAATACACCTCGGTTCAACTTTCCCCTCCTTTTTAATTTAATAGCAGCTTTCAGCTCCTCCATTAGATCAGCATAGTAAGCCCCAGTGATTGAGATTCCAGCAGGTTTATAATTGATTAACAGAACACCCTAAGAATCCCAAAACACAGTGACCATGACTTTGCCAGCTGATGGTTGGGTTTTGAATTTCTTTGGTGGGGTGAGCCAGGGTGCTTCCATTGCATGGACTCTTTTTGGTTTCTGGGTCCCAATTTAGAATCCATGTTTCATCACCAGTTACTAAACGTAAATAGAAGCTCTGGAGCCTTTGGAAGCGATCCTGCACATTGAGATTTCTGGGGACCCATCTTGCGGATACTTTTGAAATCCCAAGATGCTTGTGGATAACCGTGTATACACTTCCGTGTGAAATGTCACACTCCCTAACTATGGCATTAATCCTAATTCGACGATCATTCATGATGAGGGTCTCCACAGACGTGACAACTTCCTTTGTGATGGCATCAGCTGGCCGACCTGACCGTAGGTCATCCTTTAGTGAGGTGCGCCCACGTTTAAATTGAGATGAATATTTTGCCACTGTGGAATAGGCAGGACATTTGTCACCGTGCACCTAGGCCATTCGCCGATGAATTTCTTTGGCATTTGATCCCTCTACTGTGAGGAACTTTATTACTGCCCTAAACTCAACATTTTGATTTTCCATCATTGCTTGATGGTCACCAACTTTGAATGCTTTTGAGAATTACACAAATATGTTGTGACAAATAAACTTGATATGTTTAAAATGGCGGAATGTTGTGTTGTCTAAATAAGTAAAGAAAATGTGTGTTACGCTTGGCTGAATACGCTGTTCTATGAACTTTTTGACTTTCCCTCGTATCTGACCGTTTAACATAATTATAATGGTTTTTTTTTAGAAATTTTCATTGATCAAATTTTATAAAACGAAGTCAAATTTCAGCAAATTCTTTGAAAAAATTCTCCTCAGAAACCACTGGGCCAATTTAAACCAAATTCGCTTTGTATGAAAGGTCCCTAGGTGAATTAGTTAAAAGTTTATACAGGGCAATCCTGTAGGAAATTCAATATAGCAACCGTAACTCACCAAATTGGCCATTGTATATTCAATTTTCTACCAATTGGCAGATATTTGGCCATTTAAAACATATAACGGATGTTTCAGATAAATTTTAAATGACACAATTTTAGCAAATTTTGTATATTAGGTCATTTTGTTGCCAATTCTTTAAAAAAAATTCTTGTCCCAAATAAACTACTTGGCCAATTGAAACCAAAATTTGTGTAGAAGGTTCCGGGTTCCGGAGGGAGAGGGGGGGGGGGGGTTGGGGGTTAGATCGGACTTTGTACCAGGCGTTCCTGTACGAAATCCAAGACGGCCGTCGTTACTATTATATAAAATCACTATGATCTCTATAAATAACAAAATCACCACAATAGTCATTGTGGGTTCAATGTTTTTCTTCATATTTAGATATAAAAAGTAGTTACATGGATATTTAACATATTTAAAGAGTTCTTTTTAAAGAATTTTTACATTGGTCTAATTTCAGGAAAAATGTGCAAATGAGGTCAAATTTTGCCAGTTGAACATTGCAAGCCATCATGGGCCGTTTGTAAGAGTAACATCGGAAAAAATATAATCCGGTCCGTTTGCATCTTCGACGAAATTCACTGTAGTGTAGAACTTGGTTTTGTCCCATTTGAATCTTTGACGAATTCCAGAGGTTTAGAGTTTAAGAAATTTAGAACCCAACCTGCTCCAATGGGGTTTGCCGCTGTACGACGTGATACCCTCTAAGGTTTGTGCGAATCACTTATTTCCAATGGATATGGAATCGCGAAAGATGACGTTTCCCGTAAAACTGACGTTATTCCGGGAACTTTTGACGTTAATGTTTTCCAAAACGTTAAGAGATATTGGTCACGTAGTACAGCGGCGAAACTCGTTGAATCCACCGAGGTTTAGAACTCGATTTAGCCCGTTGAATATTTGACAAATTCTACTATTTAAAGTATAGAATTTGATTTCATCTGTTTAAATCCTTAATAAACTCGATTTTGCCTGTTTGAATTATAATCATAAAGGAGGGTTGCAAGAATATTTGGTAGTTTCCGTGATTTTCCATGCCTAGCAGTGAACGGCAATGTTGACCGCTGTTTCAAACAATGTGATTAAAAATTGACCAATCATAGTTTAATTTGTCTAAAATTTACAGATGCACGACTTGTATACCAAAGTCCACATAGTGTAAACACAAATGATCCAAAACACGGATTCGAAGCCATATCCCATAATACGTTTGGTTATGTAACAGCTGGTTCGGATCCGGACGACCATAACCGGAAAGTTTTGAGAGTTGATTACAAAGCCGGAAGTTTTGGAACGGGTACGGGCAAAGGGGCACAATTTTACATCATGCCGGAAAATATAAGGGGCGGACGTGACGCACTGACCTTGTCATATGATCTGTATATCGATCCAGATTTTGTTTGGATGAAGGGCGGAAAACTTCCGGGACTTTTTGGAGGATCTACCAATTGTTCCGGTCATAATAAGCCTACTACTTGCTTTTCAACACGTTTTATGTGGCGTTGCCATGCCAATGGAGAGGTTTATGCCTACATTCCACATAACCAGTATCCAAATTATGCCGATTGGTGCGATTATGATCGAGAAAGGGGGTGTGACTACCATTACGATTTAGTCAACAACGATGTTATATGTAACAGCAATTCTGGCCAATCACTTGGAAGAGGAAAATTTAAGTACCATCACGGAAGGTAATTAAGAGTTGAGTTGAGTAATGGTGTTTAACGTCCTAGTCAAGAATATTTCACTTATATCGAGACGTCGTCAGCTATAGGCGAAGGAGCAAATATTTTGCCTGTGCTTTGCGCTGATGGCATTATACAGCAAAGTTCTTTAACGTGCCAAGCCCACCGTGACACGGGACCTCGTTTATTTTAAGTTCCGATCCGAAAGAACCGTGACTTTCATTTCGTAATGCCGAGTGCTTGGCGTCACAGTCACTACCCACTTTCAAGTCTTGGGTCAAACATGGCCGGGGATCGAATCCACGACCTCCCACTTACGGAGCGAGCACTTTACCAACTGAGCTACCGCAGTGGTCTAAATTAAGAGTTATAGTAGCTATGGCTGGGATGACTTAGGTCCACATTAGTACATGTAATACAACCACTTGACTTTGTATAATTATCTCTCTCTCTCTCTCTCTCTCTCTCTCTCTCTCTCTCTCTCTCTCTCTCTCTCTCTCTCTTTGTGTGTGTGTGTGTGTTGTGGCTTCATTCCTTACTAACATCACATTTAAGCTACATACAGGTAAGACCTTTCGGAAGTTTAACACTGACCTAACGAAAAGGAGAGAAAGGAGTCGAAGTTCGGCTGTCGCGTAGCCGATATATGTATAGATAGTACCCGAAAACCTGTCACGATTTTATGACAACTGCCGAAAAAGCTGTTGATTGGTAGTTATTGAAAGTCCGACTGGATAAGCGATATATTGATTCGGCACTTATTGTAAACGTACTTATTTTCGCGGTGTACTCATTTTCATTTTTTTCGCAGTCGTTTGTCTTGCGCAAAAATTAATACCAACTAAAAATTATGTTATAATTATTATGTTTTAGTGCATATTAAAAATCGCGAAGATTTAACTAAGCGGATGTGTCTAAATTTCCTATACCGCGAAAATAAATACACTCGAAATTAAATACGTTAACAGCATTTGTTATCTTAGTGTTAATTTTTGGACAGTTTTATATTGTACTCGTTTAAGATACATATAAATGCTAGTCACACACGTGCACATGGCAAGGTCATGAACCGGATCCATACGGAATTCAAACCGAATTGACCCGTAGAGACCCGCGTCGTGACCGTGACCGTGACTGTTTGATTGATTCCGGCGGCTACAATACGGCAATTAATATTTTTTCTCATGTTTAAAGATTTTGTACGGAAACCAATTTCGCATTCATATACGTATTGACCCGATTTGAACCGCAATGACCCGCACCAACCCGCAGCGTAAAACCGCTTGGACTCTTCAGTATACCGCATTGTCCTCATGAAACGAGTTTAGAGAAGGTTTACATCCGGGTTATATCAAGTCGACACGGTTAAATACGTGTCAAAACGTCTAATTAAGGATTTAAAGCGGATTTTAATACGGATCGAGACGGGTTAGTTGGAGTCAAACTGGGTCGATAAGTTTTGAAATTATCCGTATGGACCCGGTTCGTGACCCAGCCACGCCATGTGTGAGCGTACCATTATTTACTCTCTATTCCGGGGCTCATTTTCACCCTGTCGTATGTGACTGTAGCATTAATTACCCCGGCTCCATTCCGGGACAAATCCGGCTCATTTTCACACGTATCAATTTCGGTTCCTGACCCGGTCGTATATGAAGCAATGAATAACCATCCATTCCGGGACTAATCCGGCTCATTTCTAGCTGTATCAATTCCGGTTCGTGGCCCTGCCGTATGTGATTGTTGCATAAATTACCACCCATCCCGGACTAATCATTTGCTCATTTTCGCCCGGATCAATTCCGGTTTGTGACCCGGCCGTATATGACTCTAGCATCTTACCAACCATTCCGGGGCTGATCAGACTCCTTTTCGCCCGCAACATATCCAGTACGTGACCCGGTCGTATGTGTAACAATGAATTACCATCCATTCCGGGAATAATCCGGCTCATTTTCGCCCTGATCAAACCCGTTTCGTAGCCCTGCCGTATGTGACTGTAGCATTTTATATCACATTTCAGATGGCACACGTATACCCAGTATGTTAAGTTGAACCATCACCGCAACCACGACGGAGAGCTCAAGGTTTATGTCGATGGCCATCTTGTCTACCACAAGACACGGTTATTGTTCCGGAATGATGACTCTATAAAAATAAATGGCATATTTTTCTCTACATTTTTTGGCGGAGATGACAACGGTTGGGCGACAAAGAACTCAACTTATACGTTGTTTCGCGACTTCCGTCTCTATGACGGTGAACATACTCCGGCTTTCGGTTAATCCATTTCCTTTTTTTACCACGTGATACCTTATACTGTTTCTGCGGGACCATTGTTTCAATACCGGTTATGAAAAAAAATATATTCATGCAATGACATTTTCGGCGGGAAAATATCAAGTCAAGAAATTTCAGTATTTAGCGGAAGTATTATTTTGGCAAAAACATTATGACGTATCACCAGATAAAAAAGGGTACAGAACATTTATGTTCAATATGGATATTGATGAATAAAAATTCATTTGTAAATTAAATATTTTTTTACTTTTTTAAATACTCGTATTCGACTGGAAACTTTAAACAAGTCAGAAGCTTCCTCTCTAATATTCCTTTTTCTATGCAGCAATATAAATGTAACTGCTTCTCCAGCTAATGGTGTTTTTGTTACACAATTATTTTGTTAATGATTGTTCCAACTACGTGGACTTTATACAATACAGCAAGATGCTAACTAATAAATAGTTGACCCGGGGATATTGCAATCCTAGGCTTACCAGGGGCCTCAAAAAGTTTTATGGTCATCACAGTATTGTTGATAAGAATGATGTTCATGTGTCCAGAATTGCCCTGGATTTATTTGACGTCTCATAATTCCATGTGCCGTTCACTCTTAATTTTGATCACACAACGAAATAGGCGTGTGTAGCTAGCTTCTTAGGAGGTACCTACCCTTCCGGAGCGCCCGGTCTCACTTTCCCGGTGGAAGTTTACGTATGTAACCGAATTTTTCAGTTTCAAAGTATTTACTTTGCTTTGGGTTTGTGATTAAGACATTGATTAGTTGTTTGTATTTTATGTCGATTTCCCCCACCTTGATGTAGCTAAGTTGTTAGAGTGCTCGCTCCGTAAGTTGGAGGTCGCGGGTTCGAACCCCGATTGGGTCTGACCCAAGACTTGAAAGTGGGTAGTGACTGTTCTTTCGCCAAGCACTCAGCATTATGAAATGAAATGAAAGTCACGCTGTATAATGCTATCAGTGCAATGCATAGACAAAAATTCTACACCTTCAGCTATAGCTGGCGACGTCACGAAGAAGAAGAACCTCTTTTTCATTGGGAAGCTACAGTCAGTATTATCCGAGGATTAGAGTTGAGTTGAGTTATGGTGTCTCAGTCAAGGATATTTCACTTATACCGAGACGTCGCCAGCTAAAGGCAAAGGTGCAGGAATTTTGCCAGTGTGTTGCGCTGATGGCATTTTACAGCAGGGCTCTTAATCGTGCTACGCCTACCGTGACACGGGACCTCGTTTATTTTACGAAGCGATCACTCCTAAGACAATGGAAACATGTTAAACTTTTGACAGGTCTGTACTGTATAATCATAGACTTTATTCGAACTCTTGAAACTTTACAGACGTCTTGACATTTCAAGATAAAATTTGATACACAAAAAGTAGGTTAAAATGTGTCATTCTCGATATGTGTATAACCATTGGTTGCTTCTTTCAACGTTAATACTAAGATG
The DNA here is from genome assembly GCA_021292105.1 of Anadara kagoshimensis. Lineage (NCBI taxonomy): Eukaryota > Metazoa > Mollusca > Bivalvia > Arcoida > Arcidae > Anadara > Anadara kagoshimensis. The sequence continues at coordinate 14,305,145 of CM037863.1, read as the reverse complement.
GTGCGTATTAATCTAATTAAAGAGTTTAGTTAAATAGTGGTGATTAACATACCAGACAAGAATATTCACTTATATCGAGACGTCGCCCGCTATAGGCGAAGGTGTAGAAATTTTGCCTGTACGTTGCGCTGATGGCATTATATAACAGAATTATTTATCGTATCGCGCTTTCCGTGACACAGGACCTCGTTCATTTTAAGTTCCCATCCGAAAGAACCGTGACTATCATTTCGTAACGTCAAGTGCTTGGCGAAAGAATAGTCGCTATGACGTTGACTATCTTAATATCTTTTCATTTTTTAAAATCAATTCGTTATACAAGGTGTAAGCTATTTTCCCCAACACGTGTATTTTTGTACAATTTTTATAAAAACATGCAACAAATATTTTAAAATTTCTTAAATTATCAATTCCTTCTGTATTTTTATTTAAAAATCTACACACTTGTGTAGGTAATTTCATAATTATACCCCTATTTCACGCTTTTCAACGAAATGGTTTTCACTTGAATTTTCCTACTTAGATGACCCTTAACGTGCATGCCTGCCGTGACACGGAACTCTCTTCCGAAGAATCCTATTTCTGTCATTTCTAAATACCAAGTGCTTAGCGAAAAACATTATCTATTTTGAGTCTTGGTCAGACCCTACCGGGATTAGAACCCAATAATCGCTCAGGATATGGTATATTTTCTCAAATCCGAAAAAAATTGGAATCCCCGAAAACAAACCATTTTACGTTATTACTGCTGGTCTCAAATTCTATTATTTATTAAACATGTTGTCCATCGTTACTTGGTGGTAATTGAGAACGGTTACATATTCTTATAATACAGTCAGTCCTGTGTTAAGACCGTGTCTATATAAAAATCACCTGTTTATAAAAGCCAGTGGCTCTTTTTTCATATTTCTGAACCTGTATATAAGGATCATCTGCCTGTAAAGACCACTTTTACTGGTTCCCTTGGTGGCCTCTATAGACAGGTTTAACAAAAATTAGGTTCTTTTCAGAAAAAAGCAACTACAGTAAAACCTCGTTACAATGTCCCTCGATAACTTTATTACCTCGCCTATCACCACACTATTCTGAAGTCCCAAAATCTATTTTGTTTATATTTTTCTTTATCCATCTCCCTCAATTCATTGCCAAACCCTTTATAATGCCAAAATTTTACTGAACAAATAGTGGCGATGAATTGAGGTTTTGCTATAATTCCGAAAACAAAATTAACACATTCTCACAAACACCAATAAAAAATACGTTTCTGCATTGACAGTGACGTCAAGATTTTGAAAAAAATAGCACTGCAATGTAATCCATATGATTATATTATGTAAAATGTAAAACCCCTTTTTACATGTTTTAGGCGAATTTGGTCGTAATTGTAGTTAGCCTTCTGATCAGGACAACAGGTTAGTGGATTATCATCATCATCATCATCATCATCATCATCATCATCATCATCATCATCATCATCATCATCATTACCATCATCATCATCATCATCATCATCTTCGTCGTTACATCATCATCATCATCATCATATTCATTATCATCATCATCATCACCACCATCATCATCATCATCATCACCACCACAATCACCACCACCACCATCATCATCATCATCATCTTGTTCGCCGTTACATCATCATCATCATCATCACCATAATCATTATCATCATCATCATCATCACCACTATCATCATCATCACCACCACCATCATCATCATCGCCGTTACATCATCATCATCGTCACCATCATCACAACCACCACCACCATCATCATCATCACCATCACTATCATCACCACCATCATCATCGTTATCGTCGTATTTTATTATTATTATCATTATAATTATATTTCATCATCATTGAAGTTATATTGTATACTTGTATACTTATAGGCCTTCAGAACACATAAGGTTCATAATCATCATCATAAATAGCAACAACATCGGTGGTTATCTTCGTTTTTGTAATCATCATCGTTGTAATTTTCGACGTTGTCATCATCATCATCATCATCCTCATTATCATTGAGTCATATTGTTTAATACTTTGCCTTCAGAACGCATAAGAGGATTACGGGTGTCTTGGTTGACAACTTTATCATTATTATTATTATTATTATTATTATTATTATTATTATTATTATTATTATTTAATTTATTAAAGTAGCTAGGAGAAACCGATTTCATAAAGCTAGTTTTTTTTAAAACTTTAAGTACTTTTAACAGTGTATTCCAGAGAGATAAAAATAGATTGTGTAAAAAGTATTGTAGATATTGATTCTTATTTTAGATGCTAGATTGCTCTACCAAAGTCCTCACACTGTAGACACCCATCATGTCAAAAATGGATTTCAAGCGATTTCCGGTAATTCTTTTGGCGATGAATCTTTATCAGCGTATCCCGATCCCGATCATCATTCACAAAAAGTCCTAAGAGTTGACTACAAAGCACACAGTTATTCCGGAAGCGGAACTCACCGAGGAGCTCAATTTTATATCAAACCCCATGAACTTGGTTCCGGACACGATGAAATGACCCTGTCCTACGACCTTTATATTGACCCACATTTCCAGTGGGTCAAGGGAGGAAAGCTTCCCGGTCTTTGGGGAGGGGCAACGACATGTTCTGGGCATCGTGCGACTGACCACTGTTTCTCAACGCGTTTTATATGGCGTAGAGACGGCGATGGTGAAGTATATGCATATATTCCACATGAACAGTACCCGGATTACCAAACATGGTGCTTTCATTCGGACATTAAATGTAATGGAGACTCTGGACAGTCTCTTGGAAGGGGAAAATTCAAATATGAACGTTCAAAGTAAGTATAAGGCAACATGTACGTTGCTAATTAGCAAAATGACAAAAAAAATTATAATAAAAAACAAACATACCTTTCCATGTCCATGCCAATCCCAAAGCAAGGTAAAAAAAAATTAAGCTGTCAATTTAGGTAAACAGGGAAGCGAGGCCGTGTGCTCCGGGAGGGTAAGCACGCCTGTTTTAGCTAGCTACACCCACCACTTGTTTAACCAAGACTGGGAATAATGGGAACATGAAACTATGGGTCGTCAAATTTATCTAGGGTAATTTTTGGATACACCATACAGTACTTAATAGTTTTCAACAATACTGTGATGACGGCCATAAAACTTTTGATAAACCTAGGCCAGCATTATCCTTGAGTCAACAATTTATTTGTAAGCAGTTTGCTTTGACTCGATGTATAAAGATTCAGTGGTGGTAACAGACCCTACGATACCGTATTAATTGTGAAGCAAATGAGTCATAAGCAAGAAAAGCAGGCATATTGCTGCATAGACAAGGAAAATGAGAAAAATCTTATAGTTCAATTTTATAAACTAAATTTGCTTTGGTTGAAAGGTGAATAAAACATTTCTGAAGGTAAAATCTCTTATTAGTTACGCCCACTCACTTGTCGCACATATATCATTGCGCATTCATTACACTTTTTGTGGTCAATGTTACTGATAGACAAATGAATCTTAGAATATATGACCACTATGGTAGCTCAGTAATAGACTGATCGCTTCGGATGTAGGGGGTCGTGGGTTCGAACCGCGGCCGGGTTTGACTAAGGCCTAAAACAGGCAGTGACTGTTTCTTCGCCAAACACTCGGCATTTAGAAACAAATGTCACGGGATCCTTCGGAAGAGATCTAAAACATGTCACGGAAGGCGTGTCACGTTAAAGAACCATCACTGCACATTGTCCTGATCAACCTTTGCCATTTCACCTATACCTTGTAATTAATCATTAAAGTACTAGGATTTTGGAATATTGACTGGTGTTAAAGGCATTGGCCTTCCGACTCATGGCGTCTGACCTCGATCGGCAGCGTGATAGGAAGATTGCGTGTCATTGAATGGACTTTAAATGACTTTCAATGTTGATCTGCGATACTAACATCTGCTTAACATTCGCATAAACTCTTGTCTAAAGTGATTTCAGATAAAAAAAAAACCATTAAACCACATTCAGATTATAGTAAAAGTTTTTAGAATCTAAAATTTTATATCTTTTTATCCTTCCCTTAACCCTAATGCTCTCTTTGCCGAAATGTACATAAGGTTGCAACGCTTTCATTCCATTTCTGTTTATCCTTCGCTGCTGCTTTGCCTGTGTTCCAGCAAGGTCATTTAGTAGTGTTTCTTTTATTTTTTCCTCCTCTATGTGGCCTTAGGTCTTCATCGTTTTTTTTTCCTTCTGGTTCATACTCTAGTGTTGTCTTGCAGTCATTTGTTTCCTCTTTCCTCAGTATGTGTCCCAGCCAGTTCCACTTTCTCCTCCTGATCTCAAAGTTGATGTTGTAAAGTCTTGATGCTTCCAATATTCCTTCATTTGGGACTTTTTGTTGCCATCTTATTCTTTATACACTTCTGAGACATTTTGTTTGGAAGATGTCTCACTAGTAAGTGGGCAAGTTTAAAATATGAATTTGTAACATACATGGTTCAAGGTATCGATGACCCTGTGCGTAACGTGTTTGGAACCCTATAAGAGGTTTCACTTTCATAAAGCAACACTGGTCTTACTAAGGTCTCAATAATAGTTCTTCCAATATTTCTGGTGTCCCAAACCCTTCCTAGTCCATAAAATGCCCCCTTGCTTTCTATAGTCTGTTATTTATGTCTTTGGCTCCTCCTCCTTCCCTATATACTACAGCACTCAGGAATAAAAAATCGTCTTTTTTCCTTTTATAAGCTTATTTCTAATTACATTTCAGATGGATGACGTTTACACAGTATATAAAACTAAACAGACATGGGCATCACGACGGCGTCATCAAAGTGTGGGTAGATGGCCATCTGAAATACAACGCCACCAATCTAGTTTTCAGGAAAGACAACTCTATCAAAATTAATGGAATTTTCTTCTCCACCTTTTTCGGTGGCGGTGATAGCAGCTGGGCTACTCCAATCGCAACCTACACCCTGTACCGGAACTTCCGCTTGTATGATAATGAGCATGCGCAGTCGTCAGTGTTTGGATAAATCTCCGTTAATCGCACATTTGTAATTAAAAATAGTTAAGGGCCCATAATTGTCAGTTTTGACCATAAATTGATAAGTAATAGGTAAATTTGCTCAATTAATTTAGTCGACTCGTTTTTTCCCCATTTACTACCTATACCCTGTACAAGAACGACCAAGTTTAGCTAACACTTCTTGGCATTTAGAAATTAAAGCAATGACCACAAGGGGCCAAAAAGAGGCTCATCTCAGACCCGTGTTACCTATATCTCAACAGCTGTTATCTATTTTCAATCGTTTTTATCGGTCACTAGCTATCCATACCCGCCGACTCTGGTGAGATTCGGCTGTTTTTCGTTTTTACAGTGTTAAATTTTCGACAGGTCATACAGGTATATGGGCAAAGTCGAGTGGTACTGTCGATGATTTTTCAACAGCGGCCATTAGTCGTGGGTTCGGACCTTAGATTTTTCTTTGGCGACTTTCATCATTTGTCTATTAAAGCTGTAAAAAAAATTAATAAGCCCTGGATATATCTGTAGCCCCATATATAGCTATATATTTTTACTTTCATACACAATTTTCATTTTACACTAGCAGATGTACATGTGCATGTAGTAAGATAGGCGCATACCCTTTCCGTTGCACCCGGTCTCATTTCACGTCTTTTAATATTTTATATGCCAGTTTACAAAGTTTTTACGGGTTTTTTTTTTGTCATTGGAATTGTGATTTGGACATGGACCAGTATGTTTGTGTTTGATTTCGCTTGGTATCTACTGGTGTCATACCACAATCGCGGGATGTCTAGGACGTGAATGTTTCTGACACTTTAACCTCTAGGCCACCTCCGCCTCTGGCTCGGTTTATTATATAAAAAGTCTTCAATAGAAGATAAATAAAACACTTTTGTTTATTATATAAAATGAAATGATGAAAATACAATAAACATAATTCACAAGAACATAAAAAGCCAACTTGAAATGTATATAATTTCGATAAACCTCGGTCAAACTCGTAAGAAATAAAAAATGTTACGGAATTGTCCGAGAATTCACGAGTCTAAAAGCCCCGCGTTTGAACTGTTGATTGCACTGTTAGAATTGTGTTGACGTAGTCTCTATGTATAAAACACATAATAAAACATATAACCGTCTACAGGACTGAGAATTCGCACAACTTTTTTTATTTGTATTCGTCAAGATAATTAAAACTGTAAACGTACATGTACTTTTACTGGGATTCAAAACATATTTTACACATACACATAGTGCATTACGATAAATAATGGTCTAATTTGATAAGTATAGCTGTTTTACCAAATGAAGTGATCACACACACACACACACACACACACACACGGAGAGAGAGAGAGAGATAGAGAGGGGGGCGCTATATATACATATAGCTACTCCACGCTGTTTATAATAATCATATTGTCAGATCGTACAATAATAATAATAATAAAATTAAATTCAGAATAAGAACAGCTTTAGGAACATCTTTGTTGAACTATTATTATAATTTTGGTCGAGGTGTTGTCATATTTGTAGGTGATCATGAGTGGATTTACTTTGTGCATGTGAGCAAAACGTCCAAATTTCAGTAAATTTCCTTTGACCGTTTTTATCGCAGACCATTTTCAGATTATGGAGCCTATCGGAACAGCACTTGGTAGTTGTTGTTGTAATATACCTTTTTAATATATTGAATTCCTAAACCATTTTTAAATGTATTTAATATTTTTTTTTATTGAAAGATATACAGTCCAACCAAAGGCCACTTCTATATAAGTGTCACTTGTTTATAAAGGCCAGTAGAATTGTATCCGAATTGTCCTTGATTCACAATTTTGAACATGTATATAAAGGCCACCTGTCCAAAAGGCCACTTTTACTAGTTCCCTTGCGTGGCCTTTATAAACAGGTTTTACTGTACGATATAACTGTGCCTTAAAAAGCGAAACAACATGGAAATGACTAATAGATTTGGAGGTTCCGATTGACTTGAGAATGCAGAACTAGCCATCTAGAGTTAATCAACATATCTTTGTGTGTGTAAAGGAGTTTATATTTACATGTATGTCTTCTTAAGGTCCATTGATGATGTCACAACAAAATCAACAATAACATATTTTGCATATCTACTGTGCAGCGAAAAAGGGATCTTAAAACTAATGATTGCATGTCCAAATGAGCTGTAATGGGGTTCGCCGCTGTACCAAATTATACCCGCTAACGTTTATGCGGAACACTTCAAGTATTTCCAGTGGATAAAGAATGTGTGAGATGACGTTTTCCCGCAAAAACAACGTCATTCCGGGATTTTGTGACGTTAACGTTTTCCAAAACGTTCCGCACAAACTTTAAGAGACATATTGATCACGTAATACAGCGGCGGACCCTATTAAATGTTCATTGCAACGAGATAATATATCCGAGAAATATCTTTGATGCAAAAGGAAGCTTCGTTATAGATGAAAATCGTGTTAAATTCTAAGGGACTTTTTTAATTCATGCAAAAATCTGACATTGATGTAGTGATGCAGCCTATTCCAAACAATTCCGTTGAGTTATCTCCCATGTTCCGACATAATCCAAGGCTTTGAATTTTTTCAGAGTTGTTTCCCCTGTACTGGTATTGATAATAAGAAATACTTCAATGAATTAAAAACGATTGATATCTCTTCATCTCGTCTTTTCTGGTTTGAAACAACATTACCACAAAAGTCATTTAACACTAACATGCATGATTTGAATATTTGAATTAAAATTGCTTTCAATTTTGAAAGTTCCATGGATGTCATTTTTCATCATATAGAATCATTATAGTTACTGATTGCTTTCTGTCCATGCCCTCACGAACTCTGAAAATACAAAAAATGCATTCACTGATTACTATGAAGTTGAGTGAAATCGAATCGTGTAATGGAGTTTTAAGCCCCAATCAAACTTTTCACACCTATATCAAGGCGGTCAGTTCTGGGATGGTGGAGGAAACTGGGGTTACCGAGAAAAACACAAACATCTGACAAGCGGACTGACAACCTTCTCACACTAGGGTCTTTTCGGAGTTGGGTTCGAACCTAGTCGCTGTACATGTGATGCATACGCGCACGCTTTAGACCACTCGGCAACTGAGTTAGATTAAATATTTTTTCACCTCTAAAAATTTTCTCAAACGCATATGGCAGAGTTTGAACTCGCAATCCTCAATTTTGAAGCCTAGTGACAAAATACATTCACATGTATGGTCATTGCTTCTTGTACATTAAAAAAATGGCTCCTTGGTGATTTTTACATCTGGCTTATTGCCGGTGTTTTGAAATCCTAAAATCTATTTCTTCATTCTTTCTCTTTACAAGCCAGCCCATCCCTTGAAAAATTATTAAAATCCCTTGATAATATAACGTCTAACTCTCACCTGATTGGGATTCGAACCTATGCGGAGAGAGGCACTTTAGTAAACACACGCCTTAGACCACCCGGCCACCATGGACCCGCCAATTTGGACTACTTCAGCCTATCGGCTCGGGAGGGAGATAATAGTCCTTCAGGGAGACAACCCTCCATATTTCCCTCAACTAAGGTCACAATTTATATAATATCTTGACCACTCGGAAGCCGAGATTCCGCCCATTTTCATTATCTCCGTGTTAAACTTTCGACAGGTCTGTAATCACTTCGTAAAAGACCTTGACCGGGTCTGATCCAATACTTGAAAGTGGGTAGTGACTGTTCCTTCACTAAGCACTCGGCATTACGAAATAAAAGTCAGAGTTCTTTCGGATGGGAACTTAAAATAAAAAGGGTCCCGTTTCACGGTAGGCTTGGCACGCAAAAGAACCCTGCTGCATAATGTCATCAGCACAACGCACAGGCAGAATTTCTGCACCTTCGCCTATAACTGGCGACGTCTTGATATAAGTGAAATATTCTTGACTGGGACGTTACTCAACTCAACTCCATAAAACAAAGACATCCAGTAGTCTCACCTTCATAATTTATTTTTCCATCGCCGTCAACATCCGCTTCTGTCATCATTTCCTCTAATTCTTTGTCTGTTAAAGTTTCGCCTAATTGTTTCATTGCAAACCGGAGCTCCTTTGCATCAATGTAGCCATTTCCGTCTCTGTCGAACACTTTAAATGCTGATTTTAGTGAAGGTTCCTGACTCAAACATTCCGGATCTTCCTCTATCGCTTTCTTCATAAATTCTAAAAATTCTTTGAAACTCACCTTTCCATTACCTATTTTAAAAATGTAAAATAGTAAACTACATGTAAGTACCTACATTAAAAGGAATCTCTATATGGAAGCAACCTGCTTTTAGAAGCCCGTAATTTTTTATCTCAAACATTGACAAAATTACAAATGAAGAACTTCAACAAAACAAAAACAGAAAGAGCAAGTGACATAATAAGAATAAGGAAGTGGAGGTGGATTGGCCATGTTCTCAGAATGGAAAGCAGCAGTGTTTGTACTACGGGAATTACATGGCACCCAGAAGGAAAGAGGAAAATAGGTCGTTATAAAACAACATGGCGAAAAATAAAAGAGAGAGAGAGAACACAACTTGGGTGGAAGAGCTGGGCGTCAGCAAGGGCATCTGCGAAAGACAGAACATTGTGGAAAAGGTGTATTGGGGCCTTATGTACCAGCGGACACGAAAAAGGATAAGTGAGGTGAGAAACTTATATTCCAATTACTCCATATTCATATTATTTAAACCTGGCTATATAAGGGCCACCTGTTCATTTAAAGCCATTTTAAACGTTTCTTTGGTGGCATTTATATAAAGGTTTAATTTATAAACACGGCTGCACGAACGCAAGTTAGAAAAAACGTTTTACTAGCCGTATGCTCTCAAAATTCGTTGTCCTGGTACAGAAATATTGGACTGAGTGGTCTGCAATGCTTAAGTTATCTGCGACATTGTGGGCCAGTACCACAGTAGTAGTCCTTGGGCCAAATAGGGTTGACGGTACCACCTGAAAGCACTAAACTTGAGTATTACCAAGTTGTTTAGACATATATGCTGTAAACATTTCTGCATGATAGACCTTCCCAACTCACAGCTTAAGCAGCTAATTTGCATAAACAAAATGGCCGCCAATGCGGTTTTAGCTTTTTCAATTTTTGGATATATATTGTCTTTTATAGCCAATATTTGAATGAAAACAATGATGTACCTACTGTTTTTGATTATGAGGAATGTATTAAAGCTTTTGTCATCAATTTGAAATAAAACCTAATTTGCATAAATCCAATATGGCCGCCATTTTCGACTTTTTTTGTAAATTTCTACTTTAATTTGACTTTTGAATGCAATATCAGATGAATAATGCAATGATTTAGTTTCTAATGTATGTTTTAGAACTTTCCCACATTAAAAACTTAATAATTTAGTTGTAACACACTTAATAAATAAGACAGTAACACACTTTGCAGTATATCCAATCGACTCATCTACTTGTTATGTAATATCTGCTATTAGATGTCAGTTTGGAAAGTGTATAGTAGTGTTGATGTCTACCTTGTGCTTGAAAGATAACTTACACTTTTATGTAGTTTCAGATATAAATGGAAACTGAATTAACCATGGAATCTGAAGATGATGCAAGTAGTAGCCAAGAGAAACGCCCGCGATTACAGCTGGAATCATGTGTTATATGTTCTAAAAAATCTCCTGTTACTGAACTGACGACTCCAAGAGATTTCAACTCATGGACAACTCTTTTGAGAGCTGCAGAAATTCAAAAATTTTCTCCAATTACTAAATATAAACAGCGAGAGGAAGGAAACATTCCATGCATATACTATCACAGACCGTGCAGAAGTACATTTACTCTGAAAAAAAAACACTTGATAACATTCTTGCGAAAGACAGAGATCCTTCACCTGAAAAACCTAGTCAAAGAAAATCATCTATAAGAGACCCTGTGCAAAGCTCTTCAAGAGTGTATGAGTCCGTATGCATTTTTTGTGAAAAAAGTAGCAAATATGTTAAAGGCTCAAACAGTCGTGAGGCTCTTACTAAATGTGTAGAACTGCGTGCAGATGATAAAATTAGGAATGCTGCGTTGCAGAAAATGGATGAACGAATCATGGCTCTTGTTAGTCGGGACATTGTTGCTGCAGAGGCTCATTATCATAAGTCATGTTATCGATCGTACACTAGAGTCTTAGAACCAAGTCATAAATCTGTTCCAGTTGACACAGACCCATACAGTGAAGCCGAATATGAAGCATACAACATGTTATTTTCTTATGTTAGAGATGATATGTTCAGTTCCCCTCGTGTCGTCAAGATGACTGAATTAACACATAAACTTACACAATATATGCAATCTCTTGGGTTTGTTGATATCAAAGAGCATACTAAGAAACATATTCGCAGGAGGTTGGAAACTGAATTTGAAGACAGTTTAAGTATCATTAATGATAACGGAAAACTTCTGGTCATGCCAGATAATCTGACACGATATGAATTAGCTAAGCAAAATGTAGAGTTAATGAAACAACTGCAGATCCATAAAGGTGATGGAAATGACAAGAAGAAGCTACTCATAAAAACTGCGCTTTACCTGAGAGATGAAGTCAAAGGATCAATGGAAAGGAAACCATGGCCACCATTGCCAGACGAATTAGATCAAGGATATCTACCGTTACCGAATGCTTTGACAGACTTTTACCAGTTTCTACTGTGTGGTCAACGGAAGCAACCATCAGATAGGATACAGAGATTTATTCGATCTTTTGCACAAGACTGTGTATATGGCATTAGTGGAGGACGACAGAAGAGCAGCAAACACGTTCTTTTAGCATGGGCCATAAAATCTTTGACAGGAAATGGTGAGCTAATTCAAAGCCTAAATAGACTAGGCCATGGAATATCATATTCTCAGCTGGTGGAGATTGATACAGCGTTGGCTTTGCAAAAGCTCCCCGTTGAAGATGAACTGGGAATTGCCATTCCATCTAATATACAGCCATGTGTGCCTACAACAGTTGCATATGACAATATTGATAGACTAGAGGAAACTTTGAGTGGTGGTGGAACGTCTCACCGTGTTAATGGAATAGCTGTACAGCCTAAGGTACCCACAGTACAACCTGATATAATAGCAGATGTGACTCAAACAGAAAGGAGAAGGAGCATTGATCCCACTAATGTTATGTTACCTCCATATAATGCTGGTGAGAAAGCAGAGCCGCCAATCATAGAGACAGTGGACTGTGACATGGGTACTTCAGCTGCTGAAGCACGTACGAAGAATATATTGTGGACTTTGCTCAGACAAAATAATAAGGAGAATCAGATAATCAGCTCCTGGACAGGACATAATATCCGTAGTCGTGATCAAGTATCTGTCACACAAGACAACATTGGGTATCTTCCTACAATAAATGCACCAGCAACTGAAATGTCAACTATCTTTGAAATTCTCATTCAGGTTCTGAAGCTTATGGAACTTCTACATCTATCCAACATTGTATGTGTATTTGACCAAGCAATGTATGAAAAAGCTATTGATGTTAGTTGGCGGCATTCCGAACGATTCAAGAATATCGTTTTCAGGATGGGAGTGTTTCACACTTGCTGCAATTTAATGGGAACCATTGGCAAACGCTTCCAAGATGCAGGACTTCGTGACCTGGCAGTTGAGTCTGGAAATGTAGCTGAGGGATCTGTGGAGAATGTTATGATCGGCAAAAAGTACAATCGTGCAGTGCGTTTCCATAAACTGGTATACGAAGCACTTTTAAGACTGGCATGGAAAGGATTTTATTCATGGCTTGAGGAGCACCATGTGATGCATTTTCAGGAGCTAAATAATACAATTAGACTTGTTGGAGAGCTAAATGAGGACATATCACAAGAAACGCTTGACTCTCTGCTACAACATCCATCATGCATGTGTACCTTGCAGTTATTCAACAGATATCTTGACCATTTACGTGACTCTAACGGTCCATTATCAAAATACTGGATGTCTTACGTAGACATGGTGGAAATTCTACTGGGATTGATACGTGCTTCCAGGGAGGGAAATTGGTTGATGCATATGACCTATATTCGCAGCATGATTCCATGAAGTTTTGCCTATGATAAACGAAACTATGCCAAATATCTGACTGTCTACTTCGGTCAAATGACCAGGTTACCAATAGAACATCCAGAAATCTACGACAACTTAATGCATGCTGGATTTTCTGTCCAGTTAGGAGAGGACAACCCCTTTGGACGAATCCCAGTGGATCAGACAGTTGAGGAAACAGTTAATAAGGATACACAAACAGCCGGTGGGACAAAGGGATTTAGTTTAAAGCCAGGCGCAGTTTCCAAATATTACTTGACTGCAGAATATCGTAGCGCATGTTTGAGACAATTTAGGGCAATGGTAGATGTGGAAAATACTAAGTTCTCACATCCTAATCTACAGCCTTCAAGAATACGAAAAGATGAGGCAGATGTCCAGTCCCTAGTAGGTCTGATGGAGGATAACTGGACAAACCCGTTTGATAATGGTCCATCAGACCTAATTAGCATTTCCACTGGTACAACAGCTACCCCAGAAATTGCAAATGACATGTTAAGTGCATATGAGATAGGCCAGAATGCCTACACTGATTTCAAGGAAAAACGGATTGGTTCCACAAGGACTCAAAAGTTCCATGATACTTTGCCAAAACAGAACTTGAAAACGTTTAGCAACATGAAGGAACAAAAAAGACTGGGAAATCAAACCGAGAAACTGTCATCAAAGCAGACCACAAAATATTTGGTCGTATTATTCTCATTGCCACTAATAGAAACCTTCAAATGAAAGATGTCTTAAGGCATCCACTTGGTCCCTTGCCATGGGCCCTGGCAAATTGTGATGGAACACTCAAAAAGACTAACAAAGCTTCTCTAGCCAGAAACTTGGAGAAAAAAACAACATCAGCAGATGTGATACCAAAACCATCTGTGTGCCTGATTGATGGAATGAGTCTTGTACAGAAGGTCCACGGGGAACACAAAACATTCGGTGAAGTATCGGAACATCTTTTTATGTCTGTTTTGAACACAGGTGGTAGCAGCAATAGAGTTGATGTTGTGTTTGATGTTTACAGGGACATTTCAATTCAGAATGCCGAACGGGCTAATAGAGTAGATTCAGGGGTTCTCTTCGCAAATATATCCCATGGACATAAGATTCACCAATGGCGAAAATTGCTGTCATGTTCTGGTAGTAAAACATCATTAATTAAATGTTTGACTACCGACTGGCAAAAACAAACACTCCGGGACAAACTCGGTGATAAAGAACTGTATGTCACATGTGAAGATAAGTGCACTCGTATTAGTAAAACTGAATGTGAAGAAGTGGAATGTCTCCAAAGCTTTCAGGAAGAAGCTGATACACGCCTTCTTCTACATGCCAAGCACGCTGCACCTAATTTTGAATCAGTTGTTATCGTAGCGGATGATACAGATGTGTTCATTCTTAGTCTCGCTTTTAATAGTGATATCAGCAGTAATATGTTCATAAAGTATGGAACACAATCCAGAACCCGATTTATAAATGTAACCAAGCTAGCTAGGGTGTTAGGTGATGGTGTTTGTAAGGCACTGATAGGGCTGCATGCATTTACTGGATGTGATTTCGTCAGTGCCTTTGCTGGCAAAGGGAAAGTGTCTGGTCTGAAGCTGCTTGAAAATCCCGTTTTCCAGCAAACTTTTGAGCAGCTTGGACAAGAATGGTTGCTCACTGATGATATATTGCAAAGCCTTGAAGATTTCACGTGCCGTTTATATGCCAGCAGATCACCCATCAAGACAGTAAATGACATGAGATATCAGCTGTTCAGAGCACGGAAAGGTGAGGTCGAGTCTGGTCAGCTCCCTCCATGTAAAGACTGCCTGTACCTACATACACAGAGGGCCAATTATCAAGCTGGCATTTGGCACCGCAGTCTTTTAGCCATTCCAGAGATTCCTAGTCCTAATGGTCATGGCTGGAAGCAACAAGCAGATGGAAGTTTAAGCATCAAATGGATGAATGGAGAGCCAGCGCCCGATGCTGTGTTGGAATTCCTGTCTTGTAGATGCTCAAGAGTATGCAGGTTGCCAGAATGTGTTTGTATGTCTAATGGGATGTCATGTACAGATATGTGTAGACTACCAAACTGTAAGAATACAAAAAATGATGATGATGATGATGATGATGATGATGATGATGATGATGATGATGATGATGATGATGAAACACTTGTAGACATGTCCGACGATGATATAGAAGTAGACGAAACAGATGATTAAATCCATTAGTGTTGTTTTGATATTGCAAAAACACTCATATTTTGTGTGATATTACGTTTGAAAAGCTAAATACTATATACATGTATTAACTTATACTGGTAATAAAACCCTTGATACAGTATCGGTTATGAGCGGGAATTTATGCCATGGAACGAAAACAGTTCCTGCATATTTGACCATATGTGATTATTGGAAGTTATACGTGATTTTTCATGTAATTTGAATACCTCTACAAGCTGATATCATAGAACCATACACAACTGTATTAAATTCATTCTTGTATAATCTAGATTGTATTGCTAATTACTTTTTCCAGTCAATGTTGGAAATATCCTGCTGTATTGACCTGTACAATGCCAAGTATTGCTGAAGCCCCCTCCCAAACCGATATTGTATTTATAAGACCTTGCCACGACTGACTAGATGAACATCTCCAATAAAACCAGAGATGCTAAGGTTTGGCATACACGTAGTGTTTATTCTGCTAAGTTCATTTTTCAGATCATTAACCCTCACTTTACATTTATAGTAACTGTGACCTTGATCTTTGACGTAGTGGCCTCATTACAATCCCAAGCAAGCTCTTGTCATAAGCAACCACTGCTCCAAGTTTTATAAAAAATCAAATGAATGGTTCATCTTTAAAAGCCCGGAAACCATTTTGGGGACAGACAGATGGACGTACAGACAAATGGACGGACAGACAGAGATGAAAACTATAGTCCCCTCCGCTTTAACTTGGGAAGGGACAAAAACAAAACAATAAGATTGGCACCATTTTTCTTAAAATATTCGTTTTACAATTGAATATATAGCCAAAACTGGAAAAAGCTAAAACCGCATTGGCGGCCATTTTGTTTATGCAAATTAGCTGCTTAAGCTGTGAGTTTGGAAAGTCTATCATGCAGAAATGTTTACAGCATATATGTCTAAACAATTCGGTACCACTCAAATTTAGTGCCCTCAGATGGTACCGATAGGTCAAATATCTGGTCTTAGCCCCAAGGACTATAGATCTTTCGCTGCGTAAATGGTCGAGGCTTGAGCTCGAGTGGAGCGTGTTGGAGTAATGTTGTTTTCAGTCCAATCCCAGTCCCATCTATTCCGTCAAGATCCTTTTCCTTTAGATCAAAATGACCAGTTCTAGGTTTGCTTAAGGAAACCGTAGTACCTTCAGAAACCAACCTACTTTCAGCAAATGAAGCAGCAAATCCGTACGTGTGTTGAAATGGACCCGATAATTAATATTGGAGTATTAAGTTACTGAACTTTTGTCAATTCTCATTAATTGAATTCATGATTTTTTATACACGGAAGATTTTTACATTCATGTAGCGATTATTTCACTTATATTTGGACATCACCAGACACAACTGAAATTGCAGAAACTTGTACCTTAATGCAAATGACAAAGTGAGAAGTTTTTACGCATCCAAATGAGTCATCTTATTGGCAAAAATTTGTTACTAAACAATTGGGATTGCCTTTGTTCCACATGATAGCCTCTAAAGTTTGCTCGTCGCAAATTAGAAAAATCATATCAATTCTTGTTTTTTTTTTCAGTAAAAACGGCGTTCTTCCGGGAATTTCAAACATTATGCCCGTATTCACACCTGTGTTTAAGACAGGTTTACCTCTGAGAACAGCTTAAATCTTTTAAACCTGTTTCACACTTGTTTCTTAAGTGCGAGCTCATCTCAAATATCAACACGGGGGTAATCCTGATACACCGCATTTCATTTACGTCGGAGTATTCCGTCGGTTTTTATTTACGTCTGAGTAAAATCATACATTTTTGGTCGTTACGCTTTACGTTAAAGAGCAAAGAAGACGGTTTTCATATAACTTCACAAAAACGAATTTTTAACAGAAAGCAAAAGGTTATTCGCATTATATTTAATGGTATTTAACTGCCTCATATAAAATTTTGCAAGAATTATTGATATTTTTCACGTACCTGTAACATTTCTATTTTTGGCAGGTCCCTTTGTTAAGCAGCTGATTTTAATAAAGCGGTTTTGGATTCAAATGATGTTTTTACTCAAAATTCTCAAGAAATGTCTATACTTTCATAAACTTGCGAAGACAGAAGCTTTATTCTGCTTTTAGCGAAATATCATGTTTCGTTTAAGCGGAGTGGCATAAATGTTACGCTTTCCGACCAGCTGTGTTATGTTTTACGTGAAGACATGTTACGCTTTCCGTTTAATATGATTCGCAATTGACAGAGCACACTCACCGTTATAACTTTAGATCAAACGTCTTTCTCGATTAAATCTTCACTTGTTGTTTCAGAAATGATTTAGAAAGGATTCAATTTTTGAAAGAGAACAAAACCACACACATTTAGTAACATTAACCAATAAAGAACAAAACAACATACAATGTACATGCTTTTATACAATACGCTTCTCCCAAAAGGAAACACTTGGGAAAGTGTAAACCGACTTATAGATAGTTATACCAATTGCACAAATAAAACTACAGTTAATCCTGCTGATAAAGGCAACTCAAGGGAACTAGTAAAAGTGACTTTATGGGCAGGTAGCCCTTATAATTATATAAGGTTCAAATGACATGAATAAAGAGCAATTTAGATACAATTTTTCTGACCTGTAAAAGCAAGTGGTCCTTATATAGAGGTGGTCTTTAAGGCAAGTTGGACTATACGTGTCAAAAACAAACATACTTATCCATTTCCGAATCACAATCCAGAAGCAAAGTAAAAACTTTGGAACTGACAAGTTAGGTTAGATGCTGCCTGTATGCCCATATACATTTTTTCGAACCTTCTAGAAGGATCTAAAAATAGAACCCTCTAGAAAGTTCGATCTAAATTTAGATCGTATGAACGTACACGGTTGGTTATGACGTCATCTTCTAGAAAGATCGTGAAGGTTCGGCTGACGTCACGAGGACTTTCTGTCTAAATATAGAACCATCTAGAAAATTGGATCTAAAAATAAAACCGTATGACGTCATTGGAAACTTCCAGAAAAGTTCGATCTAAAAATAAATCCGAATGAAGGCACTGAAAAACTTAGAAAAATTAGAATGCGTAATAACATTTCTGACATGTTCTAGAATGATCTTGCTGTCTATAAAAAAAGGACGTTTGGAGGTTGAAACGAAACCGTTTTACCTATGTTTACATGATGGGACTAGACGCACGTTTATGTTATGGAGACCCTCATTTATGTTATGAAGACGCCCGTATACTTATTCACATAAACTGGAACAGAAATCCATATGGTTTAGAGAGATTTATAAGATACAACTGTTTCTATCATTTTCCAAATACGAGACATTCTGTTACCTTTTGGGATTTATTTAACGACAGTCGGTATCTGGAGGATAGAGAATACTTTAAAAATAGGGTACATTATTTTTACGATATCTTGAAGGACAAGATCCAGAAGGGCGATGTTTATTTCTTTCTTGATGGGGACATTGAAAAGAGAAAAGTGAAATTGAGCAGAGAAGAAACAAGGGAATATTTAAAGTGGTTCGAAGAAGTGTTGGAAATGGTAGATTGGTTTTACGAAGATCCAGAAACTGTCTTGGATATTACAGCATAATGGGTCAAGGGGATTAATGAAACGATCCAGAACTTTCTGGAAGAAGCAAATCTAAAAATAGACAGAGATCAATATTATTATTTTTAGAAACCAAAGAGTATGCTCTGGAATTTTCTCGAATAAACATGAGATAAAGAAACAATGGAAGTATGAGATAAAGAAACAATGGAAGTGAAGTTTCGAGAAGATCTATTATTAGAAACCCGAGAGGATAATCTGGAACTTTCGGGTAAAAAAGTCATAAATTAGAAAGAGAACAATAAAAGCGAAGTTTCGAGATCAACTATTTTTAGAAACCAAAGAGTATAAAACCTCGGGATTTTGTCTGTTCGACATCATAATTTTCAGAAGAGATCTAGAGATCACACGTATGTTATATGGTATAAGAGACTGAAAGATATACTATACAGAAAAATGAAGGCGAAAGTTACAAAACCTGTTAAAAGATCCCAAGGAAGGGGAATGGGAAGAAAAGCCATTACAAAAGAAGTGAAAGATAAACTGCGATGCAAATTGTTTATCGATGGTAAAACGGATCTCCTAAATATCTCTGACGAGACAACACAAAACGTCGGAACACAGTCTCATCAGAAGGACAAAATAGAACCGACAGCAGATAATAAAACTCTAGCTTCAAATGTTAAAGATGTTTGGTCTGTAAATCAGACAGATGTGGACAAATTGATTGAGAATTGTATGGATCTTCCGACACAAATTCAAGATAACGTTGATCTGTGTTGTATCCACTTGGGAGATGATCGATACGTTGTGGCCAAGCAATTTAATGGCAAGATGATGATACACATCAGACAATATGCTAGAAATGATAGAGGACTATATCCTACGAAAACAGGAATAGCATTAGATTTAGAGAAATGGGCGAAATTGGACATGCTATGTTACAAAGATGTGACAGACTGTATAAAGAACTACAAATGTAAGCAGGAGGTGGATTATAGATATCATCTAGGAGAAAACGTAAATGTGAGCATCAAAACTGGTTACCCCGTCGTCCATATAAGAAAGTGGTTTCTTCCTGAAGGTCAAGACTGTGTTGTTCCAACACGTAATGGAATAGCCCTGACCTTTGCTCAATGGGACCAGTTGAGATGTGCCATTGATTTCGTGGCGGAATTATTGAAAGAGCAGTTAGCTACAGTGACATTCTGCGAGTTATCGGACGATCATTTGAATCAGATGGGATTTTTTCAGTGCCGTAGATGTAATCCCAACCATTATATGGACTATTAAAATGTTATCAAATTATTTGTATTATTATTTGTATAAATCATATATTTTTTAATGTAAAATATATGTAAGATGATGCACATGTTGAATACCATTGTTTTATATAATATGTAATTTATATATTCATAATAAACAATTAATCATAGAGTCTAGTGTTTTTGTTTTCTATTCAAATATGTTTTCTTTACATTATTTTGTTCAGTTGTCTATATATAGAAGTTTTGTAGACGGAGATGTTCATTTCGTCACGAGTTTTTGGAAGGCGTAGTCACTCATAGAGTGCTAACGATGTTATCTCCTTCAGAAACAGACTATTTAGATAAAATATGGACTGATCCAAAACACCCTGCAGCTTTTGCAGGACCCGAAAAATTGTATCAAATAGTTAAGAAAGAAGGTCAATTTAACATCGGCCTGAGAAAGATTAGACAATATTTATCTGATCGAGATGCATATTCACTCCAAAAAAGAGTCCAAAGAAAATTTAAAAGAAATCACATCATAGTACAAGGCATAGACACGCAATGGGATGCCGATTTGATGGATGTCAAAAATATCTCGAAAGAAAATGAGGGTATTCAATATATCTTAGTGCACAAGACATATTTTCGAGATATGTGTTTGCAGAACCCCTGAAACAGAAAACGGCTAAACACTTTAGATGCTTTGAAAAAACTGTTTTCGAAAGGTAGAAAACCGACATTGCTGAGAACAGACAAAGGGAGAGAATTCAATAACACTATCGTTAAAAATTACTTGAAAAGCGAAGATGTTCATCTTATCTTTACGCAAAATGAGACGAAAAGTAATTTTGCCGAAAGGACCATTCAGAATATGAAAAACAGAATGTACCGCATGTTTACAGAAAAAAATTCATATAAATATATCAAGGAATTAGATAATATAGTGAGTAGTATCAATAATACGCCTTCTAGACCATTGAAAGGAATGTCACCTGCAGATGTAAATAAAACCAACGAAGACGAAGTTAGGCTAAACGCCTATCTGGTTCGGACCAAAACAAAGCTAAGAAGGAAACTAAAACACGTTATAAAGAAGAAACGAAAACCAAGAAAGAAACAAATTTTCAAATTTAAAGTAAATGATAACGTACGAATTACACATTTAAAACATCCGTTTAGAAGAGAGTACGACCAAAAATGGACTGGAGAAGTGTTTAAAATACAGAGAAGATTCAAAAGAGACGGAATACCTGTTTACAAAATAGTAGATTACAATGCCGACCCCATACAAGGAACGTTTTACTCTCAAGAGTTACAAAAAGTGAATAAAGATGAAAATAGTATATGGAAAATCGAAAAAATTCTAAAACGGAGGAGGGTTAATGGAGAAAAACAAGTCTTAGTGTCCTGGTTACATTATCCATCGAAATTCAATTCTTGGATCAAAGAATCGGATCTGAAAGAAGTATAAATAGGATCAAATTTTAAGGTGGACTTCATTTCTCAAAGATATGCTGAAGCGCGTGGTTCTCAGTTCTAAGGATAGTGCCCATATTTATCCAGATAACAAGTGTTACGATTTTAGAGTATACCTACCAAAACAACTCGCATTAAGTGGGAACTCGACCATCTCGTTATTGGAATTTACGTATCAAGGAACCAAGACATCAAAACCAGAGTTATTTATTTATTGTAATTTGTGCGACGATACCATTGTAGGGGAAAGAGAACTGCCTCTCTTGAGACGCATCTATTTAAAAAGCAGTGATAACTATATTTACGACCAGCCTTACGAAGTACCTCTAAAATCGGTCGTGTTTCAGGACGTACAAATCAGTATAAAAGATTCGAATCACGAATTGGCTTCATTTCTTCAAGGAGAAGTGACATTGACGTTACAATTGAAAGAACGTCTTTTCTGATACCATGATAGGCTCACAGTACGTGTCTGATCCCAGAATTTGGAAATCGTTTTATAAAAACATGATGACGGGGAAATTCAATCCGAGTACATATAGAGGACGTCAAACAGGTGGTGGTGGAATAGCGGGAATGTATTCCAAGAAATCTTATGTCATTCCCGTCAATTCTAATGCCAAAGAAGACGAACCCGAGATCAACATCGTAGGTCAAGCTGTAACTCCCGTAGCTGCAGTAGAAGAACGAGCAAAGTCAGAAATGAAAGATACCATCAAAGAAAAGTTACCTCACGTCCCTGTTCAAAAGAAAGCTATAAAAGGACAGAAACGTAAGAAAAAGATCATTTCAAAGACAGACACCAAGAGAGCATCACGTCAGAAAAAGAACTCTAAGAGCCTAGACAGGAAACGAAAGAATCCCTTTTCGGAAGGATTTAACATTTTTAAGAGATTGAAACATTAGAAAATGGCTTATCTCAACGATAAAAACAGAGACATTGCACAACCTGCAGAATTGTCAATTTTTACTTTACCTGCTAATCAGGTGGCAGTCGACAAGATTTACTTTAACGAATGCCGTCCCGTTTCCTCCTTCAGTACAGAGGATGCTCCCATTGAAATCACTGTACCTGGACAAGGAAGCGAATATATTGATCTCAGAAGGTCTAGATTATATATGAAATGTAAAATAACCAAAGCCGATGGAACAGCTTTGCAAGACCAAGAAAAAGTAGGGATCCTTAATTTGCCTTTACAGACGATATGGAGCCAAATCGATACTTACATGAATGGGAAGTTAGTGTCTCTCAACACCAGTCATTACCCTTGAAAGTCGTTTTGAAACAAATATTATCGAATGGCAATGATATATCACAATCCCAGTTACAATCACAGCTTTTCTATCAAGACACAGACGATATGGATTCGGGAAATCCCGTGAGCGGTTCGAATGGTGGCTTAAATAAAAGATATGATTTCACGAAAACTCAGCAAGGAATTTGATCTGGAAGGACCTTTGTACGAAGACATATTTCGGTTAGATAAATACCTCGTGAACGGTGTTAATTTAACCTTGAAATTCTTCAGAAACAGGGCGCCGTTTCTTTTCATGAGCGAGGAGACTTCAGCAGACTACAAGCTACACATACTGGACATTGCATTTAAAGCGTGCATGATCAAGGTGGACAATGGCGTTTTAATCAACCATGCAGAAATATTGAAAGAACACAATGCAAAATACCCGTTAATTCGGACGGAAGTGAAAATGAATACATGTCCTACAGGATCCGGTTCATTCATTTGGCAGAACGTTTGGTCTAACAATTTACCGACCAAGGTCTATTTTGCCTTTGTTTCTCAGACAGCGGTCAATGGAAGTTACACGAAATACCCTTTTAAATTCCTTAATTTGGCCGAAGAAGTGGCATTATTCGTCAATGGCGAGAGTGTACCCACCAGACCGATGAAGATTGATGTGTCAAACAGAAATTACGTGACACCGTTCGTGAATCTATTTGAAGTAGCAGAAAAATGGAACAAAGATGCTGGGCTTCAAATCACCAGGGAAAATTTCAATCAAGGTTACACCGTGTATGCATACAGTTTGGCACCTAACGACTTGGGCGAAGAATATATAAACCTGGTTCGGCAAGGGAACGTTAGATTCGAGGTGAAGTTTGCAGCGGCCACCACGGAAACATTAAACTGTATAGCCTATGCGGAATTTCCAGCTTTGATTGAAATAGACCATTCTAGAGATATCAAATACACCCAAGTATGAATACGGAACAGTTACAATGTGTCATGAGGGAAAATAGATGTTTGGCTTATTTCGTGAAAGGAATTTATTCGCCCGATACGTTGCCGAAGAAAGTGACGACATACCCGAGTGCATACGTTTGTAATTCTCAAGAATCGCATCTTCCCGGTGAACACTGGGTAGTGTTTTGGTTTCTGAACGATGAATATGCAGAATTTTTCGACAGCTTTGGAAGAAGACCGGGATCTTATCACAAGAACTTTGTGTCGTTTTTAACTTTAAACTCTCAAACATATGAATTTAGTGCTATAAACATCCAAAACCGGCGATCTATTGTTTGTGGTCATTATGTACTGTATTATTTGTTAATGTGAAAATGTGACATTATTCTCTGTCATTAATTTTTTGAAATCGTTGTCGTCTGCAGATCAATATGTGTATCGATATATCACCGAATATTTCCAATGTTTGTAAATAAAAGATTGTATTAGCAAAGCAAGCTGTTTTTGTTATTTACGTATAAAACCGTTCTTTCATTTGTCACTTGTTTGTTAAACACGAAAGAAGAAGATGTCTTCAGAAAAGTGGTGGCATCATCATTCGTTATTACCTTTTAAAAGTCCCTCTTTAATTCTTCTAAGCGGGAGCACCATGTCGGGGAAAACAACCTTGACCTACGAAATACTCAAACACCAGATTGGCATGTTTGAGACACCTCCAAATAAAATCGTTGTTGCTTATGGAGAGTGGCAACCTATGTTTGATGAAATGGAGAAGTCGATTTCTAACATACTGTTTCATCAAGGTCTTCCTACAAGAGAGGATATTGAAGAATGGAGTTCCAACACGGATCACACGTTATTAGTGATAGACGATCTAATCGCACAAGTGACGAAAAGCGAAGACACGTCATATCTGTTTTGTGTTACTGCCCATCATAAGAGGGTGTCGGTGATGCTCTTGACCCAGAACCTGTATATGCCCGGAAAGTATTCCAGAACTATATCGCTACAGTGCCAGTATGTGATACTATTTCGGAACGTGAGGGATGCTCGACAAATAATTACGTTTGGATCGCAAGTATTTCCCGGGAAAAGAGAATATTTCAAAGACGCTTACCAGAAAGCAACGTCAAAACCATATGGTTATTTACTTCTCGATTTGACGCCGAGTGCACCAGACCGTGAGAGACTTAGAACTCACATTTTACCCAATCAAGACACCATTCTTTTTGTACCAAAAACATAATCTACCTATCTATATATATATATATATATTATATATTATATATATATATAATATATATATATGTAAGTGTTGTTGACTTTCGTCATTCTTAGAAGAATGAGTCGAAACATTCAGACGTATGTGCCTTTCTTAACGACATTATTAGAAGCCAAACCCAAACAGAGGCGTGCACTCTTAAGTTCCCTAACGGAAGATCAATTTCGAGCTTTACAGGAAATCGTCTTTAATATATATAAAGGAACAGTGTCATTAACAAATCGACAGATCAAGAGTTTACAACCCTATGAAAAATTGTTTCAGTTGATACTAAATAAGAGTACCAAAAAGAGTGTGAAACTCGAGAGATTAATCAGACAACGAGAGTTCCTATCATCTATTTTAAGATTGATACTGAATGCTTTAAGTGATGGCAAAAGAACTCGTTGTACTCGCAAAAGAAAAATATCTCAATCTAATGAAACAGAGCCAGGAAGAGGAGAACCAGAACCACTTAGAACAATCGACGACATCCGAGAACCAAAAAGCTTACGAACGCTTGCCTGAATCCCATAAATTGACCGAAGTACTGAAAATGACGGTACCAAAACTTCTTCAAAGGAAAGCCGAAGCGTTGATGCATTTCTTGATTCAACAAAATGTTATAAACTGGAACGACCAAGGTGAAATCGTTGTGGATGGAGAAGCTATAAAGGGTTCTCATATAATAGATCTCATTAAGAACATACTGAGTCGACACACTGTACAACATCCTATAGGTTACTTAAAGTTTTACGAAGTGTTACAGTCAAACAATACTCCGTCTGCATTCATGATTAATGAAAATCCTCGGTCGACCAAAAGACAGCAGAGAGGAAAAGGTTACGTAGTGATACAGAAAACTAAAGGCATTCCACCCGGAATAAGAAGACGTACCGGAAACATCAAGAACAAAAACAAAAGACATTGATGAAGTGGTTAACTTTTTAATCAAATAATGATTTAAATATATGTACAATATTGAATAAAATGTCAAAATCATTGTTCATTGTCTGTTGTTTTTTCAATATCCATAAGGTAACGTGTCAAATGTACTTTTTGAATAACACGTTTGGTATACACTAACTTGTATTTCTTTTTTTCCACACGATTATATAATTTCCTCTTCCGTTTATCTCTACAAATCTTGTGTGGATTGACTACGGTAATGTCTTCATTTTTCTTATTGGTCACTAATTCCAACATAGAATCGAAGTTTAGTCGTTTGCCGTTGTTATAGTTGAGATTGAACCCTCTGATCTTGCAACATGTGTTGTCTTTATTAGTTCTATAGGCATACTGTTTTGGCCCACCAGAAACGAATAGTTCTATGTATTCGTCTTCGGGTAACTCCGAGGTCAGTTCACCTAGAAAGTCGCCGAGTTTGGGTTCCTCCTCGCCTGGACGGGACACGAAAATCACCGAGTCTGTATCGTGATACAAAACTCGATCTTGTAACATTTCTAGAATACTGTATAACTTCAAACGCGCCCAACAGGTTGTGAATGTGGCGATAAAAATGTTGGTTTGAAAATTTTCCTCAACCATACATTCCCGGTTTTCCCAGCACACATGGATGATATCATTAGATATGATATGGAAGTCTTTGACGATCTTTTTAGGATCCGATATACATTGAAAAAACTTGTCCGCTTCTGAATCGTGATAAAAACAGTTCTGTGGCATGTTGAGTCTCTGTCCAAATTTCCCCCAGAAGCTGTTGAGTAATAATTTCGCTAAAGAACGCAGAGCTTTATTTTTACAAATGTTTTCTTTATCCAGTCTAACCCCTCCTTTTCGTAATACTGTTCCGTGTAACGTTCGAGGTCCTCATCGGTTTCGACCCATGCTGGTCTCCCACTGTTTTCTTGTTTTATCTTCAGAAACAAGTTAATGTAGTCTGTGAATAAACCTCCTTGCATGGTTTCTGAATTGTAGTGGGTGGTATTATTCCAATGGTAGATTTCATAAATTTTTAGAATTTTGTACCCTAATTCCTTGGCTTTGATGAGTTCGGAGTACACCACGTTCCTGTTATTGCTCTTTGCTCCTCATTACATCTACACGCTTCTTGGTGTTCTTCCTCGGCACACGTTCTACACAAAGGAAACATCAATTTCCCGTTACAATTCATGGGCAATACCGGGAAATATAACCCTCGTGGTGGAAGCACTTTCACCTTGGCAATACCAAAATACAACTCTATATCTACAAAATCACGTGTAATGATCTCTGGTTCTTTCACTGGATAACGTGCGTATTTGTTCACATAAGGATAAAGGCCTGTCAATAGACAAACAAATTCATATTGTCAATATTAATGTTAAAGTAATGAAACACAAACATGTCAATACATGATCCAATCTTAATCCTAGAAACTTTTATATAAAATATGATAACTCTCTATCTATCGTGTTTAGATCACAGAGTTCATAGATTGAATACAATTGATATATCATAATATCACCGTATTGATTAAATGTATATATCCTTACTTGTAAAATCATAATATTTAATCTGTTCATTGTCTTTGACCTCATATTTCAATTTAATCGCATTACATCTTCCTCCTTTAAATGATTCTTTTGCTTCTAAACGGGTGGTTAAATCGAACGAATTCACTACATCTCTGGAATATTTG
The DNA here is from genome assembly GCA_021292105.1 of Anadara kagoshimensis. Taxonomy (NCBI): domain Eukaryota; kingdom Metazoa; phylum Mollusca; class Bivalvia; order Arcoida; family Arcidae; genus Anadara; species Anadara kagoshimensis. The sequence continues at coordinate 14,277,457 of CM037863.1, read as the reverse complement.
TCCTCTTGAAGAAGATGATCGAATTCGTGTTCCCAGATATAGATATACTTCATTCCTCTCTTCTGTATTATATCTCTCTTTTTGAAGGTTAAGGCATAAAGTTCTTCTAATGACTGTTTAGTTCGTGGCATTTTTAATTGATGTCTGTTGTCAGGGTAACATGTTTTGCATCCATGAAAGAGACAGCCTACTCAATAATAAGTAAAGAATAGAAAATATAAGAAAAGTTGTAAATCAAAAAGTTAAAAAATTAGTAAAGAATTATATAGATATAGTTATACACTTCATGAAATAACAACAAAAATGTGGTCCGATTAAAGTAAATTAATGACAAAATCAGTTTCTTTTACATTGAAAACACCAGTAATTACCTAAAAATTCATAAACGGTATTGCTTGAGGCACAATATCCATCAAACTTGTATCTAGTTCCAGCCAATGGCACCTCCCCGTCGTTCAAAGCATGCTGTATATGTATTGGAGTTCCCATTTTTTTACTTTTATGCATGATTAGTTCTAACCATTTTATTGATTTTAAACTGTATTGATCCCGACAATAGCCATTAGCAGGAACTTGTGAGATCGGGGAATCCACAAATTTGGTTTCTTCGATAGTGAAATCCGTTGTTGTAATTCGATTTGGTTTACCCAATCTTCTTCCAATTTTACGTGTAATTCTCCGTTTTGTTTGTAAGCCGATGTCCATTCCATGACGTCACCATCTGGTTTGCGTAGTTTGACTTCCCAGTTTTCTGGTAAAAATTTCGTTCGAAATACGGTCGAACACACCGATGCTATTGTAATATCATTAAAAGGGTCAACCGATCCCTTCATTTCCACCTGTGGATCACCATCTTCGTCGATATATGTTTCTTCTTTGCCCGTGATAGTCATTAATATTTCCCGGAATTTCAAACATGCTTGCCTCAAAATATCGACATCGCTACGGCAATACTCAACAATTTCAGTCTTAAAATCAAACGTTGCTTCTTCCAAGATCTTCTGTTGGTGCCATGACAGGAATTTTTCTCTTTCTTCTATAGACATGTAATCACAACCATAGTAATGAGGATCTGGATATGATCCAACATAATTGAAATTTTCCTGTTTGTTAAAAAAATGTGGAAAGTATCCCTTCTTCAGCTCTATGAGTCCAAACGCATCTGGTAAATCAGAGAGTTTCATTGGAAGAAAATTTAAACTATCGATGATACGTATGTTCAAACCTTTTGTAATATGCATGTACATGATTTTAGATCCAGAATATATGATCTTGTCCGGTCGTATGGATTGGTCAATCAAATATTCCAGTAAAAAATAACCATCAAAACTACGCATGTTATGCGCCAAAACGGTAAAATCTTTATGGGTCTTCTCGAACAGCCATTGTCCAAACTCTGTCATTGCACTATTCCCTTCAAACTTCATTTCTCGAAAGCCGCACGTTTTCTCACAAGGCGGACATTCGTAACATTGTTCTTCTTTGTTGTACTTTTTACATGTATTACATCTAGACCCACATTCTTCACATTTCGACATAGATGATAGTGTTTCATTCATACAAGTTGTACACACCTTCTGGGCAATTACCAAATTAGCTTTGTGTTGATATTTTCCACACTGACTGTCTTTACAATTGCTGCATAACGAACATTTTTCACAGAGATTCGTGGCTGTGCAATTGCACTCAGTGTTGCGTTCTGTTCGATAACCATTTACAAGACATGATCTCGTTCTGTGTCGTCTCAATATCAAAAAATATAAATTTACAGTGACTTTTCTTTTCTTCTAATGCACGTATGTAGCATAAATGACCAGGGTCCACGTATTCTTTGCAACACCTGCATAACCATTCTTCACATTTGTGATCCTGTCTGTTCCTTTCCTCTGTTTTCATTGTCTTATAACAATCTAAACACCTCCAATATAGATCACACATGGAGGCGTCATCTTTGCTTTTTCTTTTGCGCTTGACCAAATGTCTTTCAAAGCATTCTTTGGATCTGCAAGTTATGTGACATTTTATACAACTCATTTGCGTCGATTCATCCACTAGACACCCTTTTTCGTTACATACATAGCAACTGATCTTACAATCGTGTCGTTTCTGATATGGTTTCAAACAGAATTCACAAAATTTAGAAGATCCAAAAAATCCACAAATATTAACAATGGTGTGAAAATGAGAGGATTCGCCATCTCCGATCAAATACACATACAGTCTTTTCCTGGTGCTGTCGCTGGAGGGCACTCTTATGAATTTGTTTCCCATCCTTGCACTGACAACCAAAACGTCTACATCCAAAAAATCTTCGAATAATAATATATCATTCATGTTAAGGAAGCGATCGATGGTAACTCCCACCAATTGACAAAACTTATATGCCAATTCAGTCTGGCGATTCGCATGCTGATCCCGTCTTATCATTTCGAAATACCAGCGTGGACATGCTTTGTATTTTAACACTAAATCTTCCATAGATTTTAAAGAGTCATTTCTTGTTCTTTCATGTGTCAGTAGTAAGGGTATTGACGCGGAGAAATCCTAAAAGTATGGAGCGAGCCAAACAAGTATTGTCTTGGTTTTTAATTTCCAAAATAGATCTTTTATTGGCTATGGAACTGTTGGGTCCAATCAAACTGTTGACCACGTGGCCTCTCCCTCCTGCTGGTAATTCCATAGTTCCTACATCTAAATAAAATCCATTGTCCATGGCTAGATCTTGATGTGACGTCAACGTGTTCTCTAGATAATTCAGGACAGTATCTGCATTCAAGTCATCTAGTGGTCTCAGTGGAACATAAATAGGATTTATCAAGTCGTCATGATGTATGATGACTCTCCCAAGATCCGAACCTTTGAGATCTCTCTTGGCTTGGTTTAACACATCATCGAACATGTTCTCCAATTCCACGTTCAAGTCCGATAATTTCTGTCCTTCTAAGGCCTGGTCCGGATTGAATTTGACCTTATAATGTCTGTCGATGACTTTATTATTGAATGTTTTCTGACCCAGGTTTTCGATTTCGTACACGAGTCCACCACCATTACCACCACCCGATTGTTGATTAACTGCATCATCCGAACCCGTGCTGGGACTGGTAAAGAAGGAATCGAATCCTGTACTCGGTCCCGATACTGGTGAGTGGCATTCAATGTCGTCATCATCTCTCTTACGTCTCTTGGCTGGCATAAATGCTCCTAGCTCTTCAAGCTGTTTATGAATATCGGTGTGTTGGTCGAATTCGTTTCTATCGTCGAAAACAGCTTCACACCATGGACACTCGAGCGGAATTGAACTTATGCCGGAGAGTTCGTCAAGTTGTTCGTGTATGCTTTCGTGCTCTATGAATTCAGAAGCACTGGTAAACTCTGCAGAACACCACCTGCAAGTATTGAAAGATTCAATCTCTGCACCTATATCATCGAGATCCCTATGTATATCTTCGTGCGATTTCCAATCAATATAGTTATCGAAAACTGCACGGCACCATCTACATTTGAATCCCATCTGTAAATGAAAAAATAAACAATACTTTCAACCCTTTCAGTACTTTGATTTTATTTCAATGCAGCCAGTGCTAACAGTACTTTGATTTTTCAAAAATTTCCGAAAAACTACTTCCTACATATTATTAAGCTTGCAATTTTATTTTATTTCTTCTGGGTTCTCTTGTGGTCCTCCCACTCTACCAGAAATGTGCCAACATTTTCACCACACATTTGAAGAAGCGATGTTGGGAGATTTAAAAGAATTTTTTTTTAATATATATATTTTTGGAGAAAAAATATCAACAAAGTACAAAATAAGTGGATTAAAAATCAGCATTACTTAGTAACATCAATCTTAATTAGACAAAAAATTAAAAATTGTGTCTATGGTGAGATTCGAATGCCGGTCGTCAGATCCAAATGCCGTCAGATCCAAATGCCGCATGTTTTTTTTTTAATACAAATTCTTAGTAAAATAATAGATAAACAAAAGTCAGCATCATTTGATTTAAGAGTAATCTAAAATAAGAAAAAAAATATTAAAAAAAAATAAAAATTGAAAGAAAAAATTCTGTCCTCGGTGAGATTCGAACGCGGGTCGTCAGTTTCAAATTCCATCACGCTACCTATTGAGCTATATCGGCTTACTTCCCGTTCGTTTTCATATTTTTACGTTCAACACAAGTCATTAGAAATAGAATCCAGAGGAAATTGACGTGTCAATTGTTTTTTTAAGTGAAAACATTTTATGACTACACTGTTTTGAATATAAATTTTCGATCGTCACAGCTGTTATAAGTCTATCCCGTACTTATGAGATTTACCTCCCTTTGTACATGACTTTACGATCTACATGGTGTTAGCGAAAATATTAAAACTGAAATGTTTCACTGCAGACAAAGAATATTATCGATTCTAATTGTTAAAATTAAATTCAAACCCAGTTTTTGGTAAGGGGTGATTAATATGACACATTCAAATTTGCACCACAGTAACTATATATGACTTCAACATAAACAAATAAACAAAATGTTAAATGATTCGGAAACCGGACATTTGTATCAACGTCGCCGTGTCACGGTGAAGTCTGTCATCGGTTCATTTATATTTTTAATTTAATATCATTTAGAATAAATAACTTATTCTGATAACCGTGTTAATACTAGGTAACCTTTAACACAGGTGTCACGTTTTAAAACCTTAGACTGTTCGTATGTTTTATCTCTTTGATCACGTCCCAATTTGCTGTTAACTGATGATCAATGAAACCGCGCACCTTTGACCTGAAGCTTGTGAAGGTACTGCACGAGCTTATGTTAAATTTGGACAACAAAATGTTCAGTCTCCCGTGAATGTTTCGAAGATGAAGACGCAATTCTTATTGTGTTCAGTTGTTTTGTTGTTTAATTGTGCCAATATAGTTTTCTTGCAACATTCGTCTACTTGTTGTACACAGTATGGTTTGTACTACGAATGCAGAAGTTGCAGATCAATTTTATTTTCCACAGAAAGAGAGATATACGTAAATTTATTATCATCAAGAACTGTATGTGTAAAAGTTTTGCGAGGAAAAATAGGATTACTGAGGGTGAAATCAGCTTGGCAATTTTCAAATTTGTGTACATCAAATGTTGAAAAAATCATCATGAAAAATATGGCTAAATCCTGCGGTAAGTATCGTATTGTAACCGTGGTTCTTTGACAGAAAATCACACGATTCAGTGGGTTGTTATAAGTCGTTTATTTGTTGATATATCACAAGTTTATAGGATGATTCACATCAATGGATGTGGTCCAAAGATGATAAAAAAACTATGGACTGCCAAACAACTTCACATTTTCGCACCTTTTAAATATGTGTATGAAGAATCTGTAGGGACAATGCCACACCCAAACAAGCCTCATATATAACTGCACAGAAAGCAACTCTTATACTCACTAGCAATTCAACTTGTAGTGAACCAATGAAAATGGACCTTAGATGACCAAAGGATATGGTCAGTGAACCAAGAAAGATAACTCAATGTAAACAAACACAAATACAGGGTGACACAAAAGACATCACAGTACAGTACAAGACAAAAGAATTCAACAAGACAATTTCAAATTTAAAACAGATAATTTATTAAAACTATATATTTACAATATCTTACAATAAATTTCAGTCTGCTACAAACTTCCCCTCTTCGAAAAAGGATGTCCCCATCCGCTACTTCTCTGTCACTACTTTAATGATGGCTTGCGCAACTGCATCTTCGACATTACTGAACTCTGATCTCATATGTCTCAAGTACTCTGCTCTGTTCATCCAATCATTCTTTACTGTTGCTCTAAATGTTACAAAATCCTTGAAGTATCTGTCCGGTGGCTTTCCTTTAGTTTCCCTTGCAGATCTACGTAAGTGCTGTTCCGGTTCAGCTAAATCTGCTCTATCCTGATCTAATTCCATTCTTTGTGAAGACTCCAAGGAATTCTGTTCTGGTTCTATCTGTTCTGTAGATGCAGCTGGTAGTCTGACCTCTGTACTCTTCAATTCCGACATTTCTCCAGAATGTACAGCATCTGCAGTATCAGTATGATCTGCAACACGAACACTCGCATTGTCAGGATCCAAGCATATGTCATCTACATCCATAACTGCCCCATTATCTCCTAAATCAACTGGAGAGTCCAGAATACCTCCTTCTCCTGGAAGGGTATGGCCGTCACCATCTGGTACTGAATCCTCCATTTCTACAGAATTAGTACGGTCGTCACCGGTATCCTGAGAAATATCAATATTATCCACAGCGGAATCTGTATCGTCATTGGTTACTATGACGTCATCCACTTTTGAGGCTTCCGGCAAAATTATATCTAAATCTGAACCAGAATCTGAATCCGAGTCTGTTATTTGGTTTGTCGCATCCGGTGTGTCACTTTTAGTTTCTCGCTTCGTCTTGTTGCGGAGCCAAGCTGGTTTCGGTGGTAACTTGGGCTTTGGCTTATGAGTCGTTGAATGTAATGGAAGTGTACCAATGGGTAAAAGAAGATTCCTATGCAAAGTGCGCTGTCCTCCAGTTCCATTTTCCTTTTTGATGACATATACTGGAACTCCAAGGTTTGGCTGCTTTAACACAACATAAGCGTCTTCTTCCCATTTGTCACTAATCTTATGCTTCCCATCAAAGGCCACGATCCTCACCAAAACCCTATCACCAACTTGAACAACTGCACCTCGAGCTTTATCGTAATTGGTTTTCTGACGTGTCTGTGCTGGAGATGCTTTACTAGCCAATTCATAGGATTTGCTGAGTCGCTCCTTTAAGTCTGCTGCATACTTTGTATGTGACTTGTGGTCTTCGTTAAGATTAATCCCAAAAGCTAAATCCACTGTAATCTGGATAGCGGCCCAAACATCAACAGATAAGGGACTGGCCTGTACTATCGTGTCTTGCACAATTATAGGCGTGGACAAGAGCAGATATATGACTCTTCCATCCAGTCGTTCTTCTGTTGTGGTTGTAAAGTCCCGAGCATATCAAGAAGTGTGCGGTTGAATCGTTCGCACATTCCATTACCAGATGGATGATATGGTGTGGTGCGGCTTTTGTCGATTCCTGTGGTCTCACACAACTCTCTGATGAGATTACTTTCAAAGTTTGCCCTTGATCGAGTGAATGCGCTGAGGGAAACCATAGTGCACAAAAAAATTAAACAGTACGTCAGCTGTTGTTTTCGCTGTTTGGTTCCTAGTTGGCACAGCCGTGCATACCGAGTAAAATGGTCAGTAATTACGAGGACATTGCTGTAACCGCCCTTCGAAGTCTCCAAGTGATATAATCGATGCACACCAATCAATTCCATAGGTTGGAGTTGTGACTATATTGACCAGTGGTGCTCTTATGTTCTTTGATGGTGTCTTGCGTAAAATGCATCGTTGACAATTCTTTATATATTCCTCGGTATCCTTAGCCATGCCAGGCCAGAAAAAACCTATCTCGCAGTAAGCTTAGTGTCTTGTCGCGCCCAGGATGACCAACATTGTTGTGAAGACCTTGCAAAACATCCTCAACATACCTTGATGGCAACACTATTTGTTTCCTAGGTAGTCCATCCACATTAGTTACACGAGTGAGAAACTCCATTCTCAAATTGTAACTGATGAAATACTTTAGCCATCATCAAACAATCCGATGCTGTTCCTTTCTTCGGCTTCCTCCCCTCCCTAACGGCTCTCATCCATGAAGCCAAAAACGGATCTCCACTTTGAGCTGATCTCCAATTGCGATTAGTGAAACTGCATATATCCTGGCCCAGATCTTCATCACCAAAATTTTTGTCTATAACTGCAGCATCACAAGGCAAACATTCAATAAATGGACAAGGACAAGCTGCTTGACAAACTGCTTTGACTGAGTCAATACTCAACTCTTGAGGCTGAGATGCATCCTTGGAATCCTCCAGTTGCTGATCGGTAAACCGTGATAAGCAATCTGCATCAACATTACTTTCCCAGGACGATACTTAATATCAAAGTTGTATTCTCCAAGTGAGGCTAACCAACGGTGTCCAGTGGCATCAGTTTGGCTGATGACAACACATAAGTTAGAGGATTGTTATCTGTATATACAACAAATTTACGCCCATAAAGGTAATCGTGGAATTTCTCTCAGACACTGCCCTTTAAGCGCCAAAAACTCTAACTTATGTATGGAGTAATTCCGTTCTGCCTTACTGAGACCCCTACTTGCATATGCAATGACCCGCTTAACACCTTGTTGTTCCTGATATAAAACTGCACCGAGGCCAACTAAACTAGCATCTGTATGGAGTTCAAACGGTTTGGTGAAATCCGGGTATCCAAGAACAGGGGCTGAGGTCAAAGCTGACTTAAGTTGTTCAAATGCCGCTTGATGTTCCGAATTCCAACTCCATGATGACAAATCATAAGCTTGTTTCCTTCGGTGCTTCTTTATGGGAGGAGGCATTAGTTGAGACAACGGTTTAGCAATTTTACTGAAATCCTTGACGAATTTCCGGTAATACCCACAGAAACCCAAAAATTGTCGGACCTCATCTGGATTCTTAGGTATAGGCCATTCTTTTACTTTCCTGATCTTTTCCGGATCTGTAGCTACTCCATCTGCTGAGACAATGTGCCCTACATATTTAACTCGTTCTTGTAAAAATGAGCACTTTTTTGGAGACAACTTCAGACCACATTCTCTAAACCTGGTAAAAACCTGATGCAACCTATCCAGATGTTCCTCATAAGTGCGTGAAAACACAATCACATCATCCAAAAACACCAAACAAATATTGTGATTGAGCCCATCAAGTGTGTTTTCCATAAACCTCTGGTACGTAGCAGGAGCGTTTGATAATCCAAAAGGCATACGTACAAATTCCCAAAAACCCAATGAACCAACTGTAAATGCAGTGCGATGTTTATCCGCTTCATTGATTTCCAACTGATGATATCCTGACTTAGCATCTAAGATTGTATAATAACGATTTCCAGCTAACGAATCCAATATCTCCTCTATACTGTGTAATGCATAGTTATCCTTTTGAGTCCTAGCATTAAGCATTCTAAAATCCCACACATACGCAAGGAGTTGTCTTTCTTTCTTACCAGTACAATGTTACTACTATATGGGCTATGTGACTTCCTTATAATACCACATGCTAATAATTCCTTTAAATGATCTCTAACTTCATTATACATTGCCGGTGGAATTCTCCGATGTCTCTGTTTGAAAGGTGTATCGTCTGTAAGTTTGATATAATGTTTCACTCCTTGTACTTTGCCAATGTCCAAATCCCCTTTTGAAAAATGTCCTCATATTGCATTATCAGTTGTTTTAAATTAATTAATTCATCTTCAGTTAAGTGTTTTTTCTGCAAAACTTATTTTATCTAAAAATGCTGTTGAAATATTTCAGAAGTTTGTAAATTCTGTACAGATGTATCCTCCACCTTCACTGGTTGTAATTCGCATATAATGCTGCGTGGTTTCACAACGACAGTCCGTCGTTATGTTTGAAATTTCAACATTTATAAGTCCATTGTTGTGATATTTATAAGAGTGTAAAGTCGGTGAGATGTCTAAGTCTGTTGATAATGAAGTGTAGTAGATTGAAATGGTTGAAGAAGTGCACATGTGTTATGGTATTTAATCTCTTTGTCAACAAATCCTGATATAGCCACAGTTTTATTTGCAGGTATAATGATATTTCTTGTTTCTGCTGATCGAATAATTCCAATGCGGTTACTGTTCTGTTTAAATTCTTTTCCTGTAGTGACAAGCATCTAATGCTAGATAACATGACGTATGTAAATCTGCTGTTTGTAAATATCGGGCACCAAACTTGTTTTCACATACACTCCTCATATGATCCATTATATTCGTACCAAGTAATAGTGCATTGGTATTATATTGACTATCTGGAACTACTAGTAGAAGACAGTGTTGTTCCTCATCAATAGGTATACCCTTACAGCAATATCTACTTCTATAAATCCCTCATATGGCAATAAAAGTCCATCCGCACACTCAATCTTAAGTAAATCATCCAAGGGCATTATGGGTATTTGAGATAAATTATTGTCATAAAAAGTTCTACTAACAGTACTAACTGTACTCCCTGTATCCAATAATGCAGTGGCAATAATACCATTAACTCTAACCTCCACCTCATTACACTCCCCAACTAATCCACTTGGTACCCCAGACTGTTGTAAATTCTGCTTCATACAAGGGAACCTCCTTTTACAGTCTACCAGCGTCCCCTTCTTCGAGTAGACCTCCTGGAGTTTAAAGTTCCTCTGTGAGAAATGATCCAACCTAACTCTACACCCAATCTGTAAATGACCTGGCTGTCTACAGCGAAAGCATACTGGTCCCTCATCTACTGGTACTTCGTCAACCACAACATCTGGTTCCTTATTCTGTAGTCTTATCATCCTGTTGTTGATGAGGTAAATTCGACTTCCAAAATTATTATAACCTCTACTTCCTCTATTGGACCGACTAAAACTTCCTCTTTGATGTTGAATTGACCTAAAACTTCCTCTTTGATGTTGAGATTGAAATTGGTTCTTTAACGATGTTACCTCTGTTGTCAACTTATTTATCATCCCTCTTAATTCCTTCATCTCGGAGCCCTGATCATTTGAACTTACTGCTGCCTTTGACGTAACTTTATTATGTTTTGTATCTCCTGACCTCCTATTTCTGTTATATTCCACTTCCCTTACAGCAACCCTCAACTCATCAAAATCATCAATGGTTTTGTGTAAATGACCACATATATCCTGTAGTTCAGGTCTAAGTCCCTCATAAAACATTGCTTGTAGTTTATCATTAGCCTGAGATCTTGAAACCTTTCCTGAATCAATAACCCTGTTTAAAATTTCCTCTAAACGACATCCCCATGATGTAACATCCTCATTGGCTAGTTGTCTGGCACTATAAAATTCCGCCATGATCTTTTCCTCTACATCAACAGGACCAAACACTTTTTGCAACTTGCTTACAATCTGACTGACTGATGCCTCTGTACCCAATCTCATCGCTATTCTTAATGCTGACCCCTTAAGTGACCTATCTATCGCATTTTTAATGACGCATTCTGAATATCCAGACTTTACTAATCTTTCAACCTGAAATTTCCAAATATCAAATGTTGAATCCGCTTTGCTATTACTGTCACCTGAAAAATGTTCCAAACGTGGTGGCTGCATAGATGGTGCTGACATTACAGTAGTAGCTGATGACACTGCTGGTGTTGTAACCGATGACATGCTCATAACAGACGATGTTGTTGTAGCCGGTACTGCTGTAGCAATAGATGCTGACGTTGATAATGGTGTTACCGAAACTGGATGCTTTGCCGTTACGGACTCGGTTTTAGGCACATCCTCATCTGTAGATTTCAGATAATCCTTCATAAACTGCCTCAATTCCGCAACAGTTTCCAATTTTGGTTTAGTGCCCATCGTTGCAAATACTTGCAGTAATTTTAATTCCACCTCAGATAAACTTTCCTCTGGGTCCTCAACATTTAAGTCATCCTTTAATTCATCCTCTTCAAACTTAAAAGCCATGATTGTAAATTGCTAAGATAATAATGTGTAATAATGCGAATAAGTGATGTATAATGTACGGTATACAGTTGTTTATTGTTGACGACGATTTGTTGCTATATATGATACGCAGTTTATGACAATGTGTAATAACGACGAGTTGATGTAAAGATGACGTATCAAAAATAACACAAAAAATCCCAAACCACAAATCAACAACACGACAACTAATCCAACAAATGATACACTTGAGGCTAAACTAATGATCCCCCTAGATCACTAACTACACTGGTGATCCCCCTAGATCACTAACTACACTGATGATCCCCCTAGATCCACCAGTCTCAACTATACAATACAATGATACAATGTGTGAAATACAAATTATATGTGATCATAATATATACAATTTTACCTGTGACCTTTATATTTGTACAATTAAATATAACCTGTGACCTTAACTAACTGAAATAGAATTTTATGGCAATATCACTATAAAACGACGGAATGGTACTGACTGCAAACAGCGCGATGTCACGACAAACACGGTATGAGTCGGTTATAACATAAAATACATATAACATATAATGAACATATATACATACAAAGGATTGAACATAAAGTAGAAAATATAAGCAAGAGCGTTAGAGCGTTCTAAGGGCGTTAGAACAAACCCACTGAACACTTGCTGATGGCTACCTGATTGTGTATGCAACAATTTATGGACAACTGTAAATGTATGGCACAGTATGGACAATGTGTTGAAGTGTGTATAATAAAGTTAACTTTATTTGTATGCAGAGAACAAATAAAGTAAAACTATGGGTGGTAGAAACAGAATGCTATTAATTGTTAATGCACTCCATAAACTTGCACACAAAAACTGAACTCACCAAAAAAAATAATAGCCTTTGTGGTCAATAAAAAAATCATGACCTGTTTGCATTGGAAAAACAAAAAAAAAACAATGAGTCACATCAGTCAATAACATAAAATAAAATGCCTAAGTGTTGCCACTTGGTATACGATCAAAATACACTGTATACCAAAAGTATTATACAATATAAACAAATATTTGGGTCACACGGGATAACAAACAAAAGTAGGTCACACGGATAATAATAATAATTACAAAAATATTATTATAGATCTAGTAACATAATAAATCAAAATTGGGTCACGCCGAAAATAAATAAATAAATAAATAACCAGGGAACACAGGAACAATATCACATGCGATATAATGTCAAATAAGCATGTAATGATAGAACGATAAACAATTGTCAATGCATCATAATCTATAAAGTCAGAAGAACACGTTGTCGTTGTTATGATGAATGTACAAATCTGTAAACTGTCGAAAACGACAAATGGGAAGAAGACGCTTATGTTGTGTTAAAGCACAACGAAAACGAAAACGACGAAAAATATATAACAAGTCCTGCTTGCAAAATCGCCAAGTCTTTTTTTAATCGGAAATATATTCAAATCACACACGCGCAATATAAATTACCTGATCAGGCTTCTAGAATAATCACAAATTCAATATGTAAAACTGCAAACACGTTATACACTAAACACTAATTTCTTCTTTCTATCCAACCGGAAACGGAAGTTGCGTTGGTGTCGTCCATTCTATAACTGGTAGAACACGTTGGGCGCCATTTTGTAACCGTGGTTCTTTGACAGAAAATCACACGATTCAGTGGGTTGTTATAAGTCGTTTATTTGTTGATATATCACAAGTTTATAGGATGATTCACATCAATGGATGTGGTCCAAAGATGATAAAAAAACTATGGACTGCCAAACAACTTCACATTTTCGCACCTTTTAAATATGTGTATGAAGAATCTGTAGGGACAATGCCACACCCAAACAAGCCTCATATATAACTGCACAGAAAGCAACTCTTATACTCACTAGCAATTCAACTTGTAGTGAACCAATGAAAATGGACCTTAGATGACCAAAGGATATGGTCAGTGAACCAAGAAAGATAACTCAATGTAAACAAACACAAATACAGGGTGACACAAAAGACATCACAGTACAGTACAAGACAAAAGAATTCAACAAGACAATTTCAAATTTAAAACAGATAATTTATTAAAACTATATATTTACAATATCTTACAATAAATTTCAGTCTGCTACAGTATGTGTTTCCTCTTAACTAAACATATGTATCCGTCTGTGTCAGTTGTCATCACATTTTTTTCTTATTCGATGATTGTTTAATTATTGTGTTGTGTAATAATATTAGAACTTTTTAAGTCAAAAATGGAAATATTTCTCATACAATTTCGTCTCTTATAAAAGATTCCTTATTACATAATTTTAAGGAGATTATTACCAGGTAGATGCACATTAAAGTCGGGTACATGTAAATAAAATATCGGGTACTACAAGACTAAGACAAGGGTCAAGGACCACTACGTTGGCCTACCTCACATTGATGTTATTATTTAATAAAGTCGAATCCCTATTCTTCAATATTATTGACAGGTAAATAACGGCTAATATGCTTAATCTATTAAAAATGGTATTTATAATACACTTATCGTAACGAATGACGAAGCAATATAATTTATATTTCCAATGGTAATGATTTTTTTTTTTTGCATGCAACTGTATTTTCAGATGAACCACCGACAAGTCATGTGCATTCAAGCACAACCACTGGTGTGAACACAACGATCGTGACTACTAAGTCATCAAGTGTCACAACTTCTAGCACTACAAAACCACACAGTGTCACAACTTTTAGCACTACTACCAAACCATCCAGTGTCACAATTTCTAGCACTACTAAATCATCCAGTGTCACAATTTCTAGCACTACTAAACCATCCAGTGCCACGACTTCAGCAATGACCTCATTTAGCACCACCAGATTTAACATCACGACCGCTTCAAATAAGATCACTTACACTACGAATTACACTGCTATTTTCAGTGAGTATTTCAATATATCAATTACAAAAATACCTAGTATTTATAATAAAACTTCTAATTTCAACACAGATTCTCACTATTTTTGGTTCCTCTTGATCTTAATAGCTCCATGCGCAACAATTGTCATTGCATGTGTATGTATAAAATATAAGCGAAGGCTATATAAATTAACTAGAACTGACAACAATATAGAGGGTGTTAGGGTAAGGGCTAATACATTTGAACTAGATGAACTGAACGAAAATGTGTTGTATTCAAAAACACCTGCTAATTTAGCAAATGAGCATGTAATCGACCCCTATGATAATCATAGATTAGCAGGATCAATATCTAGCCTAAGCGAAAACTTGTATGAAGAATTTTCTTAAGATATCAATAATAATAATAATAATAAATAAATAAATAAATTCGAGAAATGTATTCAAAAACTATCATTTTTTGTCTTCTTTTAGTTCCTATTGCCATCGTCATTACACTATCGATTACAGTCATATTTGTTGTAAGGCTTAAATTTCGACGAGCACATTCTGCTTTAGCCTCTGACACGGAGACTACACGTCTTAATCTCTATGTTAACCCCACCTACACCGCTGCAGCTGCAGCTGAGAACATGGAATTGAACACTTTAACAACACCAACAGCAACTAAGAGAAAATCGAGAAAATCAAGAAAAACGATGAGAAGCTCGCCTTATTACACAAGGTCGCAAGTCAAAGAAAATTGAGGACTTTTGTTGACAGACCTTGTCTGATTTAGGATGTGTGTGTGTAACAACATCAGCAGCAACTAAGAGAAAATCGAGAAAATCAAGAAAAACGATGAGAAGCTCGCCTTATTACACAAGGTCGCAAGTCAAAGAAAATTGAGGACTTTTGTTTACAGACCTTGTCTGATTTAGGATGTGTGTGTGTGTGTGCGCGCGTAATGTCGGTATCCTTTAATAGTGTGAATTTGACAATTCATTTCATTTAATGTTCATTTGACAATTCATTTGTCAGTTTATTTAATTTTATTTTGTATGCACCAAAGTTATTGTGTCGGTTCTAATCGCAAGTATTTCGTAGTTCACTTAAAAGTGTGAATTTGACATTTCATTTAATGCATAATTGACAATTCATTTAATAGTGTGAATTTGACGATTTATTTAATTTTATTTTGTATGCGCCAAAGTTATTGTGTCGGCACTAATCGCAAGTATTTCGTAGTTGATTTAATAGTGTGAATTTGACAATTTATTTTTTACTGCGACAGAGTGATCGTAGTTTTTTGTTATTTAAAGCATGCATTTCGCATTTTCATACAATAATGTGAATTTGTCCAAGTGACAATTTGTATACATGCGTCAAAGTTATTGTGCTTACTAGTCATTAGTAGTTGAATAAAAACTAGTAGTTTTTTATATTTAAATAAATGATACGATAATCATTTACCTTAGTCATCTCCTATTGTATATATATATACTCCAAATATCTTAAAAATTCATATTTAAAAATATAAAAAAGATAACATCTGGATATTTTTTTTTTCAGAAAAATAAGACTATAAATTTCAATAAAAATATGTTAATGTTATGAGATAAATCTAACTAGTTCTACTACCAGCCTAAAATTTGATATTTTAGTAGACTTTCGTTATATAAAGGATGAAACAGAATACATTGACGTAAAGAATATAAAAATAACAATCCTTTAATGGTGTGAATTTGACCATTCATTTCATTTAATGTTCATTTGACAATTCATTTGTCAGTTTATTCAATTTTATTTTGTATGCGCCAAAGTTATTGTGTCGGCACTAATCGCAAGTATTTCGTAGTTGATTTAATAGTGTGAATTTGACAATTTATTTTTTACTGCGCCAGAGTGATCGTAGTTTTTTTTGTTATTTAAAAGCATGCATTTCGCATTTTCATACAATAATGTGAATTTGTCCAAGTGACAATTTGTATGCATGCGTCAAAGTTATTGTGCATATTTTTAGTATTTGAATAAAAAAGTTTTTATCTATTTAAAGAAATGTTTTGAAAATTATTTACCTTACTAGTCATTAGTATTTGAATAAATACTAGTAGTTTATTTTCTATTCAAATAAATGATACGATAATCATTTACCTTAGTCATCTCCTATTGTATATATATACTCCAAATATCTTAAAAATTCATATTTAAAAATATAAAAAATAACATCTGGATATATTTTTTTCAGAAAAATAAGACTATAAATTTCAATAAAAATATGTTAATGTTATGAGATAAATCTAACTAGTTCTACCCAGCCTAAAATTTGATATTTTAGTAGACTTTCGTTATATAAAGGATGAAACAGAATACATTGACGTAAAGAATATAAAAATAACAAAAAACAAAAACCAAGCCCCATTCCTATGTAGGATAAGCTATGGCAGAGAACGTTAGTATGTAAGTATATATTTTATTTTCATTTTATTTCAATATGAATTTATTGTAACTTTGTTCATTCCGTTTTAACTTTTGGATAATTAAAATAGAATTGTTTATGCATTGAACTATTTGATTGTATTGTGACGTTACCATCTGTAAGTAAAGTAAGGGCCAATGTGTGCCACGCCGATGTCGCCACATGTGACATTCGTCCGAAGAACACCTATTTTATATATGGTGTCCTTCAGATATTAAACTATTTTTGAATCATTCCTACTTTGAATCTTAATGTAAAACTCGCAGTAATGACAGACCGGCAACTTTTTAAAATTTTGCATATTGTTATAATTTATTTTAGAGTATCTATTAGCAGTGAAGATGACGAAATGTTAGCTAAAGTATCTGAAGAAGAAATAGAAGTAAAATCTAGAACTAAAGAAAATCAGGGCCCCATAATGTCAACTCCAAAAAAAAATCAAGAAATAAACCAAGGTGACCAAAGTTTCAATAAAAACATAGTGGAGTTGTCACCACTGAAGATGCTTGATCTATCTATGTAAGTGTCCATTTATTTTTATTATTATTATTATTTATTTTTAAGAACATTTTTGTATAATGTTACATTGTTGTTTATGTATTTTAAATGTGTTTTACTTCTCACACCTACCGTGGCACTTGTCCTCACTTTAAAAAAGTCACGCCCAAAAGGCCTAATGTTTTCAAGGGAGCTGTGTGAATAATGAATGTGTGTGTTTAAAAACACGTTCGAGAAATACGATACGTGTGAATAATTTAGATACATGTGTGCTTGGTCTTTGATTGAATTTTTTCTACTTACAGAAACAGTGAAGACCTTGCGAACAGCATAAATTGGGACCAAGCCGTGGTCATAAGTTCGGTGGATCGTTTGGACCTCTTTAATACCGAGAGTGAAAGGTAATTGATGGGATATTATTTTACACATTTTCCCAAGAAATTATGTATTAGTGTCGAGTTTCATTTCCATTTTTCTTCAATTTTGACATCGCCAAAGTGTAATGTGGTTAGTACCTATCTGTCTACTAATTTACTAATTATATATATTTTAATTTAACAACAATAGTTTATCAAAATATGAAATTTAAATGTTTACAAGAGGTTGAAAAATATCATCCAAGAGACCAGCTGTTAACATTTTTCTGTCAACGCTTTTCATCCCCGCCAACATACATTCTTTGTCATAATACATTCTAAAATGTTCATATTTTCAGGCAAAGACTTGTTGATCGACTCAACTATATGATGGCTGTTAAATCAGGATTACGCTTGACAATGTCAAGACTTGCCATGGAGTTGTATGACGTTGAAAGTAAAATTGAGACCATGAAAATGGATCTTAATGTAATGCTGTTTAAAAATCAATGAAAAATGTGCATCGAGGAAATCGTTATATAGATTTATATTGAAAAAACGTTACATAATGATATAAACTGGAAGTGACAGTGACTGAGTAATTTGTATTCATGTATATATTCAGGAAAATCACACACACACACACACACACACACACACACACTTGAACATAATCGGAAAACGTTACATAATGATATAAACTGGAAGTGACAGTGACTGAGTTATTTGTATTCATGTATATATTCAGGAACATAATCGGAAAACGTTACATAATGATATAAACTGGAAGTGACAGTGAGTAATATATTCAGGAAAAACATACACACAGAGAGAGATATTTGAACTTCAGAATGACTGAAAAACTAATTAAAGAAAACTAAATGATAAATGTTTCATATTTTGGAAAAACATTTTTGTACGTTTATTCGATTTAAGGGGAAAATTCTATGTTTGTTCGTATAATTTTTTAAACATCTGTCTTCTAAGATCAAATCATATTTCAAGTATAACATTAATACTAATATGTTTCAAAAATAGACAACAGTCAGTATTAATGTGAAAACCAACAGTGAAATGTCAAATAAAGTGTAATTATCATTTAAAATCTTTTTTTTTAAACGTCGAAGTTGTCTTCAGTCGCATAGATCTACTATGTTATCAGACAAGATTAAAACAAGATAAAATCTTTGATGTTACCGAATTTGTTCATCTAGTGCTATTGTAGCAAAGTTTTTCGTACGCCGAAAGTTGAACCATGGAACTACCGAAAACAGTATCGTAAAACATAGGCTTCACAAACGTGTGTGTGACTATGTCAAAGTTTAGCGTTTTTCTCGATATAAGTGAAGTGATCTTTTATAAGTGAAATAATCTTGACCGTAAAACACCATTTTAAACTGGACATTTTATAAGTGAAATAATCTTGATGGACCGTAAAGCACCATTCCGAACAACATTTATTCTGGAAATAATTTTGATGGAGCGTAAAACACCATTCCAAAACAAAAATTATTCTGGATACTTTTATAAGTGAAATAATCTTGATGGAGCGTAAAACACCATTCCAAAACAACATTTATTCTGGATATTTTCATAAGTGAAATAATCTTGATGGAGCGTAAAACATCATTCCGAACAACGTTTATTCGGGATATTTTATAAGTGAAATAATCTTGATGTAACGTAAATCTTAATGTAGTGTAAAACACCATTCCAAACTTTGGCAACATTTTATAAGTGAAATATTTTTGATGGAGCGTAAAATCGAAACAAAATTTATTCTGGACGATAAATGATTTTGTGTTGAACAAATCTTACATCGGGAATCAGAATCTCTGGACCAATTAACTAAATTCTGATGATTGATCACACACGGTATTAAATTCTATTTGGTTTTAAACATGGGTTAGGTACTAATAATAGATTTTTTATTTAGATATAAGTTATCTATTAATACATCTAACCTTGTTACTTGACACAGATGATTGTCTTCACGGTCCGTGGTGACTTGAATTATAACTATCGCAGATCAACACCCAGCTTTTATACTTTTTTATAATCATTCTAGAAGTTTCAGTTTTCAATTACTTTTTACGAGATCATTCTCGAACTATCGTGACACCCAGCTTTTATAATTTTTTATAATCATTCTAGAAGTTTCGGTTTTCAATTACTTTTTACGAGATCTTTCTTGAACTATTGTGACATTTTTTCAAGATTATCTTTGACTTTAATATTTTTCTGAAAGTTTTATATTTTAGTCCTATTCTTATTTTAGATTACATATTATACCAGTTTTTTTTTTACAGCACTAGACAACTGATTCCTCATCAGTAGGGCTTGGATCAAAATCATGAAACCCAATATGTTGGACCCAATTTTTAAATTCTTGAGTTCTAAATTAGACATCTATCTTTAGATTTTTCTCGAATCTTTCAATACGGGTTTATTTTTAGATCGGAACTTTCTAGATCTATCTTTCTAGAAGTTTCCCGTGACGTCATACGGTCTAAATTTAGATCGAACTTTCTAGAGGGTTCTATTTTTAGATCCTTCTAGAAGGTTCGAAAAAATGTATATGGGCATACAGGCAGCAGTTAGACACGTGAACTTCCACCAGGGAAGTGAGGCCGGGTGCTCCGGAAGGATAAGCACCTCCTGTTTAGCTAGCTACACCCGTCACGTGTGCAATCAAAATTGTGTGAAAGGAACATGGAACTATGAGACGTCAAATATATCCAAGGCAATCCTGGACACTGAGACATCAAACTTATCAACAATACTGTGATGACGGCCATAAAACTTTTTGAGGGCCTTGATAAGCCTAGGCTTGAATATCCCTGAGTCAACAATTTATTTGCAAGCAGCCTACTTCGTTGTACAAAGTCCCCGTAGTGGGAACAAGCTCTACCATAGCGTATTTATTGGGAAACAAATACACCATAAGCAGGAGAAGCAGGTATATTGCTGCATAAAAAAGGAAAGTTGACAATAGAAAAATTGAAGTCATCACGTTTGTCATAAAGTGTCAAATGTAGCCATTCTTGTGCGTCATAATTCAGGTATAAAATGTGTGTTAAATACCATTTTAAGCAGGAAAACTGTTCATATATATGGTTTTCAGCCCACCTGAGCTATGGGCTCAGTTGAGCTATTGCAATCTATCTATCACCGTCCATCGTGTGTCGTTCGTCGTTCGTAAACTTAACATTTTGATCATCTCCTGCAAATTGATGAAACTTTGTGATTATCATGCCTGGGTAACAGGAATTTAAAATTGTGTTAGGGATTTGGCCAAGCCTAAGAAGATGGCTGCCGTTACTACATATAGCAAACAAGACCAAAAATCTTTTTCTCTGAAACCAAAACCCGCAAGCAAATTTCGATTGGATATTTGGAATCAGGATATATAACTGCGAATATGAAAATTGGACGAAAATATGTTATGCGTGTTTTGCGTAAAGTGTGTAATATGTAAAACTCAACAAAGGCTGTACTGTATGGAGAATTTACTATATTTCTTGTTTTGCTATTTTCTTCGAATTAATGTCAAGATCAAAGCTCAAGGTCATGTCCCAGTTTATAATCTTTGATTAAAATTACTTTTTTAAACATTTTAGGTGATAGTTAATGCATTGGATTTTCAGTTTATTGTAGATATTGACATGACAATCATTTCTATACATAGATCAAGGCCGTTGGTTCAAAAGTCAAATTCACAAATGCACAAGTAAACCAAAATGGTTAATTATCTGCACTGATTATTAACTTTTTGTATAGGCATGTGTGTTAGAACATTGGTGATCATATACATTTAGATCAAGATCATGGGTTACAGATATAGAAAGAATACTGAAATGGAAACAACTATATAAACAGATAATGACATCACTTTCTACATATCTCACCCAACTTTTAAGCTCACACGTGTTATTGTGCTGAGACGACCATTGATCCATTGTAAATACTCAGGCGAGCGTTAAGGCCCCATCTTCCTATTGTTGACGGGGTTGCACGGAGTGCAAATCCGGTTTATGATAAAGTGAATGGCGGGCAGGCGGGGAAAATAGGGTACCTACTTTGTGAACTCAACTGCTCCTACAGTTTTCAACCAAAAACCTTGAAACTTCGCAGAAATTTATTATATATACATGTATTGAAGAAGTGCATCTGACTTTCTGGAAATATTTCAAGATTTTTTTCCCATTTTTCCAGACTTTGAAACTTAGTCACTTTTTAGCAAGTATTTGAACTGGGGGTACCTACTTTGTGAACTCCACTCCTCCTACAGTTTTCAATCAAAAACCTTAAAACTTCACAGAATATTTCTATATATATTGAAGATGTGCACCTTACTTTTTGGAAATATTTCAGGATTTTTTCCCATTTTTTCCAGACTTTAAAACTTAAATCAGTTACCTTGTATTGTATATATCAAAAGATTATCGAAGATGTGCACCCGACTTAATTTTCCAGAGTTTGAAAAGAGGGTACCTATTCCGTTATATAACTCCTCCTACATTGTTTAAATTTTCTTCCATACTTTACACCCATTCAATAGAAATTTAAAAAAACAACCCGGCCCATTGAGTATTTGACCCATTTTTTATTTTTAACTTTTTAATCTAAGAGTATATTTGAGTTGGATTATAGTGTTTTACGCCCCAGTCAAGATTCTTACACAGATATCGAGGCGGTCAATTTACAGATTGTGAATTAAACAAGTGTACCAAAAGAAGCCGCCGACCTTCGACAAGCGAACTGCAAACTTTCTCACACTGTCCTAGGTGGGACTCGTACTAAGGCGACCAGAGGCACTATGCTCCATAAGGCCACTCTTTAGACCACTTGGCCACCCATAAAACACCATTTCACTTGACTGGGGCGTAAAACACAATTACCTTATTCAACTACATTCACAGATGAAAAAGGTAAAAATTAAAAAAAAAAAAAAAAAAACCACATAAATGAACTGCATTGATCCTTTTCAAAATGGTATTTCTCGCGTAAGGTTTTATTTATTTGTGTAATTGGCATAATTATCTATAGGTAGGTTTACACTAATCTAAAAAGACGTTCAATCTAAAGTTATAACGAAGAGTGTGCTCTGTCAATTGCGAATCATATTAAACGGAAAGCGTAACATGTCTTCACGTAAAACATAACACAGCTGGTCGGAAAGCGTAACATTTATGCCACTCCGCTTAAACGAAACATGATATTTCGCTTAAAAGCAGAGTAAAGCTTCTGTCTTCGCAAGTTTATGAAAGTATAGACATTTCTTGAGAATTCTGAGTAGAAACATCATTTGAATCCAAAACCGCTTTATTAAAATCAGCTGCTAAACAAAAGGACCTGCCAAAAAATGGAAATGTTACAGGTACGTGAAAAATATCAATAATTCTTGCTAGATTGTATATGAGGCCGTTAAATACCATCAAATATAATGCGAATAACATTTTGCTTTCTGTTAAAGTTTCGTTTTTGTGAAGTTATATGAAAAACCGTCTTTTTTGCTCTTTAACGTAAAGCGTAACGACCAAAAATGTATGATTTTACTCAGACGTAAATAAAAACCGACGGAATACTCCGACGTAAATGAAATACGGTGTATCAGGATTACCCCCGTGATCAAGGTAAATCTAAACCTGGTGCCAGGTAGGTTTATATACTGATTTACAACAAGAATTACAATGGAAGATTACATTGATGCGATTGAGAGGCTTGATATGATTGATCTGATAAACAGAAGACCACAGGTTTTTCGTGATAGAACAGACCCGTTCGTTTTATATGATGATGATGACTTTTTCAATAGATTCCGTTTCCACAAGCATAACGTTTTGTATATTATGCAAATTTTAGGAATGCACTTGTACTAAAACAACAAAAAAGGTTCTAAGTTACTCCTCTTCAACAACTTTTGATAACATTACGATTTTATACAACAGGAACATTCCAATTAGTTGATGGTGATTTAACCAACAATTTCTAGGGTCGTAAAGTGTAGACGGAAAGTTAAGTGCCTGCGCAAAGTGAAGCTTTCACTGTGCTAAAATTTAGTCCTTTCCTACCAGCCATTACTACTTGAATGGTGAACCACTTGAGTCTAGGATCAGGAAAATCCTGTTTATTTTCAGTGTGAAACATGGATAAAATATCAATTTACAATCGCTAGAATGTAAGCGTCAGTATTTTTTGTTTTTATTCATAATTATACGATTACATGGATTGTCTATTTACCTTAAATTTCTAACAAGTAGTAAATAAATTTTATGTTAAGGCCACGCCAAATAAAATGTTAGTTAGCCGGATTTTTTTCATTACTTTTGTGGTATTATGTGTGTGCATTACTTGCTCAGATTTCATGAAATTAAAGTAGAGGATTTTAGGCTGAATTTCAAAATCGTCTGGGGAGGATGCCTTCGAGACACCCTATAGCTAACTCCTTATCAACGAGAAAATAACCCATCCATTCCCTTCTGAAATTCCTTGGTCCGCCACTAAGATGCATGACAAATGCCACTACGTTTTTATAGAAAGGTAGACGGCAGTGTTATTGATATAAAATATAATAAATTATTTTTCCATCGATTTTTATACCTGTATTAATTGTCCTTTACGGAAAAAATATAATATATACTGGTAAAAAGACACATATTACTTTATCTATAATATACCGTAAACATCCTAAAAACTCGACACTTAGGTATAGCATATTGCTTGTCACAGATTTTAAATGGATTCAGTCTGTATCCATGTACCATTTTCATATTTCTATATTATTAATAGTAAAAAGATGCAGATTACTTTATTTATGCTACATGTTTACCGTAAACATCCTAAAAACTGAGACACTTGAGTTTATCATATTGCTCTTACACATATATTAAATGGATTTAGTCTGCATCCAGTACCGTAACTACCTATGAGGCCTCGGTAAAAAATTAAACAACTACTTTTTTCGCACAAAAGTGTGATATTGAGAGAGAGTTTTTTAAACGAGCAGTTCCTTGAACTAGTGACAGTTTACATTAAACTTTTTTAATGGTTTAGCCTAATCAAGTGATTGTCACATTAAACGTTCACATTATTATTTAATTTGTCATTTTGGTAACTAGTTGTAATGCGGTACTGTCCGATTTCAGCATTTACCGTCTTGTCTTGTGTAAATCTATCAAGTAATCTTGCTAATGAAAAATGAAAATGCAGAAATATTCTGAAAAATCCAAGGTTAAATGATAGACCTATTTTTGTCTGATACCCGCCCACATACAATTTAAACTTTTAAACTATTCTCTAACCTGGATTAAGAGTTTTATTAGTGTAATTTAACAAATTGTCATGGCACAAACCATCCCACTTATTTTAACTGTTTAAAACAGCTGATGCTGTTTTGAGCTATCAGCTGTTTTGAGCTTTCCTTGTGAAAGATAAAAAAACATTGAGACTGTTGGTTCTTCAATTCTTGCCTCGGTTTATTTAAGGACCTAGTTACGATACTGGTATCCATGTATCATTTTCATATTTGTATATTATTAATAGTAAAACGAATAACGTAATGTAACAATTTTACAAATCAAGATCCTGGAACAAGAGTAAAACTCTTATATTAACCAGTTTTCTGGCATATCTGAAGTACGTTACTTATTCAACATTGCAGCGTTCAACATTGAATCAGTAAACAGTCCTGTGCATCTATGATATAACAATTTATACAACATGGCATTATATACATAAAATTGAGTAAAGCATTCAGTAGAACATTATGAGAGAGAGAGAGAGACACACACACACATAAAACAATGGCGCATAAATAGTTTTTAGATCGTTTACCGTATAAGCGGCAGTCACGGTTCTTCCTATAAACTGGTATATAAATCCATCAATATTAATGGACAGTATTGTGTTTTGTTTAGCAGACAAAATATGTTAGCTTAATTGTCGGAGATTTTAATTCAAGATCGATGTGAAGTGAAGTTCAACTTCTGGCGATTTAAACAAAAATAAACGATTGATTTTTAAACGGCATCGGCAATGAAATTACTTTAGGTACAGGCAAACAACATTGACCTCTCCGCTTGACCTCTGATATAAAAAGTTATTGAAGGTGCAAACAACATTAACCCGTTCGTCTAACCTTTTACTTTACAATTGACTTGAGTAGTTGAGTAATATAATGTTTTAACGTCCCATCAAGAATATTTAACTTATACCGAGACGTCGCCAGCTATAGACAAAGATGCAGAAATTTAGTCTGTGCGTTGTGTTAATGGCATTATACAGCAGGGTTCTTCATCGTGCCAAGCCCACCGTGACACGGGATCTCGTTTATTTTAAGGTCCCATCCGAAAGAACCGTGACTTTTATTTCGTAATATGCCGCGTGCTTGGCGAAAGAGCAGCCAAATACTTTCAAGACCACGGGAGACAACTGGTATACTTACGATCAGAGTCGGGGGCTTCCATGACCAGGGGAGACAACTTACGACCAGTCGGGCGCTTTCATGATATTGTATACTTACCATCAGAGTCGAGGACTTTCATGGCCTGGGAAGACAACTAGTATACTTAAGATCAGTGTCGAGGGTTAACATGGCCAGGGGTGACAACTAGTATAGTCTGGGAGCAGCTTGAAAAACCAAAAAATGTAGTCCGCACAATGTTTCTTTGTTGATAATATATGTTTAGGATGTGCTTAATCATAATCCGAGTGATGCCACCTTGGCACAAGTGGGGAAACTGAAAAATCCAAGATGGCGGCCAATATGGCTGACAAAATTATAATATCTCGTAAATATAGTTATATTAGCCACATTTAGTTAATAAAAGAGTCTTTTAATAGGTTTCAGTGGTCAACAAAGTTGATTTTGTTGTTTATATTCACACAGAATGGATATTTGAGCCAGTTTTGACGTATTGTAGATAATTTATTGTTGAAATTGGGACTAGGCACAAAAACGTTCTTCTTAATGACATACATAATTTATCAATTTTCATGATGGTTGAAAAATCTATCAAAATAGATCTATTTCATCTAAGTAAAATTTTGATTGTGTATATTTCGGGGCAGAATTGACTAAGGATGAAAAATAAGCGAAGATGGAATACCATTCAGGCAGCCATTGGAGAGAACACGTGTAAATAATGCACATTAACTTTCATTTGAAACGCAATGAAGAAGTGAATACTACCAATGAGGGTCAGACATGAACCAGTCTAATGTTTGTGAACATTGTTTATTCTGTGAAAACCAAGGTATCATGGGCCAAGATTCTACTCCTCCAAGTCTATATTTTGTCAAACTGCTGAACGCATAGAGAGATAAACAGGACAATATTTCAGAGACATGTGAAATGGATAGAAGAAATGGGAGAAAACAATGTATCTACAGAGGTTGTTTCTTAGAAGATCATCAAAGAATGTAAAGATATCAAAGAAAGAGGGCGTAGAGATAGTTATGTCTACAATAGATTCAGCTCTTGATATAGAAGAGTCCAGCTCTACACTACTTAGTTTGTTATTCAAGTTGTCAGACAAACTTTATTACACTTTCCCTGCCTTGCTTATTGGTAAATTAGTCACTAGCATTCTGATTAATAGATCGACATCCCTTCAGATTGCAAGGAAAAGAACAAAATTTAGGCTTTGCTGTCTCTTCGACGTAACATGTTAATATACTGTGGTTTCATTAATTTAGCATAATAAATTGAACAGGTTCAAATCAATCGTCTGCTGCAACAACTGCAGTGAAAACTTCAAGAGCTATTACTGGTTCTGGTGGTAGAATGATACCGGCTGTGGCAGATGACCTTGATGGCAACATTTCATCACAAAATCGGCTTAAACCTACACATGCTCTTGCACTTCTTCTTACCCAACAACAAAGTTCCATACCTGATTACTAATCTGGAAAAGCGGTAATTATGGAGAAAATAAAGAGGATATATGAAAGATCCAACAAGTAAAACATTATTATGGTACTAAAATTAATTATTACTGTAGGTGAAAACGGTGCAACCCTGGTGCCAGTGGCGTATGAATTAGAATTTGATTTCTTAAGTGTTGCATCTGTGGCATACTCTAGAATTCTGTGTCTTGTTATTCACATGGTTCCACCAGGTGACTACCTTTATTGTCTTTACAGCTGAACAACAGTTATACACATGTGTCGAGTGTAGCTAGATAAACATGAGGTGTTAACCCTTCAGTAGCACCTGGCCTCACTTCCCTGGTGGAAAATTACTTTTTATTTGCCAATATGATTTGCACATAGTATTGGTATGTTTATATTGAATGTCATATTAGTACAGCCAGATTTGTTCCCAAAAATTGTACTTAGATAAGGGGGTATGGATATACTGATCAGTTTTGTTGATTGGTAGGTGTGGTAACGGTGAAATCTAGTCTAGAAGTGCTACGAAAAGTGACATTTTGAAGGGTAGCCCCTTTACAAAACATTCCACAGAATGTAAAAGCGTAAGGCAGTTTTGTGTTAATTTGTAGTGAATGTTACAGACTATAGAAACTTGATTACAAATCCTAGTGATGAAGGTAGGTATTTGTACAGTCTAAAGGGTAGTTCAAAGCAGGACGTTAAAGCTATGACTGTCATTTTTGAAGGCAGGTCAAAGCAGTACAGTAAATATGTACAATCTGAGGACAGGTCAAAACAGGCAGAATAGTAAAGCCTTGGCTGTGCAGTCTGAGAGTCTAAGGGCAGGTCAAAGCAGGGCAGTAAAGACTGGGCTGTAGTACAGTCTGAGAGTCTGAGGGCAGGTCAAAGCAGGACAGTAAAGTTGTAGCTGTCCAGTCTGAGGGCAGGTCAAGGCAGGACAGTAAAGATGTGGCTGTACAATCTGAAGGCAGGTCAAAGCAGGACAGTAGGACAGTAAAGATGTGGCTGTAAATTCTGAAGGCAGGTCAAAGCAGGACAGTAAAGACGTGGCTGTACAGTCTGAGGGCAGGTCAAAGCAGGACAGTAAAGCTGTGGATGTACAGTCTTAGGGCAGTTCAAAACAGGACGGTAAAGATGTGGCTGTACAGTCTGAAGGCAGGTCAAAGCATGACAGTAAAGCTGTGGCTGTACAGTCTGAGGGCAGTTCAAAGCAGGACGGTAAAGATGTGGCTGTACAGTCTGAGGGCAGGTCAAAGCATGACAGTAAAGCTGTGGATGTACAGTCTGAGGGCAGTTCAAAACAGGACGGTAAAGATGTGGCTGTACAGTCTGAGGGCAGGTCAAAGCATGGCAGTAAAGCTGTGGATGTACAGTCTGAGGGCAGTTCAAAACAGGACGGTAAAGATGTGGCTGTACAGTCTGAAGGCAGGTCAAAGCATGACAGTAAAGCTGTGGCTGTACAGTCTGAGGGCAGTTCAAAGCAGGACGGTAAAGATGTGGCTGTACAGTCTGAGGGCAGGTCAAAGCATGACAGTAAAGCTGTGGATGTACAGTCTGAGGGCAGTTCAAAACAGGACGGTAAAGATGTGGCTGTACAGTCTGAGGGCAGGTCAAAGCATGGCAGTAAAGCTGTGGATGTACAGTCTGAGGGCAGTTCAAAACAGGACGGTAAAGATGTGGCTGTACAGTCTGAAGGCAGTTCAAAGCATGACAGTAAAGCTGTGGCTGTATAGTCTGAGGGCAGTTCAAAGCAGGACGGTAAAGCTGTGGTTGTAATGTTTAAGAGCAGGGCAAAGCATGGAAATAAAGCTGTGGCTAAACTGTTTGAGGGCAGGTTAAAGCAGGCGAGTATCGCTGTGGTTATACTGTCTTAGGGCAGGTCAAAGCAGGACGACTTTTAAACTGTGACTGTAATATTATCAAACTAGTACTAATTATGGTGTTATTCATTTGATCATAGAGGGAAATTGAATAGACTTTGCACTGTAATTGAAAACTAATAAAGGAAAGGTATATGATATGACTTCTCTAGGTTTGCACTTTTAAAAATGGGAGAACTAAGACCATTTTCGCTAGAATAGCTTCTATAATTATCATTTTATTGATTTGTTGATTATTATAGTGAAGCATTAATAATAGACTATCATTAATATACTGCAAAAACACAACAACACATGGAAAAACCTTAAACATCAACAAATATAAAAAGAAAACAATTCTGGCAGCCATCTTGTCCGCCATCTTGGATATTTTGAATTCCCCAAGGCTGCCAAGGTGGCATCATGCAGTTTCGGATTAGGGACATGTTGCAGAACAACTTTATTTAAAAACATTTTGTGCGGACTACTTTTTTAGGTTATGTGAAAATATACCATTTGTCATCTGGACTAGTATACTGATCATCAGATGAACAGGAGAGACAACTTGTATACTCACGATCAGAGTCAAGAGCTTTTATGACCAGGGGAGACAACTACTATACTTACGATCAGAGTCGGTCAGAGCTTTCGTGGCCAGGGGAGACAACTACTATACTTACGATCAGAGTCGGGAGCTTTCATGGCCAGGTGAGACAACTTGTATACTTACGATCAAAGTCGAGGGCTTTCATAGTCAGGTGAGACAACTTGTATACTTACGATCAGAGTCGAGAGCTTTCATGGCAGTTTTAACTTGTTTCTCTGTCGGACACATTCCTAGGAATCTCATGGCTCTACCTAATTCTTTTGTTGATATATTATCGTCACCATTTTTGTCAAATGCTGTAAATAGTGTTCTAACCTCTGAAACAAACAAACAAGCAAATTCAGTGAAATTATGACCACTGCAAAAAAAAAAAAAAAAGAATAATGATCGGGATCGGGATACGCTTATAAAGATGCGTCGCCAAAACAATAACCGGAAATTACCTGGAATCCATTTTAACATGATTGGTGTCTACAGTATTAGGACTCTGGTAAAGCAATTTGAAATCTAATTCAGACAAGCAAATTCAAAAGGGGCATAACTCACATGAAAATGAGCAAGTAACCTCGGGTACATGATAGGTGCATCTCCTGCTTCACACAAAGTTTCGTAAACTGTGTTCCATAGTTTTGGAGAATAACTTTGGACAGTAAGTGTCTGGACGGACGAAATGACGGTTGTTCTGATTTAATACCCCTCTTTCTTCGAAAAGCGGGTAAACCCTGTATTGTAGAGAAACGTTGAAATTTAAATATTAAAAAAATTGGTGGGTCACTGTTCATAAAATTAGAGGGATGGTTGAACAATACCCAACATCACTAGGCACCATTTTCACATTTCATTTATTCCAGTGCCGTTCCAATTTACAATCGCTAGAATGTAAGCGTCAGTATTTTTTGTTTTTATTCATAATTATACGATTACATGGATTGTCTATTTACTTTAAATTTCTAACAAGTAGTAAATAAATTTTATGTTAAGGCCACGCCAAATAAAATGTTAGTTAGCCGGATTTTTTCATTACTTTTGATTTTTTAAGATTTATTTATTTATTTATTTATTATTTTTATGGAGGCGTGCGAGAGTGTATTTTTTTCTCCAAAAGCATATTTCTTCACTGAGGTGGACAAAATTTGAACCAGGCGCGCGAAAGAAAAAAATCAACAAAAGAGAGGTATTACATGGTAAGGCAAAAATAATAAAAATCATAACTCACAAAAAAGCATACATTTAATTTAAACAATATTTATTGACTATGCTAAGCAAAACAAACTAAATTTGGGAACAAGCACAAGGTTTATTTCATCTCCAGGCATAGTTCCAATATGCTGTACTGACAAAATTCCATTCAATATAGCAAATATAACCGGTGATGGAATTTGTCAGAAATGACATACACTGGCAAAGTTTACGTACATTGTCGTCCCCAATGCTGATTATGTTGCAAAAATCAATATCACTGCGGTAGCTCAGTTGGTTGAGTGGTGGCTCCGTAAGTGGGATGTCGTGGGTTCGAACCCCGATTGGGTCTGACCCAAGACTTGGAAGTGGGTAGTTACTGTTCTTTCGCCAAGCACTCGGGTTTAAAAAATGAAAGTTACCGTTCTTTCGAATGGGAATTTAAAATAAACAAGGCCCACTCCTGTTTTGGAACCCTGTTGTATAATGCTATCAAATTAACACACAGGCAAAAATTCTGCACCTTCGCCTATGGCTGGCGACGGCTCAATATAAGTGAAATATTTTTGACCGGGACGTTAAACACCATTACTCAATTCAACTCAACTCTATATATCTCAGACACGAAAATGGGAAAAACTTGCCATGCGGGATTTTTCGGACAGCTAGGTGAAAAGGGATTTGAAACTGAATTTGTTAATTTTACAGAGCGGCGGGTTTAACGAACATCAAATTAATTTGCCATGGCCTTATCCACTATGATCTGATTTTAAGTTAAAATCCGTCTTGGTATGAGGGCTTGTTTGTTGTCATTTCTGAGCTAATTTCATTTCTAAACATAATCACTGTAATGAAAACAATGTTAGGTATTGACACACCAGTGTGATTATCTTAAAAATAAACTATTAAAAATTACAACTGTCTGATAGATTCAAAAACCTAAAAACATAAACACCGTACAACTTAACACTTTGGGACAAGTTTAAGCTTAAATACAAACAAAATATAGATAATTAAACGACGGTTATGTTGCACTTCGTTCGTTTTCATCAATATTGGTCAACAAAATGAAAAAAGCACAAAAAACAGCGTACAAATGATAATTGGGATTAGTTTAAGTTTAAACACGAACATTATATAGTCTATAATGCACGTTCGGTTGGCTTATTGGTTTATGTTTCTCAGTCTGTTCCAATCGCTTCGAATTGTAAGTGTCCTTTGTAGCGACCACAGGTGGCTAGCTACTCTTTTTCGAACTCTGCAGAGGTAACTTTAACGTGCACTGGGACACAAGACATCGGTTTTTGAGTCTTATCAAAAAGACTACTGAGTAAATAGCTTTTTACAGCTCTGTCATGTGCTGTTTTTGAATGCATTATTTTAATAGAAATTCAAAAACAGCACATGACAGCTCTAGTATGGACAGGAGATGGAAATCATCTCTGAAATATCCAAGTCCCGAGTGAGGATCGAACCCACAGCCTTTCAATTCGAAAGTCCGTGACGGTACCACTCGGCCATGTCGGTCCCTTTGATCTACCAAAATTAAATCCAAAACTTAAAAATATACGCAATGTACAAAATAATAATTGGGACGAATTTAAACAATGGGTTTTTTTTAATTAGATCAACATCGTTCAAACAAAATTAAATCAGAATATACATGTACACAACCTACAATGATAATAATTGGGTCTATGTTGTCCGATTTAACTAACATCGATCAACCAAAATGAAACCAAAAAAAATGCGTCACAACAAAAGCACGGAATCACATAAACCAGAAACGGAGAAGACACAATCATACATTATAACAGGTTAAAACTGAAATGGGATGTCATTTCAAACCGGGGATTCCCAAGCGATTCCAAACTGGAAATTTTATGGTTTCCAAACCATAAGCATGATCAATAAATTAATTAAAAAAAATTTTTTTAGCTAATGGCAGATCTAGATCTACTCAATCGAAAGATTGCTCCTCTGAAGTATTATAAAGAGCCGTTAAATAGTTTTCTAGAAAAGTGACAACATTTTGGCGGGAAAATGGAGTAAACACTATATATTTGTGTCACAAAACTCCGTTTGTGGGACATAATTAGTAGGGACGAGTTTAATTCACGATCCATACAAAAAATTAAACATAAAATAACTTATGTGCTTCTAAATCTTTGGGGAAAATGTTGTTGGAAGATATGGAGTAAACAATATATGACTCAAAAACTCTGTTTTGGGTTCATAATTAGTTGGGACGAGTTTAAGTCATGATGCATGTAAAAAATAATCATAAAATAACTTACGTGCTTCTAAATCTTTGGGTACGTTCGTTCCTTTTTTATCCGATTTTTGTTCCATCTTTGATGAAGCCTGTCATGAATAAATAAACATCTATAGTTAATATGCATATACATTCCCTTAATATTGATATATTAGTAGTGTATATAGTCACATAGACACATCGTTAAAAGTCAATACTATAGACTATAGTGCTGTTGAATACGCCTCTCAGTTCCTCGACACATGTATGGGCATCGCCAAGTGCCATAACATTTTGTCTTTAACACATAACTATTTATCGCTGGCCTGGTGTTCCCGATTCTCAAGCGAAGCACGACTTGAATTACATTACCCTATCGCCCTTTAGTTCGAACATACCTGTATATTATACCGAGAACGTTTAACAGTTCAATTGTCCTAGGTCAGAGAGATTCTCTTGTTTCTTGATTCTCCGGTTTCCTCCACTCGATTCTAGAACTGACCGCCTCAGTGAATATCTGTACAACAACATTTCATCAACCATCAAGTAATCATTAGATGTAATTGATTGATTTGTTGATTGATGGATGGATGGATGAATTGATTGGTTGATTGATTGATTGATTGATTGATTGATTGATTGATTGAATGGAGTTTTACGTCACAGACAAGAATATTTACTTGTATCGAGAGGTCACCAGCTATGTGTACATTTATCGCTCAGGGCAATGTACAGGGACACAGAACATCGTTATTTAAGTCTCTTCTCTAGGACCCCGTGACTTTCATTTCTACACGAGTCCTTGACGAAACAAAGGTCACTACCTATTTTCAAGTTTTGATCAGACCCGATCGGGATTGGAAACCCAAAACCTTCCACATACGAAGCGAGTACCCTACCGACTAAGCTACCGTAGTGATGTAAAACAAAATGACTCCACTCCACGCCACTCGGATACATTTCTGACTTGACCGAGTTAATGTGTTTTGCGACTTCTAGGACATCTAAGTGTCCCAGGGGTCGTCATGATACAAAATCGCGTGTAGACCCGAATTTATTCCAAAATAACAATACTTGTTATACTAAAATCAATCTTTATGGATAATAAAAAGTCTTATCTAGAAATCTCCAGTACAGACCTGTCGAAAGTTTAACATTGATCTAACAAAAAGGAACCGAAGTTAGGCAGCCGATTGGCCAAGACATGGATAGCTAGTGGTCTAAAAACGACAGAGAGTCAGATGACAGCTGTCGGAAAGCTGTCCAGATATAGAATCCGAGTTGAGCTACAGATTCGGCAGTAATTTGTCAGTCTAGTGTTAAACTTTCGACAGGTCTATACCGTAAGTGAACAGTGCCGACCAGGCTAACGAATAATAGCCGAATTGGCAGATGATCTACATGTAGGCCCTACTTAGCTGCATCTCGACAGCTGCTATCTCTCACTCGGAAGCTAGCTATCAATAAATTGTCCACTCGACATTCTAGCTTCGATTTCCTTTCGTTAGGTTAGTGTTTAGCTTTCGACAGGCTTATCTTTTCGGTCGCTAGCTATCCATTGCCCACTCGGCATTCTAGCGCCGACTTCTTTTCGTAAGGTTAGTGTTTAACTATAGACAGGACTGTATTGAACGGTGCAAGTTTGTCAAAAGTTTAACTCTGAGTTAACGGAAAGGAGTCGAAGCTAGGCTCTCGAGAGGCCAAGATATGGATAGCTAAATGTTACATAGATGTGGATTTGGCAAGATCAAGAATCTTCACTGAAATTTGCAATAAATGTGTACATATGATAGCTATAGTAAATCTCTACATTTTAATATCCAGGTAACAATACCGAAAAGTTGCCAAAACAGGTCTATTACTGTACTGTACAGGACTGTCGAAAGTTAAACGCTAACCTAACGAAAAGGAATTGATGCTAGATGCCGAATGGACGATAACAGCTGTCGAAAAGCTGTCGAGTTATAGCTAACGAGGAGCCGAGATGATCTGTCGATTAGGTACTTATTCGATGTCACCGTAGTGTTAAACTTTCGACATGTCTGTGTAGCAGCATCACAACATCCACTAGTAGATGTCTGGTTCAAATTGATCAAAGAAAGACTAGTTTTCCCAAGAGCTGTGTCACGTAGAACAAAAGAAATCCAATATAATTTGTTCTCAATATGGTAAAATAAATCCTTCAAGATAAATACAGTACAGACCTGTCGAAAGTGTAACATTGAGCTAACAAAAAGCAGTCAAAGACCGGTTGCTGATTGGTCGAGATATTTATAGGTAATGACTGCCGAGAGAAATAGACCAAATGCTAAAAAGCTGTCAAGATTTAGCCAACGAGATGTAGCAAATATAGCTACTTGGTATAGTATGTACTATGAACACGTTAAGAGACGTTACTACTGTCTCACCTATGGGGTACCTTTTAGGCAAAACGGTAGAGTGTTTGCTTTAACAATGGGCGACCCGGGTTCGATTCACAGTGTCGGGGAAGGGGGTTTTATAACTTATTTCATTGTAACTAGCATTTACAATACAGAAAGGCTAGATGAGCTGTTGATTTGGCACAAATTCGTTAGCTTAGTGTTAAACTTTTAACAGGTCTGTACTGTAATTAGTTATTTTTGGTTGACATTTTTCAATAAACATAGCAAAAATGCTTAATTTTCATAGAAAACCTACGCATAAACTATATATAAATTCAAATAGTATGGCATTATTTAGTTCAGCCTTGTTGAACCGCAGATTTCAAACATACGAAATACAGTACAGGCCTGTCGAAAGTTTAACACTAAACCAACGAATTTGTGCCGAATAGACAGTTCATCTCAGTCCGTTGTTAATGACATCCTATCCCGACAGGTTTTCTATCTCTCGGCATTTTCCGGCAACTGGCTATCCGTATCTCGGCCACTCGGCAGACGAACTTCGACTCCTTTCATTAGCGCAGTGTTTTTGACAGGTCTGTACTGTACTGTACGTCACATGTACACGTGTGGCAGATAACTACAGTACAGACCTGTCGAAAGTTGAACACTAATATAAGGCATTGACAGCTCATCTCGGTCCCTCGGTAACTTACTATACTTGAGTAACTCGCTTTTCAGTAGATGGCCCAGATTTCACATTACTTAACTAAGATTTCCCTTAGCTTAAATCTGGCAAATTTTGACAATATTTTATGATACTACAGATACAAAAATCAACAAAATTAGAATATACAGTCCAACCTGCCTTTAAGGCCACCTCTATATAAGGGTCACCTGTTTATAAAGGCCGGTTAAATTGTATCTCGATTGTTCTTTATTCATATTATTGAACCTGTGTATAAAGGCCACCTGTCCATAAGGGCCACTTTTACTGGTTCCCTTAGGTGGCCTTTATAGACAGGTTTAACTGTAGATGTAATAAGCCAAAAGTGACACAAAATGACACAGATTCACAGTGATTTTTTTGAAAAGATACAGATTATTCAGCTTTTATATTTAAATTAAAACTAAGGAAAGTCTTAGTTCAACAAATGATTATGAAGCAGGTTTAAAATTTACGCTCACGAGTTGCTCATATATATCTCGGCCACTTGGCAACCGAGTTTTATTCTTTTTTCGTTTGCTCAGCGTTAAACTTTCGACAGATCTGTACTGAACGTATGAAACAATGAAATGTGTCTATAGATTGGAAAATAATAAAAAGCTGGTTACGCCTCGATATTAATTGATGGCATATTAGTGGCCTGGCATTTACAGTTAACAGGATCCTTACTACCCAATACACAATACCAAATCAAAAAACGACTTAATGTAACAAACAGTAAAAAGTGGGTTAAACATCGATATTAATTAATGAAATATACATGAAATGGCCCATTTAAATTCAAATAAGCCGCTTTCCAACCATTCTTTAACCCCTTATATCTATACCACACACATCACCACAAAACAAGCGATAAAACGATGATGACGCCTCGATTTTAATAAATTACTGTTGAATGGGGTATTTAAATTCAAATTAGATACTCTCAAATCAATCTGCAGTATCCGGACTATTTAATACACAACTCGAATTCAAAAATAGACCCAGTATACCAAACAATAAAAAGCTGGTGACGTCTAGATATTGACTAAAATTATTGAATGGGGTATTTTAATTCAAATTAATCGCTTTTAAATCAATCTTCAGCATCCACACAACTCCAATTCATAAATCGACCAAGTGTAGGCTCCGCAATCAGTTTTTAAATAATCCCAAAGTTCTGCTTACAATTCTAGGAAAATTATCGGTTTGATTTAATGGAAATGTTGTGAAGTTGTTTGCGTGTTTGGTCAATTTCTATTGTTTAACATTATTGGTTTTTCGCGATAATTGCTATATTATCATATATATGTGTATATCCGTAGTTACGGTACAGATCTGTCGAAAGTTTAACACTAGACTGACAAATTACTGCCGAATATGTAGCTTATCTCGGTTTCTACATCTGGACAGCTTTTTGGCAGCTGTCATCTGACTCTCTGCTCGGCTTCTACATCTGGACAGTTTTCCGACAGCTGTCATCTGACTCTCTGTCGTTTTTAGACCACTACCTATCCATATCTTGGTCAATCGGCTGCCTAGCTTCGACTCTTTTTCGCTAGTTTAATGTTAAACTTTTGACAGACCTGTACTTTGTAAGTTTCAGAACATTACATCTTTACAAATCGCCTCAGAAACACATTGTTAGCATTTATCGATTCTTGGCTACTGTTGACGTTTTATTCTGCTTACGTATTAAGATGAAAATTATTTGGAGAATATTTCATAATTATCTTTCAGAAATAGTGGTCACGTGATTGCTTTGTTAAGCCCTCGAGCTTTTGTTAGTTGAAAATTTGATTCTGACATGATATATATGTAAGGAAGCTACTAATTGGCTGGTTAAATTTTTGTTTAGTCATTCTTAATAACATTTACATCCCTGGCCTAGTTTCACAATCATTCCTTGGCTAAGATTTTCCTTAACTTAAAGTTTGCAAATAAGGTGTCATTTTTAAGATCATTTCTAGATTAAAACATTTTACATTTACTTTTGACAGTTCAAAAAAGAGATTACAAAAACTTGCTAAATTTAAGTTAAGGAAACTCTTAGCTAAGGAATGATTGTGAAACTGGGACCTGAACTGATTTTATGGACTTCGGTTACCGTGTGATCTAAAGCGCTGGCCATTTACGGATCACATCTCCTCCTACTGCCTCAGTTCGAATCCTACTCGAGCCCGATTCCGAGTAAGAAAGTTTGTCAGTTCGAATCCCGCTCCGGCAGATTTTGAAATATGAAAGTTTGCCAGTATACTTGCCGAAGCGTAGTGGTTTTCCATTCGTCAACCATATCAGAACTGACCGCCACTTCGATTTAAATGAAATATTAATGACTGATCTTAAAACAAGATCATTCCACGCTATACTCTTCACTTTTTTTCCAGAGGAGTTCAACCTAATTATAGCACCATCTGTTAGCTTCTTCAAAATATAACAGAGGAATCCGTGGACCCACCTTGTCATATACCATTTTCCGAATGGATTTTATGATTTAACTCAAAAAATGGTATATGACCCACGTATAAGAAAGTTTAAACAATCAGGTCTATGCTTAGGGTGTTTGATTTTAATATAATATTTGCACGATGTTAAAATTAAATTTTTACGTTTATGAAAACTTCGCCTCTACAGCACACAACTCTTAAAGATTGTTTACATAGTAATATCTGTCTTTAAATATTTCAAATAATTGAAAAATGTATCTTAATTTTTCTTTTAGTTCAATTCAAGAAGTTCGTGTCAATAAGAATACATGTATATGACAAATCCATTTACGATAAGAGTAGGGTTTATTTTCGGCTCCTTAACTCACATACACACAAATCAGGGGCGGATCCAGGATTTTTTGAAAGTGGGGGTTGAGAATTACTAGTATATCAATGCTGGGTGCGGGCTTCCAGAGACGTGGGGTCCAGTAAATGCTATCCGGAACAACACGTATACAGAAATGGGTTGTTACATTAACATATGGGGGTGACATAAGTCAATAGCTCTCTCTCTCTCTTAAATTTTTCAAAGGGAGGGGGTTGCAACCCCCATCACGCCCCCCTTAAATCCGCCACTGCAAACTGTGCTGCACTACTCGTTGTTTTACTGTTTATGTGCAGAACTGTTTACTGGCGATGGAGACCTACTTCAAACAGTGTCAGCCAAACGGCAAACACTTGAAACGGGGAGTTATTTTTAATTAAGAAAAAAACATGGTGGATAAAAAATACTTTCCAGTAATCTCAATATGCATGTACTTCATTTTTTTGTTTTGTTCCTGGGCAACGATGCCTAGTGGTTACGCCTTTAATCACAAGGCGTCTTTTGTTCAACTTGATGCAGTGTATACTTATTGAATGCAATAGCCATCTTCTGTTTCTGCGTACGGCGTCTAGTGGTTACGGCATTGGTCTGTTATCACAAAGGGTCTATGCATGGTACAACCTGGTACAGTGGATGCCTATTGCACGCAACGGTCGTCTATGGTTCAACTTGAAACAGTGGGTACCTATTGCATGCAACAACCATCTTTTGTTCCTTGGCTACGGCGCCTGATGGTAACGGCATCAGCCTTTAATCACAAGGCGTCTATGGTTCAACTTGATACATTGGATGCCTATTGCAAGAAACGGCCATCGACTGGCAACGGTGCCTAGTGGTAACGACATTAGCTTTTAACAAAAAGGCGTCTATGGTTCAACTTGGGACAGTGGGTACCTGTTGAATGCAATAGGCATCTTCTGTTCCTGGACTATGATTGCCTAGTGGCATAACCCTTTAACTACAAGGCGTCTATGGTTCAACTTGGAACAGTGGGTACCTTTTGAATGCGATAGGCATCTTCTGTTTCTGGACTACGATTGCCTAGTGGCATAACCCTTTAACTACAAGGCGCCTATAATTCAACTTGGAACAGTGGGTACCTGTTAAATGCAATAGGCATCTTCTGTTCCTGGGCTACCGTGTCTAGTGGTTACGGCATTACCCTTTAACCACAAGGGGTCTATTGTTCAACTTGGAACAGTGGGCACCTGTTGAATGCAATAGCCATCTTCTGTTCCTGGGCTACGGTACCTAGTGGTAACGGCATTAGCTTTTAACAAAAAGGCGTCTATGGTTCAACTTGGAACAGTGGGTACCTGTTGAATGCAATAGGCATCTTCCGTTCCTGGACTATGATTGCCTAGTGGCATAACCCTTTAACTACAAGGCGCCTATAATTCAACTTGGAACAGTGGGTACCTGTTAAATGCAATAGGCATCTTCTGTTCCTGGGCTACCGTGTCTAGTGGTTACGGCATTACCCTTTAACCACAAGAGGTCTATTGTTCAACTTGGAACAGTGGGCACCTGTTGAATGCAATAGCCATTTTCTGTTCCTGGGCTACGGTACCTAGTGGTAACGGCATTAGCTTTTAACAAAAAGGCGTCTATGGTTCAACTTGGAACAGTGGGTACCTGTTGAATGCAATAGGCATCTTCTGTTCCTGGACTATGATTGCCTAGTGGCATAACCCTTTAACTACATGGCGTCTATGGTTCAACTTGGTACAGTAGGAAAATTGTAGGCTTCCATTAATAAAGGCAATTAGGGGAAATACCAGTACGCGTCCATTAGATTATTAGAAACACCAATGGCTTCCATAAAAATTATGGAAAATACAAGTTGGATGCGTAAAGAAATACTAGAAACACCAATGGCTTTCCATAGAAAATTATGGAAAATACCAGTTGGCTTCCAGAAATACCAGTTAGCTTACATACGGAATAATGGGAAAATACCATGTGGGTTCCATAGACAATTATTAGAAACATCAATTGCTTCCACAGGAAATTATGGAAAACAGAATTTTGTCCCCATGGGAAAATAGTGGCATAAGTCAGTCGATTTACATGGTAAAATACAGACAGCAGACAGTTGACTTCCTTGGCAAATTAAAATATGTAAAATATTATTTGGCTTCCATTGGAAACTCAGGAAAATACCTGTTTGCTTTAGAAAAAAATATACAAAATATCAGTCTGCTTCTATATGAAATTATGGGAAATGTCAGTTGTTGTCTATGGAGTTGAGTTAGTAATGGTGTTTAACGTCTCAGTCAAGAATAGTTCACTTATATCGATACGTCGCCAGCTATATGCGAAGAAATTTTGCCTGTGCGTTGCCCTGATGGCATTATACAGCCGGGTTCTTTAGCGTGCCAAGCCCACCGTGACACGGACCTTGTTTAT
This sequence comes from Anadara kagoshimensis, assembly GCA_021292105.1. Lineage (NCBI taxonomy): Eukaryota > Metazoa > Mollusca > Bivalvia > Arcoida > Arcidae > Anadara > Anadara kagoshimensis. Next base: position 14,235,559 of record CM037863.1, on the reverse strand, counting down.
TTTAAGTTCCCATCCGAAAGAACCGTGACTTTCATTTCGTAATGCCGAGTGCTTGGCGAAAGAACAGTCACTACCCACTTTCAAGTCTTGTGTCAGACTCGGCCGGGGTTCGAACCCACGACCTCCCACTTACGGAACGAACACTCTACCAACTTAGCTACCGCAGTGGTTCTGTTGTCTATGGGAATTTATGGAAAATACCATTATTCTTCCATAAAAATTTCGGAAAATACCAGGTGGCCTGACCTCCATATATTGGAAAATATTCTCCTTAGATCAAATACTTGAAACAGAAAAATAGTTTTGAAATGGATTTTTAGTATTTCTATGATATTTACATAAATATGTTTACACAGTACGAAAAGTTCATACATACACATTATGGTTAGATTTATTTTGAAATTATTGATCTTTTAAATTGGCGCTGTTAAACAATTTAATATTAATGGTTATACTAATAGGAAATTTTAATCATTCATCATACGGGGCCCTATGGATTTTAGAGTTTGGGTTGTTTAATTCAATATGTCACTGTACAAGGCCACAATTTGTCATTGCTTAGATATAATATTATGGTAGTTTAAAAGCATCGAGATCCGGTGTTCAGGGACGTGGAAAAGAGGAATGGCCACAACTTGTAATTGCTAAAGATACACTAGTAATTAGAAAGCATCAAGACCCAGTGATCAGCAGGGACGTGAGAGAGAGAGAGAGAGAGAGAGAGAGAGAGAGAGAGAGAGAGAGAGAGCAAAACTACCAATACATGTATATATCTGCAAGACAATCTTATGAGAGTACAAAGCCACGGGGATTTCAGTAGAAATGACTTTCGACAGGCCTGCAATAAAGTTAAACAATAGAAAGTAACCAAACACGCAATCAACTTCAGAAAACATATCGCCGATATTGTAAAAAAAAATGTGGAGCATTTATATAAAATCAAGGCGATGGAGATATATATAGGGCATAAATTAAGAAAAAGGAAACTATGGAAATGAAAAAAATGCATTGACCTGGGCTCTAGACGGAAACAGAGAGGAAGGCCAAGAGAGACCTGACGAAGAACAACAGAGAAAGAAAAAAATGGTATGGGCTGGCCAAGTTGGAGAAGGGTAGAGAACGAAGCCTCAAATAGGACGAAGTGAAAATATCTATGCCTCACCTTATGCTCCACTAGGAGCGAAGAGGATAGGTAGTAGGTAGGTAGGTATATATATGCAGCACAGGTCTTTCGAAAGTTTAACACTGAGTTAACGAATTAGTGCCGAATAGACCGCTCATCTCAGTACGGCATTAACGATATCTCGACAGCTATTCAGCAGTTACTATATATATATCTCTTGGTGGCCTTTTTGGTCACTAGCTTTTCATATCTTGGCCACTCGACAGCCTACTTATATCTTAGACCCCTTTTCCTTAGCTCAGTGTTAAACTTTCGACAGGTCTGTACTGTACTGTAGCTCAGTGTTAAACTTTCGACAGGTCTGTACTGTACTGTAACCCAGTGTTAAACTTTCGACAGGTCTGTACTGTACTGTACTGTAGCTCAGTGTTAAACTTTCGACAGGTCTGTACTTTTCGCACTACATGTACGTCACTCTTATCAATAGCTAATGTTTGAGAAGTTATGCTGTAGGTAATTGTTGATCTGAAAGGTGTCAAAATGTCAACAACAATCGCTATATTATAGAAAACCAACAATTAACGCACTTTTCGTGACCTTATATCCCCACTTCAAATAAATTAAGATCTAATCCAATTGAATCCAACATAATGGATTACGCAAATCTAACAATTATGACCAGTTTAAGACTGTCCGTGTACCTGGCATTGGTAATATTAGCCAATAAATATAGTACAAACCTGTCGAAAGTTTAACACTGAAGTAATAAATTGGTGCCGAATCGGAGGCTCGTATAGGCTTAATTCTCGTTAGCTAAGTCTCGACAGCATTTTTGGCGGTTGCTATAACTCTGGGTAGCCTTTAGATCACAAGCTATCCGACCGTATCTTGGTCACTAGCTTCAAGCTTATATCGGCCCCTCGTTAGCTCTCGGCAACATTTTCGGCGGTTGCTATAACTCTGGACAGTCTTTAGGTCACAACCTCTCCGTATCTTGGTCACTAGCTTTAAGCTCATATCGGTCCCTCGTTAGCTATTTCTCGATATCCAGCATTTTTTCGGCGGTTGTTATAACTCTGGACAGCCTTAAGGTCGCAAGCTATCCGACCGTATCTTGGTCACTAGCTTCAAGCTCATATCGGCCCCTCGTTAGCTCTCGGCAACATTTTCGGCGGTTGCTATAACTCTGGACAGTCTTTAGGTCACAACCTCTCCGTATCTTGGTCACTAGCTTTAAGCTCATATCGGTCCCTCGTTAGCTATTTCTCGATATCCAGCATTTTTTCGGCGGTTGTTATAACTCTGGACAGCCTTAAGGTCGCAAGCTATCTGACCGTATCTTTGTCACTAGCTTCAAGCTCATATCGGCCCCTCGTTAGCTCTCGGCAACATTTTCGGCGGTTGCTATAACTCTGGACAGTCTTTAGGTCACAAGCTATCCGTATCTTGGTCACTAGCTTTAAGCTCATATCGGTCCCTCGTTAGCTATATCTCGAAAGCTTTTTCGGTGGTTGTTTTAACTCTGGGTAGCCTTTAGGTCACAAACTATACGTACCTTGGCCACTAGCTTCAAGCTCATATCGATCCCTCGTAAACTATCTCTCAACAGCTATTTCGACGGTTGTTATATACAGACCTGTCGAAAATTTAACACTCTGATAACGGTTTATAATTACCGAATCGGAGGCTTATGTAGATCCCTCGTTAACTATATCTCGGTGGCAGCTTTTAGGTAGATGCTATATACAGACCTATCGAAAGTTTAACACTCTGATAATGGCTTATTACCGAATCGGGGGCTTATGTCGATCCCTCGTTAACTATATCTCGGTGGCAGCTTTTAGGTAGATGCTATATACAGACCTATCGAAAGTTTAACACTCTGATAATGGCTTATTACCGAATCGGGGGCTTATGTCGATCCCTCGTTAACTATATCTCGGTGGCAGCTTTTAGGTAGATGCTATATACAGACCTATCGAAAGTTTAACACTCTGATAACGGTTTATAATTACCGAATCGGGGGCTTATGTCGATCCCTCGTTAACTATATCTCGGTGGCAGCTTTTAGGTAGATGCTATATACAGACCTGTCGAAAGTTTAACACTCAGATAACGATTTAGGCTCTCAACGGCCCCTCGTTAGATATGTCTTGATGCAATATAGAATACAGGCCTGTCAAAGGTTTACCACTAAGATAATAAATTAGTACCGAATTAGAGGTTCATATCGGTCCCTTGTTCGTTGTGTTAGCTACAGATCTCTAGACAGTTATTCGGCAGGTGCTATATAGAGTACATGCCTGTTAAAAGTTTAACACTCAGATAATAAATTAGTACCGAATTAGAGGTTCATATCGGCCCCTCGTTAGCTATCTCTCAGCAGGTAGCTTCTAGGTCATTAGCTTTCAATATCTCGGCCATTCGACAGCCAAACTTCGACTGTTTTCGTTAGCTCAGTGTTAAACTTTTTTCGACAGGTCTAGATCTGTACTGTATCTCAGGGGAACTAAAATGCTATTAGGTATCACTTTCGACATTCAATTCAATTCAATTCTTTATTAACCAAAAGTATACACTTAAATAGGTTTAACTTTACGACAAAATCAATTGTATCGCGGCATAATGATATGTGTGTGACAATAAATATAATACTAACATTAAACACAATGCAATATATATGTGATGTAATGCGGCGGTGGATGGACAAAACAATATGTAATAATATTAACATCTCCTTTTATAATTAGTTGCTATGGCTAGATATAAGCCTAGATTACGTAATAACTTAATATTCTGTACACTTAATAACTGTACTAATTTATAACTAGAAGGTTTAGACCAATAATATTTTTTATATGAGCTGATCTGAGATCTGAGTAGAACGGACAAACAAGTATGAAATGAAATTCGTCCTCTACTTCTTGTAAAGTATGTATACACATGCACTATATATGGTCATTATTTAACTAAAAAAGAGTACGCAAATGACACTATTAACAATGGTCAACTGTTTTTTGTCACGTCTTATGGGGTCAATAGCCACGATTAACAAGCTTTGATCTGTAAATTTAATTAAAATGTGGAATATTATATATATTTTTGTGGATTTAATTAAAATGTGGACTTACATCAAATATCAATTCTAAGTGGTTTTTAACAGAATTAATTGTTCATGGTCGAATAAAAAATGAAAATGAACCAATTAGTTGGCTATAAAATGAAATTTGAAAATAGGTATTGTGTATAAATTTCCCTTATGTAAATCCAATTCGATAGAAATAAAACTATGTACGTTTGAGTGCAATGAAAGGTTTGGGACACTCGTATAAAGTTCCCAATTCAAAACTGAAATGTAAAATCGCACACTCTCTTTCGACTCGGGGCCTCGATGGACTGTGGGTCTAATGCAAGCGTTTGCGTACCACAGAACCTCTCACCGCATAGGCTCGAATCCCACTCATGACATATCCTTGCGTGATGAAGTTTTTCATTTCACTTAGTTAAGGTAGCTGGTTTTCCCCCACCATCCGAAACCGTCTCCATATCATTAAGAGAATCTTGCCTCGGTCGTAGAACTACTCAACTCACAAACACCCGTCAGGTTATGAGTTGTCTTATATGAAATGAGATACGAGTTGTCTTATATGAAATGAGATACGAGTTGTCTTATATAATATGAGATACGAGTTGTCTTATATAATATCAGATACGAGTTGTCTTATATGAAATGGGATATGAGTTGTCTTATATTAAATGAAATACGAGTTGTCTTACATGAAATGAGATACGAGTTGTCTAACATAAAATGTGATAGTGTTGTCTTATATGAAATGAGATACGAGTTGTCTTATATGAAATGGGATATGAGTTGTCTTATATGGAACGGGATATGAGTTGTCTTATATATGGAACGGGATATGAGTTGTCTTATATGAAACGGGATATGAATTGTCTTATATGAAACGGGATATGGGTTGTCTTAAATGAATCGGGATACGAGTTGTCTTATATGAATCGGGATATGAGTTGTCTTATATGGAACGGGATATGAGTTGTCTTATATATGGAACGGGATATGAGTTGTCTTATATGAAACGGGATATGAATTGTCTTATATGAAACGGGATATGGGTTGTCTTAAATGAATCGGGATATGAGTTGTCTTATATGGAACGGGATATGAGTTGTCTTATATATGGAACGGGATATGAGTTGTCTTATATGGAACGGGATATGAGTTGTCTTATATATGAAACGGGATTCGAGTTGTCTTATATGAAAATGTACGGGTAACATATATAGATTTGACGGGGCGTAACACCCACCCAACCACCCACCCCCACCCCGAACCCATCCTGCCTTTATATCGCCAGAAATGCATATATGAATTAGTTCATTTTTAAATGATCCAGTCACCCAATATTATCTTGTGTTATTGAATTTTAATCTATGTTGGAAAAAGCTTCATTGTATTAAAATTGATTGATTGATTGATTGATTGATTGATTGATTGATTGATTGATTGATTGATTGATTGATTGATTGATTGATTGATTGATTGATTGATTGATTGATTGATATTTTACGTCCCAGTCAGGACTATTTCACTTATATCTAGGGTGTTCTTTTACGTGTGACTTTCAATTCAAAATGCCAAGTGTTTGGCGAAAGAACATTTACTACCTATTTTCATGTCTTGGTCAGATCCGACCGGGGTTCGAACCTGATTGAGCTACCGTAGTAATCAACATTGTATTAAAAGACTCATTATTTGCATGTGTAAGGCATCATTGCCCTCGTCCTACCATGTAATTTAATTTATATTATTGTCTATTGCCTTGTAAGTAGGTAGGATCGGACAATAATGCCTCCTCTAAGACTTAACCTGCAGTTGAAAAGTTCAGTTAACTATATATAGTACAGACCTGTAGAAAGTATAACATTGAGCTACCGAAAAAGGCGTATTCCATTGTTAGGTTGAGTAATGGTGTTTAACGCCCCAGTCAAACATATTTCGCCTATATCGAGATGTCGCCAGCTATAGCGAGTGCAAAACTTTTGCCTGTGCGTTGCGCTTATGGCATTATACAGGAGGGTTCTTTATCGTGCCAAGCCCACCGTGACACGGGACCTCATTTATTTTAAACACACGGGACCGGGTCTGTACCCGAAGACTTTAAAGTGGGTAGTGACTGTTCTTTCGCCAAGCAATCGGCATTACGAAATGAAAATCACGGTTCTTTCGGATGGGAACTTAAAATAAAAGAGGTATCGTGTCACGGTCGGCTTGGTACGCTAAACAACTCTTTTGTATAATGCCATCAGCGCAACGCACAGGCAAAATTTCTCAACCTTCGGCTATAGCTGGCGACGTCTCGATATAAGTGAAATATTATTGACTGGGACGTTAAACACCATTACTCAACTCAACTCTAAATACCTAGGATCGAACTCCATCCGGGGACAGATTTGAGCGTGAAAAGGCGGTTTTTTTCATCATTCTTAAACTGACCGCCTCGATATAAGTGAAATAATCTTGACTTAGGCGTGTGTATTAAACTCCATTGCTTCACTCTACACAATTTCATTATTAAATCAAAATTGATAAAGAAGTTCTTTGTTACACATACCGTACTATTATGACAACCATCCGGGTAACGATCAAGTAGATACGCTATAAAAATCGAACTAATAGAGTACAGACCTGTCACAAGTTTAACAACGAGCTTACGAAAAGTAGCCAAAACCTCGGCTACCGAGCATTCGAAATATGAATAGCCCATGCCAGATTTTTTTTCAAGATACAGTCAAACTTGTCTATAAAGACCACCAAAGGGAACCAGTAAAAGTGGCATATGTGGACAGATGGCCTTTATAAACAGGTTCAAATAATATGAATAAAGAACAATCTGGATACAAATCTACTGACCTTTATAAGCAGGTGTCTCTTATATAGAGGTGGCCTTTAAGGCAGGTTGGACTGTATATAACAGCTGGCAAAAAAAGCTGCCGCGATAGATGGTTTCTAACGAGTGTCCAAAATGAACTAATTCGTTAGCTTAGTGTTAAAGTTTCATCATATCTTTACAGTATATTACTGACACTATTATGAAAATATTGTGATTTTATAGACGAAGTTAAAAATAAAACTCTTACCTGAAAAATAAAATCCCGAGCCAAACAAAATCACTTTCTATATGGTGTCACCAGGTCAGGACAGTGTAATAAAAATCATCGATCAGGTATTTTGTGTAAAAATCCCATATACCAACAACATTAAACATGGGTTTGTAAATTAAAGAATCTAATGTATATATCTTTATATAGTGAAATATAGTACCCGATTATTGAGAGATCACAAGGTGATAGTGCAAGTTTTACCTGACATTTGACCTTTCAATTTGAATATTTAAATATTTAAATTGGGTTCGTTTAATTCTATGAGTGGGGGTGACAATGGAGGGTTGTAACACAGTTCCATGTTTCTGATCAAAATGAGACATTCAAAATTAGTTTCATATGCTACATTTCAATACCTCGATGTTTTACGAAATTTAAAACTAGCACAGTACACTAATCTGTATAGATCAAAATTTGAATATTAGGTTCCTACAACACCTATTCAAACAATCGACTCTTCTTCATTAATATTCAAATTGAAAAGTTCACACGATCAGGTCAAATTGTTGTAATTCCACACACATGTTTCTTGGTTCAATGTAAACACTATCAGTAAGATCAATACGTACGTAAAAGAAAGTGTCAAATAGGTTAAAAATCGTTCTAGTTAAAATATCGTATTATATTTTTTTATAATTGTGACATTTAACACCAACAATTAAGGTTTACAAGGTTCAATCCACTTATTGGCAATGAATACACAAACACGATTTTATATATTGATCGGTCAGGGCGATGTTTTTTCTTCATTTTTTTCATTTAAAAAAGTCAACATGACAGAAGTCGATGCAATTAGGAATATACATGACAGCAAACAAAACATACATTAAATAAATAAATTTAAAAATAAATAAATAAATAAATAAATAAACAAATAAAAAGAAATAAATAAAAAGAAAGATGATTAACCAGCCACGTGGTTATTTTCGAAGGGTCGATCCTTAACCATTCCACTTAGAACGAGAAATGTAAAATACATGTACGTGCACCGACCTTAAGCACTAAGTGAACTGATGAACAACTTACAAGGATCTGTCTCGAGTCGGATTTGGACCTTTTTTCTTTGCCATGTGTTACTTTCAATTTTTATCAAAAATAACATGACAGCCGAACTTCGACTCCTTTTCGTTAGCTCAACGTGAAACTTTCGAAAAGTCTGGGAACATTAGACTAGTTTTTGTATCTGATTTGACGAAATACAAGTTTTATCGAACACACATGATACAGAATCTTGTATCACCGTGGTGATACAACATTGGCGGTAAAGTGCACGTGTACTTTCTCATTTCGACGTCACGTCACGTCATGTCAAATGTCATAACATAGTTCAGTTGTTTTCTGTGGTAAAATGTAATTTTTCACATTAAGTATTGTTTTTTTATTATTTTAAATAACATAATTGGAAATGTTAGATAAAAATATCATATACACAGTGTGTATATAATATGTATGTGTAACTACCTCTAGTCGGGTAAATAGTACAAAAACCACTTGTGTATTGCTTATGCTATTTTTATGATACTCTACCTATATTTTTTGACATGTCATGCTTATTCATGTAAAAACCACTTGAAACCACTTAACTTGGAATAAAGTACACAAAGTTTTATTATGTTTTGGTGTAGGGAAATACAAATGTATTTTTAAATTGAAAAATTTATAATATTTAATCCTCTGTTTCAACTTAGTAAATTATTCAAAAATATTTTGATTTAAGGTCTTAAATAAAGCCGGAACTTTGATTGTTTTTGCTTTTATTAATTCCGGCGGATTCTAGATCATTAATTTGCCTGAATAGTGAAGTAAATAAATATTTATAAGTCTATAAATTCAATTAAATTCATAACAAATGTACTTTAATTTTAGAAAACATATTTGGCTTATGTGACACGTTTTCAAATATAGCATCATCAAATAACAATTCGAGCCAAATTTAGCTTACGAGACACAACGATATATTGTCATAAAACAATAATTCGAGTCAAATTTGGCTAACGAGTCAGGTTTTTAAATACATTGTCATCAAATAACAATTATAGCCATATTTGGCATACGAAACACAAATATATTGTCATAAAACAATAATTCGAGTCAAATTTGGCTTACGAGACACGTTTTTAAATACATCATCATCAAATAACAATTCTAGCCACATTTGGCTTACGGGACACGTTTTTAAAAACATCATCATCAAATAACAATTCTAGCCACGTTTAGCTTACGAATAAACCTTAATAAAGAGCAGTTGGGATACACTTATTGGTCTTTGAAACATATATATATATATATATATATATATATAGGTTCAAATACATGAATAAAAGACGAAAACATTTTACTGGCATTTAAAAGCAGGTTCCGCGTATTTAGAGATGACCTCCAAGGCAGGGCTGACTTTATATGAAAACCAACTACTCGGTTATTGATTCGTCATTTTTTAATGAAACTTTTTTTATTATTTTTATTTTTCTTATCTATTTATTTTTTTATTGCGTGTCATGATTGTTAAAGTAAAAATTATTTGCTTAAATACACTGAACTTGAAACAAAGATGGTTGTGTTTTGGTGTAAACTAATATTAAATGAATATTTAAAGTTTCAAAATATTGTCGCGTGCGCATGTTTCTTGAACATGATTTTTCATCTCTCTCTCTCTCTCTCTCGTCACAATATACTTGGATTTTTCATTTTCCCAAGGTTCATGTTATTCGTGCATACACCAAGAACTGCATTCACCGTTCATAAATATACGTTGCGGTACCTAAGACTTACATGTATGTTGAATGTTATAACCATGAATGATTTTAATTGTATTTTACGTAATATAATAATTAAAAAGCCTAAATGTAGTTTGAAAAAAACGAATCAAAAAAATTATTTATTTTAATATCAAAATTATTTTAAAAAATAACAGGCATCTACAAAATTTATTTTAAATATACTACTATAAGCGACACCACAATGAGGTGATTTCAGATATCGTTATAAAGGAATATTGCGCTATCTGTCAATTCTTTGTCCCGTGCTGTTCTTGTTATTGTAACAGGGAAGAGAAAATGCAGAGTGTCGGACCGGGGATCGAACCCGGGACCGTGCTCCCGAGCTATAGGCAAGTGCTCTACATCTGCGCTACCCAGACCGCTACACTATTTAAAAGAAAAGTGTAAGGTGCCGGAGTAATCTCTGATATCAAACGGGAAGGTGGTTGACTATATCCTTGAGGGATATTCGACCACTCGCCCTTATATGGTGCTCTTATACCCTTTCTGACTTTTAGCTTTATCACTCCTTTGTTTTGCATTGTGCAGTTGGTGGCTATTGCATGCAATGACCATCTTGTATCTCTTGGATATACGATTGCCTAGTGGTTAAAACATTAGGGTTTTTAAAATATCAAGGCCACGACCTATGGTTCAAAGTAGTGGGCACCTATTGCAATAAACGTCTACTGTTCTTGAGCTACGGTTTGCCTACCACTGTGCATAAAGGCTATTTTGAACATGGAATATTGTAAATTACATTTTAATAAAGAATTGTTTGGACAAATTAACAGTGCATATTTATTTACTATTCAGAGACCTAACTAAAAATTATATTTTTGTCAATGCTGCATGTTTTGGTTAACGTCTGTATATAGAAAAAACACATTTGTGACAGAAAACATGAATTCCAGGTATCCATTTGGGCCCCAAATTACAAATGAATGTACCTTTTACCTGCGTGATTGAATCAAGACAACTCATACCTGGACGACCGACATATAACCAATGAGGTACCTAATAGGAGTATTTATACTTAACGATTTTGATTTTATTGAAAAAGTGGCAAAATTTATGGTATGCACACACTAATATAGACTGATTTAAAAGAAAACATATTTTTTTCCACTTAGGTCTCTCTTCTCTGTGTTGAAATATAATAAAAATGTCAACAAAAAGATACAAATAAAAATTTAATCGCAATAAATACATGTTCAAAATAGCCTTTATGCACAGTAGTTACGGTATTAGCCAAGGTCTCAATGGTTCAAAGTTCTAATTAGTGCATCCAAGTTAGTAGTGCAACTCACTGACCTGAAAACGCTTACCCAGTTGAATATTCAAGACAAGGCGGTAAAAGACTCAGTGATTCATAGGCATATATGATGTTGTGACATTTAGATACATTTAGTAAAACCAGTCATGTTAAGTAATAAAACGTCATAAAATGTTCCAGGCCAGGCCCCGGTTTCACAATCATTCCTTAGCTAAGATTTTCCTTAACTTAAATCTTGCAAAATTTCAAATCTTCATAATTTTGTTAATTTTCAAGATATTCAGAAATTTAAGGTTTTATTTTTAAGATGACCTCAAAATTAAAATATTTGCATTTAGTTTTGACAAAAAAATATTCATCGATAGTTCCAAAAAGAGTATATCATAATTTGCTAAATTTAAGTTAGGGAAAATCTTAGCTAAGGAATGATTGTGAAACCGGGGCAAGACAAATAATTTGTATATTAAAAACAGTCGAACATGTCTTATAGGCCACCTCCAGATAAGGACCGACTGCTTTTAAAGGCCAATCAAACCTTATCATTGCTCTTTATTCATGTTATTCGAACCTGTATAAAAGGACAAACAGCCAATAAAGGTCACTTTTACGGGTTCTTCTGGGTGACCTTTATAGACAGGATTGACTGTACACGTATGTCATCGAGGCCGTTATAATGGTTAATTGTATATATTTAAAATTTAAAAAGTTCTTTGATAATTGCATGGACGATACCTTTTGTGTCAATCATTTTGCATACTAAAATATACATTAAATTACATATTTAATAATAAAATTTTTACCAGTTGACATGGTAACGGTTTGTGTCTCGCAAATTTTACCGTTCTACAACTCACAAATCAGACAATGTCTAGTTAATAAGCATTTAAATGTCCAACGATAGATCACACTCAAACTGCATTTACGTAAAATTAAATTTAAAAAAAAAATATATATATATATATTTACCTTTTTAGCTGGTTTTATTCCTTTACCGGTTGACATGGTAACGGTTTTGTTATTCCGCACAATTTTTTTTACAATTCTACTAAATATCCCGTTATTTCATGGAAGATCAAGTCCCAAAATGGAAAGAACAACTTGATGAGATTTGGACACGAAATGTTTTGCCCTTAAGTAAATATTTATTGTGTGAATAAACTGTCTTATCCATGCCATTGGAGATACCATAAAGAGTTGTTTGAATAAAGATTTAATGGATATTTATAGCCCAGGCCTGTCGAAAATTTAACACTCGGCTAACGTAAAGGAACCGGAGCTTAACTGTCAAGTGGCTCAGGTATCTATAGCTAGTGCCCGAAATATAACTGCCGAGCGATAGATAGCAGCTGTTAACAGTCTAGCTCACGAGGGGCCGAATTGAGTTGCCGATACAGTACTAATTCGTAAGCTTAGTGTTAAACTTTCGACAGGTCTGTACTGCATACGGTAACTCTCGTCCCAATTGTCTAGAGGAAAGACGTATATATCAGATTCAAACACTTTAATATATATTAAATTATTTATTTATTGTCTTGGGTATAAGTCACTTGTGATTGTTTAACAGGTTTTAACCATTTATATTATACTTTCAATCAACCAATTCCAATTTAGACTGACATTAAACATGTTATAATTAAAACTCGGCATTTAGATTAGATTAATTCCACACATAATGCATTTTCGACAGTCCATCTACGGAACAAATTGAATATTTTTTAAATTTTACTTGATTACAAAGACACTAATAAAAATAATTTTTATTTGTTTATTTTTTTTTGTTTAGATCCGAAATTTAATTTTAACTCGAGTTTGTCATAATTTGTGTTAATAAACATAAAAATACAAAGATCAAAGGTAACGGTAATTTTTAATCATTTACGTATTACGTTTACGTACAATAGTGACGTCGTCAACATTACGTAAATGTCTTTTTAAAACGACAAGCATTGGAACATTAGGAAGAACACACATGTGTAATGTATCGTTTTGTAAATGACTTTTTTAAAACGTCAAGCATTGGAACATTAGGAAGAACGCACGTGTGTAATGTATCGTTTTGTAAATGACTTTTTTAAAACGACAAGCATTGGAACATTAGGAAGAACACACATGTGTAATGTATTGTTTTGTAAATGGCTTTTTAAAACGTCAAGCATTGGAACATTAGGAAGAACACACATGTGTAATGTATCGTTTTGTAAATGACTTTTTTAAAACGTCAAGCATTGGAACATTAGGAAGAACGCACATGTGTAATGTATCGTTTTGTAAATGACTTTTTTAAAACGTCAAGCATTGGAACATTAGGAAGAACACACATGTGTAATGTGTCGTTTTTCACTGAAGATTCATAAAAAGCTTAAAAGTTCTAAGTGAACGGATGTTGTCCACAACTTAACGCGACGTCATCATGACGTAATTTTACCGACTTGATTTAATACTCAGATTGTCAGTTTGTTCCGTAGATGTAATTTCTACTTAGTACTGTCATTTATTCATTTATTTTTATGTCAGTTGTTTTACAAGTTTTAAACATTTATATTATATTTCAATCAGCCCAATTTCAATTTAGACTGACGTTAAACTCTGACAATCTGTTAGCTCGACTCCTACACAGAATGTA